>CM062859.1:6229927-7612694 GCA_031772225.1 Eubasilissa splendida
TAAGAGAGATAAAAATATCATTGTGTTTGTCTTGGGCTCTCCAACAATATGAATAGTAATTATATATACAGTCAAATCTCAGTATGTATAGCAAAGTTCATGGGACCAAAGAAAATGTTTTGTTATATTGAATGCAAGGAAGATGATAGATTTTTATTTTTATTTATAATTACCATATTATACCTACAGCATCAAAATAACCTCTTATAGTATTGACGCACAATAGAACGCGTGATCATCGTGCGATTGGTCGATATACATAGTACAAAACGGAATATTTTGTTATTCTGAGGTCAGACTACGTTATAATGAAATATGCTTTAGTACATTTTGTATGAAAGTTTTTCGGGGATAAATTGAAGATACGTTATTCTGGGAATTTCGTTACTTCGGTATTCCTTACAGTGAGATTTGACTGTATCACAAAAATTATGGGCCTATAGCAATTCACCTATGGTTTTTGTTTGTTGTTTTGTATTTTACCATTTTTATTTAAGGCTAATATTATCTTTTATGGATCAGTTGTATGAGTCACATCTGTAAATTAATGAGATGTATTCTGTTGAAATAAAGCAGGACATTTGGATTTAATTCCAGTAACATAATAATTTGACTTCTTATCTGATGCAATATGATATCCAAAGGAAATGATGGAGTTTAATTACAACTCTATTAATACCCTGCCTGAAGTTAGACACTAGTCAAGTGAAAGGATATTAACACCTTTCTGCCCTTAATATGTTAATAACATTATGAAAAATCAACAAATCACCAATATATATTTCCCACAGTTTCCCTTCGTGAAATGTACTGAAATGTGAAATAATATTTTTTATTATTTTAATTTGATGATGCAAAATAGTCATTAACGGTCGCTATGCGCTTGGCGAGCGGGCGCTCATATTATCATATTTTTATTTTTTAATAATCTTTTTAATATTAATAAAATGACAATAACTTTGTATGAAACCACGAAATTTATTGTACATCGACCGATTTCGCTTATCTCAAGCTTCATCAGGACAGATCATAAATACAAGAAGAGTGCACTTATATATATACATAAAGAGGGAGATAGAAGATAATATTACATGCGAAAGAGAGAGACAGAATACATCTATAGTTAAATTGAATATCAAGGGAGACAGAACATAAATTATATGCGAAAGAGAGAGACATAATACATGTATGGATAAATGGGACATTAAGGAATGGGAAAATAGTATTGATGGGTATTAAGTTAATATTTAAGGAAACATACCTAATATGGGGTTAATGGATAAATTGATTTGATTATTAAGAATTGACGTACCAATATTTATTTCCTTTTTTGCTTGAGCTTGAGATAAGCGAAACCGGTCGACGTATAATAAATTTCGTGGTTTCATACAAAGTTATTGTTATTTTATTTAATATAATATGTCAAACCACAAAGTGATTGCTTTCTACGAAAATATAATCTTTTTTATGTTACGAGAGTTTACGAATCAGTTAAAGTTATCAACCAAATAAATTACATTTTTTAATAGTATTTTTTAATGTTCAATTTACATTATAAAATTGATACGGTTTGTGCACGTGGAACGTATAGTGAGGAGAGAATGAAATTGAACAGAATTCGAAACCTCAACAATCGATGTATGAATGTGAATGAGGCCAGAGTGGTATGTCAAGACAGAACAGTATATCTTTATATCTTCTCTGCCTACTCCAACAGAGAATTGTCGTGATGACTAGTTAGTTAGGCATGAAGAAATTTTTACAATTCTGCATATAATCAAAGTGAACTTTTTTTCTAGTGTATCTTCACTGATGTAAAAAATAAAATCCTGTTTCAAACGATCGACGATGGAAAGACAATCAGAAGGACAAATTTGACATTCAGTCCAAGTGAAATTTCCTATGATGAGGAAGACCCGTACACTTTTGTTGTTTTGGACAAAGTTGACACCATGAGAAAGGTAAGTTGGTCCTCGTTTTAATCAATCCCCATCATCAGAGCTGATGTCGCCGAAGATCGGCCACAAGAAATTCTTAACGGCCGTGAAAACCTGAATATATATATTTTTTGTTTTTCATTATCTTCGATTGGAACAATATATAAAAAAATTAGTGACACTTAAAAATGTATCAGATATATGTGTAACATTTAAAAATTACATAATTGTTAGTGTTATGGTCCATTGATTAATAATTAAAAACATACTGTGATAAAAATAGATGCACTGCCATATTTGAATATTAGTCATGAATTGACTTTTCTACCTTATTAATTTGTTATGTGATAAAAATGACCAAATTTTACTCTGCATCATTATCTTATGTTTGTGGTTGGTAATTTATTTACTGCTCATGAGTCTGAAAAACCACAAAGACACAGTAATTTCCTTAGAAATTATGAAAAAAGTATTCTTGGAAGTATTCCGAAATAAATAAAATTAGTATACGCAAGATCCACTCACCATTTTTACTATATATTTTTGCATAATCAATTTGGAGAATATGTTTTCTCTAATGTATTTATAAAACCCTCAACTCATGTAAACATCTAAGTTGATATAAGTTTATAATTTTTTTAATTTATAAAGTTGGATACAAATATATGTAAGATGTTGCATAGAAATAATTAGAATGAAAAATATCAGTGTATCGTATAAATCATATACTGGTGTAACACACCTAGTGCACAATATTTAAGGGGTATATACATATTAAAAACACGATTCGAAAATGTCAGATATAACCATTTAAAAAATACCATAGTTATGCGATTATTTTGGTTAATTTAAATATTTTATTGATTTCAAATTATATATCGAGTACAAAAAATAAATGATCATCAAACTTCAAGTGATCAGATTATTTTTTGTTAGTTTAGGGCATGAAGCAAAGGTATAGAATAATAATGGGTCAACTTTGCAAATATTTATCTCAAAGTGCGTGGACTTAAAGCTTGACAAAATTTTGTGGAAATCTCATACAATAATATTTTCCATATCAGTACAAAATTTGTACATACTCCTTGAACATTTTCGACTCGTAATTTAATCAGGTATTCACTCATAATATTGTGGACTAGGTCTGTTACACATTTTATGCGGGACAGGTAGTTCTACCTTTTCAGCTGACTCTACTTTAAAGGCGGGAAAGGTGGAACTTCCCGATTTGTTTATATGCGTGTTGTATACCAATCTTTTGGTAAAGGTATATATCTACATCAATAAAAAATCACAATACATGCCCAATGTATCCTTTTGCCTTTGCGTCTATCATGTAGTAAATAATCATGCAGCGCTCTTATGAGAGTTTGTCTGTACATGAATATTTAAACAAAAATACATTAAATTTAATGATTTTATAAAAAGGGATATGTCAATACAGGCTTTAAGTTTTACAGAGTATGAAATTGATAAAGAAATTTAGAGAAATCACCCAATTACTGAATAAATTAGTGGGCGCACGGAGTCTCTAGAGTAGATAAGTGGTATGTTTTTTTTATGACAGGTATATTATGATAAAATTATATCTGTCTTTGTCTTATACTTGATTATTGATTCATAAATGAATGAGAATGCAACACATGTTGTTGAAGTGAGGTGTGTAACCCAATGCGGGTATGTGGGCCTTCCGCCGTAATAAATCATAAGTGGATTCTTTTCTGAAATTCACAGTCACTTGGAATTTTTGTTTTTAAATGCGGTGTATGAAACAGGTGTGTTGTTGTTTAGCGGAATATATTTATTTTGCTTCTTTTTAAACTTAAAGTGATTAGATGTGAAATATTCGCAAATAATTTGTCTGCCCATTCTAGCAATTATTTGTAAGTGAGTATTCCAAATTTTATTAAAAAAAAATAACGGAAGATAGGGCGCATTTTCTAAAATTTGATTTTTTATCACATTCCGATGGTTTTTGCTTGTTACACGTACCAGTGACCTGGGATCGGCACCCTCACAAAAAGTGTAAATATATTTTTTCTGTTATGGCAGTACGAAAAAAAGTTATTTTATCATATAATAATTAATGTTTTTAGATGTTGTGTACGCTTTTGTTTTTCAGCTCTATTTAACATCCGATGGTGGGTTAACCTTCAAGCCTATTGAGGAATATGTAAAATCCTTCTACTGGTCATCTGGCCCTGATAACCCTCTACAGTTCTATGTGGAAAGAGCCAAGCCTTACGGAACAAATGCGGTTCTGATGGCTCCGAGACCCGACAACTATACCTTCAAGGAGATCATCGATGATGTGCAAGATTTTCAGATCAAAGGGGACTTTATGTTTGCCACCAAGAAAGTGGGATTGGTTAGACAATTTCTACATTTATATATTCTACTCTTCTTTAGATTTTGCTTTACTTTACATTCTCTTATAGAGTTGATCTTGAAAGCTATTGATTAATACCTAATTATTTTTTTTACATAAAATAAGTATATTAAAACATGTACATTGTAATATTACATGCAATCTTTTTTCTGTTTTTTGATACGAGTATTCAAAATGACGATGTTCTAATACCTCAATTTCTCAACAGAACAATCTGGACCTCTACATTTCCTACCAGCGTCGCCCCTTTGTAAAGGCTGAATTTCAAACTGAATTGGATCTGAAGGAGTTCCACATATCTGACGTGACCGGAACCCGGATCTTCGTGTCGGTCTCGCATGCAGACACTCTCGCCAATCTATACGTATCGGAAATCAATAAAGATTTTACAGAATTCAATTTTGTCTTAAGTTTAGAATCGATATTGTGCTATTTCCCAAACAGTACTTGGAACAAGAGCTGGCTGACGTAAGTTGAACATTTTTACATCATTGTTTTTTTATTTGTAGACAAATGCACGAATTTGCCCGTCTAATTCAGCTGAAATTGAATGTGTATAGTTTTATAAATATTACTATTAGTATACAGTAATACCCCGTTAATTTGAAATTGGAATAACCAAATCATATATAAAATATATTTACATATGCCTAAAACTAAAAATATTAAATTAGAATTAGTCATAAATGAATTATTATAACAGATTGTTTGACAAACTAATAAAATTCACTCATGGGTGAGTGCAACTGAATGCGGTTATCACCATTTGGAATTTGTCATCTTAAGCAGTGCGTAATGAAATTCTGGTGCCAACACTAATGAATGGAAGTGAAGCCTAAAATTGGCAAGAAAGAAATGAAAGTGGTCTGAAAGAGTATTTTGTGTTGGGAGCAATTGGGAGCAAATGCAGATTTGATTGCGGTACAGTCAATAGAATTATGAAAATCGCTAAGATGGTTTGGGCACACGGAACATATGAGTGAGGAGAGTAGTAAAGAAAAAATATGAAGCTAGTGTTGTATATCAGAGCTGAAAAGCGTAGTATTCTATCTGCTTACCGTTGGTAAGTCAGTGAGAATTCCTCAAATTTTAGGTTAAAAATTGTCATTTTTTAAAATAGCATTGGCATACCTAAGTATGTAATTAAGAGGGACAGAGTTTTTAGCATTTTAAAAATTTATTTTATTATAAAGTTGCATTATGTTAATAATTCATATTAAGTGAAGATCCCACTGTCCGTCCAGCAAACCTATTAGATGCTTGTTAGAATTTTCACATTTTCAAAGGACGTTTCATTAAGGTATACATGTAATTATTTTTCTTAAATTTGATGATTTTAGTTAGTATGCAAAAAAATTGTTGCAACATATATAAATTAACATGGTCTTACTGTATTCCCTAACAATGTTAGAGTTCTGACTGTAGTGATTGGATGACAAATTTAAACAAATGCATCCTAATAATATGTAAATGACTTATTATTTGGTAATGTTGAGCCACAAGATTCTACAACATTGACATTATGAATTTTAAAATAAATTCATAAATTTATGAAAAAGATTACATTTGTTTTAATATTTGTGGACTGGCATTATCTAATAACAGGCCCTTCATATGAATGTAAAAATTACTTAAAATATAAAAATATATTTGATTGCTTTCTATTCGTACTAATAATGTTTGATGCGGTGCTGATGACCAGAATGACCAACAGCATCAAAAGCGATTGAATCATTGCATTATATCAGCATCGGTTATGTTACGGCATCAGACTGTGTACAGTGCAAATATGTGTATTTATTTACCGCTTGAAGGCTGTATTTTCGCTACTCGGTCCAGCATACGATGTTTCGACAGATCCGTAAAGGGGTATGAATGATGAAATATTTTGAGTGTTCCCTCTTAGCTGCACGACTGCGCAGCTCATGCAGTGTTGCCGCATCTAAAACATAGAATTATTGCACATTACTAGACGAAACATAACATCTCCCTAAATTTCCACAAAAATAAGCTATTTGCTTCCAAAAAATTTTTAACCACAGACTATAATGCATCCATGTATTTGGAACTTCATTTCAAAATAGTAGGAGTTTGGTACCTAATAAGGTATATTGTTTATTTTATTGGTTAATTGAAAACCACCCCCCAAAATATTCCATTGTAAGAGGGGGACATTGATTGTATTGCATTATGTTTTTGATTCTTTAATACAGAATACATTCCTAGTATGTTTTGTCATGTTAAAGATTACTTAAATTATTACCCAATTGATAGGACTTCTTTTTGTAATATTTATCATCTTTCCATGACTAGATATATCCGTGGTGCACTATTTCATTTAATTGTCAACGGGTGTACCGTTTTCCTACTTTGGAACCATATAATGCTCTGCATAAGTTTTTCTTTAGATAATAAAAATTTTGAATTCGGATAATTAATTGTTTATTTATTTTAAATCAGAGGTAAACAAAATCGAGAGTGGCCTTCGGTGCTTTTGGATAGAGGGTAAGCGAAAGATAAATAAAAAAAAGCACCGGTTTGTTTTTTTTCTGTCATCTTTTAATTGCACGTATTTTAGAAAACTAATAACTGTTGTCTCATCCTACTGACCACATAATCAAATAATTGTAACATTTCAGTGTAGTGAATCATGCTTAGAGCGACGCAACAATCTACATATGTCTAAAAAATTATTCATCTCCAGACATCTAATTATTAGATAATATTAATAAATTAATAAACAAAAAAATATCTCTCACTTCAAAAATAAGATATCAATGTCACGTAGCTAGTTATCCAAACTTCAGATAAATGGATTAATTTTGAGTGAAAAATATTTTACTAGTTTTTGGGTTCTTCAGTTGCAGAGTTATTACCTTTTTAATTATGTACAGTATAAAGTATTACAAGTCATTTACAAAAAGGATCTATAATTTATATGCTTTCTCGTTTACTTCTCATTTATGTTACAGTACATACATACATTTTAAGCATTTGTGTATGAACATTTCAAAGGTTTTAATGATTTTATTTGACTCTGAAGCTTAAAGCAAATGAATTTGTGAAATTCAATGATTGTCCAACGTTTAAGTCGTAATGTTGGAAAATAGAATACGAACTTTGATGCTTATCTTCTTAACTGTTAATGTTTATTGAATGTAGAAGTACCTAAGATGTAGCTTCCTCAAGTTTGGACAAATAGCCTTGCGATATCTTGTTTATGGATCAAATATTATAATTATTAAAGCAGTTTGCCGGCAATAAAAAATTCCAAGTTTGAATCTTAGAACTATATTTTTTCAACAGATAAATTTTTATTATTAGGAGAACACATTCTTATTGTGAAGTTGTAATTATATATTGTAATAATATAATAATAAAGTTGTATCAATGTGTCCAAAATTTAATAAAAATGAATTGATAATTCTGGCATCTGCTATCAGTTTACTCAAAGATATTTGAGATTCTGTAAAAACAAGGTAGATGGCTCTTTCAAATAATGGAACGATTAAATGTATTAATATCGAAAAGGTAACATATAGGTTCGAAAATTGTCGCTAAAAATATTGTCGCTGTAGCATAGTTGGATAATGCACCTTCCCCGGTTAGGAAAGAGATCCAGGTTCGAATCCCGGTGGCGCAACAACAATATTTTTCGATAAAATTGATTTTATGTGTATATCTTTCTAATTAATATATTTAATTCGTATTTAGATAAATTTTTCTTTGAATAAGAGTGATTTATTTAATATTTTCAAAATTAATGTTTGTCCATAATAAGAAATCTTGTATTACTTTTCTAGACACGGGCAATCTGGTTATATTAACTGCTTTTGCACAAGAGTTATCTTCAAACTATGTCACTTTTATCACAAATGTAATTTTTACTTTGTGTGTGATAAACTTTTTTACATGCGAGCTATGTTGTGAGCCAAGTTAATTTTATTTTCCGACAGCTTTCATTGTTATTGTGAACATTTTGTTTTTTAAATTTTTTATTTTGAACATTCACAATATTCAACACTTTTATAATAATCATATTATTTTTAACCAATATATTGTAATACTTAACTGAGATTAGTGCTAATTAAAATACAACTCAAGGTGATATCACAATTAATCATGGGAAATTATATTTAATTACTCGACAAGGCTGTTGAAGAAAGATTCTATTATATCAGTACATGGAAGATGATTTCAATCATTGTGTATTACAATTGTTTTGTGTGAGCTCCAACATAATAAACATCAAAAATGCATGTCAAATGTCTTTCATCATGATCTCTGTGGCTCCGTGGCTAAGAAATGCATGCTATATATTATAATCTTAACTAAACTCTTCACACCTTAAATTAATTAATAATTAACAAATATCTAACCGTGCAATAATATTTTCAATAAAAGACACATACGTATTGATATATTATTTGTGACCACCTTTAGTTTAGCTTTTTAACATGTTTAATGCCCTCTAAATATGTAGTTATTTATTTTTCCTATTTTATAATTTAACATACTAATTTTAATATTTTTTGTAAATGTATTAGGATATTTATCCTGTTCTAAAGCAGAATAATTTTTTACTGTATTTGATTTATTTTTTCATAATTTACATTTTTTAAAT
This sequence comes from Eubasilissa splendida, assembly GCA_031772225.1. Classification (NCBI taxonomy): domain Eukaryota; kingdom Metazoa; phylum Arthropoda; class Insecta; order Trichoptera; family Phryganeidae; genus Eubasilissa; species Eubasilissa splendida. Next base: position 6,238,878 of record CM062859.1, read on the forward strand.
TTTTAGATATATATTTTTTTATTGAAAGCAGGATATTGTGATGATAAATATTTACAAATAAAACCAGTAAATAATGTCCTTTTTCACATTGTTTTAAGACAACATATTATTGAAACATAATATAATAGTCTTATAAAAAAACTAATCTGTATACAGAGTATGACAGACCTAGTCCACAATATTTATGGGTGGATACCTGACTAAATAACAAGTCGAAATTGTTCAAGAAATATGTGCCTCAACAGTGTCAGAGATTTAAGAATTTCTAAAAAATCGTAATTGTGAAATTATTTTGATTAATTGAAAATTTTATTAATTCCAAATTATATATTGAATATAAAAAAATAAAGGTCATCGAATTTCGAGCGGCCAGAATTTTTTTTGTTAGATGATTTAGGGCCTGAAGAAAGATATAGATTAATAATGGATAAATTTAACAAATATTTATTTCGAAGTACGTAGACATAAAGCTTAACATGATTTTGTAAAAATTTCATACTATAATATTTTCCATAACAGTGTAGAATTTCCACACGTGAACATTTTCGACTTGTAATTTAGTAATTTATCAATTTTTCAAAATTTTCATCATTATTTTAGGACCTTGAAATTTATAAAATTTGCTTTCCTGATGTTTTGAACCACATTTAATTTTATACATTTTTTATGCTCTGATATTGTTCTTTTGAATTTTGCTTTACCGTAAACCAGATTAATATTGTCATTAGAGTGATTTTAAAATACCTATTTCCACAACAGGAAAATCAACATAATTATTTATTAAATATTTTATTCCAGAAATGTTGCCGAAGAATCATTTGCCGATCTTTACAAAGTGGAAGGTTTGCGTGGGATTTACATTGCCTCGAAAGTGGTGACCAAACCCTCTGGAGTCAACATTGGTCCTGAGCATCTCATGTCATATATATCTTTCGATCATGGCAACAACTGGGGACCCATCAAACCACCCAAGCAGGACGACGAAGGTCAGCCCATCAACTGCGCGTTGGTGGACGACTGCAGCCTGCATCTCAGTCAGAAGTTTAGCCAACTTTATCCCGTGACGAGGTTAATAAAATATTTATATTCTATTATTACGCTTTTCTCAATGATTAAAATACAAAATTATTAGAGTACTGTTATGTATGGAATTGTTGAATTATTATAGTCATTCTAAAAAGATTGTTGTGCCTAAAAATAAATAACATTAAAAATTATTTATATAAATTTTACACTAAATATTTCATTCACTTATTCGGAAACTGAACCTTTTTTTTTTCAATTGAATCGAAGAAAAGAAAAGAGAGAATGATTTAACATGAATGTACATATTTTTAATACAAATTAAATGTATTAATTAGAAAGATATACATATAAAATCAATTTATCGAAAAAATATTATTTTTGCTACCGGTTGTTTTATTTGGTTGGTCAGTAAGACCAAATTTGGAAAGACCTGTTTGAAAGTTAAAGCCACTTTAAAATTCATCATTCAACATCATCTTAATTTTATCTATGAACTAAAATAGATTACATTAACTAACAATTTTTAAGGAGGGACTTTCAATACTAATTCATCTTTTTTTTGCAAGAATGTGTGGGTTTTTATGATTCATTTATATCAGACGTTATATACTAAATTTTTATTTTTAAAAAAAAACTTAGATAGAACCCTTATACTAATGAAAAACTAATAAACTGAATATTATTTGTTATATTTAAGACAATACAGGCATTATTAGAAAGACCCGCAACCATTAAATTTGCTTTCTGTGTGCCAGAAAAGTGGCTTGTTGTGGAAAATTCTTGTACGTATAGAAAATAGTTTCTTACGATCTTGAAACCAAGATTGTGACGATAAAACTGTACTAAAAAAATTAACATAATGTTAAAATATAATTGTGTTATAAACTGATTAATTTGAAAGATTTTATTTTATTTTTTTGATTGCTGCATCTCTTTCTTTGAGAAAAATGCCAACTAATAATAGAATTTATCATTATACATAACATTATCTTTGTATACATAACATTATCTTTGTATTTAAAATATAAAATTGTTATTCGAACTTATGGAGATTGATTTTTAGTCTCTTTTTAAATAAAATCTCTGATGCACTATTTCTTATGACGGAAGACAAAGAGTTCCACGCTTTTGGGCCTGCCACCGCAAATGCCCGTTCATTAAACTTAGACTTCTGGCAATGGCTTGTCAGTTCTACAACCCTTCCTGTGGCTAAAGTAGAGGCTGACATTTGATGTTGACATTCAAATTATCTGGGATACTAAGCTCTTGAAGATAGAGAGGCACCATGTTATGTGTCGCCTTGTACATCAACCAGCATAATTTAAATTTAACCCTTTCAGAGAACCGGAGCTAATGTAGCTCATGCAAAAGGAATGTTATATGAGTGAATTTAGAAACTCCATATATTATCTATGCTGCCGCATTTTGAATGGACTGTAATCTATCCAGCTGAAACATTGGCAGACCAGCATAAATGTTGTTACAATAGTCCACGTGACACCACAAATGCATTTATAAGTAGATTGGTTGCCTGAGGAGGAAGATGTCTCTGAATACTTTTAATCTGTCTCAGTTGATAGAAGCACACACTGACAGTTTTGATGATATGTGTATTCATTGAAAGATCGGAATCAATGTGCACGCCTAACAACTTAACTGCAGATTTAACATTCACAGATATTGATCCATATATGTATTAAGCGTTGCCTTCTAGGTGTTACTATCAATAGTGTAATTTTATTCTGTTAATGTTCTAATTTTTTTCTATTGATCTTAAAAATATTTCCATCAGATCTGCTACGATAATGAGCTCTAAATCAGCTCCAGGTATCATCATGGCTACCGGAGTGGTTGGTAAATCACTCAAAGGTCATCCGGGAATGTTCATCAGTAGAGATGCTGGATTAACATGGAAACAAATTCTCAAGGACTATTACTTCTTCAACTACGGAGACCACGGTGGTGCCCTTGTAGCAGTCAGATATTTCAAGACTAGAGGAGAGACGAGGGAGTTACTCTACTCCACTGATGAAGGAGAGAAGTGGCTCGCTTATGAGTGAGTATTTTTATTGTTAATCTAATTATACAGTCAAACCTCTATTTTACGTTTTTGTTTGGGAATTAAATATTATACAATATCAATAAAATCTGACTACTGTGATGTACTGAGATAAAATACTAACAAATGGAGAAATAGTGCCAGTGCTACAATATTTGTAGGATGTTATAAATAGACTGTTCAATAGAATATCTGTACGGGTGCGCGTATTTGTGGGTATGGACGTGTTCTTAGTGCTGGACATATGTTTAGCAATACAGTAGTGTTTATAATTTCTATATATTATGAGGTAGGAGACCTACGTCCAACGGTTTGGACGCTATTGTCAGGCGTATACGTAGGCGGACTATCCTCCACTGACTAGCAACAGGGGAGAGCATGAATGTGTGAGTACATGAGTCAGAAGCTACCTACTTACCATAATACTGAGATCCACCTTGCCATCTTCTGGGAAATAAACTTTACTAAAATAAATCAGTAAAACATGAAAGGTGATATTTCACAATAAAAGAGAGTCAGCAAATTTTATTACAAAAAATAAAATCCAAGTTCGGAGCTACATAACAGGCGACGATGACAATAATAATTTTTCAAATAATACATCGACTTGGGGCGATTCCTCTTGCTCCTACAGTAAAAATTGACATCTTCTTGCATCCATCTCTCTTGGTGTCTTGGGAGCAGCATCCACTGCCGTTTCCGAGTGTCTGGTAATTGGTCAGAACATTCCTTCAACCGGCGGCTTACGCACAAATCTTCTTCTCCCAAGTGGACCATTATAAGAAATTGTCGACTGGTGATGGGAAGAAGACGTAATTTTACGTTGTAAAGAAGTAGATAATGAAGGAGATAAAATAAGGAAATTAAATAAAGAATATTCAAAAGAATAAGAAAGATTATTATAAAGAAGGGAAATTTCACTATTTCTTGCAACAATAGAAATTTTTACGATACAATTAGAATTTGTAATGCTAGAAATGAGTGCGTTGTAAAATCGATTAATTATATGATTTTACCCTTCAATTAATATCCTTGGCGCGACGTCTAAACGCCTCTCTGGCGTTGGCTCTGCACCTGGATTCTGTACGGGCTCCATCTTCAAATATGAATTCCACAACATGGCGAAAAACGCCCAGCAACCGCACGCAGGGTAACTGTCCTAGCTCGAAACACGAATGGAAGTGACCTGCTAGCGCCGGCCCGTCACTCAAATCAATGGGCGCGATCCTAGCGGCAAATATCACAATCAGTACTAGGCGTTTCGAACTGTGCGTGAAATTACTAACCAGGGTGATCGTTATTCTAATTAGGTACACTAACGTTACATTTTTCCTTATATTAAGAATTCGTAACGTTATAATATATAATGTTAATGAACATTGAAACTGGCTATGAAAGTGTTAATAAATATTTTTAATCTTGTATTTCTTTATTTTTCAGTTTCCATGAAAGTGATCTCAAAGTGTACGGTTTGATGACTGAACCCGGAGAGAACACCACAGTATTCACAATGTTTGGATCAGCCAAAGGACATCACCAGTGGGTCATCATAAAAGTAGATCTTTTCAAAGCTTTCTCTTACAACTGCACAATTGATGACTATAAATTCTGGTCTCCGTCTTCGACTGAAGTTGGTTCTAAAGTCCCGTGTATCTTGGGTGTGACGGACACTTACCAGAGAAGGATTCCGCACGCTAATTGCTACAACGGAGAGAACTACGATAGGCCGGTGAAAAAGGAGGTATGTCAGTGTGACAGACAAGACTTCGAATGCGACTTTGGATTTGTCGCGACCGCCCATCCTTCTCACTGTATCCGTAACAAAACTATTGTGAAGTTTGATCCGTACGCTGTACCGGGCCACTGCAAGTCAGGAGAGTTTTACAACAGAACAAAGGGATACAGGAAAATTGATGGAGACATGTGCATCGATGGATTCTCCTACAATTATCTACCTGACATCATTCCCTGTCCCATGAATGAGACAACAGAATTCTTAATCTTTGCGCAGAGAGGCAGAATTGCCAGAATCAACTTGGGTGATAATAAACTCGATGTATTCCCTATCAAAGGACTAAAAAATGTCATAGCCATTGAATTTGATATTCGAAATAATTGTTTGTACTGGGCGGATATTGTATCTGATGTTATCGGAAGACAGTGTTTGAGTAATGGCAACTATCATCCAGACATCATAGTTAAAACTGACATAGCGAGTATCGAAGGAATGTCTTTAGATTGGATATCTAATGTTCTTTTCTTTGTTGATGGAATGAGAGCAAAAATAGAAGCTGTGAGAACAGATCTCAGCAGTGAAGGAAGAATGAGACGTACCATACTGGGTCCCAGCGTCCTCACGAAACCGAGAGGAATAGCTGTTCATCCCACTGCTGGATATCTCTTCTGGACAGACTGGGCTTCCAACAGTCCTTCCGTATCCAGATCTAACTTAGACGGGACAGATGTCAAGAGGTTGTTCACCAAACCCGTAGTCGAATGGCCGAATGGTATCACAATAGATCACATTGCTGAAAGAATTTACTGGGTCGATGCCATGGACGATTACATTGCCAGCTCAGATTTAAATGGCCAACTCTTTAAAAAGATATTGGCAAATGAAGAGAGAGTTTCGCACCCATTTGCCGTTGCTGTATTTAAGGACACCATGTTCTGGGACGATTGGAAAGCCAAGGCCATATTTTCAGCTGACAAAGATCACGGCGTACTGATCAATACTATTCACGATCAGCTCTCTGACTTGATGGACCTGAAGGTATTCTCCCATTCACTTCAAGTGGGTACAAATGCGTGCGCTGCGAAAGAAAATACCTGCCATGCTCTGTGTCTGGGTATGCCGAGGGGTAATTTCAGCTGCCTGTGTCCCGATGGTCTCACCATGAAAGATGACAAGTGCATGTGCCCAGGGGGGAAACAACCATTCAGTAACATGACATGCCCCAAGGAATATAATTCGTGCAGCTCGGTAAGCAATGTCACTACTTCTGTTTAATTAAGAATGTATTATAAATATTTATTGATGATGTAAAATTAAGAATGCGATTCTTCAATATTTTTACTTTTGCCAAACTGAGCCTTCATCCTTCATTACTGAAACTTGACTCCCTAACCATCAAATCAGATCACATTTTTAGAGAGACTAGCTCTCGTGCTCGGAAAGGTATTGAGCCATAATAATATTTTATTATTTATTTTAGGGGCAGTTCTCGTGCAGCAACGGCATTTGTATCCCCAGTAACTGGCAATGTGATGGAGACAATGATTGCGGGGACAATTCAGACGAGCAGCAGTGTACCACAGTCACCTGTCAGCCACAAATGATACTTTGTGACACCAATAAATGCATACCACATTACTACAAGTGAGTTTTCCATTGTTTACCATCTCTGTGTTCCATCATTATTTATAAGAATGGTATCGAAATGTGTATTTAGGTAGCTCTTGTTTAAATTTTGTTTTGTTTTAAAATATTCTTATTGATTTATTATTTTCCCTTTCTTTACTTTTAATTTTATATTTAGTTATTCCGCTATTATACTCACTATTCGTAAATGCAATAAAACCCTCTTAATATGTTCACAATTTTAATAAATATTATAAAGACAATACTTTTTGTTCTCGGATAAAATCTGTATTTTTTTTCCGTTTCTTATGGTTTCTCACCTGATAAGAGCAAGAGTACACCTTCGAATTTCTGTAATTATGATGAGAAGCTATGGAAGTGTGCACATCGCATTGTCATATATTTCTGCATATCTCTATAGATCTGTCATACGACAGAAAGTCGTCAGTGTCTGCTAGCTCTTATAGTTATAAATTATTGAACAAAAATCAATTTACCTTTATTCCTCTTTACCTTTCCTCTCCGATGATGTAAACTGAGTTAACATTGCCTCTTATTATGTGAAAATCTCTGTAAATGTACTAAATACAGAGTTCATATTTTAGATAATATATTTATGTATTGGATAAAATAATTACAATATATTTAGTATTTACCATACGCAACAATAAAAAATGCTTTCATGTCAATACGTATATGTGAACGTGCGGACGGCTCAGAGTGCCGGATGCCGATCGTCACTTAGTGGCAAAGCGTGCGCCGGCCGAGTTAGACATGCCTTATGCTGTCGTTCGTGATGATCAATGTTTTTTCTCATTTTTGGCACGTTTACACAATAATTAATGTTAATATTCACTTATATAATTGTCAACTATTAATTAAATGATTAATATATGTAATAAAGGTAAAATATTCATATTTATCCAACATAAAAATCGCAAAAGTCTACATGAACACTGAGTTTACAGCACCGTAATGCGCGTTTCTATTTTAGCACCGTAAGGGAAAGGTGTTTTTTGGAAAGTCCAATATGATTTGCTTTGAATGCTTTTTGGTGTATTTTGTAAATAAAAAATTAGTGTTTGCCCTCGTTAAAAAATTTTATTTAGTATCCTTTCAGATATAAATTGTTTAATCAAATTTTCCATTGTGCTTGCAATAATTGACAATAATTGTTGACTTTAAAAAAGAGCAAAACACTATGTAACTATGAAACAAAAAGCATTGTTATGACCATCATATAACATTGATTTTAAATTATAAATGCTGATTTAGGTGTGACCACGACAAAGACTGCCTGGATGGATCAGACGAAGTTGGCTGCGTCTATCAAAACTGCACATCCACAGAGTTCAAATGCAACAATGGCAAATGCATTTCCAATAAGTGGAGATGCGATGGCGAAGACGATTGCAGGGACGGCTCTGATGAACATGATTGCAAGGTAAATGAGCAGTACACATATATAGTTCAATTTTATCACAGGTTGTGTCATTTTGATATTTACTTTAGTTGGAATCATTTCAGGAATCCCATCGCCCAACGTGCAAGGCTGTTGAGTTCCGTTGCCCGACTAATGGCCAGTGCATCCCCAAGTCCTGGACCTGTGATGGAGAACATGACTGTCCCGATGCAGCCGACGAGCTTAAATCTCTCTGCAAGGACGCCAAGTGCATGGACTGGATGTTCAAGTGCCCTGGAAATGGAAAGTGCCTCTATACATCTTGGGTAAATAACACTGTCTGGAAATTTAGATCCCAGATTCAGATATCCTTTAAATATACTGATTCTGCTGTTCTGAAAATTTTCACATTTTTTAACTTTTCTTCTTTTTTATTTAATTAAATTTTATTCACCTATTGGATTGTGTCCAGAATTAATGTAATTTTTTAAATAATGTGTCTAGAATTGATGTCATTTTTTAAATGATATGCCCGGAATTAATGCCATTTTTTAAATAATTCTGTGATTCTGGAAGGTTTATCCACAGTTGAAATTTTGCTTATGACTTTTGCATAAATTGCAGTCCAGAATTAGTGCCGATATATTTTTGTCTATTGTATTTTGATCAACGTGTATACCAACCTTTTCTGACAAAATGCAAACACCCCATGAGACATCCATGGATAACTTTTGCATCATCAGATCAAAATCATATTATTTTTTTTAATATTTCAACTTGTAACATTTCCAGCTTTGTGATGGAGAAGACGATTGTGAGGATGGGCTCGCATCTGATGAACAGAATTGCACCAACACCACCGGATTAATGCCTTCACCCACCTTCAACTTCCCCGCAACCAACCAATGTCACAACTGGATGTACCTGTGCAACAACAGTCGGTGCATTCCCTACTGGTGGAAGTGTGATGGGGTCAACGACTGCGGCGACAACTCTGACGAGCTAGGATGCGGCAACGTGACATTCGTCATCCCGTCGAATGACAAGAAACCAAACAGTGGGAATGGAATAGATTTGCCATCCACGTGCAAGAAGAATCACTACATGTGTGCTAACGGTAAATCATATGGATTTTTTCTCACCATTACATTATTCATTTTAATATAACTATATATTATTTATATATTTAGATATTTTCTATAATATTATTTGCTTTAACATAAATTTGGAGTGAATGGATAAAAAAACCTTCAGACCATTAATGAGAAGGTTATATAAATTGTTGATTAGACTCAGATTACCAGATTCCATGTTTTGAATTTAAAAATATTCAATTTTTTCTGATGTTTGTGTTAAACAATTATATCTTTGGTGATCAGGTGACTGCATCCCTGCTGCTTGGGTGTGCGACGGTGCTGCCGACTGTGAAGGAGGAGAGGACGAGCTGACGTGTGAAGGGGGCCCCACGGGACACTGCAAGGAATTCCGCTGTCGACAAGATGGCGCCTGCATCACTCTACGCGCGGTGTGCGATGGAAAAGTGGACTGCGTGGACGGAAGTGATGAACTGGGCTGCCAGTCCCTGGTATGCTAAAATAATATGAAACTCTTATATCATAAGCACCCTTGCATATTATTTTTGATTCTACAGTAAATTGTATTTTGTTTTGATCTCTTCAAACATCGTTTGAATTTTATTTCATGTTCGAATAGTGTTCTTTTATTTTGTAGAAATATTTACTTCTCGTTGTTCTTATGTACATTATGAATATTCAGTAAAACTCTGTTAATTTGCAAACCTGTATTTCATATTTTCATGGAAATCGCGCTTTTTACAACAAAACAATCACCCCGAAAATAACATTTCATAATATTAATTTCTTCTGATTATTCGCAATTCATACGCGTTTTTGACATCCAAAGTTAATAATTTATTAAATCCCTAAACTCGCGCAATTACGCATTTGATCTTCATCCCTTCGTAAACATCTGCAGCTAACCCCGCCTATCAGCCAATCACGACGCCGTTTCTTATCACAATAGCGGCGCGCTGGCAGGACCGATGCCAAACTGTGTTTTACCATATGTATATCAAATTCCATAGTGTATTTTATAAGATTTGTTGTTATTAAAATAACATTTTAATTGAATCACTTGATCTGATTTTTATGTTTATCAAATGTTGTGATTTACATATTATATGTAGGTACTAAAGAAACTAAATCTTTTGTATTTAAATATGTTGACATATTTTATTGAACTGGATGGTCCACAGTACCAAATGTAAGTTATAGAATACATGCAGAAGAGTGAGATGTTTAAAGTAATAGAATGGGCAGCCTTATTCCAGATTTCTAATGTGTTATTTTACTTACCTTTTGCAGAAAAACAAAACCGCTGAAAAGAATTCAAACAGCAACAGTGGGAAGTGCGTCAGTAATGAGTTTGCCTGCGATCATGGTAAATGTATCTCCATGTCTCTTCGTTGCAACAAAGTCCAGGATTGCTATGACGGCACTGATGAGATCAACTGTTCAAAGACTGATACTGAGGCCAACTCGTGCCAGGTATTACATTTTATTTCATTTACATTACATTTTATTTTGCTTTTCATTTACAATTACATTTTATTTTGCCTTTCATTTATAATTACATTTTGTTTTTCATTTACAATTACATTTTTGTTTCATTTCGCTTTTCATTGATAATTCAATTTTTTGAGCGTTTGTGGAAGTATCTGATTTCAAAATACAGTAAAATCTGCCTAAACCAGACCCGGTATATTGGTGTTATACCATTATTAATGTTGTAGGAGTTGATGACTGTGTGTATTGAAGTTATTCAAATACAGTAAAACCGCGATATAACGAAATCCAAGGGACCAAAAAATAAAAATTCGTAATAACGAATTCCCACATATAACGAAATAAATAAAAAAAATCCTACTATATATTACGCGCCGTCACAAAAAAATGTTGCGCGGCTTCAAAAAAGATCGCAAATTCTGCAAATAAAGGAGGAAGAAGGCCATAGGGAACTGAATACCTACATATTTTTAGTAGTTTTGTTATTAAAACAGATAAGCAAATGGATAATCAAAGGAATTAAATTAAGAACAGAACCTATTCAACACCAATTGGAAGATATTTTTGTAAATTCCAGAATATTGCAAACACAAAACAATATTTTAATTGTGTTTAAATGTAGAACCGCTTCAAACATAGTTTTGGGCATGAAACATAAAAAATAATTCAAAAATAAAAATTTGACAGTTGAATCGCGGCATTTTTATAAAATGAGTCGTATATAAATTACGAAGGTACTTACCGGTAACGGCGGCAACCACTTCAAAATATGATACTATGAACCCAAGAAGAAGTTTGAATTGTTTTACTACCTTGTCGGCAGACCGCCGCGCACCGCCGAAAAGGCCATTAAACCGTTCGCATACGGCAGATGCAGCGGCGCGGCTTTGTAAGTGCGAAATAATATTTTCATATTTTAAATTTTTTTTATTTCGTTATAAATTTACGTAAATGTATTGGAATTTTTTGTACGGGACAAAAATGATTTTGTTATAAATATTAACGGGATTTCGTTATATAAATGCATTTTTGTATGAAAAATTGGTTTTAGGGACTAAATTTCGATTTTTTTTTCGATATACGTCATTTTTCGCTATATCGGGTTTCGTTATATCGCGGTTTTACTGTATATGTTTGACTCGAGATTGTATCAGAAGGTTAAAATGCTGTGAGACAGAAGTTCCAACTTCTTGTCTCATGTTTGTCGGTTGTGTCTTGCAATGTAGGGTGTCTGTTGTAACTAGAGCAGGGTATATAAATGAAAAAGCACTTACAAGGTATGTAGTTTGAACTCTTGCTTGTTTCTTGCTCTTGTTTGAGATGCTGTCGAGTAGTGATGCTGGTGTTGGGACGGCCTGCGAAGAAGTGGAAGTTCGTTGCTTGAGCAGTAACCGTCTCAGATTAATATGGGATATAACATAATAAGGCATTCTGCATAACCTAAAATTTTTGGAAATTCCAAAATGTCATGCAAATATAAAACAACATTAAATTTCAACTGTATTTAATTGTAGAGCCGCTACAAGCATTGAGAGTTTCACATCGGTCAATCGATCTTCATATTTCTTTAAATCGTAGAGACGAATTCGGAATCTTATTTTTTTCAAAGTTTAAAATTTTGCGGGAATTATCACATCCTGAAGCCATTTTAGGGTTCCACAAAATATTAAAAAATGTACTTTAAAGAATAAATTACAGAATACTAGTACATATAAATGTCGGTAAACAAACACGAAAACAATTGTGAAATAAACACATTAACGAAAATGTTGTATGCAATATTACCGTTCATTGGAATGGATGTAAATGTTAAGTTATAATGTAAAAAGTGACATAAGTTGACGATGATAATGAAGATCAAAGATAATAATGCGCAGAATTATAAGCTAGGCATCTCGAGCATTGCGGGTGATACCATACATAAAGCTGACGCGCGCGTACTCTAAAGTGTGACTTTGGTTTCGATTTGGGGGGTTTTTATTTTCTCCAGCTGATCTAGATAAGACCTGTTTTTAGAGGCGTGGACACGTGTACGCTTCGAGCGTAGGAAGGGTGCCATTCTAACCTATTTTGACAATGGACAATAAGTCCAACCTTGAACAAGTGGAGATATGCCAAATGGCTTTATAAGGGCCTATTATGATCTAAATATATTTTGAAATATTTTCATTGTAAAATTTTTTTTTTTCATTGTATATTTATGTAAATAATCAGTATTTTTTCGTACGGTACAAAAACAATTTCGTTATACATATTAATGAAATTTCGTTATATAAATTCATATCTGTATGAAAACTTGATTGTAGGGAATTCATTTTGAAAAAAATTTCGATATTCGTCATTTTTCAGTATAACGGGGTTCGTTTTACTTTTTACGGGGTTTTACTGTGTATCACAAAAATATTAGCTTCTAATGATTCAACAATGGTTTTTGTTTATTGTGTTGTGTTTCCCCATTTTTATTTAAGCGCTAATATTATATTTTATGGACCAGTTGTACAGAATATATCTCATAAATTCTGTAAATTTATGTGTTGAAATAAAACACAAAATTTTGATTTTATTGCTCTAATATAGTAATTTGACATCTTATCTACATGATGCAATATGATATCCAAAGGAAATGATGGAGTTTAATTACATTTTTTCAATAAAAATAAACTACGTAAATGGTATTAATACCCTTCCCGCAGTTAGACGCTAGTTCAGTGACCGGGTAATATTACCCTTCCCGCCGTTAGTGTGTTAATATGATATTGTTTTAACAGTGGTTTTTGTGTTGTGATTCTTAAAAGGTTATTGTTTTTCATTTTGTTTCAAGTAGATGCAATAATAAAGCGTAACTATATTTATTCTAATCGTATTATATTAAAAATTTATTCTCAATTTATCTTTCCCCTATTTTTCAACATTTTATCGGGGATCTACTGTATTTTATTTTCACTAAATTGTGATGGTAATTTTGATATAAACTAATTATTGTAGGTCAATTCCCTCTACGTGGACCATTCAGTGATTAATGCGTCGAGTATCACACTTTACTGGAGAGTTACATCCACGAATGGCCGCTTGCAGTATCTTCCTTCCATTACCGAAACCTCGGGACCGAAGTCCAACGTTTGGAAGAATGCCACTGCCTGGATTGAAGAACAAGTGTACATGTTCACGAATCTCAAGTCTTACACCGAATACAATATGACCGTTTACGTGAGGATGATGAAGAGTAGCGAGAAAGATGGCTACCCACCCAATAAATATTTGGCTGTCAGAACTGGAGAAGGAAGTGAGTGTCCTGTTAGATCTCGGATCAATTAAACTTTATTTATCACCACAATTTATGTAATACATCAAGCATCATAATATTAGTTTAGTTTTATACTACAATATGTTTTATTAGTCACAGCAAATTTTTTATATTATCTTATTAATATTTTAATAATTCAATATTTAATAATAAAATATATCTCTTGTTGTTTTAAATGTCAACTATGAATATAAAGTGTGTGCCAATTTGCAAAAGGAAGACAAAGGAAATTCTTATACTTATGTTTGTTTTTTTGTATCATTTTTATGAACATACCTTGTGCTCCTGCACTTTATTGTTTATACTTTTGTAATCAGTTTTAACCAATATTTTCATCTTAGTGCCTTCATCTCCCATGCGTGTTGTGGCCCGTCAATTAGCCGGGCGCCGTGTGCAAGTACAGTGGGATGCTCCCGTGCAGCCCAATGGCCGCATCCGTCAGTACCAGGTGCTGGTATCACCACCTCTACCTCCCGCCTCGATTAGCGTGCCCGCTTCGGACACACAGGCATTACTGCAGATGGGCCACTTCCGCCCCGGGAATAACTACACATTCTGGGTAATGTAGCTTGCAGCTCTTCTACTCTTAGTACTCTTCAATCAGAGATCACTTTGCTAATTATTGTTTATGTTGTTCTCTCTTTGTTGAGAAGGAGCTTTCATTTTTCCAGTTTCAAGAAATTCTATGCATATTACATATTCTTTCAAACCGAGACTAATAGTTAATATACTTTTAATATTACCTGAATACAATTGGTTGGATTGGTACTCAAGTCTGACAGCTGACATAGCCATTTAGCACGCGGAACGCCGGCTCCTCACGAGAGGCTGCCTAATAAGCCGTCATGAGGTGGAATCCTGTATGCAACAGTTATGCTCTCAGTGTGGTGGGATTTTAAAGGTGTCATGTTTTTAGAACCACTTCCAAGGAACCAACCAATCAATTTGAATGTGTACTGTCGGCAATTGAACAGTTTGAAGAAATCCATCATTCAGAAACGTCCATAGTTCGTTATTCGTAAATGAGTGTTTTCACATAAGTTTAATCACCCTTCAAAAATTGTTGGAGCTTAGATGGAATGTGTTGCCACATCTTAATTGATTATTAGTTAGTTATAAGATTTATATAACTATCTTTATAAATCTCCATAATTCAATAATGTATTTTGTAATTTAGTATAGAAGCCTAGTTGCTAATAGTATATTAAAACCATGAAGAATGAATACTCACCATACTCACCTGGTCTTGCACCGTCAAACTTCCACATGTTTCACCATCTTCAAAACTCCTTGCATGGTATCACATTCAATTCTGATGAGGCCGTAAATCAGCACCTTGTTCAGTTTTTCGTCGATAAAGACAGGTCCCTCTATGAACGAGGAATTATGAAGGTCACATAAAGATGTCAAAAGGTTATCGAACAAAACAGGCAATATACTATTAATTGATCTTTGTTCTTTATATAAATTAACGACTGAAAAACATAGAAAAAATGCATCATGACTTTTGCTACCACCCAATATATTGTATAGAGAACAATATTATTAAAATTAAAAGTTAATATTAGAATAGAATATTAAATCTATTTCTAATAAAATAATTCTCACAATTTTGAGTACATATTTACAAATATAACCCTTTATTTATTCAGGTTGTTGCTAAAAATTATGTTTACCAATCCAACTCTGAAGCTGTTACCCTCATGTTTGATGCCATGGGCGATATCGATGAGCTGCAGCACCTGTCTGTGGTCCGCCTTTCGCCAACTTCATTCCAACTCAGCTGGGATCAAATTCGAGGTGTTGACGGATTTGTTGTGAAACAGAGACTACCGTTGCCGTTCCCTGAACCAGAGGCGATCAAAACGAAAGAGACCAATCTCACATGTAAGTGGTATAAAATAATTTTGGGAATACATATATCGAACACATTGTATCCAACAGATTTGTCATTTTACAGAAGAAGGTTTTTTTTAGTCGTGTAATAGAAATTATATAGCTTTTTTATTTCAAATCTGGATATCAAAGAGAATTATGTTTTTTTTTAAATATCAACATTTCTTCTATTTTGTGGCTGTTATTATGATTTTAGGCCTCTTAGGTTCCAGAAAAAAAGTGCACTATTTAAAACACAGCTTTATTCCATTTAACAATGCATATAGTGTACTACAATTATCCTCATATACAGACATAACTGATGAAAATAATGTGCTTGTAACTAAAAATTACTGTTGATGTCATTTTAAGAAGAATGGCATAAAGTGTTTATTATTCACTTTACGTAATCACGACGCATTACGGCCGCTAGGGAGTCACTATAGTGTGTAGAGTGGCCATAGTGGGAGAACATTATACTTTCTCATTGTTTGTCTTGTCTTAAAAGGCTCATCCATTATCAATTTAAATGTTATCATTACAACTCACTAGCACAAAACGAATGTGCATATTAGTCAAGATAAACATATGCACCCAGTCAAATTGTTTAGTAAGTTTAAAAATGTTAAAAAAAATATTTGGTTATGATTTTGTGCTTATCAGGGCTCAATATGGCCGTGACCGATGCGAGTCGCCGATCACAGTAGTGGGTGATGGAATCTGATAGGATGGGAAATAGGGAATTAGGATTGATGAGGGAATCCTTTGATAGTGGATCAGGATGGCTTACGAGATAAGGAGGGCAGCTCGTCTCACCTGATGATGACGCTCCCTGACTTCTCCTGAAGTTCACCCCAAATACAAAACTGCCACGGCAAAACTCTGTTGAACTTCACCATCCGCAAAACACCAAAATCACAACGGTATATGAACTAGTGATCCAACACGAAATGATCATACGAGGATACTTCCTCTCCAAATTTTGACGAAATCAACAACAAACAAGTCGAGCCAAGGGAACAGTGTGTACTGGTTGGGAGTGGGCTAAGGGGTAGGAACAAAACTAAAACTGATGACATTAACACCACATTTTACAATAACATTTGTTTCAAGTTATGGAAGTATATGTGTTCACCAATTAATAAAAAATAAAAATTACAAATACGGAACAATGGCCATATTTTTTAATCTCTTATATTGTCTTGAAGTGAGGATTTTGTATCTTTCCTGACAATACCTGGTGTGGTTCCTCTCTTATAAGGACTCAATGTGTAGTGCATCCTATAGGCTTCACAGCCTGTATGATGTTAGTGTCCTAGAATTTAATTCAACATGACAATTGATTTTTTCATAATTGATTTATTTTGAAATCATTTTTATTTTCAGTACTTAATCTAACTCCCGGTGTTACTTATACAATTGAAGTACAAGCATACAAAGATGAAATCATGGGCAGACCCTCCACCGTATCCATGTCCACATTGGATAAGCAATTGCCATCTGTGGAAGGGGTAGAGGCGGTCCTGGTGAACAATACGTCGGTACACCTGAGTTGGAGGAAACCGCAAGAGAAATTAGCCAATATACAGTATGCTGTGCATTATGGCCTTACTATGGAACAGTTGTTCAAAGGTAACTACACCAGCTTCTTCTTTAAATTTGCAAGTCATTTTTGTGCCGTTTTATTTTTACCAGATATGCATGTATTTTCTTATCACTTAACCTCGAGCCCGCCAGAAACAAAAAATGTGTGCTTTTGTATTTAGAGACTGAAATAAGGTCTCTGGTGGGTGTCCCTACACAAAGTAAAAATAAATAAATTAAGCTGGATTATTACACGTTGCTGGCCATGGTAAAAAGTTTTTTTGTGACAAATATATTCAAAGCTGAGCTGTAAAGGGGTTAAGTCTTATTTAATAAATATTAATTATTATCATATGGGACGGATGAATGAGGAGAGAATGGTAAGAAAGATATATGACAAATGTTGATGACACCAGAAATAGAGGACATCTGCAGAATACTTGGCACAACCATGTAAACCAGATAATGGAGGATGGTTGTGTTAGAAGCCTCAACAATCGGTGAGCTTGTATGAGAAGATGTATGAATGTAGATTAGGCGAGAATTGTGTGTCAGGACAGAGGAGTGTGACGCTCTATGTGCGTGATGGTAAGTAAGTAATCTTAAAAAATCTTGATTGTGTGTGTTTCTCCTTCTCTTTGTTTGCCCGATGTATTCAGCATGTTTTTGAAGTAGGGTGAAAGCCTCTTAAGATGTTCTCCGAAGCAGCAACCGGTTGAAAGATCATCGGGGGGGAATATATTAAGAGAAATTTCAATGCGATATCATGGTTCCGCTTTTATTAATTCTGAATGTTTTCTCTTCAGTGTCCAACCTAATAACCTCCAACACATCCATGCTCATTGAGAACCTCCAAGCGTGTGACTCGTACCTATTCACTGTGGGGCTCGTTAAGCCGGCACTCGGTCCTCTTACAAAAGATCCCGTCAGCATCATCACGGAATATAACAGAAGGTGATTATTCACTTTTACTTATATTTTTTTTATTTGTATTGTTAAATATATTGGAATAATATATCTCGCATTTTTTACATTTGTTTAATGAATATTTATTAAAGATATACATAATCAGTTTGATGACTGTTTACAATATAAATCCATAATACAGTAAAACCGCGATATAACGAAATCCAAGGGACCAAAAAATAAAAATTCGTAATAACGAATTCCCACATATAACGAAATAAATAAAAAAAATCCTACTATATATTACGCGCCGTCACAAAAAAATGTTGCGCGGCTTCAAAAAAGATCGCGAATTCTGCAAACAAAGGAGGAAGAAGGCCATAGGGAACTGAATACCTACATATTTTTAGTAGTTTTGTTATTAAAACAGATAAGCAAATGGATAATCAAAGGAATTAAATTAAGAACAGAACCTATTCAACTATTTAAATGTAGAGCCGCTTCAAACATAGTTTTGGGCATGAAACATAAAAAATAATTCAAAAATAAAAATTTGACAGTTGAATCGCGGCATTTTTATAAAATGAGTCGTATATAAATTACGAAGGTACTTACCAGTAACGGCGGCAACCACTTCAAAATATGATACTATGAACCCAAGAAGAAGTTTGAATTGTTTTACTACCTTGTCGGCAGACCGCCGCGCACCGCCGAAAAGGCCATTAAACCGTTCGCATACGGCAGATGCAGCGGCGCGGCTTTGTAAGTGCGAAATAATATTTTCATATTTTAAATTTTTTTTATTTCGTTATAAATTTACGTAAATGTATTGGAATTTTTTGTACGGGACAAAAATGATTTTGTTATAAATATTAACGGGATTTCGTTATATAAATGCATTTTTGTATGAAAAATTGGTTTTAGGGACTAAATTTCGATTTTTTTTTCGATATACGTCATTTTTCGCTATATCGGGTTTCGTTATATCGCGGTTTTACTGTATATATAGTTCTTCCCCCATCCTTGTAAAAATAAAAATATATTATTTGATTTACTGTATAAAGTGTTAAAAATGTCTCATCTAAAATTATTCATCTTTTTGCATTTGTACACGTGTGCGTGCATACATTTATAAATTATATTTTGTCTTGAACACAGAGCTCCAGTTCGCAACTTGAGGGTGGCCAGAAATGACAAAGATCCCAATACAATGGTTATCACTTGGGATTCCAGCTGTAATACCGTATCTGAAATCAGTGTATATGTCGTAAGTATTTTATTATTATTTACTTTGGCTTAGTGGCTGAGTGAGTGCATAACCTGCCCAGTGTCCGGACTCACCTCTTGTCTGTCGTAAATAAATCATAGGCCACCTTTGAGAGTTAGTTTTTTTTAGGTGAGTCAGTTTATTACCAAAATGTTCATCTTTATATACATAAAAAAAGGAGTGGTTTGTGTAAACATCACACATGCACGTGTGTGTGTGGTGTATATAGTTCACTGGAAAGGAAGGGAGTAATTAAAAACTTATTTGTCAGTAAACAAAAGTTTTATACAGTGGAACCTCTATATTTGTTATTAATCCGTTCCTGAAGACTTGATGAATTTAGAAACAGTTCTTCCCATAACAAATAACTGAAATTCAATTAATTCATTCCCAGCCCCCAAAAATAATACACAAATGAATAACTTTTATGTCAAAACTTTACCTTTATTGTACTGAGGAGACATGATGGTAGAAACGAAAGTTAATAATATTTAGAAGGAGACAATTTAAACATCAGGTAATTCTAATTCTGGTGATAGTTTTCATTTGCCGATGATTCAGTAGCACTCGATTTAACAGAAAACTTCCATTTATGTTTTGGTTGACCATGCCATCATTTGGGTGCCACTTTTCGACCATATTCTGCATTTTGGCCCAGTTAGACAGCATTGCCGAGCCGGTGGAAGTGACTAATATATAAAATATTAACGAATATGGAAACATTTGTTTCTTATCAAAATGTACCGGAATATCGAACCAAATAAATATAAGGGTTCCATTGTACTATATGCAGGTAGGTGCAGGTACATAATTCACAAAAAAGTTCTTTACTTACCTACCTACTGGAATGTGAAAGCACATATTTTAATTTTCAAGCACGCGAGTATTGTGGAAATTTCTGAAAAATGACTAAGTTTTATGTTTATGGGTAATAGTAATAACTGACATATTTGGCCACTTTTTGTTACGTATTTTTTCGAGATTAAGAAATTTGGAGGGAAGGAACATGGTATTTTTTATTGTTAAATTTTTTTAAAATTATGAATTATTTCACAGATTACAGTGTCAGACTTGGCCCTGAATAAAACCACAACAGTAAAATTGAAGCCTACCAAAAATGCAACATTAACGCACGTCTTCAACAACATGCAATATGGAGGAAAATATAATGTCACCGTCCATGTAAGTTTTTTCCTACAACTAATCTAATAAAACAATGGAATTTTCAAGCTGAGATTGTTTTATAACCATGCGGATTGTCGTGTCCGATGACTGTTTAGCATATTTGTCCAAAAATCGTCAGCGACGCAAACATCGCAAGCTTGTGATAAATGTTGTGAATAAATCAATTGAAAAGTCGAATGCTAAGGAGGCTTTTCTCTGTTTCTGATTAATATACAACTTGTGTTTTATTCTTCTAATTGACCCAGCTTTCACCTTCATCTAGACTTTGTAGTCAGTTTTTTTTTTGTTTGTATCTTGTGGTCTTTGGAATTACAACTGAGATATGTCCAGCTTGGCCCCCCATAGTAAAATGTAGTTCGACAGCACCGACACACTCTTTTGGCATCAGTGTAGTTGTGAAAGTAAAATTTGTATAAAATCGCAAAGCTCATGATTAATTTTCATGAAAGAGAATATACATATTTTCGTATATTCCAGAAAATATCTCAACATTGCATAATTTTGCAAAAAGCATTGAAATTTTTTAGAACGTTTTTATTAAAATTATGCGTAAAATGAATTAATTTATGATTTCAAATTAATAATTTGGTGGAAATATTAGGAGATAGGAAGGCACTTACTTTTTCGGTCTGCCTGATGCTGGATGCTGATTCAATTGTTATTCTCCTCTTCCTCCAATAGCACTAGCGGCGCAGAATGTGTAACGAGAACTGTTAATACTCGCGTAAAGGATTGTATGTATTAGCGGGATTAAATAGATATTTAGGTTTGAAGCGTTAGCGGTTAATTATTAGGCGACGGGTTAATCTGTAGGGCTCCAAACGTACACAGTTCTAAACACACACTGAACTCATTGCAGTTCGAGAGTGTTGATTGCAGCGACCTCTTTTCTTTTTCCTCGTGCTCAAGGACAGGTTAGGGAAAAGAAAGGGAAGGAGTTACTAGGTTTAAATTTTGATAATCACGTTATGCATTTGTAAGTGCGTTAAACAGCGCTAACATTAATGAGATTGTTTAATGTAATCAATGTATGTATATGTAATCTCTTAAATCATTAGATTAGTTACATATCATTTTTTTCCAAAAATTTAAACCTTTAGGGTTTAAATATGAAAATATATATTTAATAACCTTAATCAATTATTTTAATTTTTCTAGCTCGATGTGCCCGGAGCTGCGCTCACCTCGGCCATCATATACGGTCCGGCACTTCCCCCACCACATCAGGTGCAATGGAGACAAGAGCCAAACGGATCCTTCCTTTTGGATTGGACCACTCGATCTTTACCCAGTACACTCTCAGCTGGCAAAATACCTCAGTGAGTACAAATGTTTTGATATTTGACCTATATATATTGTGAGAGTGAAGTACGGCATTCTTCCCTCTCACCAACTAGTCAGTGGAGAACACGAGAACTGCGGGTTCTTCACCTCAGAAACACATACCCACCTTAGTTTGTCACATTCTGCCTTCATCCTAAACTGGGAAAATTTATTAATATCTGAGTGAGATAAATGAAAAGGTGTTGTTCATTATATAATGGAATCTAATCATAAAAAAAGAACACAAATAAAATTAGAATCAAAATACAATTCACATTAACAAATCCTAATATCGTTGGGTGGGGCGCGAGTTCTACGTTTTTCAAGGCAGGCTGGTGACAACAAGATCAAAATGTTACAATGGATAGCATAACCTTCAAATCATGCTCGTCCGTGCACATTCCATCGTAGCATTCCATCTCCGTAACCTATCATCGTAGTTGGTTCTCAGCATCCAGGCCGACGCAATAGGATTTGTATACAGAATTGTAGAAAATAAGGTGTCATGTAGCGTGTTGTAGTAATGAAACCGAAGTAGTGATTGTAACCAAAGGGAAACGTCTCGTTTCCTGTAAAGATTGTTCACCATGCTATTAGATTAACAAATTATTGTAAATTATGCACTATTGATTGAATAACATAAAAGTATTTACTCTTTGGTTACGTTGGATGCTCACGGTTACATTTTAGATTCGCTGGCCGCAGCAGTGAACCGCGTTATTTTGACAGCTCAGAGCGATGAATTGTAAAATAGATGGTGACCGTTTTTATAACATTCAAAACAGACCGCGTTACCAACCTGAGGGCATTGTTTATTCGTGATTACAAGGTACTTGGCATTACAACAAGTGATGGGGCAATTTCGAACGTGACATCAGTTTGTAATGTCACAATATATTTAGACTGATGCATAAATCGATGTTCTAAATTTAAAATTATTATGTTGGATGCATTTTGTGATTTTGTTTAGCTTATCGATTTTAAACACCATGTTACCGCTCTGCGAGCTGTTTGTTTTATATTTACTACGTAATTATGAAACAAACAGTTAGTGTTTAAAAGACAATGATGTTATATATAAACTAAATAAACAATTGCGATTTACGTACAAAATAATGAACATAAAATGTTTACTTTGTTCAAGAAAATTTTATTTTCCCTTAAAATCAGTGTAAAACTGTCTAATTTACGGAATTTGCAACTTATTTTGTGAATAAATTCAATATTACTTCATATTTTAACCAAAATATGCATGAAAATACACCTTATCGACGTATTTAACTGAAAATTAAGGAAGCGACGGATTACACGTCCGTCATAACCGGATCAAGAGGCGTCGAAAAATCATTAAAATAATCTTCCTTTATAATACTAAAAGTATATTATTTAAAAACTAACTATTGTGTTTTTGATATAAAACTTGGTTTTAAATAGTAGCTGTAACCTTAAAACATGCGAGTAAATACAATATATTATTTTAAATCATTTGTCACTTAACACAAAGTATTTTAAAAACGTCGAAAATTGATTTGCTTTGCAAATTGAATTTTTAACATTTTGTTAATTTGTCTTATCTCAAACTGGTCTCCGTAATCTTAGCTTCAAGATTATAAGAAAATATATTTTGTATATGCAAGAATTTTCCATATTAAGGAGATTTTGTGGCACGCGGAAAATGCATTTAATAGTCGCTGTCTTTCTTATGATGCTTGTCTTAATTATGGTAAATAACATTCAGTGTATTAATTTTAAGTATGTGTAAAGATCCTATCTAAGTAATAGTTTTTAAAAAAGTCAAATCTAGTGTATAACTTCGGATATAAATTAATAATAAAAATACACATTTTTGTAAAAAATGCGATAATTTGAATTAACATTGAAAGGGAAGCCTTAACTTCGACTTTATTTTAGCTAATAGTGTAATATTGTTACAGATATCACTACGAGGTGATCGTCACCGAAGGTGACAATGACACATCAGTGGAGCACATATTTCCTGCAGGAACGCCCCCATTTACGGTGCCTGGCCTGAAGCCCGGGGAATCATATACCCTAAAAGTGAGAATGGTGACCAACTCTGGCTATGTGGGACCACAGAGCGAAACAAGGAGTCTGGTTGTACCTCAAGGTAGATAACATTGTACCATACTCGTGATATATTTAACCTGTCCTTAAATACTCGTACATAAATAGTACTCTACGTTTATGAATAATTATCATATTTTGTTTCTATTTCTAACAATAAATATTTTATTATATATAATATAAAGTTATTGTGAATGTTCCAATAGTGGCTCGGCAGACTTTTTCTGTGGTAGCCAACACCAACACACGGTTGTCTGACGGCCATAACAACCTATGCATGCATCAAATAATATGCATTCTCTCTATACATGTACCTCTCTAGAGGTGGTGTTCTATATCAACACAGTGCGACCAAAACTGATTCACCTATGGCACTGACCTGAACACTTATTAGAACATTAAATTAATATTTCTAATTTTAGATTAAATAAAATACAATCACTTTGTATGAAACCACAAAATTTATTATACGTCAATTAAACTGTCCGTAGTTTTGTTGCTTCAAGCACTGGTGAATCGTTTGAAGAAACCTATTTTTAATATTGGTCTCACTATGTCGCCACACACCTTCATTATTCAGAAGAAATTAATTTTTTTATTGATATTATTGAAAAAGACCATTCTTTTAATAATAGTACAGGGGTCAATTTCCTCCATAAAAACGGCATTGGCCTCTGATTGGTCAATTTAGAAGCCCTCGAAATAAAAAAGGCAGTAAATAGTGGTACGCCAATTCTTAATAATCAAATCAATTTTTCCATTAACACCATATTAGGTATGTTTCCTTTAAAATCAATTTAATATCCATCAACACTGTATTTTCTCCTCCCCTACTGTTCCGTCTATCTGTATATGTATTATGTCTCTTTCTTTCACATATAATTTTATATTGTCTCCCTTGATGTTCAAGTTAACTATATATGTATTCTGTCTCTCTCTTTCACATGTAATTTTATATTCTATCTCCCTCTTTATGTATATATAAGTGCACTTTTTTTATATTTATGATTAGTTTTAAATAGATCCTGATGAAGCTTGGGATAAGCAAAACCGAAGATAAGGTTGACGTATAATAAATTTTGTGGTTTCATACAAAGTGATTGTATTTTATTTAATCTAATATGTCAAACCACAAAGTGATTGCTTTCTATGAAAATTTTCTAATTTTCTTAATTTGAATTGTATTTTTTTTTCAGATATGTGGATTAAGACTGAGCAATCGAGCATGTCTTTACTAGTGGGGATTCCCCTGGGAATAATAGCATTCGGCGCATGTGCAGCACTCGCTGTTCTCGCCTTCAAGCACCGTCGACTCTCTACTTCTTTTGCTCGCTTTGCCAACCCGCGTTATGATTCCAGATCAGGCGCCGCTACTCTCGGAAACACTTCAGATATTATGGGTAAGATATTAAGTTGTTATATTTAAAATAAAAAATATATAACTAATTTCATATTTGGCATCTTTCTGATAAGTGAGGAGTTTTCACTGGAAGATGGCTCTACTGGGTGTAATGCATCTCGCTAATCGCTGTTTCGTCTCTTTTCCAAAAACAAAATTATATTTTATTCAGAAACACTTTGTTTAGTCTTCTCTAAATGGAATTATGTAGTACTGTTTGGGTATTGCATGATCATAAAACTCTGTGTGTTGCCAGTCAACGTTATATTTGCAAAAGTTTAAATCTAATAAGGCAAATCTTTTTTTTTTTCGAGTTGCGTACAGGGAATAACGTCACATCAATATTCTTACTCTCATTCATAAGTGCTTGTGCTACGAAAATAATATTAACACATACAGTAAAACCGCGATATAACGAAATCCAAGGGACAAAAAATAAAAATTCGTAATAACGAATTCCCACATATAACGAAATAAATTTAAAAAATCCTACTATATGTTACGCGCCGTCGCAAAAAAATGCTGCGCGGCTTCAAAATAGATCGCAAATTCTGCAAACAAAGGAGGAAGAAGGCCATAGGGAACTGAATATCTACATATTTTTAGTAGTTTTGTTATTAAAACAGATAAGCAAATGGATAATCAAAGGAATTAAATTAAGAACAGAATCTATTCAACACCAATTGGAAGATATTTTTGTAAATTCCAGAATATTCCAAACACAAAACAATATTTTAATTGTGTTTAAATGTAGAGCCGTTTCAAACATAGTTTTGGGCATGAAACAAAAAATAATTCAAAAATAAAAATTTGACAGTTGAATCGCGGCATTTTTATAAAATGAGTCGTATATAAATTACGAAGGTACTTACCGGTAACGGCGGCAACCACTTCAAAATATGATACTGTGAACCCAAGAAGTTTGAATTGTTTTACTACCAAGGTAGTAAACTAGGTACTACAAGTCGGCAGACCGCCGCGCGCCGCCGAAAAGGCCATAAAACCGTTCGCATGCGGCAGATGCAGCGGCGCGGCTTTGTAAGTGCGAAATAATATTTTTATCTTTTAACATTTTTTTATTTCGTTATAAATTTACGTAATTGTATTGGCATTTTTTCGTACGGGACAAAAATGATTTTGTTATAAATATTAACGGGATTTCGTTATATAAATGCATTTTTGTATGAAAAATTGGTTTTAGGGACTAAATTTCGATTTTTTTTTCGATATACGTCATTTTTCGCTATATCGGGTTTCGTTATATCGCGGTTTTACTGTAGTGCTTTCCTAGAGCATGACTCAAAACATTAGACATTAGACAAGTGTATCGTACCAATAAACCAAACAAGAAAGTGATTTAGTTTTTCAATAACATATTATATTAATTTCGTTTTTCTTCTAGATGAAGATGAAGCGCCACCAATTCGAGGATTCGCAGACGACGAACCTTTGGTGATAGCCTAAATTATTCTTCACTGAATTTGACATTTGGGTATTAAAGGTATTATAGCAAATTGAAAGACTTATATGGTTGTTATTGAGCACTGAAATTCCACTGCTAGTCTTTATTCCTAGTGCCACCGTGAGTTATCTATGTTTAGATGAGGCTTTTGTTTTGTGTGTTTAATAAATGTTATTTTTTGTAGAATTTTATTGATAAGCGTGTTACTCGATAACTTGCAGTTAATCATAAAGCAAAGTGTTAAACTCAGTTTCAACGTGGAATTTCAAAATTGATAACTGTAATCAATACAATTTCTGTCAAATGTTTATATTTATTTATATATTTATTTTATGCCATTCGTTTTCTTTATCAGCCGCCCAAAGTTATTGACAAACGCAAGTTGTATTATATAGAACTTTTCCTAATAATTTATATTTGACGTGACGTGATCTATCTTAGTGGCTAGGATTACCAAGCTTTGATGTTAAGAAAACATTGTCTGAATTAATGTGATTAAATTGCCTAAATTATTTTGGTAGATTTTTTAAAAATACCCCCGTGTTACGTGCGGAATAGTCGAGCGATAACATTTGCTCGAATCTGTTTGATTTATTTAATTATAAATTAAACATTTTATCTAAGGATTGACCACTCGATCCAATAATTTGATTTAAATGTTTTCCAATGTGAAGGACAATGATGATTTTAATAAACTGAACCAATGATTATTCATAATTGTTTGCACTTGTTTTATTTTTTACTTATCTAATATGTTTAAAGATGGCTCTGCGCTTCCATTACGCTGCGATGGGAAATTTATATTTATAATTGTTTGCTCATTTAATTGATTAAGATAAAAGTATATTGTTTTTGACCACTGGTGGACTTAATAATGACATTTGATAACCTCAAAAACCTTTTTATATTTCATAAATATGTCAAATCAAATTACTGCATTTGTTTTCTGGATATTTTTTTTTGCTTGCATTGTTAATTATGTTAAAATACGTAAAAATTTTATTCAATCTGTCATTATGTATAATTTATGCTTGTGTTATTTGAGCATTGAGTTTAATTTTTGAGGATGTCGAAAGATTGTACCATTTTTTAGTTTCAAGAAATAAATTAAATGAAAACTTTTTCCTCATTTGCACTATTGTAATTTAATTGTTTACACGTGTTTGCTGTGATTTTGCACTATATACCATTAGTTTAAAGCGGCAATATTCTGTCTTTTGAATTCAGCCAAGCTTAAAATATAAATCACATAGTATGTCAAGTATGGCCGATGTAAGAATGTTGCTGAAATTATCTGCACAGAAATGTATTTTGAAAAAGGGGGTGTTGCCTAGTCCAAGTATTGGCTTGCAAGCGGATCTGACTGTTTTGTTGTATCAGATCGCTATTTAATATATTCAACCTAATCAGCCAGATGCGCGTGGCAGAAATATCAGCTGCATTCTTAGAGTGGCCATACTCTACTTTTTTTAAGATTTTAAATTTAGTACATTTGTCAATTCTTCTCTGATTTATTTTATTTAAACTCTAAATAAATTTAAATACGCTGTATTTTTGTGTTTTAGTATTTTGCCCAATTGCTCCAAAACAACAGTACGTCAATTAAAAGGTTACAATAAAATAATGTCGGCTTTTGCGTATCTGAAAAAATTTAACAAAAACAGTTACACGTATGTATTTGTCACATGTATCATAACCTGCGTAGAATATTTATGATGGTCTGCCCTCATATTATGCACAATGTTGGATTTGATTATATTTGTGACAACAAACTCATGTGCGTAATCGATTTCCACAGGATGCCAGCCATGAAACATTTTATGTTAAAAGGAGAAATTCACAATTTGTACCATCGACTATTAATTCAATACTAAGCCTGAAAGCCTGATTGGAAAAAAAAAAATTAACATGTCATTTTAGGTATGACTAATGTTATATTAACAAGTCAATTAAAAATGTATTACACAAGAGCATTTGTATTCCGAGATATGGTACTGGACTGCGGAGTTTCAAATCTTTAATGTAATGTTTTCTCTTCTATATCACTATGCTCTTCTTCAATATTACGTGTTGTTAATAATTAGATGTGCTTCGCAATACACAACTAAGTCAACGAAAGATGATTCACAAAGGAGGCTGAGGAAGTTAGCAATGAAAGAGTTGGTTTAAGCATACAGTTTTACCAAGGATCAAGTTAAACTCAAGGCACTGTGTAAATCTATGTTATTCCTCACAATAAAATCATTGTAGAATCTGTAACAGTATTATTTAAGAAACTATCAATATACAGATTATAAAAAATGGAAGTGGTTTTATTTAAAAAAGTAATGTACGTATTTAATTATTAGTATGTGATAAAACAATATTGTATTTAATAAACAATTAACTGATTAATTATTGTGTTTATTGTTATTTAATTTATCGTATAGAGATGGCACTGCTATGTATGTATACATATTACCTGGCACGGTATGGTCGATCTATTTGAATGATGAGTCATCTTAGAGGCATTAATAGTGTTATTACATTTCTACATAGTAAATTTCAATCAAGGAAATTTTTTTTTTTTTAATAATTATTTATTTATTTGATTCTTAGTACAGTGTGTTATATTATTATCGGATAAACATTTGAGTAAAGTAAGACATATTTGGTTACCCTGCCTGCTACACTAGTAGCATACTGCATTATAGCAGACAGTGTTCTTCCGGTATAGTAGTAAACAAAGTGCAATGATCAATGTACAAAATTATATATATAAAGAGTTAAACAAAATGTCATTAGATTAGGTAAAACTTGACGTAAATGCATTGTTTAATAAATAAGATATAATGTATGGTATATGTAAAGAGTAAAGCAAGGTGCAATTAAATAACATATAATTAAAACGTAAAACTTAAATAAAAGTCCAATTTTCAAATAAAATAAAAATATATATATATAAAGAGTAGAACAAGATACGATTATATAGCATATAAAAAAGATATATAAAGAGTAAAACAAGATACAATTAGGTAATTCTATATACTGTTGTAGCAGTTTTAATCTCAAGTTTTACCTTTAAAAGTTTTTGGGCGTAATTTCTCCCCATTTCGTGGAGCCAGAACTGCACTTTTCGTGAAAAATATCTATGTACACAGTAGTACCCGCTAGTATGTCAAGTTGGGAACCAGACCTACTAATACAATGCAAAAATTACCATAAACCGAAACAAGACTTTATTTTCATTGGAGAGTGCATAAAAATACTCTAATAAACACTTCTTTTTTTTTTTTGGGGATGCCTTTTTTCAATGGTACCCAATTTTTTAACTTACACTATTGTATCCAAATGATTTAAAAAAATTCTACTTTTAATATATGCAAGTACAATAGTGCTGATCTTTTGGTGCTCTGTTTATAGGTATCCCTGAACCCCACTGTTATCGCACCCTACTTTTTCAGGTAAACTCTGCACTTGCAATGCGTTTTGGTAATTATTTTTATCATGACCTATTTATTTATTTTGATTGCCCGCAATTTCACTCCTGCATCTACAGTTTCATCATTGCATTTACCATAAAGATTTATTTTTATTTTTTGGACATTTAAGGCTTGAACGATGTGGTGTTTAATGGTGTTATGGGATATCAGAAGGTTATGGTGTAAGCGTCTGAGTAAGCCCCCCCCTAATAAATTTACACCGAGCGCTTACCTGTTCGTTTTAATTATAATGTGGGGTGTGTGTGTGTGGCCAGAGTAGGATGAATAATAAAAGACTACTTACAATAGATCGATATTAATTGATGCTTGTAACACGGTTACGAATACAAGTATAAGTAGTACAATGTGAAGCGTTGATTAGTGAACTCATCTGGAAGGCTGCCACGAGAGAAGTGGCGCGCATGGGTAGGTCTCCACATGGCTATGGGCGCGATGTATTGTTATCTACTTTTCAATCGATATCTGTGTGATTTAAAGGTTGATGGTAGTCTCGTTTTACACCCCGTATATGCAAGGTGAATGCAGGTGATAAACCCTCCACAGACATTTTCTATCTTTAATTGGACATTTTATAGTTCTCTAGTATCAATACAGTCATTAGAATTGAAGAGAACTAGACTAACATTGAATATCTAGTGTTTACTTTAGTAATAATTTCTGATTTTTTACAGTGCTTAGTTTGATGGTTGTTTCTAATAAATAAAATATTATTTCATAGGGAGTGTTATAGTACATACCTATTGAGATTAGGAGCATTGTTACTAAGGATTTTGGCAGCAAAGTAAGTAGTTGATACACTTCAGTTGGTTCCCTGCCTACTACTCTATTTTACTGTATTTATAGCACAGTACTTTTTCGAATAGTAAATAATAATAAAAGCAGTAAAATTAATGTGAAAATACCAATGCAAAAATAAAAAGACATACAATGGGTATTTTTATGATGTACCTGTTTAAATAGATTGGGATTATAAGAGTTTGGGTAGGTTAGTGCTTATTGCCACGATTTAAAGATGTCGCAAAGTAAATTAAGATTCATTAATTTAATTAAAAACTGGTATTTAATTTTTCATGCGTCATTTTGCAAGGCAGGTTGAGAAGAAAATGAGGCAGGCACGAAAAATATTAAATTTGTAGTGTTTAGATTACTAAGCTTTAAAAATGTAATTCATATTGTTTTATACATCCTTGCTCATCATCATCTAATGCAATTAATTGAAATCATTTTGGTTTCGACTAACACATAACAGTATAGAAAAAAGCATTCCTTTCTGTAGGATATTTGCATTTATGACGATCAACCTAATGCACACTGGCGAGCAATGAATTAAAATCTATTTAAAGTTTCTGAAGAAACGCTATTGTAATAAGATGGAACCCTGATTTTTCTAGGAACAGCTGAAAGGTTGTAAAATAGAGGAAATTGTATATTGAGGGTAATTATATATTCGGTAATATGGTGTGAATATTTTCTGGGTGACAGGCCATTAATTTAAATATATGGTTATTGTGTTTTATTTCTACGCTTGCTTGAAAATAAGCAAAAAAAACATGATTAGGTGAGTGAACAAGCAAATTTATTTGATAAATAGCTAGCCAGCTATAAGTCATTAAAAATCAATGTTAAGCGTGCCTGCTTATATAATAAAATTCAATTAATTTGATTAATCATATCATAGCATCCCCTTCTCTGCACAAGCACATGCTTTTAGAAAAGTTATAGAACAAAAAAAAATTATTGTATTGTTTCATTGTAATTATAACAGATTAATAAATAAAAAATATATATATTAATTGTGCCGAAAAAAATCTCCTTCATGAAAATGGCGCTAAAGCAATAACTTAAGGTAATGGCGGCAGCCGCTTTCGACGCCGTGGATGTCGGAGGCTTGTGGGCGGCGATGGGAAGGCGTGGCTAGAGTAGCTGTTGGGTGGCCGTGAAATTGGCCTCTTCAGTGGCGCAGTACGTCCGGCAGGAAAGGGAGCCTATGTGGGTCACGATGGTCGGCAGTCACCGGCGGCGGACTTCTCAATCGGTGGCAGTATGCAGCGATTCTGAGATAGCGGCGGCAGTCTCGTTTATCCAGACTAGGTTGGCGACACGAATCTCCTGGAAAAAAGAAAGAGGGCGAGAGAAAAATAAATAGCGATATAGAAAGTAAATGGCGGGGATCGGCGGTAAGATGAAAACTCGACGGGCTCGAACTGAATCGCTCTCGCCGATAAATGTAAGGCGTTATGAATCGCGGCCAAAGGACGGAAAGACATAGGGAGTCCGACGGCCGATGGCGATTCTTCTTGGGAGCAGGTCCTGGGGTGGCAGCTAGCAGGACGCTCGGACAGTCGCTGGATTCACCGTCCAGAATCGACTCGCGCCGTCTTCGTCACCACCAGAGTTGGGATACCTTCTTGTGTAGCGCGCCGTCTGTTGACCGGTCTCGCGACGATAGAGTGGGTAAAATAAGCCGCCCACTGCAGGCCCCTTGTAACGGTGGAAATTTACCAGAGCGTGGTAAGGGCAATTTCATAGAATGTTGTTTCGTGTTCATACTCCTGAGAACTTCATCCGTTAGGCCAATTTCGGGAATGGCTTGCGCAGCCATTTTTGGATCGATCCTAAGGCAGTTCACCAAGGAGTGTTTTTTTGTATGTTCCACACACGTATCAAAATATATTTCTAAATTATAAATACTCTTCGGGATACAATCATTTCAAAAATAAAATGATTTGTTACTTTTCCTAGTAGACTGAGTACGGTTATAATAATTTTACTTCAACTGTTTTAAAAATTATAATATGAAAGCTAGATCGAAACTAATTACTGTTCCATAAAGCGTCTTTATTTGGCTAAAAACAGGCACTACTCATATTCCTTGTAACTATGATTAGGGTACACAATAGAGGTATAAAAGATGAAAGGTAAAATGTTACAAGCGACTCCGGCCTCGGGACGGTTGTAACAAAAATTAATTATTATTTACAGCAACATATTATTTTCTTTTATATCTTATTGATGTCTTGTGTATCGATTTTTATGTGTCACCCCTATAATTCAAGAACTCTCTTATTTGGGGGGTGTATAACTCTATTGTTTTATTATGTTGTTAAATGTATATATAACTCATACATTATATTTGTATTCAAATCAACAGTTGTTCTAAATAAATAAATGCCTTGTTTACAAATGACATAAATTGTATTTATTGCTGCCAATTCTACCAACATCCATTTCGTACGCTTTTTTACAGGTTATATCATATTCTCTTTTCCTTGTTATACGTTTTCGTGGCTTCGACAAAAAAAACTTTTGATACATAAGTAAGGAACACATGTATGAGGTCGGGTAACGTTACAACCGACAACAGAAAAAGTGTTACAACCGTTTTCAATTATTGTTTTTCGATATTATTCTATTTTTATTCAAAAATTGTAAAAGGAGCGGAACGTAACATTTATACATTAATTCTCTAATATCTAGCTGATGTTACAAAGTTAGGCTTATATTTGAAGGGTGCAAAGTATAAGCAGTAAATATGGTGCGATGCTACGACTGGCGAGAAAGTTCTAACATTATGAGAGGCTTTTTTCCTCTTTTGAATCAGTCGAGCTATCGTGAGCCGTTGCGGAGCCATCAATTATAACCGTACCTAGTCTAGCCTAGTGTAAATAATTCTTCTAACCATAGACACGATGACTATGACGTATATCTTTTATCTATGGCTGTGATTCTAAGCAATATATTTTTCTATGATTTAGTTTCCAAAATTATGTATTTCTTCTATGCTTTGAAAACGAAACGTCAAGCGTTGAGTCAAATGTCTAGAAGTTCTGTAATTTGATTTGCAGTCAATGTCGTATTTACGATTATTAGCTAGGGATATTACTATGAAAATCTTTACAGGAAATTATTCTTAAAATATCATAATGGATATCGATATAAAATCCAAATGTAGGGTTTGCTTGGGTGATGATGAAAATATGGTTTCATTGTTTGAAAGTAATAATTCTACATTATTGTGTGAAAAAATGATGCGTTGTGCTAAAGTTCACGTATCTGAAGACGATGGGGGTCCGACACAAATTTGCCAAAAGTGTCTAGAAGACCTATCGAATGCCCTGGAGTTTAAAGAAAAATGTGAACTTAATGATAAAAAAATTCGATCAATCATTCAGCATTTGCTTGATAAGCCCAAGGTTACAGAACCTGAACTTGAGATTCTTAAACCTGAAAGTTCAGATGAAGTAAAATCTTCCGGAAAATTAAATATAAAAGAGGAAATTAACAATGATTACGATAATAGTTATGACTTTTTCGATAGCGCTCTTGATTTAAAGAATGAATTTTTAGATGGCTTAAAAATTGAATTCGACAGTGAAGAGAATCACATAATTACCAAATCAACAAAATTTTATACAAAATCTCGTGGGATTCAGGATTCAAAAAATATACTGGACTGTGAAGACTCTTTAATTATTAAACGGAAGAGAAGAAAAAAGAAGCTGCGAAAACGTGAGCTTAAAGAAAATAGCAAGATAGAAGTTACCATCCCAAAGAAACGAGGAAGGAAACCTAAACTTTTACAAAACTTGGAATATACACATGATGAGGATATTATGAAAGTATTAAATAATGAATTGCAATGTAATATTTGTAAGAAAATGTTCCCTGACATCAAATCTTTTAAAAGTCATGTAAAGATCCATTCAAAAACTAGGGATCACACTTGTGACCAGTGCGGGAAGCAATTCAAATACAAGGACAATTTAAAGGTTTGTACAACTGTAACACCGAGGATTGGTTCGTTCCGAGTCTTGTCCATCTTTTAGAATATTCTTTCCAAGCAAGCATAATATTACACAATTTCATATTAATATTATTATAATCTTTGTATCTACTGTTAACTAAAATTTCAGGCACCTACTTTTTTAAAAACAAAGTATTGCTCAATTTTCAAAATCATTCTGAGAAAAAATGACAAAATAGAGAACATATTCCTACTAGATATTTAGAACCCAAAAGTTAATTTAATTCACATTTCAAAGGAAAATGACACTTCACTCCTTATTTATTTATCCTCACTTATTTGCAATCCTTGACAACTGTCAAGGATCGCAAAAGAATTTTGTGACAAATTGTTACAAGTTACCTGAATGGCGATGGATTGTAGATCAATAGAAATATTATAAAATTTATAATACTATTGTACAGTTAAATTGAACATTTATATGAATATATTTATGTATATATAATGTTATTTGAATATAATGTTTCCAATCTATGCGATAACTGCAGATTAAAAGAATAATCTATTAAATATGTAATGTAAACATTGTCGGTATAAGAAATCAGAGGCAATTTTGTAAGGGATGATCAGATTGAATTAATTTTTAAGGATAGCCAAAAATATATATGCAAGAATTGAATTGGGTGCATGTCCGTGTTGTATACATACTTATACATGTATTCAGTTTTTTTTTGCAACGGTATGTACGGGCCCTTTTTATATTGTTCTACACAAATTAGTTCAAATTAAATAATGTTACCATTCATATTTTTATCTCAAATCACTTCTGCCGAAATACTAAAATGGTTCTCAACAGAATGCACTAAAATGCTCGGGGCTTCATTTTGGATAAAATGATAGTAAAAAATATGACAGTCGGATAAGCTATGAACAAGAAACATTACAACAAATAGTTGTTATCTGTAAAGTTGGGATGCTACAATAAACCATATTGTTATCTTAATTCTAATAGTACGTAACCCTTTTTTTTTTCAAAATCAAAATTATGATTGATTCGTGTACTGCTCGTCGAAATACATCCGCCTCACTCTTCAGGGAATGTATCTAACGAGAGCAAGTCTGATTTTGATCTAAAATAAAAGTTGCATACTTTTGGAATTAAGGTAACAATATGGGAAATTATCATTGGCCGACATAACACACGCTTGCAAATGATGTGTCTACGTGTCGGGGACTTTCCGCTTTTATTTTTTGTGAATTTCAGTTATAAGATATTTCACTTATCTGATTTCCTTTAGTAGTGAAAATATATTTTTTAATTATCCTATTTAATTTGATGTTTTTCCTGTTAAAATTATTGTGCTGAATGAGAACTTTGCTCTAGGCTGTGGACCTGGAACGGTTTACCCCTAAATACATATATTTAAATGTATGCCAGAACCAACAAATGTCATTCTAGAATACCAACTGTATTTAGGGCTCGCAGGTCCTTTAATACATAGTATTAATACAGAATTACTTGCCGAGGAGGCGCCAATTAATTGATGCGATAAGACACGTGTCAATAATTTAAATCATCGGCGTGGCACCAAAGAACCCGTGGGATAGATATCAGGAAAACAAAGACGTTTTAGTAAAACGTACAGTGGCGGCCTGTCGCCGTGTAGGTACTTGCAAATATGAATAAAAACAGAGTATTCTGTTGGCGGAAGCCATTCTCGATTTTGCCGCCTTAGTGTGCCTATATTGAACATCTTTTGTGTTTCATCTCTTTCAACCTCATAATCATCATCATCATCATCACCGGTTGAGAGAAGCTGAGATCAGCGAACTAACCTTGTCTACATTCTTGTTTCCTGTACAGAGCAGTATTTTTCCAATAAAGTATCTTACTTTTAATCCTCGAATTAGCTGTTGTGAATCAGAATAAGCCAGTGTTTTTTAATGAACGAGAAATATAATTTAATTGTATAATGTGCATGTAATTAATGAGTATATAATATAGTAGAAACTCATCTCATGATCAATTCTTTAGGTCCATTCCATGACGCATACAGGGGAGAAACCTTACAAGTGTGACCTGTGCGACAAAAGTTTTAGCAAGAAGGACAACCTGGCTATTCACAGGAAACGGCACCTGAAGGAGCGCAACTACAGTTGTGAGCAGTGCGGCTCGTCCTACTACACGAGTTATGAGCTGAAGACGCACATGCGTGTACACACGGGGGAGAAGCCGCACGTTTGTACGCTGTGCGGGAAAAGATTCACAGCCAAGAATAATCTTTACATACATCAAAGAAGTCATACAGGTCTATTAATTAACGCGGCATTTACTTTGTAGTCTAATGTTTATTTTTGTAATTATAGTTTTGAGAATACTATTGTATTTACACCTGTTGATGAGAAGGGCTGCATCTTTTGAAACTATAGTGACAGAAATAAAACTCAGGTATATGTGTAGTACAGAGTTCAGATAACAGGTCATTTTTAAATCAATAACAATGTTATATGTGTACACGCCACTATATTTAAGATACAGAGATTTTTCTCACAGCATCTTAAACTGATGAAAGAGATAATCTTGACATAAGGCAGTGTATTAATTCCCAGAAATTCTAGGTGTTCTGAGGGATCAAAGATTTGAATCTTCTTGGATTTTACTTTTTTGACACATGACATGTAAAAGTGTATGAAGTAACTTATGTGTGAATTTAAATTGCGCAAAATAATTTTTAATTTAGTTTAAAAACCAATGGGCACATATTTTTTACCATGTAAGCAATGATCCGATAAGCAAGTGTGCTCATAGATTTTTGTTTCATATAGTAAACTTTTTATCACCTTTCTCTAGGAACAGATTATTAACGCAATATCCAAATTTGAAGGAATAATGCAAGCTATACAGAACCCAGTATTATAAATCAGCTTTGCATTGATAATATTCATTACAATATTATTTTGGAATTTCAAACTACAAAACTCTCGATTGAAGACTTGGGACGGCTGTAATATAAGTTTTGGGAATTTAAATACATTAAAATTCTCATTTATTTCTCTAGGTGAAAAACCCCACGTGTGCACGGTCTGCGGCAAA
Source organism: Eubasilissa splendida (assembly GCA_031772225.1). Classification (NCBI taxonomy): domain Eukaryota; kingdom Metazoa; phylum Arthropoda; class Insecta; order Trichoptera; family Phryganeidae; genus Eubasilissa; species Eubasilissa splendida. Next base: position 6,277,021 of record CM062859.1, read on the forward strand.
CAATTCACGTCGAAAAACATCCTTTCCATCCACTCCCGGATCCACACGGGAGAGAAACCCTACATCTGCTCAGTGTGCGGGAAGAGGTTCACAGCTAACAAACTTGCCGTCCACATGCGAACCCATACTGGAGAAAAACCGCATGTCTGTCCGTTATGTGGTACGTAACCGATCACTTTTATAATTTTCTTATTGATGACCAGTTAAATTTATTTAAAATTTTGTTTTTTTATTACATTTTACATTGAAAGATAATGTATAAACGTTCATTTATATTTTAATACCTGGTATTAATAGTAGCATTATAATTTTATACTTGAATAATTTTTAGTATATACAAGATATTTATACGTATAAAATTATATTTATTAAATATTAATTAAATGTTAGAAATTAGAAAGATATACATATATAATCAATTTTATTGAAAAATATATTGTTGTCACTACCGGGATTCGAACCTGGATCTCTTTTCGATCCGGGGAAGGTTCATTATCCTTACCTTTACCTTTGTTGACAAATTTTTAAACCCATATGTTACATTTTTCAAATTAATACATCTATCGTTCCATTATTTGAAAGCCATCTACTTTGTTTTGTCAGTTTTTAAAATAAGTTCCATATTTTTAAATAGTCAAGGATTTACATGTATTACAAGATGTTCGTGCCATTTTAGAAAATGAAAATTAAAAAAGAAAAAAAAAAGTATTAAATAGGTTGTGTATTTAAATACAAAAGTTTCAGTTTCTTTATTACATTAAACAGTTCGCAACATTTCATAAACAAAAAATCGGATATAAAACCAATAGAACATTTGCACATAATTAATTTATAAATTATGAGATTCAATGAAAATTGTTCAAATTATTTTAATTAGAGGTTACAAGGGTGAGTAGAAATATATAATTCACAACGCGCTGACAATCATTATCGAAATAACAATAAATCTTATAAAACGCACTGCAGAATTTGGTATATATAATATGGTATCAGTCAGTTCGGCTGCGGTCTTGCGAACTCTAAGTGCACCGATCTATTGCGATAAGGAACAGCGCCGTGATTGGCTAGAGAGTGAAGCTAGCTACAGATGTTTACGAAGGGATGAATGCGTAGTCGCGCGAGATTGGATTTAAAAACACATGAATATGCGAATTATATAATAAATTATTAACTTTGGGTATAAAAAATGCATACGAACTGCGAATAATAAGGTTTTACGGATTATCGGTAGAAATTAGTATGAAACGTTATTTTCGGGGCAAAATTTTTTGAAAAACGTGAATATACAAAATATGGATACACAAATTAATGTAGTTTTACTGTTTGTGTTTAAATATTTCTAGGCAAACAGTTTTCTGCAACAAACGTTCTCGTGATACATATGAGAAGACATACGGGGGAGAAACCATATGAATGTAAAATGTGCGGTCAGACATACGGACACACGCAATCCCTAAACAAGCACATGAGAAAACAGCACAAAATGGTCACCAATGCTGTGCAGGTACATTATATTTCAAAATATAATATTAATTTCACTAATTTAATTGATTGTGAATGTAGGTGTTTCTTTCTATACATACTATAGAATCCAAAGGAATTGCAATATGAAATATTTTTTGAATGAAACCAACTCTATACAAACTTTCTCGACATATTACCGCATGTCAGAAATCCCCTAAAAAAAAATTATATTTAAATCAAAGAAAGAAACTCGGTGGTTTCCTTGCAAAAATGTCAAGATTGATTTGATTGAGTGGGGTAAGGGGGTGGGAGGTTGCAACAATACTATAGACAATATTTATTTTAATTATAAATTGTATTCACATGCATAGGACCATTATTGATACAGAACACCAATAAACTTTTAAGATATTTTAGGACAACTTAATTTCATGGCTTTAAGTCTGCAATGTGGGTGATTTTCAACTTCCGGTTAACTTGTGTCATCTTCTTTCCCTCAACTCGCCTCATTTAAGCTATATAATAGCAAATTTCCTAAATGTCAATGGTATTGACTTGTGATGCAATGTTCCCTGTTCTATAGTATTGTTGTACTGCTTTCTATAAAATAATGTTTAGACTTGTTTAATGGCACAAGTCACTCTTGAAGGGTGGATTGCCTATTTGAAAGAAGAAGAAGAAGAAGTCTGCAATGTGTTGGGAGAAAAAGAAAAAAGACGATTCATAGGGATGAGGGGTGATAGTGGAAAGGGAAAGTTGTATAATTTTTATTAGCAAACTCCAATAAATATAATTTCAGATACAAATGCAGCAGATAAATGAAGCGCATCGAGCACTCCTGGAAGAAAGAACAGATCCTATGATTGTAGCTAAAGAATCCAACAATTCTCCATCACCAACTTCCGATACGTCACAGTGTCCCCAAGTTTCACTCACTATGGATTCTAAACATGTTAGCAAGTTATTATTTTATCTTTAGCCTTTATTTTAATATTCTTAAATCTTTTGATTATCTTTAAAAAACGAAATCAATATTAATATGTATTAGATAAAATAATAGATGTTTCAAAAATAACAATAAAATTATTTATGTCTGTGGGCAGAAAAGTTTCTGTAGTTATATACTGCAGAACTCGTTCATTTGAAATTCAGGGGACAAAAATAACAATTTTTAAAAATTATTGTTTGAAAAAAATGCATTTAAACATTTAAATGATGTTGAAAATAAGTGAACTATTAGTGGTCGCTCGAAAGAGTGAAATGTGCACCCACAATGAAAAAGATTTGAAAAGAAAAATGTATAATATACATATTTACCACAATGCGGCAGTTCTGCAACGAGAATTCCGGACCCTAGTAATGACAATGGAAATATTTATATATGTTCTTGAAAACGTTTCAAAGCATTTTATCAAAAACATATCAATTTAAAAATCTCCACTCTGGCTATAAAATCAGTTAGAAATCTGTTTATATTATCAATTCTTTGATTTAACATTTTTCTAGTTAGCAAATAATGATAAATGTTTATTAATAATATAAATTTATTTTTCAGCTAAACGTTCACAATACTGCTGACCTGGGAAGCGCGTGCGTGCCGCATGAAGTGCTGAAGATGGCTTAAATGATTTGTATATTCCTGTAATATGTATTAATAATATTCTGCTTTTGTGTTGGATTGAGAATTAAATCATGTATATTATTTATTTATTTTGAATGTATAGGTGTGGCAGTTGATGAATGAAACGTAACTCATATTTTATCAGTATTAAAATGATTTCTTGCCAAACTTTTACTATATATTTATTACACCTTCCTTTAATGTGAAAAAGCCAATTTTTTTTAAAAATGTTAAATTTTAGTTTTAAATCTAAGAAAATTTAGGTAATTTTAATACTACCTAGACCCAATTTAAATTAAAATTTATTGACAAATACGTTGTTTGAAACTGATACAGTATACTCTTGATTATCCGGAATCGTAATAATCGGATTTCGGATTAACGGGGTAGTAAAAATGATGTAATTTTTAATAAGACTGGAATACTGTTTTATTACCATAGAGAATAGAGAAATCATTTATTATTTTTTATAGTAAGTCACAAAAGAGATACATATCTTACATTTCAAATGTTAAGGGAAGAAGTCGTGGAGCTGTGTAGAAATGTAGGAAAGCGGAAACAACCTGGTTTGAAATTCGGCCTCATTCAATAACACATTTTCACTGACCCAAATTAACCATTTTTGTTCTCACTTCTATTAGAACTAGGAGAGTTTATCCAAATGATTTTTACTCAATAGAATAAAACTAATGACACAAATATGCGGATGAAACTTGTTTTGAAAGTCATGTAAAAGATTGTACAGGTTAGAGCGTAGAAGAAGTTACGGTTCGTTGTATTTTGAATTATAGTGGAATGAGGCAACTGATACATACTGATCTTTACCGACAAATCTCTGAGGTGAGAGATCAGTCTCATCTGTGTACGAGCGCTTTAAAGCTCTGCATTTAAATACTTTTGATTTTGATTCTCTACATCAGAATTCTTTTTTTGTAATGGCAAACACATGCGTCCTGATATGACATGCAGAACATTGTTGGTGACATGCCGATAAGGAAGGAATTTCATTTCCAAAATTAGAAAAAATATTGGAACTTGAACATCATGTCTTACAGAATACCGGGTCTCTTGGACACCTTGCTCCTTCATCATGATGTAAGCCATAATGGCCTGTAAAATTTTATTTTTAGTGGTATTATTATTCTTCTAAAATGGGGCAGGGTACTGCTAGCTGGCGCAGTGATTTACGACCTCTAAAGGAGGATGGGTTTATGACGGAACGGTAATATCGTATTTTGATAACGCATTAATCGTGGGGTTTTGGTGCTTGGGGAAAGGAAAAAAATATAGTTAAATTTAGAAGTGGTGTCGGATGGAAAAATAATTTTAATGAATGGAACTTGATACCCAATATGTTTTATGAAAAAATTATTGTGTTAACACGATGAATTAATTTGATTATGTCAGTAATAATATAAAATAAAGTAAAAATTTTACTGTATCGTGTTTAGGAGCTAAGCAGTGGCACAATTAAGCCAATGCAGTACATTGGGGCCCAAAAGCTAATCTACACCCTTCAATACATTTTGAATCAATATTTTTTCTAGCACTAATCATTTTTAAAATCAACCATAGCAAGACACGGTACTGTTATTTTTTTCTCACATGCATTAGGTAACCGCCCGAAAACTTTATTTATGTATACATTAGTACATTGTATTAATGTCAGGTTAGGTTAGGAAGAAAACCATCACCGCAAAATGAAAATCTTGGTAAAGTCAAGAAAGGATTTTGTGCAGTTGCGAGTGCAAACGAATACCCAAAAACACACTTTTACTTTTTTCTCTTATGAATGACTTTTATAAGGGCAAAAATTATAGGACATAAGAGTCCATTATTATTACCACGTAGTACTTTATATTTTTATAATACCTTATAAATAATAAATATATATTTTTCCACTTTGCATCAGGACCAAATTTTGATAATTGCACCACTGATCAAAAGTGTAATATTATAATTATGAATAAATAAACTGGCATCAGAAAAATAACAATATTTTTTGATAAAAAAATTTTTTTTATGTATATCTTTCTAATTAATACATTTAATTAGTATTTAAAAAATAAATCTTAGAAAGATACACAAATAAAATATAGTCACCACCGAGACTCGAACCTGGAACTTTCTATTGCAAGTAGATATTTTTTCCATGCTGATTAAAATTTGTTTTAATCATTAAGAAATTTTATTCCAAAAAATCGCAACTCCTTATCTTAATATTATTATTCTAGCTAATTAAATTGATTATTATCAAATTTAATGGATTTCATTATATTTATCATGCAACACGTGATGACCATTATGAAAAAATGTTTACCATCCCTGCTCAGTATCACGAGTATCTTGAATATAAAACTATACCTCGAATACCAATAACTTAACTGCTCTGAATAATGATGATATAAAAATAGCCCACATACAGAACCTGACACAATTTAGGAGTTTTACAATAGAGGATTTTTTAATAAAATTGCAGACGTTTTAATTCCTTTAATTTTGATAAAAAAGGTGTGAAACAAATATTTTTTTATTTAACAATACATTAGCTGGGTGAGCTTAATTCTTTTTGATCTTCCATCTCTGATTGTTTCTTAAAAGGATGATTAGTTTTAAGGTGCCTGGACAAATCACAACTTCTAAAGAATCCCCTTCCACATTGTGGACAAACATGAGGAGTTTGGTTTTTGTGATGTTTCAAAATATGAAAGTCCAGCATACTTTGCATTGGAAATTTTTTCAAACAATCCTCAATATTACAAGGGAATTTTTCTGCATTGTCGTGTTTAGTCATATGTATATTTAAACTCCCTCTTTGCATAAAACACCGACTGCAAATGTGACACTGGAAGGGAGTCTCTCCGGTGTGTTTCCTCATGTGGTTCTCGAGGTTGGAGAATCTCTTGTTGCAGACGGAACATATACCAGATTTATCAGAGTGCACTTTTCCCATGTGTAATTTTAAATTACCCTTAGTAGAAAATGCCATTCCACACTGGTCACAAATGTGAGGTTTGAGGTGTTGGTGGAGGAACTCGTGCTTATGGAGGGCATCTTTGGATTTCACCGATTTCCCACAAATGTTACAGGAGAAGTTTCTCTCGTCGGTATGGACCAACATGTGCTTCTTGAGAGTAGTCCGCCCGGCAAAGGTCTTACGGCAAACATGGCAAGGGAAAGGTTTCTCTCCCGTGTGGGTGCGCACATGTCGGATGAGCGTAGACTGCTGAGAAAAACTCCTGCAGCAGTGGGAACACGAATACGGAGTCTCTCCCGTATGTCTCCTCATGTGAACCACCATATCTTTTTTGCGGTAGAACTGTTTGCCGCAAGCGTCACAGGTGAATGTTCTTCCTATGCCTGAGTGGAACCTCCTGTAATGCCCCTTTAGAGTACCCTTATCTCCGAAACATTTATAACAATCGGGACACTCAAATGGCTTTTCTCCTGTATGAGTTCGGTTGTGTGTGATCATGGCAGCGCGAGACTTCACAATCAGTCCGCAGATGGCGCACTGCAGTGAAAATTCATCGCTCTGTTTCTCTAATTGTCTTTTCTTTTTCTTTTTCCTTTTTTTCAATCTATCTTTATATTTTTTATGTTTGTAATCAAGAATAACCGAGTCCTCGTCGGTTTCACCTTTTAGATCGCTCAAGGGCAACATGTCAACATTTTCGGTTGAAGGTGACATTTCATTAAATGTCGGTTCTTCTTTTATATTAAATTCTAAATTGGTCAATACAATTTTACAGGTTTCATTTTTGGACCGTGCCAAACTTTCTTCGATAGATTTTCTTAATCTTTCATCAGACTCTCTGCATTTTGTAACAAATGTATATGCTTGTGATAATTCCTGTATACAAGATTCACAAATGGCGATTGGTAAACCGTCATTCTCAGTCACATGAATATTAGCACATTTCATTAACAAAAGCCCATACTCTGGGGAGGACTTTGAGTTAAAAAGTGGAAACATACTGAGGCATTGCTGCAAACAAACCCGACAAATTGCCATCAAATTAAACTCAATAGATGACATTTTGGACAATCTAATGCGAGTAATTACTAAATGAAGGCACGCGCGTCTTTTTTTACAAATGTAAATGTTTTACAACGCATGTACTTCCCTTTCAAAAATGTTTTCAAATAATAACAATCTGAAGATACACATTTTTTTTGTGGGTATGGGGTCAAATTTGTGAAAACCTCGAAATGTTCGATAACATTACAGTCATTTCAAATCCCACTGTATTAACATAATATTTTATACTGTGTAAATTCATTTCTATACGTTATGTGGGAATAATAAATTATGAATCAACACATTATTGTCTTGGTAATACACAATAGTTATATATTTTCCTCAAATGGGATCGTTGCGGGTCTCGGACAAAACCTTTAATGATATTATTTATCATGGAAGGAATCATTGAAAAAAATATAAAACGACAATCCGAAAAGGTCGCGAACTGTCAACGTCAAACACAGATAACGTCAATCCAATCATGACCATAGACAAGATCATACTCTCTTGTCTATTGTCAAGCCTCTTCTCCACAGATATTAGTAGATAGAAAGTACCCAAGTATGCGTAAATAAGAAAATATATCAGTCTCTCATGGAAAATGAGATTTAATATGCATGTGGCGGCTCGCGCGTATCGTCCAACTGTTCTTCGTTCTGTTATTTCTCGGTATTACGCCATTCCGCGCGTACAAAGCGAGAGCGTTCGAGGAAGGCCGGGCTGCGCCGCCCGGCGGACATGACACACATGCACCAGAGGAGGCGGTTTGCGAAATAATCTGCGCCCGGTACCCGAACCGATCGGACCGCGGTCGCACATCTCGCTTTTCCCGACTCTCACCTTCCACTAACCGTGTATCGTTTTCCATTCCGTCTTTCATGTATTCTGTACTGTTTCTTGCTCTCGATGGCTTCTCCCCGATGAGAATAAACAAGTCTGGATAACAATGGTTTTTACTTGAAAACAACCAACCTTCCCACATGCATTATTCCAAAAACACTACATCCGCGTACACTTAGCCAAGACATAAATATATAAAAAAATCAACACATTTTACATAATCAGCTAGGCGTTTGACTTTTCCTCTGGGAGTATAGATTCGAATCTCCGGCTGCCAGCCTTTTTAACTTTTACACATACTAATTATATATTTGGGGGTTAGGACGGTGGTTAAATGAAATACATGTGATTGGCGCGTGTTGAGGTTTATTGTGACAAATGATAACAACAATGAAGACAGACAGAAATGAATACAGTGAATGAAGATGTAGGAAATTATGAAATGAAATGAATTGGCAGTCTTGCTCGGCAAAGGCGAGCCGGCAAGACCACCATTGTGAAACGCTGAAACTGGAGAGATTCTCTGGCGGTGAATTGAGCCAGACTTGTGGCAGCAGCCGGCAGCGCTGTCGCTAGCGTCGATGCCGACTGAGATGGCGGTAGATTTGAATTATGGTCGCTACATATATTTAGCAAAAACACAATTAGTCAATGAAAATATTACAAGAACCAACCCACTATATAATGTTGATTCCAAGACAGTTAACAGTGAGTTTTTGATTAGAGTAATTTGTTAGCAACAAATCTTAAACTACTTCTCTACATAGTCACCATGCAAATTTAAGCATTTGTCATAACAAGACGTATTTTTGTATCCCAGCTTCATATTCATCTACCGTCAGTCTACTAAGAAAAGTATTCACCTCTTTTTTCAGTTCTTCATCACTTTAGTTTTGTAAAGAGATTAAAATCTGAAGAAGCCAGGTCCGAGCTATAAGGTGGATGGTTGAAAATTTCCCACTTAAATTGTTGGAGAAGTTATTGTGTTTTCTCAGCAGTATGAGGCCTGGCATTGTCGTAAAGGAGAATGATGCCGCGTCGATTTTGAATTGTATGCTGTAATTTTTTCATCTCATTGTCTCGGTAAACTTCCTTTAATTGACGGTGAATATCATATGGTCGCACATTTCCCAAGTTAAGAAATCACAGTCCTAACTTCACAAGTGGCGGGATTTTAAAATTTTCTAAACATTTTAAACACTCACAGAAACAATGACTGCGCTACAAAACTTCCTACATAGCGAGTAGTCAGTCATCTAAAGTCGTTTCACCTTGTGCAGCGGCTACTCGTATCACTAGCGCTCCGCACGGCGCGAACGGGTACTACTTTCCGGACGGCCCTCGTAAATCAACGGTTGCTTAGTGTTGCCTATGATATCTTGCATATTTGGGGGTTAGGTTGGTGGTTAAATGAAAGAGTGATAATGGCGTATTGATGTTTATTGTGACAGTATGATAAAACAAAGAATACATAATTACGGATAAAATGAAGAGATGCAGAAGGTTGCGAAGCGCTGAAACATAAAAGAGATCATCATTGAGGGATCGGGCCAGACCTGTAGCGGCAGCCGGCGGAGCTTATGTCGCTAAGACGGCGATGAATTTGAAATCCTGTCCCCCACACATATAATTAAATTATTTTATGTATGGCGTTCATTTAGGTTACTTTATTTAGATACGAAAATAATTTGAAAAATTAGAAATAAAGCGCTGGTGCTGATAGTCCACTGTATTGCGACCCGCGGCGTTGCAAATTAGAGAGCGATTGAAATGCCAACGCGGCTAAATGGCATAAAAAAATTATTTCCACATATTGCACGTGTTTTAGCATAAGTTTCGCTTTAGGTAGCAATTCGCGACTAACGAAATAATATTGTGATTACTTACAATATATTGACGAGCACGCGTCCTTCGTGGACCTGAATACGTGTCATCTCAAATGTGGTCTCGTGTTGGACACGAGGTGTAGTGATCCCTTGTGATTGGTGATGCAGTAGACGAACAGGAGACCCTCGTAGAAATGCTCGTGACTGCTTCGAAAGCGGAAGAAGGGCTTTTCAATTTTTTTTTCCTTAGAGTCTACGATACTCTGAGTACTCTACATGCGGCTAGACCGCCTAATCTACAACTACAAGTGCATCAGCGCTAATCACTTTGACACTTTCTAACTACCTTATTATAATAACTGTGACTTCTTTTCAATTCGAATTTCCAATTCCACGCTACGTAATGTAGATACATCTAGTGTTAAAGTTTAAATGATAAATTCCAATTAGAAGTAGTTGTTCACGACCGCTCACGCGTGTTTTGATTTAATGTAGCAAAATAGTTCCCACTTTCCACGAGCTCCTTAATTTCCTGTGGTGAAGTGACCGCATACGCGTGACCCGTATCCAGGTCCACGAAGGACGCATGCTCGTCAAACAATTAGTGATAATTTTGTGTCGGCGTTAGGGTTTGATTCTGAAGTCGGCTTTTTTATTTTATGACATAGATAATAGAGTTTGGTCTACCTTTATGATGCAAATATGTAAAATTGACAATTGACTTGACTATCAATTGACAGTTGGTTGAAGACAGATGAGGTTATATTCTTTGCAATCGATTGCATTCTGCAATTTGCAGATAAATCTCGAATAAATCAGCAGTAGTTTTAAGATGGTTGATTATATTCGTTCAACTTGTCGAGTATGTTTAATGGAAGGTAACCAAAAAGTTTCTATGTTCGAGAGCCAGGATAAAGCCAAGTATAGCGATCTGATGAAAGAGTATACAGGTTTGGAAGTGGTCCAAAATGATAACCTCCCGACTAGTATTTGTGATCTTTGTTCATCGGAGCTTATGGTTGTTATTAAGTTTGTCTCTAAATTTAGGACGTCCAGTGAAAAGCTCAAGGACGCTCTTCATTTAAATGTGCCCTTTACGAAGATTTTAGCGAATTTAGTTAAAGATGAAGACGAAGACAATTTACCCTTAAGTATCGTAAGTAATGCCATAAAGGAAGAAGTCGGATTTTCGGATGCGGATGACACTTCGGACATATTTTTTCAAAATAATCAAAGTGATGATGAGAAACCCCTAGAAAAAAAATCCACATTAAGCTACAGAATTGCAAAATCTAACGAATATGGTCTCAAAAAAGACATGGTTCAGTGTTTAGCATGTGGCTTGCTGGTCCAAAACAAATCTGCCTTCGCAGTTCATAACAGGAAACATACGGGGGAAAAGCCGTGCAAGTGTGTCCAGTGCGGTAAATGCTTTACACAGATGGGATCTCTCAATGACCACATCAAAAGGCATCATTTGAGGGACGGCTTTGACAAAAATGGAGCACTCGCTGAATCTGTGAAAAAAATGCGAATGAAAGATAAATTTGGCGAATATCGGTTCACCTGTGACGCTTGTGGGAAGAGGTTCTGGAAAAAGGGGGCCCTGACGATTCATCTCCGTGTTCACACAAGAGAAAAACCGTACCAATGCTTGTACTGTCCAAAACGATTTGCGCAATACTCTGAACACCAACAACACACTAGGATACATACAGGGGAAAAGCCATATTCCTGTCACATTTGTGGAAAGTCATTTGTAGCGCACACTCCTTTGCGGCGACACCTCACTGTCCACTCTGATGAACGAAAGTACAAATGCAATATGTGCGACACGTCTGTTAAGTCGAGTGACTCTCTCAAAAAACACATGCTCGTTATGCACACTACCGAGAAGCACAACATATGCGAATTGTGCGGTACAGCTTTCGCTATGAAATATAATTTAAAGGCTCACATGAGGGCCCGGCATTCTGAACGCTCGGGAATTTGCGACATTTGTAAAAAGTCATTTTCAAACTTATATAAACATATGAGGACTCACTGCAGCGAGAAGCCGTTCGGTTGCCAAATGTGCAGTAAAAGATTTTTCCGTCAGAAGGGTCTGAACGCACACTTGGAAAAGCACCGGGAAGAGAATCCGACAGTTTCTTGTACCTTTGAAAATTGCAATGCAGCCTTTTCTAAACAATGTAAATTAGACTTTCACATTTTAAAATATCATACAAACCACATCCCGTTTGCGTGTGCGTATTGCCCTAAAGGGTTTTATCGACCGGCAGATTTAAAAAAACACATTAAATCAAGTCATGATACAAAAACAGATATTTCAGATACTAATGGTTTAAGTGATCAAAATCCGGTACTTGGGGAGGTGTTAACTGTCTGTGAAAGTTAAAAACTCATTTATTTTTAATTTGAGAAACTAGCCATAAATTTAAAAAAAGTTTCAATTATGTTATTACTTTTACATAATGGGAAGAAAAGATATTACGGTTGTTTAGTGTTTGTAATAGTACTCAAATAAAATAACTGAATATATTGTTTTACACTCGTAAGTCTGTTTGTCCGTGCTTGTTAAATGTTTTAAAAGTGAGACCAAGGAATGCTCAGCAAAAATTTGGTGAATTATTATATTTAAAAAGTTAATTTAGTTAGAATGCTAGAGCAAAAGATAATTTTGAGAGATTAATGTGATTGGTAGTATCAAAAGTGAAGGCGTTTTGTACTATGTTGTCAAAAATAAGAACATTATAGGTGATCCAACCAGCCAAGCCTAAAATAGCAAAATAAAACCTAGTACATATATTGTCTGAATGTCATTGATTGATTTGGCAGTTACTTTGTGATTATATAGTTTTTATATTGACTTTGTACTACACGCACACAATTTTTTAGTTAATATCACTACTAGTTTCGAGAAGAGCAGTCCTTCCCATCCACAGGTGTAAATTGAACTAAATTAAATATAGTTGGCTATGGGGGCCGTAAGGGTGGGAGTGGCTTTATTGTTTCTTGGAAACATCGATAAGAGCGGTGAAGTATTTGGAAATGTGATATTCTTCATTAATGTTTTTTCCGAATTAAAATTTTTCTGGATTTCTATCATTTCAAGATTATTCATTATTATTCTCTTATATGGTACCGAGTGGAGTAATTTTAGATCGTGGCTGTCGAAAGAATGGTTGGTTTCAACGATTTGGTTAGAGAATTCGGAAAAATCGTTCTTTAATTTGCGTATTTAAATTTCTCACAGTTTGGTCGGGACCGCTCTTCTCGAAACTAGCAGTGATATTAACTTAAAATTTGTGTGCGCGTGTAGCACAAAGTCAATATAAAAATTATATATTTTTAAAATTGTTTTGTCTGAATGTTGGAAATAAATCACAATAAAATAGTTTGGGGGAGTGCAGGAGTATGGATAAATGATAAAATTTTTGCTTAAATGGTTCATAGTTATGAATAAAATGCATACTTTCTAAAAATGAGTTTGCATTGTTATATGAACAAATATATGATTAGAAAATTATCATTCATACAAAACATTTAGATTTGTTAGATAATCGTAGCACACGGAGATTCTCATGTTCCCTATAAAGACCATTTGTATGGAAAAAATTGGTAAAAATATGGACTCGTAGTTTAAAATCATCTGAACAAGTTTTAAATCATATTTTTGAAAATCTGTGAGTGTATGGTATATGAACAGATCTGAAACATATGTTTTAGGATAAATGTAGAGATATATGTAATAATATATTATAATGACATATATGTACGTGTGTGTTATAGTTTATTTTACTAATGTGGTAGCATGTGCGAGTGTTATATCAAATATAATACATTGAATATTTATAAATAGAATTTATACAGTAAATTTTGATAATATACCTATTGTATTCATTCATTGAATGTTGACTTTTAAAAAAGACTAATTATTTTTAGATAATATTAAATTATTCATATTTATTTTACGAGTGGACTTCTTGTTCTCCTATTTAATAATTGTTTTAAACATTCAAATTTCAAATGACTGACGAGGTACCTAAATTAAAACACAAACCTTTTAACAGAAAAATTTAAACATCATTAGTTTCAGTTGGTGAACATGCTTTTACTTCTAATTTTTAATCTGTTATATTTTATAGATATTTGAATCTCTAATAGATGGAATTATATTTACTTTTACAGATGTAATATAATAATTATTGATGCCAAAATTAATATGCGAACGTGAAGAAATTTTCTTGCTAGAGATTTTTTCACCGATCAATGTTTGTCACCCATTTTAATTGTTTTCTGTTATCCATATTTACATTGATCAAATATGTATATCTTGAGTGCCTCGTTAATAAGTCTTGGTATCCAGAGCTGTTATCACAAATCAGACTCGCAATAAAATAAATATTTGTTACGATATTATGGTTGATGGGTTCCGAAATTGGCCAAAATGGTCAGATACCTGATAAATAATTCTCACCTCAAGATTCTGAACAGTCTTTTAATATTGAGATATTTTTTTGTCTTATTAGAAAGTGCATGTCATTTTTTTAACAAAACTAATAAATATTATCTCTCCCTGGGAGTAAAATCAATTGCATTATTGTGGCTATTTTATTTCTTTTATTAAATTGTTTGAACAAATGCTTTCCTATCATTTATAAAAACATTCAATGGTACACTGTAAATATAATAAAAGTGTATTTTATATTAGCTAAATGTATATTTTATTTGTATATTATTATTACAATGCAACATTTTAGTAACAAAATGAAAATTGTTCTAATAAATGTACAAAAATTAATATGTTTGCTTTTCTATTCCTTATGAGATCATCATCTCATCTAATCTAGTACAGTCCCCTCACATGGAGACACCGATATATGAGGCGCCTAGGACATGCAAGCCACCGAGCATATTTTCTTAAGAATTTTTTCCGTTTTACCATATTATACTATACAATTTTTATTTTTTAACGTCAATGATAAGACCTTCATTTTTTTTCTCTACTCTCCATCTATCAGTACACCTGGTGCAAAATAAATCTATTTTCATGATCGCGCACTAAGTAAAAGATATAAACCAAATAGGTTATACAGTCAAATCTCTTTGTAACGAATACCGAAGTAACGAATTTCTCAGTATAACATATCTTCAATGTGTCCCTGAAAAACTTATATCATTTTCCTTGCATTCAATATAACGAATTTTCAGTAAAACAAACATTTTATTTGGTCCCGTGAATTTCGCTATACTAAGATTTAACTGTATACACTATTGATGAACTAAGCTCTGGTGCGCAGTAAAACATTGAAGCCAGCTCTTGAGGTATGCGGGAATGGCATTCGGGTTATTCGGCAATGATCGGCAGTTCTCAAAAATACCTAAATCTAAAGGGCGTTACTTACAATAACACCATAAGTCAATTTTCACAAAACAACTAATTATGTAAACTTATTTTGTTTTCACACTAATTTTGTTTATTTATTAAAGTCGATATTTATATTGAGTTTTGTTTGTTTCAAAATGTTGCATTGTCATTCTTTGAGATGTTTTTAATAGTTTTAAAATCGTCAAAGATAATTTAACGTTAAAACTCGTTATATATTTTTATTTATGAGTTTAATGAATACGACCAAGATTGTAGGGATTCGTTACTAAATTAAACAGGATTAGATTTGCTGGGTAGTGGGTAGTTATGGAAACAAGTGTACGATCAATGTTTCTGTAAAACCAATTTTCAATGTTGATATATGCCGTTTACCACAGAAAAACTAAACGCAACACACGTGTTTTACATACGAATTTTAAGAGAACAGAAAACTCTTCCACCATATACTAATAGTGTTATAACATTGTGTAGTCCAATCACATTAGCCAACAAAAAACAGGCTGTGTGGAAAAAGTCAGAGCTAATTGACTTTTTGTATATTTCGTTATTTTGTCATTTTAAATAACAAACTAAAAGATCCAATCGATATTGTATGCGCCTCAAAAGTTATATGATGAATTTTTTTTTTTTGTAAATATCTCGCTTCTTATTGGTCGATCGACAAAAATAGGTTTAATAAAATTTGTACATTATAACATTTTCTACAAAATAAGTCTTTTACATTTTTTTTGTAAGAGCAACTGTTCTCACGTGATCCGGTATAATTTTGTTTAAGAAATTTAGGCTTTTTTTTAATCTTTTTCTTAGTGTGTCTGTAATATCAAACTGTGTATCTCGATCTTCAAATAAATAAGTACTCGGAAGTAATATATTATCAACTGGTAACTGAAAAAGAAAAAAGTATATAGTAATGTGTATTTATTCCTTTGACATTCTTTTTTTTTCAAATTCAATGAATTACCATTAGTTAACCAGTATTATGGGGAACCGTGGATCTTTGATTTGTTCTCGGAGCCAAGTCGCATTAGTGTTGAGCTCCACCACAGTTAACAAATTTTCTCTAATCAATTTAAATGCAATAAATTATTAGCACAAAATGAAAATATAAATTCTTTACTTTATATTTCAATTCACTTAGCAAATTTAAAAATTCTTTTGGAACAGCATTTTTGCAAAGTTTTTTTGCTCCATCTAACGATGTATAGGAAAGTTGTTCATTAAAATATTTTGAACAAATGCAACTATATATGTATATTGGCTTTTCAATCAGGTCTATTAATTGCAGCTTCTCATAGTGCTATTTTCTTTGGATCCTTTGGAAAGTTAGGGAACAAGATAATTTTGACTAAATATCCTAATTTCAAAAAAAATGTTTTAGTTGGCTCATAATTTATACGAATAACAATATTTTTCGCGAATATTATAATTTTTTCACACATATATTCCATTCTATATTAATTTCTAGTAAGTGATTAATTCATTTAAAATTTTAGACTAATTGTAATAGGTGCTGATGAGAGCAAAATTATAAAAATACTTCTTACCGGTGAAATCCTGTATCGCTTAATGCTTTTGATAATTTATTAGTTTGATGAAAACAGTTCAACAGCACGAGTCATCATTTTGAATAATTTGACAATTTAAAAAATGCACTTTGTTCTAATAATGATGCATCAAGCGTCACGTATGGCCAGTGATGACTTGCCCAAAACGGATATCGTATAGTCACCGCTCAAGCTTCAAATCACCGCTCCGTCTTCAACTCTAGTGTATATAATCTCTTTAACATAAACAGACCTGAAAATACAAATGACCGAGTTTGAAAACAAAATGCAATTATTCACTTTTGTTACAAGACTATGATTGATATTGATACAAAAACTAGTGCATTGATCTGATTTTGATTCAAAATGTAAACTACAAATATCTAAAAAATAAAGTAATTTATTGTTTGTTAAATTGTTAAAATTTTTACCTTAATAAATTGTTTTGTTAAATTGTTAAAATTTTTACCTTAATAAATTGTTACTCAATATTTTCTTAAAGTAAGAAATCAATTTGAAGTTTAACAGCCATCACAGATTTGAGCCAATTCAGCAAATATCAATGTTTGAAACGTAAATATCTGTCTTTGAGTTATTGCATATATGTCCGATTTTGAACCAAACCATACTTAAAAAAGGCTTGTCTTTCATAGAAATCTGTGAACTATTTTATATATTGTTAATAAAAATAACAAAAATGAATCCTAAGAGGTGCTTGTTGGTCTAATAGTAAGATACTCACCTAGTGATTAAGTGATTGGGAGTTCGAGACTCATCCCAGGAGTGAAAAAATGGTAAAAGTACTGATATTCCACATACACAACTCTAAGAATTTTTTTTGATCATCCGGATGCCTCATAATCAATCTAATTTCTCCAGCATGACATGGCACAGCACAGCACCAGGCCTACTTTAAAAATAAGTAAACATTAATTGAAATGTTAGTTAAAAAGTTTTTCTTTATTGTATAATTACCTGATAAATCCGGCGTTGCACGAGTAGTAACCTCCCCCTGTAATACCCATTGCAATACTACTGCCCACCATCAAATATCTTCATGCTTTTCTTGTTTCTGAAATTAGTTTCTTTTAACTTTGTTGTACAGGGTAAATATTATGTTCCAGGCCGATGTCTCGATTTCTCGCAAAATTTCAAGCATAGCTCGGGCTGTGTGTGAGGTGGCATCGTCCTATTGAAACCACACGTGTTGCCGGTCCAATTGACCCATTTCGGCCTCCAAAAAGTTTTCCAACATGTGACGATAGCGATCACCATTAATGGTTACAGCATTGCCTCTTGCATCCTGAAAGAAATAGGGTTCAATGATTCCGCCAGCCCATACAGTAACTCTGCGTGGGTGTAAAGGTTGTTGGTGTATCAATTGAGGATTTTCAGTGTCCCAATAACGGCTGTTTTGTTTATTAATAAAACTCGCTGCCGCCGCCGACTGCTGAGTGGAGCCCGCCCTTAATCCAAGGCACAGGCTTTGCCGTTCCACTCGTGCCAAGCGCCTTCCCCACGTGGTTTCCACGGCTATATTCTGGCATTCGTTGGGTTCAATTCTTCTAGATGAACGGCAGGGAACAAAATTCCAGAGACACTATTGTAGAATATTCCACTATTGGAATATTCTTTCGAGAAATGCTGCATCACTAATGCTCTTTGGTATCTGCACTGGCTCTTGATGGCACAGAGGATGACATTTTGTGGGAAGAGGCTGACAATGACAATGATTGAAAAGTGATTCAGAAAAATCGAACATTGAATCTGAAGAAATTTCAGACTCTGATGGTGATAGTATATAAATAATATTATTAAGGAGAACACATTCTTATTGTGAAGTTGTAATTATTCAGAACATAGGTCTGTGATGTTTTAAATACTAATTTAATCTATTAATTATAAATATATACATATAATTAATACATTAAATGAGTATTTATAAATAATATGCCTATTTTAAAATCCTTTTTATTGTGATTGTATAACTTTATCTGTTATAATAAAGTTTACATTTTTTTTTATTGGTATGTAAAAATAAGGGTGCATCTTATAATCGAGGAAATAGGGTATTTATTCTTAAATTTTCCGCCAAAACAATAATATACGTAATACGTGTCGCCACACGTGAGACGCGGCCGTAACAAAATCCTTGAATTTGAATCATAGATACGAGTCTTACGTATTATCCATAGATAAGATACATACAAATACATAGTATTATCTATGGCTTCTTTGTTGTCAATAGTTGTATATTTGACAGTTAAAATAATACATTTTATTTGTAATGGGAGATAATATCCAGACTTGCCGAGTATGTTTAACAGAAAACGACAAAAGCGCTTCAATATTTGATAAAAAGAATTCACGAAAATGCAGTGATTTGCTACAAGAGTATTTGGGGTTAGAAGTAGTTGAAAATGATAATCTTCCAACTGGTATCTGTAATGAATGCTCATCAGAGTTGACTATAGCTGTAAAATTTATTTCCAAGTTCCGAATATCAAATGAGAAATTGAAAGATGCTTTAGATTTAAAAGTTCCATTTTACAGACTTTTATCGAATTATATCAAAGAAGAGGATGATGAAGAAAACTTACCGCTCAGTATTGTTAGTGCAACCATTAAAGTTGAAAAGGCGGAAATGTCCGACATAGAAAATTCTACAGATAATATGTTTTATGGCAACAATCATAGAGAAAATGAAAAAATAAAATCCGAATCTAATAATACACAGTATGAAATTTTAAGATCTAGGGATCATCATGGCCTTAAGAAGGATATGGTGCAATGCTTGACTTGCGGACTATTAGTACAAAACCGATCGGCATTCTTTATTCACAATAGAAAGCACACAGGCGAAAAGCCGTGCAAAT
Source organism: Eubasilissa splendida (assembly GCA_031772225.1). Lineage (NCBI taxonomy): Eukaryota > Metazoa > Arthropoda > Insecta > Trichoptera > Phryganeidae > Eubasilissa > Eubasilissa splendida. Next base: position 6,296,608 of record CM062859.1, read on the forward strand.
GTCCACATTGCGCGAAGAGTTTTACTCAAATGGGAACACTCACTGACCACATAAAGAGGCATCATTTACACGATAAGAGTTTTATCAATGCAGCAGATTTAACAGAACGCATTAGACGAAAACAAAAGGAAAAATATGGCTATGAGAAGCGTTACATCTGTGATACTTGTGGAAAACAATTTTTTAAAAAGAATTATTTAACTGTTCATATGCGCGTGCACACCAAGGAGAAGCCGTATCAATGTACGTATTGTCCCAAAGGCTTCAGACGATGTATCGACTTCATCCAACACAAACGGATCCACACAGGAGAAAAGCCATACTCCTGCCATATCTGTGGGAAGAGGTTCTTAGCACATACTCCGTTAAAAAGGCATCTCACCGTACACTCGGATGAAAGGAAATACAAGTGCAACATATGCAACACATCAGTAAAATCAAGCGATTCTTTGAAGAAACATATCCTCGTAATGCACACTTCGGAGAAGCGCAATGTATGCACGGTGTGCGGGGCCGCCTTTGCTATGAAGTATAACCTCACGGCCCACATGAGAGCCCGGCATTCGGAACGTTCCGGAACGTGCGATGTTTGCAAAAAGTCCTTCTCAAATTTACTCAAACATATGAATACACATTCTAGCGAAAAACCATTCGGTTGCCAAATGTGTAGTAAAAGGTTTTTCCGCCAGAAGGGACTGACTGCACACATGGAAAAACACCAAAATGAGAGCGCCACCTTTGCATGTTCTTTTGAAAATTGTAATTCTGCCTTTTCCAAGCAGTGCAAATTAGACTTTCACATTTTAAAGTATCACAGCAATCACACGCCTCACGTTTGTCAGTATTGCTCTAAAGGATTTTATCGTTTACCAGATTTAAGACGACACTTAAAATCCAGCCATGAAAAAATACCTGAACCACAAATTTCTAATAACTTTACTATAGGCATTTAATTATAGTTTTTAAATAAAACTTTATGTAAAATAATTATAAATGTTTCATTTACCCAACTTTGAATGGTTTTCCACCATCTTAAGCATGTTAACTTCCAATTAAAATCCATTCAAGTTGATGCGACAAACAGTCCGAACGCCGATTCTTACTGACCGATATCTGTATGCCGATGTATAAAAGGATCTGGGTCATTTTTTGGAGAATGTGCCTAATGTGTAGTCAGCACAGCGTGTGCTCAGTTTCAAGTCCGGTAAATTGAAAATTAATTTAACCACACCAAACATAATAATAGCTTTTTCTTTCTTTAGAACTTAAAATAATGATGTTTAAAAAAGTTAAAGCTATTTCACTGCCTCTGATTAACAGCAGTGTGCAGTCAGTATTTTGGAATAACTCACTTACCATCACACTGTTTCCTGCGAGGGTAGGCAGAGAGGATAGAGCGCCACACTCTTCTGTCCTGACACAATTCTCAATTCTCGCCTCGTCCACATTCATACATCTTCTCATATAAGTTTGCCGATTATTGTGGCTTCTAACAGGACCTTTGAACTTTGAAATAAGCGATATGTAATAAGATTTTCTGTGAAATTATTAGATAAAAAAAAAGTTTATTTCACAATATTCTTATCATTTTATTTAGTTATATATAACATTCGGTCAAATAAATATTTTAAGAGAACACATTCTTATTGTGAAGTTGTAATTATTCAGAACATAGGTCTGTGATATTTTAAATATGAATTAAATAATTAATTAGAAAGATATACATATAAAATCAATTTTATCGAAAAATATTATTTTTGCACTACCAGGATTCGAACCTGGATCTCTTTCCAAACTGGGGAAGCTGTATTATACAACTATGCTACAGCGACAATATTTTTAGCGATAAATTTTATCAATGTGTTCAAAATTTAATAAAAATGAATTAATAATTCTGGTGTTTGCTATCAGATTACTCAAAGGTATTTGAGATTCCGTACAAATAAGGTAGATGGCTCTTTCAAATAATGGAACGATTAAATGTATTAATATCAAAAAGGTAACATATAGGTTCGAAAATTTGTCACTAAAAATATTGTCGCTGTAGCACAGTTGGATAATGCACCTTCCCCGGTTTGGAAAGAGATTCGAATCCCGGTGGCGCAACAATATTTTTCGATAAAATTGATTTTATATGTATATCTTTCTAATTAATATATTTAATTAATATTTAAAATAAATATTTAATTTCGCTTTATTTCCCAAAATATATAGTTACGTACATCTTATTTCAATGTACTGACTGCCCACACCTGCTGATTAACATACTCAATGTGTAAAATTAATGTGTTTTACAACCGTTGGTTAGCCCTATCCCACGAATTATTTATAAAGTACACTTAGTCCTCTACATGGGAACCATCAACTTATGAAATTTAAAAGATATGGGCACCGGTGTCTAATCATTTAAATAAGTGCAAAACTTTAAATCGTACTTGGATTTCAAAGTCGGTGGCAGTTCATAAGGTTAGTTAGAGTATTTACCGCTTGGTGGCATGCAGGATTCACACTTTCACACTTTCATGTGTGCACTTCAGTGTAGCTGCATTTTGTTCAATTATCGTGTGATTAATTATAACCCCAAAACTACACAATGTCGAATGTAAAGCGCAAGAACAATGGTGAACAGTAAATGCCGAATGCCTTGACTAACTTTATATAGAAAGGAGAATATGTTGAGAAATAAATAAAAAAAATCATTTATAAATGTGTTTCATTCCCTAACATGGATAATTATCATACAGTTCTTGTATATTTCCATACGTATATATGTAGGGGACAGCATTTCAAATTCACTGCCGTCCCAGCCGGTATCGATGCTAGCGACATAGTGCTGCAGGCTGCTGCCACAGTCTGACAAGAGCCCAATCGCTCGTCGACAACTAAATCTCCCGCTTCGCCGTACGCCATGACGCGTGCGAGTGCCGGGCGAGACATCACCGACTCGCTTCTGTATATTTCATTTTCTTACGCTTAATTTTTGTATTTTTCCTTGTCTATCTCTGTCTATCCATAGTATCACATGCCGGTATGATGTATGATTTTCAGCCTCAACGCCGACTCTATGGCATTCATCCACAGGCAGCTACAAGTCATGCGCCCACGACTCATCGAGCAGTCACGTGTCTACGAGACCACTAACTGCTCAAATTAGCATGTCTTGCGCCCACGACTCATTAAGCGGTCAGCAACAACACACTACAGGCATCCAGGGGGTTCCAAGTCATTTTACTTCTCCGCCTAGCCCTGGTCATCAACTTCACCAATCAAAGCAACCATCATACCATCAAAACTGGTAAAGTCTCACGCCAGTACAAATCGTCCGGCCATCCATGCTGTAACAGCAAGACTCAACAAGACCACACAGATTTATTGTGACCTTCGACCTGCGACTAGGATGCTGGAAGGGTAGTGCAGTAAGCAAATTCAAAATATAAGGGAGCTTACTTCCTGTTAATAAATATATTAGGAAGATTCTAGAGCATCCCTTCAACAAACTCATTAAGGGCATGTCCCAGTAATCATACAATAATACATTTGAAATATTTTAAGAACAATTTGAATAATTTAAAAAAATAGAGATGCGTACACAGAATATGAGTCATAAATATTCTTACTATTTTCAAACTAAACTAAATGCTTGTGCCATGAAAACAGGACTAACTTACTGGTCTCCTAGAATGAGACTCAAATCTCCAACCACTGGATCACTAGGCGAGTGTATTAACCACAGGACCAACAAGCACGTCAATTGAAGCTATGTACAAATTTTGTGAAGCCCAAAATAATATGAATGTTCACTGACTAAAATTTTATTTTCTTTGGCCAAATACGTACAATTTTCTCTAAAAAATTTTTCATTTGTTCATGGACATTCATTTGAACTGGCGCCAAAATGTATGTAGTATCTAGCATAGTTAACTTTTTTCTAATCAGGTTGAAACGTTTTATGTCATACACAATAAATATACTACATATTAACAAAGAGAAATAATATGTTTGGTGATAGAGTTAATTAATCCTCCAAAAAACAAAAAAAATGGAATTCTGAAGTGTTATCTTTCAAACATGTCAGTTAAAAGTGTGAATGATCCACTGAATCATGAAAATAACTTAATTTGTTTATCCTAAACAGATAATAAAATCTACACATTTTTTGAGTAATTTAAATGGGTTAATTTAAAAATCTTGTGAATATTTAGTCTGAATGCTGAAGACTATTACATGTATTTTGCGCCATATCACCGAGACTAATTATAGGACAAGTATGCATAACTGGCCTTGACAAATCATCCGGAACTTGGAAACACACAAAGAAAATTTAAAAAAATCAGTTAAAATAACCTTTTCAAATAATTAATATACAGCTGGAAATTTCCAACACTTACATGCAGTCTCGGGATCAATAAGATGTCATTTTAATTCGGTAATAAGTATTTTATTTGGTCTAAAAGATAATATAATATAAAAACACTAAATAGTGCGATACTAAATCTCAAGTAAAAAAACATCAACAGTTATTAAGTGTCAGTGCTAGTGGCAGCTCTGTTTAAAGAATTTTTTCAGTTATTTAATTGTCCTCATTGTCTTGGAAGATCAAAAATCGCAACAGAAACAAGAATGGTGCCGAATAATGTATGTGTATTCTAATCTAAAGATTTAAGAATATCCAAACAAGATTATACATCAGTGATACAGCCACAAAACATGATGATAATGAGTAAGTGTATAAACCTTACTTTTTTTATTCTCATTACTGTGCATGTATTATTTGCTGCAATTTTTAAAATACAATTTCGCAATTAAAATTTCAATGTATTTTGTGTGATGGGTGCTTTTAATATAATATGTATTAAAGAAGATGTTGCCATGGTTGGATGATTTAAAAACTGATTAAATAATGGCTAAAATTTTGTCTATGGACGGAGGATTATCACCATTTTACTGTATCTTTGCAGCAATCAGTAGACAGACAACGTCTTCACTTTTCTCGTTTTGCAGCTCCCATTTGACGTCGACGTTGACTTTGGGGTACGCTTTGAGGACAGGCATGATAGCGGTGTAGCTGTACTTTTGTTGTTCTTTCAGTGGGCAGGTGAGTCCGGTTCCGACGCAAGCATTAGGATGCGCAAGAGGGAAAGGAACAGGCATACCCATCATTATGCCATGCACAACGGTGTTCACCTTGTTGATGGCGACTTCTGTTGGAAGAAAATTTAAAAAAAAAAATTAGTAGAATCGACTTTTGATACTGAAAAATAAATACAGAATGAATTTAATATGTAATAATGTTGATAGAGTACAGAAAGGAATTATATACAGGACTTCTGCGAAATAAGCTACACAAATTATTCATTTTTATCACGTCCTGTGGTGACAATGCATGAGGTGTATTCTCTGCAATAGGCCCAGGTGCGATTTAAATGTAACGATTTAAAAATAAGAGTTTCATTAGAAAACCTTTGAAAATTATACCTTTAATAACTATTTAAGGCAGCACAATACTTTTTCTAATTTATATAAATAATAATATCCAACAGTGAAGCTAAAATAATTAACTTTACAGATGATACGGTTATTCTCTAGAAATGGGGAAAAATCACATGGAAAAAAGTCTATGGTTTCTAGCTGAAAAGAATCTGAACAATTTTTTATATTATTATTATTTCAAAAAATAGAGATGCGTACACGGAATACATGTCATATATAATATTCTTACTATTTTCAAACTAAGCTAAATGATTGTGCTATAAAAATAGGACTAACTTGGTGGTGGCGTGAACCCCGACCACTAGATCACTAGGCCAGCGTCTTAATCACTAGACCAACAAGCTACTCATCTACTCACTTTAAATGCAAGTAAAATGAAATATTTTACATTTAGCATAAATAAAACAGGTCAACCATATTTTTACCCAAATATAGTCATACACATATGAGATACGAGTAACATATGTGTCATTAGGACACGCCAAAACTATTCAGTATCTAAGAATTATTATTGATGATAAATTCAGATAGGAAGCTCATATCGACATGTTAACTGGCAAACTTAACAAACTTATATACTGCCTCAAGATTTTAAAGAACGTGCTGAACCTGAAACAAATGCGAAATGTGTATTTCGCACTCTGTAAGAGCGTTATAGGATATGGTATAGTACTGATTAAAATGCAAAAAGCCATAATTATAACAATTCTCAATACAGTAAAACCGCGATATAACGAAACCCGATATAGCGAAAAATGACGTATATCGAAAAAAAAATCGAAATTTAGTCCCTAAAACCAATTTTTCATACAAAAATGCATTTATATAACGAAATCCCGTTAATATTTATAACAAAATCATTTTTGTCCCGTACGAAAAAATGCCAATACATTTACGTAAATTTATAACGAAATAAAATGTTAAAAGATGAAAATATTATTTCGCACTTACAAAGCCGCGCCGCTGCATCTGCCGTATGCGAACGGTTTTATGGCCTTTTCGGCGGTGCGCGGCGGTCTGCCGACAAGGTAGTAAAACAATTCAAACTTCTTCTTGGGTTCATAGTATCATATTTTGAAGTGGTTGCCGCCGTTACCGGTAAGTACCTTCGTAATTTATATACGACTCATTTTATAAAAATGCCGCGATTCAACTGTCAAATTTTTATTTTTGAATTATTTTTTATGTTTCATGCCCAAAACTATGTTTGAAGCGGCTCTACATTTAAACACAATTAAAATATTGTTTTGTGTTTGCAATATTCTGGAATTCACAAAAATATCTTCCAATTAGTGTTGAATAGGTTCTGTTCTTAATTTAATTCCTTTGATTATCCATTTGCTTATCTGTTTTAATAACAAAACTACTAAAAATATGTAGGTATTCAGTTCCCTATGGCCTTTTTCCTTCTTTGTTTGCAGAATTTGCGATCTTTTTTGAAGCCGCGCGACATTTTTTTGCGACGGCGCGTAACATATAGTAGGATTTTTTTTATTTTTTTCGTTATATGTGGGAATTCGTTATTACGAATTTTTATTTTTTGGTCCCTTGGATTTCGTTATATCGCGGTTTTACTGTAAATCCTTTCAGCATGAATCAGAGCCGCTCTATTCCAAAAACTCAAGGTTTTAAAATCAGGCAATTATTCATAAAGACGCTGCTAAAATACTTATATGAAAACAGAACCCTACGCTTTATCACACATTCTAAGTGTACTCGGGCAAAAACTAAAAAAAGACTAGTTGTCCCGTTAATGAAAACCTCATTTGGTCAAAAACATGCATGTTTTATAGGACCGCAAATATACAATAAGTTACCACAAGAGATGGCATCTGTATCACATCCCCAATTCTGCATGCTTATAAAGGAATGGCTTTTCAAAATTGGAAGAAGTCAGTTGGAAGAGGTCCTTAGATGATTAAAGCTACTCGTCCTATGTAATTATTTTCTGTCCTTATATCCTACGTTGTTCTTATCATGTTTTGTTTGCTCTCTGCTTTTTACCTTGTTTTCACTCTGCTCTTCTTTTTACTCTACTCTGATCATTTTACCATATCTTTATTATGCTTTTTTTTTTACTTGTTTCTTATATTTACTTATTTTAACTTGCTTCTACCCTGTTATTACTTTTAACTCTGTTTCTTTAATATGCTCTTACTTTAATGTTATTTACTCTGTTCCTTACTTTTTACATGTCTTTAGTCTGTACTAAATTTTTTACTTATTCTCTACTTGTCTCCTTTTTTATTTTTTTTATTTTACTTTGTTACATACCTTTTACTTCTTACTTATATATTAGTTTTCAGGAATATTAAAAACAATAATAAATAGCTAACGGAATCTAATTGCTACCTATTTTAAAACAGGTACTTTATATATGTATCTAGTGAGGTAGAAAGCGGCTAACAGGCTTGCGTACAAATATTTGCTGGTGTATTTATTATGTAAAAAAATGTTTATATTGATGCAAGCTGTAAAAGAAAGTTATTTTGTCAATAAACACCAATTGTATTGACTTATGTCTTATTCTTACTGATGACATATCATAGTTCGTTCAATTCACCACCCAACTGTGAATAGTCAGTGAGGAATGTACTAGCGACAAGGTCGTAGATTTTTTCGCAGTAATTAAAGATATTCAACAAAAAAAAAACAATTTTCCACACCCGAGTCTTATTCAGGACATTCATTCAGATTAAATGGCAATAAATAAAGGATTTGTTACATACTAGTTGTGAGGTCAAGAGAGATGGAGACATTCGTATCCCTCTTCAGAATGCACTCATCCTTGCTCCTGTCGCATCCTGATATTTTCACATTTTCTATGGTGGACAGCGAGGAACCTGGAAATACAAATAATTTTTTTGATAAAATTAACATTGTTAGAAGGGAATACATGACGTGAGTATCTAAGTACATTTACACTTTTAATTAGAAAACAATAAAGAAAATAAGATTGACTACTGCATTCATTAGTAAATTTTAAAGATATTTTATTTATTTTGGCAAACTAACATGTTATTCAAACTAAATGTTTTATCGCCAAAATCTGAAAATGAAAATGTTTGAAAAATATGTCCTACTAACAATGACTTACGATTGTGAAATCTGAACACTCACAGGCAAATCATTCATAAATTACTAGTCGCCCACAAATAATGGAACGGTCAATGCTCGGAATATTTGTCAGAGATTGTAAACTAAATGAGTAGATCCGCAGAAAGACTCAAGTGACTGATATCGCCCTAATGGTGACCAAACTTAAATGACAATGGCAGAACACATAACGCCGCAAGAGGATAAATATGATAAAATGTGACTATATGGAGACCATGGACAGGTAGTAGCTATCGGGGAACACCTCGAGCTAGACAGATGGATGACATTGTGAAGATAGCGAAGTGGCACTGAACATGAGAGACAGCTGACAGGGACAAATGGAAACAATTGAGATATGTTCAATCTTGGACAGATAATGGCCAATAAGATGAATAGTGTTATATAGTTTTATAATCATATTACATCATGTAATATTAAAGAGAATACATTATTATTGTGAAGTTGCAGTCTTTTCAGAACACAGTTCTGTGGTAATTAAATTTATTTATTAGACTGTATTGACATACATGTTTTTGTTGTAACAGAGCTGAATATATTATAATATAATATGATAAACATAAAATACAATTATATTGCAATTAAATACTCATAGTTTATTGTGTGGGATGGTGTAGACTCCACCTTTGATATATACAGCATTGTCCTGGTTACTTTGCTAGACTGCAGTCTGTGTTAAAGTGTCAGTTTTTTTCCTACTGTTGTGGTGTTATTTAATTTAAGAAAGATAAAGATTCGACAGGAATAAAAATAAAAATAGAGATAAAAAATATATATGTTGTGGGAGTGTTGAGGAACTAGTGTATTATTAGTGTGGGCACTGGTATAATGATTATGTTAGAATGTTGAATAGCGATGCTTCTGATTGATCTCTACCCAATTGGATCATATATTGGGTCCATATTTGTGTAATACAAATTAAATATATCAATTAGAAAGATATACAGGAAAAGTCAATTTATCGAAAAAATACTTTTGTTGCTACCGGGATTCGAATCCGCATCCTTTCTTATCCAGGGAAATGTGTTAACCAATTATACCACACCAACAGAGTAAGTTGATAACAAATTTTCGAACTTATATGTTGCATTTCTATAAAATTGATACATCAATTATTCCAAATTTAAAAGCCATCACCTTTTATTGCTAAAATCTCAAATACCTTTGAGTAATACAGGATACAATAGGCACAGAGAACAGACAAGGGCATCGTTTGACAACACTATGAAGCTGGAAATTGCCCAACTTCAAATTTTCCCCAATCATAACATTATTTGGAACCAAATTTGGTATCCAATTTTGGCACTAAAAAGTATCCTAAGGTTTTGCTCCTAGTTTGCAGGGAAAGATTGTTGAAATTTGGCACCCTGGAAGAAGGAGAACATCATGGCTGAAGAACCTAAGGAGATGGTTTAGCCAGTTTACTGTAGAGCTATTCCGGGCCACAGTGAACAAAGTGATGATAGCCAACGTCCGTTGATTGGATAAGGCACGAGAAAAAGAAGAGAAGTACAGCAATAAGGGGCACGGATATCATACTTCCATATACAGGTGCCCAAAAAAAAGAGAGAAAATTTAGAAAAAAGTGATATAATTACATCAAAATAATTTTAACTTAAACAGTTTACTAATTTACTTACTTACCTATATTACGTTATATTTCAACAATTTTCCCATCGTCTATATTTGGTTTTTTCAAATTGTTGCCCAGAATGACAAAAATCACTGCAGAAGACCGTATTCTGATAAAAAATTTGCAAATTGAAAAATGTTGGGGTGCTAGGAAAATGATCAAAGAGTTTCAAAACAAAGCCTGGAGTATAGCTAGACATTGCAACAGGACGGAGCTCCATCTCACACAGCCAGAAATACCATCAACTTTCTTCATCGTGAGAATGTTAATGTCATCGAGCCAGGCATGTGGCCACCGAACAGCCCAGATTTAAACCCAGTAGATTATGCAATATGGGGTGTTTTGATGATTTCTGATTAGCTAAATATTGTGCAAAAAAATTACATTACGAATTATAATTAATGTTTTGAAATAACTCATGTGTTACGAGATGTTTGCACTTTTTTTGGGCCATCTATGTATGTATCTTTATATCTACATATTATCTTTAAATATAGAAAGATTTCAATTGAGGTGACTCGGAGAGATCTTGCGTGGTGGAACCTAGACTGTTATACTTATGTATTTGTCTATGACATATCATATGATTAAACGTTAATCATCATCACATTAAATAAGCAGGCACTTTTTAACTAATCTCAATTACATAAATATGTGCATGAATGGAACAAAATATATTTATCTATAGTTAGTTATAATAGAGAACACTTCTATTTAAATTTATTTTTAAAATATATTATAGATGGTTGGACTATCGCATAATGTATCTTTTAAAACATTATTCCATTTGTGAAATTTTTTTACAGATGTACATTTGTTTACTAAATACTTTATAATTATATCGTATGATTACATTTAAAAAAATATATAACATTAGTTTTTCATAACTACCTGATGGTAGAAATAGCTTTTTTTAAAATACTTTTCATTCTGAAATGTACCAGTAATAATAATGAACATAATAAAACAAACAAGATCGGCTGTCAATTACATAGCGCAATAGTGTGCAGTTGTCATGTCAACCAAAGTAAATTATTTCGCCATTGTATTATTTATATGTTCACAATAATATTAATTATTCATTCTTGTGTAAGAATAATAAGATTTGTCTCCGTAATCTTGGCTTCAAGATTATAAGAAAATATATTTCGTTTATGCATTGCATCTAACGATCGCGATCTTTCTTATAATGTCTGTATCATCTTAATTATGGCAAATAATATTCAGTTTATTAGTTTTATATTAATTTAAAGGTCCAATCTAAGTAATAGTTGAAAAAAAAGTCTAATCTATTGAATAACTTCTGATATAAATAAATAATAAAAACTCACATTTTCGTAAAAAACGCGAAAATTTGAATTATTGTTGAAAGTTGCGCCTTAATAATGAGAAGAATAATTATTTTAATTTTTCACTAAACTAAACTTTGTACTACGCACACCGTTGAGTTATTTTGCCACTAAATACTAAGTCCCTCTCATCAACAGGTGTAATTTATAGTAGGGACAAAATAACTTAACACGCGTGTAGTACGAAGTTTAGTTTAGTGAAAAATTTAAATGATCATATTGCACCACGACTGCCATATCAATTAATGATAAAAACTATGATTGGGATAATTTTTCAAATAATTGTTTTTTTCTATAATCAAACACTTCTCCCACATAAAATTCTCATATGACTATATATCGTTCATGAAGATGAAAATACACCAAGGAAACTATAACGTCATTCACATCCGCCGCTGGTGCCGTTCCCACCATTATATTAGCCTGATAATGAATAATGAAGAAACGCTTGAAACATTATATTCGCCAAGTTCTAGTAAACTGATTTTTAAAAATCTAACGCCGTTGATAAAATATGAAAAAAACAAAATGAAAATATTAAAAACTCATCTTTCATTTGTTCAAATTGTACAAGTGTAACGATCTTTTATCAAACGCATTATGCTAAATGCGAAATCGCGAAGAAGTCTCACTTAGAACGCGCGCACACGACAATAGAAGAGACGATAAAAGAGATTGCCACATCAATACAAAGAAGGAAATGTCTAGAACATTGATTATAATTTTTAATAAACATTGCATGTATCTGTTTTGTGTACAGTTCACTGGGAAAGAAGGAAGGGATTAAATATTTTTACATTTATTTAAACATTTAAAAAAAAAAATTGTTTATAAAAAAAAAAACGGTTGCTTAGCGCTGTACTTTGCGTGGGTAAGTACTTGGTATGCATTATTTTTTTAATTTTTAGGTAGGTACCGTGCACGTCTTGAATTAATATAAAAAGTGTCACAACGCAAGTTTGACATATGCAGGCGGGTACCTACTGAATAAAATGTGTAGTCACCACGGTAACGGCGTATTTGCTTGGTGACACATTTTTCTGAGACTACGAATTTGGAACGAGATAAGATGTTTACTCATCAAAGTATATTTGTATTAGCGATAAATCAAAATATCAAAGAAATTGATTGTTTGCAACATTTTAACATATAAATCAGTGATCATTACTGACAAACATTTTAGAATGAACTAACCGAGAATCTGTGTATGTCATGTATATAATTAGTAATTAATTTAAAATATGTAACATTTCACAGTGGCGTGACTGAAAAAATTGCGCCAGCGTAGTGTAGGAGTATCTATTTTCAGAAATTTTATACAATAGCTTAATGTAATAAGGGAAATATGTTTTTTGGCTTTGTACGCGCACGAAAATGAAAAAAACCTTGCTCTGTCTAGTCTCCAGTCCCTAAGAACTAACTAACTAACTTACCACCACGCCGTTTCTCCGCGGAGGTAGGCAGAGAGGGTAGAGCGCCACACTCTTCTGTCCTGACACACAACTCACGCCTCATCCACATTCGTACATTTTCTCATACAAGCTCGCCGATTGTTGAGGTTTCCAGCAGGACCATCCGCCAGCATCTGGTTTACCTGATTGCGCCAAGTCTTCCGCGGACGTCCTCTATTTCTGGTGCCATCAACACTTGCGTCATATACATTAAGCTAAATAAACTAAGTGCTATTCTCATTTCCCTGGTCTATCTGTCGGCAAAGGTTATCGTAGTCTGCTCGCCATTTTTGAACCATTCGAAGATCCAACATCTTCTCTTTACAGAAAGCCACAAGATTTACGTCCCAAGAGTCCTTCACGATTCCTATCTTGTACTCGACGGAATAGCTCTTTTTTTTTGCACTAATTTAATCCGGTGTTAAGTTTTAATAAGACTTACAAGACTGAAATGCACACACGCTGTATTTGTACTGTTGATGTACATTGGCTGCTTTATATTGTTAAGTCAATTTTACACTCGTACTAATAGTGCACTACTTGTAAAGAAGGGTACCTACCCTAGGTAAACAATTTATTACTCGGAATTGTTAAGTTCGAATTGTCCAGTTTCGGAAGTGTTAGGCGGGCCAGGGGTATTAAACTTGAAACTTTTAACTAGAGCTTATTTTCGGAGGATGTCGTATTTTCGAAGAAACACGGTAGTGTACACCTACGACTTTCTGTCGTACGACAGTTCTGTCGCAATGGCGAGAGGCTGTGGAAATGATCCCACGACAAAATGCGTCTTTAGATCCAATTCCACCTGTAAACTTTGTATTTCGCATCGAATTTGTTCTGATAAATTGCATACTCATTTTTAGTAATCTACGAAAGGTTACATGCAATTGAAATATTGCATGTAAATGACTGAAAAGTCACCCATCTATTCATCGATTTCTCGAAAGATCTTTATTAAAAAAAACATTTTTAAATTTTGTCTGTGGCCGTTATGTCGTTGGATCCAATGCCGCGTGGGTCAATGGTCGGCTGGATCTTTTGTCGTGGACGTATAGTCGTCGAGCCAAAAGTCCGTGGAGCTATTGTCGTGACACGTGTGGAAATATAATACATACATAACATTGACGACTGCATATTTCTATATATGATATGATGCTCGGTGATAAAGAAATCCGAGTCAAGTGTCAAAATCAAACAGACTGTTTTTTAAAGCTGTATATAGGTCCACTTTAATATTTGGGGATTAGGACGTGTTGTGGTTTATCATGACAATGAAAACAGATAGAAACGAATAAATGAATGAAGATGTAGAAGGTGCATGTGTGCATGAGATGAAATGAAGCGAATTGGCGGTCTTGCCGGCTCGCGCTCGCCGAGCAAGACCGCCATTGTGAAACGATGAAACTGGAGAGACTGCCTAGCAGCAGCCGGCAGCGCTGTCGCTAGCGTCGATGCCGACTGAGATAGCGGTAGATTTTAATTATGATCGCTACAAATATATGGTCCCCAAGTATGGATTCTTAGATCGTTGTAGAGAATCAGATCAAAAATTCAAGCTTCCGAAATGAGTTGTCTTTGGAGAGTAGTGGGAGCATCATAATTGAACCGAGTGGAGAAGAACTAAGCTCGGAATGAAGCCCCTACCTTCTACATAAAGAAAAGTCATAATTTAGGTGATATGGAAACTTCTTGCGAATTATGACCAAGATGCATCTCGGCAATTTCGATGGGTCGCCCCAGATTATGCTGTTGTTTACAGCAACCAGATAAGACAGATCGAATCTTGTTCGGCCAATAAGTAGCGAAGCGGTGCAAGAATTCCTTCCGATTCTCCCGTAGAATGACTGCGTAGGAAAATAATACTCGAAAAAGTTTACACACACACACACACACGAGAGTTTTGCAGGACGCTGATCTAACGCGGGCCCCGAAATACCACATCGGCTGCAATGGCCGCCATTTACTACGGCGCTGATTGCACAATACACGGCCGGAGGAAATCAAACAGAAAATGCACAATGGCAAATCGACGCATTGAATCGTGAAGAAAATAATGTGCCGTCTGTTAGCACAATCACTGACATTATGCGGAAGCCTTATTGTAATTTAATCGTCGGGACATTTTGTAATATAAACTGTACGGCTATAATTCACTGCATTATCCGACCACTCTGCACAATACACGTTTAAAAATTTTTTTAATGAGATTATTACGAATCTGATATCTGATTGAGAATCAAATTAAGAGAGCGCTGACTCAAAGTCAGTTTATTCGAATTTTATTTAGCCACGACGCAAACCGCTTTATTTATTTATTACATATATATCGCTGGAATTGGAAAAGTATTGTGTGTATATTTTTTATTTAGTTGTAAAAATTGTAATACGCAATACTAACATAAAGAAAGATTAAATTATATCGTATATCAATTACCATTAGGTATATAAATATATTATAAATACATGATTAGTTATTAAACATAGATACTACATATTCTGCACTTAACCTACGAAATGTAGCAAAACTAGATTCCTGACAGATTTGTTTAAAATCTCACCGACTTCTCATAGTGATATTGTGAACCTCAAAATTATACTTAATATTTTTATTCATCTGTTACGGCAATAATAGATTTTTAATTTTGTATATCAATACTAAAACATTTAGTTTTATTTTTTTTGTTTAACCGTAATTGATTTTAATTGTTTTAACATATAACTTATTTTTGGAAAATACAAAACGTTGACTTGTATAATAATAATGCCGAGTGTGTATTTTTTTAGTGATAGACATGTTAAAAATATTAATTGCATAATCCCAACTATGTCTAAGAATTAAAAAAAATCAAAATTATATATATTGAATAAAAAAAATAAAAGATTGTTTTTAATTACTTGCGTGATTCGGGGCCTGAATCAAAGATATGGTGTGAAAGAACTGGAATGTATAAATGTAGGAGCAACAATGGGCGATTTGATTGTATGCTGTTTATTGTACTATGCAGTACTAACGGCGAATAATGAACAAGAACTATCAGAGTCTAGTGAGTAGAATGTACGATGTGTGCAAGAATAGCGACCTCATGATGAATGTTAACAAGTGGAAAGTGATGGTATTCGAGAAGAAAGAAAGCAAGACACCGTGCTAAATACTTGTAGGTAATGAATGTTTGGTACAAGTAGATGAGTCTGTGTATTTGGGAAGTATGTTCGATAGAAACGGAAAGGCTGAGAATGATATCGAAAGGAGGGCGACTGCAGGGAATATAGTGAACGGCGCTTTGAATGGAATTATATCTAACGGGAATTTGTCGACCGAGGCAAGACTAGCGGTGCACAATGGAGTCCTGGTACCGACACTGATGTATGGAAGTGAGGCCTGGAGCTGGTATAAGAGGAATGAAAGTGGACTGAATGCAGTGGAAATGAGATCACTTAGGCGTATATGTGGCAAATCTATTTATGACAAGAGTAAAGAATGAAGAAATAAAGAAATAAGGAAAGAATGTGAATCTGATGTTAGTATAGTGAGTAAGATTAAGAAAGGATCACTTAGGTGGTTTGGTCATATGGAACGGATGAATGAGGAGAGAATGGTAAGAAAGATGTATGACTCAAGTGTTGATGGCACCAGAAATAGAGAACGTCCGCGGAAGACTTGGCACGACCAGATAAACCAGATAATGGAGGATGGTTCTGTTTGAAGCCTCAACAATCGGCGAGCGATAGAGGAGTGTGGCACTCTATCCTCTCTGCCTAACCCCGCGGAGAAAACGGTGTGATGGTATGTAAGTAAGTAAGTAAGTAAGCGAAGATATAGAGTAATAATGGACTAGTAAGTATGTAGGCTTAAAGCTTAAAATGATTTTGTAAAAATCTCACACAATTAATATTTCCCGAAACGGTACAAAATTTGTACGTGCTCCTTGAACATTTTCGACTCGTAATAATATAATCATATTGCGGACTAGGTCTGTTACACTCTCCTGTATCACATATGTATATTTAAATGTCACCAGAGCGCCCCAGAAACACCAAAAACGATAACGTCTATGGGCAAACGTATTATTATTGCTGTATGGCTCGCAGAATAACGATTAAATCCGCTACGAGGAAGATAAATAAAAATGATATTGAAATTATTGACATTATTATTTAAATATGCCTAACACATCAACCGCGCTATCTTACATCCAACGTATTTATATAGGTTACATATTATATGTCATTTTGTACTGATTTACATGAATCGTATTACACTCGTACATGAATGTGCAATGGAACGCCGATTTTAAGTTTTTGAAGGGACCAACAAAAAAAATGTAAACAGAGGGAAAATATTAATTGAGGGTGTTAAAATATAATTTGTAGGAACTGGGTCTATGGGATGATTAGATACTTCTTCTTCTGTCAACTTTTCGTTTATACGACTGTCCACTATTTCATAAATTTCCACTACGTCCAATGTTATTACGTCTAAGAAGTCCGCTAGGGTTATTCATGAATTCTTTTCCAGCCATCAATGTTATCTACGCTATCTTCTATGCAACTTTCTTGCTGATTCCAGCTTGTAAAGAAATCAATTAAACAAAACGACGTACAAATTACGCAGGTATGAGAATGGAAAATGCGTATATACGACAAGCAAACGACTAACACACTCTCGGTTCTATGGCGAAAAGCGAACCGGCTGAACGAATTTCAATAAATTTTCGACGCAAATTGCGGGAAAGACAAACGTAAAATGGAGTTTTTAATGTACTAAAATGACACGGGACTGCAGAAATAACACGCGAATGGGGAGGGAAAACGTGAATTTCGGGCATGTAAAATCGGAGTTCCATTGTATATTCAATTCATAACGTAATATACGACAAATTTTGCAATCCGATTTCATTCTTCTAATCCGATAAGTAGGTAGTATAGTATCAGCACTCCTATGAGATTATTAAGAACCTATGTATATTTTTTTTTTTGGAAGCTCCCACAGATTATTATATTGTAAAAATGATCCAACGTTAGAAACAGAACGTTTGAAATGGCGTTAGAAAATTTCGGAAACTTTAAATAATAAATGTAAAATGTTGTCCCATAGCTATGAGAATAATATTGAGAAAAATAGATATACTCGGGTCAGTACAATGCTGAAAGACATTCAAATAGAAAATAAATTTCAATGTTATGGTGTTTATTATTAAAATCTTCACTAAAAAAATATCACCGGAATTTATAAGAAAATTTTTTGGCAAACCAACGAACATTATACAAGACTGAAATTCAGGAAGAAGGCTAAATCTCAGAAATCGGTGGATATAAGAAAAGAAGATATGATATAAGAAAGGAGGAGAAATCACATAGATTCAAATACGTGCATGGTATAGTAAAAATATAGTGTATTATGCACTAGATTAAGAAAAAATAAATAAAAAATTCGCGAGTTAACTGTTATATAAAATAACGTTTTTACGGGTATTTAGTAGTAATGATGAGCCCAAAATCACGAACCGTTAGTCAATCACTGATATCTTTGGGTCACACTCACTATCAGTGATTGAATATTTGGCAATATCGTGATTCGTGAAACATTTTTTTATTTTATTTATATTTGGTTGTAAACCGTGATTCATGTGGCGCAATGTGCATATGAAACGAACATATTCATGAAGAAATGACGTTATAATTCGTGACAAGCGCCATCTAGTAGTTTCTGCCAAAACGTTCGAAATGCTGATAATTTGATCCGAAAAATGAACTCGCATCTTTTTAAGGGTTTTCATTGTTTTTGCGATGATATTAAATTAGATATATATTAATTATAAATGCTAGAATATGTTTTTTACACAAATGAAGTTGGATTAATACAAATAAACACGCTAAAAATTATGTTTTTATATTTATTTCGTGTATTGTGATATTTTGCGGCACACGCGCATTAGTAATAAAACTGTGATCACAGTCACAGTTTTCAATCACTGATATTATCGAATATCAATCGCAATCACACCAGTGAGTCGAGAGTAGCATTTTTTCTCATCACTAGTATTTAGCATCTTTGTAGATGATGAAAAACATTAGATAAAGGGATAGGTATGATACACGTGTATGAGACATGTATCGCGCTTTTTAGGTTAACAGTAATGTTTACTTTCATAATAAAAGCATATTTCTTAAATTTTGTTTTGCTTTGAAATATCCATGGTTTTAATTGATTTCAAAATACATAGACTGTCCTTTACATTTTTTCTATCTGGTATCCCTAAATATATAGGTATGATTTCCTTGTGTCCGTCCGCGCCGTTCAGCAACAATTAGACACAATTGTCATTTAAAAAGAGCAAAATACTACATAATTACAAAACAAACATATTGTAATCAATCATTTTAAATAAAAGCACACGTTTGTTGTAATAATTTTGAATGTGGAACATCACAGAAATCACATAAAGTAACTAACTAATCTTAAAACATATTCATATCGAGAATTTTTTTTACAATATGTGCACGTGGGGCATCTACATTTGTTTATCTATAGTTATAAAATAACTAAATTATAATTAGAATTTATGATTAATTATTATTTACATTTATTTTTTAAATATAACATTTCGGTCACGGTATCTTATATTTTATCTCCAAAACCATTATTATTAAAATGAACATTAATTTGTTTACTGAATTTTATACTTACATTACGTGGAGGGCAGATTATTTTTTAAATAAATACATACGATAGTCGTATTTTATAATGACCTAATTGAAGGATGTATTTTCTTTCAGAAATGTACAAATATTTTTTTAATTAACTGAATACAACAAACAATTCTGACAATTATTATATCACCCAAGAGTTTGCGGTTACCGCGTCAATGTTAATTATTTCACTATTGTATTTCAGTTGATTTTTTAAATAAATTGACATTATAACAAAATGTTTATTCTCGATGTTTAATGATATTAATGTAATCTGTCAGTGTCGACGGGTTATTTCTAGTTTATAGTAGTTTTGCATAAACTTTAGCTTACGTACATAATATGTATTTACCAACATTGCATTATTTATATGTATTAATGACACTACACAAAATGCTCACATATAAATTTAATTTAAAAAACAATTTCCCCTGATTACGACATTTACCAAATTGCTCAAATTAAGGCAAATGACAATCTATGTGCGTAACCACGGTAACATGGAAGGATTGAATTATATCTACATTTCTACATATATATATATAACAATGTGAATATTGGAAATAAAAATATAATATAATGTACAACAATAATTGTTTGTACATATTATTTAGGATGTAAACAAAATGGCCACAACTTGGGCACATCGCAAATTAATGAAAATATTTGCCAAAAATAAAAAATATCACAAGAAAAGTGGCAAAGAACCGATATTTAGAAATAGATAGAACAAAACAGAGAAACAGAGCTTGCGTACATACTATTTGCGAACATGTTTCGTACGTGTAATATTATAATATTTATATAATAATACCGACATGATTGGTAATACAAGACGTATACATTGAACAATGGTTGATTTATCATCGTTTGGTCAAGTATTTCATCAATTGCAAATTAAATATATAAAGGTGTATTGTATCTAAACAGCAGATCGAATTGAATCAAATATAAATAGACCGACACACTGTATCTAAGTGAAATATCAATTTCATTTAAAATGCGAATTAAATTAATACGTAACATTTAGTTTTGAACTCTTAACAGGAACGGTATTAAAAATTCTTTTTAGAAACAAACTATTTCTTCTTCTTCTTCTTCTTCTTTTGAATAGGGAATTCACCCTTCAAGAGTGATTTGAGCCATTAATCAAGTCAAAAAGGTACAATAATATTATAGAATAGAAAATATTATATTACAAATCAATAACTATTGTTGTTCAAAAAATTTGCTATTATATAGATTAAATGTAGCGAGTTAAGAGAAAGAATATGACACAAGTTATCGGGAGTTGAAAATTAACAACAGGACAGGCAAAAAAGATATGGTCAAGGGTTTCCTCCTCGGCACCACATTCACACATTGGGGAATCTATTAAGTTCAATCTGAAGAAATGTAAGGCTGCCTGGCAAAGCCCAATTCTCATTCTAGAGATATTTGATATTGTTCTTTTGGAGAACCAGGGGGTGCGGGGAATAGATCTTTGAATTATTTTAAGCCGATTACCCTTATGATTATTTGGATCCATCCATTGTGCAGTCCAGATAGAATTTGTACATTTTTATACCATATTAAGTCTGTCAAACATCGGGATATGGAATTGATGAAGGAAAACTCCGGAAAGAGTGGCCTCCTTGAACAAACTATTTATCGATGTAATATAAATATAGAAAATCAAACTGACATTGCCATATTCATTGAAGTGATACGATCAAGAAATACAGACCAGGTGAAAATCCGGATAACAGGGAATCTGCAAAAAAAAAACAGCTTCTGGGAGACGTAATTCTTAATTAATCAATAATTATTAAGACAAAATTATGAACCCAGGTATACATTCTAGTTTTATCTGATTTATCTATTATCACATATTTTATTAATTAAAACTAGAACAGGTATATATACTCGAAATAAAGATAATATGCTTCTTTATCTATTAAATAGCAGCATCGATTTAAATAATGCAATTAAAAAAAGGCATTATTTTACACATTTAAAGCGGTAAAAAAAATGAAATAGGTATAAATATTACATTTATTTTTATTTGTTAACTTTGTTTTATGAACCACTTATTGAGTTTAAATACATCTACCGATTTCGAAAAATACCATTTCCTTCTTCAGGATGTCAATACTAACTAAAAACGTATGTTATTGTTTCTTTAAAATTATTCGAATAAATTTGTATTAAGTAACAATTTGAGTTAGGCACTAAATTAATTTTTTAAATAATTATTTATTTAAAAATTGATTCCGCTAAAGACAAACAATAACATATGTTTTTAGTTAGTATTGACATCCTGAAGAAGAAAATGGTATTTTTCGAAACCGGTAGATGTATTTAAACTCAATGAGTGGTTAATAAAACAAAGTTAACAAATAAAAATAATGAATTTTAACCACAAAATTAATTTTGCTAATTTCAAAAGTAATATTACGTTTCTTTAATTTATGGGTATACCGTACAAATCCAAATACTAAATAGCAAAATGTTGTGACGTTTGGACACATTTTTGGCTAACTTTGCGGCGAAGGAAAATCTAGAGTTTGCATTATTTGTCGCGTCAAGGTCAAATACATACGTTTTTGTTATTTTAAGAAATACGTACCTATGTGTTCAAATTTTTTTAGACTGTTTACAACGTGTGCATATTTTCTTCCTGTTATTATTATCTAAACAAAATGTTATTATTATTATTATTTTCTTTAAAATGTTATAATAATTATTATTTATTCATTAATAATACAATCATATAACGTTTTCCTCTTTATATGTCAATTTTAAAAGAAACTGTTACTTACAGTGGAATGAATTATCAATTTCTTTTGAAATATGATTTAAATGGACAAGGACACATTTTCATTCTGAAAGAATATTTTTCAAATATAGATTTCTCGTACGAATACTATGTGGATGGTTAATTATCAACAATAAAATAATTCTCACCGTTTGTACGTCGGTCTCACATTTAACAACGTACGCCACATGCACGCATATTTTAAATAAAATAATTGTATAATCTTATTAAGGAGAACACATTCTTATTGTGAAGTTGTAATTATTCAGAACATAGGTCTGTGATGTTTTAAATACTAATTTAATTTTAAATATATACATATAAAATCAATTTTGTCGAAAAATATCACAGACCTATGTTCTGAATAATTACAACTTCACAATAAGAATGTGTTCTTAATAATATAAGTAGTATCAATGTGTCCAAAATTTAATAAAAATGAATTGATAATTCTGGCGTCTGCAGTAGGTTTACTCAAACGTATTTGTGATTCCGTAAAAACAATGTAGATGGCTTTCAAATAATGTTAACGACAGATGTATTAATTTGAAAAAGTGTAACATATAGGTTCGAAAATTTGTCATGTGTAGTGTTCTTCCCCGGATTGGAAATATAGATCCAGGTTCTTGCCAGTTTTGGTAAAGAAATCCGCTAGATGGCAGTACAGATTAGCAAAAAAATAATCATGAATATTAATATTCAATTACAATTTTTTCGCATTGTGCTATAGATGTTAGCGATTAAAGTCTCCGGTGGGTGTCGCTGTTTAAATCGGATAAATAAATTACGTTGCGACGGATTAATACGTCGCTGGCCTAGGTGAATATTTTTTTGTAAAGGATTGGTTTTATTTTTTTATATATTCATTACTATTTTTAATCTGTCCATATTATTGAATTTTTTTATAATATTAATTTAAGATAGCTCTAGGTGTACATACATATATAGATCATTTTACTAATATTTTGTTTTTTCTTACTGGAAATAAAGACAAAGTACACCACAATCCCTTGCATTGTTAAACCAATATAATAAGAGATTTCTGATTTGAAACTTAGATTGTACGTAAACACCTGCCACGTAGCGGCCACAGTAGCCACCCGCAGAGCCTAGCAGAAAAGCGAATTTTTCAGTTAGCCCTCTCGCATGAAACTTGGCGATAAGGTCGACAGACATAAAATTCATCCTGATTTATCACGCATTTTAAAACACATTCACATCTTGCGAGATTCTTACACTTAAACTTATTACTTATTATTGCATATTTTATGCAATAATAATGCAATCACATCGCTTCAGCTTGACAAATTACATACGTCATCACCTTCGGTTCTCCGAACCGTACAATGAAATGACCGCAATCGCACTTTTTGCATTTGACCACCAAAAATAAGTCGGCCATTGTATAATATAATTACACTTCAATTAAACATAATTAAAGAGAGTTTGCCCTTTGATTGTGGGACCCCGCGTGTCCACCACTCACAAGTATGTAATTGTATCGAGAGACATCTCCGTAAACAATAGATAATTCATCAGCAATATCAAAACAAATGACGCGGATAGCTGAATTGTCAACCATTGCCATTTACGAGTGTCATTGTTTGCTTGACATTTAGAATTATTTTAAAGCAAGTAAAAAATCAAGAATACAGATGAAATTTTTTATATTTGTTTCGACGATTCGGTAATCTTAATCAGAATGAATCTTATATACAGGTCAAATCCCATTATAGCAAAATTCAGGAGACCAAAAAAAAATATTTCGTTATGATGAAATTACGTTATAGTGAATATAAAAGAAAATATATACCTACCAGGCGCGGTCGCTTCATAAATGATTTGGATGCTCCGCAAAAAGAAACACACAGATACCAACAACAGTAGATTCTATTATTCGTTCCGTATTCACAAAGTTTGAAAGTATTCGATATTCAGTTCTGCCTGTCAAGGTCTTCGAATGCTGTATACGCATTCGTTAACAGCATCCAACGTACAAAAAACGACTTTAATGCACAAAATAGAATACATATTACGAAGCGAGCGAATTGTTTTGAGGAATTTGTTTGTGTGACGCATTTTTAACAGTTTGATATACTTGAAGCCGAATTATCAAAACATTGAATATCCTTCGATTATATGTTATATTTGTAAATTTTACAATATGTAGGTATAAACTTATTATCCGGCATCCGATACCTACTGTACTGTACGTGAAAATATTTTCAAAATACTTTAAAAAAAAAGTAATAACAAAGACACCGATCATAACTGTTTATTTTTTGTGTAATCAAATAATAAGTTAAAAGGGAAAGATTAGAACGGCGTATTGTAAATTGGCACGTATGTGTGATATGTACACTGTTTACAAATATGTGCGTTGTATCTGCGGATGTTTGATACATTTTACACTCTTAAACGTCGTAGAAAAATTCATAAACAATTATTTGTTGATACAACATTATTTTAGAGCAGCATGATAATGCCATTACGTATTTGTAAATTTCCTACCAATCACACAATAGAAGCGTAATGTCACTGTGCCAATGGGAATGTTAAGATAAATAACCATAATTTAATGACGTTTCACCGATATTGTATTCTGCATGCCCGCAAGACCTATTTACGCAGTAATATAGATATGCCTATTTAAATCACGTGGTCCAAGGGTCATAGTGCATAAATATTATTAGGAGAACACATTCTTATTGTGAAGTTGTAATTATTCAGAACAGACGGTCTGTGATGTTTTAAATATGAATTAAATATATTAATAATGCAACGATTGAATGTATTAATATCAAAAAGGTAACATATAGGTTCGAAAATTGTCTCTGTAGCGCATAGTTGGATAATGCACCTTCCCCGGTTAGGAAAGAGATCCAGGTGGCGCAACAACAATATTTTACGATAAAATTGATTTTATATGTATATATTTCTAATTAATATATTTAATTCATGCATAAATATTGATTTAGAAACATTTATTTCGCATGATGAGAAATACATTGTTTTTGGTTGTGCATTTCCAATAGATTTATATATTCTGTTAATAATACTTCTTGAATTGTCCAAACATACGTGTCACCAGGGCCGTTCCTGATCAATAAGCAAGTGAGAGCGGTACTTTCAAGGGGTAGCAAATTTGAGTTAAAAGTAAACATATATATTTTTTAGTTTAAATATTGAACACTCCTGATTTGAAAAGCAATACGAATGCAAGGGGAAAAAAATGTTCTAAGAAACCATGATTTTTTTTTAAAAATATAGATGTGTACATGAAATACGTGTCACATCAATATTTTTACTATTTTCGAAATAAATTAAACATTTGTACTATGAAAATAGGACTAACTTGCTGGTCTCCTGGAACGAGGCGCGAACCCCCGACCACTAGATTACTATGCCAGCATCTTAACCACTAGACCAACAAGCTACTCAATATAAATCTAAAACGTATGTTGGAGTCGTAAATTCATCTGAAGCTGTAGGAATAGTTAGACTTTAAAATTACTGCTAAACGTTGCATTTCATCTATTTTGTTTATTTTCGGGAAAATGCAGACTGAAATAGAAAAAAAAAAGAAATTGGTACGCGTGTGTAAAAAAAAATGGTGAAAAATATGAAAGAACCAGTATAAAACCGTTATTATGTTAACTTACAAAGTTTAACTATTACATCAATTATTGCGTTTAAAGAAATATAAAGGCGGCATTTTCTTGTTTGCCTTAGGGCGGCACAATGTCTGGGGACGGCCCTGTTTATCAGAACATGACTATTTAATTAATTTCACAATGGTACCTCGGACACAGTTGTTATGTATTGACTTTGACATAAACATACTGCGTATTAAAATAACCTATTGCTTTTATTAATAATTTGTAAACCTCTGTGATGATGTTGTAATGTCACGCTTTGATTGTGATTGAGAAAAGATTGTAAAATAATCAGTCATTACTAACTCATAAAATTAACGATTTAATGTTGATGATGCAATCTAAAAATCACACGTCACATTATATAATATATTCATCTTTATTCATAAATAGTTTGTAAGACTGAGAGAACGAAATTTCTTATTAGTTGATATATATTAATAATAGACTCCCCAATGTGTGAGCGCGGTGCCGAGGAGGAAACCATTGACCTTGTCTTTTTTGCCTGTCCATTGCGGATCACAGGTTTTTTTTACAATAATCTTGTCAATGGTAATTTTCAACTCCCGGTTAACTTGTGTCATCTTCTTTCCCTTGACTCAAGATTTCTATGAAATAATGTTTTAACTTGTTTAATGGCACAAATCACTCTTGAAGGGTGGATTGCCTGTTTAAAAGAAGAAGATATATATTGATAACTAACTTGCCGTTTCTCCGAAGGTATCGGCAGGTAAGATGGAACGTCACACTATTCTGTCCTGTCATACCGCACTAGTCTCGTCAACTTTCGTGCATTTTCATATACTCACTCGTCGACCGTTGAACAGATTGTAACAGAGCCGTAAATCGCTTCATAAATAAATGTCCAAACCATAACAAAACTATACGAGAATGGGGACAAGCATCTTCAAGCGCTCAAAAAAAATATTAATAACAGAAATAGGCCGATAGAGATTAGAGTCAGTAGGTTGTAACTTAAAAAAATTGGGTTACCCAATTTAGTCAATGCGGGAGACACATTAGATCACAATGTCCGCGCCGTACAATAAATACACTTGTTACTTTTACTTACTTTTGCGAATATCGATACCTTACCTTGCGCCAATATTAATAACAATAATTTTTAAAATCCACCACAGCAAAGAATGGAATGAGATGTTTGAACAATAGTGGGTTTTCAGAATTGGAAAAATGGTCATGGTTTTGATAAAAAAATTGGGATTGTCAATTTTGCATATTGGGTGTTGGTCACATATTAAATAATTTGGTATCGTTGGAGATAAATAAAGCGTGTAAAGCTAATCAAAAAATTATAAACAAACAACTAAATGTGACTAAATTTTACTAAATTAATTGTTTTTTTAAATACAGATTCTGGCAAAGAAACAATAATACATGTTTTTAGTTAGTATTGACATCCTGAAGAAGAAAATGGTATTTTTCGAAACCGGCAGATGTATTTAAACTCAATAAGTGATTAATAAAACAAAGTTAACGAATAAAAATAAGAATGGAATTATAATATTTAAAAAATTATCGACGGAAAAAAAAACATATATTTTTATGTAAGTGTGAATATTCTATAGGACACAAGAGACCAATTTTGATCTTGCTATTTAATGGATAAAATGCACAGTACTAATATTGACGTAAAAGGAATGTATCGGAAAAAATCTTTTAATTTTATTTTCTTACCTTTCTTTCTACAGTATTATTGCACGATCAGCTATACCGTGTTACAATAGCGAGATATTATTTTTCCGTATCATGATTAAATACAATGTCTTGAACCCAAAAAAAAAATCACGATATTTTCGATACAACCACCGGACATATATTTAAAAGTCTCTTCCATTTTGTATTGATACCTATTTTTTTATGTTACGCCATTGGGTTCCACCACATTAAGCGTTTTTATTAGCAGATTTCATTTTAGTGCTTTCCTCCAGTAATTACAAACAATGGTATACATTTGCATACTTAAATTCTATTAAGCTGTTGCTCAAACTGTAAAAACTCAATTAAGGTGCTGTTCAAACTGCATGAACTAGAATACGAGACCGATGCTATTTGTACTGTACTAACGATCGATACGGGGTACCGAATAATAATATAATTAAATGGTGTACATATTGTATGCAGACTGAAAATGTTAAAATATAAAAATGCATAATTAAGAACATATTTTTTGTTTTGAAATTGTATTTTCAGAACATAGTTTTGTGGTATTTTTTAATACAAATTAAAATGAATTAATTAGAAATATGTACAGAAAAAATGTATCTCCTATCTAAAACCTGGAGTTCTTATATATCTTTTCTGTATATCATTCTAATTGATTTATTTTAATTTGCAACTTCACACTAAAAAACGTGTTCTCCTATAGTTGTATTAATGTTTCCAAATTAATTTATTCTGATGTCTCATATCGCAGTTTTACTCGAAGGTATTTTAGATTTTCCGTAATATAAAGTGAGTTGCTTTTAAAAATGGAATAATGGAGTTATCAATTTGAAATATAACAGAATATAAGTTCATAAATTTGTCGATAATGTATTCGGTTTCTATAGCGAAGTCGGAGAACGCGCTTCCTCGGATAGAAAGAGGTCCAGGTTCGAATCCCGATAGCAACTAAATATTTAAATAGATAGATTTTTTTCTAATTGATTTTATGAGCGGATA
This sequence comes from Eubasilissa splendida, assembly GCA_031772225.1. Classification (NCBI taxonomy): domain Eukaryota; kingdom Metazoa; phylum Arthropoda; class Insecta; order Trichoptera; family Phryganeidae; genus Eubasilissa; species Eubasilissa splendida. Next base: position 6,325,473 of record CM062859.1, read on the forward strand.
CTAGAAGTGTAGAAAATTGAAAATAATTAGGTACTAGTATATATTTATCAATTTTAAAACAATTTATTAGAATTTTGCGCCAATTTCAATCCTGCGCCCAGGGCGATTTGCTTCAACCGTTCCATAGTACTCGTAGTTAGATCATCACATGCCTACTTGGGATTAGTTTTTGATTTCTGAGCGAGCTGAATAAAACTCGTTTAGTCGAGTCTGTAAGAAAAAGTTAAATAAACTTGACGTCTTTGAAATGTGGTGCTGGAGGCGAATCTGTCTGAGACATATCCTCAATTTTTGGGTAGGCACATCCGCCCGCAGGGTGGACGATAACCTGACTGAAAGAAAGAGGGCGAACTCCAACTAGATGGATCGAGCAGATCAAAGAAGCTATTGGCTACTGGGAATGCTGAGAAAAATGGGAGAGAATGTCATGGACATGTCCCAAACCCGGTGGTCAAGAGTCACGATCCACACTAATAAGGGAGCCGACTGGAAGAGAAGAAATTCATAGCCCAGTACATTCGATTTTACGTCTATGATATAGGGCAGTCAGTCGCACTTTCATATAAGTTCAAAATTGGTCGAAAACGTATTCGGTTGATATAGCGAAATTGGTAACGCATTTCCCCGGATGGAAAAAATATTTTTTCTGTATATCTTTCTAATTGATTAATTTAATTTGTGTTAAACGTTGTAATTTCTAAGATAATTTTGTTAATTCATGAATTTGTATTAAAAGTTATAGGATCACATATTATTTCACTTATAATTTTGAACATTAAAATGATACAGGTTCTTATGATATTATACATTTCAAAACATCGCCGTTTTGAAGACCAGGAGACGTCGAAGTGATCCTTCGCTAATTTTGTTTATCTATTGTACAACTCCACGATATAATTTTGTATACGAGTTGTAACGGATGATATGACGGATTTTAATAACTTCCGTGCTTCTTTTATCAGATTTGGATCAAATTTGTCTGAAAATTGATCCGGCAAATATCTCAGCTCAATCGGCTTGATTCAGGTTTCAAAATGTCGACTGTTTAAAAACTTAGTTTTAAAAAACTCATAACGCCGTTAATATCAAAAAAAATTAAAAAAACACCGCAACCGGTGCTGGAAGGGATCTTTATGTTTTATAGGTTTAATACGATAATTTATCAGTAAGAACCGTTGTCTGATTTATAAGCAGAGTTGCCATTAATGGATTGTCCTTGCGCGAGGTTGAAATGTGATTAATTTAAGACATTATAAAGATGTCTCAAAATTAACGCAAGATTTGAATTTGCCGCCATTTCTGCAGTAAATTGTTGGCAACCCTGAAAAAAAAATTGACAGCTGATAGTTTAGGGTTAGTAAAAATGGGGCGTTACACGATACAACAACGTGTTTTCATCATTGAACAATATCTCAAAAATAATGAAAGTTTGGCGGCCGCAATTCAAAAATTTAATACAAAATATGGTCGGAATAGTGTTTTAAGTTCATCAACTGCGAAGAGATTAATTGAAAAATTTAGAGAGACTGGATCAGTTGGAGACGCTAAACACACTGGTCGTCCAAAAACAAGCCAGTCAGCAATTATGCAAAATGGTCATGGAAAATTTCGACAAAAGAGTGCGTATGTGCCAGCAAAGCCGTGGAGGCCATTTGTCCGATGTGTTATTCCATAAATAACTCTATCCCATGTACTTACTTTATGATTCAATAAAAAATAAAAATTCTAAAGACTAAAAACTGTGTTTTCTATTTAATTCAAATCTTGCGTTAATTTTGGGGACACCCTATAGAATGTTTATTACTCGAGATACACATTTTTCAAGTACACGTGTTATTTATTTTTTCTCAAATTTTAAGATAATAAAATAAGTTAATCCAATTTTATCGTAAGAGAGTCCGTCAACACGAGACATACATTTTCAACAGGCATAGAATCAACGTAAACGTATAATAAACAATTTCACCCCCATCACAGTATATTTCAAATATTCATTTCATGTATTTATTTAAGAACATACATATCTACCTACTAATAAATCATATTTTTACTTTTCAGTTTTACCTTTGAAATATTTATTGTTTTAATTACCCACAATACAAAAAATACATTGTACCTATTAATATTAGATAAGTAGGTACCTATGTTCCTGCATGGTACCTACGCGTACAAAAAATAAACTCGATCGATCGCTGATAATGCCTTTCAAGGCGAAACGCGTCTCAAGTACTTAAATGAAACGAGTAGAATCAAAAAACAAGTGTTTTATTTTCATATATGCACGTGATTATGGAGTTCTACAAACATACCTCGGACAGTAAAAAAACAAACTTTTTGTAAAAATCCATATACCTACAGAATTATTCCATAATTCCTTGGAGATATTTTTAATATCATATTCTGGAATCATCGTATTGATTCCATAGAGAAATAAAATATTGTATACGTTAAATTCATTGTAAAATCATTTTATTTCATTCGAGGCAAAATAACTCTCGTCTTAACTATTTGTTTTACAAATAAATAATTTTTCAATTTAACTGTATAAATTTGAGAAATAAGTTTAATGTAAATAATATATTCTGTCCACAATAATAAATAATAACAATGCTATAATTTATAAACTGTTAATACATGTAAGATACATCGTTACGGTTGATGAAATTAATTTTAAAATCATTTAAATTTGGCATATTTCACAAAAATTTTAACAATTTTCAGTGTTGCCACCGTTATATACATTTTAAATCTTAATACGAGCTTAAAAATAAAAAGAGGTACCTACCTAACCACAACATTACACGGGATGAATTATCCAATTAGTGAATATAGTTAGTAGTTTATAGTAGTCGTGACAGATTTAGGATAAATGTATTTACTACGAAAGTAATAAATAAATAATGAAAGTCTCACCGCAATCCGAGTAGATGTCGGCAGCCACAAACGCGATGCAAGCTACCAGGACGGCATGGGACAAAGCAGACTTCATGTTGACAGTTTTTTGTGACCGCTTCCTTGCTTTACCGAATTACGACTGACTTGAAACTCGCCACAAATGTTCGTATCTAATGAACGGAAATCACTAATAGACTGATATATATCTCGGCGAGACCGACGCATGTGTTTGTGTGTACGTCTTTATTAATATTAATTTCGGACAGGATATACCGTCTGACTCACGCGACGGCGAACACCCGACTGAAATTGTGACGATAAACGTCACAAATAAACAAAGAAACTGCCACTTGCAATTTGATTTATGCACAGCGTATTAAATTATGTACTAACGACTGACAGCTGATCGGCCGATATTGCGAGCTTGAACGATTACGCGTCATGATTCAGGAGATTTTTTATTACACGCGTACCTACCAGAGACGCTGAATGAAGATTACTCTTAGTATTCTTTCTAGAAATGTAGAAATATAAGAAAAGTATCTTGGAAGAAAAAATAAAACTATTTTTAGTGAGTTAGGTACCCACATACATATTTATTTTTGTATTACACGCATATCTTATCAATTAAGGTTAAGATATCATTTATAAATATAAAATGGAATGTCTGTCTGACTGCGGTGTATACAATCCTACTAATGACGAAGAACGGGACTCGCTAAACAAAGCCCGGGATTAGTGGAGGTAAGTAGACAGAGGGAGGGATAGAAGTAGTTAGTAAAAGTTAGTGTCAAAATGAAAAAAGTGTATTTGGCGGTCTGGCCTCATGTATTTAGTAAGTAATTGGAAAGAAAATCTTGAAGGGTGAATATCTATTTTTTTCTTTAATTACTAGTTAATATTTATTGTTTTCTTTCTGGGAGGTGAATGCGACGTATTATACGAGTAGGCCCTATCGACTTTATTAATTATGCACATAAAATAACTCGCGCATTGAAATGTGTGGATATAAACTAATTAAATGCATTCCAATTAGCGCTCATTATCTTGCACAGATTTATGGAAAAATTCTGCATTCGTTTTATTTATCAATACATATTACTAATATAGGTGATACGTGCGTATTCACAAAGAGATACAGATTAGATGAATTAATAAGACATAAACTAGCAACCGGCTGTCATTAAGGGCAGTTATAGTGGCTATTTCATTCACGGCCAGTGTTTCCGTAAAATATATTTTTTGATAGTATTACGACCTATTTTAAACAATGATGCAAAAAAATTCCCAATTAGGTACATTCTTAAAGTTATTTAAACGTGTACGTAATATAATATAAGATGTACCGTTCCGGCAGTGACACAGGCCAAGTTCCGACAGAGGCACTATGAAGCGGTTTGTGTCTTGGATTAATACGTGTATATAAAGTGCACATTAACATACGCTGTACTGGCACTTTTAGCATATTATAATAATAGATACCACAAACCTTAAACGTAACATTTCTCAAGGATTTCTTTCATAATATGTTGGGAACTCAAAGCGTCTTATTTTAAGATGGGTAGACAACAATTTAACACATATTTTTTAAAAACATTTAAAAGTCCTTAAGCTTTAGATGTGTTTTTTTAAAAATTTTAACATAAATCACTTTTTCATTTCGGCCATAGTAAATAAATAAACGTCGAAAGCCAAAAAAACTTGCTGTGAGTGAAATAATACGGCGTAAAATATTGCAGATTATGTACTGAGTTATTTAAAAAAAAAAATTCATCATCATCCTTTTTTTCCCATCCTCTTTCCAAGTCAGGACTGGAGGAGTCCAGCCTATCTTTTGTGGCCGCCCCCGTTTCGGTTTAATTTAGACCCAGCCTCCAGGGGCACGACTGCTTCATTTAATTCATTTTTACACGTGTATATAAAAAATATATTTAATTAACCATATAGATAGAAAAAAATACATGTATATAAAATATTTTGCATACAAGTATGTACATACCTATATTCCATAAAAACTTAAAAGGAAATGTCGGATTCAAACGATTTAAGAACATCTTATTAATGTGTTCATTCAGCGAGTCCCCGAGTAAAATTTGTCACATAAACTGCGTTAGAAAATTTTGTAACATTTTTATACACTCACTTTTATAATACCTTGCGTTATATTTTCACCATTAACCGTACCGGATGCGTACAAAATATTTTTGATATTAAAATGATTTTGCAGTGTACCGGTACCTCTCACATGCTAAGTGTAATGTGTTGTAAATGCCGGATTTTTTTTGTGTTAAAATTTAATATATTGATTTATATTTTAATATGCTTTATTGTACACATTCTTAATATCAAAAATAGTTACACCAGGTGAACTGCGTAATAAGCTTAATTATTAAATACCACATGGGTCCAACCACTGAAGACTTTCTTTTTTAATAAGCCTCGAGACGCTTGTCTTATATATATTATTATACTAAGTAATTCCAAAATTCAAAATGACGCCTCAAAATTTTTCTTTTAGAAACGTCCAATGTATGTTCATTCTTAGTATCAACAATTTATAGTTTTTTTTAAACCTATCGTCTAATAAAAATGTTGTGGAATAATGTTTTTAAAACACACAGTATATTTCTACTTTCTGTGTTTTTTCCCAAAAAGTTATATATTTTTTTGATAGTATCTAACCAAATCAAATCTCAAATCTTGTTACATCCACAAATATCTTTTTTTAACGTTTAAAATTTTATTAAAAAATTTAATCCACATTTTTTAAATGTTTTATTCCGACACATTTTGAAAATAAAGTCTGCCATAAGAATTAAATTATTTAATAAGAGTTATAAAGTTGAAAATAATGTAATTTTCTGCGTTGACATAATACACATAATATAATAATGGCTTCACATGCTGGTATATTATATTTTCTAATTTTGATGTCATCGTTGAGATACGGGATAATCACCGTGTATCGTATTATAATGCATACCTATATAAATATTGTTTAATGAGTGTAGAAATGTAAAGTTATGCATGGATTAATTTGAGTCAAAACCATTGGTTCACTTCGCGCCGGAATCGGGCGCTTGAGTATTTTCAAAATATAAAATAAAATAAAAACACTTTGTAAACTTTTGTATTGATTTGGCTTAAAAATAAAAACGCATTTGCCGATTTAATTTTGGTAATTTTGATGTAATAAATTAGTTACAAAGTCTAGAAAAATAACAGAAGGCAAATTAAAATTGGATCATTTTTTTCATTAATCATCGGGTGCCCTATTTTTTTACGCCACTGAGTGGTACAAGTTCTTGATCCTTATACATATCTTAACTACTCGTAGATTCTTTGTCCAAAAATTAGTTTAAACATTATTTGTTTCAAGTAGACTATTTCCTGTTGCATCTCAATCGGAATAATCCCACGAGTTCTTGTTATAGAGGACCTGTTTGCTTCAAGAGCTTACTCCTTTGTTGGATTTAAATGTAAATAATCTCACACTTTCTTTAACCTTTCAAATTCTTTTCTTTTATAGCTTGAATCAAATCTTATTCGCAATTTTTTAATCCATTATATAGAGCCGTGAACACAATAATTTCCCAATGAGACTGATTTGTGAGATCTCGTGATAGACTGATCTCATGTGTATTGGATACGTCATTCTAATACGCGCGCAAAATATGTGTATGATTCATAAATGTTTGTTTTGCTCGTGAATTAGAATGTCGCATCCAGTACACCCAGCCCTTAGCGACTCGCATTAGATTTTCCTGTCTCCATTGTGTAATCATCGGACTTTTGAATCTTCTTTCACGTGGAACTCCAGTGTAACTCAGCCAAGCGTTTAGTTTTCATATTTGCATAACTACTGCCAACAAAGTTGATCAATTTTCTGCGATGACATCAATTTACCAATGATGGATCAGCCATTAACCAATAAAATTCTAAATGGGACCCGTGTTGTATTTTTGCACAATTCTGTATCAGCCCCATCAGCAATTATGCGCTTGAATAATTGACAAAATGTTTCGTTTTCACATTGCTCATTTTTGGAAATCATTCTTAATGAGAATGTACGAGTATATGTACTCGTACATATAATACAGATTATAGTCAATTACCCAAGACCTTACAAAAGAACCCAAAAAGTTACAATTGTGAATTGCAAATGTTTAGTATACTGAAAAGGATTATTTCAATTTTATTCATACACATATGTGATAGAGTGATGTAATACCTTATTTTATCGAATTATAATTATATTAAGAATCGATACTTTTTCTTGCTGTTATCGAGCTGTTATAAGAGAATCGATACTTTTCCCAGCTGTTACGAACTAATCATTTTTGAAATCCACCAACAATCAAGAAATCGAATGAAAAATTTAAAAAAATTACTTCTCACATGAAAACGTTATCGATGTTCATACAGTAAGGCGAAGAATTTTTTCAGTTGTGAATGCAAATAAATACCAAAAATACATTTTTTTTCATGAATTTTTCATTGGGGCCCAATATTTATAATTACGCCATGAATGAATAGGTCTTTATTTACATATATTGTCATGATAGCTTATTTTGGGTTTACCTTTCTTCGTCTTCCTTCAGGTTTATTATTGAGCATCGTTCAGTTCGTAAAGTTTTGATTTAAGGTAAGGTAAGGTAAGATAAACTATGAGTATTTAATTGTATCGTATGTTTATCGTGTTATATATTATTATAATATATTTACCTCTGTTATAACAAAAACATGTATGTCAATAAAGTCTAATAAATAAATAAACAAAAGCTTTCGCCACACTCCATTTTCTTTGACAGCTCCGAAAATTTTCTCGAAAAGCTTTCTTCAGTGTGTGCCTTTGTTTTGCGCGGACTTCTAAAGAGTGTCAACGACAAATTTGGTTGAATCATAAGTTTAGATCGATCAAAAGGTATAGGATTGTATGGAGAACAGATAGACAGACATGCATTCAATTATGTACGTATATTTGTTTTTAGGTTTCCGCGAGCGTTAGTGTATGAAACTGGTTCACCTTATAGGTAGATGTATAATCCATAAAATAGGGTAGTTTCAATTTTTGCTGTTATAAAAAATAAGAATAATTATAAATAAATAATTGACTTAAAAAAAAACAAAAAACAATTTGAATTATATATTATACCTAATTGAATTCTATATAAAAATTCTCAATTGATCGATTGAAAAACACATTGTCATTGATCATGACTTGCAGTCATGGCAACATCATAAATTACATTCACAAATCTTTCAAATTACGAATTTCAATAATAAATTATGATGTTAATTGGTATTTTCTGATATTCTTACCAGATGTTTTATCATTATTACAAATATTATTTAATTCCTTATATTTATGTTTTAATTTCGTAACAATTAGTATTATGGCTTGCGTCCACGGATGAGATTTTCGTTTCGAGTCAGTCTCCGAGATAGGGATTATGCTCCCATGAGATTCTTTGGAGACAATTGTCGGCTTTCATAGTCCACCGTGTATACACTAAGTCTCAAAGATTCGAGCACCACAACTTATATGATGGATAATTACTAAGTTGAATATATTCAAGTTTGTTGAATTGTTTGTCAAATAAAACAAGAATTGCAGGAAATCCCCAGTTAATATTTATTACACATTAATAACAATCTGAATTTGACAGATATTAATATTAATTCCGTATCATTTCGAATCAATCAAAATCCATGACTAATAAGAACCTAAAACCTCTGATAAGATTTAACATATACAGTTTGAACATTTTCGACCCAGGAAATGGTATTTGAACCTAAAATTTTGCGGACGTCTACTATACTCTATTACGTTAACATTTATATCCCGTCGTATCAAATTCTTTTATATATTTTATAGTACCTACTTAAATAAAATGCTTGTCTCGCGCTTTACTTCTCGCTTGTAGTACTTCAAATATTAGTCCTTTCATCGTTCATTTGTTCGTTGGGTGAATTTGAATTTCACTCGCAGCGATTAAAACAAAATTAATGTTTGCAATTTAAGGCTTTCTTTGTCTAACTTTCAGAAAAATAATTGTATATATCTATGGATTCTAGGGAACGTTTGTGTGAATGTGTTTAGTCTTGTTATCAAATCGAAAGCCGTGTACGCAGTGACCTTGAAGTTTTTCTACAGATCAAAATTTTCACACGTGTACACGGTACTGATATATATAAGAAACAAATTATTAATGCACAGATAGCTTGTGATAGGAAAGTTAACAACATTCCTCTATTGGTATATATTATAGTAAAAAAAAATAAAGTTAAATGTCTCAAATAATCACTACATTTTTTAAAAATAGCTTCGGTAAACTTCAAGTTGTCATAAAATTGGGTGACGCCGCACTCCATAGGGGAATATTGATAAACTCAGTTACTGGTGAGCAGCGAAATTGAAAACTTTCTGGTGAAGGAGATGATTACTTCCTTACTTTATGAAATAATAAGTGAAAGCTCATCAACAATGACGGGGAAAAAAGTAATAATTTCAAATTTAAATAAATACTTATTAAACACATATATGAAATATGGCCTTACCTAAGTTGGTTATTTATTAATTTATTTAAAAATATGAAACACCCAGAAGACAATAACTATTCATATATATCCAGTACTTGTCATGTGTTCAAAAATTATTAAATTTGACTATTCTGTGGTTGAAAATATGTTTTGTTTCTGTCATTATTAATAATGGGATTTCGTCTAGGTGCATTGCATATTTTAATAAGTTTTTAAACAATTTTGAAAACCCTTGATACGACTGGAAAATAGTGCAGAATACGACTGAAAAATAATGCAGTATGAAAAGAAAAGATTGCTACATTGAAATTACTAATATTATTTGGCGATCCGGTCGTATTTTAGAATTAACGATTAGATTTTGAAAGCGCTTATATTCAACCAATATTATTTTGTGACAGAAACAACGTGTAAGTAGGTACGCCTGCATTAATATTTCTCGAAACATATAACAGCATTAAATATTTTTTTCTTAATGGTATCATTATCTTTGACGTGACAGCGAGTGTTTGTACGTGGCCAGCTATACTATTGAAATTGTAGTTCATATAACAGGTAATGTAAACGTTGCGCTCTTCTTAATGCGTCGTGTTTCTTGGCTGTATACCAATTAATAAGTGTGTTGTAGTTTTCTTTATTAAAGCTTATATTTCTACTTTATAGGCCGCACAATGGATCAGATCGTGAAATTTTTGGAACCCGGTCGTCAGTTCTCCAAGAATTCGATAAGACTTGTCAAGCGGTGCACGAAACCCGACAGAAAAGGTAAATTAATAAGAAATTTGTTGTACTTTTCTATTGACTGCTTGTCTATTAATTTGTATATTTGTCAGCCTGCCTCTATTTATTCAGCGATCCTATTTATAGTTTCGTCAAATTATACACCCAAATACTAGTTAAAATGAACTAGTATAATCTGAATTTCAATACTGTGTTTTATTCAGATCAAAATATGTAATATTGTAAGTCTAGAGTTGTCTGTTGATTCTGGTTCTCATCGCCGATTCGTTTACAGCTTTATGACAATTTTTAGATAGTTTGTATTCTATATTATTGCACATTTAGAAGCTCCATTGCGTAGTATCACAAAATAATAAGAACCCTCTGTATTTAAATCATTAAAAATATTATTCAAAGCTTAGCTTGCTCATTCACTTGTTTATTTTGCTTCACCATATGGAGTTTCTAGAAAGTTCCCCTATTGAAAGTAACTGAATCTTTATCAATATACCTAGTTATACATAACCTACAAATCTTTTAATAAGAAGAATTCTCATATTATTCATCTTATTATTTTTGATTAAAATTTTCTTTCAGTTTTTTCAAATTCTATATATTTTTGATAACGATTTCAGAATTAACCATGATATTTGAAAATGTATTCAATTTGACTTATGATTAAGAATATCCATCAAAAATTTTATACATCTGTATAAAATCATCTTGGTTTAGAAAAGAAAAAAAAATCATTATCACAAATGATTTTTTTGATAGCAGCAGAAATCTAAAATTACTGTTATGCAGTGTGTAATCGCAAGAAATTTAACTCCTTAACCCCCCGAGCCCGCCAGAAACAAGAAAAAAGTATTTACAATTAGAGGCTGAAGTAAGGTCTCTGGTAGGTGTTGCTATATAAAGATAAAATGCAAGCTGTGAATAAATTATGTCACTCCGGATTATTATGTCGCTGGCTGTCGTGGAAAGTTTTCACGACAAATATATTCGGCACTGGGTTGCAGAGGAGTTAAGTCTTTTCTTAACCGGTTCAGACCTAATGGAGATGCAACTCTGAACCCAGCCTTAAGGCATATGGATTTGGTGCGACCTGGGAAAATTGCACAGATTAGGTCATTAAAATAAATGCAAGTTTATTTTAGGTTAAGGAGAATGTCTTCAGCTTGTCTGGTGCAAGATCCGCACTTGCTAAAGGAATTTTGAATTTATAAAATGCCTTTGGAATTTATTTAACAATGTTGTCTTCTTAAAGATGCATGGTCGTTTTCTAATTTTGTATTCTTGTCTAAGGGCCCCTGCAGTATTATTTTATTATGGTAGTTATCGCATGCCGAATCCCACTTTAACTGGCATATCTTCCTGTAAAATTAACACATTGAGTAATTTTTAATAATATTCAATTGAAATGAAATAGTTAAATGTTGTCTTACTTATCTTGATATTCTTCAATGACTCTGTAGTTTAATTCAGTAATATCTTGACTACACATTTTCATTGTGTAGTCAATAAACTGTATCGCTTCTCTTGATCGCAGTAGTGCAACTTAGTTTGATTGAATGATTATATCTGGCCAATTTCTGCTTCCTAATTTGCTTTATAAGATCATTTTCTATGCTGAAGTGCATTAAATGTATTGACATCACAACTGAATCCTGTTATTATTATTCAATTTCAATTCTGCTGGATTTGATAAAAAATAAATTGTAGTTTTTAAAAAATACAAATTTTCATAAACTGCTAATCGTTCGCAGTGATTACTGGCATCATTCCTCGCTACAATATTATTTCATCTTTTAACACGGAGTATGTTTGATGGCCGGTGACTCGTGGAAGTATGTTATGCACATGCATTATATTGAATGTTATGCATGATATTATGTGCTAAAGCCAGAGAACCAGCCATTAAACATATTCTATGTAGGGGTGATATAATAGATATAACTATTATTTTTATATTTAATTTTGTAATACGCTAATTTGGTTGTTTTTGTTCAGATTTTGCATTAATTTTTCTCCAACTAAAATAATAAAATATATCATATTTGTTGTGTGTAATATTGAGAATTACTATTAACACAGTAATTTTGTTACCTGTTTGTTACTTTCATATTAAAGATGCCTAGTTGTAGTATATAGAGTTATAGACACAAAGTTAAAGATACAATTGATGTAAATTTGGGTGAGAATTAAATATTTATTTTTCCATTTCAGAATTTCAGAAGATCGCCATAGCGACAGCTATCGGTTTCTGCATTATGGGCTTCATTGGATTCTTTGTTAAGTTGATCCATATTCCCATCAACAACATTATTGTCGGATCATAGGCCTCATTGCTTCTCCAACTGGTTTCTGCACTTCATAACTATCATTTAAGTTTAAGATCTAAGTTATTATGTTAAAGAGAAATGATTAAAAATACATTTTCTATATAAATTTTGATATTTTATTTACTTAAAATGACATTTCATCGCTATACTCCCAGTTGTTTGTGAGAAAATTAAGTTTGTTCATAACTCAAGTTGGCCATTGGCTTTTAACTGTGGAACATCAATAAATGTCAACTATGTATGTATTTTGTTCAAGCACACATCCAACACAAAAACAACAGGTCGCAGGGGATTTCGACGACATACTATGCAAATTCATGCAAATGCAACGTTCATGAGCAATATTCTCTCTAATTTTGGATCACGGTGTGGACATATAAATCTTTTCTGCAATTTTAAGGACCAATGCTATTATTTGTGCACTGAGGGAGAAAATAAGAAAAATATTACCATACCAGTATAAGGCTACTTGTAGGGTCCAGGTTGACCTTATTACTAATGAAGATGTATTAAGATACATAAATAAGTCAAGAGAGCTAATAACAAAGAAAGCTGCATTCTTCAGACATTCCTTAATGAAAAATACAATTATTTACAACTCATTATGCAGAGGACAATAGAAGGTAGTAGAGGCATAGGTAAAGAGATTATCTTGCATGTGTAAAACAGGATAAATCGGCATACTGCAACAGGGTCGCCAATATTTGATATAAGTCCGGTACATGAAAATGAAGTCCGCGTCTGTGCGCACACCTTAGCACATTACTTAAAAACTACTTGAGACATCAGGTAACGTAATTGAAGAGGTGAGAATTAAAATTGGGTACTATTGGTAAATTAAATTCTTCCGAAGACGTGTGCACGGTTCGTATTTTGTTTATTTAGTACATAAATTATTTAAAAAAAAAAAAATAGGGATATACACGGAATACTTGTCACATCGATATTCTTACTATTTTTAAACTAAGCTAAACGCTTGTTCTATGAAAATAGGATTAATGTGAACCCCCGAACATTAGGTCAGTGTCTTAACCACTAGACCATGGGTTGGCAAACTACGCCCCCCGGGCTGATATTGTTTTGAAGATAGATAGGGTCAATTAAAATCATATGCACGGGGATTTATATCTGTATTTGGGAGTACTTACCAATGTGAAAAAACATTTTTGAAAATGAAGTATGTAAAATTGCAATATAGATCATTATTAACAGATGACCATTTGCAAACAACTTTAATGATAGGAAGTACTAACTTCGAATTACAGTATGACGAAATATTATCTCGGGAAAAACAATTACATTCATCGCATACGTAGAAAATTTAACCAGTTCTATAATATGTTTATTAATAAATGGAAATATTTTATTGTTTTTTTTTTAATTGTCTACATGTGAAATGGCTTGGTACGACAAGTCATGTTTTAGGATGGCTTAAAAAAGTTAGAATATCACTGGATTAAGTGTACGGAGCTGAAAGAAATAGATAATGTAAGTATTGGAGTTTTGTTAACAGCTAATAAAAAAATATTATTTTAACTTTTTTGCTGAAAATCTCAAAAAAATTCTAAACTGTTGAATTTCGGATAACCTTATCTGAAGCTCAATACATTGTTAGTTATATCACCTGTATATATATACATGCAAGCGATTCGTGGCAAGATAAAAGGTTCTAAGGCCACACTAAAGGATTTTTCATGCCAGATAGCATAAGGCCTATAAGAATGTGCAGGCTATTGAAAATAGTGCGCGCGTGTAGTCTGTACAATGAAACAAGCTTATTTTATTTTGATTTATTGTGCAGAAATTCTAGTTAGTAGTAGTACTGGCTGCACGCCGCTAGAAAATAAATGCTCAAGGGTTCTCGATGTTAAAATTTAATATCAGTGCAACATTAGGCCTATCAGCTAATCATAACTAAATCTGAACGCTGGGTATCGACCGTTTCAAATATATATATTCAGAAATGAAATAAATTTTTGGGTAGTTTATAGGTCGAAAGAAAACATAAAGTTAGTTGGTAGCCAAATTTATTGATTGCATTTCCTACAAATTAGTTTAACAATCTCCCTCCATCGATCCATAATAATTTAGAACAATCTTTATTTCACATACACAAGGCAAAATTATTGTTGAAAACATACAAATAAGTTTTTAGTTTCAAGTAAATTAATAATACAATAAACAAAAGAATCCAAACTATGCCTCAACTATGTTTTACCAATGTTTACAAAACAAAAGATGCACACCCATGTTGCATACCCAACCAAATAGTACATACATTTAAAATGAACTTTGCATTGAGTACATGAAATTATCTCCGCGTGTTATTCTCCTTAATAAATAAATAACATTAGGTATAGCCACATTTATGTGAAAATGGCCAGCGGGTTCTTTCAAACATGTTATAATCAAAGATTTCAATTTAACATTCAAAAGCTCGAGACTGCAGGTTATGTTATAGGAAAAATAGCTTTTTAACAATCAAAATTAATTATCCACTTCAGTCGCGAACAAATCAATAATAATAATATTGAATTCAGTATTACAATTATTCCAAAATTAATGTTGAAATAAGTAATATACCGGGTCTATAAAAGTATAATGTAGTAGCAGAAATATTTAATGTATACATACATTGTTAACTCTCGATTTCCATCGCAAACGAGTCACGTAATTCTCCTAATAAAATAATATATCCGTTTTGTTGCTTCAAACAGCAAAAAAGGTGATTTAAGTACAAATATTGTAATAGCGATCGAGCTCTGCCAACCGGTGCAAAACATTTAAATTATAGATTAATCATTAATTATATTGATTCGCGTCATTATTTTCAACGTGAATGTCGCGTAACTTAGCCAAAGAAATACATAACCTGTAACCTCAATGCACTATTTGTATCCTATTTTATGCTAGGCATAGTCAATATAAAATGAAGAAGTCAACCATACAATTTAGACACAAAATACTTCCAATCTCCTTAACACTTCATATGAATTTGGTTTCGCTTCCCAACATTACATCACCTTCAGTAGTATAACTTGTGTCCTGGCACCTTAAACACAAAGGGAGACGTTAAATGACATAATGACAAATTACGAATCAAAGGAAACCCTTCTATATCTAAAAATGTTACTCGGTAAGCGTACTTAAATGTTTTGTGGAATATTACAACCATACATACATCAAGCTCCATTTAAAAGAATTGATTTTTAAAAATGTTCATTTTATTCCATACGAAAACAAATGGTATTACAAACAGGTCTCAGTTATTCACTGAAAATAAATAATAGTAAATTAGATATTAGTATCTAGCGGGGATTTGTCACAGGAGTTCGCCGACTATCTTCACATTTATAGAAATAAATCAGTGCAAAAACATTCAAACATTATCTATAAGAATTAATGTACAACTAAATATACAAAGTCGTGGTTTCAGAATAGGAAAATGCAACAATCAATGCTGACAGTAAAAATTAAAACCAAACTTTTCACTTTGTCATTACTAAAACAAATCTAGAAACAAATAATAATAACCAATATTCGTGTCAGGTATGTAAGTGTACAAGAAAGGTTTTTTAAATTCCAAATAGAAGAAAAATCACAATATCACTGAAATAGTTCATTTTCATGCATTACATATACAGACTGACAATTAAGTACATAGGATACTTGTACATATGGCAGAATAACACCGGAATTTATTCCCGGAGGACAAACCATTACCATCATCATGCTGATCTTAAAATTTCCCAATGAAACAACTAATATGGAAAAGGACGCTAAGAGCAACTGTTCCAAAAACCCTAAATACATTACTCCCCGAAATAAGAAACCTCAACCAAATTTCAGATGTAAAAAAAATTAATTAAAATAATTTTTTTACAGTTAAATTATTATTTAGTTTATGGAAATATTCACTGTTATTAATATATATGTAATATATTAATGCTGATAATGAATTTAACAGTTAGTGGGATATTTTAAATTATATAAAAAATTTATTAGCAATTGTCATAAAGGACTTTTTCACCAAAAATCAAATCATCGTATTGGAACATCCACCCTAAGCGCCCAACATGCCCCCCCCCTCTGAATTTTTTTTATTCCACAGAATCAAAGACATGAAGGATCATCATTGGGGATCACGAACGAAGGTGAAACGGGATTACGACGTGTGCGCTAAACAGCCCCACGGAGAATGAGTTTGATAACGCTTTCTGCAATGGAAAAAATGTTAGGCCAACTGCATTGCTTCAAGAGGGGATTATTTCGAAGAAGACCATGTACCGGACAACAAATAAGTATCATCTGTAAAATTGTAATAAACTTAATTATCAGTCCTCGTATATCTAAGTACGAAGATTGTAAGAGTGATGTTTCAATTTATTGACAACTCGACATTAACACCAATCGAAGTTCTTATTAGATCGCACAACATAACCGTGAATCTGGAATCTCGTCTGTCCGTTACAGTAACAACAAAATGTACGCCCTTCATCTACATGAACATGAATACAAAAAAGAACTACAATAATTTGAAAGTCAATGTTGATTCAATTGGTGCTTGTGAGGTATAAAGCATACAATATGTACAAAATAAATAGCAATGCAAAATCTGATTTACGTCACAGAACTGCCCACTAATGCAAATTGGGATTTAAGAAACAATAAAAAAAAAAGACATTGTATTAATGAGCCAAATTCATACCTGGGTATGGGCATCCCGAAGATTAAAAAGCTTTATCTTTATGTAATTTTGAAATTATACTCCAGCTTAGATATCTTTTTAAAAATATCTCCATTAAATGTCAATTAAAAAATTATCAATATAAACAACAGTTTATTCACAGACTTGTTTTGTAATTTGGCTCTGATCCACCATATAAATTTTGAAACTCTTAAAGGCTTCCAAAAATACAGACATCATAAATGTGAAGTCACAATTGAGAAATTGAAATATTCTCGTCAAATCAAAAAAAAAAAAATTCTGGCCAAGAAAATTCACAAACTTTAAAATGAATTTTATATAAATACTTTTACAAACATTATTAAAAATGCACTACAAAAAAAAATCTTCGGCCGGAATAATCAAATTATGATAAATTTTCGAAAGCTTTAATTCTTTTTATTTAATCATGGATTAAAAAAATTAACACAGTACACAGCTTTGTCAATAGATGCACAAATTATTAATCAGAACCATTTTGAGAATACACACCTTCACCACCGAGATATTGTACTGACAATATTAGGTTTAACCACTGCACTTAATATGAAGCGAAGTGGGTAATACGAACCAGTGTTAAACATATATCATCTCCTGAGAGATGGAACAGAACAGGCACTGTTATACTACTGTTTGCAATGATCGCCACACACGTGACAACAAGCCCCCTGACGTAGGCAAACTTTTATTTATTACTAATAATTTAATACTAGGAGTGTCCACACTGGCAATGTGCAACCAGTCTTCAATAGCAAATATATTCACATTTATTATTAATAATATATATTTTAATATACCACTGTAGCAAAGGTGAAAAAATACATTCGAAAATACAAAATGTCCGCTATTATTCGTCTCTTATATATGCGGAAATTAAATTACAAAATAAACACTTACGGACTAATATTATATTTCAATTGGAAACCCTATCTGTTGAGGCGGCAATAAATGTTTCTCGCACTTCAGTAAGCATGCTGGTTTCAAATTGTTTACGGAATTCATCAAATATATTAGTATGAAATAATGATTAAAATGTTGAATCCAAGCCGAAGCTGTTCTAGAAGAAATGCAAGTGGTTTTATATAATTACTATTGTAAGTCTGTAGTCTGTAGTTACTATTCACGATAGGTAGATGAAACACATGTGGAGTTAATAGGCCACAGTTTGACGTCGATGGTTCTGGAATATGGGAACACAACTTCATTAGGCAACATTGTTAATTAATTATGAAAAACATCAATCTTGGTGTTACATTTCTTTTTATACATAAATATTTATATCCGGTGTGTCTGAAATATTATTTTATTAAATCACGTAAAATATTAACCTTATAGCGTTCAACCATTAAATACTTGTTTGCCTTCGCTTAATTTTAAACCAATTCACATCACAATATCATCAGTCATCACTCTTTGGGTAACCAATTAATTCACTGTTGTCCGTTGTCAACATTCTGCAGTCCTAGTTCATGGAGACTACGCGACAGATGTCTGGGATCGGAGTGATGAACATACCAATACACAAATATAAAAGGCACACTTCGATCCGAAACAAATGTCTCGTCAACGTGAGAATATCACCCGCAACACTTGACTAAAATTATTCCACTAATTATAACAATTATTGCGTCCTCTCTCGTCATTAGTCGGTTCGGTTCGATTGCCACTCCGTCTCATTACACAATATTATTTCATTCTTACTTTAAATACATTCATGAGAATAATAAGGGTTACTTTTAAATGCTTAGCTGCGCACAAAAATCAATCAAATTCTACACTTGCTTCACAAAACAATGTTACTTCGAATTCTTTAAACCCGTTCATAAAATATCAGATTCATTTCAACATGATCATAGCTTCGTTCTTCAACTTTACAACAGTGCAGACATTTTCCGTGGCAATCTTTCATCTCACTAGAGAAGACGCAATGCAGTGATGTGTGGCTAGTTGTGGTGCATGGTGTGCGAGGATGCTGAGGAGATATGCGCCGAGCTTCCCAGAGTAGAGGCCATGTCTTGATACGAGAACTGCGGGAAGTAGGGCTCTTCCTGTATGTGGTCCAGGGGCCCTCCGCCTGCCTCGGGGGGTGTGAGCTCTACGCTCTCCCCCGTGAACTCAGAGTCAAAGTAGCAGGTGTCAGTCTCGGAGCTAACTTGAGGCTTGAAGGGTGGGGTGATCTGAAAATGATGTGAAACGCAAATTATTACAATGCATTATTTAATTTTTGATGAAAAATTTAAAACGTAACATAATCAAAGGTTTATCTTATGAAACATATCTTCTAAATATAGACCACACTTACTCTACCTACAATATATGTCATCTTGTCTTTTATTTGACATGGCACTCCTCTAAACACAATACTTCATATTAATATAAGGTGCAGGAAAAAATTTCTAGAAGAGAGTTTTAAAGTTCAGATTGGATTGTAGTCAGATAAATGTGAAAGTCCCCATAAAAATTAGCTTTATTGGTACATTGTGGAGACCACAGATCTGACAGTGAATAAATGTACATATCTTGAATTGCTGCAGTTAAAGATGTACTACCGTAATGATAATTTGATTAAATTTGCAGCACCTACCATTACTGTACTGCACATATTATAAAAATATATGATCTGTTCAGTAAAATAGTTTGGGTAAAATTTTTAATACAGTAGAACCGCGTTAATTCGAAGTTCAAGGGACCAAAAAAATTGAATTTGTATTACGTGGAACCCGTTAATAAGAATGTCAGACAAATTTTTTTTTTTACAAATTTACGAATGTGATTGTGTAAAAAATCTCAAGTCATGAAAAAAGCTACTAATTTCGTGAAAAGCAAAACATATTTTAGCATATTTCGTAAAATCATTTAAAAAATGCAGTACTTATTATACTAATACAAAATCCTGATATAATTTATTATATGTACTACTGAAACTAATTAGGGTGAATATTAGATCTATTTTCTCATAATAAGTAAAGATCCTACCTTATAATGTTCTCAGGAAAATAAACAATCATTAAATAAAATACTCAATAGCTAATAACTATAACACTAAATTAAGAATAATAAGAATAAATTGAAACATTTTTAATTATCAGGCATGTTTCGGCTTGAAAAAATCATCTATTTTTCCTTGTTTCATTTTTTGAGATTTCCACAATACAAATTTTACCACCTTATCAAATGAGCGTATACTTCTGCCGGTGTCTCGAGATCAATCGAAAAACTTTATGTGAAATAATAAGATAAGTTAACAATAATGCCATTCAAGGAAAGTGAAAATTATTAACACAACAAATACGGTTATTAGAAATACAATCGTTCATAAATACGTGAAATAATACAAAAAGTCAAACGTTAAAAAAATATATATTTTGACAAACAAAAAACATAAACACTTCCAAGTAAAAGGAATTAGCACAAACAATACGTCTATTCTATGGCGCAAACTACCAAAGCAGCCAAATAAAGAAAGCGTTCCCGGAATTCCCCAATTTTATGCGACATAATGCCAGCAGTCCATTCTTGCTGAGGCGCCTCGGGTGAGGTATTTGCTGAGGTGCTGAGACCTGAGTGGTACAGAGTACACTGTCGCCAAGGCTCCTCCCCTCGCCTGGTCCACATTCCGATCAGGAAGGAGCGTGGACGAAGCGAGAAAAACCGAGGGCTGGGTGTATACTCGCAGCGAAGGCAGACGGCACGAGACGACCCGAGAATATCCGATGCAAGCCGCAGTACATTCTCATACTCGGTTCCTCTCGCCATGCCTCGGCGAGAGTAAACAGTTGGCATAAGATATACGTAAAGGAGGTTCCACATTCCACAAAGTAGGCTCAGACGCGTGTTGTGTCGACAGGTATAGCGAAATACATAAAGAACGCTTCACAAGGCACGCGCACTTAAAATACCGCGCGCACATTGTTAATATTTTATAAATGAATAATTTTGGAATTATGCGAGGTAAAAATGTATTGATTTATGACGTGAGGGCGAGTAAGTATGAAACTGACAATTTGGATCTTGAAGTGTTTGAAAACTTCAAATTATATTGAATTTTGAATAAAAGATGTTTGAATTAACGCGATTCTAATGTATACAGTAAAAGCTCTTTATTACGAAATCAAAGAGACCAAAATTAAATATTTTTAAATACATGTATTTGGCCAATGATGCGTCAAAGTACCCCATTATATTATCAAATTATTAAAACTTTTATTTAAATAACAGTTCTCATTTTTATAAAAAAAATTTTTTTTCATACATTTTTCATTTTCTCACATCTATATTTTCCTTAGTTTTTTACCCTGTTTTTTGCCATTCCCTTGAGAAATATAGAAAAGGGATTTCACTATATAATGAATTCCAATTGGTGAGTAAGATAAATTCCCAGATATTTGCAAAAGAACCATATAATTGACTGTCCTTAATAAAAAAAAAAAATGGTTGGATCATAAATGTTTAAAATTGATTATACTTTTCTTTCGACATTTTTAAAAATGTCAATGTGATGTTTAATTTAATTTCAGCTTCATGAAAAAATAATTTATTGAGTATGAGTGCCATAAATGTGGAAGTTATTTAAAACTTTAGTTATTAGATTAGACAGGTTAGGTTAAGTTGGGTTGGGTTAGGTTAGTTAGAACAATTTAATAATTCTCAGAAAAATAGATGTGTTTATTGAAATTTTTCTTAGGCAAATAAATGGTTTTTAACAAACATTTAATGTGTAATTAGCTTTTATGTAATTAGGACACTCAATTCTATTTAAAAACACACCTTTTGAAAAAATCTGAGAACTTACCAGTTATCCATAGATTTAATATGTCAAATGTCAATTATTTATTATGGTAAAATTTTTGAAACTTTTTAAGTATTTGCGACCCAAATAATTTTTGTTCATTTTACTAAATTTTACAAAAAACATGTTTTTTTTTAAAAATACTCCGTATTCACCAATTACACCAGACATTTAAAAAAAATTAATTCGATACTAATGCACAATTATTTCTTAGAAATTACTCTACCTTCTTATTTCTCAGGTCTACCCAGTTAATGGTGGAAAAGAAGTGGTGGCGCATGATCTCCTTGACATCATCAGGCCCGCCGCCCAGCCGCTGCGCCGGAGACTTGTGGAGAAGACCGGCCAGCAGCGAGCGAGCGGGCGCCGATAGTGAGCGAGGGAAGCGCACCTCCTCCGTGACTATCAGAGTGAAAAGAACCTCGTGGTCCCGGTTATAGAATGGCAGGCGTCCGCATATCTAGAGATGATATATTTTTAACATTATGTGCAAGATACAACATGCAATTTGAGAACAAGTATCAATATTGCCTGGTTAGAAAGAGACACCGTTCTAAGTAGGCATGATTTTGTTTCTTTTCTCAAAAATCTTTTATAAGTTTTTATATGCAAAAAAAAAAAGGATTATAAATGTAAAAAAAATCATTTTTGATACCTACTAAGAGCATGATGAAAATGGAGTAAACCATGACTGCCCCATTTGCATTAAATATTCATTAAAAAAATAACTGTAATATACGACATCGCATTACATATACAAAATTATTAATTGTCATTTTTTACTTCAGAATTTGAATAAAATGTTCAGCGAGCCAAGAAATTTAAAAAATAATTTAGAAAGAAATATAATTCACAAGACGCATTTAAACGGTTAAATTACAGAATGAATCGATATTGAAATTGGAATCCGATTTTACAAATTTTTATATGAAATATTAGAATATTTAAATTATTCATTGAAATACATACCATTTCATACATCACTACACCAACTCCCCACCAGTCCACAGCTCTTCCATAATCATTATCTTCTAATACCTAAACAAATAATGCAATTATATTAACACAGAAAGGAGAAACGCGGTTGATGTCTCACAGAATGTAGATTATTAATTAATTTCAATTATGTGATTTAACATTGGAGGAAGGATATTAAATGTTAGGCAGCTGTGTTACGTGTGTTGTATTATATTTGTTTTTTTACAGGCTGTAAATCCCTTCCTAAGTATGGCCCTCCAAGTCGGGAGGCACATTTATCAGGATAAAGTACCGCTAAGCTGATTTTGTTGTTAATGTTTTGCATGAGATTCATGGAGGATTGCCCATGAACAAAGAGGGATGACGATCATGATTAGTGTATTATGGATACAGTCCACGGGATCTTATCCCACCAGTGGTAATAAATCTAGCTTTAATGCTATAGGACTACTCATTTTTGATTCTGTCAAGACGTCGTCTTAATCTTCACTTTATTGTACACAAGTATTGCCTTTAGTGACTTTGTAGTACAGAGAACAGGTCAATGTTTTCTTGATGGATTTTATTACTTTGCGTGGAATGCCACCGCCATAATATGCCTCAAGAATTTATGAACGTCTTGGTAAATGGCTTTACATTCTAACATGTGTTGAATGAAATAAAAAAACGAACTCGAAGCATCTTCACAAGGAAAACACTCAATTTGAACATCATGCCGTGAACGATGACATTTTGCAAGTAATCCCAAAATAGAATTTTAAGATTCATTAGGCAGCGAAATTTACCCAGTGAAATTCAACCCGTTATGCTAAGCAGGAATTTTACCACAAGAATTGCTCCTCGACCGCTGATCAAATTTTCTCTACCTACCGATGGTATGGTCAAAGAGGAAGGGAAGTTGGTTAGGGTATTCAATGTAGTTTTACGTAGTGATTCCTCCGCATCAATTAGATAACGTTTTTCACATTGTTTATTTGTATTTTAATTGTATAATTTGGTTAATTATAATGTTGTAAATCTGTTACTAAATTTTATTTCTATTTCCTTGAGAATGATTGTCGGAAGCAGGTGAGACAGAATAGCCAATTCTGTTCATAGTACTCACAAGTCTCATGCTCTATCTTGGGTGGACGTGCTGACGTTCTGTTATGCACATCACAGTATATTATGGTAAAATTAAATCTATTTTATACTTGATTCATAAATAAGTGAGAAGGCAAGATTTCCGAAATGAATTAATTGAATACATGTTGTTGAAGTGCATCGTGGGTATCTGGGCCTTCCGCCGTAATAAACCATCATAAGTGGATCTCAATATTTGTATTTTTCAAATTCAGTCACTTTGAATTTTAGTTTTTAATTACGGTGTTACAAAACAAGCGTGTTGTTTAGAAAAATATATTTATTTTGCTTCTTTTTAAACATGAAAAATGACTTCCAAAAATTATCAAAATGATGGGGAAATATTTGTGGATAATTTATCTGCCCATTCTAGTGATTATTTGTAAGTGACTATTCCAAATTTCATTAAAAAATAATTAACAGCTCGGAAGATAAGAGTGTATTATCTAAAGTTTTATTTTTTATCATATTCCAATGGTTTTCGCCCGCTACACGTACTTGTGACCCAGGAGCGGCACCCGCACAAAAAAAGTATTAAGTAATGGTTAATGATTTAAATTTGACTTTTATGAAAATAAAATGAATAACAAACTTATTATTAATTTTAAATTTAACTATCGGTAGTGGGAATATTTGAAAATGATGATAGCCAACATCCATTGAACGGATATGGCATGAGAAGAATATTGGTAAACAACAAAAAAATATATATATATAAGGGAGTGCCTTGAATAATTACAACTCGGATAAAGGCAAATCAGGCCAAAAAAGGCCCTCTCATTATAAACATGCTCCCATCTACTTCCTAGCAGTTGCGAGGCACCGTGATTACATTAAAGTGAACTATAAATGTTATTTGACTTTTTTTTACAACAATTAAAAAATTATAATGGAGATCACCAGTTAGCAGTAAGTAATAAATAATAAATACACTTTATTACATATTAAGGGTAAGGAATGTGTCTCACCTCCGGGGCTAAGTATTCCGGCGTACCACAGAATGTTTTGGTTGTGCGTCCATAGGTAATTTCCTCTTTACACAATCCAAAATCTGCTATTTTAATGTGTCCATCCTTATCAAGTAGTAAATTTTCCAATTTTAAATCCCTATAAATAATGCCCTGGAAAGAAATAAAATAATGTTTAAATAAATGATATACAAAGGAAAAGACAGGATTCTAAATAATTATTAAATGAATTTAACATAAATAAACTAACGCCTCCCCAGTGATTATTATTAAAAGTGATACTGATAGCCTAAAGCATGACAATGTTTTATAAAAATGATCCTTTAGTGATGTACCCTCCCAAGTGTAAAATAAAGTACAAACCTCTGAATGTAAATATCCGAGAGCGGATATGATTTCAGCTCCGTAAAATCTAGTTCTGTCTTCTGAGAAAAACCTTTCCTTACTAAGATGGAAGAACAACTCTCCTCCGTTGACATACTCCATCACAAAACAAACTCGATCAACTGTCTGGAAGGAGTAGCGTAACGACTGGAAGACAATTGGAAAACACATTGTTAGAATAAATGAGTATTGTTCGATCTTCATGATGTATGGATCGCTGATCACCGTCTCGCGTGCACATGAATGCGACATATAGGGTTATTTTCTGTTACCTACCTATTACCCCCCTTACTATACCCAGAACACAACCTTTTTCTGTGGTTTTGGACCAGTTAAAGTTTGACATTAATCGTTTACCATTGGGTGCGTTGACTGCTGCCAAGTTCTTCCTGCCGTGTGGGAACGAATTGTTGGTTTGTGAAATATCGTCCTGCTGTGTGGGGGCTGTGTTTGTGTGTAATCGGTTTCACGCTACCGCGCATACTGACTAGTGCTTACATCTTGCTATTGTGCATGTCATTCAACTGCACGCTATCAACAAAGTGTGGTTTCCTGGAGCCAGAAGACCTGTGGATTCAGTAGAAGAAAAAAATCCAGATACCTAAAGAAACATTTCTCAGGTGGGTCATGTTTCTTCTTGATTCTGGTTGGTCCTTCAGCCCCCCTGTTCTCTGTTCCTGTCCCTCTTACACTACCTCTCTTCCTACATTCCGTATTTCCCCAACCCCTTGTTCAAACAAGTATTATTTCTGTATCATTCTACACATTGGTATTTAATTATTTGACTACTTATCACACCCATGAGCATTATTACGTTGTCTTGCTAGGTGCCACCAATACCCAAAGGTGGACCATCCCCCCGCAACATGTTTATTAGCATCAGTATGTGCCCCACCCCCCGTAATATGTTGTTTTTGTGGCAGATGTGTGTTTGAGAAATAATATATTATACAATCAGCATTTGTTAATGATTCAGAAAAGAGATGACAGTTAATGAGTTTAAATTGGTATACTTGCTGGTAGGCTAAACATCCCAAACTTGGCAAAGTGAAAAAAACAAGTACAGTAGAACCGCGTTAATTTGAAATTTTCAAACACTTCAAAATCCAAATTGTCAGTTTCATACGTAATCAACCTCTTTAACACGAAAACTCCGTTAACTCGTAGTACGAAATAATTCTCAGGCTCCGCATCATAAATCAATACATTTTTATGTCACATAATTAAAAAATATTGAGTAAGTTATAAAAATTAACAATGCACGCTTCATGCTATGCAATGTTCATTATGTATTTCGCGATACCTGCCGACACAATGCGTGTCTGAGCTTACTATTTTCAAACTATTTCACATATTTATGAACGATTGTATTTTTAATAACTGTGTTTGTTGTCTTAATAATATTAATTTTTCTTGAATGACATATGTATCTTACTATTTCAGGTGAAATTTTTCAAGTGATCCCGAGACACATGTGCTAATTCGATGCGGTGGTAAAATTTGTATTGCGGAAGTGTCAAAAATGAGATAAGGAAAAATAGATGATTTTTTCAAACTGAAACATGTTTGACAATGAAAAATGTTCTTAATTTAGTGTTATTGTGTATTTTATTTAATGATTTTTTAATTTTATGACAACATTTTAAGGTTAGAATCTTTACTTATTACGAGAAATAGATCTAATATTCACCCTAATTAGTTTCAGTAGTACATACATATTTGATACACATTTACGTGTCAGATTTAAAAAGTATATATATATATTGTATTCTATGAATACGGTACTAATAAACATAAAATTAAAAATGTATCAAATACATGAAAAATACTAGAATGATTAAAAATGTCATTTTTTACTTACATAGGATGGGTCGATATGTATGTACTACTGAAACTAATTAGGAGGGGTCGATATAATAAATTACATCAGGATTTTGTATTAGTATAATAAAAACTGCATTTTAGAGATGATTTCGCGAAATATGTAAAAATATGTATGCTTTTCACGAAATTAGCGACTTTTTTCATGACTTTTACACAATCATATTACTAAATTTGTAAAATAATATTTTTTGGTTCCTTGAATTTCGTATTATGAGGTTCCGCGTAATACAAATTCAAATTTTTTTGGTCCCTTGAACTTTGAATTAACACGGTTTACAATTAAAAACCATATGAAAAATATTGATTGAATTTTAGATGGTCAAATCTATTAAAACCCACAGAGGATAAAACCGCCGCATATAATATATCTAAAAAAAAAAAAAGTATACTATAAATTAAACTGAAAAGAATTATTAGAATGTCTGTTAAGACGCTGTATGAGAAAAGAGGAGATGGAAGAAATCAGAATGTTGGAAAGGGGTAAGTAATCTCTCAAATCTGGTCAATAAACGTAACAATGTTATCAAGTCATGTTTAAAATTTGAATGGTGGCATCAGATGTACAAAATATCTTCTTGACAATATGTACATAATTGAATGATCAAAATAATCAAACTATTAAAACATTTATCTATATTTAAAAATGTTATCATTGAATGTGACTAAATATGATTATTATATACATGCGTATAATAGGCAAATACACACTAACAATGTTTATTAATTTCACAACATTCCAGAATGACGTCATCTCCTGTTTCGCGTACCTACAATTTTCCGACAACAGCTAATCAGAAATAAGTTAATAAGAGCAATCAGAAATAAGTTAAGAGTAATCAAAAATAAATTGAAGGTCAATACCCACCGTCAAGAATGGATGATTAGTCGATTTGAGAACTCTATTTTCAGTTAACGTATGTGCCACTTCATCTTTCTGAATGATGACATTCTTCTTGAGAATCTTCATGGCGTACAGCTTCCCCGAATCCTTCTCCCGACAGAGTACAACTTTGCCGAAAGTGCCCTTTCCCAGAACTTTTACAAACTCAAATTTCTCTAGTGTCTGTAAACAAAAAAATCATGCAAATTAGTCAGCAACACGGTTCAAACCAAACGAGTCACTTCACATACTTTCCAGAATTATCATTATTTACAAGATGACACATTAAGTCTTCAATGTCATGATGTTTTCATTGCTCAAGAAAACATCAAAATAATTTACACAAATGTGTTTCACTTTATCCAAAAATATAATTACTTAAAAATGGTTTAATTTAAAATAAGATTTTTTTGGCATAATTATAATTTTTTAAGCATTATGAAATTAGTATTAACTTATTATGGCTACTGCTGAGGGCGGGGATCCAAATCTCAATCTATTCAGCTGCCAAGTTGAATGATATATACAGACTACTTTCTTTTAATAATTAAAGATTTGTGGGAAGAAAATAATATGTATGCTTAAAATACATTTTATTTGATGTAATAACATCCCCGGTGTTGACGAGTGTAAAGTGTTTTTGAATTAACTTTTAAAGCATTATTTTCAACATTTGAAAATTATATTTTTTATACATACTCAAAATTCAATAGTAGATAACGAAAATCAAAATCATTTAAATCAAACAGATAGAACCAAAGTAATGAGCGATGTAACAATTTATGTTCATGCCTGCTACTTATTTTATCAAATTAACTTTAATGGCTGAGGTAGAAGAAGAGAGGCAGAACGGTAATAGATAAGCCAGTTCAAAGACACATACAGTCAGGAGTGATGATTGTTTTTCATCACTAATTTAGTAGAAACCTCCGAGGATGTTTTAACATCAAAAATGGTCAAAATACAATATGTTTGTGAACCTTTAAACCCTGGATACTTATTTATTTTACCATGCGTCAATGCAGAGCTGCCCACAGTTTTTAGGTGATTGTTCCAATTTCTTTTAAATATATAGAATAATATATTATGTATACTGATGGATACTTGTGTTGTCGACCCACTGAATTTAAAAAATATATAAACATCATATTTTATTTTGAAAATTGATCTTTAATTTGTTAATTATTATTCTTTAGATTATTTTATCCACACTACGGTAGATGGCGCTAACGCTGTCAGGTCTGCAGATAAGAATATTTATGTATTACATAAAACATTTCAGTCATCAACAGTATATTTTTCAGGTGAGTATCACGCTTGTCTATTGAGTAATTTGATAGAGGAATAATCTGTTTTCATTTGGTTTATCTGTATAAAAAAAACCATTTGGTTTAATAATATGAATATGAAACATAATAATAAAAAAATTCTAAAATCTTAATGTTTGTTCACATTTCAAAATGTGCCATAAATACACAACTTAAAAATATATCTATACAGTTAACCCAGTACGGGGAAACAAATATAAATTAAATAATCCATATTTCTTTAAAATAAACAATTTATTATTACACATAGCGCACAGCGTCAGGCTGGAATCTTTAGATGATTAGTTCTTTAACTCTGCCACGTGGATTTGGACCAGGCATTGAAAAACATTTTGTCAAAATTAGATTTAAACAATGTATAAAAATATTGAATCCACTTTAATATATTGGGTTTCAATGTACTTGTTAATAATTTTTGATTTCTTTCAGTACAGTAATTGTATCTGACAACTAGAGAAAATCGAAAATGTAAACTATGTACCGGTGTTTCACAATCATTTTATCAAAATTGTTACAAATTATTGTCAATATAAAAATTACACTTTTTAACAGTTTGATCATGTCATCAGATTGAATCTGATCCAATGCATCGTATGAATTATTTACAAATATATCTCTAACTTATTGTTTGCCAGTGAACAGATACACTATACCGAACAACACAATTTTAAGATTTTATTTATTTACATAGCGCACAAAGTGACTCATGACTCGGCTAATGTAGGGACTCATATTCTGAGGAATTGACAACTGATGAGTTAATAGAAAGAGAAGCAAATTCAAACACAGAAAATGTACAAGAAAAGCTTAAAATTTCACAATCCAGAACATTTACAATGCAGAAAATGGCTGCAACCTTTAAGTTAATTTCTGAGGGATTGGCAATTTTTAAAGAACGGGACTCGATACGGAGAATTGCGAAAGTGAAAAGAGGCATTTATGATTCACTGACATGTTATAATGAAAAAATAAACTAACTGTGCAGTCTTTCATCAAGTCATATTTTAAGAGTGGACGAACCAGCCGCAGCCATGTCATCGGATGTTCAACAATATACCACGGGTGAGTAAAGTGACATGCGTGTGAAAATTTGAATGAATAAAAGTTGAATATACATATAATTTTGTTATTTTTTACATATCTTCTCTTCTCTTAGTATTTTATCAACTTATTTTACGTTTGTAGCGTATCGTTATAATAAAACGTACACACCCTTGATGCTTTTCATATCGCTGTTCCAGAAGAAGAACGTAAATGTTAAAACTGCTATTTTACAGTAGGAATCGGGTAAATAATTATAATAAGTATTTGTTATAAAGTAAAATATTTTTTTCAGCCGAAAAATAAAAAAACTACATTTTGCAGTTATGTTATTGTTCTCTTGGAACAGTGATATGTAAAAATTGCCACTAACTTATACAATTGTATCGTATATGAAAAAAATATATATTTAGGTGTTTTGACGCATAATGAACAACCTCAAGGAATGGAACTCATTCGTAAATCGAGAACTGCCTGTATATTTCTCACTTTAGGTAATACATCAGAATGTAAAAACTAGGGTCCAACCAATTGGACATTTTCAATCAGGTTTGTAATACAATATGACAGTCAATTCCTGCTTGTATGATTTTAAGTCAACTAATTCGTAATTAAATTATATGGGATATCCCCTTGACGCTGTGCAACGCTGCGTAAGTTGTGTAGCTCGAGTTAAGCTTACACTATGATGATCTCTCAATTTAATCATGCGTGTAAAATATTAAATTCAATTATTGAATAATCACTATTTTGGATTTAGTAGATACACTATCCGCTACATCCCCATCTGATTATGTCTGATGTTCAAATATATAATTGTGTATTATTTACATATTACTGATAAATAATATATTTCTATTTGAATACTTTCCGAATGCTTGTGAGATTTCCAGTAGACACCTAGTAAAAACTGGCATAAAGCCTATTGGAATTTATTTATATTTAGTCAAATGCGAACAAACTGACACGCAATATCTGTAAAAGTGAGATTTAATATTCCGAAGAGAACACATTCACTTCGCTCAAAAATGAAATCACTGCATATATTTTCCACATTATATAAATAATTACAATTTTTAAATACACTAAACATTGTATTACACACATGTTGGGTCATATTTTTGTTACGTCCATAGTTTTGAAAGTCCCTCTTATCTAAGTTGTCATTTATACATGTTGTTAACGGACTCAAAACTACTTGTGACAAAAATAGAGCCCGACGTGTGTGTAGTAAAAAGTTTACTTTATTTAAAAATGAATACATTCATGCTGCACCACAAAGTAATTACTGCCGAGTCAATTGATGATTATCTAAAGACATTTTCCAATAGAGGATTGGGACACCTAAAGGATTATAAACATGCAAAGAAGATATGTGAAGATTGATGCAATTAGCTACGATCCAAGTAAAAATATGAAATTAAAACGCATACCGGAACATCAAAAATGGTACAGCCCGTACTCGAGCGGTTACATACCACTTTCCTTTTTCCGCCGGCCTTCCCCATTGAGGTTCCCTGCATGGACACTTTGGACAGCATGTCATCATCAGCAATGGTCCCCATATCTACGTCTCCACTGCCGCTGCTTTGTTCGGCCTCCGTTTCCTTTAGCTTGTTGGCCACGAAGCGGATAGCTGTCACCCACTCGGCCCTGGAATCATTAATTAATATAACCCCCGTTACGGAATAAGACTGGAGCATTGACCCTCAAACATTGAGTAATAAAATAAAAGTATTAATACATACATATTGTTAAAATTCATTGAATTATTTAAATAGAAAATAATAGAAACACAGTGAGTGTTTTGGACTTGCACACATATCCGTACAAGGGTCTATTTATATATTTAATTAGCAAAATAAAATGGTTTCAATATAATATATGTGTATTATGTAATGTACAATATAATATAGTCATTAGTAGAACTGATGCATTGTCACCATCGGGAGTGGGAGAAGGAAAAGTATTTGTTATGACATTTGTTGGTGTCACAACATAACCCAAATCAAATATAAGCATGACGCTGCGTCAACGATATAAAAATATTTTTCCATGTTTTAAATATCTACCAGAGATGAAAACATAAATGAAACTATCAATATTCACTACTTGTAAAAATTCTACTGATTTAATAATTTTACACGATATTAAAAAACTTTTTTAAATTACATATTCCAGATTGTTTTCACACACAACAATCCCGGACTAAATTAAAAAATGTCAAGTAAAATTGAAGGATGAAAACAGAAATGTTTACAAATATACTGCATCTAATAATATAAGAAAAAGTTAAATTAAGCACCTGCGTACGTTGTAACGTTTGAATTCACGCGGTAAGCCGCCGAGACCTGTCCAAGCGTGATTGGCTGGGAGACGGATGAATGACGGGGGTCGGTTCGAGGTGGGCGAGCAAAAAAACTTGCGCACGGGCTGTCGGGGCGATATGAGCAGTGCCGAAAACAATGGTGAAAGACAGAGAATCTGAACAAGGAGAGTTTTCACATGGAATTCTGGAGATTATGGGCCCAGTTTCACCCGCGTAATTGTGCAATCGCATGTCTGAACCTGCAGGGAGATTACCGATAGGTTGCCGTGTAACAGAGTGAGGCCTCCCAACTAGGTTTCATACAAAATGACGTCCATCTGACAACACTCAACGATGATGGAATACTGATCTTGGCGCAGGTCGGCTGTAGCCATCACCCAACTTAAAGAGTAATAAATTGTGTAACCGCAATCCTATCATGTGTATCCGTGGCGAGGTTGTTTGGAAAAAAGATTGGTGTAATCGAAGATTTGGGCAGTTCGTTGGTTAAATTGTAAATTGTTTTGGGTATTTCTTGTGTTTACTGTAAATAAAGTGCAATTAATATTTTGAACTAGTGTTTTTACTGCATGATACCATTTCCATCCATCTGAGCCAGCCATTCTGACATTACACACACACAGACTGAGCCTAGCCGGTGGCGTTTGATCCGCCGGAGCCAGATCGCTACGTAACACTCAGTTTGGAAACACCAGTAGCAGTGTCTGGTCGGTCATGAACCCTGCCGCTTTCCCTCCCATAAACGGACTACACTTGGGGTACTCAATGTATTTAATTTAATCTGATCTAGAATTTGCTCGAGTATTTTCACACCAATACTAATATAAATGTAAGATTTTGTTTACTCCAGAATTATTTATATTTATTGTTTAATAATAATAAAAAAATGATTTCAGGTGACAAAGAAAGATCTGTAACTCAAATGTTTACATTGTTTAGACTACACTGACAATTTATTTTTCATATTTATTAATAACAAAATAAAATTTGTCCCTGTGACCATTAATTTTACGTGATTGACTATCAATTTTTATAAATCTTGACTGAATGGTCTGAGGATTTTCTTAATTATGATTCTATCTCTATTTAGTAACACATTGGAGACTAATAATTTTTGTAGCTTTCCAATAGGACACTATCATAACGTATTTCTTTTTAATATTTAAAAAGTTTGGAAACATATATACAACAGTTAGGTGAAGTCATGTCTGTAGACAAAATCTCAACTTGCCATTGCTATAGGCGTCTTCTCATCATGTAATCTTATTTGATCGACAGTTATAACTGTCATTGTTCTAATAATGGGCCAAAATTGACAATTGTAGTCGTGAAAGTGTTAATTTTTCACTACAGTAAAACCGCGATATAACGAAATCCAAGGGACCAAAAAATAAAAATTCGTAATAACGAATTCCCACATATAACGAAATAAATAAAAAAAATCCTACTACTATATGTTACGCGCCGTCGCAAAAAAATGTTGCGCGGCTTCAAAAAAGATCGCAAATTCTGCAAACAAAGGAGGAAGAAGGCCGTAGGGAACTGAATACCTACATATTTTTAGTAGTTTTGTTATTATAACAGATAATCAAAGAAATTAAATTAAGAAAAGAACCTATTCAACACCAATTGGAAGATATTTTTGTAAATTCCAGAATATTGCAAACACAAAACAATATTTTAATTGTGTTTAAATGTAGAGCCGCTTCAAACATAGTTTTGGGCATGAAACATAAAGAATAATTCAAAAATAAAAATTTGACAGTTGAATCGCGGCATTTTTATAAAATGAGTCGTATATAAATTACGAAGGTACTTACCGGTAACGGCGGCAACCACTTCAAAATATGATACTATGAACCCATGAAGAAGTTTGAATTGTTTTACTACCTTGTCGGCAGACCGCCGCGCACGGCCTTTTCGGCGGTGCGCGGCGTTTCCGTTCGCATACGGCAGATGCAGCGGCGCGGCTTTGTAAGTGCGAAATAATATTTTCATCTTTTAACATTTTTTTATTTCGTTATAAATTTACGTAAATATATTGGCATTTTTTCGTACGGGACAAAAATGATTTTGTTATAAATATTAACGGGTTTTCGTTATATAAATGCATTTTTGTATGAAAAATTGGTTTTAGGGACTAAATTTCGATTTTTTTTTCGATATACGTCATTTTTCGCTATATCGGGGTTCGTTATATCGCGGTTTTACTGTATATCAAAAATAAATTTGTCATATATACACACGAGCAACCCTACCTTCATTGCATTTGTATACAGGAACTCTTAACGGCCATCTCATTTGACAACCACTCACACTTACGACTGTTATCATACACCTACCAATACTATGCCCTTTGTACGAGAAAGCATCAAATCATCTCTGCGTCCCAATTTACAGTGTGTTGAATATATTTATTCAGTAAGTCAGTGTTTATTGTGTCGATCAATCAATGTAAATTATAAAACTTTACATCTTTTGATAAAATAAAATTATGCTGACACCCCGCAAGAAGCAAAGGACGACCTTGAGATGTGAAAATTATCTATGACAATGATGCTGTAAAGAAAATGAAGGTGATCGCACGTAATTTTTAGGCCTAGTGCATTCACGCATCGTGAGAAGTTCGTTTTGCTTTGTGACCAGGTCAATGGAATGGAACCTGATGTTAGTGAGGACTGACTTTACTCTTAAATACTTATTTTTCCTTTTCAGGCTTTACTTTCATATTTTAATAGAAATGTTTGCATGTTTACTGATGGCGAAATACTGACTAACAGAGTGGTACTGCAATATTTTTGCAAAATTATAAATGCACATCGTTAGAACAGGCTAGCGTGCAGTTCAAATATTCAAATTACAATATTTGAGAAAATGTTTTACATTTCTGTTCTGAAAACAAATTCATTCACACTTTCAACACGTTTTGGTTTGATTCCAAAGTATTGCAATCTCTAAGATTGATTAAATAGTTTTCAAAATATTATTTTCATAAGCTGCAACAAAGTCAATTTTGATATGTAACGCATTTAGATTGTATCTTTAAAATTTGTAACAGTTAACTTTGTTAAAGTTAATTGAAATACAAATCTGATACCAGAATTAAACTCCCCCACAACGTCTAATTAATAAATATGAATAATTAAGTTTCCAAACCCATGCCCGGAAAATTCATTTGAACCTAACAAAAATTTAAAAAATCCTTAAAAGTATGTACTGTTGTGTAATCTTAATAAATTATACTGTCGCTGCTTTGGCTTTCCTAAATTGATAAATCACTTTGATATCAAAATTTTACCTCACAAATCAATTTTTTTTTAGCCTAAATATGTATATTTGTAAGAATTTTTTTTTTTTAAATTGTAATATTACTGTACGTCATCCCTGGACAATTTTTTAGACTGGTGTGCCGCATTGAAAATTTATCGTTATTAAATCTGGTATTTTTATTTGTAAATAGATATTAGCAGTGCTTTTTTTGTCACGTAACGCGGTAAAACGGCGTTCCAGCACCTTTTTTAATGTTTCAAAAGCAATTAGATGAAACAATGTTCACGCGTACATAATTACAATCTATATTTATATAATTTGCACAAATGATAAAAATATGATGATTTTATGAACCAGATGAAATCGAAATCGGCGCTCTCGTGGTTTGAGTTCCGGCACCATTTTTTTATTTTTGCTTTATTTGAATATTGCCTGTACTACACCAAAAAAAAATTATTTCTCTGATAATTTCAAACACAGGAAACAAACAAAAGTAACAATCATATACATTAATTTCATTGATAAACTAAGCATAGGAGACTACTAAAATAAAGGTGTTTAAAATCACACACAAAGTTAAAATCTGCAAAGGAATTATGATGCACATTGTGAACTAATTTGCCATACTTAATAAAAATATACATTCGGATACCATATTTTTATTGTTTTTCCAATTGTTTTATGTATGGAACCACTCGTTCACTTATTGTAGCTCTACACTAGAGAAATATAACTAGAATCCAACGTAAAGAGTGGAACGAATCAACAAATGATGTTGCATTTCTGACGTTGTGATGTATTATGTTTGTTTACCTTTCCTTATCACTCTCCACGTGAAATCTCCTTTCGATGACAGTGGTCCACTGCAGTCCCCTGATGGTGAAAGTGTAAGGCTTGGGCCGATCTGCCGGCATTATCTGACACCCCTTGACTGTGAAATTGTTGAGGGGGTCATTGTAATTATTCTTCTCCGGCTGGTTCTTGAATCCCACCAAGTTGCCATTGTCGAACAGTATGAAGTAGCGCGATCTCCAGGTCTTGATGTGCTCTCCTCTCTTGTATAACCAGCCTTCCTTGATAATCTCTGCATTCACGCCGACCGCTGGTACTCCTGTCGTGATCGCGTCTGCCATGACCTGCAAGTGGACAGATCGTTACATACGACACGTCAGGCCGATCGTTAATTCAACTCCGCATGTCACCCCGAGATATAAACATTGCAGTCGAGGGAGTGGATGTTTATAATTTTTGCAATGACCTCGCAATACAGCGACATTCATGCCTAGTCACGTGACCAAACACGAATTTCGAAGATTGCGAATTTTGGTAATTTAGTCCGCAGTACGCCCATACATCCCGTCGGCTTTGAGCGATCACCCTTAGTCAAGGAAATAATTAAATATTTAGTACATAAATACATCGATTCCAGGAATGAGAAGCCCGATAATACCAAAATATCATGCGGAGGTATGGATGTGTTGTCTAGACAGCTAATAACATCACATGGTCCTTCGGTGAGTACTCACTTACCCGTTTATAGGACGATTATTCAATGGTTAGTTGAAAAAACCTCGGAATCACTGTCCGATCACTATACTTAATCCATTTTTGAACTAGTTTTGGCGTTTTACGACGTAAATTTTCGGATTATTTAGTGAAATCTCGCAACAACTCCTGCGGCAACCCTATTTTGACAAAATACTTCGAGATTCTATCGCTAGAGGCGATAACTAAAATGTTGACATACTACTCTCGTCGCGGTAGATTTTAGAACTAACCATAAAAAAGCGGGAAACGTGAACGCGTAATTCATCGCTTATAATGTTTTGTGTACGAAAAATTGGCATTTATTACAAAGCCACTGATAGCCACCACAAACTAGGGTCGGTGTGCTACCACACAAAATATTAAGTAAATATACTATGGTAAATGATAAAAGTAAAATTACTATTACCGTTGGCGTCGATGCCTGAACAGTGAATGAGAGCGGTGCGAAACATTTATCGCATAATCAGATAAGAGCTTACGCTAAAATACTTGTTTGTGCCATGTTTTCCAGGAAATTTTAAATCGTCATCGATTCTCCGATTACAGCTGCGCCGCGCAAAACAAATATGCCACCCGATTCTTTCGACATTATAGAGTTTGATAGGATACTGTCCGTTCGAATAATTTGAAAAATTAATGACGATACCTACCTACCGCATTGAGTTATTTTAGAAGTGTTTCGGTGGAAAATTTTCAAATAAAGTATGAAATTTTTGTTTCATTAGTTTCTTTTACATTTGTTGTCTATAAAACGATAAATATTTTTGTACAGTATACTGTATACTTTGAATCTCTCTCTTTCTATATATATAAAATCTCGTGCAATGCCGGGTAAGGACTAGTAGTATATAAAATTCAGATACATAATAGTATACAAAAAAACTTTCGATAAATTTCTTATATTGCATCCCTATATATATATATATATATATATTACAAAACAATGTATTTATTTACAAAAATTGCAGTATTGTTTTGACATTTTACATCTATTATTGTAGATAGATGGATATAATAATGTTTTTATGTACTTTGACCGATACATTCATTTTCTCTTGAACAGAGAACAAACGAACGGCGGGTCCGACGGCTTTTTGATAATGCTGTCTTGCTTCGGCAGGAAAGTCAACGAATAGAAACAGTGAAAAATTATCTCTGAGTTCGGCATATCTTTATTCCATAGAAAACAAGTCCATTTCTGTTCTCACAAATTTGAAAATTGGAACAATGTAATGCTGCTGAATTGTACATAGATAGATAATTATTAAAATGATTACATTTTTTCACACAAACCGTCCTAAGTACGTACTTACGGTCTTTTGCGGTCTGTTTTTAAACATTAGTTTTAATAATAGAAACTAATATGTCGAAACTCGTGAACGAATTATTAAAAGTTATGTTTCTAGTTGTGTTCGCAAACAAATGGCACAAATCATCCGCGATACTTATATTATATCATACATCTCTATCGGGACGGTTACATTACACAAATATGGTGCGTGACGAAGTGGATAACTCGTTTTAGTATCGCACGCCCACCATATCTTCATATTGTATTTGTCGGGTTTGTTTGGCCGTGAAATGACACCATGACAGCTGTTCAATGATTTTAATCAAAACATGGAATATCCTATAATGGCTGGCATCCTGTGAAAATCATTTATTAATATCACACTACAACAAGTAACATTATTTCTTCCAGTGCTTCATTACGTAGCTACTTGCTTACACATTATTTCTTTATTAACATATAATATATTTTTTCGGAGGCTACCCGGATAAAACACGCCACGAAACTCCGTTAAAAAAGCGCGTTAAAAATGTACAATGAATAAAATAAAATAAATTAATAAAATGGTCATCGCTTTTATTTTCCACAAAACAAAAGAACGCCACCTGAACTTGAAATAAAATTCAGACAATGTTTGAAGAGATCAAAAAATACAATGATCTGTAAACGGGGCGGAGAGAAGGGAACCAGAAAAACATTTTGTATGTAGGTGGTATGATACATGTGTCTGAGACAAGTTACGCGCTTATTCTAATTATTGTCTTTATATTTTCTATTTTCTTGCAATTTGTATACAAATCAACACTTGTTGTTTTCAACAAATGTTACATAATGCTACTATAACATATTTTCCTTGTTTCCTCCTAAAGAAATTTAGCATGTTAAAAAAAAGAAAATTATTTTCAGGATTTTGATACAAAGGACGTTTTACACAATTTCGACAAAAATGTCAAATGATACCTTGTTGTTCCAAGTCTCGATAATATATTACCAATTTTGGTATATGACGCAGAAAGGGAAAAAATCTACGGTTCTCTGATTGATAAAGTAGGCCAGGGCCGAATTACGGCCAAAGCACTTTAGGCACTCGCACAGAGCGCAGAGTAATGCCGAGATCGCGGGTGAGTCAGAATTGAATATTTTTACAAATATTAAAGCACGCCCCTGACCTCAGAGAAAAAAAACGGTACGCCGATACAATTGATTGCTTTCTTGTTTTGTTTAGCCGTGACGAAACTATTAATTAATATATGACTAACATCATTGTTAACATATTTATATCATCAACTTAAAACTAGTTAAAGAAATAAAAATAGAAAAACGTTATACAATTATAATTTATTCAACATCTGATTACTCATATTTAATGTTGTAATGATGTAATTTTAATTACAATTGAATTACATACTTGGATAATGTCACACACAATATTAACTCACGTATGCGTTTACATACTAAGTAATATTTAGCTAATTTACAATATATATATATAGCTACAATTTAACGTGAACATGTTTTATACGTACAATTTAATGTGAATGTATTATTCTTCTTTCATATTAAAGAACTGTGTCGGTGCTATGCTCGCCACGAGGTCTCTATCCTGGACACCATTCAGAAGTTATAGGTGTCTATAATCGCCTTACTCTTTATTAATTTGGGAAATTTATTTTTGTCTGGACGATTCTTTCTGTTTTTTTCACTTAATTTTTTTCTCAATTACATTTCCGAGACATGCATTGTGTCAAAGAATGTGTCATACTCATTGGATCTTTCGACCTTTGATGATGCCTTTCTTATGGACCCCATTGCTTGCACTTTCTTCAAAACTTCGTAATTTGTAATTTTCTCAGCTTATTCTTCTCCAGAATCATATCTCGAATGCTTCTAATCGATTTTTTTCTTTATGGTTAAGGGTCCAGGTTTCACTTCCGTACAATGCTACGCTCCAAATGTAGGTTTTAATTATTTGCTTCTTCATATGTTTTTGATTTTTTCGTTAAAAGCTTGTGTTGCTAGTACTAGTGCAAGGGAGAAGACGGATTGGTGCCTTTGAGACGTGGTGTTGGAGACACATGTTGCGTATACCATGGACGGCGAGACGCGCGAATGTTTCCATTCTGTAGGAATTGAACATCAAGGACAGACTCTCAACCATTCGTCTGAGACGAATCCTTAAATTTTTTGAGTATCTTGCGAGAAGGGAAGATAGCTTGAAGAAACTGAAAGAAAGAAGGATGAAGAGGAAGAGACAGAGAAAGATCCTCCATCCGTTGGATCAACCGAGTGGAAAAGGCAACAGGCACTTCTTTGATGATCCGCAGGATGCCGAGAAAGTGGAAAAGCATAGTCAAGAGGGTGGGAGCTCATGGAGATTGCGATCTCAGTCATGACGGACCGACGTGGATGATGTCATTATTACCGAGTTTCTGGCATCATGTGTTATTGCGATATCCTTTCTTATTAATATTCTTCGTTCCTATTTCAATTATTGTTATATCAATAAACGGATTGAAAATCAGGACCGCCTGGAGGAATTTAAGGACCCGGGGTTACAGAAATGTATGGACCCAGTGGTGTTTGAAGGGATAGTATTTAAAAATATTATAAAAAAAGTAACAAGGATATTAAGGAAGTAATTTTATTCACGTGCTCTTATTACATTTAGAACCGGTAATGTATTCCATTTGACTCCTTCATGAACACACGGCATTGAAATTCATTCGTGAATCTCATCTTTATAGCTTATTTTACGTAATAATTTTATGTACTATAATATACTTCTGAGGTAATTTCATACCACTAACATTGTCCAGTGCCGGCAAAATCGTCATACTGTTCGTTTTATACGGCGGTAAAAATATTTAAATTACGTTCCTTATCTCCGCCTTCGTCATAGGCACACTGAATGCCGTCATTACTTTCGTCTATTTTACGTTATTTTCAATATTTTTAGATTATCGCTGTAGTATTGTGAAATTTTTATTAGTGTTGTCATAATAGCGATAAAGAAATATGTGTTAAACTTCTTACCATGCTGAACGCAGCCGATGACACTTGAAAAAGTACCTGTCTACATAATACCAAACAATAGAGCTGACAGATTTTTTTCGACATGTTTTGAACCCTTCTCTTTTACACCACAACGTTTCATGCATTTATACATCTTTAGCTCTTTCTCCCGCCATAATAAACACGGCATTAACTACCAACATTACAAAATTCGCAATCCATTCACAAGTCGTCGTGAATATGGATGATAAATAGACGAAATAAGTACAAAGTCTATTCAAATAATTATTAATGTATTTATTTACATGACGGATAATTTCTAGAAGAAATCTCATAGTCTATTTAATTAATATATTTACTGTTTCCGAGGTAAGTTTATAGAACTCCATAATCACATATGTGAAAATAAAACATTTGTTTTTTCATTCTACTGTATGGTATGTATAGAAATTCTCAGAATTACAATGAATAATGTTGTCCCTTTTCACCTCATGTAAATAGAATTGTTTAGCTGTCCCCCATTATAGTTATAAATACAAGTTGTTGAGTTAAATTGTTAAATTGATAATGCTCTTGCACGGCGAAACGCGTCTCATCAAGTATATTAAAAAAATAAGTGTGGCGCAACGACAATATTTTTCGATAAAATTGATTTTATATGTATGAATTATATATTAATTGATTCATATTTAAAATGTCACAGACCTATGTTCTGAATAATTACAACTTCACAGTAAGAATGTGTTCTCCTAATAATAGAGTTGTATCAATGTGTCAAAAATTTAATAAAAGTTAATTGATAATTCTGGCGTCTGCTATCAGATTGCTCAAAGGTATTTGAGATTCTGTAAAGATAAGGTATATAGATGGCTCTTTCAATAATGGAGCGATTGAATGTATTAATAACAGAAAGGTAACATATAGGTTCGAAAGTTTATCGGTAAAAATATTGTCGCTGTAGCATTGTTGTATAATGCACCTTCCCCGGTTAGGTTAGGTTAGGTTAAAGAGATCCGGGTTCAAATCCCGGTAGCGTAACAACAATATTTTTCGATAAAATTGATTTTATATGTATATCTTTCAAATTAATATATTTAATTCAAATTTTATTTTCACATATTGTATTTAATTAACGTTCAATATACGAGTATTACTGCTAGCGGGCGTAATAAGGTCAATTGCGAGAAAAAGTGGGCATGGCAGGATATTTGTAGGGAGAAGGATTCGACGAAAATGGTTATTTCTGACGAAAACATGTGTCCAAATTTCGACTTGGGTACTGTTTGTCAATAAATAATGGCTCGAGATATTATGTGTAAAGCTGGCTTATTATGTGACATGCATATTGAATATGTCTGCCTACCGACATACAAATATATATCCACGTACAGTTCGAGGAAAACGTCCGATATACTATTTTATGGTATCGCTTTATAAGATAAGCCTACTTTTATGTAACACCTAAAATTAATATCATTCTAGTGAAACTATGTCTTATTTTTAGAAATCTCTATGGTAAGAGCGTTATACAATTGTGAGGTATAGAATCAAAATTAGACATGTCAAATTTTTATGGTTTTTGTACAAATATAAAGCAAATTAATGTCTATGAGACTAGTCTATCGAAATTAGACAAATATCGTCGAATTTCGTATAAAAACGCATTTGAAAATTGTTTGTCACTTCAACAGCAGATATGTCCAGTCCAATAGATAATTAATTCAAATTCAGACAAATATGTTTTCAGCCAATAAGACGACAGTACACATTTGGTCATGTGACCTGTGGTTACTGGTCATGTTCAATATGATTCCATATGTGACAATTGTGGTACGAAAACAGGTAAATTACGGTTTATTCGAAAACAGGTAAAGTGTACATGTCTGCTTTTGATTCGGGATCTCACAATTATATGATATATAATTGAGGATAATACTGACAAAGTCAGCAACCTACATTATTTATTTCTAACTTTTAATGCTATCTTTGCTATCATACGTGGCATGGTTGTCTAGTGGGTTAGTACGCCCGACGATGAGTAACTTTAAATATTTTTAGGTTATTGGGAAAAGAATGGCTGATTTGAATCAGTTTGAACATTTGTTTATTTGATAACTAGGAATCTAATAAATGTATTTATCGGGGTATTAAATTTGCATTATTTAAATCTTTCAGAAATGGGATAGATAAAATACAAATTTTGTGTAATTTATTTTCTTGTATTTATTTATTAAGTCATTACGCATCTTAAACAGCATGCAATGTTAATAAATAAGGTGATGAA
The DNA here is from genome assembly GCA_031772225.1 of Eubasilissa splendida. Lineage (NCBI taxonomy): Eukaryota > Metazoa > Arthropoda > Insecta > Trichoptera > Phryganeidae > Eubasilissa > Eubasilissa splendida. The sequence goes on from CM062859.1 coordinate 6,369,807, forward strand.
ACCACTTCTGAAAGGACAGCGCGACATTGATTTGAAAAGTTTGGAAATGGAGACTTAAATCTTAATGAAGTAGATAATAGAGGACATTCCTCTACTATTGAAAACAACGGATTGAAACCTTTAATGGAAGAAAACACACAAAAACAAAAGCAGTACAGATTAATCGGAGAGCACTCATCTTGCGCATTACAAATCACTCTTGAAGATCACAAATCACGCCTGTTTAAAAGAAGAAGAAGATAAAATCGGCTATTATTTTTGGATAGCGCTAGCTAGCATCGTGATGCGACAGTATTTGCCAAGCCTGGCGAAATGTTGAAGCCTGGTACTCTGATTGTTACGGTCCACCCTAGATATGTCCAAAGTGGTTTTACATAATATACAGGGTGACTGATAATGATGATGGTAATAAAGGTGACTAAAACCATTTGTCCCTGTAAATGATTAGCGATAATACCATAAGAAAAATAAACTAATATCTTACTTCGTTTTGTGCACATGAGGGGTATAAAAGCAAAGACAGAAAATTATATAATTTTTTTAAAACATTTAGTGCAGTTGTCTTTTCATATAGTTTTTACCCAGTCAAACTTACCAATTTTTTATTAAAATCGGCGTTGGTTGCCAAACCAGCTGCCATGTATATTAGAACTCGACCAATACATATCGATTTTTTAGTTATGGCCTTTCAAGAATGTGTTCAAGAGGCATTATTATTATTAAGATTGTTTTATTAATTTACAATATAATATTTTTTAGATTTATTTAATGTGTAATTATTTTATGGATAAAGAATAAAATAATTTAAATCACATTTTAATAATAATAATAATTTTTGAATACATTCTAAAAGTGCCATGATAAAAAAATCGACCAATTCTCTTCGCTACTCAGAAATTTAAATGGTCACCAGTATAGTAACTGGCTTATTTTTTAAAGAAGATGTTGTATTTATTTTGTATTTTAAACTAGATTAAAGGGATTATCATTCATAATAATTGATCTTCAAGCTCCTGTCAGTTCTTCACGTTTTTTTAAAAAAGGGGAAGCTGAATTTGCAACTAGTACCCTCAATTTAATTAAGACAATATATAAATACAAAAAGTAAATAAAAAAAAACATATTTATAGGGAGAACACATTATTATTGTAAAGTTGCAGTTTTTTGCAGAATATAGTTCTTTGGTTTTTTTAATACAAATTAAGTGTATCAAAAAAAGGTAATAGCTTTTTAAAAATGGAATAACAGATGTATTAATTTGAAAAAGCTGCAGCATACAGGTTCGAAAATTTGTCGTCAACTTATACAGTCGATGTGACGTAATACGTTTCCCAGATAGGAAAAGATCCTGGTTCGAATCCCGGTAGAAACGAAAATATTTTTTCGATAAATTTATTTTTTCTGTATATCTATCTAATTTAATTTATTTTGTATTAAAAAAATCATGTTCCTCGAAGATATTTTAAATCAAAAACCAAAAAAAGATGACTATTAAACTCAAAAGAGAAATATCATATTAAAAGAGTAGGTATATCATACCGTTGTGATTCTTGGCCAACTTCAGAAAACTTCTCCACTTCCGTCTATTTTTTGCAGCCTGTCTCCAGTTAGTTATGCTGGATAGCAGGTAGCTAGCCTATAGAACCACCTCAACCTCAACTTCGTCTTGTTGGCTTATTAGTGATGTCTCCTCATGGGTTCGCACCGGTTCTTGTGCACCGGTTGTTAATATTGAATACCTCCCTCCGAACCGTTTATTGTTTTTATAATAAAATAAATGTGAAAACTGTCACTTTTGTATGTGTGTGTGTCAGGTGAGTGGTGGGGGTCATGGGTTATAAGAGGCCGTCACTGGGGGAACGAGCCTCTTTTCCATCGTTCCTTCGCAATACTAATAATCAATATCTGAGTTATATAATTATAAATTACTGTACATACATTATTGTTGTAATAAACGAATATTGTTTCACATGACTATTGAGTTTCACTCCAAAGCAATTCGAGAGTACAAAGTGAGAAAAGAACCCCGAGGGAATCTGGCGGTACTTCCAAGGATACCACAATAAACTATTGAGGTAATGGATACGTTTCAAAATAATGAGAATTGTTGTTCATTTCGGAATGATCTGATGCTAAAATCAAATCATTCAGATTGTCAGAGTGTTATATCTTTGTCATTTTTTTGGATTCCTTCTCAAGATCATATAAACTGGATAAATTGTTTTTTTAACGTGGTCAGGAATTATAGCTAAAAACGAATTTAGTATATATTGGGAGAGGGGCTAATAAGTTTAGCCGATTGGTATATTTTTTGCGAGACAATAGGTACTTGTTATCAAGACACCTTTTAGGTAGTAGGTTATCACCCAGTCTTGCTACATGGCCGGCCCAATTTAATGTGCCGTGTGATTGGAGGCTTTTGTCCACCGTATACCATTATCCCGCTCGACTCCGAATATTCGTCTAGGAATCATCCCCTCAAAAATATTCAGTTTTCTTTCACCATTTCGGCCCGATAAGTGTTTTGTATAGTTTGGATTTGATTTTTATTCAGAGAAGACTTGATTTAAAGTGCCTTTGGATACCACGTGGCACCTGTTAACCTTACTTTACGCAGTGTCGATATCGTAATCAATGAGGTTTATCCGAGATGCGATTATTGCTAGTTGAAAACTTTTTAGCACCTGTTAATCGAGATGATTCTTCTGTTGATATTTTGTGTACGAGTATGTCTCTACTAATTTAATAAATAATAAATTTGACTTGGTTCAGCGAACACCATGTTAAATCAAAAAAAAATATTTTCAAATTAAACTAGCAAAAAAAAATTAATCAGAACAAAATACTTATTCGCCCTTATGAAATTTCTTGTTAAATACTCCATTTATTGCAGATGCATATAATAAATGAACTACTCCAAATAGCGATGATTATTGTGATTGTGATTTTGTTGGAATGTAACGATGATTGCTATATAATTATTAACCTTTACCATACCGTGATATAAAATACTCATATGTAGCCATGATGTCAACTCATGTTACCGTAAGAAAATTTTAAAATTTTAAATGTGAAGAAAGTATAAATGGCTTTAAAAACAACAAATCAATTTTATACCACAGTATGGTTCTGCCTACTATCACCTACGCAGCGCCTGCCTTCAGCAGCATACACAAAACAAAATATACGCAGCTCCAAGTTATTCAAAATAAAGTACTTACAATCATACACAACACCACACCCAAAATAAATATAACTAGACTACATCACCAGCACAAGGTGAAAACAATAATGCAATGCTTTGATAAATTATCGGCAAACTTCCACAAATCTTGCTTCCATCCTTCTCAAGATAATCCTCTCATCCGAGCTCTCGGCTCGTACGAGCACAACATCAGTCTCATGCCTTTCAGATACAAACATAGATTGCCCAGGCACTATTTCTTGAAGCGAAGTAACGCGCTCGATCCTCCGGACTGAGATGCACACAGAAGCGGACAGCGTCGACTGAACTCTCCAATAAATGACTTTGTAAAAATAAAAACAATATTCTTAAGTGTAGTAGTAATTTACTTTAGTTACCTTGTATGTATTATGTTAGAATAAGGCGGCACTGTACATAAAGTGTCGCGCCTAATTAATTTGAAGCATTTAACTTCCAGTAAATTGTTTAGAGGGTTTTTTATCAGAATTTTTTACCCTTCCAATTCATGTATTAATATAAAACGCTTATGATGTTTATTACAATAAGGTAGTTAGTAAAAGTGTTAAAGCGATTAGCGATACTACAATGTTATTCTCATATTTTATTTATATAAAATTGAGTTTAACGATGCGGATTTTACGTTTTATAAACAATATCGTCTAAATGCCGTCTATTTCTCTCAAGGCACTTTTGCAATCGGACTCTTCAATTTTCGAACACGCGAGAGCAAAGCGTTGGTTCAATGGCAGCAACTTCACGGCGGATATTTTCTTGTAGGGCCTGATTTGTTCGAGAATTGTTGCTGTAAATTCCCGACTTAAGGTATCCCCACAAAAAAAAAATGTGTAAAATAATGAATCAAATCAATTTCAATTTGTTGCAAATGTCAGATGATACCTTGTCCTTGCGAGGTCACGATTTTTCAATAATCTCACGTAATCACATCGTCGTATGAAACTATGACATTTCTTTAATACATGTGTTTATATATTTTTGTAATTTTTTATTTGTTTTATACATGTTTTTGTACCATAATAGTTTACACTGTTAAAATTTCTAAATAAAATATATATTATAAGACTGTTAAATAAATAAGAAACAGCATTCTAGCATGCAGTGTAAAACCGTTATTTGTAAATACTCTATACGAATATAGATAACGTTTCTACAATCTCGCCGAGCTGATAATAACATTCTGAAGTAGTAAGATTAATTTCATTCATAAAACCGCACTCAATGAAAAATATAACCGTTGCCACGATTTTTGCGGAAGTTGAGGCCAGATAATGGTTCAAACATGGCTCCTGACTATGAATCCGAATAATTATTGCAAGCAAACAAGTCATTTACCAAATTGTGACGTTGCAGCTCGTGAATCAGTACACTAATTAATAATATTCCCTCAAGGTTTAATGAGATAAATCTCAAGAGATTTAGTTGAGAAAGATCTCAGTGTACGTGGTACACGTATTGGGATTTTGACGTTTGACAGCGAGATTCCATCATAGATACCTACAACTTTTTATTTTGGAAAGTTAGACAAATGTTAAATTAAATTATAAACACATTTTTGGTTTTCACTGCTATTGCGGAAGATTCAAGTTCTCAACTGACGAAAGGAACATTAGTGGATAATAGGCTGAAATTTGAATGGGAGCATGATGCCTGCCTCAGAGATTATCTCGAGTTGAAGATCTCATAAAAATCTCACCCAAGGACAAATGTGTTACATTACACAATTGATATAAATGCTTCGATACTGACTTTGTATTTGATGACCAAATCCGAATTATATTCTTTCTCCTACTAAATAACATATTGCATCGTGAGATTAATGGCATCTCCTCGTGTAGGGTAATATAATATAAAAAATTTCATTCTTCGTGCAAAGTAATGTTTATCATATAAATACACATTAAATTTAAATATTTAGGAAACAGATACATTTATGTTATTTTTAGAACACATTCTTATTGTGAAGTTGTAATTATTCAAAACATAGGTCTGTGAAATTTTAAATATGAATTAAATATATTAATTAGAAAGATATACATATAAAATCAATTTTATCAAAAAATATTGTTGTTGCGCCACCGGGATTCGAACCTGGATCTCTTTCCTAACCGGGGAAGGTGCATTATCCAACTATGCTACAGCGACAATATTTTTAGCGACAATTTTCTAACCTATATGTTACCTTTTTTGGATAATGCACCTTCCCCGGTTAGGAAAGAGATCCAGGTTCGAATCCTGATGGCGCAACAATAATATTTTTCGATTGATTTTATATGTATATCCTTCTAATTAATATATTTAATTCATACTTATGTTATTTTCATTTTTATGAATTTTTATAAAAATATAGTTGCAAACAGGGTCAGGTTGTAACGTCAATTTTTCAAATTAAGTTGTGCAAAATAGGACCAATAACGTAATAACCGTAACTAAGAACACATGGGCACTAGCTGAACGTCGTACCGCTGTAAAAAATGAGTACTTCAACGACGAAGTTCGACAATTGAAAAAGGGTTTTTTGGATTTTTTAGAGAATTCAATTTTTATAATAAAAACTAGTGAATTCACATTGAAATATCAAATTGTTGTTATTTGTATCGATAAATTGTGTTTGTACGTGCGGCTTCTTATTTTATTTTTTTGTGGTGGTTATTTGAAAGATAACTTAAAATAGTTTTAATTATGAACGAAGTGATTATATTTGTAAATTATGTTACACTAAAAATGATCTAATAAATCTTTACAGTTTTTTTCAATTATTACAACATTTCAATTAATGATGTATTTGGCCATTAATTAAAATGTTGTGTGTGTCCCATCTTTCAATCAATTTGTCGATGCCTATTATAGAAAAATCGGCTGATCTGGAATCGAAATGGTTATCGTTATGAGTAACGCAACGTATTTGATTGGAGAGCTACCGAAAATGGTGATAATCTGAGGTCGGTACTGGAGGGTGAATGTGACAGAATTTCCCAGTTGAGCTGCTGGATGACGATTAACCTTGATTAAAGGCGAAAAGAAGTATGTGTCGAAAATGTTCATTTTTCTCAACTTGACACTCCATTATTTAAGAAAAACTTATCTTAATTTAACTTAAAACTACCGAATAGTATCCCATTTTTTTCACAATAGCATTTAAAAAAAAAACGTAAATACTTATTAGACGACCCAATAGACTGTATAAATAAGACCGATTTTGGAGGACTAACTCCTTGGCAGGGCAGGTAGTAATTTAAGAAGATAAATGATAATATATTTATATCATAAATGCATATTTGCATAACCGGTAAAAACCGGTTAACCGGTTTCTTAAATGTAAAAATAACCTCCAACTGACGGTTTTAAAAACCATGTACAAAATGGCATATCCTGTTGTATCCTTTAAATATAAACAACGATATGAATTATAGTCAAAACCAGAGGCGTGCACTGCATACAAGCAAAAAAGCTATTCATTACTAAAAATTCTGGGAAATAAAAATAAATAAATAATCTTTATATTATGAAACGACCCTTAAATTAGCGTAACCTTGTATATGACGTAACCCACGACTTCTGTCTAGCCATGGGTTATTTGCGAACCATTTGCAACGACTTTGTGTGCATCTGGTTCGCAATTTGCTAGCACTTAGGTCTTGAATGAATCTAACTTGTTTTTTTAATCTTTTTTTAGTGAATCGGCATCTTGATGTCTCACGTTCTGTATTGCTCCATAGATTTTCTATAACTTGTGCAATTTTGATCGGATCCTAAATTTCGTGAGTGTTATTTGCGTCTTTACAAGTGTGTCCCGTCTTCTTACTCCTGGTATTAACCGGACTGATTTTCCGTTACTTTACATTATTTACCAATAAGGTGGTAAATTGCAAGCCCTTCCAGTTAGCGATTTATTTTTCAATTCATTATCAGAAACAAATTTCTTACTTGTATAATGCCACTGCCGCGTTTCGTCATCGACCATGTTTTATGAAGGATTTTAGATTTCAGAACCATTGATGTCTCAGTTTTCCTGTAATTATACGGATAATACATTTCCGTTTTGTTCTGCAGGCGTCCTGCTCTGAGCGTCAGTTTGTATTTGTGTCTCTGTCTTGATGATCTGCAGGTATTGTAACCACACTAATCTGCAACAGAAATTAATCATCTTTAGTAATCTACTGTGGATTTAAAAAATATATTTGTGCCCATTATTATGAAAGTGGTCCAAGTCATGTTTCTTTCGTTTCGCGAGATATTTAAATTTTTTTTAAATTTCTTGACTTGTACCACTTTCATAATAATGGGGACATTTATCGAGAGGAAAAGTATTTAAACCCAGATACAAATAAATAATGATGTTCTCCTAATAATAAAGTTGTATCAATGTGTCCAAAATTTAATAAAAATGAATTGATAATTCTGGCGTCTGCTATCAGTTTACTCAAAAGGTATTTGAGATTCTGTAAAAATAAGGTAGATGGTTCTTTCAAATAATGGAACGATTAAATGTATTAATATCAAAAAGGTAACATATAGGTATAGGTTCGAAAATTGTCGCTGTATCATAGTTAGGAAAGAGATTCAGTTTCGAATCCCGGTGGCGCAACAATAATATTTTTCGATAAAATTGATTTTATATGTATATCTTTCTAATTAATATATTTAATTCATATTTATAAAGTTAAACATCAACTCCACGAAGAAACTTTAGTCTCGAGATCGCAATTGACAGATCCGAGTAATGTAAACATTTCCTTGAATATTTTGCGTGTTATGGAAATTGAACTGACCGATATATATCAATATACCTTTTATATCAAATATACATTTTATTGTAAAGTTGCATTTCCAAACATCGTTCTGTGATATTAAAACAAATTAAATAAATCAATTAGAAAGATACACCTACAAAATTGTTTATAGGCAGCGGCGTGACTACGACGTATTGGGGCCCACATTGGATAGGTGGCCAAAAGATCAGAAAGTTTAGAATACATTTGTGAGCAATAATATTCCTAGCGCTAATATGGACTGATATTTTTCAAATCCACCACAGCAAGAGATGGAATTACGTCAAATTAGAAAAAAAATATCGATACGTTATACAGCATAACCTCTCTTAGTATATCCGGTTAGGGACCAAACCATCGCCATAATTGCCGAAAAATATCGATTTGTGTTTTGTCACGAAAGAGTGAATATTATAAAAATCAATTTTATTTTTACTATTTCATGAATAAAACTACATAGAACTCAATATTCTTAAACGTACATGCATATGATAAGGGATGAACTAAAGGTTATTGCGACTGTAATTGTGCGTTTGGTATTTCATTTATAACGATGATTGGTAACTGTTATTTTACTATTAGAGTTTAAGTTTTCAGTATATCAGTGATTTGTCGCCGAATTACGGATAATCAGTTATTAATAATCGTTAAAATCGAATACAAATTTCACAATAACGATTTAGCTCATCACTACGATAGAATACTTACACTAGGTGTTTACCCTTTTTACAATTGAGGTCTAATGCCATATTATTTTTCATTTTGCATTGGGGACCAATTTTTGTAGGTACGCCGCTGTCTGTAGGCACAATATTTGGTTACCACCGGGATATGAACCCGTAACTTTTAACATTATTTTTCCGGATGGGAAATATATATATTTATACACACTTATTCGACAAATTCAATTTATGTAGGTATATATTATAAAAAATTAAACAAAAACAAAAAACATAAATCCTTGGTAACAATTATACCTAATAAGATCGCTCGTTTAATGGCTCGTGTAAAAAATTAAACAAAAACAAATAAAAAATAAAAATTCTTGGTAGCGACGATTCTTAAAAAGATCGATAAGGAACGATAGACGTATTAATTTGAAAAGTGTAACATATAGATTAGAAAATTTGTCGTCAAAGTACTGAGTGCTGTAGCATAGTTGGTTAATGCACGTTCCCCGGTTTGGAATGAGATATAGGTTCCGGTAGCAACAATAATATTTTTCGATAAAATTGATTTTATATGAATATCTTTCTAATTAATTTATTTAATATATCACAGAGCTATGTTCTGAATAATTACAACTTCACAATAATAATGCGTTCTCCTTAATAACTTAATAAGACCATTTGTTTAGTGGCCTGTGTCCACAATGATCTCACAATAAGACTTTAATATCTGTGTCAGTAAATGTACGTGTGTACTGGATGCGTCATTCTAATCCACGAGCAAAACACACGAGGTGATGCTTCTCGCTGAATTCTGTCTATTCTTTGAGCGCATTCGAGACAAATCTCACCCGTGGATACGGGCCATACGAAATATCTCATGTTTGTCTTCTTTTTTCAATAGAACCAATTATTTTACAACATTAATTTTTTTTAAATATCGTAGTTTCAGTCAATATACCTTATATCGGTGTGTTTCAAGGTCTAATTATGTCTAACCACAAAGTTAATGATAAATATTTAAAATATTAAAAATATATAAATACCTCACCGGAATTACACACATAATATCTATTTGTAGTTTAATAAACATAATATTTATATAATTATTTAACAATATTTTATAACACATTCCACTGTTCAAACTAAAAGCGTCAAGATATCGCGTTTTAATAATTATTATTATCGAAATGTAAAAAGAAATATACAATTTTTCATAAGATATGAGAGATAAAATTTGATTTTCTTGAATACTAAAACGTGAACATAAAATTAATTTTATTACTGTTGTTTTTAAATATATTATTATTCTGATAGCTGCATTAATTTGTTTCAGCAAAATGCCGATGAAAGATAGTCTTAATATTTAAAACAGGTGTTATTATTTCCGCGATTTCTTATCCGACCTTTTGTGTCTTGGGAAAAGCGTTCGCATTTAATGACGAACTGAAGTACGTTTCGCACAGACGCAACTTTATATACATTGAAAGCACACGGAATAACCCGTGAGGTATGTAATTTACTAAAGATTTTTACCACCTCCACAAAAATTAATAGTACAAAAGTGAAAATGTCCTATCTGTTCGGACACCGTGCTCGCTTCCGTTAGAAAATAATTGTGAATCATCCAAATTTGAGTCAACGAAAATTTTGGATTTTTCTAAAAATAACAGTGTTTTTGTTTTCATACTTAGTAATACATTAGACAGATGATAAGTTCCGCAGAACTGTGCAGTGTGATACGACCATCGTTCAATATTGGAGTTGCTTCATAATGGCTTTGTTTACTGACTATATCTTATTATTACACACATCATCATTCCAACATACTTATTTATTTCACTTTATTCTATCTCCTCTTCTCTCATACACCATCTTAATCAGTGGCGTAAGTACGCCAATGCGGTGTATTGTATTAGATAGGGATAATAAATACACTTCGTGACCCTGAACTGACAAGGTACCTGTACCAAATTTGACATTTAGGTCACCATCCACGTCGGTCCCTAGTGACTGAGGATAGTAATGTCCATGAACTCCAGCATCTTGCAGATCTTAGGACTGTCACCAGAGAAGTGTCTGTTGCCTTTTCCATTTGGCCTCGATCTTCCTCTTCCTCTTCGTTCTTCGACATGGCCTACCACAAGAAGCTTCTTAAAGCTTCGTCACAGGCAAATGGTCGAGAGTCTGTCATTGATGTTCAGTTCCTGCAGAATGGAGATATTTGCGCGTCTCGCCGTCCACGGTATGCGTAATATGCGTCTCCAGCACCACATCAATCTGTCTTCTCTCCGAGACCTTCGGGGTCCATTATTCCACACCATATAAAATATAGAATCCACCATAAACTGTACAAGCCAGACCTTCTTGTCTAGAAAACATCGCGATCTTTCCTGACTCATCAATAATTATGGACCAGAGATAATTAAAATCTTTGATAATTTAAAGGTCTGTAATGACATCTGTTAGTGAAAGCTGGTTAGTTTTATTTTTTCCTTGTTTATTTCAATTTTATTCTTTCTTTTTTAACCTTTCCTCTTCGATGACGTAAACCGAGTTGACACTGCCTCTAATTATGTGAATATCTCTGCAAATATACTAAATACAGAGTTCATATTTTAGGTATTTATCCGTTGGATAAAATAATTACAATATATAAGTGTTCACCATGCGCAATGATAAAAAATGTTTTCTCGAAGAACCTGACGTGAATTTGTCAATACGTGTATGCGCGGAGAAGTGCGGAAGGCGCAGAGTGCCAGATGCCAATCGTATCTTTAGTGGCAGAGCTTGCGCTGGCCGGGTTAGACGTGTCTTATGCTGTCGTTCGTGATGATCGATTCTTTTTTTTAATTATTAGCACTTTTACACAATAATTGATATAATATATATCAACTATTATTTTAATGATTAATGTAAGTAATAAATTTAAAATATTCATATTTATTCGACTCAAAAATGTACACCGAGTTTACAACACCGGAACGTGCGTTTTTATTTTAGCACCGTAAGGGAAAGGTTAATGCAATAGTAGGTACTCCATTAATATGCCAAGTTAGGGAACAGACTAACGCTGCAAAGAAAATAAGTTATTATTTTTAGGTTTGAGTTCATAAAAAATACTTAAAAACACATTTCAGGTTATTTCATGAAAGTATAAAAATTATAAGAGACAAGATACTAATTTTGTTCTTAAATACTAATTAAATGTATTAATTAAAAAGATATACATATAAAATCAATTTTATCAATAAATATTGTCGTTACGCTACCGGGATTCGAAACTGGATCTCTTTCCAAACCGAGAAAGGTGCATTATCCAATTATGTTACAGCGAAATTATTATTGACGACAAATTTTTGAACCTATATTTTTGAATTAATACATCTATAGTTTCATAATTTGAAAGAGCCATCTACTTTATTTTTACGGAATCTCAAATACCTTTGAGTAATACATTTAATTATTATCAACTTCACAATTTGAATGCGTTTTCCTAATTATTTTGTTTTTATTATTAAATTAATAAACTCGCGGAACATTTAGTGTTCTTATGTCTTATATAAAAAAATATTCAACATATTTGCATTGAGCCAATTTTTTTAGGTACGCTACTGATCTTAATAAATAAAATGGTTTGCGACTTGATAACATTTGGCGTCGCCTAGGCGGGATATAATAATAATGCAAATATGTCATTCCAGGGAATAATATTCCGGAGTGCAATTTATACAATTGGATGCGTTATTTATGTGTTTAATAATAAATATCACAGTAAAAATACAGTTTTATTTAAAATGTTAATTATAGATACAGCGCTTATGAAGATTATTTTAGAAAAAGCTATTCTGTCGAATAAAACATTAAAAAAATATAAATTATAATATTTAAATAAAATCACGTGTCAAAAAATCAACAGAAAATCTTAAATATATGAACTCTTACATTATAATTCGTATTACGAAAACGGCGAGCACTATCTGTTTTATGAAATGATAATTTTGATGTGTATGTATGTTATGTTAACACTTTCTTCTGTTTTGTATTTAAAATGAAATACCGAAGACATCTTTTTTTGTAGATATGAAACAATTTTTCCAATATATAAAATCGATTAATTCCATACTGGAATGTAGATACAGTAACAAGGTACGAAACAATATTATGATTCCAAATATAATTGTACGTTCATAATGTATGGTCACGTAGTGTCTTAATATTTAATTAAACTACTGAACGCGAAGTGTACTTGAATACATGAGCAATGTACATCACAGAAATTCACGTTGAGAAAAATTCTACTGCAGGGCCGCCTTGAGTATATTTTATTATTTGTATATTGCGGCCAACGAATGGCGGCACGCGGGTCTGAGTCTTGTTTTTATATAATACATATAAAATGACACAGTTTGTCTTCAAAATATAAATATGGAACAAGCGAATGATGTGTATAAAAATGGAATTTATAATGTTGTCGCGTACGACTAAAATTATTAGCCCGAGGGCTTCGGATACTTCGAGTCGCTGGGTAAACTGCGGTCTAACAAAATTACCCAAGACACATAGTAAACTTGTATTTGCTATTTATTTTCACCTTCAGGGGCTAGTTGTGGTAAGGAGTATCGTGCTCGTGTGTAGATGACATCATTCATTTTTTATTATTCAGACCGATAATCGACGTGAAAAAATGATTAAATTGAATTATTCATTACTTACTTAGTTTTATTTTGAATTTATGCAATTTCTCTTCCCTTCTTATGGTCCGTGTTCACGGAAGAGATTTTCGACTCGAGACAAACTCTGAAATGCGAATTTCGTTCGAATAAGATGCTTCGGAGACAACTCTCGACTTTCGTGGGGCCGGTTGTGTAATCATTAGAAACTTTTACTATGGTAACTTTTTACTTTTGTTGTCCGTGGTTGAACTCGTTTACGGGTTATTCGAACGCCAAATTTATATTGTCAAAGCATAGATGGAGATGTCTATAGGTGTGATTAATAATCATGAAAAATGCTTTATCTTATGCATTATTTATGGATTTTTTCGTCTATGCGTTCGATATCTGTCACTTTGGCGATGACATTTTTTTAATATTATGTGTAATAATGTATATTAAACAACGAGATCATCGTCGGACGAACTGTCATCACTAAAATAGCGGAATATTGAATGATTAATTGTCGCATACTGCAACTTTCAAAGTGTCAATGCGTCGGATGACTTTTGGAACAGCTGAGAAAAGTCCGCCATATTTAATTATCGATTCTCGTTTTAACAATCGGATATCGCAGAGTAAAATGAGTTTACTACGGGATGTGCTTTCAAGAAGTAACTGTGTTTTTACTAACGATCAAACAACTTTTTTTACTATGGTAAAATGTTACTACTGAGCGTTGTCATCATGCTCGTCATTTGGGTGATTTTGAATCTCCCCAGTAGCAATTAAAACACAATAAATGTTTGTAATTTAATGTAATTAATGTTTTAATGACTTATATATAATTTTCAGAATAGATAGTTATGAGATCTATGAGTTGTAGTTTTAGGCGACGTTTATGTGCACATATTAAATCTCGCTGTCAGAACGGACGGCCGTGTACAATGGATTGAGTTCATGTCTCTTTCTAACAATCTCAAGCTAATCTCAGAGTTTATTTACAGAACAAAATCTCATCACGTCTACACGGTAGTGAGATGTATCTCAACTAAATCTCTGACATTGTCTCCTTCCGAAATTTCTGTCTGTCTCATTCTATCTCTTCCTCTTGTATTATATTCGTACTTACGTTGATTTGTCTCAATTTTCTTATAAATTCTGTCCGAAATTTGTTTAGTCACAGCAAAACGTTAAAATATATTTTTTATTAAAATTTTTTCGTGTGACTGAAGTATTCTCTTTTATTTGACTATATGCGAGCATAATTTTTCCTTCTTTTTAGTTAATTTTGTCCACACATTAACTAAAGCAAATGAAAATGAAATTGGTCAAACGACGATAATTTAAAAATTAATCTTTTTTTTTTATTTTGAAATTTTTACAATTTTTTATAATGTATGAGTTACTCGAGTATTTTACATAGCTAAAATAACGAATTTTTTTTTTAATCGCTTGCCTCTCCAAAAAAAATACTAACTCTTGTGCTTGGAGAGGGACTTACACTGTAATAATTTATATAGAGTTAGAAGCTATACATTATTTGTAATCTATAATACTATTTATAAATGTGTGCTTCTGAAGTGTTCATTTAATTTATTTTTTTAGTTCTTTTATATCTTTTATCTATTTAATTTGTGTAGGGAGGCTATTGAAGTTTTGTATCCCCACGTGTATAAAATTTTGCTGATAGTGTTTTTAAATCTTAATGATGTACTTGTTGAAAAGCAATAAATGTAGTAAACAATGTTAACTACTAATTAAATGTATTATTTATGAAGATATACATATAAAATCAATTTTATTGAAAAATATTGTTGTTGCTACCGGAATTTGAACCTGGATCTCTTTTCCAATCCGGAAAAGGTGCATTACAAACTGTGCTACAGCGACACTATTTTTGACGACAAATTTTCGAACCTATACGTTACACTTTTAAAATTAATACATGTATCGTTCCATTATTTGAAAGCCATCTACATTGTTTTTACGGAATCTCGAATACCTTAGAATAAATCTATAGCAGACGCCAGAATTAACTATTAATTTTTATTATATTAAAATATCACAGACCTATGTTCTGAATAATTAAAACTTTACAATAAGAATGTGTTCTCCTTATTAATAATGTTAAATACTGTTATTCACTATCAAACAGTATTTTTTTTTTTATATTCAGTTATCGTTTTTTAAAATTTCAGGAGAGATTAGCTGTACACAATGGAGTTGTGGTTTAATACTTGCATCTGTATAGAAATGACTAAAAATTAATAAAAATGA
Source organism: Eubasilissa splendida (assembly GCA_031772225.1). Classification (NCBI taxonomy): domain Eukaryota; kingdom Metazoa; phylum Arthropoda; class Insecta; order Trichoptera; family Phryganeidae; genus Eubasilissa; species Eubasilissa splendida. Next base: position 6,385,402 of record CM062859.1, read on the forward strand.
AAAATGTAGCAAGTATAGCAGTACAAAAATAGCAGTACTGTATGTATTTAGGCAGGTGCAACAGGTGTAGGCACAGGGCCCAGGATTAAGAAGGCCCAATATTCCCTAAAATTATATTTTACATAAATAATTATTTTCTATTCTTAGGTTTTCACGTCTGTTCAGAATCTAATCTGTATATCTGGCCAGAAAGGTCAGATATATCCGGCAGATTAGCCTAGAAAACTATACACAGAAGATAATTATTTTCATTTGTAAACACAATAATTATCTTATATAAATATAAAACACCAATAAATGAATAAATATAAACAAATAAAATAAATATAAATAATCTTATAAAATACAAAACAAGACCTTGTTTTGTATTTTTATTAATTAATGCACGTGAATGATCTGTAATTTAATTATTAGATAAGTTCATTAATAAAATACATGTGAATGACCTTGTATTTTAATTTAATTGTTAGGCAATTTCATTTATAAATACACCTGAATGATCTTGTATTGTAATTTAATTGTTAGGCATTTTCATTTATAAATACATGTGAATGATCTTGTTTTGTATTTTAATTACAATATTCATTTGTAAATAAATATAAATGATCTCGTGTAGTCTTTATTTTTATAAAAATAAATACAATATTATATAACCAAAAAAAAAAAATGAATGAATTTTGTATGTAAGATGTTCTACTTCTAGGAATGTGGAAGAGTGCGGATTGCCGGCTCGATCTAGATGGTACGTGGAGAGATATTAATTCTAATTGGCTGGGACAGTCAATATGGCCTTGCAATAGTTTGAAGATAAGTGTTTGGTCAGCACGTGTTTTGTGGAAGTTTGCTGCATCTAAATAGAAGTTGATTGATAGATTAGATCAGTGATTCCCAAAGTGGTCTATATCGACCTCCAGGGGTCTATGATAACTTGCAAGGGGTCTACGTCAGCGAAAAAAAAATTTGGGGGTCCATGAAATGAAAATGGGGGTCCACGATAGTGGATCTCAACATACACTGATAGTACCTATTTACTTACATTATAATCTTATAATATAAAGACATATAAATTATTATATATGTTTATAAAATTGTGTAAGTTGCAGGATGTAGGCATTCGCTTTGTGGTTTAAGTTTTTAACACTAAACTTCACTACAATTAGAAATTTACAAAAAATCAATATCAGGTCAATATCAATATAGGTAGTGGGTCTACCAAAAACCGAAAAACATGGCAAGGGGTCTACGACACAAAAAAGTTTGGGACCCTCTGGATTAGATCTAACATTAAGATATCGAATAAATCTATTTTGTATTCGTTTTGATCTCGCAACATATGTAATCTGTCATGGGTACCAGATTTGAGATGCGTACTCTAAGTGACCACGAACGAATGCGTAATACAGTATTTTGAAGCAATATAGATTTTGTATATATGTAAAACTGTTGTAACTTTTTTTATATTTCAATGCAATAAATAAATAATATTAACGAAATGTTTTAACGTTATTTGATTTGTAGATTGATAACGATAAATCTTTAAGTATGTTGGTGCCTTATGTGAGTATGAAATAGATTTCTGGTAAAGTACAGCGAGTTGTATATATGAATAGATGATTTAAAAATGTTGATAACAATTTTTACAAAAATATATACGAATTGTAGACATGCTATAACTATGTCTTTTTTACTGGTATGTGAATGAATTTTGTGTCATTCACCTTTACAACCTCGGTTCGTCTCGTTGCAGGCGATCCCATCGTTCGTTCGATCCGAAGTGTTAGTTATCATAAGCGACCTATCACTTATTCTGCATGTCAATTTTTTAAATTATTTTCCTTTACAGCTCATTCATACGGCATCTGACCGGCGGATGAATTAGGCCCGCCTCAGTGAACTTTTCTAATACGCAAGTCGCAACAAAATTCGTATGTAGGAACTTCAACTAATATTTTAAAAAGTAAACAAAAAATAATCAAAATAATTCTGACAGCCAAAATTATCATTCGATTCCTTTTTTAAAAATTAGTAAATTTTTTGTATTTGTGGACTGTCCTTTATGTTATAAATTCCCTGTCAATTGTTGTGTTTTAGAGACGGATCTTTGTTGTGTATTTCGGCCAATGATTTGTTTGTTTATCTTGGATGTACATCTTTCAAAATGGAATCAATTACGATATTAAATTGTGTGTTTTTTTTAAAGACATCGTCAATTGACAATTTGAATTTTTTTGACAGCATTTGTCAGGTGTTTTAAATTATTAAGTTATATATCGTTTACAAACACCCGATCATCGAAACAACCACGCGATCCGATTTAAAAATGTTTCAAATCTATCGCGTCATACGGGTAAGAAATTTTAATAAAATCTTGTGTAATCCGTAATTCAACGGAGGTCCATCGTTAAATACGAGAACTTTTGATCGATTTCGTGGCTACGTAACCGAAACACAATCGATATGTTAATGATTTTTACAGAGACGACGCGACAACATGGCGATCTGACCAAGTTACGTCACTGTCGGAGGCTGTGCGGTTGCGTCACGGTGGTGTGAGAGTTGGCAAGCAACAGTCGGAAAATAAGATGACCCATTTGGTGAGTGGCATCGCGCCCCTCGCGCCCCTCGCGCTCGGGTGACCTTCTCCCCCGCGCGGGCGGGGAGTCGGCGAAGTCTCCCCTCCAGAATGTGGCCGATGAAGGGGCGCATGTTTGGCGACGCGCATGCGCGTCCACCCACGATCGATACCACCTGGCGCACGCGCGTTTCGATCTTCATCAGCCGTAACTTCCCTTCGAGCGCCGATCGGTGGCTGAATTTGCTCCGTTTCGAAGCCGTCGGCATTCCAAAACGGGCCGGGATTAATACGACTCTGCGCTCGGTTTTACTGTAAACGGTCCCATGGAAGTTTTGTCGGACGAGTGAGCTGGTTTCCTTCGCGGCGGATAGTCTAGTGTTACTCCGATGTAGGATCATATGTGGAATGAGGCCTCAACAGTGAGTGATCGCTGCTTTAATTACTTTTCTCTTTTTTTTTGCATTCTTTGTGTCGGCAAATTGTTATGTAAATGAAATTAGCGCTGAAATAATATCTCACTGCCTTCATTGATCAAGAACCGCGTTGCGTATGGCGTAAATAATATCTCATGTTGCGTTTTCCTTCCTCTTCATCTCGAGAAAATTCCTGACGTCATCAGCTGTGAACCGGAATGGGTTTTATCTATTATAGACAGACACCAAATTTACAAATAATAATTATGTAACCTTCTTTCAATATTTATATTTACATTATCTTCTCTAGTCACGGATTAAGTAATAATCCTTAGATTACGAATGTCGCTTTTGTATAACTTTATTTATATAATACGGTTAAATTTATATAAGCTAAAATATTTAATTACGTAAATATTTTTCGTCAATCCCAACAATTAAATTATTACATGGATCAATTAGTATTCATGTTATGTGACGTATGAAACAATAAGTAAATTAAAATATACAGTCCATACATGTTCTAGAACGCTCGGCATGGAATATCTATGTCATAAATAAAGATCAAATGGATTCACAAGAACTCAGATTACTTTTTTTATTTTTATTATTTAGCCACGCCTTATCGCTTTTATATTTATTACACTAGTGTGCGTCTAGTGACGTGTCATTTGAATGTATTTCAAGTATTATGTGTTACGTATTATAACAATGCAATATAATATTTCGAATTATTTATTTTTTGCAGAAGCCTCGATGCATTTTAGAATAGATAATGCTCAAGATACCCAAAGGCCTCAAAAAAAAGAAGAAGGGAAAGAAATCGAAACGGAAAGGAGAGGAGGAGATATTCACAGAGGAAGAACTTGAAAAGTACAGAAGGGAGCACCAAGCGCAACCTCAGCAGCCGGAAGTTCAGCTCGACAGTGACCAGGAACAATCGGAGAAGGCCAAGTCAGACAAAGACGAGTGGTCTAAATTCAACGCACTCACGACCGGTGTCGACTCCATTCTTAAGAAAACTCAAGGAGACCTCGACCGCATCAAGTCCACTTCCTTCTTCCAACGTGTACCGGAAGGACCAAAATCTGTTGATCACCGCGGGAAAAATTTACCGCTCAAGCGCGATGCACAAAAGGACGGTCAGCGATGGATAGGATTTGAAGAGAAAAAGGAAAGTGGAGAAGCACAACCAAAACCGCAACAGGAAACTGTGAAATTTGAAGAGGTCCCGCAAGCATCGGTGGAATTCGTCGTTTCTGAAACTGAATCGGAAGAAGACGATTTTGATGACATATTCGACACTTCTTACGTTGAGGCCGTAGAAAAGGGTGAGGTAAAACTTGCGTACATTCCAGACTCACCAGAAGATGAATTAGACGAAGGACCTGATCCATTTGACACATCGTATGCCGATAAAGTAATAAGGGGACCGGAAGTTTCTAAAAAAGGAAAAAAGTTGGTGAATATCGGTGTTGCTGTAGAAGTTTTAACAGGTCGCTTGGATTCCGTGAATACATCTGCCGCAGCTGTAAAGAAAGCGAAGCGTCGAATTCCACAGGATTTATTATTCGAGAGCGTCAACAGTGAGGACATCGCGGATGCCGCAGTAGAAGAAACGGTAAATACAATATGTCTGCTCGATGATGACACTGAAAACTTTGAAGATGTCCCAGTTGATTTGAGCATATCCTTACACACACAATACATTAAAAAATCCAACGAACAAACAGGCAATTCCGAGGATAAAAACAAGGATATCTTGAATGTTTTTGATACTATTAATAAAAGTGATGAGGATGAAGATGACGAGTTCGCAAAACTAGCATCCGAGTCTTTAAGTAAACCCTCAGCAGCTGAAGTTTCTCAGACTCCGTTTGTACCTGCAGAGCCAGTCACTAACGACAGTTCTTGGGCTGCGTTCGAGGATTCAAAACCGAAGCCGGCCCGTCCCCCTCCACCGAGACCCGCCACTGGACCGAGTCAGATAAAAACTGATTCTGATCTCGTTCTAAGTCCGTCGATTGATGATGACAATGATGGTCCAGACCCATTCGACACAACGTTTGCGGAAAATATTTTACCCGGAAAAGCTGAATTGAAAAATTTGGAAGAAGAATTATTGAATTCCAACACCACAGATCTCACTAAAAGCGATAGTGATTTTGATTTTAATCCCAGAGAAGAGGAGCGCGCATATATCAACAATAGAAGAAAATCTTCTGTTCACATTCACATCACTGATCCGACAGGCATTCGGGAATCCGTTTCAGAACTAGGCGGCAATGCTGGCACTGAACACTTTGATACGTTGAAACAATCGCACCGTGACTTGTTAGGCGGCAGCAGTACTGATCTCTCTCAACTCGCCGACTCGCCCATTGCACCATCGGGAACGGACGATAGCGGACAGTTGGAATACTCTGATCCTTTTGACACTTCCATTGTAAATTTCATATCTGCACCTGGTAAAACAGAATTAAAGTTCATTGAAAATGAACTTTTAGGCGAATCTGAGATCAAAAGGTCTTTAAGCGATCCTGATTTTGATCCACTAGCGGAAGAATTCGAAGACACACAAACACACTGTAGAAAGGCGTCAAGACCTGAAAATCTCCTCGTTGCAAAAACAGTAATATTTAAAATTCCACCTGAAGGAAACGATTTTCTTAGCGCGGAGAAAGTTGGCTCAAAGAAACCAGTTACACCGTACTACGCGAGAGAAGCCTCAATAACAGACGAAGAAGTTGATACACTAGAGGATTTAGAAGATACGGAAGACACTTTTGATGTTTCAGGTGGTCCATTCACCGGAAGTTCAGCAAAACCTAATCAGTCGATATTGAAAAATAGCCAAGAGGCTATACTCCTTACGCGCAGCACTTCTGATCAAGATTTAAACAACGACGAGGACGATTATAACGAAAAATCTTTCTCCCAACTTAGAAGACACTCGGACTTTCCGGTGAATTTTTCGAAAACAATAGATTTTGCCAATCTTGCGAAAAAATCTCAAACAAAGAAAACAGATTTTTTGTCAATAAGCGAAGAAGAGTCATTCGATACAAAAGTTTTAACTCCGTTTCAAGAAAACAAAGGCAGTTTTGACCAAGAAATCGATCCTTTTGATACGTCGATAATAAGCAATATTTTGCTGCCTGGTAAGACCGAGTTGAAGGTTTTAGAGAGTGAACTTCTTTCTAAAGATCCTGCCGCGAGTCATTTGTTCGATCCTGACTTCGACCCTCGAGCTGAAGAAAACACAAATCCAAAGAACGTGCAAGACTTCTTAGCTCCATCAGACGACGCATTCCAAGCGAAAGCTCTCACCCCCGAAATACCCGACCCAGTAACAGGATTTCTAATTGGAACAGAAGACGATGATATAGATCCGTTTGATACGTCTATCGCAGAAAATCTAGTGCCTGGAAAGACGGAGCTAAAACTTCTCGAATCGGAGCTAATGAATTGATTGCCGTACCTCACTTTATTAATCAACTTTCAAAATGGCAGGAAATCCGTTTTTGGCTATGAGCGAAGACTTCGGCTCTGCTGCTCAAAATGATGCGCTGAATCCATTTTTAACTGGTGATTTTGGCGTCGTTGAAAGTGTTGCTACTGATAATCCATTCGCTACAAGTAATCCGTTTTCAGATTTTGGCATAACAGACCAAGATGCCAACATTACTGTTACAACGTCAGTTGACTTTTTCGGCATAACCGAGCCAGTAGCCACCACGGCAGGAAACTTTTTTTCTACTACAATTCACGATGCATATGATCATCCAGGTCCTGAACCGTTATTTTCGACATCTGCAGTTACGACTGTTTCGGGAAATTTTTTTGATACTACGATACATGAGCAACCGTTGATGATCCCTTCAACAGCTCCAAGTATGGTGCAGAAACCTACAGAACTTGTTTTGACTATGACAAATACAATAGCTGAAAGCGATGATATATCTCATATGTACTCGAGTGATGAAGAGTTAAAGCCTAAACGGCCACCACCTCCATCTCGGCCCATAGCACCTGAAACAAAGGATCTTATCTTATCAGTGACAGGACATATGGATTACACAAGTTCCCATTTGTTGGATAGAATTCCTCCAACGAGGACGCCTAGTCCAGTTTCAATGAGAGATTTGCATTCACCAAGTCCTACACCAGAGCACGCTTTTGGAGATTTTCTTGGTGATACGGATCTTAGAAAAGACCATAACGGCAGCAATAATTCAGGAATGAATCTTTTTGATGTTGATGACGTTGTGACTCAAGTTTCTTGCACTCCACAACAGTACAGTAGTCCGGGAACTGAAGTTGATTTCATGGCGACACAATCGTCAAATCATTCTGCCTCTCCGGTTCCCATAAATATAATATCCAGTCGAGACGCATCACCAAAAGATGACCATGCTGCAGTTGCCAAACCCCCACCACCGAGACCTTGCCCTCCCCCGGTGAGACCGTCTCCACCAGCGAGACCCGCTAGACCCCAACCTCCGCAAAAACCACCTCCTCCAAATGTAATCCCTCAGAGACCACCTCCAATTGTGCCAAGTTCGAATGTCAATAACGTTAAACCTCCGACAGTTTCACCTAGTAATGATTTCAATCTGTTTGATGCTCCGCCTATCCCGACTGTTCCAGTTAAGTCGACGAAAGAAGATATATTGAGTCTTTATTCGACGCCAAAGAAGCAAGAAGTTCCTGTAAAGCAAATAGATTTTTTGTCAGATGACATTCCTGATTTGGCGATGCAACAAGAGAACGCTGTAGTTGTGAATGAGATCCAAGCCCCGATTGAACACGTGACTCCCGTAGAATTCGACAAACCACAGCCGATGGATATCACACCAAATTCTGAAGATAACCCTACCACCGAGCACTTGGATAATGAAAAACAAAATATCGCTGCCGTAGAAGAACCAGTTAAAGCACTAGACGACTTCAGTGTACCGGAAAATGTTCAAGTAACGAGAACAAGTATTGATTCATCATTTTACCCCCAACCAATCGTAGAAAGTAAAAGTATCGAGCCACCATTCAGCAGTGAAGAGATGGTCACAGATACGCAGTCTGCATTTAATCCACAGCCGGTATTTGAAGACGAACAAGAGATAGAACAAAACTTTAACGCTTCAGAATGCAATCCATTTAGTGTTGAAGAGAAATCTGCCAGCAACGATATGTTCAGCGATTCAATGAACGCCAGCGATCAACCGTCAAATATATTTGGCGTCGATCCTGTTCCTAGTAACAACACAACAAACAATGGAGGATTCGCGTCAATATTTGGAGGAGAACCTCAAATAAACGAGTCTCCGTTTGGAGTTGAACCGACTATCAAGACGGACGCTTTTCCAGCTGAGGCAGACGACTTTGATGCCTTTTCTGCAAAATTCGAATCATCAGCCAATAAAGAGGCGGCATTTGATGCTTTTGGTGGATCATCAGCCGTCGCCCCAGATGACGGTGAGTGGGATATTTTATTTTGTACATATAGTAATGATTATCGATGACTCAAAAGTTCAGGAGGAAAATATGTTGTATTGACATTTTCGTAAAATTGAAATAATTTTTTGTTTATCTGTCGTACCATGGTGTACTGGTGTCAACCAAGGTTATTATGTGAAGATATACGACCTTGGTGCGGTAAAACTTACGTAAATTGAATTTTTCAATTTAGTTCAGTAATTAATTGTAAAATAACATTTTAATACACAGCTTGTAACAAATTATTTTTATCCATAACAAAGTGTATTGGCAAAATATATGCAGCGAATTTATTAATGTTTGCAAGTCTGTCAGCTACTAACCTGCCTCTCTAGGTATATATAAAATACATATTCTGAGATAGGTAGCAATTTTTTAATCATTGGCTCATTACAAGGTTTATCAATTCTTTTATACTTATTAAAATTATTGTGGCAATGATACATTTAACACGAAAATCAGAAATAAAAGAATGACCTAAATTAAATAAGATGTAAAAAGTAAGAACAGAATAAAAACGAAAGAAATTAATAAACAAAAATAAGAATGGTAATTTATGAACAATTTACAATTTTATGTTGATCGTTTACTTTCCGCAGTTACATAGAATCATCTTCATGTTAAAAATGAACTTACACATATTATATAGATCGAAATTTTTTTTCTCTGCCTGCATTTGCTACCTGCATCTTGAACTGTGTAGTCATGAGACAAGTGCCTCATTTTTAATGAGAAAAACTCTCATCCCTAGTGCCCACTGCCCACCTATCGGGTGACTAGAAAGCTTTTGCTAGTGAAGTGGGAGTTGTTTTGCACACTTTTTTTGGGCAAAATGGTAATCAATATCATTTTTTTTTTGTCGCGTACTTTGTAAATCGTACGACATGACAAAAGTCGATTTATGTATGTGAAATGTATTATCCCGCGACACGTTTGTATATACCAACGTTTTTTTTCTGACTACTTAAAAAGGGTGTATATTTTTGTTTATGAAACTAAAAATACGATTTTTATCACGTGTTTAAAAATTCTAAAAATACACCAAGCACAGGAATGATATTGGAGTCAGAAAATTCTGCGTGTACCGAAAGTGTTATAAATATGAATTAAATATATTAATTTGAAAGATATACATATAAAATCAATTTTATCGAAAAATATTGTTGTTGCGCCACAGGGATTCGAACCTGGATCTCTTTCCATACCGGGGAAGGTGCATTATCCAACTATGCTACGGCGATAATATTTTTCGCGACAAATTTTATTATAAAATTCCGTCAATTTGAGCTATTGATTTTATATCGATCGTACATATCAATTTATTTATTTCTGTTAAATAGCTACACCATCTTTGAGAAATGTGTAATACAATTTCAGTGGTAAGGCCTCACTGACATAACATTTTTGCATCGTTGGCAAAATTCATTCATTTTGTAAAAGCTCTAGAAATAAATGACTTAACTTTCATTTATAAAATATATTAGTAAGGATATAGTTTCTGTTTATCTTGTTAATATTTGTAAACATATTGCGATGCCGTACGTAGGGTATAATTTATTAGAACGAAAATATTTTGAGCGGAAAATACAATTTGGCGAGAAAGCCAAATAGATAATTTTCATGTGCGATATTTTATTTATGATACATAAAGACGATGATGATATTTAAGATGACAGCCGAATTTTGCACTTTTATTGTGTTTTAAATAAAACTCTCATCGAAATACAAACATAATAGGTTTACGCATAATTATTCGCGGTTTAAAAAAAATTTATTTTGTAACATAAATTATATTGTATTATTATATTAACATAACCAAAAACGAAAACAAACTTAAAACATATTAGAAAACGTTTACAAAATAAAATCTTAATTAATCAATTAATTAAAGAAAATAACACTGTACATTTTGAAACAAGCACATCATTAAGGTTTAAAAATAACTTTAAAATCCCTAAATGTAACACCAAACACTATCAGCAAAATTTTATATAATTAGGGATAAAAAATTTCAATAGCATCCCTACACAAATTAAAGAAATAAAATATATAAAAGAGTTTAGAAAGAAATTTAATGAACACTTCAGAAACACATAATTAGAAAATAAACAATATTATAGAATACTTCAGAAGCACACTAATAAACAATAACTAATTATAGACTAAAAATGAATAACTCTCTATATAAAATTATTATAGTGTCACTCCCTTTACAAGCACAAGAGCTAGTCTCCTTTTTGGAGAAGTAAGTAAGCTAACTTGCCCAAGGGCGGCTTTTTACTAAAATACGTTCTAGACACTAATGTTGACTACAAATTACTACTTTATTAGAAAATAACTATAGTGTTGTTTATTGGATTTGTTTTACCTGGATTATTTTTATTACACACTATTATCGTTTTGCAACTTGTGATTTTGTTTTTCAATTTTTATATATTTTTCGGCCGTCCCTTTCATTTGGAACATGGACAAGGAAAATGGAGAGACTCTGCGAAGAAAGATGGAACTATCAGTGGTCCCAAGTAATCAACAGCGCAGGACAGAGAGGGCTGAAATAAATATTAGAGACTTGGCTCGATTAAGATAAAGAGCATGAAGAAGTATACAATATTGCTGTGGTGTAATAAGAGATAATTACTATTGAAGAGGTTTTGAGGTCCATGGTAGACACCGTCGAAAATCGAGAGAGCCAATGGACAGGACACGTTCAGTAACACAGGTCTACCATTCAGTACAGATCTGACACCTACGCTGTTGTTATTATCATATTTATTAATATATCACTTTAAATACTCAATATTTAGAGTAAAAGTATGATAGCCATTAAATCTAGTAAAAACATTTTTTTCTCATTTAAAGTGCTTAAAAATTACACATTCCTCACGGTAACACAAGTTGACATTACGGTTGCATACGTGTATTTTCTATCACTGTATGCTGAGGGTTAAGACACAATGCATATCTTAGAAAAGTAATCGAGGGAGAGATCAAGGAAAGAAGATAAGAAAGACAGGTCCAAACATATATATATTTACCAAATAATGAGCAAGGCGACACTTTTGGATGGGAACGAGTTTTTTAATATGCAAAAAAATGTCGGAACATTTCACAGTTCTTTAGATGGGGCTGTTGCTCACATGAAACCTTACTTGAGAAATCAGCGAAGTGTCGGCGGGATTATTTACAACTTGTACAGACACATAAGATTAACAACATTGTGTCTTGTAATCTATTATTTATTATATTCAAAGATTCCTTGTACGCTTCGAGACTTCCGTTTAAACTTGAAATGATACAATTGATATAAAACCTTTTTGAACAGATACTGAAAGTTTTGCGTATTTTATAATTTGGATACCAGAATTTAATGTTTCAAGAGTTGTCTTAGCGAATTGTATAATAATGATGTATGCAAGTCAGTATTGCGTACTGTGCTCTTACAGACGAGAATGCTTTCATGTGCACAATAGGGATAAACCTAGTGAAAAGGATGAATTTAAAATTACCTTAATTAAGAACGATAATTAAAAAAAATCATAACTAACATTATATTATATGTATAATGTATAATGAAAATAAGTACAATGAGCAATACTGCAATTCTATTCCAATTTTATATGTTATAGATATTTATATAAACATATAAATCAATATATTCACACATTTCGGTATCGTACCGGACGTAGGCAGTGTGACAGCGACAGAAGGTCTAGTCAAAGTTATGTATGTTATAATGTAAATAAAATACATTTTGTATAATTAACCAAAAAAGTCAGGGATTCAATTAATTCAGTGTCAAGAAAATCACAAAATTAAAAAAAAATCTATGTATAAATAAATATGTGCACGCGATGTCTGGAGAGATGCAAGGCACATTACAGGGGTTACTAGGGGTATCTTTTCACGACGGGTAACATCGATGGGGTAGGGAGTTGGGGCGGTTGGTTGCGGAGGGAGGGTTGCGGGGTTCTAGAAGGGTGCTCAAGAAGCTTAGTTAAAATTTTTAGAGGGTTCTAGAGTGTTCTTGATGTTAAAAAATTATATTTGTGCGTTGCCGGGAATATTAGCTATTTTGAAACACCCATATGAATTTAAAATTTTTCGTTGCAGGAGCATACTCGAGCTGAAAAAATATTTGTATGTAAATTATATTTATTTTTTTATGTTATATTAAAATGTCAATTAAAAATGTTATATTTCAAATTAAATAAAAATGTTTTCTTATGCCCACAAGGGTGTTGAAGGATATAAAAAAAAAATAAGGCCAAACGCGTCTTACGGAAATTAAACGAGTAGAATTAAAATAAAGTGTTTTTATTTTCATATGTGTTATTATGGAGTTCTACAAACTTGTCTCCGAAACAATAAATTTACTTAAAAATAATTAGATACATCTTTCATTAATTCAATACTTTTGTGTCCGCTTTCAATTTCATGTGAAAATCATTTTTTTCAAATACTGCGTTTATATTATGTTTATGTATTATTTTCTGTGGTAGCCTGGGGCAACACGGCTGCCGGCTTCTCTTCAGGGGCGGATGGCTTCGGCGTGGACGACAGCTTCGACGCCTTCCTCACCCTCAGCGAGCCCCCTCCTGTGCCGACCGGCACCCCCGCCCCCTTCGGCAAGGGCGACTCTCAAGAATCGGACGAGGGGAACTTCAACGTCTTCATCAAGTAAGTTGTGTTTTGTCGAAGTTATATCCATTGTGAAACTTTCGCGCTGAAGCTGGACACGACGGTGATGAATTATAATTACAAAATCTTATTTAAAGCATATTTGTTAACATATGTGCTAAACAATAAAATGATATACAAATCCCCCATTAAAACGACATTTAGGCGAAAACATTTCAGCTTCTTTGAACAGAAACTACCGCACAATATTAAAAAAATGATATAAACGATGGTCTTTACGGGAAGTGTCCACAATTGACTAGATATCAGAAATTATACACTTTTTAAAACATACTAATATTGTAACATAGTTTAATGAACGTAATATCTAATCTTACGTATATAATAAATAGCCTTAAATTCTTCGACATATTCAAAAATAATTATATTAATCACAAATGTAGGCTTCGAATATATCATAATGATTTTAAAATTAAAAATATAGTAGCATACTTTTAAACTGTCAAAATTCATAGACTAAAAAATTTTTTTATTGATGAATTGAGAAATTATTTATTTATTTAATATTATACACGCCCTATTCAGGCATTAACATAATTTGTAAAATAATAGAAAATTACAACACAAGTGCAATATACAAAGAAAAAAATTACATAGTGTCAGCACGTTTTTACATAATTTTAAAAATAAATAATAAATATTAAACGTAAAGTAGCAATTTATCCGTTACCATTGAGTTAAGACACAAAATTTTTTAATAGTATAGTCCTATATAGAATTAAATTATAGCAAAAATGTCGACTACCTCCGCATATTCATTCCCAAAAGAATGCAGTCTGGGGACTGCGGAGTTAGCTAGTGCATGAGTTGTGACATTACCACTGTAATAAAACAATGAATTGTGTCTCGATGACCTCAATGGTGCGTGAAAGTCAAGCAGACCAACAATCTGGAGGTAGTCTATCATACAATTGATGATCCTGTATAGAAATATAAGGTCGGTCATCGCACGTCTCACTGATAAGTTTAACAATTTCAGACATCGTAATCGGTATCCTCAGAGCGTATATTTAATTTAAAATTAATAAATCTTAGAAACTTTCTCTGGACTCTTTCAACCTTTCAACCGCCGTCGAGTGTACAATAAAATGTGGAGACCATGTGACTGAATTATATTCTACCCGAGGTCTGACCAGAGAAGTGTAGAGGACTTTATAAGTGTGCAGGTGTGAAAAGTTTTTTTAGAGTCCGCAAAACAAATCCCAACATTTTGAAACCTTTATCGAGTATATTTACTTAAATATATATAAATTATTTTGATATAGTTGGAAAGTGTTTACATGTTGGTGGTGATTATTTTGATCATACGTTAACTTAAATAACAAATAAATTATAATTTGATATAGATAATAGTTCTATTATATTAAATTTATTTATTCCTGTATTGCATTAAGTCACAATTTTTAAAACATATAAATAAAATCTCGAAGTACTCTAATGTCTGTTCATCATAAATCGAAAAATAGATAGGAATTTCGTAAATGTTCGGGTGTTACATTATTTTCATAATAGTAAACGAAAACGTCTATTTACATTGTCAAAAATTTGAAAACTGGAATTGAAATAGTAATATTTCTAAGAAAGAATGGAGGGCCATTCATTTGATAATAGTAATTTACAACTCATACATAGTTGCGCCAAAGGACAAAAATTAAACATTTTATAAAATTTTGAAATATGTAATAATAAAAATAACATAAATATTCAAATACCGCCCATTATATTCCCTCTCTTATCCATTTTAACTCCACCCCCGCCCCCACTTCCGTTAACTCCAAAGACATCATATATTACTGTCTTAAAGTGCTTTTAATTTTAGTTGATCTATAATATTGATGGGAAGATGTTTCCGAAAATGTTATATATCATTTAACACAATGAAAAGTGTAGTTGAATAAAACAGAGTTTGACTCAATTTACAAAGTAATATTTCTGATATTTTGTAGGTAGATAATTATAATTTAATACTTTCAAAATTATCCTATTCTTAACGACCGTCTTCAAAAATAAAATAAAAACTTTTTTTTTTTAATTTCAAGACGTTAGTTATCAAAAAAGCATTTGTGGCATTTAATACGTATGATGATCCAATTTAGAAAAAACGAAGTTCTAGAACGAGTTTTAAACATTAGTTCAGAAAATAATTCTAAAACATCAAGATACAAGATTGATTTTTATCTTGCCATGACTTTGTTCCTTTATCCTTTACGCTGAGTAATTGGATCCACACCCAGCTCCTGACCTCATTCTCAAACTCCTCGGAAGCTGACTCTTGTTTAGTGAAATCACTTTAATCTTTTGTCGGCCAAACGTCTACTACATACATAGTACAATACACCACTACTACATACTTAGAATAATACAACTCTTTGTGGGTCCTCTACGACTCTGCTACGATTGTCTACGACATTCCGTGTGCGTAGTGTTATTCATCACTTGACCCAAAATTGAATAAAATTGTAATATAATAAAATTAAGATTTTAGACATTTTATTTATTTATTTGTTGCACGGAAAGATAAAATAAAAAAAATGTAAACCTCTTTAGAACTATCTAGCACGTGTCTATAATTGTACTTGTTTTTCTATTGTATACGATAAACCATTGGATTACTAAATTGGTGAAATATTTATTACACTACACGGTGTGTACCACCGGCACTGGCGTAGCGTAATAATATACCTGTTGTATGGTTATGAAAAATATATTTTAAAAAGAATTGCGTGAAAATGAAGTAATTATAGAAGTTAAAAAAAAAAACTCGCCACCGGTAGGATTTATTTAAATTTCAATTTCATTCAAAGGGAATCTTATTTACAGTTAAAACAGCTTTGACGCGGCTGCTGATGCGAATTTTTAAACCCACGTCTTTCAAATAAAGTTCCATGGAAGCTTTCGAATAAACATACTCGAATTTAATATGTGAATGATTTCTAAATTATGATAACTTAAAATTGTAATATAATAATATGATAAATTTTTTTTTTACCTACACACGAAGCTCACATTTGAAAAGATGAGAAAATGTGTCATTTTTGTAATAAAAAAAAAATCGTGCCAAATAAAATAAATCGTGCTAATTTATCATAACAAACTTCCCGAATAGCAGGAAGTGAGGTAGTTGGAAAAAAGTTATTTATTTGGGCGCGCTGATCACGAACATTAGTAAACAGTGAAACTTTGGTAACAAGAAAAAGACGCACACAACTAGCTAAAGTTTCTATGAAAGAACTTTCGAGAATACGGAGACACAGTGACGTAAAAAGCAAGCAATTAAAACTAGGTTGAATCACATTCTTATCTTTTCAATCTCCGTGTGTGCAACGGAGATCCGGACTATCCGCAATAGCGACAATCGTAAAATAAGTGCCTTCAAAATGTATTGCCAGACAAGGATGTTACTAGTGATGGTAAACCGTTACGTGACGATGTTTGGTAACTGAGATTTAACGATGATTGGTTAATAAAATTTAACTGTCTGACAGTTACTTTGTCATTGATCGAAGAATTGCGTTAATCAGTTATCAATCGTCGTTACAATCGAACACAATCACAGTCACAATAACAGTCAAAATGGCGGTTTAAATAACGATTTTACCATCATTAGATGTTACGTATCACGTGGATTGCACGGCGCACAAAATGCCCCAATCCAACCACAACAAGCCCTGTCTACACACACAACAGTGAACAAACGATTCTTCCAATTCTTTAGCCACATTATGTGTCACAGTAAGCATAGAAAGGTAAATTATCCTGGCAACAATGTGGGGCCTAAAAATACCTGGAAGAGTGTCCCAACGGTGGAAAGATACGTTGCATGCTAGTGATGAGCTAATCCGTTGTTTTAACCGTTATTGTGACTGTGGTTGTGAAATTTGTGCTCGATTGTAATGATGATATGTAACTGTTTATTTATTAAGGAGAACGCATTCTTATTGTAAAGTTGTAATTATTCAGAACAGACGGTCTGTGATGTTTTAAATACTAATTTAATGTATTAATTATAAATATATACATATAAAATAAATTTTGTCGAAAAATATTGTTTTTGCGCTACCGGGATTCGAACCTGGATCTCTATTTCCAATCCGTGGAAGGTACACTATCAATTGTGCTGTAGCGCCAGTATTTATCATGACATATTTTCGAATTTTATGTTACAAACAATGTAGATGGCTTTTAAATTATGGAACGACATATGTATTAATTTGAAAAAGTGTAACATATGGGTTCGAAAATTTGTCATGAAAAATACTGGCGCTATAGCACAATTGGTAGTGCACCTTCCCCGGATTAGAAATAGATATCCAGGTTCGAATCCCGGTAGAGCGAAAACAAAATTTTTCGACAAAATTGATTTTATATGTATATATTTATAATTAATACATTAAATTAGTATTTACAACTGATTATCCGTAATTCGGCGACAAATCACTGATATACTGAAAACTAAACCTCTAGCAGTAAAATATCAGTTACCAATCGTCGTTATATAAGAGATACCAAACGCACAATCACAGTCGCAATAACGTTTAGCTCATCATCAGTTGCATCAATCTGGAGAGACTCTACAGTCAGCTGTGAGGGCGACCCAGGACCGGGACTGACGGTACATTACGAGCCGAATCTCATCTATTTGACGTCACTATGATGTGTCAATAATGACATGAAGAAGGAAAGAAAAAATAAATAAAATTATAATGAAAGTATAAAAAGCTATTTAACTTTTAAATAGTAAGGTGACTTTTGATCCACTCTGTATAAAATTGAAATTTGTTTATTTTACGTTACATCTGTTTTCCGTTTCAGGTTCCGCTGGCATATTCGGTATGTCGTTATCGATCGCCGGGTTTATCTTTAGCTTATTGATCGAAAATTGGCGGGGTATTTATTGAGGCACGGTTAAGCCTATTTGATTTTAAATTATAATCAAAAAATTGTATTTTTTTACCGTCACATAACAGTCTAAAGAAGCCTAATCCGTGTGGTTAATACTTGACCTCGTGGCCTTTGACCTTTTGACCGATTTGGGGAGTCGGTAATTAAAAACTCTCCGCCAACCGTTTTTCATTAATTATTTCTATTGATGAATAAAACGTTATTAAAAATCGGCAGGTGTCTTTGACGTTACCGAAATGTAAAGGTTATTGCATTATATCTGAAGTGAGATTAAATATTTGGCGGTAACTTGAGCTGCTCCATATATTTAGGAGTAACCAGGTTTATTCTAAGGCAATAGTTTAACACAACATTTTTAACAGAAATAATGTAATACAAAATCAAAAATACAACTGCAAACTTAATATAAAATTAATTTTTATGACCAACCGGTCGGTATGTAATTAACTCATGAAAGCGATTTAAAAACAAAGTTACTCAATAAGTAATATTAATTGATTAAACTTTTATAAAAATCATAAACAATTTTTCTTTAGAGGAAATATAAATTAACCTTCTATAATAAAAATTACGTTGACACGTCTTTCACAAGCGCGCACTACGTCCGCCAATAGTATTTAGCTAAGTATCCCGATTTTATTGAGCGTTGTAGTAACTATTTGTTGTAACATGCCCGGCTGGTAAGTGTATATATTATATATGATATAATATTTATTGTTTTTAGAGACAGAATATACTTAGTTTCTTGTTTGCAATAGCGTCACCGGAGTCGGTGTCATTAATGTTTCAGAAAAAAACTAAGCTTGTTTGAAAGTGTCTGCGTTCCTTGTGCAGAAAAGTCGTGAGTTAAGTCCTGTTCAGTCTCTTTTCAGGCACTTCTATGTAAGATTATCTTCCTGAAGTACACCGCAGTCTTTGTGACGTACAGGTTGTATAGAAAAAAGTGATGTCACAGACAGTAGGAAAAATCCAAATTGTATATGGAACATGACGCGGACGATGTCAATATAATACAGAAAGATGAAATGATTATAACAGCGATCCTATTTAGTCGTCTCACTATCTTCGCTGATTCTCCTCGTACTATACTTACTTTATTAGATCAGTTAGTCGCCCGTAGCAAGCATTATTAAAACAAACATCAAAACAGGAAGCGTGTTTTTGTGTGTATATTTAAATTGTTGGGTAGTAAACCGTTAAAACTTCTCTGTCCTCTAAATGGTAGACTAACATTTGCAGCAGTAGTTTACTTTATGTAAAATATTTTAAGGAATATTAAGTACTAGCAATTCATATCCGGCATTTAGATTTATTAGATCATCCCATAAATAATGCGGTGTTTTTATACTTGTATAAAAATTCTTCTCCAATACTGTTCTGACCTTGTCTATAGAATTCACATTTCTTCCGTCCAAATGATTTTGAAGACTGCGAAATGAATGATAATCAAATGGGGCAATCTCCCGGCGAATATGGTGGGTGACAGCAAAAAAGAGCACACATTCACTCTCTGCACGCGATTCGACTCTGAAAGTTTGTAAAGAACCCATTAACCCAATTTGCTGACTTATCCGATAGCAGCACGCAGGTGTCGATGAATAGTTGATTCACCAAATCCAAACTTTCTCAACAGTTACGGTGGGATTTTGTTCCATCAGGGTTTGCAGGATGTTCTCGTCGAGCTGTGCAGATCTTCTAGGAAGAGGCTCGTCTTAGTCGTAGCTTTAAAAAATTAACTGTTAAAATCCAACTGCACTCTTTAAAACTTGTACTAATAATAAATAACTACCTGATTTTATAGCAGCTAGTAATTTTACCTGATGCAGGTAGTTTATCCCCGCCCCCCTCCGACTTTAAGTTCATGTAATTGAAAAAACCGTATTATTTATGAGATAACCCAATAGTTGTAATTTAAAATAGTTGTTGAGGAGTTGGAGGGGGTACCATTTTTTTGGTTTTGGCTCTAAATATCAACGATATATGCATAATTTGATCCAGGTGAGATGTCTGGGGTAGTGGGGTGGGGTGGGGTGACCCCATAATCCCAGGTCTCCCCAGAATCCCAGAGTGCAACTGAACAAAATTTGTTGAACGTTCAACAAATTTATAACGCAGACAATATAATATATATATATATATAGGATGGCGTGGTCAGGGGGAGGGCAGAGAATGTTTGTATTTTAAGCAGGATTCAAAAGAGCAACTACGCAAAATTTTGATTATATTATATCGTGGAGAAGGGCTGGATATGCCATAGAAAAAAGGGAGGGGGTAACCATATTTTACGCAAAGTCCTAAAAAATAACTACTAGAGTACAAAATTTGGAATAGACGGCTTTCAAGGAAGAAAGGAGAGGAGTTGCAACATTTAATCTAGTTCGGTCAAACAGCGTATGATTGCAGAGACAGCACACTGACAGACATTCAATTTTATATATACAATTTTATATATAGTTATTTGGAAAAAAATCTTTAAAACAGATAACCTATTTAAACGAATCTAAAACTTCCGTAAATTAATTTATGAAAAGCTTTCAAAACATACCTTTATTTATATATATTTTTCGAGCACGATTGGATTTTATTTTCGGCAATTTATTCAATTTACGAAGCGAGAAATACTCGAGAGCCATCTTCGAAACGAATTTCCTCGGTAGGCGTTTTATGGGACAAATGAGAAATTTTCTTGTCTGAAAAGGCTTTTATTTATTTCATTTAAGCAAAACATTTGATTCACAGAAAATTGGATATATTAGACGAGGATATTGAATCACACAAACCACGTGAGTTCTTCCGCTACAGCATACGAGACACGTACACATAATTCCGAAAACAAAAATATGAATAACGCTATTGATTATTAATGGGGTAGAATTATATTGTACAACGACATACTGGCAGCAAAAATCGAGTAGATTTTGTCTGTGCGTAAAAGTGTGTTTTTTATTTATTCTCTAGGACTGATATTAACGGAGTTAGTTTTAGGAGATTTTTTTTAAAAGCCGCCTTTTTGAAAAAAAATGGCAGATCAGGCTAGCTAACGAACATTCGAGATATTTACATGATCAATTTTACAGTAATTTTTTCCATTTTCAAGGCAAAAAGTCTCATGAAAGCCATCTGCAAACGCGATCAAACCCGGGAGAGATTCCAATTAGGTACACGATTAAACAATAACCACGTAATAAAATATAGGTATGTACATATAAGTGTATTAAATTTTCTATGTATAAATTCAATAAATACATATCGTGCAAGTCTTCTGGAGTGGCCTCGTTGTCACGCATAATACAAACATATTTTTATAATAAAAATATTTTTGTCTCGTATTTCATAATTACGATAATTTCTCTCTACAACACCAATTACGAATTACACTAAAACTAATTAATTTACATAATTAATTAAGTCACTAATATTATTTAACGCGCAAAGCTAATGACCGCATTATGTGTGTAGGCAAATTATTATCATTTTCTGTTAAATAAAGCCTTCGACATATATCGAGAATATAGTAATTAATCGGATTTTTACAAAACATATATTTTCTTATGGAATTGAGTGGACTGATTTCAAAAATTAAAAAAATATCTGGTCGCTAGTATTTAAAAAGTTATTACACTTTACAATTTCACCATAATAATTTATGATATTTGAAACACTTTACCTATGGTTAACTGATGAACTATGGGATACTACTTCAGAATAAGCAAAAATTACCCTTATGTCGAAAATATTAAAAAAATTATTTGAATTTAGATTTTCATGAAAAACCATTATATAATAATAATTCCATACCATAATCAAAAAAAAAATTCAAAAAACACCACATCATCGGATTGTAAAATTAAACTAACAAACTCAACCTAATTAAACCGAACTAGCCATATTAACCCAAATAGTATAAAAATGAAATTATATCAGAATTTAGTATGTATTCATAATGTAATGATTTGTGTAATGACTTTTCTGTGATTTGAGTGAATATGACATATCCACAGAAAGCGTTTCATAAGTCATAATGTACGAGGGGCAAGTAAAAAATAAGGTTCCTACATTTTTTTCAGGTATAAGGTATTTTTTATTGCAATAAATAAGTAAACCATCTGAAAGCTTGTACTTTATTCTATTTTTCTACATAGTCTCCTGATTTTTCTATGCATTTTTCCTGACGAGTTATCCACTTCTGAAAACCCGCTTCGAAGAATTCCGCCGCTAGGCCGCCGATGAACTTGGTGACCGCTTCTTTCACCTCTTCATCTGTATTGAAGCGTTGTCCACCCAAGTGTTGCTTCAATTTCGGAAACAAGTGGAAGTCGCTGGGAGCAAGATCAGGGCTGTAGGGGGCATGGTCAAGCAATTTCCAGCCGAATTTGTCCAGTAGGGCGGTGGTCTGTCGAGAGACATGCGGGCGAGCGTTGTCGTGGTGCAGCCTAACGCCCTTGGTCAGCCTTCCTCTCCGGCGATTTTGGATGGCTCTTTTGAGTTTTGTCAATGTCTCGCAGTACCTGTCCGAATTGATGGTGGTCCCTTTAGGCATAAACTCGGTCAGCAAGACGCCTTTTCGGTCCCAAAACACCGTAGCCATCACTTTTCCTGCGGAAAGCGTCTGCTTAAACTTTTTCGGCCTAGGCGATTCAGGATGGCGCCATTGTTTGGACTGTTCTTTTGTTTCTGGAGTGACGTAGTGACACCACGTTTCATCTCCCGTAATAATGGAGTCCAAGAATTCTTCGGTATTCTCGGCGCATTCTCGAAGAAACCCCTCGGCACACTTGACACGATTGTCTTTGTGGGTTTCTGAAAGCATGTGTGGGACCCACCGCGCGCACACCTTGCGATAACCAAGTTTATCGGTCAAAATGTTGTCGATGGTTTTTTCACAAACCTCAGGAACCTGGACAGCAAGCTCCCGAAGCGTTACTCTCCGATCTTCGAGGAGAATGCGCTCAATCTTCGCCACGACTTCGTCCGACACCGATGGCCTCCCACTCCTTTGCTCGTCGTGGACGTCTGTGCGTCCTTCGGAGAACTCCCTGCACCATTTGCGGACGTGTTGGACGCTTATGCAAGCTGTGCCATAAACTTCTTCCAACTGTCGATGAATTTCAACAGGTTTAAGCTTCTTCGCGTTTAAAAATCGAATCACCGAACGGATTTCACACCTGGCGGTAACGGCGATGGCGGGTTCCATAGCGGATGGCTGTCAGGCCTTTACTGAGCGTCGCAGCGTTTGCTCCCGGTAGTGGGGATGTAGTTAAGGGACCAACAATCAAGGCGGTGTTGCCGGATTTCGCCTAGCATCTCGCGTGGCGAGTGTACAGCGTAAGGAACCTTATTTTTTACTTGGCCCTCGTATGGTGAAAATTCGAAATTATTATAATTTTTTAAATACTTGCGACCGGACATTTTTCATTTTTGAAATCAGATCACTCAATTCTACGGGAAAATACATTTTTCGTGAAAATCCGAGATAGGACCATATTCTCGATATTTAGCCAAATCCATCTCCATTAGTTTGTCACTCTCTTCTGTGATAATTTCGTCTATTCATCGTCAGTGTATCGGTGTCCTTTAGGTCGTATTTTTCTCTCATGGATACAATTCAAGAACATACTTTGTCTAACAATTTTGTGTGCGTGATCAGTAGCGGATTAGATTGCTTGGACGGAAAAATAATCTTATTAATATATGTTATTATTTTCAGTTTAAGGATTCACTTTAACAAACATGAAAAAAATTATACGTTTATGTTTTGTTTATTTTTTCCGCAATTACATTTTTTTTAAGGAGAATACATTTTTATTTAAAAAATAGATTTTTTCTATACATCATTCTAGTTGATTAATTTAATTTATATTGTATTTATTTTATTTATTTTGAAACATTCTATTGTTCCATACATAAAAAGGTTGTGATTAAAAATATGTTTCTTACAAGACTTTTCTTTTGCAAATTTGTCAATTTAGTGTATTAATTCATATTCAATATATAGAATTGTCATCGAATTTAACTGGTCCTCGTTTATATTGTTTCTTACATAAATTTTAATTATCTTTAGACAGGAAAAATATCGATTTTATTGTAACCCTTATTTAATGAAATGTTTCCAAAAAGTCTGGTAATCCTCTGCCCTCTGGCCATGTTAGTAAATTTAGCATTACATATTCATTAATATTTGTCGAACCTTTACATCATTAACGCCATTAAGTAATTTTTTGTGTTATATCGGTTTAGTTTATTATTTGTATTGGTGATGGACATCACAGCGAGCTGTAAGGTACGTGCCCCCCCTGCTACGCCACTGCTCGGAGAACCCTCCGTATTTGTGAGCCCCTGTCGGCCGCCTAGTCTGCCCACCGTTTAATCCACAACTGGGTGCATCTTGAAATTTAATTTGCATTGTAAATTCGCTTTTTAGATGTGAAGCTCTGTTGGTCTGTACTCTGAAGGTCTGCACTCCAGCCCTAGATTAATGATTACCAGCATACTGTTTCCTAGACTAACCTGTGACGTCTGGAGTTTCCGAGTTAGTTTAGTATTCAGTTTAAATTTCACTGCCATGTATGAGGATTAGAAGAATGTACCGGTTAAATATCCATTTCTTAATATGCATACATGTATATATGTTGAAACATACCCACGTACGTAGTTTAATTTAAACAGTTGCTCACATTGGTTTATAATAGTTATTTAGTATCATCGAGTTAAATCTTTCATAATGGTCCGTGTTAAATGAATTGAGACGAGAGTTACGCCGCTGTGCAATTCTTTGTAAACTACTCTCGGTTTTCGTAGTCACCGTGTGTGTATACACCAAGTCTCAGAGATTCATAGTGTCGCGTCACAATACACACTTGTGGTACATTTATGTCGCGGAATAAATATTTATAACTTAACCCCTTCTATTTATCTAGAATATGGGTCGGCAGACTTTCGAGTGAAAATAACCAAATATTAAGTAAACAGAATCTCTAAATTTTCATAGAGCCGTAACTTTAATGACGAAAAGAAACTTGATAAAATCATTTTTTTTTATTTAATACTCTCAAATTCACAATACAATCGTAGAGGCTACTTACAAGAATAGAATATATGGAAGTTATAAGCTTCAGTAGCTCAGTGTATTACTTATAAAACAAGAAATCCAAAATAATTAATCACTTCTTGGGATTTGTAAAATTTACGGTGATCTTGCATCACTTTCGAAAACTTTGCTATATCTGGCCAGTAAGTACTTGTTCAATTTTAGGCAGGATTGTGATATATATATCTATATTATATTAATATATTTTTTATTTCGATTCATGGAAGAGAACGTTTGTTTGCATAAATAGGTAGAACCAAAGATTGTACGAATGGTAAATGCGAGTTCTTTTTTTTGTGTCATATGTTTCGCGCAAAAGCTATTACATGTATCAAAAATTATTGTAGAGGAAGATATGAGCTGTAGTTGAAGTGTCGCAAATGCCTATGAAAAGAGCCGCGGGCTGCTGACCCCTGGCCTAGAAGAACTTCTAGGTGACGTTTGTGAGCACGTGTCGAATCTTATTAAAGACTCGAACGTTGTATATTTGTATCATTCTCAAGCTGATTGCTGAGTTTATCTGAACATCGAAATCTTAATCTGTGTGTGCTGAGATTAATCTCATCTGATTTCGTGAACACTGATCGTAATATGTTGACGTCAGTGCCGGCCCTAGCCTCTGTGGCGCCCTCGGGCAAAATTTTTCTGGACGCCCTCCTATCCTTGAATAAAAAAAAATCCAATGTACGACGTCCTCCTGCGACCAGACCCACTTTTTCGTGATTCAATCTCGCACTGATGATAAGGTGGAGAGTGTTGTATTACATATGGGCTAAATATTTCAGTTTTTCTAATCTTCATTGATTTCTTAGCTCCTTTCCCAGTAATTATTAAAATTACAGCCCTGGTTAGTTTTTTGGTCAATCAATCAAGTAATTATTGTGATACTGAAGAATTAGTCGTCATCATCCAGAGCAACACCTCAGCGTGGACGCTTGAGATGATATTTGAAGAAGCAGATGGCCCTTCTGGATCTATATGACGTTCGTCTTGCTTTTCTTGTATTATGTATTTTGTAATGCTCATAAACTTGCTCGGCGCCCCCCCGGCTTGCTCGGTGACCCGGACGGCTCGGCGTCCTCAGGCTGAGCCCGAGCTCGCCCCCCTCTATATGGCGATGATTGTAAATAGAACCACAATGTCACCCCCTATATATTGTTACCGGTTTTAATTCTGTACGTTCATGAAGCATTTTCACAAAAAATGACTTAAGAAAGAAAAGTTCATCTCTGATTCTGTGACTATTTCCAGACCCCGCGATGGAGACGCTCCCTACGACAGCGGCGGCGGAGTGGTCCCCGTGCTGGCGCCCCCGCCGGCCCGGAGCCCCGCTCCGTCCTACACCGACTCATCACCGAGGATCAACCCTTTCGACAAGGGGGCCAACTTTGCAGAAGCTGCCTTCGGGGCTCATATGGACCAGCGTAAGTTTTTTTTCTTTCAATCACGCTATAATCGCTGAGCACACGTGACAGAGATGAGGGTTGTGCATCATCATGAAGATGATTGGTGATCATCGCATATCGTCCAGATATCTTGGCGGGATGGGCTGCAAATCAGATCACGGTCAATTTTGTTTAGTATAACCTAAAAAATGAGACTAGTACGCCGATTCGTGGTCGAAACACTAATGGATACTTCATACTGAAGATTCTTCCTTTACTGTCAAAAATAAATGAGATTCGTATGTAATAAAATTAGTTTTTTTATTCAATACATATTTAAGTATCTATTCGTAAAAATATATAATTATATATTAAAAAAAAATACTCGCACACATTTTTCGTTTGTTTGTTCTTAAGCACTGTTTTGTAACACAACAGTTCAGAAATGTTATTAAAAAAAATATTGAAATCGTGCATGGCAAGGGTTGATCTAAAATTGATTGTATTTAAAACATTATTATCAAATTTAAAAATGTATACGACAATAACTAAGATTTCAATCAAATTTTGACTAGTGTGCTAAATAAAATATATAATAATTTTCCTTTTCTTTTTTCCTGTACATAATCACACAAATAGTTAGTAGAGAACGATGAATCCGTGAAAAATAAAAAATAATTATTATTGTTAAGCTATTAATTAAGTTGCAAAAAAAAGGGCATTATAGTATCCTACATATAAAATTTCCGTAGGTCTGTTCACTCGTTCACCCGTCAGTCTATGTCGTAACACAAACAACAGCTATCTATATGGTATCGTTGCTTTTAACCTTTACCATACCATGATATAAAATATCCGAACGCAGCCACGCTGTCAACTCGTGTTACCAAAAATAACAGTTATAAAAAATATTTTTATTAGCTTAAATGGCTTTAATGGCACGAATTTACTCTAAATATTGAGCATTCAATTTTGAAAAAATGATTAATTACATAATTTAGAGCATTCATTAAATCCTATACAATGTGTCCTTCCTTTTTATCTCTCTTCATTTAATTAGTAAGAAATAGATAATTATATTTGTATATTTGTTGTTCTTTTCACTGTGAAAATAGTGTGTGATCTCTGTCTTTCATACCACAAATTGTATTTTTACCAACGTATTAATTTTACAACGGATTGAATGGAAAAAATAATTGTTTTTGTATGATTTCCTTTCCATAATAGGTTTTTCACTAGTCATTCCTGAGCGCTAATATTTTCTTTAGGATTATCTAAAATATGAATTTTATGTCGGATATATTTACCGAAATATGACAGGTTTAATTATGACGGTAGACCTGTGTTACTGCATGGTTTGGGAAGGGTTAAAAAAAAAGAAAAATACTATATATTTACGAAATTATTATATCAGAAAACTACAACGTAGCACATATATTTAAATCAGTCATTCTAAACAAAAGCAGACTTCAAATCTGCCACAATAATTTTGAATATGGAGTGGCGTGATGCCTTGGTTGACGTCACGCTAAATATGCAGGTATTTGTATACTTTTAACTAATCTTTAAACATTTTTATAAACGGAAGAAAAATGCGTAATTTATCGAAATATTTAATATAAGTACGTATAATAAATATTTAAATTATTTTGCAATCGTATTATATAAATAAAGGCTATAAAGACGACTAATTTTCCATCATGCATGACGGATAGTTTCTAGTTTTAAAATGGTGGTCTGTGATTAATACAATATATTTCACATTTTTATTCATGCATTCTTATTTGTTTTATAACATAAAAATGAATCATTATATTTATATTTAACTTTGTTTAGACCGTTGTGAATTATGTATACATCAACCGGTTTCGATACTAACGTATCTTCGTCAGGAAGAACTGAACTATTCCATACAATTTAAACGACATCCATTGCGAGGTGCAGGTAGAGCCTTGGTGAGAGTGCGGAGGTGATTGACATAGAGACATTGAAATAGGGAATATATTAAATGGCGGGTCGTGTGTAAGGTTTAATTGGTTATTAATTATATTGGACTTAGTGTTGAGTGTTTTTTAATTTATAAAATTTAGGCAAAAGTTATTAATGTGTAAAATTTCAATACCGTTTTCTTTTATAAAATTGTGGCCTATTTCTAAAAGGTGGTTGGAAAATTCTGAGAAGCTATTGTTATTAAGGGTATCATAGTATCAATTATCATTCCTTAAATTTTTCTAAAATTTCTTCTTCTTTATTCTAATCTTATTACGTTCATCTACTCTTAATCATTCTGCCATATTCTATTATGTTCTTGGTTGCATCCTTAGTCACTGTCAAATCTCTAAGATCGCGATCGACTGAAGCTATCCACGCTGCTACTATCGGTCTCGACGCGATGAGTCACACGTCTTTACTGTCTTAGTTGGCACATATTTTATTTGGATATAAATATTTTGAATTTTGTCCATTCTCGTGACTCGGTTTATCACAGTATTTCCATCACAGTTGCAGACATCTCGCATCTCTGTTTCTTTAAGGTCCGCGTCCACGATGATCTCTCAGCGAGTCATTGATTGGCGAGAGTCAGAAAAGATACATATGTGTCATTCAAATCGGAATGCGAAACATACATGGTGATTTATAAAACGCTTCGCGTTGAACTCTGCACTGTCCATTATGCACGCTGGAATCGAATCTCTGAGAGTATAAGTTTTATCACAAAAATTAAAACTCAGTTCGAAAAACGCAATGATTACTGGAAGCAAGGGTCTAAATTATACTATTTCCTTATATTAACACCAGTTTACGAGGAAATTCGATGTTTGTTAATTGATTTTTCATGATTAAAGCACAAAGTATTTTTTAAATCTGCTAAAATTTTCCTCTTGTCATAATACAATGCAAACTAATTTTAGCACGATATGAAAAATGATCCTGCGGTGTGTGATAAGGCCGGCCCGGCTACATGGGGAAATCCCCACCCAAACCGCGGGCTCTCCACGGGGGGGAGAGTGACGTCATAGCTCCCACGTAAACGTGCGACAGAATAATGTTTACCCAGTATCTACCTAATGTTTGACGCGGTCTGCTATATCAACAAACCGGTGAACGTCGGGTAAATTATTGAACAAACTTGGCAACAAATCTGACAAATACGATTCGAATCGCATTCCCGGCATTCGATTTTGATAATCCCTGGATTAGTCAAAACGTTTCAATGTTGGTCTGGATTTAGAAATAAAACTACCCTAAATCTTTACCCGAAAGTTTCGGGATTGATTTGATTTCTAATTTATTTATTATACATATATTTGACCCCTGGATTTATAAATATTTTTAATTTAACACACTAATACCTCTTCTTCTTCTTCTTCAGAGTGATTTGTGCCACTAATCATGTTAAAATTTTATTTTATAGATAAAAGTACAATAATATTATAGAATAGGAAATATTATATTACAAGTTAATACCATTGTTGTTCAAGAAATTTGCTATTATATAGATTAAATGTGGCGAGTTAAGGGAAAGATGATGACATAAGTTAACCGGGAGTTCAAAATTACCATTGACGAGATTACTGTAAAAAAAACCTGTGATCCGCAATGGACAGGCAAAAAAGATATGGTCAAGGGCTTCCTCCTCGGCACCACACTCACACATTGGGGAGTCTATTAAGTTCAATCTGAATAAATGTGAGGCTACCTGGCAATAGCCAATTCTCATTCTAGAGATATTTGATATTGTTCTTTTGGAGACATTCTTTTTGGAGAACTAGGAAGTGCGGGGAATAAATCTTTGAATTATTTTTAGCCGATTACCCTTGTGATTATTCGGATCCACTATTGTGCAGTTCAATTAGAATTCGTACGTTATTTTTACCACATTAAGTCTGTCATACATCGGGATATAAAATTGATGAGGGAAAACTCTGTGAAGAGTGGCCTCCTTGGCCAATTTATCACGGATACCTCAATCATGCAACAAATACAAGAATGAAAAAAATAATTGTAATAAATAACGCTAAAAGCTAGTATAAAGGAGTAATTAACATTAGACATAGAATTAATCTATACCGTATTCACATTATAGTAACCAGTAAGACAGAGAAACTAGCAACAGAGTAACTGGCAGAAGAGTAACCGGCAAGAGAGTAACCGGCAAGAGAGTAACCGGCAAGAGAGTAACCGGCAAGAGAGTAACCGGCAAGAGAGTAACCGGCAAGAGAGTAACCGGCAAGAGAGTAACCGGCAAGAGAGTAATCACTTTTATAACAGATACGGGTAAGGGTGGGTTCTTTCAACGAACAATGAATAAAATATTCTTCGAATTCTTTGACTACATTGTGCGTCAAAGTGACAGCTTAGAAACGAAGATTATCCTGGGCACAACTTTGGGCCTAAGAAGACCTGGAAGAGTGTCACAGCAGTGGATAGACAGGTTGCATCTGGCTGAAGAAACCCTGGAACTGGAGTCAGCTGTGAGGTGCATTACGCGCCGATTCTCATTTGATTGAGGCCACAATATGTTAATAGTGTCGTGAAAGAGGAAAGAAGAGATACATGTAATCATGGAACTAGATATAGCCCAAAATGAGCCTTAACCATCTCAAGGAGATTTTTCGTGTTTACCGGTCGTCGATTTCTAGATCCCTCTGAATTCCATCTAGCCAACGGAGTCTACCGGTACTTCGTACCACCTCCGATTTATGATACTTTAGATGCGGGCAAGGTGAAGATTTATCTTTCCCTGGGTAGTACGCGGAGAGTAAGATACCCGGTTTATCGAAGTCGTAACAATTTTGACGACTTCAGGGCCATCATTTAACCTTGGAGAGGAGACCAAATATATATCTAGATCGAAATTTGGCGACGTCATAACGTTATGTGAATGTTGGAAGTTGTTTGGGACTTGATTCAGTGCCTCCCATCTTCCGTTCCCTCCCTCGCCGTGAGCAGTCAGTCGATCGGCGACCTTGAATCGGAATGGTTAAACTCTGTTATCGACCTCGAAAGTTCCATGGCGAAATAGTGATATAATTTCATACAGTCCACTGCATCCGAAGGTGATCGAGAGACTCGAGAGAAACGGGTTTCGGTGAGTCCCTTTTTCCCGTTGCTGTATTTCTGGCACCTATAGAGCGATTCCACCTGATGTATTAAGGGCATGTGTTTATAAAATTAAATTAAATATAAGTTGATACTGAATTTAATCACATTCTACACGGTATGTAATAATAATGTTCACTAATATATTCTTCGTAACATTTTTTAATTGACACATAATTTTAATGAGCAAAAAGTATCCCATGTTTAATAACGACAATGACGACACATAGAAATGAAAATATTAACTTTTGTACTTGTATGTATTAAAAAAATTGAAAACGAACATATATATGTATGTTATGTATACAATTCACTGAGAAGCAAGGCAGGAATGAAATTTTATTATTTATTTTTAACATTTTAAAATATAATTTGTTAGCAAACTGTCGCTTAGCATTGCACTTTATGCGGATGGGTAATGGGTAATTTTATTTTTTTTATTCAAATTTGAATGTAGATAATGTGTATATAAGTACTGAATTTACAAAAATATTTTTCTTATCTAGCCGGGACGTGAAAGGACGTATTATAATTTTGAAAAAAATGCGAATGCTGCGACTTTTCGAACATGGGTAATTTGTAAAAGGCGTCAAAACGTACGATTGACGTCTGCGAGTACTTGATGAAATATCTAGTTACCATGGTTACGAGTGTGACGTTTATTGTTTGTCACTTTATCGTTACATAACCTTTTATATGGCGGGAGGGGGGGAAGGGAGCGCGAGCCAAGGTGTTTATACATCAAAAATACTTTTCGCTGTACGCGAGCGGTAGAGATGACGCGGGCCAGCATTGAGTTCTCCAGTGAAGCCAGATGTTAATAAATAGGTGCCGGACGAGCGGAAACTAATTCCCAGTGGCAGATTTTACTAGGGGTGAATTCCCCCCCCGGGTATTCATATCTCCCCCTTCAGATACACCCCTAGAATCAAATAATTTAAAAGCGAGTGTAACTTTTACATATAGTCTAAAATACACTCGCACGTAATCAATAAAATGTTACGCGTTCTATAATAAATTTGATTTGAAATTTAACTATCTAAGCTAAAATCATCTTCTTCTTGATCACGCTATCGCTTCACTGTGATAGCTAACTGTGTATTGTACCAAACGCCGTCCGTTCCAAATTTTGCTCAGTTGCACTCTAGGACTATGAAGAAAATATACCCCCACCCTCCTCCTGCCTGGACCAAATTTTGCAAACATCGTTACTCATTAGGATCGACGTAAAACAATTGCACTCCCTTCGCAGGTGGTCGTTTCGAAAATAAGTGTATATTTTTATACTGTAAAAATGATATTTTTCAATTCTAATTAAATATGAATAACAATTTAACGGGGTCGCTAGTTTTAAATAAACAAATATTAGTTATGTCGTTATTAGTTGTTACGTAATATATCAATGTAACATAAACTCAGAAATTGATTAATTAATTCGACATAATTCATAATTCACGAATATTTTTTTTTTAAATGTCTTTAAAATTATTGGTGTCTAAATTTCACTTGACCTAAAAAAAAATGTCTTTGCCTAGGTCTATTTTTTTTAAATATGCTGACGACGCATCTGATTTGGAAAAATACTAGAACATTTCTATCAGCATATTTGTCAATATTTATGTACCTATATAAAACTTGTATTATTTTATAAGATGTAACCTACATATATATCGGAAATGAAAAAATAATATAAAGTTAATAATGGTCATGGCAAAACAAGTATTTACGGCGACCCACTTTTATCATATAATAGTAAAATTCTGCACGCAAACTATTGTTGTTTGAAATTTTTACAAATTTAAACTTTAAGTCTACGTACTTCGAAATGAATATTTGCGAAATTTATCCATTTTTAATCTATTCTTTGCTCTTAATCCCTAAAACACCCATTAAAATTGAAATTCAATGACCTTTATTATTTTATATTCATTATAAAATTTGGAATTAATTCCAAATATTTACTTAATTACGATTTTTTTTAAACATTTATATCTCTGACGTGGTTGAGATTTAGACACACATTCCTTGAACATTTTTGACCCATAATTTAGTCAGGTATTCGCCCATAAAATATTGTGGAATAGGTCTGATACACCTTGTATCGCTAACAGATATTTACCATGCTATCGGAATTTAAGTTCTCAAGTCTATCTCGAATAACAGGAGGCATATCCAAAGAAACTGTTCTCAGAGCAAAGCTGGGTTGGAGAGGAGAGCATTGGGACACCTGAATTTTATTTCCATAGTGATCTTCTATTGAGACTAATAAGAATTGTCTTCAACCACTGCATTCTTACTGTGCTTAAGTATGGCTGCGATACATGGGCCCTCAACAAAGGAAAGATGTAAAAACTTGTGTATTAGATATCACATGACAAGGAGTAATTTAGTCAGGTATCCAGCCATAAAATATTGTGCACTAGGTATGTTACATTAATACACGTAATAAATAATAATAATCGTAATTATTTGGAGGAGATAACTGAAACCTAAAAAAGACTGGAAGCTTTCGAAATGCGGTGCTGGAGTAGAAAAATGAAAATTAGTCGAAGACATTTTGGAAGAAATTAAGAAAGATAGATTTATTGTGGCGTTGTAATTTCAGAGCATAATACTGTGATATTAAAAAAAATGAACCTAGAAAGATATATATATAAAATTCTATCTAATATGGCGAAATGGTAATGCATTACCCCGGATACGAAATGTTCCGAGTTCATATCCCGGTGTTAACTAATATTTTTTTCGATTGATAGCTTATTTCTGTACATATTTTTAATTGATTAATTTAATTTGTCGAAAATAGATTTCTTCTGACACGAAGAATGTTTGGGTGACATTTTTTAGTATAACACATTCGTAACCACCTGATAGAAGGAAAGATAGAAGAAAGATGAAAATTTATGAGCCTGATGCAGGAGATACCGAAAAAGATTCTGCACATCATATAAATTGATTAAAGGAGGTACCGTACCTGCGGCAACATGGAAGTGTCTCTTATGAAGAAGAAAAAAATGTCATATTTAAAAAATATATAAAATACCTTTAAGCAGTACCACTATAAGTTGTTTTTTTGGTCATGGCACTTCAACTGTGATACAGATCAA
Source organism: Eubasilissa splendida (assembly GCA_031772225.1). NCBI lineage: Eukaryota > Metazoa > Arthropoda > Insecta > Trichoptera > Phryganeidae > Eubasilissa > Eubasilissa splendida. Next base: position 6,420,168 of record CM062859.1, read on the forward strand.
TGTGTGCGTGAGCGCTATCTGAGCGATAAAGAGACAAAGTTATATGACCGCTTCACGCTAGATAATACGACAACGCACCTGACGTCAGTTGACGCATGGTATCGGTTATGTATACCGCGCGCAGTGTGTTGCGCTTTTAATATACCTACTTACCATCATGCCGTTTTCCCCGCGGGGGTAGGCAGAGTGGATAGAGCGCCACACTTCTCTGTCCTGACACGCAATTATCGCCTCATCCACATTCATACATCTTCTCATACAAGCTCGCCGATTGTTGAGGCTTCTGATAGAACATCTTTCTTACCATTCTCTCCTCATTCATCCTTTCCGTATGACCGAAACACCTACGTGATCCTTTCATATACAGAATAAAAGTAAATTTAACACATTGATAATAAATATTATTAAATCATTTTTAAAAATTTCCGAAATTTCTTGATAGTTATCCATTATATGAATATAATATATAAAATGTACTGTTCACTTTTAATCAAAATTTATTTTCTTCACCTACTAGTTTCAGCTGATGAAGCGCATCGACAAGAGTCATTATTATTATTATTATTATTATTAAGATGTGATTAATATTAATTAAACAAATTTAAGTACTACTTTTATTGTTATAATAAAATAAAAATACCAGCAACAGATTCGTCAGCGGCCGACTGTACAGTGCCACGAGTAAAAAAACAAAACCGACCAGCCCCGTCTCTTGTTATATCGTCGCAGCTGATAGTTTTTAAACATTTTAATGGGAAAAATTCCATTCAAGTGTCTTGTATGATTGAACGCAATAATTATTTTTAGTGTGACAAAAATATTTTTAATATTCAAGTGCATAAATAGCACTAAATAATAATAATAATAATGGATAATTTGTATAGCGTCATTTTCGTAAAAACTTTCACCTCAAGGACGCTTTACACATAATGTTTTTTAAAATTAAAAAATCGTTATTTTCACTTATGGAAATGATTTTTTGAAAAAGTGAGTTTTTAGTTTCTTCTTAAATAAAGTCTCTGATGCACTGTTTCTAATAACGGAGGGCAAAGAGTTCCACGCTTTTAGGCCTGCCACCGCAAATGTCCGTTCATTGATTTGCAACGGTTGGTTGGTTCTACAACCCTTCACGTACAGTTAAAGTACCTGAGAGTTTGACGTCTACCATTCAAATTGTCTGGGATACAAATTTCTTGAAGATACAGAAGCGCCATATTGTATGTCGCCTTGTACATCAACCAGCACAATTTAAATTCAACTCTTTCAGGGAATCGGAGCCAATGTAGCTGACGTAAAAGGGACGTTATATGAGAGAATTTGGAAACTCCATATTTTATTCGTGCAGCCGCATTTAGAATAGATTGTAATCTATCCAGCTGAAACATTGGTTGGCCAGCATAGATGCTGTTACAATAGTCCACACGTGACACAACAAATGCATTTATAAGTAGACGGGCTGCCTCAAGAGGAAGATGTCTCCGAATACTTTTAATCTGTCTCAGTTGATAAAAGCATGCACTGAAACAAATTGACAAGTGCACGATACCGCGGCATTTTGATTTTGAACGTTTACCTCCCACGCGTGCATTTTTGTATTGCACAACACCATATTACGAAATGCAATAACATCACAACGCATATCGTTGAAAGAATGAATAATTTTGGAAGCTTACCATTTCGGTCACCGGCAGAATTGATTCCTCCTCCATTTCGCACTTTATTCCTCCACGAGATGTACATCAAAATCATCGTAAACCGATTGAATACATCACTGATGATTTGTTAAATTTTGCGACAGAATGCCCCGCGACAAAGTGTGCGAATTGCTCAAGCAACGGTCAAGTAATTGGTTAAGTAAACTCCGTTGCGTAGATAATGAACCGGAAGTGTATCTACTTATATATGTCTGTGTGTGCGTATATACATATTGTTGTATGTTTGTATCGACCGACGTATTTTCCCAGAAGCAGACGTTTCGCTAAACCGAGATATGTATTATAATTTTTACCGTAACATTTGAAATATCAAGTTATATATGTAAGTATGTCCAGATATAATGCGAAAAATTCTTCTTATTTATATATATGTTTGCCATGTGTTCTATTGCTACCAAGTTGCGGTACAATGTATAATGTATAAAATTCCGGCATTTTTGACGTTGAACCACTTTCATTGAGTCAATATAATCCTTTTTTTAAATACGAATTAAATGAAATAGATATCTCATCAGAGACGAATCTCTTTATATTATATTTTAATGGAAAATATATTGAAATATGGCAAAAATTTCAAATAATTATATTTTTTAAATATGAATTAAATATATTAATTAGAAAGATATACATATAAAATCAATTTTTTCGAAAAATATCGTTGTTGCGCTACCGGGATTCGAACCTGGATCTCTTTCCAAACCGGGGAAGGTGCATTATTTAACTATGCCACAGCGACAATATTTTTAGCGACAATTTTTCGAACCTACATGTTACCTTTTTGATATTAATACATTTAATCGTTCCATTATTTGTATTTAATCTTTCTCTAGGTTTACAGTCTTTATTTAAATAATATTGGGAATAAAATTGCTGTTGGAATATCAATGATTTAACTGACATTGTTGTTATTATTAGTCTTTATTTAAATTTGATATTGAAAATAAATACTTGGCAAGATCCTCGGCTAAAATCTATCTTTCGAAAAAAAAGTCACCCGAATCCAGACTGAAACTATCCACTACCGGTAGACAGATTTAATTAATTAAGCTATAGTGACAGTACACAACGTCACCGGATTATATCTATTAATGTTCATTTATTAGTGAGATATCTTTTTTGCCCATTTGTTTTACAATGTTTCTCAAGAACAAATTTTCTAACCCATATATTACCTTTTTGATATTAATACATTTAATCATTCCATTATTTGAAAGAGCCATCTACCTTATCTTTACAGAATCTCAAATACCTTTGAGTAATCTGATAGCAGACGCCAAAATTATCAATTTATTTTTATTAAATTTTGGACACACTGATACAACTTTATTATTAGGAGAACACATTCTTATTGTGAACTTCACAATAAGAATGTGTTTTCCTAATAATTATATTTTTCGCAACAGTGCAGAATTTGCACATAATCCTTGAATATTTTCGACTCGTAGTGAGGTATCCACCCATAAAATATTATGGACTAGGTGTGTGCGTATATGTACAGATAATATTTTTAATGGAGGCTAAATAAAATATTTTTTCTTAGAAATATGTTCGCCAAGAAAGTGATGGACATGTTTATATTTGTAGAGTATACATTATACAGGTAAAGGTAAAACTGCTGTAAACAGCTGTTTATTGCCACAGTTTACCTCCTCAGCCCCGCATAAATATGTAGGTTGTACATATTTTATGAAATTTTGGTTATCCAAGAAAATAAATGTATTACATTTCTGGGATTTATGAGTGGTATAAAAAATTTTAAATGTAGAAAATATTACTCGTATTTGTAAACGTTTTATGTGGGTGAAATAATTTTGTTTTTGCACTGCGGTATGAGAGCACGTTGGCAAATTTGTATTTAATCATTTTCAACTAATTATTATCAATGCTGTGATATACTGAATTAAAAATGTCTTGATTCGTTTTTTTTTTGTTACATATAATAATATAAATTAATTTATTACGTTTGATTCAGTATTAAATTAACTTTTTAATTGCTAAATAATTTACATCATCACGATAAAATATTATATAATAGCGTTGTACGGGTATAAAATATTAATTAACATCAAGAATATTTGAGAACCATTTAAAAATTTAAAGAAGCTTCCAGAAACTCCTCTATTTTTAATAACCCCCGCTCTTCCACACATCCACTGCACTTACCGCACCCGGTAGAGTAAATCGTTGAAAACTGACAAATGAAACGGAATTTTGTTACGGATGTGACATCACAGTACACATTGTACTCTCGACAGTGCGCGTTTATAGCTCACGCCGATCGCACGTTTGTCAGACGGAGTGATTGCGAATGCACCGGCATTTAATAAAATAAATAGTTTTAAACTCATCTGACTAAATTCTACGATATACAAAACAATCTCAATAATTACAAAATGGTATAATTTCTTAAAACGTGCACTAGTTTCCTTTACTTCTCATTTTATCGTCTTAATTTTTCAGCTCCTCAAACGACATCACCTCATTTCTTTCTTTCGTATTCGTAGACGACATTGTCTTATGTGCCTCCCGCGCCACATATTCAGCAGCGGGATATTTCATATTAATCTGTCTTGAGAAAAGGGAACTCTTGATACGTGCATGCACGTGTATATAATAAATAAATAAAATATAGTATTTTTTTTATTTTTACGGAAAATACATTTTTGTTGTGAAATTGCGTTTCCATAACATAGGTATGTGGTATTTTAATACAAATTAAATTAATCAACTAGAAAGATGTACGGAAAAAATCTATTTACCGAAAAAATACTTTGCTGCTACCGGGATTCGAACCTGGACCTTTTTTATCAACTGATTACGTTTACGACAAATTTAAAACTTATATCTATATATTTTTACAATTAATACGTTCATTATTCTATAAATAAATATTTTTCCGAAATATTGATTTTTTCTGTTTATTTTTCTAGTTGATACATTTAGTGTGTATTAACAAATAGTAATCCTAGATTAATATTTAAGATCTGCCATCGCCCATGCCTTCACCGAGACAATCAGTATACAAACATTAACATAATGTGATACTTCATTTACTGCGAGAGTGTCTTATCAATGATATTTTATAAACATATAATACATTTAAAGGAATTTCCCATAGCAAATAATGAACGAATAGATAACATTATAATATTAGCGACGTTTGTCCTTTATCACAGAGGCTGAGGGAAGACCCGTCATCCAACGTTCAGAGTCCCAGGAGACCCCTCCGACCCCTCTGTATGACGAAGACACGTCACAACCCCTGGAAGACTTCCCCAGGGTCCTGTACGATGGTCCAGGATGGGAGGTGCAGCTCAGACAGCCTAATAAAAAGAAAATTACTGGACAAAGGTAAATATATATTTAGCAATCTACTGCGAATAGTCTTTCAGCAAAATAAAACAGAAACGCATTACCTACATTATAATACTTTGATAAAGGTTACACCGTTGACGACACGAAAATCGAAACTACAGTCACTTGAAAAAATATGTACAATCAATAGCAACTAGAAGTTTCTAAAACATGGATTAAATCTTTATTTTATTTTGTAAATTGAGTTAAAACACTGTTTTATTTCACTGTACGTTTTATTATGTTAAATATTAAAACATTTTCGGGACCATCTTCTCATTGTAAATATTATAATTCAACTAAAATTAAAAATACTTTCAGACAATAATATATGTTGTGTTTGGAGTTATGGAAGTGGGGGCGGGGGTGAAGTTAAAATGGATAAGAGAGGGAATGTAATGGGCGGTATTTGAATATTTATTATGTTTTTATTGTTATTTTTATTATTAAATATTTCCAAATTTTCTATAATGGCTAACTATCGTCCTTTGGCGCAATTATGTATAAGTTGTAAATTACTATTATCAAATGAATGGCCATCCATTCTTGTATATTACTGTTTGAAAGTTTTTTTAAATTTTAGTTGAATTATAATATTGATTATGGGAAGGTGTTGCCGAAAACGTTCTAATGTTTAACATAATAAAAAATATAGTAGAACAAAACAGTGTTTGAACTCAATTTATAAAATAATCATGGAATTCCATAAAGTTTCACCAAAATCACTTTTTCTATTTTATATTCAAAATTTCAGATAGATAATATAACATTTAATTTATTTAAAAACATATAATAATATTTTATTATGACTGATTATAACACAATTATGAATAGCGTAGTAAGACTTCCTCGTATTATTATGTTGTTTAAAGGTTTTGGAAGAAGATTTTCATCAGGCTAGTGAACCAGGGAGACAATCCGGTGGTCCAGCTCCTCAACTCCGCTACAGACAAAGAACCTTTCCAAGAATTACCACTTCAGGCATGTTATTCGGTTTCTGATATTGCCGCTCAGCAGTATGATCAGTATGGGAAGATCTTTACTGTTAAACTTCAATACATCTTCTATAAAGAAAGACCAGGTGTCAGGTTGGTATATATATAAGTTAATTTTTATTTTTATAAAGAATTAATTATATTTTAAGTATTAGTATGTAAGTACATTGACGAAATATGTATGAGAATGTCTGTTCTCTATAATCTTCTACATCCTTTGATCGATATAAACCAAATTTTTCAAATTAACATTTCAAAACCCTCTCACTTCCCTCCCACCTTCTTCCTTTGATATAAATATTATCGAATGTCACCCATTTCAAATTTTTCTCAGTTGCACTCTAGAAGAAAATATAATCAGTCAGTAATATAATACACAGTCTTTTAACAATCTATAATTATCTAAATTACGAATCAAAAATGTTCAAGAGATGTGTCTAATCTTAACCGTGTCAGAGATGCACAAACAAATGCATAAACATTTAAAATATGCGATTAATTGAAATATTTTGTTAATTACAAATTATATATTGAATACAAAAAAATAAAGGTCGACGAATTTTGAGCGGCCAGACTATTTTTTGTTAGATGATGTAGGGCTCGAAGCAAAGACTCATTTTGTAAACATTTATTTCGAAGTAGGTAGATTTAAAGCTTAACATGATTTTGTAAAAAAAATCAAACAATAATATTTTCCGTAATGGTGTAAAATTTGCACATATTCTTTAAATATTTTCAACTAGTAATTTAGTCAGGTATCCTTCCATAAAATATTGTGGACTGGGTCTGTTACATCGTGTATATAATATAATAATATGTTTTTACAGTATATACATACAATAAAATCCAACATTATTTTAATATTTCAAAATTAATAACAATTTTTGGTTACAGTATAATAGCGTATCTATAACAGAATACCGCGGGTTTGATTGAGAGAGAGAGTGATAAATTGATAGTTTTGATAATTGACGCGTAATCTTTCCAGGCCAGGACAGGTGACCAAAGCTGAAAGGATTACAAATAAATTGAGCCAATTTGCCGCCTACGCTATTCAAGGAGACTACCAAGGTGTCAAAGAGTTTGGAAGTGATTTGAAAAAGCTTGGACTGCCGGTAGAACATGCTCCCCAGGTGAACGAAACTTCGACAATCATTTTATGCCACAATACTGAGACCAACATATAATTGAGCATTTTAACATGTAGATGTTATTTTTATGTACTTTTCTCATGTTATTTATTTTCAACACAGGTGTCCCAGCTCTTCAAAATTGGGTCGATTACGTATGAAGACATGAAGCAGTTCTCCATGACGATCGAAGAAGCGTTATTCAGACTAAATGCACACAGGGATCGAGCTCTTCACTACAAAATGGAAGAGGTATGTATTATTATTAGAGGTAGGTATGTATTATTGTATTATTAGAGGTAGGAATTATTATTCGGATTAAACTTTATTTTCTTGTCAGGCATAATGTGGTTTGAAATTTAGTAATTACTAATACTGTTATTTTTAAGGTCCAAATAACAGCAGTGGATGAAATTTACGTGGAGCAAGATGCAGAGGGTCATGTGCTGAAGCAGATCGCAAGGGTCAGGCTTCTCTTCTTAGGATTCCTTTCAGGTATTATTTTTTTATCTACTTTTATATTTCTTCTTTTAAAAAACCATAACCCTAGAATATTTTATATTCATAATATGTTATTAAACAATAATGTGATAAATAGAAGCATCTTACATTTTACATGACGGATTTTTTTGGACAAAATAACTCCCGCAGTTCTTATCAGATTTCGTTCAAACTTTGCTGTTAATTTTTTTTGGTAGGTATTTAGACAATGTTCGTTAATCTGCCTGATCCACCATCTTATTTCAAAATGGTAGCTGTTCAAAAATTAAAAAATATATTCTTTACTTTAATTTTTTTTCTCTAGTTTTAGACAATACCTATTAGAGAACACGGAGTTACCTGATTCTTTCGATTATTTCACAGGAATGCCTGATGTTGAACTGGGTGTAAACGATATGTGGAGACAGGGAAAAGAAGTAGTGGGCAGACACGATATCATCCCCGTTGCCACTGAAGAGTGGATCCGACTGGAAGCAGTAGAGTTCCATTCCTGCGTGCAGCCTGAGGAATATCAAAAAACGAGGATTATAAGGTAAGGTAAGAGGTGGGGGGATGAAAGTGACACTTTTTACAAATGATAAGATAACGTGATTATATAGTCTTTATGTTATTACAATACTTAATGTAGTATCAACACAAATATAATTAGTACTTGTTTTATGTTTTGAAAGTTGTGTAAATAATTGTGCACAAGAGGTCTAAACGGGTTAAGTTATTCTAGTAAAAAGGAAATGAATGCATTCGTTACCAATTATTAAAAAAAAATAATCGTGATAAATATTGCAGTATCATTTATAAACTTATTATTGTATTTGTAAATACTTTTTTGTTGCACCAAATCCACCGTTAATTTTTTTCCATTAAAAATAATTCAGGTATGAAGGGATTAATTATCGTCATACCTTTTATCGAGGGTAGACAGAGAAGATAGAACGCCACACCTTTTTCAGATTGACATCAAAATTCTGGTGTAAAGGAAGTAAATATTTTTCTTCTAAAAATTAATTAAAATTAAATTTAAAATAAAACATACAATGCATGTTTGTAGAATATATATATATATATAATATTATAGGTATTACATTGATATTTATTTATAAAATTAAACAATTTAAAATATATATCTGAGACTGATTTAATGTACCGAAAACGATTGAATGGTATTCAGTTTTCTTTTTATTTAAAAATCAATCAGATTGGTCAGATGGAACTTTTAACCCCGCTCGTGGGGCTAAAAGTACCAAAATCTTTTATTCGTTGTCCTGAAAAACTTAGCGTGCTGATTTATACCCATGTCTCAGGATTTTCTGATAACCAATTTATGAATCTCTTCAGTGGTGTTCTACAAATATCGAATTGTTTAAAAACAGCAGGCAAAGATTTATTTTCCCTCATCACCAAATCAGCAGCTCGTTTCAAAACGTATCCCCGCTCAGTTTTTCTCTTGTACGTCCTCGTGTGAGTGTACACATTTTGTACAAATAGTACCGGAAGTGTGGTAGAAAATGTCACCCGCGGCACATTTAACCCCATACCGAAATATCGAAACTAATATCAAATTATAAAACAAAGACAATCTATATAGCTGAAAATGCACTCCACTCCACATTTATAAATAAATGTATAAGTGAATTGGATAACTTACTATGTCGAAGTGCGAAGCGAGGCAGAGGGAATATCACCACATCACGCGGTGTTCACATGTGCTCGTTCACATGTAACGTTTACGAGATATTTGCAATGGAACTTTAATTCAAACCCAACCCTACTCATGTTATTACACAAAAATAGTTTGAGATTTTAGACATTTACTTTTATCATTTTTTTATCCTCGATTAGACTAGATTTATAAATATCAAATAACTTCACGTATTCTGTTACATTTTTTTCAATTATATAATTTTAATTAATCAGGTTCAAGCCTCCTGATGCCTGCTATATTGAGCTGATGAGGTTCCGAGTTCGTCCTCCGAAAAACAGGGAACTTCCTCTGCAAGTGAAAGCTGTCATGTGTGTTACCGGGAATAAGGTATATATTTTTTGAAACACACGACTCTTAAATAACCTTAAGTACACGTCTTTAAGTCTAAATGAGAGATCTTGAACGAATAAAATTATTAATATTTAATGCAAACACGTTGTGGTTATTCATTTTAATAATAAATAAATCATTAATTATGTTTTTTATCACCCTGATGAAGAAAAAAATATTTTTAGAAACCAGTTAGTAAATATAATATGCCCACAGTGGTTAAAAACAAAGTTAATAAATTATTTATTAATAAAGTTCTTCTCTGAGATATTTCATGTAAATATAATGATAGAAAAATAAATTAAAAGTTTTATATTTCTTGTTCTAATTTTAAAGGTCACTTTGTAAATGCGTTTAGAGGTGTAATAATTTATTTATTTATTATTATACACGCCCTATTCAGGCATTAACATAATTTGTGAAATAACAGAAAATTACAACTAGAGTGCAATGCACAAAGAAAAAAATTACAGTGTCAGCATGTTTTTACATAATCAAAATTAAAAATGAATATAACATATAAAGTAGCAATTTATCCGTCATCATTGAGTTGAGACACAAAAAATTGTAATAGTGTAGTTCTATAAAGAATTAAATTAACAGAAAAAATGTCGACCACCTTCGTATATTCGCTCTTCAAAGAATGCATTCTGGAGACTGCGGAGTTAGCTAGTGCATGAGTTTTGACATTACCACTGTAATAGAACAATGAATTGTGTCTCGATGACCTCAATGGTGCGTGAAAGTCAAGCAGACCAACAATTTAGGGGCAGTCTATCATATCATTGATTATCCTTTATAGAAATATAAGGTCGGTTATCGTACGTCTCACTGATAAGTTTAACAATTCCAGACGACTAAGGAGATAATCATAATTGATATCCTCAGAGCGTATATTTAATTTAAAATTAATGAATCTTCGATACTTTCTCTGGATTCTTTCAACCGCCGCATTATATTCTACCTGAGGTCTGACCAGTTGGCAAAGATAAAAATTATGTCTTTAATTAAATTAAATTAAATTAAATAAATAAATATTTATATATATTGTGACTATTATTACTCATTACTGTTGTCCAACAGGTGGAACTTCGTGCTGATGTACTGGTTCCAGGATTCACCTCCCGTTCTCTGGGACAGGTTCCCTGTGAGGATGTTATGATTAGATTCCCTATTCCTGAATGCTGGATTTATCTCTTCAGAGTGGAGAAGCACTTTAGATACGGAAGCGTGAAGTCAGCGCACAGGTATGACTTAATAAAAGACAAATTATTTTACTGCTTATGATACGAATTCTGATCTAGTGAGGTGTACAGAGAGTACACATGATATAATTAATGTATTAAATAAAATAAATAAATTGAATAAATGTTTCTTTGGATAGGCGAACTGGTAAGATCAAGGGAATCGAACGGTTCCTGGGCGCCGTGGACACTCTCCAAGAATCGCTGATTGAAGTGACCTCAGGGCAAGCCAAGTATGAACACCAGCACAGGTCCATTGTGTGGAGAATGGCGAGACTGCCTAAGGAAGGACAAGGTATATATTATTTTTACGCTCTCGTTATTTCATATTTAGTTGAACTGTATTGTATAAAAATGTTTATGCTGCTTGTTTTGATTGGGTTTCTATCTTGTGTCATTCTAATATCAGTGTCCATGGAAATTATGAGACTTGTATTGCAATAACTTTATTTCAGATATTTTCAAGATATTTTCCTTAATTTTGACACTTTACCGTTTCAATATGACTCAACTTGGCTATTCTATGCCAATGGCTTGACCTTAATATTACTCCTTTACTTGTTCATCTTTTTTTAAATTATCTATAAGGGTCACTAAAGGATCCAGTGATAAATAATAATAATACTAACATTGGATAATTTGTATAACGTCATTTTCATAAAAAAAATTACCTCATGGGCGTTTTACAGGTAAAATGTTTAGACTTACACTTTTATTTAAAATTAAAAACTGTTATTTGAATTTATGGACAGTTTTGTAAAAGGGTTCGTTTTCAGTTTTTTGTATTGTTCCTTATGACGGAGAGCAAAGAATTCCAGGCTTTAGAACCTGCCTCCGTTAGACTTTGTGTAATGGCTGATCGATTCTACAACCCTTCTTGCCGCTGATGTCAAAGTTGACTCAAAAATTTGACGTCTACCATTCAAGTTCAAGGCATCATATTTATTATTAGTAGCCTTGTACATCAACTGGCACAATTCGCAGTTTTAAAAATAAAAAATCAATCGAACGCAATTTCAAAATTACCTGAATTTCATTCACCGTCCAGGCGCCTACACTACTCACAACCTCGTCTGCCGCATGGCGCTGACCAGCTATGACCAGATCCCGGACAAGTTAGCCGACTGGTGCTACGTGGAGTTCACCATGCCGGCCACGCAGGTGTCCCATACGGTCGTCAGGTCGGTCAGCCTGCAGAACCACGACTCGGACGACCCGCCGGAGAAGTACGTCAGGTATCTGGCTAGGCACGAGTATAAGTAAGTACCTAAATATTTAATCATAATTCTCAAAATTGTGTCAATGTACAATACTTCTGTTTCAGTTTTCTATATTATGTTCTATTAGTTCTTCCTTCAAAATTATTATTTCTTTACCATCTTAATTTTTTGCCTCCATATACCCCGGTTCTCGGTAACTGTCTTCCAATTCGGAATCTGCAACAGCTCTGCCGCCATTCTTTACACCATTCTCCAAACGAAGTCGAGATCTTCCCACAACCTGGTGCTCATTAAGGATTATTTTTACGATCCATACTTTCTGTGACCTCAGTCGATTTAGCTACATGTGGATGGAGAGTCTGTGATCTTGATTAATGTATATATAATATTATTTAAATAATTATGTCTCGTTAAGTGACTGATACATTTTTCTTTTGTGTTTTAGATATTATTGATTATTTTTCTTTTTTTTTATGCTTTAAAAAAAAAATATTTTACTCTTTTTAGTATTCCCTTAGTTGTAGGCTTTCCTTACAGTTCACTGATTCAAGCATCACATCTCTAATATTGTAAGTGTTGAATGGAACAAAATGTATGAACTGGATTTTTTACGGAAACTAATCTTAATACAGTCAACATCAGTACTTATATATGCCTATGTTGAATTTTGTGAAAGTCATGATGTATTGATGATATTGGTGAATGATATGATATATTGATGATATTGGTGAATGATATGATATACTGATAATACTTCAATGATATGGTGTATATAATGTACCATATCATTGAAGTTAAAATATCAAACATTATATAAATTGTTGTTTAAGTTTACGAGTTGTGAGTTAAAATGATTACATTATCAAATACTTCGAGAATAACCTTATTTATAATTGTTAATAGTTTTTAAAGTGGTTTATTTTTTAATATAAACATTATAAAAAATATTAATTCGTGTATAACAGTTATATAAATTAGATGTATCTTGTATTTTCTTCCACTTTATGTAAGTTATTTTTTCTGACTTTTTAACAAAAAGTGGATAAAAAAAAATGTTTCATCATACACTGAAATTAAATTGATTATAATTTTTTACGATAAATGATATTATTCGAATTATTCATGTATGTACAGGTATTAAATTAATATGCGCATTGCTATTATTTTTTAAATTGATTTATTTTATTATATATAATATTAAAAAAGATCCCACTAACTGTAAAACTACGTATTATTTTTATTTGTTACCTTTTGCTTTATTAACCACTTACTGAGTTAAAATACATCAACCGGTTTCGAAAAATATCATTTTCTTCTTCAGGATGTCAATAACTAACAAAAAACATATGTTATTGTTTCTTTAACATAATTTATTTTTAAAAAAAAAAAAATTAATCAAAAAAAATTTTAGTACCAAATTCAAATTGTTACTTGATACAAAATTACTAGAATAATTTTTAAGAAAAAATTTTTTAACGGGACTTGTATTTAAATTTAGTTGGCTGTTTATAATTTTTTGATTAGTTTTACACGCTTTATTTATCTCCAATGATTCCAAATGATTTAATTTATCACTAACACAGTTTACATGCAAAATTGACAATCCCAATTTTTTTCAAAACCATGACCATTTTCTATCAAATGATAAGCGAATTCTAAAAACCCACTATTGTTCAAACATCTCGATGATATTTTTCGAAACCGATAGATGTATTTTAACTCAATAAGTGGTTACTTATTTGCAGTTTTTTTTTACATGTATAAATCTCGGCGGGAAACTTTAAGATCACTATTTGACGTGAATTATATGTATTAGTAATAGGTATTTTGTACACGTCCGCATAGAAATAATTTTAAAATTTTAAAAACTCTTCTGGTAGAGATTCTTATATGCATGTTTTAAATTAACAACCCCGCACAAGAACAAGTGGATAACATATAATTAATTTTTATTTTTTTTCTTTGGCAAATTATGAAACATATTTTATTTAACTCCTAGGGTTGGCATAGAACATACCCAGGGAGAAGGACCGAACGCTTACCTCGCTGCCACAATCGCAAAACCCCTGAGAGAGGAACCAGTGCAAGAAGTCGAACACACTCCTGCACCGCCCAGCTCTGATTCTGATTCCGATTAATCCAATATTAACTTATAATATGTACAATATATAATTATAAATAATCAAATGTATAAATCAAAAAGTCTAACGTTTAAACTTATCATCTGATCTAGTAATTATTTGTCGTAATGGTGTGGTTTGGTTATGTTTCGTATGAAAACTGTTAGGGCAACGTACACTGTTCCCGTACCGTTTGGATTTTTGATGGTATACGCCATCCTCACATTTCAGACGTTCCTTTGAGCTATATTTTGAGTATGTGCAAATCTTTGCAGGAACCAATTACTGGTATTTAATCCCTCGAGGGATTGTCATCAAGATATAGATGTCTCAAGCTATTATTTTTACGTGAGAAGTATGAGAGTCTCGGGCATTACGGGGTTTACGACCTGTATTGTGAAATATACTGGTCTATATATGTTAATAATTCAATATATACACACAAAGGATATAGACCCATACTTTAGACAAAAAAAGAGTCTCAGCTTCAGCGACATCTGATTACTGTTACATGAGAATGAAAATAAAATTTTCAAAAAAATTCATAGATGGCGATAGTATAGTTGATGAATAATTGAAATGTTCCAACATGATAACATATATACAACTTTCAAAAATTTGATAGATGTGGTAACATAGGTAAACGTTACATTGTGTAAAGTGATCACTTAAGCTCTGTAATGCCCAAGACATCCATACTTTCCGTGTAAAAATAATAGCTTCATCTCTGTGAGACATCTATATCATTCTTTGAGCTGATAAATAAAATTTGACTATCGGATGTACGACGGGATGAGGTATGCTCGTATGCAAATAACGGAACAATATGGGTATTAACAATATCGGCTTTCGGATCACAGATCCACGCGTGTTTTCATATAATATTGTATATATATATTCGCGGGAAAAATACAACTGAGCAGTTTTTTAATACTTTCTGTAAGTTGCGACAAACTTGTGGATAAAATGGAACCGATATTACGAATTTAAAAAAATTTCAGAGCGGTCGGAGATAATAAAATGTCATAACTCATTTTATGAATATATACATGTACAATTTAAGATCTGAAATGTCGCACAGTAATGTTGGATAAATAAATTGGCTTACGTTATTAAATATAAGAAATGTGTGTCGATAGCTTCAAAATGTACAATTGAATTGTTTTTATTTTTAAATTTCGTATAAATATTCCTTGGACCAAGAATGAAGCCTTTCTGTATGTGTTTTGTTTAATTATTGTCATATTTAGTACTTTATTAATAAATTACATAATTTATCAAGAGACCGTAGATGACAAAAAAAAAAGTATTTCAGTCGAATGTATAATGTGCTTGTTTATCATACTATGTATAAGTGTACGTGACATTGCTTTTATATTTACAGATAATACAAATATAATGTAAACTATTATAATAATAACTTGTCCGGAAAATAGGCGACAAAATTGTAGACACTAGAGTAATATTTAAGTACGGTAACAAATTGATTAAAAATGTTGTAAATGAAATACAAATGGCATTGAATACATATAGGTATGTAAGAATGATAAACATTTTGCTCCATTGCATTGCTTTCGAGTGAGGTTGCGACGGAAGATGTATTTTTTTATTTGGTGCTTAAAAATATTAATAATTAATATGGATGGCTTGTGTTTAAATATAATTGTACATTCGCTGGCAAAGTTACCAAATGAAATTTTAGCGTTTAATGTTGCTGTCGGCGCCGTGCGCGGCGTCGGTTCAACGTGTTGTTTCAAAAATAATATAATGTATGTATACGTACTTAAATGCTTTGTTGTCGGAAAGTTAACTAAATATTGTTGAATTATAGCATATTTCATGTAAAAAAAAAAATATATATATAGCGTAGGATTGTTCTTGTGATATCTAATATTTTGAATACAATGTATGTATAACAATGCACAATTTTATAATTAAAATGACTCGCGATGTTTTACTACCGAGGCTTGCCAGGTAAATAAACGTAATCCATTCGTCGGTTATTATCGCGTAGGCTTTTTTATTTTTCAAATCAACCAACAAAACGTAAAATAATATACCTTAAATATACTTGTTAGATATTCGCCTCGAGATTACGCCCCCCATATGCTTTCATAAAACTCGGGATCCTTTGTAATTATTGAAACTTGTGAGAGACAATATCGACTAAATGAATTTCATTTATTCCCACCAATATGTTATCGTTAATCTATTGCAAAATATCTAATTTCATATCATTATATATCACCAAATGTATGTAAAATCTTATTAAACGTTGCGATTCTTATAAAGTTTAAAGTATAATTATATTGAAAAATAAATTGATCTAATGAAATGTCTAATATAAAGTTTTCGTGTAAGTTTATGATTTATTACGCTTGTAAATAGATATTTTTGTTTTTTATAAAACCACTTTCTCTGAAAGTGGCTATGCGGCAATGTACCAAAACATTAGTTTTAAGGAAAAGTTAATCTTGTTCAAACTGTAAATTTCAAATGGACATGAATATTTTTAAGGCTAATTAAGGATAGTATTTAAATATTATAAATAAAACTATGTATCTATACATCGTATCAGTATTACAATTTCGTGAAGTGGTTTTCTAAAAGAACTTTCCCAAAATTTGCCGTGGATATTAACAAAAAGATAGCGAGAACGCTCCCGCCATATTCTTAAAATAATTTCAGTTATATATACAAAATACATATATCTAAATCTATAACCTTAAAGTATATCGAATTAATTTATTTAGGATTTCTTTAAATGCCGAGGTTTTTACGCTTGTATCTTAGAGGGTTATATTCCTTTCAAAATTACCTGAAGCCTGCGTGTTGAGTCTTAATGTAACATGTTTTTTTTTTGTATCTTTATAGTCCGTTTCTACATGTCTGATGATGAGTTAAATCTCAGAGATTTAGTTGAAATAAATCAATATACACGTGTTGAGATTTTGATCTAGAGATAAACTCTGAGATCAGCTGAGACAACATAAAAATAAGTATAAGAAACATTGAGGTTGATGGGGCCCGTGTACACAACGTTCCATTTGACAGCGATGTTCGACACGCGCGTATACACATTCCCTAAAACTGTAGATACCTTCAACTATTTATTACAAAAAGAAAGAAAGTGTTAAATTAAAAACATTTATACTGTTTTTATTTAACTTGCTGGCCATTAAGATTTATAATCGCGAAAATTCTATTTATTTATCATATACCTACTTTTGGTTGTGAAGATAAGTTTACGCAAAGGTATTTTTTGGAATATTTCGAATTTCAAATCATTCACTAGTGCCTTTAGACTATTTTTCTCTGCAACATTGTGTGAAGACCAGCATTGATATATATTTTTGTTAATGTTATTTTTTTTTCTTATCCTTGAAAATTGTTTTATCAAAATAACGGAGAAATAAAATATAGTCATCTGATTGACTATATTTGACTATATTGATATAGTAATTATACTTAAAATGTGAAGGTACTTTTATGGGAATTTTCTGTTTGAATCCAGTTTATTCTGTGATTTTTTTAATGCTTCCTCTTTTTTTTTTTCGAAATTATTTATACTATTTACAATTTTAAATAAACCAAAAAAACATTTGAATTATTATTAAATATATTTTTAGTAAATTTAAATAATAATACTGCATTAGAGTAATATGCACGTCATTAAACTGAACATTTATAAAAATAATGAAATATATTATTGTGTTTAGCTTTTATAAGGTTTTTCAAGAAAATTGAAACCTTTTGGGATTGATGACCAGTTTTTTTAGCATATAAGTTAGTTTTAAAAAATAACATATTATAAAATAATATTTAAAGTATTTGAAAAACTTTATGAAGAAGAAGAATTTATGGCTGCATTACATTGCAGAGTAAAAAAAATGTTGGCATTTTTTTATTTTATACACTTGCAAAAAATTCAAGGAAAGAATCTTGTCTCGCAAGATTCACATTTTTTGGCACTGGCCACAACTTTTCGTCAAAAATATATATGATATAAAATATCACCGAACATATTTTATTAAAAATTCACGAATTTGTAATGACGATCCTTCTTCTCATAATTTTTTAAATTATATAATCACTAGCATTAATAATGTTCCGTTGATTAATCTTTATTATTTCCATTTTGAGATTTCGCCCAGCGAATCAAGTCGAGTGAGTCTAGTCAAAAAGATTTTAAATGATGTTAATATTGCAGTAGATGTAAATATTTTTAGAATTTAAGGTTATAAAGGTATAGTACTTATTTAGAATAATAATTTTAATTAAAAAAAGTTACATATGCAGAAGATTTCAGTTACTTGGTTCATCGGGACAGCCAAGAATGAATTAATTTGAGATAATTTGGGACATCAACTAGTTACAATTGGGACAGCAACTAACTATAATTGGGACAATATCTAACTACAATTGGGACAACAACTAACTACATTTGGCACATATATAAACAGAGTTGCTTTGCGTTGTATGGGCCATACCTATGGACGAGGTTTCTCTCGGAGATTCGAGTCGAGTCTAAAGAACAGTTCAGAGTTTAGCTTTGATCTGTGAATCATCATACCATGTGTTTGGCTCGCGAATTAGAATGACGTACTGTCATAGAATTTTAAAGATCAAAGTCTTATTGAGAGATCATTATAGACATGGGTCAATCAGCGTTGTAGGAAGGACGCATATATTTCAATAGTGTAATGATTATACTTAAAATGGCTGCTCGATAGTGCACTTTTAGTTAAAATATGTTTATTCATATTTTAATAAACAAGTTGTAATACAATATCTAAAGACATGGACGACCAGGGAAGTGACGAGAACGACACATCTGAGTGACTTAACATCTTAATTGGTGACACTGCTTAGTCAGGAACTTTATTTTGGAATCGCCATATTGTGCAAGATGCGAGCAGTCCTTTAATAATCGGAATTAGTTTTCTGCGCTGATTTTGTTCAGTTATAGTCTAAAAAACGAATACGTCAGGGTACACTTGATAAATTAAACAATTAAATATACTACCTTACGAAAACTGACAATTAAGTTCTTAGAAAAAAATAATAATTAAATAACACAATTATCTGGTACAAAATAGTCTCCCCCTAAAGCAATGCACTCGGTCAAACTTTTTTTCCATTTCAGGAAGCAGTATTCAAAGTCATCCGTGAGGCTGTTTAGAGCATGCATCGTAATCCGTTACACCTCCGCTCGTGACCCCCAATGATGTATTTCTTTATTTTGGGGAATAGATAAAAGTGAACATTATTCCCATGCAGCATCCAGCTTTAGTTCGCAAATAATTCAGGCCGAATACGATTCACTGTTTCATTACCTTCAGATAGAATGTTGCATTAACGGTTTTTCCTTCGGAAACGTATTCCGATATCATCCCGTGGCTAGTTTATGCAGTGCTACCACATAATGCGCACGAAAAGTATTCTACGTACTTAATTGTCAGTTCTCTTAAAGTCATTTGAGTATATATTTTTATGGTTCAGTCAATGACACTTCTCTTCTCTTTCTCAAAAGTTCTTCTTTGTTCGAAATCTGACACGTCCCAAATAACTGGAATCCACTGCATATAATACATTCTAGTATAATATATATATATTACAAATAATACAAAACAAAGTCAGCATAATAATTAAGGTTGAGTAGCCTGTATATAAGTAGTATTTTATGATATTGTTTGAATTGTTGATGTGAAAGTGTTTGAATGAATGTTGAAAAAACGTTCAAGTTGAAAGTTGATCGAAATATTGAAAATATTGCATTCAATTCGGGTGTTTTTATTTCTACACATGAATTAAGATATCTCAAATTATATAAGAATATTGTATGAAGAGTGTGTTTTTCGTATGAACAAGAAGGTATTCCAATAACGATATTTAATAAAATATCAATAATATTTAAACGACATTTTAAAAATCCAACTTGAACGTTTTACTATTATAAATGATCGATCAAATGGTTGATGTGAGATATTTAGTGTGTTTGAAAATATATTGGTTTCATATTGTGATGAAGAATGATAATTGTAGGAATAAAGAAAATATTTGAACATTTACGAGTATATTATATTATTCATTGTCTAAACAGCAGTACCGATACAATTGAGTAGCCTGTATATAAAGTAGTTAAATGTGTTGTGCATGTACTTTCGTTAATTTTGAATAAATGTTGCTATTATACATAACGAATTTAAAAAATTCGCCGTTTTAATTTCAAACGTGATATTGCGGTTACTTTTCGGTATAATATGATTTATAAAAAAAATATATTTAAACTTTTACTGCATACATAACTGAGAATTACTTTTATCATGATTATATTTGTTATTCAATATATGCCTGTCGATAAAAATAATTATCAGTTACTTGGGCAGAAGAAAGTTTAGTTAATTAAAAGAGTTAAATAATTTTCTCTGGATGTTTGCTATTGCTTTTTGCGATGTACAAATTATTTTTAAAAATTCGTTTAAAAGATGAACTGATTCAGAAAAATAACGAAAATATATTTTATGTATCCATTTTTCAACTTTATTGAATATGTACGTGTTAAAAATGTATTTTATAATGAAGATTTGTCTGATAATTTATTGATTTCAATTCAACTTTTAATAACTGTTAATTAACTAATTCAGCATGCCCCATCTTGCCCGGTCATTACTTAATAAGAATTATATTCGATGATTTTATGAACCCGCTAAAAAATCATTGAGATTAGCTATTCAAATTATGTACTAATAAATGATTTAGTCTTAGAGATTGACTTCCATTTTTAACTTTTTGTTTATATTTGTTAGATATATTTAAAATCTTCCGCAATCATACTAGATGATTAGAAGATTTAGACACACAAAAACTAGTATTTCTCATTGGGGATATAGTAACGAAGATTAAAAATTACGAACATCATTAAGTAATAATTTAAGAATAATCAAAGCGTGTGTGCTACGCAAAACACGTGTACCTAAAGATTTTTTATTATTACACCTATTATTTTTCTATTTATTTCTCCATAATTAAATTTAATTATCCATATTTTTATGTTATTTTCCTTAACTACTAACTTGCCTTGATCAGATTTAAAAAAAAAATATGTACGTACATAGATACATTATTATACTAATCATAATATATTAATTATATTAATTTTTATTCATTTTCTCTTAGATAGATGAACTGTACTCACCGTGTTTCAATTCTATGTAATTTTATTACATTTTCCATAATCATACTTCAGTTAAATAAAACATTTTTTTTATATCTAATCAAAAAAAATTCTTCCATTTTCTGAAATTGAGTGAATTTTTCAATGATACTTTTATTATTTTTAATGTTTCAATTCAGAAAAAATCTCCGCAATTAATTCAATAATAATTATTGTTTTTGTAATCAAATCCATTTTTTTTTTAATACAAAAATCTTCTTTTATAAGCTCTAAGTAAAG
Source organism: Eubasilissa splendida (assembly GCA_031772225.1). Classification (NCBI taxonomy): domain Eukaryota; kingdom Metazoa; phylum Arthropoda; class Insecta; order Trichoptera; family Phryganeidae; genus Eubasilissa; species Eubasilissa splendida. Next base: position 6,441,935 of record CM062859.1, read on the forward strand.
ATGCTTGCTTATTAACTTAATTGCTTTAACTTAGGGACTTCATGTAATATTAAAGAGCATTGTTAAAATAGCAATTGTTTACGTTCATAAATTAGAAATAATAATTTTCTCTTGTGCAAGGATTTTGTAAATAAATCATTGTAAATACGTGTCAAATGTAACTTTAAATAAACAATATATATATGTATTATAATATTGCATTATTAACTGAACTTTAATATTAATATTTATCAATCATTTCAACGGGTCATCGTAATTTAATATACGACGGTGATTTAGATTGTAAAGATCTTTTAACTATAAAATTTAAGAAAATATTTAATTATACAATTTTTTTTTATATATTCAAAATACACAGTTGCTTAATTTATTCCTTTACGTAAAACCTCCTTCTATATAAAAGCATTTATCATATCCGTTCGCGATCTTTTAAACTAACCGCTAGTTTATTTTACCAATGCCAGCAACATGGCAATTGGCCACCATCTTTAAAATGTTTACCACTTATGAACTGTTTCAGCTTGGGAAAAATGTGAAAATCACTCGGAGCAAGGTCTGGATTATACGGTGGATGATCGAAAACCTCCCACTCACATCTGCTCAAGGCATTGCTGGGCAGTTTAGGACACAATTGGTTAAAAAGACTGGCGGTGAATTAATACAATAGTGGAATTTTAAAGCTTCTGTACAGATTTGATAAATGCATATATATTACTTATGGGACTTAATAACGTTAAGAAATAGATGAAAGTAATGTGTGTTTAAAAAAATAATTAAATTTTTAAAAAAATCGGCTTCGCCGGTTGACATATCTTCCTTGAAGAATATATGTTGAAGTGGTAACGAGAATAATATGCGGCGAGACATGTAACAGTTTAGTATTTATTCCGATCACACTAGTACAGATTATATAATGTTTTTAGACCTATCTGCGCTGGAAGACGTGAAGCGAAAGGGCCGTCTCGCGGTCCGCCATACTTAATCATTCTCGTCTGACGTACCTCTCCATACGCACACCGCACACATACACTCAGATCCGTTCGTCCGAAACGCGTGTGCGCCTGTTATTCTGACCTCATTCCATTGACATCACAATTTTCTTATTTATTTAATGCTAAACAAAAGTCTTTACTTTCTGGTTTACCTCGTATCTCAATGTAACTGCTGCGAAAGAAAGCAAAAATATTAATTATTTCAGATAATATTTAATAAGCTTAAAGTAATATTTATTTTATCAACAATTATTATATGATGTTTGTAAATAAATTACTATTGAACTGATACAAATCCCATAAAAAAGTAGCGTGTTAATTGAATCAACATCTCTTGGTCCAAGTGAAATTTGAACGAACATTTTTGTATGCTTTGTGATTGAAATAATTTACGTCATAGAAACATAATATGCATTTACAAATCACCAAAATAAATCAATGTTGGAACAATATTACTTAGTGTAGAGAACACAAAGTTGAAGTTAAAATATTATGTAACAATGTAAATGAAAAAATAATGTAATATTATTTATTTATAGTACTTGAATATTTATTGAACCCGTACAACAATGTAGAGAATATTTGGAATATGTGCATTAAATCATAATAAAATGTGCTTTGTTTTAATTTTATTTATTCTTATGAAATAGAGGAATATTGTCATTCAATATGAATTCTCATAGAGAGTGTGGCAGAGCAAGAATCCGTGATATCGAAATATCACGTAGCGCGATACAGGTGACCCTTGGCTCTAGAGCCAATACTTCTACATATTGAAAAATCTCAATTGAGGTGGTATGGACACGTTTTGTCAGAGGAACTATACTAAGATGTATCTTCTGAGGAATTCCGGAGGGTAGCGGCCAGTGGGTCGCTCCAGAATAAGCTCTAATAAATAGAAACATACTCTATAGTATACCTCTATTTCTTGTTTTTACAGTGATTTATGCCCACGATTTTTTCAGGAGCAAATCTACCGTATACATTTATATATATATATGGATATGTTTTTCTACTTCGTCTTACATTTAGTTTTTCAATTTACTTTTATGTATCGTTATTATCTCATTAAAGCATCACAATTAGACGTTCTACAATGGATCCTGCTTAATATTATGTATGAGAGAATGAAGATTGTCTCATCAGGGCGACACAAAATATTGTATATTCAGGTAGATAGATTTGTTAACCCTTCTCAAGCCACGCAATAACATAGGTCTACCGAGCCAATTAAATCGTATTTCTATAAATATGCACAATGTAAAACTTACATTTTACCAAGTCATAAACAAATTATTTGCGCTTAGAAATGACTAGTGGAAAACCAACTATGCAAAGCGAATCGTAATAAAAATAATAATTTTTGAATTCAACGCTATATAAAATTGATGTATTGCATGCTATCTGCGTTAAAAAGATCATACATTGATTTAAATGATGAGAGATGAAATTGAAGATCATGTTAGATGGGTATTTTGACGAATGCGTTATACTAATAAAGTTTGAAACTAAAATGAACGTATTAAATTATTATATTTATCATTTCTTAATATATTTATGGTAATTATGACATTAACTATTTTAAAGCTTGTAAAAGCATTTTTCCTATATAACTCAATTTTCTTGCGGTAACACGAGTTGACAGCATGGCTTCGTAGGTTATTTTAGCATGGTATGGTAAAGGTTTTACGTGGGTTTTATGCCCGATGATGTTCGACTTTAAATATTTTTTGGTTGATGGAAAAAGAATGGCTGATTTTAATTGTATATCAGTTTTAACGTTCTAACTAGAAAATATTTGTTTATTTGTTCTCGTCTGATAATTAGGAATCTCATATATTAATTAATTGAGCCATTAAATTAGCATTATTTAAATCCTTCAGAAATGGGATAGATAAAATACAAATTTTATTAAACAGCGTACAATGTTAATAAATACGACGAAGAAACCACTTGTGAAAGGATAGTGTGGCATTGATTTGTAAAGTTTTGGAATGGAGATTTACGTCTTTACGATTAAGATCTCTTTACTTTACTTTTTACATCTTTAAAATTTACATCTTAAAGATGTAAAAAATCGAGGATATGCTGCTACTGTTGACAACGGATTGAAACCTTTAATGGAAGAAAACACACAAAAATAAAAGCAGCATAGCTTAATCGGAGAGTACTCGTCTTGTTTCACGACAATTTTAGTCCTTTCAAGTATCTCGATAACTTTATACAGCAAAAAAAAATCAAAAAAGGAAGCAACAAATAATGCCTTCATGGAGGTTTCTTTATCTTAGACCGAATCTAAAGTTTGGAATTTGTTAACAAAGGTGCTTAGAATCAAATGATTCTTATATTGATTAATAAAGTGAATGCACTCTATAGTTAGGTTTAATTAAAGTTGAAGAATAAAATCGGCCATTATTTTCGGATAGCGCAAGCATCGTGAAGCAATAGTATTTGCCAAGCCTGGTGAAATGTTGAAGCCCGGTACTCTGATTGTTACGATCCCCCTAGGTATGTTCAAAGTAGTTTTATATAATATACAGAGTATATATAAACCCTAAAACCATTTGTCCAAATATGTAACCCGCAATCCTGTAAATAATTAGCAATCATGCCCCAAGAAAAATAAACTAATATCCTAGTTCGTTTAACACCTGTGTCAAACCATTTTGTTTCATAAAAAAAGTGCATATGAGTGGTATGAACACAAAGGCAGAAATGTCAATTATTTTTTTTAAAACATTTAACGCTGTTGTCTTTTCAAATAGTTTTTACACATTGTGTTAATTTATGAACAGTCAAACTTAGCTATTTTTGATGTACATTGGTCACTCAAAACCAGTGTTAATTGCAAAATCAGTCACATTTTTCCGCTTGAATTCAACTTACTTACTAGAAAAAAAGTATTTTTCTAAAAATTAACCGATTTCCAAAATTTTTTCATCTTTCTTTTCACCAAGCTGCGTATTATAACATAAAAATAAACTACAGTAGTATATTGAAAAAGAAAATCAAAGAAAATTATGCTTGACACAGATATATATAATATCACTATTTTTATTTAAAATTCGTATTTGTATCATCACCTCCACTATCACTTTCGTATTGATTTCCGCTAGATTGATCTCTTGAAAGATCGACATTTTCACATGAACTCCGTTCCTAGTTTCTGACATTTTGAAGGTATAATAAGTTTTCATCAAATAATAAGGCAGTTTGAATATAATAAAACGTGAATCAATGAAAAAAATCACGAGCCATGCACGATAAGTATGGAGCGCTGCCGCGTCGTTGGCACTTTTGACATAAGCAAGTGGCAGTCCTGTAGCACTATTCGGCACTAAAATAGTTAAAACCAGATTATAGAGATTAGCATTCATTAAAAAAAAAGTGCATGTGGTGAAAGTGAATAAGCGAGAGACTTGCATCTTTATTTTTATGACGTAATCAAAAAGAGTGAAATACTAATTTTATAGTATAGTACGGTGTGAGGTCTCTCTTGACTTCGCGACCTGATACACTTGCCGCTACAGGTATAGCATTGTGATGTTGCATTGTTTACTGCCGTATTCCGCATAGTGTATTGTACCATTATATGACAATGTTTGCAGCAGAAGTGATTGATTCCTTATGCCACAACTGGACCGAGCATGTCACCTGCATTTAATAAAACAAAATGTTTCAATTTAACATACATAATCCTTTATTTGTTTTTAATTGTAATCAATGAAATATTTAATTTACACCTTCAATAACAACAAAAAAACAATGAACGATAACAATATTCGTTTTCAAAGAGTTTTTGGAAATTTTTCGAATTAATGTTTGACGCAAAATCAAATGATATTATAAAACGTAAAGAAGAATATTTTTAAATTGCTGTAATCAAATAATAACAATGCCGAGTGGAATTTTAATACCATTAATACCAAAAGATATAGAAAAAATATAATGATCGTTTAATTCCAATGAATAATGAAATATATACGGAAAAGTATATCGTCAATAAATTTAATCCTTTTCTATAAGTGCTGAAATTTCAGAATTATATTACACAGATGTATCACAAATATTTGTAGTTACATAAGATACAGTAGCTGTGATTAAAAATTAATAAATCAGTATAAATAATACAACATTATATACGCGTCAGATTTTGTGGTCGCGTTTCATTTTAATATCACACGATACGTGAACACGCCGCTCAAATTAAATTAACAATTATTTTCAGACTGGTTACCATAATAATTATGGTAAACAGTATTTTGTACAATATAAAATAATTATTATGGTAAAAAATGTCAAGTGCGTAATTGTAAGGTAAATTTTTTCACTGTCGTTAAAATACGGGTGTGAAATAAAATTGCTAACCGATCTACAATTTAAAAAAAAATATATCTAATGGTATTAATCTATCATGAAATTATGTTTTTATTTCTGACGATACAAATATTCAAATTCAGATAAACCACTTATAAAGATACACATACAAAATCTATCTCTCTAAATAGTATAGCTATCATCCGGACTCAAGCCCGGTTCTTTAAGTTGCCGATGGAGTACCGATTAAGCTATATTAAGCATACACAGTGGCGTAACTTTAAAAATTTGGCCCCAATTAAAAAGGGAAAAAGGGAAAACATAAAAATATTAAGTACTACATAGTTTTATCCAAGAAAAAAAGTCTTGTCTCCGATAATATTCACATTATCATGACAAAAGGGCATTTTTATGCACTCATAACTGAAATAATTCTTGCTTTGCTTTACGGTGTCTTTAAAGATAAACAAAGATAAAGTAACCTGAGGTACTAAAGGACACCAAAAGTATATATGTATTTGTAAAGCGCGATCATTTTAAGCCCCTACCTAACCTGAACCCTAACACACCGCAATGACCGCATTGGTATAGTTACGACACTGATCATACAGAAGTCGCCAAATTTCACACACGCACGTTTCCAAGTGAGACATTTATTTCCCATCAACTTATATTTCTAATTAAGATGGCAATATTTTTTTCTCTGTGTATTTTGCTAAGTGATTTTTCCAAATTTGTTTTAATGATATTATCTACTCAATTTTGTTAAATGTTTTAAATACAATAACAAACATTTCAATGCGTGATAAATAAGATGAAACATGAGTTTAGTAAGAAATAATAATTTATATAATTATACAATACCAAAGCTCAGTTTTTCCAAAACATTTTTTTCCAAAAAAGTTATCCAAAGATATAAATAATTTTTACTGAATAACATCTTATACATATCTTATGAATAACTGATGAATGATTTTCCATTGCTTATATAATAATATGTACTAAAAGATTTAATATTTGTTTAGATAACGATGAAAAGGAAACATTTATTTTAGTTACAAAAGATGAAAAATATTTAGATTATGAAATAAATACAATGTATTATTTTTAATAGATATAAAAACACATGCAAATATAGTAAGAAATTAATTGATATTTTACAAAAAAGAAGCAATATTAAATTTATATTAGGAAAATTCGATGGTAGATGTGATGACTTAAATCGTTATTGTAACCATGCTTGTAACTGTGATTATTTTAGATTGTAACTGTGATCGGTAACTCTTAATTATTCGTAATTCGGCGGGAAATCACCGGTAAACTAGAACCAATCGTAAAATCACAATTACCAATCATCGTTACAATTTAACAGCAGTCACAACCAATGATTCATCTCATCACTAGTAGAAAGAGAAGAAACGGATTTTTATTTTGAGTTTTAAAACAAGTATGGCAGTCCAATAATTCATTCAAGAATAAATGACAATGATAATTTTATCATGTTTAAAGAAATGACATATCTTTAACAAAAAAACATTGATTAGAGACATCTAATTTTTTAACCAATATAAGTATTTAAGAAAAAAATGATGATTTATAAATATTCATAGTGTTCGTTCATGTAAAAAATCTAATTAAAAACTCTGAAATCGACTGTCTGAAGACTTTTATAAAAAAAACTTAAAAGGTTTATTATTTTTATTATTGGCAGTGAAGTCGACGATAGCGGACAAATAGTCTTTTAATTTGCGATAGTTTTGTTGTGTACCTACTCATTTGTAACTTTGATTTTTCTGTACTATTATTAATTATGGAAGGTGTGACTCAAGTCTATTACTAATATAATAACGAGGGTGTCCTATTTAGTGATTTTGGTTATTTGTTATGATCTATAACCATTCATAATGTCGACTTATGTATTGACATCATTCCTTAAATAATGTCATATAAAAAAACACCAGGATGAAAAACTAACTAACTAAATGTAAACGTATTGTTTTAAAATAGTGAAAGAGTATAGGTAAGATGTAGTATAGATAGTACAAAGGCAATAATATTGAAGTATGTATTATATATTCAGTTTTAACTTTATAGATATTTACGTAAATACATAAATAACGGGCTGAGAGAGAGGCTATAAATGTTTGCCAATTAAGGTATTGCCGTATTAAAAAAAAATGAATATTACATAATCGTACTTACCTCCGTGAGATAATGCCAAATATTTCGTCCCGATCCATTTTGTATCAGTTCTTATAAGATGAAATTAGATTTTTTTTCAATTATTATTTAATTAAATCATGGATGCAAACAAATGCATAGTTTAAACGAATAAGCCCTATTTTGATAACACGCCTTACGACAATTTATATTACTCTCATAATCAGACAGAAAATATTTGGTTTTCGTTTTGTTTAAAATAATTTAAATATAAAATTAATCAATTTTGAAGTTAATGCGCGTGAATTCATTCAGAGGCGGATTGGCGAACTAAGACCGGCCCGATAGATATCCAAGACAACTGGCCTAACCACTGTTTTTAAAATTGTTTATCGATAATACTTTGTGATTTTAATTTTTTACACCTAGAATAAAAAATGAAATGAAAATTTATGCGAAATAGACATTTTTTATTAAAGTATATAATAAAAATATATTAACTCACCGTTTTCAAAACTTAATTTGATTATTAAGGAGAACACATTCTTATTGTGAAGTTGTAATTATTCAGGACATGGGTCTGTGATGTTTTAAATACTAATTTAATGTATTAATTAAAATTTGTCATGAAAAATACTGGCGCAATTGGCAGTGTACTTCCCCGGATTGGAAATGGAGATCCAGGTTCGAATCCCGGTAGCGCAAAAACAATATCTTTCGACAAAAATTGATTTTATATGTATATATTTAAACATAATTTGAATTAATAAAGTAATTTGTTTTACAATTACTTCATGATTACCCAAGGTCACTAATTCAAAATTATTCTCTCGGTGACTATTAACATAAAAGTCATTCGACATTTTTTTTTTTGCACCTACAATATTTTACAAAAATAAATGGTTTATTGCAGATTTGAAGATAGTGATTACTTAATTGCCGACTAGTTAAGTGTGAATTTAAATACAATATTATCTAAAATATAATGAAAAACAATTCATTTTCTAAAATAGCCACCGATCGGAATCCGCCCCTGAATGCGATAGTCTTGTTTAAAAAAAAAATGGACTTCCAATTTCAATTTATAACGTGACGCGCTATCGCCAGAACCGTGGTATATTTTCATGATGTAAATTTATAAAACATTTATAGTTTAATCATTGACTGAATCATTCACGCTGCATATTAATTGTAATAAGTTTAAAAAATATCACGTGAACGAACGTGGTAAATTGAGATTGTAAATTAAGTCAATAAATACGTATATACATTCAGTTACTTAGGCGTTTACAAAAATGAACTTGTCTATATCAATTTACAGAATCAATAATATTATTTTGTGTTGTACGTGCTAAAATAGTAACAAAATAAATATAAAATTAAAAAGATACACACCCCTACGATGGTACAGTAGGGAAGTTCATCCCAATGGTTATCACGATGACAAGCTATAAAAAACTAGCAACAGAAGATAATGTAAACAAATAATAGATATCTCATAGAGACGAAGCTATTTTTTATTAATGGGTAATTTACAGGGCTTCCAACCTGTCTTCGGCTAGCTTAAGTGATCACTTTACACAATGTAACGTTCACCATTCCACCCATTCAACCTCCATATGTATCGAATTTTTTGAAAGTTGTATATATGTTAATATGTGGAAACACTTCGAATACCACTAAACTATCGCCATCTATGGACTAAATTTGATATTCATTTCTCTGAAACAGCATATATGTCACAATGAGAATCTAATTATATTTTTGAAATTATTTAATGCAATATTTTTTATCTGTAAAATGTTTTCAACATATACCTAGAATACGCTTGAAAAATCAATATTTTACAATTTTTTATATATTTTATTATTTTGACCAGTATATTATTAGCAATATTTGAATATGTCCAAGAACTCACAATTAAATACATACACAAATTAAATTAATAATACACAAATTTAGTAATTGTGTGTTCTTGGACATATTCATATATTGCTAGAAGAAAATTTGATAATTTTTGATGTCCATATGAAGATAAACAGAGATCGAAGCCAAGATTAGTCATACATTTATAAATAATAAAATAATCTTGTAATACAATGTTGAAATATTTTACGAAACATTAAAATATATTTCAATTCAAAATTAAAGATTTCACTAAACAAGGCAAGAAATACATTATGTATATATATAAATATATATTATTAAAAAGTTCAAAAATCCATTTATGTGTGCTTATTGAATTAAATAAGTGCATTAAAAGATAGGGCATGTCGATTTAAATAGTTATTAGAACTTAATAAAAGATTATCTAAAGATCACCTCATACATCATTCAGCTTGATTGATTGAACGCTAACAATATTAAATATATAAACTTAAAAAAATTACATTATTTTAATTTTGACAAATAATTGACTTTGTGTTAACAGTGTTGATTCCAATGCATTTAATACAAAGTCGGTTGTTTGTTTAAATTAATATGATGTTTGTCTAACCACAAAGTTAACGCTATAAACATTAAAAATGCATCTTACTTTTCACCAAATGTATTTCGTATTATTTGTCAACACTGAGATTGAAAGTTTTTAATGTTTATGATTTACACACGGTAATGAGATCACCAAACATATCATATGCTTTTTCGCTCAAAAGTCATAAACGCTTAAGTTCAAAAACAATTTGACAACTAAGTCATCATTATTAGTTATGTTCAAATTCAGATAATTCTAGTTTGTGGAATTCTCGCAAATGTAGCTCCAGCTCGTGATATAATTTAAATTATAACTCATGTTCACTTATTTTGGATTAATTAAAAATATTTAAAAAGTCAAGAGGTCTATCGAAAAGTTAAAGTTTTGCCCGTGAAACATAAAAAATGTTATTTCTTTAATATTTGTGAAATTCTTTGAACTGTACTATTCATTTTGGCAATAAAATAATTGTCTTTATAGCTGTTTTAAAATAATAGTATATTTTTATATTATATAAGTATTATATAATATATGGTAAAACTCAAGAAATTGGTTATTAATATATATTTAAAAAATGTAATATATCATTTTTTACTAAGCGTCATATGGCTTTTGAACCATCTGTATTAAAATTATTACTGATGGATATTTTTGTATACGGGTAAAAAATTCATAAAATATTGCAAAGCCTTATTCTAAAAGAAGGCGTTTTCACACAGCAAGCCTAAATAAAGTAAATATTATTATAATTTTATATAAAGTTATGATTAATTTCACTTGTTGCTATCCATACAATCTTCGAAATAAATTAATGAACAAAATTACCATTCAAATATAAATATTATTATGGGTTGTTACGCGGTATGGTTGGGATATTTTGCAGTTTCTAACACTGAGCGGTTATAACAAAACTACAACATTAAAAACAAAGCGTTATACAACTTGCGTGTAACGTGTGCTCGTTATCCGCGTCGCCCTGACACCAAACCCGCAATAACAATTGTTGTAATAGCAATTAGAATTCAGAATCGGTCGACAAGCAATTGGACGGCGTATGCTAACCAAGCTACGATTCAACATTTTCGATTTTTATTAATGCAATAAACTGGCGGCACAAATCTAAAAACGGTTGGTAATTGCGTTTATTTACTTTACATAACAAGAACTATGGCCTATTTTTATTGCTCAAGTAATGCATTATTAAAACAGCATAATTTTTATGCGATTAATTTATTTCATTTGACATTTGGGCATGTCAGTGATGTAGCCGTCCGGTAGGTAAAAATTTTTCATTGTCTTTTTTTGTTATTTTTTTCATTCGTGTCTTTAAACCGAGAAATCATATATAAATTCTAAATTCGCTGATCAGAGTGTCTCATTCTGTACTCGGAAACATGAATTAGGTACCATTTTTACCAGGTAAATTCATCATACCGCGTTTTAATATGGAAGAACGTATTATCAATCTTGTAAAGCTTTTATGAGATTTTGGACATAATCATGTCACCGCGGATCGCAATCTAATCAGTAAATTATTTATAGGTTCTTAATGAAAATACATCATTCTGTGGTCGTAGTGTTTATTAGAACGAGATAAAATGTCACCAAAAATCCAAAAACCCTCAATCTCTCACAATTCAGCGACAAACAACATTTTCACTTCGGAAAATTTTCGCGTTTGAAAAAGTGAGAACCTTCGAGTACACGAAGAACAACGATTATATCCGCGTCGTTCTTTTTTGAAAAAGTTCAAAATGTGTCACATTTTACATTGCGATATTCGGCACATAATACAGCAATTCATTTTTCAATCGAATAAATTCTCTTCTTTAGATACCATAATAAAATAAACAACTGTAATTGTGCATTTGAAATAATTTTTGTAAAAGCAACATTTCTTTTAAAATTCACTATACACTCGAAAGTTTTTCATTGTGTTGTCATATTATGAAGTTCGTACGGTTTTTTAAAAGGTTAATTCAAATACGTGTCATAACCATTAACAAAATATTTATTCCATGGTGTTCAGTTAAAGGTTAATTAGTAAAAAAAATGGATAATAATAAATGCGTGTTCATTAATTAGTTTGTAGCCAAATATTACGATTATTTCAAATGAAGTATTTTTGATTTAAAAAAATAATTTAATAACAAGTAATTTTACAGGACCGCATTAAAGATAGGGTACTTTAGAAAAAAAATCTATAAAAATATAAAATATTAAAAAACTGCTGAACACCACAGAAAAAATAATAAGTTTTTAAAAATAAACATAAGTAATAATAAACATACATTATTTTAACAAATGACAATGTTTTTATATAAACGTAGGGATGACTTTATCGATTCCCTGAGAATGTATTGCATTCTTTAATAAATGGTCTTGAAATTCATATGTTTTTGAGTACATAATTGATTAAATATATTACGTTAAATACAACATGACTTATGGTATTAACAGTCATAATTTACTGTTATAAATATAATATAAATAAATGTTTATTTGTATTATATTTATAATCAAATAATCAATAAAAATGGGATACACCTAAAAAAAATATTTTTTTAAATTTCGTTAGCAAATTTATAAAGATATATATTTTCAGCTCAGGTTAACAAATTCAATAAATATGTCTACAAATAACTATAAAAAAAAAAACTATGGTTTACAATAAAATTATGCTAGACATTTAATTTTATATGGTTGCTTCAATTTTTACATGGACATTTGGGCTAGCTAGATACGATATAATGTTTGGACAAAAACTATCTAAGTTTTGTAATCTTCAACGGAACAAAAAAATTTCTCATAAATCATTGATTTTTTAGTTAAAATCAAATACAAAAAAAGTACAAGTAAAATAATAAAATAATGTTAGTATTCTTAACAAAGACATTGCTCAAATAAGTGAAGTAATGTTTTTGATTAAATTTGAATGTCATCATTATTGTTATAAAAAATAAAAAAAAGGTTAAAAAAAATTGTGTAATAATCCTGAGCGCCATTTCGTTAAAAGTTGTATTGTTGCATATTGTTTTTGTTTTGTAATATTGAATTTATTAAAGGTTTTTACATTTTATATTAGTCATCATCATCATCATCAAAGTATAGAGCGCATTGTTGTGGCGTCTAGGCTAAAATTCACTTTCTAAAACCGACATAAAGACACGCCTCAAAATTTTCTTTTCAAAATCATCTAGTACACACTCATTCTTTTTAGTCAATACCCATATCTCAGACATATATGTCAGACACTAGTTTGATGCACTGAAACTTTGTATATATCATATATTAGTATTTTCCAGGGTTGCCCAAAAAAAGTGAGAACATCTCGTAACACATGATTAATTATATTTCTTAATGTAATTTTTTTTGCACAATATTCAGCTAATCAGAAATCATCAAATCACCTCGTATTGCATAATCTACTGGGTTTAAATCTGTGCCGTTCGGTGGCCACTCGCCTGGCTCGATAAAATTAACATTCTCACGACGAAGAAAGTTAATTGTATTTCTGGCTGTGTGAGATGGAGCTCCGTCCTGCTGTAATACCCAGCTATACTGCAATGTCTAGCTATAGTCCAGGCTTTGTTTTGAAACTCGATTCGCAAATTTTTGATCAGAATACGGTCTTCTGGGACATGCTGGGCAACAATTGAAAAAAAAACAAATATAAACAATGGGAAAATTAATAAACAAAGATGGCGACCGGAAATTATCGAAATAAAACGTAATATCGGTAAATAGGTAAGTAAGTAAATTAGTAAACTATTTAAGCTATTGTTTACATAGTTAAACTAATTTTGATGTAATTATATCACATTTTACGAAATGATCTCACTTTTTTTGGGACATCCTGTGCATATAGATATGCAAACACGCGCAGACCACCAAATAAATAGACATGAACTAATGCAAATTTCTTGTCCCAAAATTTTCATGTCAGTGGCACTCACGTGATCACTTTGGTGCTACTCACGTAGTCAAAGAGCTTCGCGAGTTTTTTTTTAAATATGACTCGATTGGAATGAAAATTTAAGCGCTGACAATATAATATGCATTAATGTAAAAAATATGTCTTGTTTACACAAAGATTTAATTTTCGAATAGTAACTACTTTTACTGTTGCATAAATGTGTCATAATCTATCGGATTTATATGTGTAGAATACCCCTCGCCCAGCAAATCATTTTCCAAACCCGTCCCCTAAATATACACTTCATACCATGTCTATTCATTTACTAGTCTGTGCAACACGTCAATTTTGACTAAACTGCTTAGTATTTTTAAGTGATTAATTTTATTATACTGTGTTTACTCTAAAACTAAAGGTATAGTCGGGACAGGGGTGAGGGGAGCAGAGCATTGGTCTCAAGCGCGATACCTAAAGCACGTCAAAATACGCCGGGACAAAAGAAGAATATAATTTGACCAACCAAAAATAATTTTAGAAAGCAAAAATAATATTTTAGCAATTTTACTCATTCCCGAAACTGTACATTTTTTTCACTTTATTGTGGGGAGAGGGGCAAGTGCCTCGTCCCAAATCTGGTTAGTAGAACATAAGTTGTAGGTAGTTATAAACAACCTCGAGAAGTTGTTGAATTAGAGTTTAAACTACCCTACTACTTTTTACTTACGACAGCTAAAGCAAGTCGACAAATTCTCTAAAACAGGATTGTGAAATAGACAAGTGCGGACACCGCATTATAGAACTAACGCAAATACTGACTGCTATAGACCCACTTTCATATATAATCAACTCTAGTAACCACATTTATATCCTTTAAACGATGTTACGAAAAGCAATTCAATCCAGAAGTGAAAAAATATCCAAACTCCATAGATAAAAGAGGAAGAACATTCATATTACTAGACAATGCACCGTCCCACCCATATATAGAATGTTTAAATCAGATCGATGAAATCTTTACGGTAAAATTTCTTCCACCAAATGTCACGTCAGTAATATAACCGATGGATCAGAGTGCTATAGAAACAGTAAAACGCCTATATAGAAAACAGATGCTTCGACGATTATTGCTAGCAAACAAAAATAATGAAGAAACAGTTATCAGCTTCCATAAGAAAATAAATTTAAAAGACTGTTGGTACATGGCAGCAGAGAGTTGGAATTCTATAGATGTATTAACTTTGAGAAAATCATGAAACAAAATTTTTGAAAAGACCATTAGTAAATTTCAGTAACACAGTAGAAAGTGGTATAGGAGACATTGCGGAAGCAATAGCACAAATTTCAGTATGTGCTGTATGTGACGAAGAAGATGTAACCGAGTGGTTAAATTTCAAAGCGAACGATTCTGGATTCCAAATTTTAAATAATAAGGAAATAAGTAAAAAAGCCAGGCTGTCGGAATGAGTTATTTTAGAAGTATCATTATTGAACCGCTTGAGAAGTAGAAATATAAGTAGTGCTGAAGTTGAGGATATATGAGGCAGGAGCGTGTAGTGCATACACGCAAAAAAGCGGTGCATTACTAAAAATTCTAGGAAACAAATATAAATTAAATAATTGGATTAACATAAACGGAAACATTATTTTACAATTAGCGCCATCTGTGTACCAGTAGAGATTTTAATTGATTAGTTCTAAAACCTACCACGACAACTCACCGCTGTATCCATGGCGCTCTTGGGTATTCGCCGCATCGAGCTATTTACATTATTTCGTTCTGTTTTTAAGCTGGTGAATTACTCAAGTCATATAATTGGCTATTTACTGAATTGAAAATTCCTTTCGGTTGATCCGCTTTTTATGGAGTCGTTACCTATGCTATTTTTATTACAGAATAATATTAGAAAGGCTACTTACTCTTTTATTAATTCGCGAATTTTACTATTTTACTGTTTTTAACGTGTTGATTTCATAATCGTTCTTTAAATTTGGTACATGGAATGGTTTTTGATTTGGGAAAAATAAAAAGCAATTGGCAGAACTATTTCCTAAGTTAACATTTAATAAAAGTATTTTCAAACAATAAATGAATCATGTTCAGTCATTAAGTGTTCTTAAAAACGTCCATACATTTTTCATGTGTTAGAAGGTATTATTTTACGTTAAAACTTGAACCTTAAAAACATTATTAATAGTACTCTAAAATTACAAATAAATACATGGTATGGTCGTATAAACGACAGATTAATTTTTTCTAAAAACGTTGGTTAAACGAAAGTACATATATTGTATTACATATATTATATATGATTGTCTAATATCATTGGTAACAGCATAACCTAAATCTATGCCACTGACATGCGGAGTATACACCGTATACCTCTCTGCTATATCTATCCACGATACGTAAAGTACAATACGGGAATAACACGTTATAGGGTTTAATTTATACCGTGTAAATATAAGGTATACGATATTACACAAATAGTGTGTTAACGTATACCCTTTGTGAAGTTTACGACCTTGGGATGTAAGGGAGATTCTCGAAACGGAGCTCCTACTTCTACATATAGAAAAATCTCAATTAAGGCTGGTTTGGACACGTCTCGAGAAAGCCAGAGCAACGACTACAAAGATATTCTTGGCAACTTGGCGGCCGATGGGCCCAAGACCAAGCTGGGATAAACAGCGCTAAGGATAGATCGCTCGACATGTACCGAAGCAACGCAAGACATGGAAAGATGGACGTCTTTTCGAGACTTTGGGTCCTCGACCCTTCTAGGGTAAGGTGATAAAAATGATGATGATGATTATAACATATGTCAGTCATAAAAAATATGATTATATATAATATATATTATTTTTTGTTCGAATAACTGTTTTTTAAAATTGTAACTTCACCATAAAATATATTTTCATTGAAGAATGAATAAATAAATCCCATCACAGCGTGTCCCACATAAGGCGATAATCAAGCTGAGAAATATGTTCCATCGAAGATTACAACTAAAAGTAATTAATTAGTTAACAATAAAATTATGTATAAATAATTGGTACAAGAGTGTGCGATGCGTCATCATCGGACCGCGTTCAGTACAACCGGCGCGCGGCGCAGTGACGAGCGATCACATTGCATAGGTAGGTACGGTGGACGAGGCGGGGTAGATAGATGCGGGGGGCGGGGGGAGGGGCCCTCAGTGACGCGCAGGCGCGCAGTCGTTAGGGGAACAGCTGGACGAAGATCGCTCGCCATCCTGAAATTAATACAATTATCATATTTTTTTAAATACATCAAAATACACCTATCCTCTTTGTTGCACTTTCTGATGTGCCACTGGTGCCTTCGATCTTTCCCAGCATAATGAGTTACAGAGGAAAATGTTTCAAAAGTGTGCAGATTTACATAGTAGTTATTAGTTCTGTTGGCTTATTTATACTCATATTGAATACAACTGCATTAGTAATGTGGTCAAGCCAGGTCGTACATGTAGCCTTTTACTGGTATACTGATGTATTTGTTATTTTCTCCCCTAGCGTACAAATAATAACATTGGTCCTTAAAATTGCACAAAATATTTTTTTACGCGCATTAAAGAGACCGTTGCTCATGACATCTATTATTAAAAACTAGTTGCATCACTCGGATAGAGGGAACACATATACAAGTCGAAAATTCGACGTAAAAGTAAATTGTTTACACAATGGTTAATAGTGTAATTGATAACTAATTCTCCGGGCAAGAGAAAATTGCGAATTCGGGTCTCGGTGGTAACTATACATTTTTTTCGATAGATATATTTTCGCTGTATAGTTTTTTCTAAGAGATTTATCTATAATAATTTGTATTAATTATCAGAAAATTATTTTAAAAACTGCAATTTCACAATAAAAATATGATTTTATTAATAATATACATTTTTAAAGAATGAAATTTAATAAATTACACTTTTGGCTGTTGAAAAGAAAGAAACACATTAATAAAAGAAAGAAAATGCTATACTACAATTGACAATTTATTAAGAATAATGAAAAATATTTTTTAATCTTTCGGGCATAGCTTTCATAGTTAACGATAATGAAATATATTAGATGGTTTCTTTTTTTTCACATATTATTATTATTATTATTATACACGCCCTATTCCGGCATTAACATAATTTGTAAAATAATATAAATTTTTATCAGAAGTGCAATACACAAAGAAAAAATTATATAATGTCAGCATGTTTTTTCATAATAAAAATTTTAAAAATGTGAAGTAAAGCAATTTATCCGTCACCATTGAGCTAAGATAAACAAATTGTAATTATATAGTTCTATAAATAATATTTACATAAAAAATGTCGACTACCTCCGCATATTCATTCTCCAAAAAATGCAATCTGGGGACTGCGAAGTTAGGTAATGCATGTGTTCTGACGTTAGCCCCGTAGTAAAACAATGCATTGTGTCTCGATGACCTCAATTGTTTATTATATTTCTTTTACATATAGCTATCTGACACTGACGTCAACGCGATCTAATAATTTATTAAAATTATCGATTAATTTAGAAATATGTGGGGTTAACGAACATTCACCTGCGACACAACACTGGACCTGTTGCTGCCGACATCCAGGTCATTGGTGAAGGGTTTCCTGATATGATGGACTGCCTCCGATGAGTCGTGACCGCAGCTGTACTCTAAGGATGATTCACTGTGAAAATAAATGAATAAAAATTAGTAACACAATATAAATATTAGGAGAACACGTTCTTATTGTGAAGTTGTAATTATTCAGAACAGACGGTCTGTGATATATAGCATAGTTGGATAATGCACCTTCCCCGGTTTGGAAAGAGATCCAGGTTCGAATCGCGGTGGCGCAACAATAATATTTTTCGATACAATTGATTTTATATGTATATTTTTCGAATTAATACATTTATTACATTTATATATAACAATAGAGTTATGCACCCCCAAATAAGAAATATATATATTGAATTATGGGGGTGGCTATAGACATTTATATAAAACAAGATCAAGATTTATAATAAATAATATAAAACTGTGAAAATTAATAAAAAAATGTTGAGAAACTGATCAGATTAGAACATGAAAATAAGAAACATTTCGAAAAATAATTATTTTGAAGACTTTTAAGCCATTTTAGAAACTCTGTCTGATGATGTCTCTGTACTATTCCTAATTTGGATATTTTTAAAATAACACGTTCATTAATTTTGCTCCGAGTCTGATAGTTGTGATGAATTTTTATTTTGTCCACTTTAAAAAATAAAATAAAACAGTTTTTTTTTATATAAGGAAGGTAAATTTAAAACAGAAAAATCTTTAAAACTTGTTTGATTGGGTTATCTCTAACCATTATTATTATAATTATCTTTTAAGTTGTAATTATTGGTTTGAGAGGTATGAGAAAAGTTCCTCCCTAATCTAGTATTCCGTATTGTAATAATGATTCAACCAATGCACGGTATATCATTATAATAGTTTCCAAATTACAATATTGTCTAATAATATAGATGTAGAATAAAAGTTTACGTAGTTTATTATATAAGAGGGTTATGTTCTTTGAAGTTTAAATAATTATCTATAAATAATCCTGAATATTTATACTTAGTTGTTCTTTGTACATTGGTTTTAGTCACATTAACAAATAGTGTTCGTTGCAAAATAAAAATCACAATTGTCTTCTTGCGCTATATTGGATATGAAAAATTATAAAAAATATAGAATTACGCATTTTTACAAATTATTTTATCCCATACACTATTAATTCTCTTGATTTTCTGTAATTGAAAAGTATGTTTAAATATCTAAAAATAATGTGTGTTTTAGTGAATCGTTATTTTAGCATTGTATATAAGTAGTAATGTAAATGTTCATGTTTAGATTCAAGAGCATGATATGACCTTGCTGAAGCGCGCACATCATTCATTTAAAAAAATACATTACTTAAAATGTTAAGAGCTCAGGGTAATGAATGTGCTGATAAACTGGCCAAGAAGGCTACTCTTTCCGGAGTTTTTCCCCATCAATTCCATATTCCGATGTATGACAGACTTAATATGGTAAAAAAACGTACGAACTCTGTCTGGTCTGCACAATGGATGGATCCAAACAATCACAGGGGTGATCGGTTTAAAATAATCCAAAGATCTATCCCCGCACCCCTTGGTTCTCCAACAGGAAAGTCTCTAGAAGAACAATATCAAATATCTCTAGAATGAGAAATGGGCATTACCAGGTAGCCTCACATTTATTCAGATTGAACTTAATAGACTCCCCAATGTGTGCGTGTGGTGCCGAGGAGGAAACCCTTGACCATGTCTTTTTTGCCTGTCCATTGCGGATCACAGGTTTTTTTTTACAATAATCTTGTCAATGGTAATTTTCAACTCCCGGTTAATTTGTGTCATCATCTTTCCCTTAACTCGCCACATTTAATCTATATAATAGCAAATTTCTTGAACGTCAATGGTATTACCTTGTAACGCAATATTCCCTATTCTATAATATTGTTGTACTGCTTTCTATGAAATAATGTTTTAACTTGTTTAATGGCACAAATCACTCTTGAAGGGTAGATTGCCTGTTTAAAAAAAGAAGAAAATTTTAAGAAAAAATTTAAATTCTATATTTAAATTATAATATTCTTGCGCTATTAAAGAATGACGATTAAATATGGTATATAAATAAATCCTAATATAATGTTGTAGTTCATGATTTAAGTTTTATGTTCTGTTGTGTGCATGTTGGTCCTATGGTTAAGACATTTGCCTAGTGATCCAGTGATCAGAAGTCTCGTTCTAGGAGACATACCATATAGTTATTCATACCACAACCTTAGTTGGAAAATAGTAAGAATATTATACTTTTAAAATTAGCAATATAAACTTTGTGGTTAAAATTCATATTTTTATTTATTATCTTTGTTTTATTAACCACTAAATTGAGTTTAAATACATCTACCGGTTTCGAATTATTCGAGTAAATTTGTATTAACTAACGATTTGAGTTAGGTACTAAAAATTTTTTTTTTTTAAATAGATTTTTTAAAAATAGATTTTGGCAAAGAAACAATAATATATGTTTTAGTTAGTTATGACATACTGAAGAAGAAAATGGTATTTTTCGAAACCGGTAGATGTATTTAAACTCAATTTAATGGTTAATAAAACAAAGATAATAAATAAAAATATAGTAAGAATATTGATGCGACACGTATTCCGTTTATCTCTATTTTTTTTTTAATGTCAATTGCAAAAAGCTCTATCTCAATTTTTCTCTCAAATATACAACTAAACAATATTTTTGCAACTAATTTACAGTTCAAAATTTAATTTTCGTTGTTTTATTCTATGAAACATTTTAATTTGTTTTATTTCCCGAAATTCTATTTATGTGACGATTATTTTAATATTTAGAGTTCTTGCGCCATATACGTTGTATATTTTAGTAGCATTAAATTTAAAAAAATAATATTACTATATTACATTTTTAATAACACTACTTTTAAGGATGTTTCATTTTACTCAATTATAATATTTTATCGTTTCAATGTATAACATACTAAAGAATAGTTTTATATATGTGTAAAAGTAGATGTATATATTCATATTACAGGTAAGATAATAGTGAGTTCAAAGTATTTGAGTAAAGTCTAAAATGGATTAAAAAATATTTTTAGTTGTTACGCAAATTGCGTACATCATTTCTAACAGGCGCTAACTGGAAAGCGCATAAAATAATATAACGTGTAAATTTAAAATGACTAAACACGCACCCATATTGCAAATAAACACTTAAATAGGCATTTACATATCTCGATTAGAAGATTGGCGCTTAGAAACACGAAAAAAAACATAAACGTATAATATATAATGGACAAGCATATCTACGTAAGATCAGAAATAATGTATGGTAAAGCGGAATAGTTAATTTATTTTCATATTTATTTTATAGAATTGTTAGTGTACGTTTGTCATGTTGACGAAGGCGCAGTGGCGTTACTTTTCAGATAAAAAATATAAAAAATCAACTCGGTAATTATGTCGTGATATTTTAGAATTGCGAACGCTTCACCAAATTTATGGCGGCCAAAGCGACAAAATGCTCGTTTCTCTACAATTAGATAACGGCCCTACGGCATTTGACAAAACTTTCCACGTCGTCGAATGGGGACGAAAAATCGATTTTTAAATTGCCTAAGAACCGGGAGTTATGGCCCAAAAAAAATGTTTCTCACATTTAAATCTACTGAAAGTTTTTCAGAGGATAATTAATATTTTACGAAGATCTCAGTTGGCTCAGGCGGATCAGTTACACTTATTCCAAAGGTATTTTCTAAAAAGTTAACGTCAGTGATATAGCACTAATAAACATCGAGATGTTTATTCGCACGTCTTATTAATGAACAAAGCAAGATACAGATAGTTAGTAATTTTAAATACAAAGTATTTACTAAATATCACAATAAATTAATTACGAGACACTTTTAGAAGCCGCCTTGTTCGACCAGTCACGAGATAAGAATAGGGAGTTTGCAACACCACGCTCTGCCGACTGTCACACGAAGCTGCGTGAACCGCCTCTCTCGGTGGTTTTTCTCAGGTCGTATGCAGCGTGACCACCGCATCTCTGCTACCCGGCCCCAGATGTCGCTTTATGTCCGCCTCAACCACGTAGTCATTTTTTCTTCTTCAGTTGATTCTCTTCTAGGTTTCTTCATTAAGGATCGTGACTCTCGGGTTGTATGTAACCTCTCGATGTAAGATTCTCTCCCACCCTTTTTTGCAACCCGTTGTTCAGAAAGCCGTTGTAATAGGATAACCGGTAGCGATTTTAATCTGATCGGTCCATCGAGTTGGAATTCTCCTCTTCGGCCACCCAACTTTTTAGTCACCATTAATTTTAGATACATTTCGATAGAACCTACTGCTAAGGATCTTATGACGAAACATTCAAAATATTTCAATTTCTATGCACCCCTCTCTATGAGCGATGTGTCCAAAAATTGGAAAATTGTCTAGTACAGCGGTTCCCTATCTTTTTTCTCTCTCGTACCCCTTGATTAGACTTTTCATTTACGATTACACCCTCTCAGTGACGAGCGGTCCATGTTTGAAGTGGTATATAAAAAAATGGAAAGTTTCATAGTTTATATGGTCTGCCCATAAAGATTCGCAATAAGGAGAAATTAGTCGTCAGATATTTTACCACTACCAAAAAAATTTGAAGTAAATGGTTTTGTCGGTTTGTTCAAACAGGGAATTATGTTTCCTTGTAAAATGTGATACAATAAAATAAATTTGAATCAAAATTTGGGTAGGATGAAATTATTTGATATACCATACTTTATTAGGGGACTTCACTTGACCTTTTCCGATATGTTTATTTTATTTTATTTTTTAAATTGTCTGTATTTTTTAAGTGTTATAGATGTATGTGTTTTTGTATTTAATATATATGCATATTCAATTTAATTTCAACTACAAGTCGACGTCATCAACCAGTTTTTATTTGTTTATAAAATTAATATAATCGTGTATTTCTTACACAGATAACATACTGCACAACGTACATATAAATATTGCAGTGATTTCCGAATTTCACTGAAATGCAACGCCGGCTTCTACTGTACAACAACTCACTACTGCACTTTTGAAAACTACCGCACTCACTCACTACTGCAAACTTCTTCGATAAAAGTTAAGCGAGTCTGGTTTTGAATCCCAATCATTTGTTCAGATCAAGAAACCATTTCTCTACCCGTTTGCTATTTTTCCGATAAACTTCTCGAAATTGATAAATATTACGCGGCATTTGTAAACGTCACGTGCACGCTGATGTTAGGAAATTGAATTTACCAGGGTGAGGAAAAAGACTTTATTTATATTATTTTTTTTAAAATACGTTACACAATTTAAACAAATGCATCATACAGCCCCTAAATATAATATATTTTCTTGTTCGAAAAAATATTCACAAAGATGAGAAAAGCGATTTGCAATTATTTTCATTTTAAGTCTGTTAACCTGGGTAAGCTTAGGCATGTTAACTTCGGTAATAAATTTTGATTACAAAGAAAATGAAATGCTTGTGTTAAATTTTGATATATAAATGAATGAACAATTAAAAAAAGTGTGTCATATAAATCAATGCATTTATTTCGATCACCATAGTATACTAGGGGAGTAGCTAAAACAGCAGAGCACTAGTAGATATTAGTATGCGAGAGATATCGGGATCGATTATCGGTAAAGGTGAAAATAAAGCACAAGGTAATAAGTGAAATATTACGAGACAGTCATATTTTTTTCTGTGGTAAATGACATTTTAACATAATTAAGTTTTGATTTGTGGCTGTTAATTACTAATTACGTAGTAATACTTTTAATATATCATATTATAAAAAAAGTTTAAAATGCAGATTATATAAAAACTGGGATCCTTATACGGAATTTAAATGACGTATTGAGTAATCCCGAGCTGCATTCTTTCGTATAAAAAGTGTATTGTGGAGCTATGATCTAAATTTAAATTTGCGAATGAAAATGATACGATACTACGCGTTTCCTGTTATTTTATATGGAATGGAATCATGTACTCTCAGTGAAACGAAGCTAAAGCAACGTTAAAAGTACTTGAGACGTAAATCTACTTCTAAAAATAAGCTGAATTGATAATAAATCGTAATTTTTTAGAATATAGAATAAAAAACATCATTGGACTCTGCAATCCATCATTCAAGCTGGCTCATTGATAGCTAAAGAGGCTCTGGAAGACGAAAAACTTCTTGACTAAGGAATCTAAGGCTAATCGTTAGGAATGTCCAACTATTTCGAACTGCAAATAAAATAATGATCACTAACATGTTCGATTGACCAAGTAAGAAAACTTGTTTTTAACTCTGAAATAAACAAATTTGTCAGCTTAACAGATACAATATATTTTAACTCTACAGAAAATTATTATTTTGTTTAATAATTAATGAATTAATTCGATATCTATCAACTATTATTAGGAGAACACATCATTATTGTGAAGTTGTAATTATTCAGAGCATAGGTATGTGATATTTTAAATATGAATTTTTCGATAGAATTGATTATATATTTATATATTTCTAATTAATATATTTAATTCATATTTATCAACTATTCTTTGTATATTTATAAAATGATTTTTCTCGTTAATTATTCACGAAATTTAACCTAGTGAAACATAATATATTATATTTTACATTCAATTTTATCGTCCTTTTTTTCAAATAATAATAAAAATCAACAATGGAACTTAATTTTCCTTCAACATTTAGTGTTTTTTTTCCACAGGGGCCGGCGCTTCTACGGCCATTCTGGTGAAAAATCGGTCGAGATTTCATTAATCCTGGGCATTTCTCATTTTGTGCCGCGACACGAAAATAAAAGAATCGTGTCGGAGGGCGTTCATTGTTTCCATTGGACGACATTAATCAAAACAGATTTTATCACGATACTTGTAAACATGTGAATATAACAATTCAAAAAGAAAACCCACTTTCTGTCTATGTAACTGGCCGAACGCGTCTAAAGTGGCGGAAAATTTGGAATTAGAAGAAATCTGTTTTATCGTAATAACATCGACAGATATAATAATTAGAATGGATAAAAGAAATCTGTTTTATCTTACTTACCAGGGGGCCATGTGAGATTTGTCAGCCTGTATGTAAATTAAAAAACGTAGCCAGAGAACTGTCTAATACACAATGACTGGCAGCTTTGTAGATTAAATATAAAATTAATTACAAGATAACTAAGATAGCCATACTAATTGACAGTTAGGACGAATTTATCTCGTAGAGTATTTTTATTTATCAACTCTGACAGATGCCAAAACTTTTCTAATGGCGGCCATTTTATTTAATTAAAAGCGGTGGCTCCCCAGACGGCAAACTTTCATTTGTCACGTTTTTTGTGAAAAGAAAAATGTTTTAAAAAAACACCATAATATATAGTAATTTTGTCTCTCATTCAACAATCTAAAAATATAACTCAAAATAGATGTATATCTTTTGATAAATAGAGTAGGTGGTTGTTTGCTTTTACACAAAGCGTATTAGTATAAATCAAAACATATTTTTGGCGAAATTTATTCCAATATTAACATATTTCAGCGACAAAAACGTGCGTCATTATTTTACGATCGAGGCTGGTGGCATTTCTATTGCTATATATTTCTATTACATATTTCTATTTTTATATTTCTATAAGGATGCTCATTTCAAAATAATGGTATTGAGTTTAGCGTGGAGCGACCTGTCATTCATTGTCTTTTGTATTTTTTTTTTTAGATGACCTTTGCATGCAGTATGAGGATTGATATGGTTAATCGAACACCTTCTCCAATATCATCTCTTAAGATAATTGGACTATTACTGGTAGACTTAATAATGAAAGTTAACAAAATTTAATTAAAACAAAACAAAATTATTTTTCATATATAGTACAGTAGCGGGCTCGCGATTTAATTATGAGGGGTTGGTTGGACGGATAAAAATATTTTAGTAATAGTATTAATAATTCAGCAGATGATTATAAAAAATTATCTTATTAAAAACTCTTAAATTACCCTGGTCCTAAATGCATTAATCTCTCTCGCTCTTTAACACTGACGCTTGTTTTCTTTCTTCTTTTTTTTAAAGATAATAGGGCTTTTTGATCTTGGGTGCACTATTTTTGAATAGTTAAATACTAGGTTATGAAATAAGAGTCAGTAATTAAAAACCCTTTAAAATGTTTTTTTGTTTAATTATATTTTACTGTTTTATTATTATATATATATTAATATGTTTTTGATCAATGTGTGAGCCACTCCATCATTAAAAATCATTAATATTAATAAAGTTCGGTTCGACATTTTTTTATGATTAATATGAAAGATTTAAAAGTGAAATATTTCGAACATAATGAATTCGAAAATTTGGATTATATTTCATAATCAACCCGTACGGATGGCTTGGGTCTTGGCTTTTCCAAAAATACACCTCCACTAGTTTCTGCACTGGGCCGCTACCCGCTAATTGGACACCAAAAGTAGACAAGTCTTTATTTATATTATCCTATCATCTCATTATGGGTCTACTGATTCTACATCTTCTTTCAGATTTATTATTGAGCGGTAATTTCAGGAGTTGCGTATCATTTATACAGTCTGTGACCGACGCAAGTCGTTGGTCACCAAAATGGTGGCGGACGGTGGTGATGGGATGATAGGATAGAATAGGGATTGAAGGATGAGGGGAAGTAGATGTATTCGGACCACGATGGACTCACGGAACCAAAGGACAGCTCGACTCACCTGATTGGTGACGCCGTCACGCTGACGTCAAGTTCACCCAATGTAGTAAATTTACACTTCGCAAAACACTCTGATGAGCGTCACGTTCACAATAACAAACTTTCACAGCGGTGAACGAATAATCACGTAACACATATCCTATCCTCGACCTCCAAAAGGACAACCGGTCGAGCCAAAGGAACAATATGTACCGGGGGGAGAATAGGCTAAGGGGGTATGAATAAATTAAAAACTGATGACAATATACTACAGTTGACAATATTATGAATGAATGAATCAGTATGAAAGTATATGTGTTCACCTATGAAATAATAATTAAATGAATTCATTACAAATACGCAACGCGCTCTGGACTAACCATCGATGTCTTTTGAATTTTATAATTTCTGTAACTTTTAGTTCAAAACACAAATCGTCATGTTTCTGATCGCTGATGGCTCCGAAATTTCTTCTAAGGATCCTTCTTTCGAACACATTTACAGGTGAATATTATATTCCAGGCCGATTTTGTTGGCAGATATTTGTCAGTTTGCATTAATCACAAACCCGACTTTTGTAAAAAAAAATCATCATGGGTGACGAAGTTCATTTGGACTTGGCGGGTTTTGTTAAAACAGCCGTTACACCCACACAGAGTTACTGTAGTATCATCGGGCCCTATTTCTTTCAGAATGCAAGAGGCAATGCTGTAATCATTAATGGTGATCGCTACAGTTGCACGTTGGAAAACTTCTTGGTGGCCTAATTGAATCGATTGAGCCTGCAACAAATGTGGTTTCAACAGAATGGTGCCACCTCGCGCATATCCCGAGCTACGCTTGAAATTTTGTGAGAAATTTTTCCCGACCGCGTAATGTCAAAAAGCGGTGATACCGACTGGACTCCTCGATCACCTGATTTGACGACTCCCGACTATTTTCTGTGCGGGGTACGTGAAAAGAAAGGTCTACACCAATAAGGTAACAACAAATGAAATTGCTGAAATAACACGCGAAGTGTGCGAAAAAGTTATGAAAAATATTATTAAGGAGAACACATTCTTATTGTGAAGTTGTAATTATTCAGAATATAGATCTGTATGTTTTAAATACTAATTTAATGTATTAATTATAAATATATACATATAAAATCAATTTTATCGAAAAATATCGTTTTTGCTATCCCGGTAGCGCAAAAACAATAATTTTATTACAATTATTTTTATTTATAATTAATACATTAAATTAGTATTATGAAAAATATGATTAAAGAAGCACGCATTTGTGCCGCTGCCAGAGGCGGCTATTTGGTCAATGTCATATTCTACACATAATTGTAATAAACAAAATAATGATAAATAAAAACCAAATTAAAAAAATTATAATTAATTTCTTAGTTATTCAAAAATAACATCGTCCTGGAACATAATATTCAACCAGGAGTGTTACTTAATCTTTTATTGTAGGTTTCTGATGCAACATTATCTCTGTTTTTTTTGTAAAGTCAGCTGTTTTTGCAGGACGATTTTTACTCGCTATATATTTTATATTTCTAATAGTTTTGTTGATGTTTGCTAATTGGGATCCTAGATATGTAAATGTATTAACTCTCATTGGGATCCTAGATATGTAAATGTATTAACTCTCATTGGGATCCTAGATATGTAAATGTATTAACTCTCATTGGGATCCTAGATATGTAAATGTATTAACTCTCATTGGGATCCTAGATATGTAAATGTATTAACTCTCATTGGGATCCTAGATATGTAAATGTATTAACTCTCATTGGGATCCTAGATATGTAAATGTATTAACTCTCATTGGGATCCTAGATATGTAAATGTATTAACTCTCATTGGGATCCTAGATATGTAAATGTATTAACTCTCATTGGGATCCTAGATATGTAAATGTATTAACTCTCTAAGGAGTATATTTACCGTATAATATTTACGCTATACCGTATAATATTATTTCGACCATTTTTCTGGAAAACTTGCTAAGCGAAATGTTGACATTTTCATATTTGATGGTATTCGATGTATCAACAAGTGTGTCTGGTTTAGAATATCGTTTTTCTTATTTATCTTTCCG
This sequence comes from Eubasilissa splendida, assembly GCA_031772225.1. Taxonomy (NCBI): domain Eukaryota; kingdom Metazoa; phylum Arthropoda; class Insecta; order Trichoptera; family Phryganeidae; genus Eubasilissa; species Eubasilissa splendida. The sequence continues at coordinate 6,471,213 of CM062859.1, forward strand.
TTTTCAGACGTTCTTTATTTATTTTCTCTTTTCTCTTCATGCTACATCTCCTTCGCATTTAAATCCCACACAATAACGTATTGTCAGGTTACGCGACTGTATTTTAAAATAACAATATTTTATATCCAAACACTAAAAAATATACAAGATTACGTTTATGTCATTTTTCAATTGTGTTATGTGTCTAATGTTTATATTATATATTTTAAACAACGAGTGAGAATCGTTCGATGTTATATAAACATGGAATATGTTTATCAGTGAATCCTTCAGTAAAATTTATGACTCACGTTTTATTTTCACATTTGTATTAAAAAGATTTTTAGATTCTGTAAATTGATTCCGTGAGTAGGCGCACTGTCATCTTAATACGCTGCCATATCAAATTGTCGTATTATAATAAAATGCTGATTTTAATACCTACGAATTGTTAATTAAATTAATAAAAAAATTATTAAGGAAAACACATTCCTATTGTGAAGTTGTAATTTTTCAGAACATAGGTCTGTGATGTTTTAAATACTAATTAAATGTATTAATTGGAAAGGTATACATATAAAATCAATTTTATCGAGAAGTATTGTTGTTATTACCGGGATTCGAACTTGGATCTCTTTCTAATTCGGAGAAGGTACATTTGAAAATTTGAAAATTTTGAAAATTTGTCGTCAAAGGTACTGTCTGCTGTAGCATAGTCGGTTAATGCACCTTCCCCGAATTGGAAAGAGATCCAGGTTCGAATCCCGGTAACAACAACAATATTTCTCGATAAAATTGATTTTATATGTATATCTTTCTAATTAATACATTTAATTAGTATTAAATAAAAATATGATTAAAATTGATAATAGTTTTTTTACTTATTTTATTTGGTTTCTTGTTTTAGCACATAATGAGAGCAAGTCTTGCTCTCGTTAGGTACATTCCCTGAAGAGTTAGGCGGATGTATGTACACGAATCAATCATAATCTTGAATTCATAAAAAAAAATTAGTTACGCGCTATTAGAATGAAGGTATCGAATATACTGTTTAAAATACAACTAAAGAAATAGCACCTTTGAAATAAAGTTAGACACTTTTGGAACATTCTTAATAAAGAACTAACGGAAATTCCTTGTTTCAATAATTACATGTTGGTTTCACCCACGAGATCACTTTTGGTACCACTTACGCAATCTATATTTTTTTAAATATATGATTGGATGAAAATTTAAACGCTGACAATATAATACAATATGCATTAATGTAAAAAATACATCTCGTTTACACAAAGATTCGAAAAGTAAATACTTTTACCATTGCATAAATATGCCATAAACTATCGGATTCATGTTTTCACAAAGAATGCCCCCTGTTCCGCAACTAATGTTACCTACACACTTTATTTCATATCTATTCATTTACTGGTCTGTGATAGCAATCTTTTTTGTAAAAATTTAATCTCATGGACTAAACACTGCCAAAGAAATAGAAAAAACCAATATCTCAGTTTGATGTGAAAATCAGATAATGTAAATATAAATATCCGATTATGTAAACATCAGATGATGTGTATCAAGGTCATTGTTTGTTTCAAGGGCATGAATTTACGCTTTAATAAATACAAACACATTTTTCCAATGTCATCTCAATTCTCTCCTCCCTTGTCGCTAAGCCATCGACGGACAAGCGTATTGATCGATCCAAGAACCCCAATTTCTGACCTGACCAATAATTAATACTAAAAGCAAACATTGGCGACCTCAAGTCGTGGCCAACTGTTTGAATACAGCCGGGGTAACACCAGGGGCGTGCATTGCCGCCAAAGATTCTGGGAAATAAATGTCAATTAAACAATCCTTAATTTCCGAAATGAACCTATAAAATTCTAGCCGCTATTTTAATTTCGACAGTCCTTCGCGTACAACTGTATTCCGATTTCGCGAGATAATTTGCTTGTTTGCACGCATCCAATTTGTTTGTACAATCCGCTCAACATTATTTTCCTACTAAAGCTGTGTGTTAAGGGCATCTTTATATCTGCCAATTTTCGGCTGTTTTCAAGCAAACTTTACTTACTATACTCTGTTTTACTGAAAGGGATTATCTTAACTGAAAACTGCGTGCAAGCTTGTTTTTTATGGTGTGTTCCAAAGTATGGCGTTCACATAGATAAACGATATAGGTGTACAAGCGAGCGACATTACATTTTTTGAGTAGATTATTAGAAAATAATATTAGAATACTAAATGTTGAAATATATTTCAATCTGCAATACAAGTTTCGGTTATGTGTAATCTGTAAAGAGTTATTTAAATTCTTGTACCCGTTATATTTTAAACGCAATCGAAAGCAGAGAACGGTCTATTATATTTATTTTACGTATAAATATATTAATTACTTGAACGAAAATAATACTCTGTGCTCCCTCCCCCCCTTCCCTTCCCCACCTGGTCAAGATCGATCGGCGACCTTGTAACGGAACGATTCGAACACTTTCTTTCAAAAATTTCTATAAAACGTCTATACCTTGTTTCGGAACCTTTAACGAAATAGTGTGTGAAGTAAACAATATACAGTCCACTTTTTGGAGGTACCAGCAGAATCCGGATCGGTGGTGAGTGCCTTTTTTTTCCTGTCTTGAGTTTCTTTCGGTATCTATGCTTGTACACAACAGTATCAATATATTCGTATATCTAGTTAGCATCGTCGGTAATAGCATAACCTAAGTGTGTGCCTACTGTACGCCACTGAATAATACACCACGGCATAATTAATATTCAAGGATTTTGTGGTGTTATTATGTTCCCCAATACTCGGCATTCCGAGCGACTCCGGTGAAAATTATTATTATAATTCCCCTCGAATAATGCTATTCAGGGCGTATCGTTTTATTATGGAAAAAGGAATTTTAATACTGGCATAGTTCGCGGAGTAACGCGCTAGACGGGTTCTCTCCCCCAAGGGCAGACGGAGGAACACATTAAATAAACATATTTTGCCGACTAGATTAAATTAAAATTATTTTTATTTAACACGTTCCGACGGAATCTAATTATCATATTCTTCGTGCAAGCTTACCGCGACGAATTGGCTAGCTGCCAACGCATTGTTTTCATATATTGCAAGGGCGCGCACTCCGCATAATCATGCCACAATCATGAATATAATTGTCCGTGTCTAGGGGTTAGATTTGTGGAGACCCCTGACCGCATCTCACAGTTATCTGTGCGTAAATCAGGGCTCCTAGCAGTCACAAAAACGGCCGGTACCGATGATGCGATATACCACAATAACCATCAACCAGAGCCGTACGGCGGGCCAGCTCCCGAGCGCCACTCGATCTCTAGCAAACGCTCCTCGGTGTAGATTACTCGAGCAATAATAAACTTTTATCAACTGTAAGTAGTTTATCTTATTCGATCTACTCTGGTCACACACACACACACACACACACACACACACACATACACATTCCACGATAATATTCAAAAGAACACGCGAGTGCTGATTGAAATATATGGAGGCACCAAGCACTCACATCCATAATCTTCTAATTTGATCTGATCCCGTCTTTCTTTTATAACATCGCAAATTATTCATAGATTTTTGTTCCCATGAGATTCTTTGAAGACAACTCTCGACTTTCATAGTCCAGCGTGTACGTGTCTCAGAAATTTTCGCACCACCACTTGCCGCCAAGATAGGGTTTATTATTTATTTATTTACACATACAATACAGGTAAATGTTCACTGTCTCTTTAACTGGACAAGAGACAAGCTCATCTGCTGTATCCAACAGTTGATTGACCTTTGATATTTTGTTCGTCTGTCGGGTAAGTTTGAATCTCCAGCGCAGCAGTTAAAACAGAAAAAATGTTTATAATTTAACCTGCCTTCTGTTTGTTCCATTTCCAGAATAAATAGTTGTAGGTATCTATTATACTAAGTGATATTTATGCGCATTTGCCGAGTCTCGCTGTCAATCGAATCAAATGCCCTACACAGATCATTCCTACCAATCTTTAACGCTGAGCTCTAAGATTATCTAAAAATCAAAATCTCAAAACTAGTGGTGTTGACGCAAGTCAAGTACCTACTCCTTGTGCATTTTGTCCTTCCAATATATATATACACCTGTCCCGCTCTGGCCAACTAATTACTTAGGGATTTCGCCGACGGCGGGACAGATCGCCTTCTGACACCGAACTGTCAAAGATCAGTGTTCTTTTTCTATCGTTCGAATGCAGCGCCGTGCATGACGCTAGAACCACGAAGAAGCGGTGTTCTCAACAGCTCCGGAAGTGCAGTGATCTTCACGGTTCTTCAAAAAAAAAAAAACGTGCTAGTCAACTGGAGGTGAAAACGACGTCCAACTCGGGACTTCAGAGCAAGGTAGGCCAGATCCATCTGCCATTATTTTCCTTCATCAATCCACTTCGGGTTGCGTCAACTAATCGTTACTATGTAATGCCATGTGGTTTACATAGTATTGAGATTTATCTCAACTTATCTCATCGTATCTCATTCTATAACGAAAGTTCTCATCGTTAATCTATTCGAAATTCTTAAAAGAAAATATTCCTTAAGGGACCACGATAATGTTGACGAGTTTAAATATATTTAAGTGCTCTGATTCGAAAACATGAAAGACGTGATAAAGAAATTCGATATCGAATTGAAAAAGCAAAATCAGTTATAACCAATCCATTTTGAAACTAACCAAATATTCTCCATAGCTGAATAGTGATCCAAGTCAAGAAATTTAAAAAAATGAGTTTATCAATTATTTCGTGTTAAATTAATATAATATGATGCAAATTGTAATAATTTGAAGCGTTATATTCAAGATTAAATAAATTTTGAAACATTGTGTTGTGTAATACAAAAATATTTTTTAATCAATTCAAACGCAAACCTTTAAATATCACGAAACGAAAGAAACATGACTTGGACCACTTTCATAATAATGGGCAAATTTATGTATGGAATAAAAACGCTGGATCCCTTCGAAATATGATGCTGAAGACAGATGCGGCATATTCCTCGGACCGCTGATTTCAACAACAATTACCCACTTCACAAAATGCAAGAAAACAATGCTTGTGTATTGTGTGTGTGTTTCCAGATAGAACGACGAAATAGTCAGTGACAGTTGAAAGAAAGTGAATAAGAGATCTCCTACAAGATGAATGAACCAAATAAAAGAGTCAACAAGATTCTCTTTAACCCTTCCCAGACCATGCAGTAACACAGGTCTACCGTCATAAATAAACCTGTAATATTTTGGTAAATACATGCAACATAAAATTCATATTTTAGATAATCCTAAAGAAAATATTAGCGTTCAGTAATGACTAGTGAAAAATCAATTATGGAAAGGGAATGGTTCAAAAACAATAATTTTTTCCATTCAATCCGTTGTAAAGTTAATACGTTGGTAAAAATACAATTTGTGATATGAAAGACAGAGATCACACACTATTTTCACAGTGAAAAGGACAAAAAACATACAAATATAATTATCTCTTTCTTTCTAATTAAATGAAGAGAGATAAGAAGGAAGGACACATTGTATAGGATTTAATGAATGCTCTAAATTATGTTATTAATCATTTTTTCAAAATTGAATGCTCAATATTTAGAGTAAATTCGTGCCATTAAAGCCATTTAAGCTAATAAAAATATTTTTTCTAACTGTTATTTACGGTAACACGAGTTGACAGCGTGGCTGCGTTCGGGTATTTTATATCATGGTATGGTAAAGGTTAAACACTGAGGAGTGGAGACATATTGTGCACCAGACAGAGCTTCAGAGAGACCAGACAGACGAGACAAAAAGCTCGGCATTGAGCACGCTATAAAGACGTACTACAATTTCGGCAGAATAAATTTAAATGACATACTTGTGTGAAATTGAATATCAAGTAACCTCATCGTATCAATTATAAAATAATATATAAAGCTACGCGTGTGTTTCGTTTATTTTTTTGCAAAATTTATCGCAAAATCCAATAATACTTGTCTTACTCGCGCCACACGAAGTTCCGAATACACGTCACCGCTTAAACTGATGTAAAACAATCAATAATATATTAATCGTAAATGAGCTATTATTATATTTTATAATATTTTCAAGCCATCAAATAATAATTTGAAAGTTTTCCTTAAAGCAACAATAATAATTTTTGATAAACAGAAAATAACTCCCACATGTATATTTTTTTCAATAAAACGCTCCTGAAAAATTGTATATTTTCTCCATTTCTAATTAATACAACCCTGAAAATACAGCTCATCGCACTTCTATCGTTATCAGCAGCATAACCTAGGTCCGTGCCTAGCATAGGTACGCCGCTGGCGTATTGTAATGAAAATGTCATGTCTAAGAACAATTACTTAATAATTAATTGGGCGCCTAAGTTTTTAAGTGTAACGTATAATTAAAAAAATATTTTAAAAATACTGGTTAATTACTTCGTTCTGATTTAGTACCGTAAAAAATGTTCCTTAACATTTACAGTACAAGCAGTATTAATTAAAGTAATATCATTTTTTGTGGCTGAATTTCAAAGATTAGAACAAGCACTAATTCAAAAAGCAAAAGATAAGTTTTTTAAACAGCAAATGATTTCTGGAATGGTGTTCTGAGTTCTTATTATTTCTTCTTCTGCATTCTTTTTTATTATATTCGATAATCGATCATTTTCAATTATTTCTGATTCATTTCTCAAATCGACAAATGTTTGTTTCCAGATCGAACTTGATTAGAATTCAATTAATTGTATTTTTACATAAGTTATCCATTTAAAAAAAAATCTGTTAATTGTTACGTGCCAGGTAAATTGATAAACGTGTCATATCTGGCACGCATGCCCTAGATACAGAGCATTAACAATTTGATGACAGCTCTTGGATATCTTGGATGAATTAACGTGTTACATTAAAAATGTGGTCACCAAAGTTCTTACAAATACGTTTACTACAATGCGACTACCAAGTTTTAAGGTTATGCACCTCTCGGGCTACTTCGCGATGGTCGACTCGGTTGTCAATTATGGAGTGAGTAGCTATATACTGATAAAATAAAAACAGTTACAAATAAGATTCTTAAAATTCACAGAACGAAGTGTTTGTATAAAGATGATTATTATAAATTGTTTTACAATATGCCAAATCTTACCGGTTGTATAATTATAGAAGAGATAATAAATAATGTGAATGTGAATACTAACCCTCACCATAGCTATTCTAGCAGATCCTCAATTACTATGTGAAGAGCAATCCTTGCCGTAAAACTGTTTTCTCTTTTTTGGAGATGTGCAGCGATATATAAAACATATGTAACTTAGTAGCATATATACAAATATATATAATAATAATAATGTGTTTTTTCCAGCGTGATGAGGTTTTCTTTTTAAACCCGATTCGCCATACAGATAATATATTAAATTTATGAAATAAATATAATGCTATGAAAAAGAAAGCCAAGAAAAATATTAATAAATAAAAAAGTAAAAAGTTACACAAAATATAAATATTACATATATAACTACTTCAGTCACGGCCATTGTTGTATATGTAGTTATTCTGTAGGCGTTGCCATTCTCTGGTCAGGGAACCAGCTTTCCATGAGAGCGCCGCTTGCACCAGAGAGATGGTGCATATATACATGGTGTAGCAGACCTAATTCACAATATTTTATGGGTGGATACCGGACTAAATTACGAGTCGAAGGTGTTCAAGGAATATGTGGAAATTCTGCATTGTTACAGAAAATATTATTGTTTGAAATTTTTACAAAATCGTGTAAAGTTTAATTGTTCCATTATTATTAATCTTTACTTCACGCCATAAATCATCCAACAAAAATGGTCTGGCCATTCCGATGACCATTATTTTTTGTATTCAATATATAATTTGGAATCAATAAAATATTTAAATTAATCGAAATAATTGCATAATATAGATTTTTTGACATTGTTGAGATTAGGCACATATCCCTTGAACATTTTCCACCCATCCATAAAGTATTATGGACTAGGTCTGTTACACCCTGTATATATGTATGTAATATAGTTTTTTTTTTAAATCAGTTACATCAGCTAATTAAAACCACCAAAAAGATGGCAAAATTGTCACTCGTCATTCAAACCTGATTTATAATTAAATTAAATATTTATTGCACGATTAATACCTACTTTTTTTTAACAAATAATGAAGTGAACGAAAAAAATATGAATATTATTTTAATGGAAAAGAACTTCGCTAACCGGCTGTGATTAAATATGCTTTCAAAGTTTTCCATTTTAACAATGCGCGGGGGTCGCAAGTTTTCGTATTAGCCCGATTCGCGACGGGGACCATTAAAAATGTAACCAACTAAATTAGTAAATAAAAAGTAATTGCTTCGTGGCATCAATTGCTGCGTCCAGAAGCCGGCAATAAAATAAGTTTTATCGGGGGGAGTTTAATACCCCCCCGGGCCGGCGGGTGGTGAGGTGCGCGGGGGGGGCGGCATACCTCGTGTAATTTGTCGAAATTTTATTTCCACATCAATATACCCACGTGTCGGCGAATGTCGTAAATAACCTGTTTTTGTAAGCTAATGGCCGTACCGAAACGGTATGTTAAACATCTTTTCGAGAAAGTTTTCCCGCTTAGGTTTTTTTTTTTTACTTTTCTTAAATTCTCGGTGGATACGTTTAAAGGTCAAAAGGTTACAATGGTAATTTAACCACTGTATTGCAACTCTTTAATAAAAGCGTTACATTAAACACTATTTTTTTGTCACGTCGGTCGGTCACCAGATTTGGAGATGTGTATTGTGTGAGATGAGTTCAGAAAGATTGGGTGTGAATGGCGAGCAGCCTCCGAGCCGGCTTAGTATTCGTGTTCATACATATCGCGGTATTCGCTTTGATTTGTTATACGAATGAGGTAAACTTATTGTACAATTTCTTGGTTTTCAAAATTATTAATACGAATTAAATAAATCAATTAGAAAGGTATACAGAAAAAATATATTTATTGAAAAAATATTTGATTGCTACTGGTATTCGAACCTGGACCTTTTATTGTTCAGAGAAAATTTTTAAATACTAATTAAATGTATTAATTAGAAAGACATACATATATAATAAATTTTATCGAAAAATATATTATTGTTGCTACCGGGATTCGAACCTGGATCTCTTTCCAATCCGGGGAAGGTGCATTATCCAACTATGCTACAGCAGACAGTACCTTTGTCGACAAATTTTCGAACCCATATGTTACATTTTTCAAATTAATACATCTACCGTTCCATTATTTGAAAGTTTTACTCAATCTTAAATACCTTCGAGTAAACCGATAGTAAACACGCCAGAATTAACAATTCATTTTTATTAAATTTTGGACACATTGATACAACTTATATATTACTAAGAAGAACACAGTGATATATTTTTTAAATTTATTAATTAGAAAGATATACATATATAATCAATTTTATCGAAAAATATATTGTTGTTGCTACCGAGATTCGAACCTGGATCTCTTTCCAATCCGGGGAAGGTGCATTATCCAACTATCACAGACCGTATGTTCTGAATAATTACAACTTCACAATAAGAATGTGTTCTCCTTAATAATAAATATTTTTTGTATATCTACGAAGAGAAATATCAATGTTTAATGTACCGAATAATTCAAAGCATGCAATGATATTCCTATTGCCTAATTATAATGTTACTTACGCGTAAAATATATGATTATCCATCATGCCACTGTAAAATGAATGGGCTGATTTACAGCATAGTGATAAGAGTGCAAATAATGTTAATAATTGATTATTTTTTTAAATAAATAGATTAAAAAACAATTCACCGCATTATGTAGTAGGTCTATGCATCTCTTGAATTAATTTTTTTTTTAACACAACAGAACTGCACACACAACGAACCATTTTGAAGATTTTTTTTTGCCATTTCATCCATTTGGGGTGTCGTTGCCTGTACTATTACAATTGTGACAATTTTTATTGTTTTTAGACGTTAATGAATATAATAAAACATTCAAAACATGGTCGCACACACACGAATTGCAGAAATGTATTGAACGTTGTATTATTTGTACAATATTTCACTGATAATGTCGAATTAGAATAAAATAAAAATGTAGCTCTTAAAATACTCAATTTTACTATACTTTTAATTACCCATTTTTTTTATGTGCACAAATAATACATACAGTTGTGTGTAACATAATAATATACTCATTTGTGGTATAAAAAAATATACAATTATTATTTTCACTTTGTACTTAATACACACACACACACACACACACAATTTTTGACTAGTTTCGGGAAGAGCAGTCCTTTCCATCTACATGTGTGTGTAGTACAAAATGAAAATAAATAAAATTAGACTCATATTTTTTTAGATATGCATGTGTATATCGGATACAATACTTTATATATTTATGATATAATCATATGATTACAATATTTACATAATTAAATTTTAGAAAAACTAATTAATTAATAAAATATTCATAGCGCCTCCCCCCTCCCTCCCCCGCCCGCAATTCAGTCAATCTTCTAGTTTTGTGTTTTAGTTTATTACTGAAGATGACGCAGTAAGCATCGAAAACGTTTTAATTTTTAATTAAAGTGTAGTGTGAAGTAAACAACTTTGTGTTTTATTTTTATTAATTACTTCTGTCTTTTCAAAGTATGATTATTATCAGTATAATACAACTGCACCAAGTCGAGAGATGAAATGTGTTTTCTCATAGTTCTCTGATGAAACAAAGAATAATACATAATTCTATATGATTTAGGATGATTCAAATTCTACAGTTTAAGAATGATATAAATATTTGCTTACCTAATGATGTTCCGTCTATCAGCCTTGGTTTCCGCTTTTCGTCTGGAGACAGGAGCGCTCATTCCGTCTACATCTCCATTCTCCTCCAATAAAGGCTCCTCGTCTTCTTCCTTTTCAGGACTCCCGTCTTCTGCTTCCTTTCCCGCTTCATGGCATTCACATTTACAATCCTCAGGATTTACGTAAGTGTACACAACGTTCGCTTCATTCGGAGCCTCGATATTTGTTCGACTAGGCAGGGTCTGTATTCGCTTGGGTAGCTTTCTTCTCTCCGGAATGTCTTCAAAATTGATCCATTGAGATTTTGGCACTGGTGCTCTGGGAGGTAACGGCGGTGCTGGATCAGAATCGGACTCATGACTCACGGAACTCTTTCTCATTCCCGTATTCGAGATACCTTGCTCCGCGAATTCAAACCAAGTTTTCGACGAAGATCCCGATGAGATTCGTCGAGGAGACTTAGCCTTCTGCTTTACTTTAGTTTTTTCTTGAGTTTCATCTTTTTCTTTGGGTAGACTTATTTTTAATCTCTCCGCTTTCGTTGAGTCTGGGGTGTAGACTTCGTCTGAGCAGTACTCTTCCAAGCAGCTGGGGTTGATCGGTGTAGTAGATCTCGGTCTCTCTATCGGAAATGTTTTCATTTCTAAATTATGTCTTTGTTTGACAGGCACGATCGGAACTGCCACGGACCTCTCTAGAGGCAGCGTCGTCGGTACGTAAGGAAGTTCATCGTCAAAAGAGTCTTGCTGTAGAACGAGACCTTTTCGTTCGTGATCTACAGTTTCAGGTTCTCGGTGACCGGCTTTTTCCAGTGCTAATAATTGTTTCTTTCGTATGAAATCTAATTCAGAATCTTTTTCTGACTCAGATGAATCAATCGCAATATCGTCCGCAGAAATCACCGAGTTTCTCGGACTAACACTCTCGGAAAAAACCGAATCTCTGAAATGGGCTAGGGGCGAACCTTTGAGAGACTTTTCACTCGCAACTATAGATATTTCGGAATGCTTGAGATCGTTCATCTCGGAGGAATGAATACAAATTTCGTCCGTTGTAACGTTAGCGTCTTCCGAGTTTGTTTTAGCGCTAGCTTTATCCGATTTGTTGTCAACCGACGGCGAACGGTTCGCCGCCTCGTCCGTGCGCTTGTCACTCATTTGCACCTCTATGACGCTATCTTCGGATATCTGGCTCCTGTTATCTGACATTTGACTCGACTGACTGTCAGTTTTAGATAAGCTGAACTGCAAACTAAAGATTTGATCTTTGCTTCCTACTTTCGTCGTGAAAATGATGTGCTTTTTTGCTTGACTGCTCATTTTTTCTATTTTTTCCTCTCCACACACCAAATCAGAATCAGCTTCTTCTAGTACACTTTGTATGTCTTCAATAATAAATTTTTCATCTTCAATAACATGTGTAGGTTTTATCTCTTCCGTAATTTTAATAATTTGCGGAGGTGAGATGACCTTACTGGCACTCTTTTCTTGAGAAGTTATTTCTTTATGATCAACATTAATGTACGATTGCTTCATTTCTTTGTGGTCAACATTGATATACGATTGCTTCATTTCTTTGTGGTCAACATTGATATACGATTGCTTCATTTCTTTGTGGTCAACATTAATATACGATTGCTTCATCTCTTTGTGGTCAACATTGATATACGACTGCTTCATTTCTTTGTGGTCAACTTTAGCGTAAGATTGCGCGTGATGGATAATTTCCACTTTTTCTTGTGTTTTTTCTCCACTTTTTTTTGGTACTTCTGGAGGAGATGTAACAGGTTTTTTAGAAGATGAACCAGTTTTATTTTTTGTAGATATATTACTACACATCTTATTCAACTCTTCTATCTCTTTTTGTGACATTAAATCACAGCGGACTAGCCTATCTTCGCTCGGTGAATGAAGAGGAATTCTAATGCTGCCGTCGGGTAAGTTAGTAGGCATTGCAACGGGTTCGGATTTTTTGTTTCCTTGTTTATCCGACAGACAGACGGTCTGGTGACTGATTGAAGGTCTACTCGAGCTGGGCGCACTTTTGGGCCTGTCAATTTTTATTTGGTGGCCATCATCTCGATACGTGTTTTTTGCTTGCGGTACCGTAAGATTTTTTTCATCTTCATCCGAAGGTGTGTGCAACGGTATCCGAATAAATCCATCTACGGGGACATCGTAATATTTTAATCTAGAATTACTTCTTAAATTCTGTACGCTTTTGGCTTCGGAGCTGTATTTGTACTCCATGGTATTCAAGCCGTCTAAATTTGGTAAACTTTCTCTCGCTACTGGAGAAGCAGACGCGCTGGACTTGCGCGGTTTGAATATCGCCAAGACTGATCCCTTGGACTTGCCTGAAGATGTCGGAGTTGCCGCACCCGATTTGTCTCTATCTCTGCTTTTACTCCTTGACCGTGAACTGTGGACGCTTCCGCCCGAATCTTTTACAAGTCCCCCGAGGACCTTCTTTTTAGAAATCGAACCCGTCGGTGAATCTGGACTTACGATAGTTTCTTTCGATTTGAAAAGGGAACAAAATGAAGATTTCCTCGACACTGTCATGGTTGGTGAAGGACTTCGACTGATGTGATCTTTTTCCTTAGGGTTCATCTTCTTCGCTAATTTGGGGCTAGATGTTGGAGTGATGCTGGGAGAACGAGTATTGCATTTGGATGATCGTCTGCGCGACTCTACTTCTCCCGAATATCGGCTTATTTTATTTAAGCTATCTTCTCGTTTAATTAATTGTGAAAAATGTTGAGCACTTTTTTTCGTGTGGTCTTTTAAGTTTAATGTGACTGGTTTTTGCACCAATTCTTGTTGAGCCGACTGTTCCCCGTCGTCTTCGTACATGTGATCAGGTTTTAATTTTATTCTGATGAATTCAGTTTCCGAGAGGCTCCCTCTCTTTGCGGCAGAAGGTTTTGATAGCACTTGTTTACTTCCGATCGAACGGGCAGGTTTACTTTTCGGTGGGATTACGGGCTTAACGGGTGCGGGGGTCGTATTTTCAGGTTTTCTTTCGTTTTTGTAACTTGCACCCAGAGTAGATAGCGTGATGACAGGTGAAGTGAGGGATTCTTTTCGAACTGATTCAATAGAATGTTTTCTGATGTTATTAACTTTCACAGGAGCGATTGTTGCCGGTGTTAATTTGTCATTCTGAGGCTGAACTGCTACTGGTGGTTTCACATTTTCTTTTGCCTTTTTCAAAGTTATTCCTTCCGCTAATATTGCCTCTCTAGGGTCGTGCTTTCGGGCCAGTAGAACCTGTTCAAGGACTTCTGAATGATGTTTGTCATTTCCAACAACACCGACATCATTCTCTAACGGTTTTGGTCCACAGAATGACGTTTCTAACAGCATTTTATGCGGCGATGGTGATCTCGATACACTCGATATAACCGACAACCTGCTCTGGCCAGATATGTGGCTGACGTTGCTGTGGCCTGATATGTGACTCATGTTCGAGTGTCCGGACGCGTTAGAGTGGCCGGACCCTTGGCTCCCTATACTAGACAGTCTACTAGTTCTACCTGAAATGGAAAGCAATACGATGTCCGAACACTGACTATCTTTTCTGTGTGGGTCCTCGTGCTTGAACATCAACGGTGACTTGCGCAATTGTTGCTTGGACGTCTCCTTCTCTGCCGTTACAGAGTTGGGTTCCAGAAATGCTAATTCTTCTGTGGACGACCTGAGATCAGCCGTGCCGTCTTCTCTGAATCCCAATCCTAGCTTACTTCCTTCCGGGTCTCTGTCTTCGCCAACTCCGAAAATTGCATTCTCAGGCGAACTGTCTCGAGAGTCGTGGTGGCTGGAACTGGATGCCCTCGATATATCTATCCTAGGCGTGGAGGGGGTCTGAAGACTGAGGGATCCTTGCGGTGTGTGAGGACCCAGGCCCTCCATGACGTGGTGAGGGGCGGAGTGTTGGTGCCCGGGAGAGGCGTGGCTGCTGGTGTCTTCGGAGATGTCTGGTAACCGAATCACTAGTTTCTCATCCGGACTGTCCTGCTGCAAAAGAAAAATCGACATAAGAATTATGATGAATAAAAATTTATCTTTATATTCAATGTCTAAACTGATGTACTCGGCGTTTAAAATGTAAACTTTAAAAATCCTTAACCATTTAAAAATTAGGCGAAACTTCTAGAAATTCACTCCCTTCCATAACCCTCCCGCACCCTCCTGACCCATCTTATCTACTGTGAAAATATACTCCCAGTAAGCCCTTTACTTTTCCCTTATAATAATTCATCTTACCGGGCATCGCGTACATATATGGTGAGCTGAACGCTGAGTGACACCTATCATCTTTATGTGAAATGCTTAATTTTATTCGCACCACGCCACTGTCTCAAATCTTATCATGCCTCACTGTAGCCAAGGTAAATATTGAAATAGCCGAACACGAATAATTGCCATCGTTGCGCGCCATGTTGATATAGCACAGTGGTATATTACGTTAACAGAAACATAATAAATATATAAAAGCATAAAATAACATGAGAATTTATATCGGGAGTTTACTGGAATTCTCATCAACCATCTGGTCACCCAATTGCGAAGTTCACAACTACACAGTAGAAAACATTCAAAGAAAGTTCCTTAAATCTCTGACGTATCGACAAGGCCTAAGCAATTCGCTTGACATGTCGAAAGTTTTCACATAATTTCGGAAAAAAATAAGAAAAACCAGGAACCTAAAGACACTCTACAAAATAAGGATCTCACTGAACAATATTAAAGTGGATATTACATTCATCATGACAAAGGTTCAGTTCAAAATATTAATTGTAATATACATGGTTAATAGTCATTAGAACGTGTAATACGTGCTTATCATAAAGCAAGTTCGCATTATTCATTTTTGACTATCGCGCGTCACGTGATCTGTTAATTGTAACATAACTTTTATTTTTACAATTTTTTTTTCTGTAACATATTATTCCTCAAATGTCATACTATCTACATCATGTTGAAAATAAATAATAATTTTTTTTTTTCAATTTCAAACACTATAATAAACTCGACCAAAAGAATAATGTAAATTTAATGGGCTCATTTCAAACCCCTTCTATTGTACAATTTGGTCGGGGGAGAAAAAAACATTATTTAACTTGAATTAACATTTTTCACGGGGTTTATTGATAATTGAGAATCATTCAAGTAACGCGACGAATGCTATTCATCATTCTTAACATGAGTGGTACACGAAGGGTAGTTTATTTTATTATTTCAGAAACTATTCTCTCAATAAACATATAAAACACTTGCTAAAAAACCGTCTGAGAACTTCGTCCGAGTTCCGTTCTGACAATTTTGTTCGCAAGTCGAACAAAGTTATTTGGAGAATAATAATGTCCAAAATTTAATAAAAATAAATTGAGAATTTTGGCGTCTGCTATCGGATTACTCAAAGGTATTTGAGATTCCGTAAAAATAAGCTAGATGGCTCTTTCAAATAATGGAACGATTAAATTTATTAATATCAAACATATATGTCGCTAAAAATATTGTCGCTGTAGCATAGTCGGATAATGCACCTACCCCGGTTTGGAAAGAGGTCCAGGTTCGAATTCCGGTGGCGCAACAACAGTATTTTTCGATAAAATTGATTTTATATGTATATCTTTCTAATTAATATATTTAATTCATATTTAAAATATCACAAACCTATGTTCTGAATAATTACAACTTCACAATAAGAATTTGTTCTCCTAATAATAATGTGTCCAAAATTTAATAAAAATGAATTGATAATTCTGACGTCTGCTATCAGTTTACTCAAAGGTATTTGAAATTCCGTAAAAATAAGGTAGATGGCTCTTTCAAATAATGGAACGATTAAATGTATTAATATCAAAAATGTAACATGTAGGTTCGAATATTTGTCGCTAAAAATATCGTCGCTGTAGCATAATCGGATAATGCATCTTCCCCGGTTTGGAAAGAGGTCCAGGTTCGAATATTTTCAACAACAATATTTTTGATAAAATTGATTTTATATGTATATCTATCTAATTAATATATTTAATTCATATTCAAACAAAGCTAGCCTAAGCATCCAGACTTTACTGTAATAATCACACCACTATTACTTAACATCGGACATCAAATTAAAATTTAAATTAATCAAACACCAGTAACTGCCACACTGAAGACGAAACACACTTTTTAAAGAAGACCAAACGTGACTACTGTAAACATTACTGAAATCGTACCTCCTGTACGCTGTCAGGTGGCAGAGACACGAAGTAAGCTTACACGCTGCAGCCAAATTTGAAATTCAGAAATAATTTTGAATTTTGCATACTGACGTTCGTATCTCTGAAAGTTCGCAAGTTGAATGTTTACATGTATAGAACTAATTGTATATGAAACTGTCCATTGTCAATTGATCTGCAATATTTGTCCTCCCGGATATTTTTTTACAATTAATGAACCCTACAAGTCTCTCCAGAGGCGTAACTATATCAATGCGATGCATGGGGGGCCCACGTTAGACAGGAACTATAAAAGTTCGCATCGCACACTATACCTATTCCAAATCGTTATTCAAATATAAGTACTTTTCACAGTAATAATATCTAACTAATAATTTTAAAATTCACCACAGCAATAAATGGAAATGTACAATTTAAAAAATTATTTCTCAAGCGTATTACTAAAATAATCAGGCCTATTCTCAAAATTGCAATATTGAAATGAAGGTGATTGTTACACCAACCCTCAAAAATAGTGTTATATTTGAATGAGAGAGAGGGAGAGAGAGTGAGCGAGTGAGGGAGATAAACGTACCATAATCTGTCAAAACTATCTGTCTATTTTTGAGGGTTGGTGTAACAATCACCTTCATTTCAATATTGCAATTTTGAGAATAGGCCTGATTATCAATTTATATATATATATATATCGGTACCCCACTAATACATAGGGTTAGGTTAGGTTAGGTTAGGTTAGGTTGGGTTAGATTAGGATGTTAGATCACGAGTGCATTTAATGTGTATTAAAAAACCACAGAACTATGTCCTGTAAAACCACAACTGCACAATAATAAAGTGTTCTTCTTAAAAATTAATCTACGTATACGTTAAGAGAACACATTCTTATTGTGAAGTTGTAATTATTCAGAACAGACGGTCTGTGATATTCTAAATACAAATTAAATATATTAATTAGAAAGATATACATATAAAATCAATTCTATCGAAGAATATTGTTGTTGCGCCACCGGGATTCGAACCTGGATCTCTTTCCTAACCGGGAAAGGTACATTATCCAACAATGCTACAGCGACAACATTTTTAGCGACAATTTTCGAACCTATATGTTACCTTTTTGATATTAATACATTTAATCGTTCCATTATTTGAAAGAGAATCTCAAATACCTTTGAGTAAACTGATAGCAGACGCCAGAATTGTCGCTGTAGCATAGTTGGATAATGCACCTTCCCCGGTTATGAAAGAGATCCAGGTTCGAATCCCGGTGGCGCAACGATAATATTTTTCGATAGAATTGATTTTATATGTGTATCTTTCTAATTAATATATTTAATTCGTACATATATGTGCCTAAAATATACTGTGTTTGATGAAATTGTGTATAGGAGACAAGAGGACAGTTTTATTACTAATATTAATGGTATGAGCGCGGAGTACTTGATATTATTTACAAAACATGCCACGCCCCTTTTCCATTTTACATTGTGCCTAATACTTGAGCATTTGGATATCTTCTGTGTAGAGTTTTCTGATCTATTCTGCAAGGTTACACCCTGTCTTTGACACGGTATTGCCACGAAACATATATACCGACACACCTCGCTTTCGACACGACGGTATTGCAAGCTAGTACTTAATATGATGTCATACATACTAACACGCAGCACTGTAGATAGTTTATTATTTTTATTGAAAATACATTTTTGTTGTGAAGTTGGAATTTCTAAACAAAATTTTATGGTATTTTTAATACTAATCAATTAGAAAAATACACAGAAAAAAAAGTCTATCGATATAAATCGCCGCGACAAATAGTACTATTTTTAGATGACTTTTTTTAGAATTTCATACCCTTCCAATTCATGTAGTATTTATTATGTTGTTGTAATATATTAGGTGGTCTAATAATATGTAGAGTAGCTACCTAAAGTACCGTAGACTCTTAAGTAATTGAAAATAAAAATGTTTTATTGCAAATTTGTTAATTCGGCTGGAATGGACTTCTCGACCTCTAGATCTTAAAACCGTCGAGTTCTTCTTCTCGTATGCTATGAAAATCAACGATATTAATTATTAGAAGCAACGCATTGCTTGAACGCGCAATGACATTATTAGAAGCAACGCATTGAAGCGAAGCAACTAGGATCGACGGAAAAAGTGCATTACTGCTTCGTCAATTTCGCTAAATGCTTCAATATGCGTCGCTAATATTGGAAACAAAAATAATGATGTAATTATTTAAAAATATACACAACAGCCTACATGTCTCACCGTGACGATAAATAGTTTAAAACTATCTTTAAACGACCAAAACGCTGGAAAAAATAGCTTCAAATCAGTTCAGAAATACAGTTATCCTTTAAGGACCGTGTCTACGGAAAGAGATTTAGTTGAGATAAGTCTCAATACCATATACACGTGTTGAGATTTTGATATACATAGAGATAAAGTCATCGATTAGCTTAAGATTGGTAGAAAGACATAAAAACTCGAACCAGCGCGCAGTATGTTCGATTTGACAGCGAGATTTGACGTCAAATATCACCTTAAATCACCATACATCCCTTAATCTATCTATTCTGAAAGTTAGATATACATACTTCATTAAACATTAACATTAATATAACATTTATTCAGTTTTGACAGTTGCTGATGAGATTCAAAATTTCTCAACTGACGAACGACAATGACATTTCGCGTTTGACGTGAAATAAGACACGAGACGGCGTATCTCTGAGGCATGGTGTGTACACGGAGACTACGAAAGCTGAGTGTTATCTCAAAAAAATCGCATGAGAGCAAAAACCGTATCTCAGAAAATCTCATTCGTCGACACGCACCATTATACACGAGTATTTACGAAATATGTTAACAATAGAAAAAATAGTACATTTTATTGATGCCATGTTCATGTCTCTTGTTGAAAACTTCTAGAACTTTCTGTCATACATAGTAAAATCCATTACGCCGCCATATTTACAAAATGTCTAAATTTTGTTGAAATATTCAGTCCACAACGTTCTACAATAATTATAATCTGTGGCGTGTTTCGCAAACTAATTTAAAGTTCCGAAAAGTCTCTCAGAGTTGCAACTGTTACTGGTCCCATGCCTGTGTCTGTGTCTCACGCCTGTGTCCGAGTGTGCCAGTAGTCAACAGTCATGTCACTCATTTGTTCGACTGCAAATAAAACTGCTCATAGTTCATGTTTACTTTCACGAATGAAAATCAAATTGTATGTATCTGACACTGAACTAGTTTATCATATACCCGATCAGCTGTACTATTATACTATACTAATGTTGGTGTTGCTATAAATATCATTTAGACCTTGTATTAAATGTTTTGTTTTTGCGTACGATTTTTAAATTATTAGAACCCGCTTTTTCGAATTACGATTTGCGATTATCTTTCAATTATTTTGATTTTTATCATGCCTATCCGCATGAAATATTAAATAACTCGAATAATACCAACTATCTAACAGCAACAATCTGCCGTAGCGGAAATAATAAAACTGCTGTTAACATGATTTTATTCATGACCAAAATTACATTTTTTTGTGCTTACCGAAATGTAAATTATTCAATTTCAGAAAACCGCTTTAAATTTGTCCATTATTTTTGCCGACGAGAAACAAATTTTTTTACCGAGTAAAAATGTATTTTCTCCGATCTATTCGCGTTTACAGATTCAAACTATAATTTTTCTCACCCGTTTCTGATTCCCCTCGGGAGGCAGTGCAATCTCCACAACCGATACGCGGGTGGTTATATGTAGATTGGCTTTAGATGTAGCTATTTCTCTTTAAGAAAGATGAACACAAAAACAATTCTTGACACAATTCTTCATTTATTCATTCGATTCGCTTATTCTAGGTGGGTCGGTGGGCCAAAGTTTCGACAAGGCGGCATTATCTTTCCCTACTGCTCTACCCTCTCGCTGTTTCGGCACTTGATGTTCAATCAAGGCTCAATCTGTCTTCATAAAGACTTTGTCTGGGGATACGCCTTGACAATAATGGCACTCGCAAAACGTGCCTAAGCTATCTCAATTGAGGTATTTCTATATGCAGACGTAGGAGCTCCATGTCGAAGATCTTCATTATTGTAGTCAGTGACGTCTCTAGGTAAAGTGGTAAAGGTAAATTTAAAAATGTCGCTATTATTATTACTAAAAATGTGATATCTATCTTCTATAATTTGTTTATGATATAAATTCAATGCAAAATAAATGTAAAAATGTGGTTAAATTTTAAAAAAATAATAAATTCACACACAATCATCGGGTCTCAAACCAATCTCAGAGTATATCTCTATATCAAAATATCAACACTCGCGCATAATATTGAGACTTATCTCAACTAAATTTCTAAGATTATCGGTTATGACAAGGCCTTAAAAGACAACTTCTGTCTTTCTGAATTGATTTTGAAACAGTTTTCTCCAGCGTTTTCGTCATTAAAAGATAGTTTTGGGCTATGTAGTTTTGTCACGGTAAGACATCGGAGACTGAGCATTCTTCAAGAAATAGGGTGGGCATAATTTTTAAATAATTACATATTTTAGTTTCTAACATTAGCGCTGCATATTAAAGCATTTAGCGAATGCACTATTTCTGTCGATCCAAATATATTAGGATATAGTACGTTGCTTCAGAGAATTAAAATCGTTCATTTTAATAGCATACGAGTAGAAGAACTCGAGGGTTTCTGGAGGACGATAACCCCAATCCACATGGCCGAATTAACAAATTAGCTATATAAGATTTTTTTTTTCAATTAATTAAAAGTTTACGATACTCTAGAATACTCTACATGTTATTAGACCGCCTAATATATTACTATCTCTTTATAACCTGTATGACATGTATTATTTAACACCATCAGTTTTTAAATGTTGCACATTATATTATACATTTATTTAAATATTTTTTTTGCTTAAAAATGCACACAAAACACCACTGTATAAAATTATATATATCTATTGCTTTTTTGGCGCAATATCATATGACACATGTATATTATTTTGAAAAAAATGTATCTATCAGAAAAGTCACAGAGAGTGAAATTAAGAATTCCAGTTGCCGAAATGATATATCTTTGGAGAGTAGCAGAAGTAACTTTAATAGACTGTGAGAAGTACTCAATCAGAGACGTCCCGCGGGTGTAGTCTGGTAAGGCGGCACCGAAGTGCGGTAATTTGGCGGAGGAATCTAAATATTAAAATTACGATCTCGTATAAAAAAAAACGAAAAGTATTTTGTAGGGCACTTTGAAAGTCCATCTCTCAGAATTGTGCGAAAACAATCCGACACGTACATCCTACATAAGTCACAAATATTTTAGAAAATATCAATGTTCCAAATACCATGAAACTGTGCTGTAAAATATCGGCAAAGTGCGGCAGTAATGTTGTCGTTTTTCAAAAAATTGCCCAAGTCATAAAATAATACAATTTCAAAAGACAACATGCATTTAAAAAAACATTTATGACCGAAGAGAGGTTAAATGTGCTTTCAACATCTTCTATTGAAGCTGAAAGGCGTATTAGCTCGATATTAAAGTTAGTGTTAGTAATAAATATATATAATTTTATACAGCAGTGTTTGTTCTGTATTTGAATAAAGGTATAATATTAACTAGTGCAATACTGAAAGATCTGAGTACCACACGTACATAATTGTAAACTAATAGTATAAATTTCATTATTTTATTGTGGCAAAATTGCCAATACGATCTCTTTCATCACATCACATCTTGTGATGGAACGCTTAATGTTTTCTACTTTGATATTCTGTTTTCTTGTTTTTTTTTTGTATTAAACTTAGTGATTATAAAATTAGAAATAATCTTCGTATTTTTCCCTGAGAACGCTGGCTAAAGTGAGTGGCAGGAGGTATGGTGAATTCTGTGAACCAGACCCACGCACTTCATGCAATCCCCTGAGCAAGTCGGTGGATGCGCATACACGGCGTCATATCATGACGACCACACGTCACATTTTAATCTTTAAGCAGAAAAAAAAAAAATTTTAAACATTTTTATTAATTTATTATGACATTGTACAGCTACAAAAAAAAAGACAGTTTGTTATATATATTTTACACAGATTTTAAAAACGCATTGCCCAACTAGGTAAGCCTGTTTTAAATGTATGGTATTATGGTATGTATATACTATATTTAAAATAAATAAATAAATATATTATGTATACACCACAAACTATCTAGTTGGTGGTCTGTAGTATACGTCAATATTTTATGTATTTTCTTCATGGTACTAGACTGCAACATGGCAATATTTGGAACGGGCGCATTTAATACATATTTATATTGGTGGGTGGAGTGCGGAGGCCAGAAAGAATGTATATACCTATACCCAGTGTGCTAAAGAGTAACTATGCAAAATTTTATTTTGATCGGTTAAAGGGTGTAAGATTGCGATTAAGAGTGTAATCTGCGCCAAAAATAAGTCTGACTATTTGACGTGATGCGTCCGCCTGCTTGCATCAAAAGTAAACGCGCATTTGCGATGACGTCATCGTCGGATATACCTAAAACTATACATTGTGGCTTTTTAAGAATGTTGGTCATAAAATGAATTATATGGAATCATTAGAAATAATTTGTTAAATATAATTTTAAAATTTTAGATAGTTTGTTTGACATCCTGATGAAGGAAATGGTATTTTCCGAAACCGGTTGGTGTATTAAATGTAACTCATAAAGTGGTTAAAAACAAATAATTTATATTAAACTTTTTACTACACACATGTTGGGTTATATCGTCACTAATATAGTTTCGAGAAGTGCAGTCTCTCTCATCATCGGGTGATAACATATTTCATCGCAAAGTAACCGCCATGTCAAGTAATGATAGTAAGACTATGTCTAATTGAATATTTGTTTGCGATAATATGTTATGTTGAAAAATAAGATTTATGGAAAAACCTCGTATGCTCAGCAGTCGTCATTATTTACATCAGCTACTACACTGCCCAACATAAGCAATCAACACGGAAACATTAAACATTTGATTTCTGCCAGTTTTTAATTAACCTCCCTTAATCTTGGATCGTTAAGATTTTCTGATTACATTCTGCTCAAACAGCTGTTAAGTGTTATCAGAAAAAATGTAAGAAAATTGAACATCCGAATTTTCCCAAGTACCATTACGTCTATCTTCGATTCTTACAGATTCGGAACCTTTCCCCCCCCCTCGCACCTTAATAAGTAATGGTGTCAACAAATTTCTTGCGAGATTTTTTCTGATCGGTCTCCAGATTTATCGCCCGATAAAAGATTTATCACATTGAAGTATTACATGAAACACCATGTTTCTGAATTCTGTTATAACTTATCAGAAACCAGCATCTTTTTTATATTATTATTTAACAAAATCATTTTTTATATGATGTAAAAATTTTTCAGAACGTGGTTACGGTAATAATTAAAACAAATTAATAATAAATATCTATCTATTTAAAAATATAGTCACCACCGGGGCTATGATATAACATTATGATTAAAAAGATAGTCGCTTCTAATAATAATAAATATGTCGCAATTGGAAATGTATATAGATGAAATTTGGCGACTTCTGCCAGCAATATAAAGTTTCGGTTTCGAGTCACAGTGATTATTGTATTTTTTGATGGAAATATTTTTGTTGTATTTCTATCTAAGTGATTTATTTAAATTTGTTATATTTTATATGTGCAATACGTACACTTACACCTTGGCAATACACCTCGATAAATTTTAATATTTTGATGTTCTAAATTTAAATAACACTGAATTTTTTATCTTGAGAATAATATATTCAAATAACATGTGAATTAGAAATATAATAATTTGTCCAATGCCGTGTACCAGAAAACAAAATATAACACGTTGTGCGACCGTGAAGTGAAAATAAAACAAAACATAATATGTTGTGCGACCGTGAAGTGAAAATGAAACAAAACATAATATGTTGTGCGACCGTGAAGTGAAAATGAAACAAAACATAATATGTTGTGCGACCGTGAAGTGAAAATAAAACAAAACATAACATGTGCGACGTGAAGTGAAATGAACAAAAAACATGTGCGACCGTGAAGTGAAAATGAAACAAAACATAATATGTTGTGCGACCGTGAAGTGAAAATGAAACAAAACATAATATGTTGTGCGACCGTGAAGTGAAAATGAAACAAAACATAACATGTTGTGCGACCGTGAAGTGAAAATGAAACAAAACATAATATGTTGTGCGACCGTGAAGTGAAAATGAAACAAAACATAACATGTTGTGCGACCGTGAAGTGAAAATGAAACAAAACATAACATGTTGTGCGACCGTGAAGTGAAAATGAAACAAAACATAATATGTTGTGCGACCGTGAAGTGAAAATGAAACAAAACATAACATGTTGTGCGACCGTGAAGTGAAAATGAAACAAAACATAATATGTTGTGCGACCGTGAAGTGAAAATGAAACAAAATGTAACATGTTGTGGTTCTTTAGATTTCGACCGACCGAAGCGCGCACTGGCGGTTTATTTGGACGTAATAAAAATGACGCCTGTCGATTACCGTCTTCTTAGCCTTCCGAAAAAAGGGCGGCAATACTAACACACACACATTTATATTATTATAAACCAGGAAATCCAGTGGTGCCAATCGATGTAACAAGGCGCGTTTACATCTATCGTAACCTCATTTATTTTTTAAACTAAATATTTGTTTTGTACTTTTTTTTTACAAAATATATATAAATACGTTTGTTGTCGATTCAAATACAAACGCATTACAAAATAAAGTAAATATTAAATGTAATATCACATAATTTGGTGATGTCATAAAATGATAATAAAATTTAATTTAATTTTAGTTTAGTTGACTTTCGTCTGAATTAAAGTTAACTAACGTAAATCATTCAGACAATCGAAATTAAGATTAACAATTGCGAAGATAGGTAGGAATTTCTTCATCATCATAATCATCGGTAGTGCTACAACCCAGGATGAGTCTTGCCTGCCTGAAGAATTTATTGCCATTTCCTTCTACCTGTGGCATTTCTCTTGCCCCCAAAGCGCGACAATCTACTACAACACCGTCAGGCTATTTTAGCTACGGCCTACCCACTCTCCTGCGCCCTTGCGGACCACTGAACACAGCCTTATTTGGGGGTTCTTGGTCTTCCACACGATGCTAGTGTTCCAATTAGCGTAATCTTCCGATTTTAATTGATTTAACCACATTGGTGTCTCATACATGTTATAGAGATCCATGTTAGAGAGTTACTTTAGTAAAACATATTCATTTTGTTTGTACGATAAACATTTAAAATTACTAATATGAAAAGGAAGTTAACGCTGAGAACAACGCATGGAATGTGAGAACTGACAATTGTGTTAGTAGAAATTCTTTATTACAATTACAGAAAACATACTTATTCGATATCTAACGTTTATTCTGTTACATTCTGTTTATTTTCATCGGTGAAAATGTTTACAGCACGCGTCGTAATCTGTTTCACCTCCGCTCGTGACCCGTGATTAGATTTTTTCCGAAAAATCGCCGTGTATGCTGGAGCATTGTCCTGAAGCAACATCCAGCTTTTGTTCGCAAACAATTGTTGCCGAACACGCACCATTTGCGCTCGTAACCATTACCTTACCTCCAGATGGAATGCTGCATTAACCTTCAGAAATAAATTCTGGGGTTATCCCGTGGCCAGCTCGTTAACATGACGCCATGCAATACGCACGATAGGTATTCTACGAACATAATCGTCAACCATCGTATCTCTGAGAGACCGAGTACTTAACGGACAAATTCGCTAAAGAATCGACATAACAACGGGTGTAGCCTAAAAAATCTAGTAAAAGTAGTTTTAAATACTTGCTTACGAAGGTGGGATCGAGTGCAATCAGATTTTTGTACGCAATCAGTTGCGTATACAGACATAACGCCATAAAGCACAAACAGATGTCGCATTCCCCTGATACTACGTGACTCGTAAATCTTTACTTCTGCTCTATTTAAAGCGTGCGACCCAGGGTTGCCACGAGGAAAC
Source organism: Eubasilissa splendida (assembly GCA_031772225.1). NCBI lineage: Eukaryota > Metazoa > Arthropoda > Insecta > Trichoptera > Phryganeidae > Eubasilissa > Eubasilissa splendida. The sequence goes on from CM062859.1 coordinate 6,498,363, forward strand.
TACTACAATACTTACAACTAAAAGTCAAGGTCTCCCATTCCAAAAGATTGAAAGAGTTTTATACCTTTTACTCGTATCACGCATTAAATCGATCGCGCGCGCCATGTTCAATATTAAGCGGTGAGTCGATAATTCCGATTTTTTAAATTTCCATTAAGTGAAGTTCAGCGTTATGGGGGAGTATTGGGTTATGTCAGTCCTGCAACTACTGAAACTAATGGAATAAAGTAGAATTTTTTATTAATTTATTTATAGCCTTTGGGTAACTAGTTTTAGACACGCAATGCGTTGACTTCGTACACATTGAATTAATGATGGATTTAAATAAATATCTCATTCTTTCCTGTTTCCGTACATTACAAATCAGACGATTAACCCGTGCCATGCACGGGTTATCAAAACTATAAAATCTTCATTCGTTACTATTATTTATACAAAACTATATCAGGACTAGGGCATGCAAATTGCCCGGAAAATGGCATTACCGGTAAATCGATAAAACTTTGAATTTAATACCGGTTTACCGGTAATTATGAAGATGTCAAAAAGTGAATATTATGGCATTATATTGTGATACAAAACAACTATTTAACATTTTAATAGAAACAAATTTACATTAATTTAAATATGAATAAAATTATTATTAATTATTATTAAATGTGATATTTTAAATATGAATTAAATATATTAATTAGAAAGATATAAAATCAATTTTATCGAAAAATATTGTTGTTGCGCCACCGGGATTTGAACCTGGATTCCTTTCTTTCCAAACCGGGGAAGGTGTATTATCCAACTATGCTACAGTGACAATATTTTTAGCGACAATTTTCGAACCTATATGTAGCATAGTTAGATAATGCACCTTCCCCGGTTTGGAAAGAGATCCAGGTTCAAATCCCGGTGGCGCAACAACAATATTTTTGTTTTAAAATTGATTTTATATCTATATCTTTCTAATTAATTTATTGACTTCATATTTAAAAAACGTTTTGTGCAACTGGACTTTACGGAACTTCAGAGGAGATTAAAAAGTATTTTTCGGAAGACAAGTGAATAAAAATCAATAAGTACCGTAAGCTCGTAGTGATTTTTGCGATGGTTAATTTTGGATCCCCGACGTACGTGCGTACATTGTATTATATTACGCCGGAGAAAATTCCACGAAATTCCAGGTAAACGTACCGTACAACAAAACACTCAACGATCTTGGTTTCTGCAAATATCATCACATAATATCGAAGTTTAAAAACATTATTATATAATCACATTAAAAAGTGAAAAATAATATACCGAAATCACCGGAAATTAGAAATTTATTTACCAGTAATTCGGAAATGGAATTTAGCCATATTTACCGGTAAATCGGTTTACCGAAAACCGGTAATGCATACCCTAATCAAGACTGTATACAGATAAACAATATATTTTATTTTATAATTATATTATTACAGTGCGCATTTCATTTTTTTAACAAACGTGTAAATAATGCGACAACTGTTATTATTAAAAATCAACGATTATCGACAATAATGCGCTATTGGAGAAGCATCTATTTTTTTAATTTTTGAGATTTTGCAATATTTGTTTTTTAGTTCGTACGAAGTTCAGAGTGTTTTGGACACATCTGAATGTTTATTGTGTTAAATAATATTGTTCCAATTTATGATATTGACGAATTAATAAATCAACATTGAATGCTGACGGCGCCACAAATAGATGACGTTAGGAATACCAACAATCGACAACCGAACGTGAGAAGACGAGGAAAAAGTTAGGTGTCACGGATGAAGGGCTCATCATCAGCTGATGGATGACGGTCTCCCAAAATGTATCCCACTTTTCTCTGTCCATTGATATTCGCTACCACGCAGATTTCGATGATTTCGTCAGACAATCGGATTTTAGGGCGATCTGTCGGTCTCTTGATTCTCTTAGGACAGAAGTGTACAGCAGGGGGCTCGGAAGGATTTGTCAAATTTGACCTATGTTAAATTAAGAAAAAACAATATTCTCAGATCAAATCGTTACTTAACTGCTATTTGTGTAGATTGTTAAAATGTATTGTGAAACTTATAAGACTTTGTTGGCTTTTGAAATTTCTCATAAAATACATTTATTTCGAGTGCATAATAAAAGAGACGAAATGGATGTGCTGATAAACTGGCCAAAGAGGCCACTCTTCACAAAGTTTTCCCTCATCAATTCCATATCCCGATGTATGACAGACTTAATATGGTAAAAAAACGTACGAATTCTATTTGGACTGCACAATGGATGGATTCAAATAATCATAAGGGTAATCGCCTTAAAATAATTCAAAGATCTATTTCCCGCACCCCCTGGTTCGCCAAAAGGAAAGCCACCAAAAGAACAATATCAAATATCTCTAGAATGGGAATTGGGCATTGCCAGGTAGCCTCACATTTATTCGGATTGAACTTAATAGATTCCCCAATGTGTGAGTGTGGTGCCGAGGAGGAAACCCTTAATCATATCTTTTTTGCCTGTCCATTGCGGATCACAGGTTTTTTTTACAGTAATCTCGTCAATGGTAATTTTCAACTCCCGATTAACTTACGTCATCTTCTTTCCCTTAACTCGCCACATTTAATCTATATAATAGCACATTTTTTGAACGACAATGAACGACTTGTAATATTTTATTTCCTATTCTATAATATTGTTGTACTTTTCATATATATTGCTTCCAGATGTTGTTAGATATTCAACGCAACATTTTTGTGAAGAACAATTCCTAATATTCATTACTTGGTACCATCATTTACTGCGGAGAACTTCAGTTTCAATCCAGTGTTCTGTTTTGAAACATGGAATTGGAGCGAAAAGAATAGTACCTATTTCTGCATCAATCGTATTGGCCTATATGATGACTGTATTTGTCCAACGATTGTCTGTCATCCGAATGAAGTGGCCTGCTCATTGCCATTTAATTTTCTTGGCGTATTCAATAATATCATCTAATTTTGTGTATTGTCTAATTCACGCGTTTGTTTTCGTGAGATGCCCAACATACATCGTTCTACGCTATTTTGTTTTTAGAATTTTCTTTTGTTGAGAGTTCCTATTTCGCAGTACTTCAAGTATGCATTAATTCATTTTGGATACAGTTATGGTATCTGCTTTCTGCCGATCCCCGCGATGAAAATAACTCAATAAGTAACAAAGCAAATCACACTATGGGGTGATTAAAAAGTGTTCGATCAATTATTCGTCCATTTCACACTAAATCTAGCACGACAAAGCCTTTATAAAACTGGCTTCCCGAAGCATTAAGGCATTATATTATTATGAAAAGAATTTCCACATTGTAGTTGCGAACATTTCAGAGGACGCCGCCCCGCGCCGCGACGCCGACGCCCCCCGGCCGGCGCGCCTTCCCCCGCCCCGCCCCGGGTGTCAGGCGGCCGTTACAATCGCCGTCGTCTGTCGTTGGGCTTCAAATATGATAACATGAACGTATATTAAATGCATTCAACAATCATAAATATTTATGCGACTGACTTGACGCTAACGCAATCTTAGGTATAATTTATAAGGTTGATGTACAAGTTTTAATTAACAAAAAACATAAAACAATCATTAATATAATCTGAGGATAGAATGGAAAGGAAGATATATGACGCAAGTGTTGTTGGCACCAGAAATATAGGATATCCGCGGAAGACTTGGCACGACCAGGTTAACCAGATACTGGAAGATGGTCATGTTAGAAGCATCAATAATCGGCGAGCTCGTATGAAAAGATGTATAAATGCGGATGAGGCGAGAACTGTGTGTCAGAACAGAAGAGTGAGGCGCTCTATCCTCTCGGCCTACCCCGCGGGGAAACGGCGTGATGGTAAGCTAGTTAGTTAGTTAATATATTCTGCATTATTTACGATTGACTCCCAGCATTCTGGCCAGTGGCGAAACTAGAAAAATTGGTCCCCAATGCAAAATGCAATAAAATGCATTTGGCCCCAATATACATGTATTCTATACAAGAATTAGAATATAAAGTACTTTATAAATCCATCAAATAAAAGGCACTAAATTTATTTCTTGTCTTCTATAATATTCACAATTGAATGGAAAAAAACCATAGAATGTTTTTAGGTTTTTATATACAGTCGAAACTGAAAAAATCCTTGCGTCATTTTACGGTGATGGTTTGTTCCGTATAGCTAACCCGAGATATTAATTGTCTCGTTATCTGTATTAATAATGTCTTTACGTACGGAAAATAATTTATATATTTTATAATATATATTTATTGTTGTGGTGGATTAAAAAAATAATAGTTACGTCTTTGATCCGTCTGGCTGTGTAGATAATAATAAAGAGCGAAAATCTGATGGAGCAAGATCAGTAAAATAGGGCCGATGTGAAATAACCTCCCATTGTTTACATTAACATATAATTCGTCTATAGCATTTTAGCATTCCGGGGGCTACAATCGTCTGGCATCGTGGCCTACCCCCATCGGTCTTTTAATGTTCGGCTACTTGAAAATTTTGAAGGGTCGCCGGTCCGAGAACCCTTATTTAAGTTGATTATAATCTAAAAGGTCGCGGCCTTATTCCTTGCAACAGATTTCGAGAGAATCTTATTGTCGTTTAGAAATCTTTTTGTGCTTAATGGAAATTTAATATTCCATTTTCATTTATACCGGATTGAAAATGTGACGTTAATTCTAGGTCCGAAATGGAAAATTAAACGAATCGAAAATCTCGATATTATCTAAAATTTTACATTTATTTTCGATTAATATGCAACATAAAATAAATATTATAGATATAATCCTTATGCTGGCCGAACGAATGATACTTTTTTGGTAAATTTATGAAGATTAATATATAACTCGAATTTTACCTAAGATTAACGACATAGAACGCAAATATGACGTATCCACGATTTGATTAAAATTAATTTATGTATATTTATTTAAACATATACAATAAGTGCAATAAATATACTTTTTCAATTGAATAAAAAATATGACATAAATAAATACGTTGACTGTCTATCAAAATATAAATTTATTTACAAATATACTGTTGTATTAATTATAAATATAATTAAAAACAATTCACATTGTTAAAACACCACTTTATTTTTGCTGTCACCAACCGGTTTCGGAACCACTGCTCATTCTTCAGGGTGTATAAGATACTAACTTAGTGTTACAGAATATGGGCAATCATGCACTAGTGTTAGGTATTGCGGCGGATGACTGAGGTGGGAGAGGGGGGAAGAGATATGATTTGGTGAAAGGGAACATATTTAAGATAGAACTGTAGGTTAGATTTTTTTGGTCGTTAATTATGCATTCATTATTATTTATGGACTTCTTTATTTCTAGGGCCTCTAAATTATCTAAGCGTTTACTTTTATAATCAATATGAAGAATATTGACTCTGTGTTTTCATCGAAACTATGGTTGTTTTCAATATTGTGATTGGCAAATTCGGAAAAAACTATTATTATTTAAACATCTCCTTAATCCTAGTATCAAATTTATGACTTGTTTTTCCTATATAAAATGAGGGGCAATCCATACCTTTCTAAACAAAAATCTAACCCACAGTTCTATCTTAAATATGTTTCCTTTCACCATATCTTATCTCTTCCCCCCCCCTCCTCAATCACCCGCCGCCACCTAACACTAATATATGATTGCCCTCTTTCTTTTACGCTACGTTAGTATCTTGTACACCCTGAAGAAGGAATGGTGGTTCCGAAACCGGTTGGTGACAACAAAAATGAAGTGATATTTAAACAAAGTTAATTGTTTTTAATTATATTTATAGATGAATCTTTAGGTGTTTAATAATGTTTAATGAATCTAACATAATTAGAGATATTGAATGAACATCTCAAGACGAAGCTGTATATGCGAAAATCGCACGAACCGAAGCTATATTTACGATAATCCCACGAATTCGTTAGATCCGGTCCATTCCGAGTACCGCACTGCTTTAATTATTGTGTTCACTTAACCAAAGAAATTAGAAAACACCTTGACGTCAAAATAATACTTATTTAAATGGGATTTAATTAACATTGGACGGTAAAGTACTCTCTTTAAGTACGACATTATTAAATATCGCTCCAAGACAAAGGATTTAAATTGCGGAATTCCCGGTTGGTAGAACAAGCAAAATTACGAAACGATAATAATTATCTAATATAGAGCCCATTTTAAAAGTGATGAAATTGCTTTTGTTTCAGATATAACGTTGAACGAAACAGATGGTTTCGTGATTTTTTACATTTTTTTTAGAAAGGAGGTATTATAATAATAATAATAATAATAATGCATTTATTCCAGCGTGATCAGGTTTATTTTTAAACCCGATTGGCCATAAAGATAATACATATTATATAATATATTAAAGTTACGAAACCAGAGAAAATATAAATTAATAATTAATAAAAAATTCACACATATATATAAATTTAAACAAAATATAAGTACTTCAGTCACGGCCATTATTGTATGTGTTGCTATTCTGTTGGCGCCGCCATTCTCTGGTCAGGGAACCAGCTTTCCATGAGAGCGCCGCTTGCACCAGAGAGTCGATGCTGAGCTCCAGCCGCAGCTGTACGCCCGCAACTCGATGTCTCAGAAGCGGAACGAATCCATGTATACGGCCCTTCGGTAAACATTGTAGATGCGCTGCGATAACGCGCCAATCCGAACAGTAATTATGCCTCACGAAAGCTGAATTATTTGAAATTCAATGATTGTATCAGAATTATGGGTTATTTTATTCTCACGGTTATAAAGTTGGAAAGTTCAGTTGCTGGACTCGTGGATGGACATTCGAAACATTAAAAAATATATATATTATATAGATATATATTATAGATATGGTTAATAGATACGACCTCTCTCGAGCTATGGTCTCTCAACAGGTCATTTGTAGACTCGCCGTATGCTTTCGAACATAGTCCGCCAAGTTCCTGTTAGCGTTACCTCTTTGTGATTTAATATTATCTTAATAACAAGACCCTCATTAGAAGTATGATAAATTCGTATCCAAGTCGGCTTATCATTCGTGTTCGTATATTTATGTATTCACCTTGGTTTCCTCGATAAGAAGTTGAAGAAGGTATTCCGACAGTGGTGTGAGCAATTGAAAACAACTTTACTTACATGACAAACGCTGAGTTTATTGAATTAAATTTTAAAATTGTTACGCCGGTAATATTAACGCGGTGGACCGCTCGGAGGCAGAGCGGTGCTTGGTGCGATTAATGCGCTGCTAAATCCCACTCTGTGTGCACTTACAATACCTCTTTCTAGACCAGTGATTCCCAAAGTGGTCTATATCGACCCCCAGGGGTCTATGATAACCTGCAAGGGGTCTACGTCAGCGAAAAAAAAATTTGGGGGTCCATGAAATGAAAATGGGGGTCCACGATAGTGGATCTCAACATACACTGATAGTACCTATTTACTTACATTATAATCTTATAATATAAAGACATATACATTATTTATAAAAGTACCTATGAAGTAAAAAATTTATTATATATGTTTATAAAATTGTGTAAGTTGTAGGATGTAGGCATTCGCTTTGTGGTTTAAGTTTTTAACACTAAACTTCACTACAATTAGAAATTTACAAAAAATCAATATCAGGTAAGTAGTGGGTCTACCAAAAACCGAAAAACATGGCAAGGGGTCTACGACACAAAAAAGTTTGGGAACCTCTGTTCTAGACGCTTAACTTCCGTGTACTCTCAACTAAATTCTACAAATATGTCAAGTTAGTAATTATTATAATTACTATCAGAACGTAACAACCAATATATTTACATTATTATATACGATTGTTTATATAATAAACTGTTTGGCGACCGCAAACACCATGTTTACATTATTGTTTTCATTATAAACCCAAATCGGTTATGTACGCGCTGAGGTTACTTTCTTTACATGGATGCTGCTGCTACCTTACCTATACTATAAAAGACATAAATTGTATAAATACTTATTTTACAGTAGTAAAAAAAATGTATGGTTCGGATGAATAAAGAAAAAGAAGTATTTAAAACAATAAAATCCGAATACTTCAATATCTCGAACTACTAGATCTTGCATGTCATAATGCAGAGAAAGAAGAGATGCTGGAAGACGGATAACATCGTGGCTGAAGAACCTGAGGCAATGGTTTGGCCAGTCTACTGAAGAGCTGCACCGGGCCGCTGCAAACGAAGTCCAACGTCCGTTAAACGAATAGGACACGATCACACATGAGGCTCGTATTCCGAAGATTACGTATTTTTCTATAAAAATGTCATTGGATTTTGACAGAGGATGAGGGCGATATCGGTTTTACAGACACAAATATTTTTATTATATATAGGTAAGATGAGCATATTATTTCAAGGGCAGTGTTTTTAACCGATGTGCCGTGACACAGCAGTGTGTCACCAGCGATCAGGAAGTGTGCCGTAAAACTATTCCACTCAAATAGAATTGTATTTTACTTTACTTATTAAATAGACTAATAAAACATTGTTACTATAACACTACTAAATATTACGTAACATTCTTGTCATGCAATTTTTTATAGATTTTTAATTTTATGCAATACCGAATTTTACAAGGTACAATGCACAGGTCTGGTGAAACAAGATATGCTAATTTAAAAGTTTACTCACTTACCATCGCGCCGTTTCGATAGAGCGCCACACTCTTCTGTCCTGACACACAATTCTCGCCTTATCCACATTCATACATCTTCGCCGATTATTGAGTCTTCTAACAGGACCATCTTCATCCTCTATTTTTGGTGCCATCAACATTTGCGTCATACATCTTTCTTACCATTCTCACCGTTCCATATGACCAAACCACCTAAGTTATCCTTTCTTATACTTACTCACTGTACCAAGATCAGCTTTACATTCTTTCCTTACTTACTTACTCTGTCATAAATGGATTTGCCACATATACGCCTAAAATAAAAATAGCATAATTTAAATAGTGTGCAATGAAATGAAAAAGGTTGGAAAATACTGACATTGAAAATTTATCGTTCAACGTGGCAACAAGAGTTTTCAGGTTGAATTCGGTTGTTTTCTCTTTTTATTTGTGCATTCAGACTTCTTCTATCGCGAAAAAGTGTTTTGTAAACTGTCAATAAAAGTGGGTGATTTCTTTATCGTTTTCTGTAAAAGTGAAGTGAGTAGCATCTAAAATACACTTTTACACAAATATCACGATGTACCACAATCTTGCGTCTGTTAAGATGGGTGATAGGGGATGACAAATGATTCTTAAAACATTTTGCTCTTCTGCAAAAAGTCATCTTTACAGAGGGCGTAAATGGCATACTCTCTCTCTCTCTCTCTCTCTCTGTGTAGAGTAAAATAAAGCAATAATACACAATCATAAAAGTACACAAACATATCGTAAATGTTATGGTTTTCGCACAATGTATACACGTTTTTTTTTAGAGGCTTCTCTGGTAAAATGTGTCGCAAAGCAACGTTATAAAAAGGCGATAAAGAGTAATACAAAAATTGAGTTCCGATGCTAACATTAATGTACAGAAGTGATACCTAGAATTGGAAAAAGTAGACGTAGATGCAGTAGAAATTCGGTCGCTCAAGCGTATGTATGGAACATTTATGTATACTGAAAAATGAACAAATTATAGCGAATGTACATAAATCTCTTATAGTAGCGTAATGGTCTATTTTTTACTCATAGCTGACGGTGACCATGAGTAAAAAATATACCAGTACGCTACTACAAGAGATTTATGTACATTCGTTATAATTTGTTCATTTTTCAGTATACATAGATGTTCCATACATACGCTTGAGCGACCGAATTTCTACTGCATCTACGTCTACTTTTTTCAATTCTAGATTTCATATATATATATTTTTTATTATTACAATATAATAGCACATAGATTTGTTGAATATTTAATTATTTAATAGACAGGGAATAATCTTAATCACATATTAATAATAATAATAATAATTACTCTGTCGATGCCCTTCATCAGTTGAAACTAGTAGGTGAAGAAAATATTGTTTAGTTAAAAGTGAAAAGAATTATTTTATTATATTAATATAATGGATAACCACCATGATATTTCTGAAATTTTAAAAAATGGTTTAATAATAAATAATTATCATAAATGTGTTAAATTTAATTTTATTCTGTGTATTTTAAAGGCGTAACACACTGTGCGCGGTGTACACAACCCACACCATGCGTCAAGTGCGCTGTTGCATTATCTGGCGTGAAGCGATCATATAACTTTGTCTCTTTCTCGCGAAGATAGCGCTCACGCACACATTGACCTGTATCGGTACACGACACATTCATGAAGTTCCATGACCAAAAAATCGACTTGTAGTGTATTGTTTAAATATTATGCATCAACTGACGTCAAGTGCGTTGTTGCATTACTGTCTAGCGTGAAGCGGTCATATAACGTTGTCTCTTTCTCGCGAAGATAGCGCTCACGCACACGTTGACGTGTAGATCGAGATAAAAAATCTACCTGTAGTAGGTACAATCGATAGAATTAATAAATATTCATATAAACGAGGAGAAGATGGTAAAGAAATTATATAAGATGAGTGTTGAAGGTATTAAAAACAGAGGGCGTGCGCTGATCAGATAGATAAAATGTTGGAGAACGACCCCCGACAAAAGCTTCAACAATCGAAGACGTGCATCGTGCATGAACGAAACAAGAATGGTATGATGGGACAGAAGAGTGTGGAGTTCTATCCTCTACGCCTGCCCCTGTTGGGGAAACGGTGCGATGGTTAGTTACTTGGTTAAATTACAGGAGTTTCGCTAGTGGAGGTGTAATATAATATAATATTGCTACGGGTGTATTTATGTGTACACAAACGGAAGAAATATTTCAACGAAATAAAATAACACCGTCTGAACTCGAAATGAAATTCAGACAATATCTGAAGAGACCACAACAAAATACAAATATTTTTATACGAGATGGGGAGGGCGAACCAGAAAAACGTATTTTATCCAGAAATGGTATATTAGGTATATATGAAGACATGTCTGACGTATTATATATAACACGTTTTTTAACAATGTATTTTACTACAATAAACTATTTAAACAATTTCAAGAACAAAAGCATTTGTACACGGACGATCAGCAAATCGCACCTCCGCAAAAAGTCTCAACTCAAAACAGTGAGTTTTGAGAAAATAATTTCTAATATAAGTTATAAAGCAAATATAACAAAAGTACAGTTATGCAGAATTTCAATTAAATCTTTAATAATTTATCTTGAATTTTTTATTACAGATTAATATATAATTATTTTAAGTATATAAATAATTGTGAATAATTGCATACACTATTATTCATTTTGAAATAAAACACTATATTAAAATATGGAAGCTTTTGCTCATAAAACGGTCCTAGGTAAGCGGAAAATCGCCATTCACTAGATCGGTGGCTAATATCGGAGAAGAGTGAATTGGAAATCGTGGAAAATGACGAGAGAAGACCATGTCCAGCAGTAGACGCAGATAGGCTAAAGAAGAAGAAGAATCTTTTAAAAAAAATACTTCTCTAATACCAGAAATCCGGATTTAAGTACTCTAATAATATAACAATAAAATGACGCATACAAAGGTGAGCACAAGCCCAAATATTCCTGAATAGGTATCGTGTTCTGGCAACATAAAGGCCTGCGGACATAAACCTCGGGTCGTTATAATTAACATAAAGCCAGGCTGATCCCTGCCATATCGGAGGGTGGTACGAGCACGTGCTCAGCTCTGACGGAAGGACACATTGTCGGTGGGTGGGTTCATGAAAAAATACCTATTCCATGATACACTGTTACATGACGAAAGAAAGGTCACGATTTTATTTTGAATGCACGCCTAAAGTAATTTGAAATCAATGAAATATTTTACATGGATGAGATTTGGAACATGCGGTTGAATATTTTTAATGAATGTACCCCTAAAATATTATGCATTGGGTCTATTACACCTGTATTATAATAGAATAATATTTAAATGAAATATAATAATATCGTTTCTGATTTTAATTTCTCTTTAAAATAACAGTAAAATGTTTAGATTATTAAAATTAAATACCTATTTAAGATGCTTGTAGCTAGAAAGTTTGTAAAAGTGGATAGCACTGACGTAGGTACTTGCAGAAGTAGATCAGGTGATCTAGCCGCATGTAGAGTACTCAGAATATCGTAGACTCTAAGGAATTCAAAAAAAAACTTAAGTATAATTACATTAAATGTTCACCATCAAATAAAATTGCTATTACATTAAGCGGCTTCGATATAGATGTAAATAATTATTCATTAATATCTAGAATGTTTTCATTTATTTAAAAAAAAAAATTAATGAATTTTATATATTTAATCACTCTGAACGGCTGCACGTAAATTACAAAGTTTGCGTAGCAATAAACATTTTTAACTGTAGACCCTTAAGACATTTAATTATACCCGCTTTATGAGAGTTTAAATTTTATTATAAATTTTTATAATGCCAAGTTAATTGTAAAGTATAATCTAGGGACAATACCTTAGTTAATGTTCCATTTAAAATTATTTCTTCATAACATTATTTCAATCACATTCAATATTTGTGTGTGAACTTAATAACCCTATTAGGGAAAATTTTCTACACATTTATTTGTAGAAATAATACGCCAGACCGATTATTATTCATTAGTGTCATTGATAATTTATATATATTAATATTAAAATAAGAAAAATGAGGAATATAAAAATTCTAAATATGAATTAAATATATTAATTAGAAAGATATACATATAAAATAAATTTTATCGAAAAATACTGTTGTTGCGCCACCGGGATTCGAACCTGGATCTCTTTCCTAACCGGGGAAGGTGCATTAACCAACTATGCTACAGCGACAATATTTTTAGCGACAATTTTCGAACCTATATGTTACCTTTTTGATATTAATACATTTAATCGTTTCATTATTTGAAAATTGTCGCTAAAAATATTGTCGCTGTAGCATAGTTGGATAATGCACCTTCCCCGGTTAGGAAAGAGATCCAGGTTCGAATCCCGGTGACGCAACAACAGCATTTTTCGATAAAATTGATTTTATATGTATATCTTTCTAATTAATATATTTAATTCATATTTAAAATATCACAGACCTATGTTCTGAATAATTACAACTTCACAATAAGAATGTGTTCTCTTAAAATATAAAAATTCGCCTAATTGAGTTATGTAAATGAAAAAATATTGTCTACATTTTTTATTATGTCTGAATATTGAGTAATGGTTTAGAATTCTCAGTGCCTAGATTCATTAGCCATGTTAATATATACCTACTTCATATTAACTTCAATTCCTCATGTTAAGCCATTATATAGAAAGCGTGTGAAAAAGCTAGCATGTCGTTGACCGAATTTGATATAGTGCGTTATGTTCTGGTACTATGACAGTAACATTAGTGGTATCTCGTAGGAAATATTGTAATTAAGCAATACCTATTTTCGCAACAGAAGGTCAAATATAGTTTTTTTTTATGTTAAACAGTGCAATAATACTATTTTATTTATATATAAAAGTTAAATTAACTGTAGGATTTTTATGTCTTCGTCGTGAGATCTACAGAGTGTAACAGACCTAGTGCACAATATTTTATAAGTGGACACCTGACCAAATTACAAGTCGAAAACGTTCAAGGAATATGTGCAAAATCTGCACTGTTACGGAAAATATTATTGTATGACATTTTTACAAAATCGTGTTAATCTCGATGTCTCCGTACTTCGAAATAAATATTTGCGAAATTGTTTCATTGTTAATCGATATCTTTGCTTCAAGCCCTAAATCATCTAACAAGGAATAGTCTGGCCGCTCGAAGTTCGATGACCTTTAATTTTTTGTATTCAATATATCATTTTTAATCAATAAAATATAATTAAATATTCTCACACTTTTGAAATACTTATATCCCTGACGTGGTTAAAATTAGACACATATTACTTGAACATTTTCGACTCGTAATTTAATCAGGTATCGACACAAAAAATATTGTGGACTAGGTCTGTTACACATTTTATAGGTACTAACAAATTTTTATCTGACAGTACTACATATTAAAATATTTTAGTTTCTAAAAAAATTACGACAAAATTAGATTCCCTGTTGATCTAGTGATTGGGCGGTCGGGGGTTCGAGCTTCTTTCCAGGTGACCGCAAAGTTGTTTAGTTTAATTTGAAAACAGTGAGATTATTGATGCGACACGTATTTCGCGTACGCGTCTATATATATTTTTAATAAAAATAAAAAATATTGTTTTTTCTAGTAATTCATGCATTCACTCGTATTGCATATTTTGTAACCAGTGTACATGTAGATACCTATATATGTATTATTCTTCCAGTACACATTTTCATATATGATTCACCGCGGACCAGTTACTTATCTCATACATGTTAATATAATCAGATTAGTTTTAATGTTTTAAGGACAATACACCATTGTTTCTGTGTAATGTATCGATAAACACATACGTGTTCTAAATGAAACGTATCTACTAATATAGATAAAATACGTTACATAAAAGTTTGGTCTAAAATACTAAATTATCGAGATAACCCCTTACTCTCCTATTAGTACTCTTCCCTCACTCTCTTAATAATCAACTCTTGACAAAGAAATCTGAAACTAAAGATCTTGGGATTACATTGGATTCTAAATTACTACTTGCACATTAACCGTATTACATCCAGAGTATCCAAAATGTTAGGTTTCATCCTTCGGGTATGTAAACAATTCAATAATATGAACGTCATGAAAACATTGTACTTCTCATATGTCCGAAGCATCATCGAATATGCCACCCAAATTTGGAATCCAAAATATATCACATACATTAATAGAATCGACAAAATACAGAACAGCTTCCTCAAATATCTTAACTTTCCTAGTTATCGAACCTTAACTAGCTCTGCTGAGTCATCCATCGTTTTCAAAGTTCCATCACTACAAACTCGAAGAGACATGGCCGATGTCATTTTCCTACACAAAATAGCCAACTCTAAAGTAGACTGTCCTGATTTACTCAGTCGCATATCCATTCGAGTGCCAGCCAGGTCAACCAGAACTAATCCCACATTTAATCTTCCACATTGCAATACCAATGCCAAACAAAACTCATTTCTCTACCGATCACCTCTTTATTTCAATTCACACCTAAACAAACTAGACATTTTCAATAATAGTTACCTCAATTAAATCTAAATTCAATACATAAACTTTAAAGGCCTTTATTTTTATTTTTATTTTTTATCACTCATATCTTACTCCCTATCCCATTTTCTTTTTTATTTCCCCTCGAATATTTCCTTACTTTCTTTTTTATACCTTTTTTCACGGTGTTAAAATTTTTATTCTCAACTTTTTTCTCACATTTTTTGGCTTTATAGTCCTTCTTAAATTTTAAATTCTACTCACTGTTTAAAATATTTTGTATCTTCAGATAAAACATGTAATTGGTTTAATTATTGTTTAACTTTCATTGTGATTTCCGTATTTACTAATTAACTGTATGTTTTATGAATAAAATAAAATAATAATATAAATACATATTTACTAAACTATCCGTGTATTAAAGCCCGAGTCCAGAAGGAGACACGATGAGGTAATTTCAGAGATTTACTTGAGATACATTTCAAAAGCATGTACGTACACTCGGACGATAACTTTAACCAGTGCACACGACGTTCGATCTGACATATATTCGACACGTGCACAAAAACGTCACCTTAAACCACCTCAGATCCTTACAACTATGTATTCTGAAAAGTTTGACAAAAGTCAGTAAACATTAATATTAATTCTTCAATATTAACAAAATTACTTTGTGGCCTCATTTTATATAAATAATAAAACAAAATACTTTTTTTAAACTATTCTTTTGACATCAACAAGGGTTTGGAAATTATACATACAAATACTAGAGTACTAGTAGTTAGATAAATTTGAAATTTTAGAAATAAAAAAAAGTGTTAATCGCAAGCTATAAGCAAGTATAAATAATCAAATCCTCTTTGCATATTAAATTGGTTTTCATATTAGTCACTACTTATTTATAGTTTTGTTTTTATCTACGCTTGTATTTTTAATTTCAGTATACATTGATTCCTGAAGAAGATACCATAGGTATCGAAACATATTGAATAATCAATTTAGTGGTTTAACAAAGAATTTTGTTTTATTATTTATATAAGGCGTTAAATTACAAACAAACTCAACTGACGAACGGTATGACGAGCGTGCAGTGAGGTGCTAGGGCTGTGTGTACACGGGGACTATAAAAGCTGAGAGATGTCTCCAAATAATCTTATGTGAGCAAAATCTGTATTTCGGGGACATCGAATAGAAAATCTATTAAAAATCTGTATCTCAAAGACATTGAGTCGAAAATCTATTAAGAATCTGTATCTCAAAAAGAACATTGAGTCGAAAATCTATTAAGAATCTGTATCTCAAAGACATCGAGTCGAAAATTTATTACAAATCTCACTTATAGACACGATCCATTTAATGAAAACAATATTTTTAAATAGAAAATTATTACGGTTTAATCATAAAATATTCCATTACCTTTTTATGTTTTATTATAATTTGGTGTGCACATTCATTGCTGACAATTTTATTTTATTTTAATATTAGAATTTTATTTTACATTTTAAAAATTATCAGTAGGATATATACATATTTCTTTTAACATTTGTTTCTTCTCTATGAGAATAAGACTCGTGTATAGAGAAGTATATACGAGAGTGTATAATTTATGTGTCTGTTAGTCTGTGTACATATTTTTTAACTTCAGATACGAATTTATTACGTCTATAATTTTTCTAATTATGATGGGGAGATTGTTAAAAAATTGGATGCCTTGATAAATCTAGTAATTTTAGGTTGCGGTATATTTTAGTTTTAGAATATCAATTTGGTCTCTTAATTTTTTTTTTGTATATGTCTATTATTTTTGGTACTTCGAAATCTGTGAAGAGTTGGATACTTGGAGAGTAATTTTATTTTTTTTAGAATTATTTTATCATAATTCATAAGTGAATTCTAATTGTGATATTGAAGTTTTATATGCTCCTCCCCATCCAATAATACCGTATTGCAAATGTGACTGTACAAACGCGTAATATATTATTTTCAGATTTGTAAGTGATAAAATGTTTCCACTTGGTTTTTGGACATCAAATTTTAATACTATTATGTATTTACAAAAAATATGTTTGTTGATATTCGTAAGTAAAAAAAAGTGTAAATAGCTTAAGATATTAGTAAATTGCTATTTTCACTTTGTTTGATTTCTCGATGGTCATTAGGGTTGGATTCTCCGCCGGGGAGATCTTTATTTTATTTATTTAACTCAATTTATAAATATTTTTTCGAATCAAAAAACACATTCTATGGAGCAGTACATTGCACGTGTCAGTGGCGTGTAACTCGTTTTTTAGTGTGTTCAATAAATAAGTAAGAATTGGAATAAATTATTCTTAGTATTGAATCGGTGTCCCGACCAGTGCGCACAAGACAACTGCGCAACAACAATAACACACAAGACAAGTAAATGAGAACATTTCATTTTATAAAGTATTTTAAGTGTAAAACATACTCATTACATGAAAAAAATCATAAAAAAAAGATCGTTCGGTATTTTTTAGGTTAGGTTTGGTTATATGTATCAATTTGAAATATTAGAGAATATAAGTTCAAAAAATTGTCTATAATGTTTTCGGTTGCTATAGCGAAATTTGAGAACGCTACACTGATGTATGGAAGTGAAGCCTGGAGCTGGCATAAAAGGAACGAAAGTAGACTGAATGCAGTGGAAATGAGATCACTTAGGCATATATGTGGCAAATCTATTTATGACAGAGTAAAGAATGAAGAAATAAGGAAAGAATGTAAAGCTGATGTTAGTATAGTGAGTAAGATTAAGAAAGGATCACTTAGGTGGTTCGGTCATATGGAACGGATGAATGAGGAGAGAATGGTAAGAAATATATATGACGCAAGTGTTGATAGCACCAGAAATAGAGGACGTCCGCGGAAGACTTGGTACGACCAGGTAAACCAGATAATGGAGGACGGTTCTGTTAGAAGCCTCAACAATCGGCGAGCTTGTATGAGAAGATATATGAATGTGGATGAGGCGAGAATTGTGTGTCAAGACAGAAGAGTGTGGCGCTATATCCTCTCTGCCTACCCCCGCGGAGAAACGGCGTGATGGTAATTAAGTAAGTAAGTGAGAGAACGCGCTTCTCCTGATAGTAAGAAAATATTTTTTCGATAGATATATTTCTATTTACTACAGTTGACAAAGTAAAAAAAAAATACGAAAACGGATTGTTTGATCGTTAGTAAAAAAATATTTACTTCTCGAAAGTACATTCCGTAGTAAACTCATTTTACTCCACGATATCCGATAGTAAAACGAGAATCGATAAAAAAAATATGGCGGACTTTTCACAGCTGTTCCAAAAGTCATCCGACACATTGACACTTAGAAAGTTGCAGTTATACGCCAATGAATCATTCAACATCCCGCTATTCTAGTGATGACAGTTCGTCCGATGATGATACAAAAAAATTTCACCACCAATGTGACAGATTCCGATCGCCTAAGCGAAAAAATTCATAGATAATGCAGAAAATAAGGTATGTTTATTTGTCGCGCCTATAGACATCCTCCATCTATACTTTAACAGTAGTAAATTTAATACATCAACAATCGGCAAAAGATTTTTTACTACGGGCGTTAGTAAAAAGTTACCACTGATCACACAACCGGCCCTGCTGCATCTTTCTAATTGATTCGTTTAATTTGTATTAAAACACCGCAGATGTATGTTTTGACAATGCGTTTAACATTATCATTATTTCGTGTGTTTTTAAACGAAGGCCGTCTACTTGAGAGCTGTTTATTGTGTGGTCTGTTTGTGTGTCCAGTGTTTCCTAGCAACGAGACTTATCAACGTGCTCATCGAATGCACCCTGCGTTACGTATTTTTGTTTGCTTTTACACATATTACAAAATATTGATTAACCGTCAGCCGTTTACTACCTGTCACACTTCAAATGATAATATTAAACCGTAGTACAATTCTACGATAAGGAATAATGAATTCTATTTTTGGGCATATTATTAAAAGCTATGATTTATGGACATTCGAAAACAGGCTTTGGTAATTCAATGGTTTATAAAAACATACATTAAAATTGAGTATTTCGTAATATAATATTATTAACAATGTCCTCATAGCCGAAATTTCAATACGTATTTTTATAAAAATTCGAATAGGCTATTTTTTACGAATATAGAAGACTCATTTCTATACTTTTGAATTTAAAAGAATAGTTTTAAAAAATATATATATGTGATGTTTAATGTGTGTAATTGTCAAAATATTGATGGATCCGAAAGATGTGCTTTAGCGTGAGTAAATAAATGTCCCACTGTACTCACTCACATGTTCGTTTGAATTATAACGCGGAGTATGCGTGCGAGTGTGTGTTAGCCGGAGCAGGTGGAACAAGAAAATACTACACACGGTAGACCGATGTTTATTGACCCCTGAAACATAAATAAAAGGTCTTCAACGAGATGCGTTGGTTAATTAACACGTCTGGTAGGCCGATCTCCAGATAGCTGCCGGTGCGTATTATTGTTATCTGTTGGGGTCGGCACCAAGCGTGTTTTTGAGGTTGATGAGAGCCCCGTTTCGAACCCAGGTATATGCAAGGTGCGTGCAGATTGTAGAGGCCATAGATCTGCACAGTTTTACAACAACCTTTTTTCTGCTACATATCTAGAGGTGGCAGTTATGGACATTTTTTAGATTTGATAATAAAGGTTATCGCCATATTTTGCTGTATGTTGTATTATATCTACGTGGTATGATAATTTAATTCCTGGAATGCATATTTTAAAAATATATGTGTGAAACTATACGCTAGCGGCTGCTGTCACCTTCTTCGCAGTATTTCCCCTGTGCATCTACCTACTGACTGAGACGTAGTTCCTGTTTCTGGAAGCAGGCCTGGAACTCAATTTCCGGAATACTGTTGAGTATCTGTCTTACAGATATTCCGTTAGATATCATTTATATCAGAGAAAATCTTCGTCCCTTCAGCGTAGATTTTAATTTTGGAAATAGCCAGAAATCACAGGAAACTGAGTCGAGTGAATAAGCAGGATGATTTATTTGGGTAATCGCATTATCAGCCGAAAAGTCTCACAACGAGTGCACCGTGGCTGCACAAAATTTTGATCTGTCATTTTTACGCACACCCTAACGTCTGCTACTTTCCCAATAGCTAATTAAACCTTCTGTGTACAGTTTTCTGGGCTTATCTGCCGGGTATATCCATCATCAGGACTAATGTGGGATCCAAAACGTCGAACCCGATTAGCCCAGAATATTCTGATCGACCGCGAAAACCTAAGAACAACATAGCTAATTAAACATTAACAACTGGCTCCATCAGCTTGAAATTTACGCACGTATTAGTTCAATCATGTTCATAAACGAGTAGATACGTGATTTAGATACAACTACGTCACGGGCGACTATGAGGCCGTTCCGGTAATCAAACAGTACTTGTATTCTTCTTCTTCAACGGCACTACATTCCGGGGTGTGATTTGGCCTCTTCAACGAGTGGCTCTCCACCGACTCCTAACCCTGACCATTCTTCTCAAATTCCAGAAACCTCCCATCCTGCTCCAGTTTTCTTCCATTCAGTTAGCTCATCCCTTCCTTGGTCTACCACTAGGTCATTTCTATTGGGGCATCCACTCGGTCATGATCTTAGGTGTCTCGTTATCTGGCATTCTTTCAACATGACCAGGTCATCGCAGTCTTCGGGGCCTACAGAATCTAACGATTGTATCTTGCTCAATAAAATTTTCGAGCTCATGATTCATTTTAATTGTGCAAATTCGTACATACTTACATATAACAATTCATTTAATTTATTAACGTAAGTGGTCCAAAAATGGATACTTACAACAGTTTGCTCTTGACTTACTTGCTTACTTACAGTACACGGCGCATAGCCCAAACGTTAAGCGGCAACTGTGCTCGGCACGGTTAGTTTCACGTATATTTTACACAGAAGCGCGCTATGTTGATGTCTTTTCGAAGTTGTAAAAAATACACTTTCGTTAAAAGCGTCATTAACATCAATTTACAGTCTTTTTTGGTGGGTATATTTTACGCTATACTCTCATAAGGATAATTTGAAAGAATAGATAAATCACGGCACTACTGTACATACTGTATATACGAACATAGGTTTTACATGATATATAAGATGGACTTGAATCAGTATTGATATTTTATCATTGTTATTACAGTAACATACTCGGTGGTAAAACCTTGCAGGGTCCAGCAAGAAAACAGACAATTTTAATATTTTTTTGGACTTTGGTATCTTGTCTTACAGGGTGCCGGGTCCGCTGGACCCCTTGCCCCTTCATCGTGTTGTTTACCATAATGGACCTGAAAAGGTATTAATATTAGGTTAAATTTAATATAACGTTTTCTCTATTAATGCGATGGTGGGGATATTATTACCCGTGCGATTCTCAGAATCATCTACAGAAAACCATATAGGTTTCCCTCTGACTCACTGTTTGAGAAATGTCAGCTTCTTGATATTCGACAACCCTATGTAAAAGACTGATCCATATTTTCATTCCAACTAAGAACTTCATCTCGTAATTATGCTACGAAATCAAAAAAGAATAGGCCTAATATGAAAACAAGCTTTAGTCAATCCTATCCGAAACCTATGACATTTTGTCGAGCAGTATGAAACAATTATCGATGGACAAACTCAAACACCATTATTTAGTGTTGGCTGAAAGAAAACTGAGCAATGATAGAAATGATCACATGAACAGAACATCATTTATTTATATTCATTTTCTGTTTTGCATAGTGTTTCAATCATGGGATAGCGAGAGTATTTTATATATTACGTTATTAGAATTTTTTTATAATCCTGTTTAAATATGAATTAAATATATTAATTATAAAGATACACATATAAAATCAATTTTATCGAAAAATATTGTTGTTGCGCTACCGGGATTCGAACCTGGATCTCTTCCCTAACCGGGGGAGGTGCTTTATCCAACTAAGCTACAGCGGCATTATTTTTAGCGACAATTTTTCGACCTTATATGTTACCTTTTTTGAAATCAATACATTTAATCGTTCCATCATTTGATAGAACCATCTACCTTATTTTTACAGAATCTCAAATACCTTTAAGTAAATCTGATAGTAGACGCCAGAATTATCAATTCATTTTTATTAAATTTTGGACACATTGATACAACTTTATTATTTTTTTTAGGAGAACACATTCTTATTGTGAAGTTGTAATTATTCAGAACATAGGTCTGTGATATTTTAAATATGAATAAGGTTCGAATCCCGGTAGCGCAACAACAATATTTTTCTATAAAATTGATTTTATATGTGTATCTTTATAATTAATTCATATTTAAAATATCACAGACCTATGTTCTGAATAATTACAACTTCACAATAAGAATGTGTTCTCCTAAAAAAAATCCTGTTTAATTAATCTCTAATATTTTTGGTTTAGATAAAAAAAATATATATATATTAATAATAATAATGGTTTTCATATTTGTATGATAGACAACGGATGTACCTGTTTCCATTTTAGTACAGACTTCAGTCTAGTTAAAAAGGCAGTGAACATCTCTTACATTATGAAGTTTGTTCGCCTTTTTTGTATATTTATAAAAATGTTTATAATGTATAATATGTGCGTATATTAAGAACATGACCAGAATAAATAAATAAAGCTATCTAGTCACCATGAAACTTTGGAATTGGTCACAACGTGCCTTTGCTGTCAAAAGACTAAGTACTAAGTACCTCCGCTACCGAGTATTCTCATTATAAAATTCAAACTTTGAATATAATATTAAAAGAGTACAAATTTTTCAGTTTCGTTAACTTTAAACATCATATTTCAATATTAAAAATACAAATTTGATCTATTCATTGAACAGACGAATGATAAATGTCAATATTTATATTTAACATAATACATTCTACTTTTGACTGTTCCTACTCGCAAGATTCCTGCTGTCTGGTCGTTAAGACACTCGCTTATTAATCTAAACGTCGGCGAGTCGAGCTTCGTTCCAGAGGACCACCGAGTTTGTCAAATTATCATGTATTCCACGCATCGCTATATTAAAAAAAAAAAATTGCGCGTACAAACGCGACACCACCAACCATTTTATTCTATTTAAATATAAATATGAATTAAATGTATTAATTATAAAGATATACATACAAAATCAATATTATCGAAAAATAAAAACATTGTTGTTGCGCTACCGGGATTCGAACCTGGATCTCTTCCCTAACCGGGGGAGGTGCTTTATCCAACTAAGCTACAGCGGCACTATTTTTATCGACAATTTTTCGACCTTATATGTTACCTTTTTGATATCAATACATTTAATCGTTCCATCATTTGACAGAGCCATCTACCTTATTTTTACAGAATCTCAAATACCTTTGAGTGAATCTGATAATAGACGCTAGAGTTATTAATTCATTTTTATTAAATTTTGGACACATTGATACAACTTTATTATTTTTATTAGTTCTCCTAAAAATATTTAAATATAAATTATCACATTCATTTCACTGTTCCTCGGATGCATAGATTGGCAAATGATTCTACTTCTGTAATAGACATATTCAACACGAATCAGACGACGCTTGTGAACTTCTTACACAAAAAAAAAAAAATTTTTGAGACATTAATTATACAGCAAAAATAATTATTACAATTGTACTGTTATTTTTCTAAACTTGGCTCACTATTGTTTTATTTATTTATTATAATTATTTTTTGCCTAAATTTTAATTCATTCTATTCCACTTGTCCGCGCAATTAGAACATGGGTTAATAATTTCGAGAAAAATAATTAGCTACTCAAGAAGAAGCCTACTCAGATGGAAGAGAATCCCGAACGCCAGAAAACTTTGGTGAGCTTACGGTTGCCGTCAACGGGAATAGAATCCAATCAGCACACCGTCACTGACTGGCCTGCGAGACCCTCCGATTTATCGGTATGAGATATTTTTTATGGCGATATATGAAGTGTGAATGTAGAATTTATTTTAAGAATCTAAAATTGAACAAAAGTTAATAATTGTAGATTTATATTACCTCGCATTTCCTTGCGAAATCCAGTATTATATAATATTTATGACATGTCGACCCAAGGTTTAATAAATTCTTTATTTCTTCCATACACACCGACTCTATTTAATCGATATTAAAGGAAATAGCAAGAGCTGAAAGTTCCAACTGCATCAGTTATTTATTTTAATTTATAGGTTATTATTGTTAATTTATAATGTTTTTATTTATTTTTAATTTCCCTCATCTCACAGTGGGCATTGATAATATTGAAAATGAGTTAAGACCTTAAAACTGATTATATTTGCATACTCGAAACAAAATATACAAGAATATATGTTGAAATTCAATCAACACTTTTGAGGTCATTATCTCAAAACAGTGTCAGTGTCAGATGGAACCTTGTATTTCTGAGGGGTCGATGAGTATTTAATCCACGCTTTCCTATGACGTATTTAAACTGAAAATAAGACCATTTTTAATGTTAAGCATTTATCTGTTTATTTATTGTAGTAATATAAATTTGAAAATAAAGACACATAATTACAGTTTGATTGTTATCATTCTATTATATGTATCACTGTTATACCTAACATTTTGAAGTGAAACTTTATAACCACGGTGTAGTAATTTCAATCTGTCTCTCTAAGGCCATCGTCGCATATAATTTGAAACGGAAAAAAAAGAGCGCCGTATGCGAAACTGTGCGAAAGAGACGACACTGGTCGCGGTGATGCGTCCGAACGACACGCGATGCATTTGGGTGACGAGTTGGAAGGTCACTTCCGTTACATTACCGACTACAAAGTTAGGAACCACAATTTATTTATTTTTAATATATTTAGAAAATTACAGTCGAGAATGTTTAAATCATATTTTATTTATTAGAAGCCTATAATTTTATTTTGATATATAATGAAATAGATAAAGAAATCTGAATAAATAAATATTGTTTTTTTATCAATCTTTTGTAAACGTATTGTGATTTTTCGAAGTAATAACATTTTTTATATTCCGAGAAGTTTTACTTTAATAGTGCGTAAGCGTTAATTTTTTTTTTTTGTTATATTCATTGTTTACTATTTATTTATTATTTTATATTATGTATTTGCTGTTACTCTGTATGTGCTGCTAAACGGTAACTTGTTGGTTTCTCGGAACGAGGATTAAACCCCCGGGATTTTTACGCTAAACCATGCACGTCCAAGTTTTCAAGAAACCAACTTTCGTTGATATAGTTCAAAGTTTGTGAGCCTTAACTAACTTCGTGCCCCACCTTATAAACCGAACGAGAAAAATACAGTTATTTATGATTCTTAGATGTTTAGTTATTATAACATTTCGTTATTATAATAGTTTTCTTCTGAAATCGATCTCGTATTTACAAATGTCGATATAATAACAAACGCGATAGAAAATACTCCGTATTTACCGCCAACGTCGCTCAGTAATTACATAATTTGATTCCAATAATGGCGACTATTGTGTATATAGTATTTATATAAATTGATTTTTTATGTTTATGTATTACAAGTTCTGGAGAGAAATCAATATGCGCGCACAGCCGTCATATATAAGGCAGGGTTGCGAACCGATCGCCGCGCGCCGACCTCAACTTCAAATGTGAATCATTAGTTTCCAGTATGGAATTAATTATATTAATTATTCTTAAACCACACCGAAATATGGTAACACAAAATCTATATGTATGTATGTTAATATCAGTCGCTATATTTGGTAGCACAATTCAACTATCAGTGAATAGCAGCTCTCCGCTTATTCTCTCCGCAAGACCGTTCTATGAGCAAAAGCTCCCGTATTGGCATTTTACAGGTTGGAATTTTTACTCTACAAGACAAACAGGTCATGCTGCAGCATTGCTTCAATGCAATACATCATGTATACCAGAAAAAAGGTATTCACTGTCACTTTTAGTGCAGATTCTACTTTTATTTACTTAAATCAAGTGTAAGAAATATATAAACAGTAGAAGACATAAAATTAAAATATACAAATAATTGGACAGACACAAGAATACAGTGATGAACTAAGAAACACAAAATACGAGTATCGGAACTTTTTTTTAAAGTAATACATCATCATTTTTACAACACTACATTTTTCGTACACTACACACCCTTAAACTACTTCTCAACAAAGTCGCCACCATTATTAAGCCACTCGTCATAACGGGGCAACAATTTTTGTACACCTTCGTTATAGAACGACGCCGCCATAGATGAAAACCATGTATAACGGGAATATCCGCCAACGGTACCTACTTAAAAAATGCGCCTCGTGCATTGACACCGTCAGACAGTAACAGCATTAAACCAACAGACCCCTCAGGGGATCAAGACACTACGAATAACAGTTTAGTCCAGACACCAGTTCGACCACAACCGACACTCTATATATATATATATATATATATAGCGATCGGGTTTATTCACCATAATTCCCGTCATGAAAAAAAACAGAATTCACTACTAAGAATCTCTCACCGCGACACCCTTACCTTAATAAACTCCAGAAAGAGTTCTAAGTTACGTACGGATTTTTAATTAACACATTCTTATTGTGAAGTTGTAATTATTCAGAACAGACGGTCTGTGATGTTTTAAATACTAATTTAATGTATTAATTATAAATATATACATATAAAATCAATTTTGTCTAAAAATATTGTTTTGGCGCTACCGGGATACGAACCTACATAAAAGTGTAATAACAGATTGGAAATAGAGATCCAGGTTCGAATCCCGCTAGCGCAAAAACAATATTTTTCGACAAAATTGATTTTATATGTATATATTTATAATTAATACATTAAATTAGTATTTAAAACAATTATATTTGTAATCAAATTTTCAAATAATTTTAAACAAACCTTGTTATATAGTCTCGCCTAAATATAGTATATATAAATTATTAATTTAATTTTTTTAAATAGAGATGTGTACAAGGTATACATGTCACATCAATATGTTTGCTATATTTAAACTAAGCTAAACGCTTGTGCCATGAAAATAAGACTAACTTGCTTGTCTCACGGAACGAGGCGCGAAACCCCGACCACTAGATCGCTAGACCAGCATCTTAACTACTAGACCAACAAACTAGTCAACGAGCAACATTATTGACGGGTGATTTATATTTATATTATTAGCATCAGTATTTTTTTACGTACTGTTGTATGAAGTGTATTTTATTTTTCTCAATTCATTATATTATTCGCAACGGCACATTTCCGTTTGATGATTTCATCAATCCAGTTTTAGGGTAGCCTTTTGTTTCTTCTCAAGTAGCACTGGATGACTGCGTTTGCCTGTTCAATGAAGTGTCGATTTCCTTTGAAATATACAATTAAGATGAATATGTAGCCTTTTTGTTCTGGAAGTCTCCTTTTCAAATGGAAATCATACAAATCTCTATCTATTGTCAGAAATGTATTACTTGAAACACTTTAATATTGACGCGCTTGTTGTTTTTAGATATCCATCAGATCTTATATTTAAATAGTACAGTGTTCTAGACGTAAGACAAATTTATATATATTTTTATTTATTTTCTTTGTTTTATTAACCACTAAATTGAGTTTAAATACATCTACCGGTTTCGAAAAATACCATTTTCTTCTTCAGGATGTCATAACTAAATAAAACATATATTGTTTCTTAGACAGAATCTATTTAAAAAAAAAAAAAAAAATTTAGTACCTAACTCAAATCATTACTTAATACAAATTTACTCGAATAATTTTTAGGAAAAATTTTTAGAATGGGACTCGTAGTTAAATTTAGTTGGTTGTTTATAATTTTTTGATTAATTTTACACGCTTTATTTATCTCCAACGATTCCAAATTATTTAATTTGTGACCAACACCGTTTATATGCAATTTTGCACTGCATTGCAAAGATAATAAATAAAAATATGAATCTTAACCACAAAGATAATATTGCTGATTTTAAAAGTAAAAATTTATATGTTGAGACTCGTACAATATTTCCATTCACCTCTGGCAATAAACCGTGGTCACAACAAAAGACAACGAATACACATCTAAACACCTGTTCCGAGAGTAACAATGACATTCTTTTAACGTTTCTATATATATTTAGATCCGAAACTGTACAACACACTTAACACTGACTGGAAATCGTACACGCACGCAAATATGGACCTAATACACGGTTCAATTGGGTAGAGATCAGTCAGAAGCATCGCTGTTCAACATTCCAGCTAATCACGATACAATATGTGTTTAATTCTTACAACAAACAAAACAGTATTACATATATTTACACACATTTTAAATACATTGCCCGACTAGGCAAGCCTGTTTTAGGGCAAATTGACGGCTTGTGGTTCAGCAGTTACGATACTCGCCTCGTGATATACATGATCCTGTGTACGTCTTTCGCGCCTGTCAGAGATTTCTCTCGGAGATGGGTCTCGAAAGCGGATAAAGATCAATACATAATACAAGTCTCATTGAGAGATCACCCTGGACAAGAGCGCGGGGAGGGTTTTACACGATAGTTATCGATGTAATAAAGCTAAATTAAGCGGATAAATACAAAGTACTTTAGATTTAGTAAATAAAAATAATTACTTAAATTATCCAATGATAAAAACTCATTTATATACAGAAGGGGATGATGACAGAGGGGCAAATTATTCACGCTATCGTTATGTACACGGACTAACTGAAACATAAATTAACTCGAATATACTCCATTCTCTATACACGAGTCTTACTCTCATAGAGAAGAAACAAATGTTAATATATATATCTTTATTTATTATCTTTGTTTTATTAACCACTAAAATGAGTTTAAATACATTCTTACAAAATACCATTCTCTTCTTCAGGATGTAATAACTAACTAAAACATATATTGTTTCTTTGACAAAATCTATTTTAAAAAAAAATTTTTTTTTAGTACCTAACTCAAATCATTACTTAATACAAATTTACTCGAATAATTTTTAGGAAAAAATTTTAGAACGGGACTCGTAGTTAAATTTATGTTTTAGTTAGTTATGACATCCTGAAGAAGAAAATGGTATTTTTCGAAACCAGTAGATGTATTTAAACTCATTTTAGTGGTTAATAAAACAAAGATAATAAATAAAAATATGAATCTTAACCACAAAGATAACATTGCTGATTTTAAAAGTATAATATATATATCCACTGATTATTGAAATTGTATTATATTTTTAATATTAATAAAAAAAGAAAATAAAAAATACGTACATTTTACAATTGTCGTTGTAACCGATACGATGTGTGCGTGCGGACTGTTTATTTTGGCTATAAATTCCACAATTAGTATTCTAACGTTATTTATAGCCAACTCACTAAACATTTCATTTTTATTTGGCATTTTCGAAACATTTTCTTTAGGTTGCGAGTATTAATAACATCACGCCGCTCAAATATTCCGCTTTTAATTGAATCTGTGTCCAGCAACTCGTGAACGGGCGAAATTGTTCGCGAGGGCCGTTGAAAGCCAGCGAACGTCGACCATCTGGTTTGTAACCGTTTTCTGGAACCCATTTGTTAATATTACATTAATCAAATATTAATCACTTTAGCATCTAGACTTTATTAAAAATTACTAGAGTCCGTGTCGTCCTGAAATGTTGTGTCTATCTTATAAAATCTAATTAAAATGGATTAATTAAATAATATTGGAACGATTAAATGTATTAATATCAAAAAGGTAACATGTTGGTTCGAAAATTGTCGCTAAAAATATTGTCGCTGTAGCATAGTTGGATAATGCACCTTCCCCGGTTAGGAAAGAGATCCAGGTTCGAATCCCGGTGGCGTAACAACAATATTTTTCGATAAAATTGATTTTATATGTATATCATTCTAATTTATATATCTAATTCATATTTAAAATATCACAGACCATCTGTTCTGAATAATTACAACATCACAATAAGAATGTGTTCTAAAAATAATAATGTAACTGATAATGTTTAGTAACTGGCTTACTAGTATTTTTTTCAATATTGTTAAAAAAACAATATATATAAAATAAAAATTAAATGTATTAATTCCAATCTGAGTAACGTGCATTATCGGATTATGCTATACCAACACGGTGGATTGACGACAAATTTTCGAACTTATATGTTACACTTTTCAAATTAACACATGTATCGTCCCATTATTTGAAAGCCATTTACTTTATTTTTACGGAATCTCAAATACATGTTAGTAAACCGATATGAGACGCCAGAATTAATAATTCATTTTTATTAAATTTTTGACACATTGATACAATTTATATATTATTAAGGAGAACACATTCTTATTGTGAAGTTGTATTATTACGAACACGTAATTGTGATATTTTAAATACTAATTAAATGTATCAATTAGAAAGATATACATATAAAATCAATTTTATAGAAAAATATTGTTGTCGATACCGGGATTCGAATCTGGATCTTTTCCAATCCGTGTTTTATTATTTCGTATATATGTCATTTCAACCCTCACATACTAGCAAAAGCACACAATCTTTACGATACCGTGCATCATGTTAGGTATGGTTTTACGATTCAACATGTGACAACAAACTTAACATTAAATCTAAGATACATATTTCCACGAGATGCCAGCCATTAAGCATACTATACGTATGTGAGACCCAGTTTTATAACTTTGATCTTAAATAATTCAGATCAACATCTCACTGAACACCACAGTTCGTGTAAATTGACGCACGTCTCTCAGAATGTGTTATTTTTCACCTGGTCCGAATTTCAGGATCGTGTCTCACTTCAATGAAGATGTCAATGCGGTGTCAGTTTGATTTGCGTTTTATTACGGTGATAAAATAAACACAAGTATTTGAAATGTCAAAATTGAGCGATATTTTGTTTATAAAAAGATTTTTTTTTTAATATTCCTTTTATCAGTTCACAACCAAAAGATTTCTGAATCAAATTTCAATGGAACACTTCACTTCGATATAGCGTATCAATTTCCTTACAAATTTACACACAATGAAAGCATTTCTGACAAAGTTGGAATTTTTTTATATTCAACCACTGTAACATTACATCTACGAATTTAATAATCATAGTTTTTTCTTTCTATAAAGGTGTTTTTTTAGAGGTTTGTTTTTTGTATTGGCAACATCTTTTCCAGCGACAGCAGCCAATTTGACAGCTGATAGCTGATTTATGCTCAGTTTGGTTTGCCATTTCACCACGCCAGAACAACGCTTGCAACTTTATTTTGAAAATCGTGGTTCAGTTCGCGAAACTTACCGTACGTTACGTCCATTTTACGGTCGACCACGGATCGTTTTCGCATCACGCATACTCTAATTAATAATACTCATCCGCAGGACGTCGTACAGTGGGCACCGAAGAAGCTGTTGTTTCTTCAAAAATGATGCCGGCCAGAATGTTACAGCCAATAGAGAGCGCTATAGATATTTGATTACTGACTTTTTCGTTCACCAATTGAATGGCATTAATGTGGAAGAGCTGTGGTTTCAACAAAACGGCACAACATGCCACACAGCGCGCGCTACAATCAATTGATTGTAGGAAATATTCGATGAGCGCATCATTTCGCGTGATGAAACTGTGAATTGGTCTCCAAGATCATGAATAATTTAACACCTTTCGATTATTTATTATTATTATTATTATGGTTATTTTCTGTGGGGATATATGAAGTCGCTAGTCTACGCCGATAAACCAAAGACAATAGACGACTTGGAAGTCAACATTCGTCGCGTTATTGCAGATATACGGCCCTAGCTGCAAATTGGACTTCCAGATTGCGGTTTATTTGTTCCAGCCAATGCAATGTGTTGCTGTGGCATAATCGCTTAATGCACGTTCCCCGTATTGAAAGAGATCCAAGTTCGAATCCCGGTAACGACATTAGTATTTTTCGATAAAATTAATTTTATATGTATGTTTTTCTAATTAATACATTTAATTCATATTTAAAATATCACAGACCTATGTTCTGAATAATTACAACTTCACAATAAGAATGTGTTATCCTTAATAATCTTATTTTTAATTGAATTATTTATTTTCTTAAGTAAAAAATGTATGATGAGAAAGTAATGTCAGCGACTCTTGTAAGTAGTGTAATACCTGTCGACTATTGGTAAATTTGCCAAATAATTTTATTATTAAGTATATTTAAATATATTCTGACGTATCATGGGTGGAGAATATGGTTCCGCTTGTCTCCGAAAACCGACGTAGTTGAAAATATTCACAATACGCACGATTCGTTCTTTTGAATAAAATGACGTAGATCTTAAGCCTAGATAAAAATATTATCGCACTTTCGCAAAATCTATTTTAACTTTTCTTTTTTTTTTTTTTCATTTTGTCATTTTTTTCACATTTTCTTTTACGTTCCCTATTCGCGTAGCGTTTCTCAAACTGTGAAGCGCGCGACTGTCGGGTTCCGATTGTATTTCTCTGAGATGCGGGAGAGCGAAGCGATTTGATTCCTACGACGCTGCTTGAACTCATTGGCAATTTCACAGCCGACCGAATATAAAACATGTGAAGTACGAAATCAGATAAGTTCCATGTTTAAAAAAACATCAAATACGAGAACATTTATATTCAGACTCGATTGACTAATAATTGAGTGCAGACCAGGTAGAAAGGTGTCATTATCGCAGTGAAAAAGCGTAAATAGCAGTGGGCAAGGCGCAGAGATAATCGGTGGACTTGAATGGCAAAAAGATCTTGAAATAATCTAAATTATCGGAGCAGTGAGAATGACATATTGTGCAATCGGAATAACGAGGTATCATCTGACATTTACATCAAACTGAGATATTGGTCGAATTTTTTATAAAAATATATTGATATTTACTGTGTCCAGGGTAAGTTTTGTAGAACTTCATAATCACATATATGAAAATAAAACACTTGTTTTTTGGGGGCATTATCAAATTAATTGATAATTTTAATGATACAATGTGTTTTTAGATTGATAATTCCCTTGCAAGACGAAATGCGTCTCAAGTAAATTAAACGAGTAGAATAAAAAACAACTGGTTTAGTTTCACACATCGCACATTTAGATCAAAAGTAAGACAACTATAAAAATCAAGAATTCTGAGTTATTATAATATTCGGATACTCATAGCACCAGTTCTCGAATAGTGCCATTTTAGAATACAATTATAACCTAAAATGTTATTTAGTTTTATAACATCAGTAACAAAAAATGAGGAAAAATGTTTTTATTTTTTTGTCTACCGAAAAATGACTTTTTGAGTTATCTTAGTTTTGACCTAGATGTGCGATATGTGTAACATACTCATACATTTTGTTTGTATTCAAATCGACAGTCGTTCAAAAAAATATCAGGTACAAAGTGCTATTTAGCTGTGTATTATTTTCCTGTTTCTTGTCATCATTTAGTTCTAAACAATTAGGAAACTTTTCATGTTTGTAATAAGTTTTAATGAGAAAATAATTCTCGGAATTTTGATACGAAAAAAAACATATTTGACAGAAATGATGATGCCTTATTAGCGGAGGAACGAATAAAATAATAGAATCATGGGGAGGCCTTCATCCATAAATTGATGATGATGATGATAATGAATGTGTAGTTGCAGACGCAGTTGCGTGCGTACACTGCGTACGTATTGATATAAGATTTTTAAACCAAATTATATAAAATTCGAGTTTAAAATTACGTTAATAATTCCGAATTCGACAGTCCCCGAAGATCTAGCCTCTAAAAAATACTTAATCGCTTGTCTTACATGTTTGTTTGCATTTTCAGAAACACACACCGGTGATACCCAGCCGGTTTGAGAACTGAGTTCAACCTTTGCTATCCTCGGTAGGCGGACACGTTAATGGGGCCTACGAATAAAATTAGTTTTGAAGTGTGAGGGGACATCGGCCGGTGTTACCTTCTACCAAATTTCCTGTCATTTTCATTTATATTTAGGGATACAATAAAGGTTAAAGTTTAACGAGGTAATCCACAGCGGAAAAGCTTTCTGTTTGCAGAAGATTGGACTTTCTTTTCATGATTAAATTTCTGTATCATTGAACAACATTTTCTTGAGATTATTTTCCTTGGAAAATATGTTGAAATATTTTGAAAGCGTAAGGCGAAAGTAATTTTCCACATTTTTAAGATGAAATAAAGGACGAGAGGTAAGTGCACGAGCGATTCATAAGTGAACACGCATAGTTGTACAATCTCCGTAGTAATGTATTGAATATTTCATATACAATTTATAAGTGAAATATTCCAAACATTACTTTTGGCAAAGTCAGCATATTTTTTATTTGTTGAAAAACGTGAAAAATTGTTAAGAAATTGAAGAACAATATTTGTTTTAAAGGAAGGAAAACACATTATTATTGTGAAGTTGATTCCTTTTAAAAATGGTATAACAGATGTAAAGGATGTCCAGCGGAAAATTTTCAAATACAATCTTATTCTCATATATTATTTATACAAAATGGTATTTAACGATGCGGATTTTACGTTTTATAAATAATATCGTCTAAATGCCGTCCATTTCTCTCAAGACACTCTTGCAATCGGACTCTTAAATTTGCGAACACGCGAGAGCAAAGCGTTGGTTCAATGGCAGCAACTTCACGACGGATATTTTCTTGTAGGGCCTGAATCGTTCGAGGATTGTTGCTGTAAACTCTCGACTTAAGGTATCAACACAAAAAAAAGTCGCACGGTGTAAGGTCCGGTGACCGAGGTGCCCATGGTTTGTCTCCGTACTTGCTGATTAATTTATTGGGAAATATTCCCCTCAGCTTCTCCATTGAAACTCTAGATGTGTGTGGAGTGGCCCCGTCTTGTTGAAATTGTGTTCTGTTGTTGAACCCGGGAAACAGCTGCAGTTGCGGTACCAAAAACTCGTCGATCATTCGGCAATACACGTTAGGAGTGACCGTCTCTCGCTGGTTAAAAAAATAAAGGCCAATTATCCCTCGGGCAGAAATTGCACACCACACTGTCGTTTTGGGACAACGCAAACGTTGATTTTGAATGACTATTTCACGTCATAAAGAGATTTGTTTGACTATTTATAAATATGAATTAAATATATTAATTATAAAGATACACATATAAAATCAATTTTATCGAAAAATATTGTTGTTGCGCTACCGGGATTCGAACCTGGATCTCTTCCCTAACCGGGGGAGGTGCTTTATCCAACTAAGCTACAGCGGCATTATTTTTAGCGACAATTTTTCGACCTTATATGTTACCTTTTAAAAATAATGCCGCTGTAGCTTAGTTGGATAAAGCACCTCCCCCGGTTAGGGAAGAGATCCAGGTTCGAATTCCGGTAGCGCAACAACAATATTTTTCGATAAAATTGATTTTATATGTGTATCTTTATAATTAATATATTTAATTCATATTTAAAATATCACAGACCTATGTTCTGAATAATTACAACTTCACAATAAGAATGTGTTCTCCTAAAAAAAAAAAAAAAACTATTTATAAATTAACATAATGTGTTAGAACTATATAAACTATATAAGTTGGAAAATAATAATAATTGGGTTCTATTTATATCGCTGTACTAGAGATTCTCTCACAAATTCTTTCCATATCCAACATAAGTGTTTTCGTACCACTAACGGCAGGACGGACGAATGAAATGGAAATATGACGTAAAATGACATGTACATGGGAAACAATTCTCATAATCCATTTAGGATTACTAGGACACAACACGAAGGGAGACCGCCGGTACGATTGTGAACAGGACAAGGTAACAAATTAATAAAAAGGTGAACCCTTTCGAAGGAGATAAAAGAACTGATGTAATCATAATACAGAACTAACATAGGAATTTTTCTACGTCATCAAGGGGCGAACTGGGCCGTTGGATCGCAAATAAATTATCATTTAATTTTTACTACATAATTAATATAAACAAATTACATTGTATTAGAGCGCAGATCAAGATGACAGAAGTCAGGGTAGTAATGGTTCCATACTGTACGGACTACTTCAATGAAGTATTACGCACATGTTCACACTTCAACTTAGTTTAGTTTAAATTATACTTTTAAAATTAGCAATATTAACTTTGTGATTAAAATTCATATTTTTATTTATTATCTTTGTTTTATTAACCACTTAATTGAGTTTAAATACATCTACCGATTTCGAAAAATACAATTTACTTCTTCAGGATGTCATAACTAACTGAAAACACACATTATTGTTTCTTTACCAGAATCTATTTAAAAAAAAAAACACAATTATTTAAAAAATAAATTTAGTACCTAACTCAAAATATTACTTAATACAAATTTACTCGAATAATTTTTAGGAAAAAGTATTAGAACGGGACTCGTTTGTTTCAAACAACCTACTAAATTTCATCCCGGAAGAGTGAACGGGAGCCGGCCAAGCGACCGGCGGCCAATGCCCTAATCGACGACTACCCAGGGACCAGACCACAGTACGAGAGCCACTACTTCATCACCATACGCTTTGATATCCGTGCACCGCAAGTGATTCGTTCAATATTTGCAATATGATATATTTTCTGTAACAGCAAAATCAGTGCTAAATAAACGATCAATCATTGTAAGTACTCTCGTTCTATTTTATTCCGCTTCGTTTGGAGGCTCGGGAGCAAGGTGATTATTGATGAGACAGACCAGAACAGGCTGTGGAAGCTGGGTTATAAGTGTCGCCGCCAAGAATCATACTCCACAGTACAAAATGACCTAGGGATGCCCAGAGTTAAGACGGATAGACGAATTTATCGAGAGATGTGAGCTGATGGAGCGGAGTGGTAAAGAGTGTGGATTGTCTTCATCCAGTGTCAGCTGTTCAGCTGAAGTATGATAATTACTCAGATGCCCGATTTGAATACCATTCTATCTTTATTAAACAAAAGTACATTTGAGTAGAAACTATTAATGAACATTTGTACTATATTAATCAAACTCATACTCGTATGTTAGATTACAGCGATCTCAAATAATACCATAACTATATAAAATTATGAATAATTTTTAAATATAAAGAATAATTACGTTTATTTATGAAAAAAAAGAGAAAAATGTTTCTACAATTTACTACTAAAGAATGGCTTTATTCAAATAATCTCTTTAAGCAAAGACGTGCTAATCCAGTATTCCAATATAGTGGATTAGCCCACGTAAAGACGAGGGTGATTAATAGTCGGGTTCGCCCCATTTATTTAATTGACCTATTTAAATATTCATACAAATTTCTCAAAAATAATCCAATCTCTAAGTTGGTACCTAAATTTAACACTTATTTGAGAATTCAGTTCGTCATTTTGCCGATTGGGTCAAAAAATTTCCCAGGTCGGTCTTGAGTCACCAGTTCGGCAGCCCGAGTTCTCTCAAGGTTGAACGTGCTTAGAATTAGAAAAAAATGCTATAAATCTACAGCATAAAAAATGCTATAAATCTACAGCATCCCCCAGAATTTTTTTATGATGTATAACTCGTTAATTGCAAAAACACGAGTTGTGTGCTAGAAAAACTTGAACAGTAAAAAAAAATATATTTTTATATTATTTCATCTTCAGTAATGTTACTATAGATGATGCGTTATAATAAATAACAAATTAATGAAAGTAAACAGTGTTTATATTTTAAATATAATTTAAAATGGCCTTTCACAAAAATATTTCAAATAATTATTTTTGTATTATTTATGACTATGCTTATGTAATGTAATGACTTTTTTTTTAATAGACATGTATCTAAATTACATTAATATTCTAATATTTTAAATTTTTAAGTTTAATGATATGATATATAGGACCCACTTAGTGGGCTCCCGGATCGAGGTTTAGACCTCCGACCACCAGTGACGTGCACTAAGCGTGAACTTAAGTTATACTGCTAATATCGATGCTGTAAAAGCAATGATAGATGTTGTATTCAACTGAAAAAATACACTCTTTCAGAAGCATATTTTTGTGAAAGTAGATCTGTATTGAGTTTATTTCCGTTATTGAAAAATATTTATATTATTATTCATGGGAAATTTTCAAGTTATTAAGTGAAAGACTCGAAATATTTTAGAACATAAAATATTACCTGTGAAAAGTGTAATAAAACGTATGCTTCAAATATACACTTTCATCATTTTACAAGACGTCTGTTAAAGCGAAGACGTGTATTCAGAACACCGCGCAGCGCGAGAGTCGCGTTTGGTTTGATGTTTTGGGGCAGATTTTATAAAAAATACATGCTCAGCTTTATTTGTGTTTTTTAAATTCCTACGCTAGCGTGATGCGTGAGCACGATAGAACCATCTAGATGGTTCTATCTAATTAACGCATTAACAAGAGAACTTTGAATTATTCGCGCGTGGACCTGCATAACATATCAAATAAATAATTAAGTCAGATTTATTTCGCAGAAATTATAGTTAATCACAGCTTTTTTAATCGTATAGAGTACACGCCCCTGCCGATCACCTGATAGTTAGGTAAAAACTTTCTTGTCTTATCTTATCTTCATTTTTTGTAATATAATAAGAATAAATTTACCCAAAGATTGTTTTTAATGATAGTAACTCCAGCCTTTGTCAACTCATGTCACAAGTAACATTCTTTTATGGATAATAAAATACAATTCGTTATTTCAAATCTAATTTTCAGCGAATGCTACGTATTAGATATTCGTTAAAGGCACGAGCTTGATGCTCTGAAATCCTTTCATAAACAAGACGATCAGCAAATATCATACCCTACTTAAACCTGTTATCACCCTGTGCCCAAAATAAATAAATCTTTTGCAGAAAGATTTCACTTGTTTTAGCACCAAAAATGTACATGGCCCAAGTGTGGGCCAAAAAAGCTGAAGTTGAATTATTCTGATTTAGAATTTAGTTATATTTTTGCTACTCAGCTGAAATTACTTGTACCTATGACCAGGGGTAGAATAAGGGCGACCTAGAATTGAATTGAAGTAAATTTTTTTCAAATACTTAGAGCGAGTCCTAATATTATATGAAAAATATTTCAAAGCAATTAAATCATTTATATCGTTTACAAATACATTTTTATTAAATAATAGCACAATGTGAAGGAAAAAAAACATTTTCCAACAAAGTGTATATATTATACTATCGGTTTAGAAAAAATATTTTTCGCTTTAATAACTCACATTGTAATAACAAATTTAGATCAATAATTAGGCCATTATCAATCTCATTCCAAACTTCTCTCTCAGTTGACATAGAAACTTCAAGTTCTTAGCATACTATTGCTGTCACTAATTACTACGTCATATTCTCTGGACGTACTATAATTAATTTTCTTTAAGATAAATGTTTTTTTGAAGGATGCAATAAAAGTTATTACTTATTCGACCATTGTATGGTTCACTGCTCGTAATAACATTGCCATGTCAATTTTAAAACATGCATTATATTTAATTTTACTACTATAATTTAAAACACGCCCTAGAACGGGGGCTCTAAAATCTTACATAGGACAGTAATTCGTAATAAATAAAAAAAAGTAACGAAATCATTCATTACATAAATTATACAGGGTGTAATAGACCTAGTCGACAATATTTTATGGATGGATACCTGACTAAATTACGAGTAGAAAATGTTCCAAGGAATATCTGCAATTTCTGCACTGTTACGGAAAATATTACTGTTTGAAATTTTTACAAAATTGTGTAATGCTTGAATTCTACGTACTTCGAAATACATATTTGCGAAATTGTTCCATTATTAATGTATGTCTTTGCTTCAATCTCTAAATCACCTAATAAAAAATTTCGAGCAACTAGACCGCCCGAAATTCAATAATCTTTATTTTTTTTGTTTTCAATATATAAATTGGAATTAATAAAATATTTCAATCAATCGAAATAATCACATAATTACGAGTTTTTAATTTTTTAAAAGCTTATATCTCTGATTTGATTGAAAATAGGCACATATCCCTTGAACATTTTTAACTCGTAATTTAGTCAGGTATCCACCCATAAAATATTGTGAACTAGATCTGTTACACCCTGTATATATTTATTTTTTATTCATATCCACATACATCCATATGTATTTAAACACAAATATAAACTATATACTACACTCCGCGATCCAATATAACACGAGAATATTGGGTGGACATTGGGGCATCTATTCTCTCACACAAACTCCACATTTACAAACCATCTGTGTTCAAAGATACATTCACGTTAATTGTTAAGTTATAGCCAGAGACGGCCCTATATTTTATACTTTAATTTTTAATCTAGTATATATATATATGTAGCGATCATAATTCAAATCTACCGCCATCTCAGTCGGCATCGACGCTAGCAACAGCGCTGCCAGAATTCTGGCTCAATTCACCGCCAGGCAGTCTCTCCAGTATCAGCGTTTCACAACGGCGGTCTTGCCGGCTCGCGCTTGCCGAGCAAGACCGCCAATTCATTTCATTTCACTCGCTCATTCGCTGTATTAATTTCTATCTGTCTTCATTGTTTTTATCATACCGACAATAAACACC
Source organism: Eubasilissa splendida (assembly GCA_031772225.1). Classification (NCBI taxonomy): domain Eukaryota; kingdom Metazoa; phylum Arthropoda; class Insecta; order Trichoptera; family Phryganeidae; genus Eubasilissa; species Eubasilissa splendida. Next base: position 6,539,204 of record CM062859.1, read on the forward strand.
TCAACACACATCAATCACATTTATTTCATTTAAACACCGTCCTAACCCCCAAATATATTCATTTTAGCAGAGCAATACTGCTATTGCTCTGCCTAATATTAATTAAGAAAAATTATGAATAATTTGGCATTATGTTTATCCCCTTTTAGTGCACAGCTAGCTTCAATAAAATTCTAATTACTACTCAACTCCTATTAAAGATTCAGACCATTAAAACATTACTACCGCGCTATAAAACACACGACACAATATTTAATTATATTTTATGTGAAAATATGTACACGCGAATATTTAAACAACCTATATATCTACTTATCGCACGATTTTCATGAATACATAAGGATGTATAACATTTATAAAGGATAGAAAAAAAATTGTTGATATTTGTTGGTAAGTATACGCGCCATTAAAAACATTTTTGTAGAAAAAATTTTTTTTTCATAAAATTACCGCACCAACTGTGATATAATTATAGAGAGTAGGTTACATATTTCCAATACAAATTAAATGTATTAATTAGAAAGATATCCATATAAAATCAATTTTATCGAAAAATATTGTCGTTGCTACCGGGATTCGATCCTGGATCTCTTCCAATCCGGGGAATGTGCATTATACGATTATGCTATACCAACACAGTAGATTGACAACAAAAAGAGATCCAGGTTCGAATCCCGGTAGCAATAACAATATGTTTGAAAAGGCGTATCTCTTTAGATGACACATTAACCTTTACCATACCGTGACATAAAATATTCTTATGCAGCCATGCTGTCAACTCGTGTTACCGTAAGAAATTTATAACATTTTAAATGTGAAGAAAGCTTTTATTAGTTCAAATGGCTTTAAAATTATTAATCCTAAAAACTTACTCTAAATATTGAGCATTAATTACGAAAATGGGATCAATATCCTAATACAATTCGGAGAATTCATCAAATCCTATACAATACTACCTTTTTTCTTCTCTCTTTATTAAATTAGTGAGAAAGAGATATCATATATTTGTATGTTTGTTATTATTTTTATTGTGAAATGAATGTACCATCTCTATTTGTCTCACCACAAATGGTATTTTTCCCAGCATATTAATTTTACAACCGACTGAATTGAATAATAATTATTTTTGTAAGATACGCTTTACCCAACTGGTTTTTCACTAGTCAGTTCTAAGCATAAACATTTTCTTTATAATCAACTAAAATATTAATTTTATGTTGCTTATATTATTAGACCTGTATTACTGCATGGTTTTGGAAGGGTTAATAAAAAAAATAAGAATAAGTAAAATTACAATTAATATTTAAGTCTTACGGTTACATGTAAACATCGTGTATGTGTTTGTGCTATGTATACAGTTCACTGGAAAGGTAAAAAATAATTAAATTTACTATATTTATTTTTGACATTTTCAAATGTGATGTGTCTGTGTTAAACGAATGCGTGACGCGCGCAGGTCGGCAAGATGACGCGCGTGGAAAGGATAAAGTATCGCGTCGCTGTCAGTGCGGCCCTCTCTCGTCTCCGAACCGTAGTACGAAACACATATATATTGTTAGGAGAACACATTCTTATTGTGAAGTTGTAATTATTCAGTGTCATGTTTTAAATACTAATTAAATATATTAATTAGAAAGATATATATATAAAATCAATTTTATCGAAAAGTATTGTTGTTGCACCACCGGGATTCGAACTTGGAATGATAGCGTCGTCTGCTATCAGTTTACTCAAAGGTATTTGAAATTCTGGATTTCCTTAATGGATCGATTAAATGTATTAATATCAAAAAAAAGGTAACATATAGGTTCGAAAATTGTCGCTGTAGCATAGTTGGATAATGCACCTTCGCCGGTTAGGAAAGAGATCCAGGTTCGAATCCCGGTGGCGCGACAGCAATATTTTTCGATAAAATTGATTTTATATGTATATCTTTCTAATTAATATATTTAATTCATATTTAACATATATATATTGACTTGTACTAAATTGTACAGAAGCAGCATCAAGGATAAATACTATTGTTACATAATACGCTTAATATTCCATGGACCCAATCCCGCTCACTAAGAGAACATCATCTCAAGCACAATAATGGAGATATATGACATCAAATTTCATCTGTTGCTTGGCATTATATATAGGTACTAGAAATGTATTTTTTTAAATTAAAATTTTAGATAAACATCGTGTAGATACATCATTTAAAAAAAAAAACTCTTTACCCACCGACCGGAACGAGAAAGGGTATATTTTTATTTTCAAACGTGAAAATTTATATTTTTATCATAAGTTCGACGCTTATGAGTGCTGAATAAAATATGTAGTTACCGTGATAACGAGTACGATGCACTTTTTGGTCACTTTTTACTTAGGGACAGGGAGGGTGGTGACCTGACTTGTTACAGGATAACAAGTAATAAGATTATTATGAAAAAAGTTCACGGAAAAATATGGAAAACAATTTTTTATGTATTTAACATTTATGCAAAACTATATTTGTATACTGGGTGTAACACAGCTAGTGCACATTTTAGGGGTAGATCACACATTAGTAAATGAATAGACATAAAATAAAGTGTACTTATAAGAGAGGTTTGGAACATTAGTTGCGGGGCGAAGAGTATTCTACACACATTCTTGGTGAAAACATAAATCCGATAGTTTATAACAGTAAAAGAATTTACTCTTCGAAATTAAATCTTTGTGTAAATTAGACGTATTTTTATAGTCAGCGTTTATATTTTCTTTCCAATCTAATAAAAAAAAATTTTAAGTCGCGAAGCTATATTTATTTAGACTTTATTGACATACAAAGTTTTGTTGTAACGGAGGTGAATATATTATTATATAAAATGGTAAACATAAGATACAATTATATTGCAATTAAATACTCGTAGTTTATGGTGTGGGATGGAGTAGACTCCACCCTTGATATATACAGCATTATCCCGGCTACTTTGCTAAACTGCCGTCTGTGTTAAAGTAGCCAGTTTTTTTCGTGCTGTTGTGGTGTTATTTAATTCAAGAAAAATAAAGATTCGACAGGAATCTTGTAGAACTAGTGAATTATTAGTGTAGGCACTGTATAATCATTATGTTAGAATATTGGATAGCCATGGTTCTGATTGATCTCTACCCGATTGGATCATATATTGGGTCCATATTTGTGTAATCTTATTGGAGTTGAACGATTTCCAGTTGGTACTGAGTGTGTTGTACAGTTTCGGAGTTAAGAACATGTAGAATCTATGATATGATTTCATAAGTGGTACAAAGTGATCACGTGGGTGACACCAAAATGAAAATATTGGGACGTGGAATTTGCATTAATTCATGCCTATATATTTGGTGGTCTGTGGGGTAGATACATATTTTAAAAATGAGTCGAAAATGTTCAAGCTGTATGTGTCTGTATCTCTAGTATGTCAAGAGATATTTGCATTTAAATTTAATTATTTCGATCCAAGTTATGTAATTATTTCGATTAAATTAAAATATTTTATTGATTTCAAATTATATATTGAATACAAAAAATGCCAGACTATTTTTTGTTAGATGATTTAGGGCCCGATAGAATAATAAAGGTCAAAATCGCAAACGCTTATTTCGAAATACGTAGACTTAAAGCATAACATAATTTTATTTGTAGTGAAAGAATTTGTACATAGTCTTTGAAAATTTTTTACTTATTATTTAGTCAGATATTCTTTGTATAATAATGTAATACATAGGTTTGTGTAAAAGTAATAACTTATGACATATGTCACATTTGGTTTAAAATGTCGTATCCGACTTACCCCGAGAGTGAGGGTGACATTCTTATGAAAATTCCGAAACTTACTTACAAAATGTCAAAATGTACGATATTTTCTACGCTACATATATTTGTACATATTATGTTTCTAATTTACAAAAAGCCATAAGCATGTACAGCGCTACAAAAGCTTCGCCAGTACGTAAGTGTAAAAAAAGGAATTTATGAAAAATATAAAATGCGAATAAATTAAATTATTGGCGTAGAGTAGGGGAAAAGGAATGATTGTGTAGAAGAAATGCGTCAAAGAGATAGAAAATGAAACAGCTATATGAAATTAGATTATGGTAGAATGTGAAAAATATTACAAAATATCTGGTATTATCTCGGAAAAATAACTGGCAGCCAACCTTTACTAAGGTTGAAAGCTTTTTATTAAAAGAATTAAATACCTTTTTTTTACATATAATATGTTTTTCGGTCAAATTTGTCATGAAAATCGCATTAAAAAATTTCGTATAAATTTTATAAACTCACTTTTATGTAATGTTATATATATATACTATATATACTATCAGGCGCCCCAAAATCTTATTGAAAACCAAAATATTTTTTAAACGCCTAGTATCGATCCGAAACCCCTCACATGCTAAGCGAGCGCTCTGCCTTATTAGCTACTCTCCTAGTAAACTGTGATGCCAAACCATGACACAATAATACAATGATAATTTATTTTTAAGCAAAACACATTCTTATTGTGAAGTTGTAATTATCTGTGATGTTTTAAATACTAATTTGATTTTACGCAAAGGTATTTGTGATTCTGTAAAAACAATGTAGATGGCTTTCAAATAATGGAACGACAGACGTATTAATTTGAAAATCATGAAAAATACTGGCGCTATAACACAATTGGTAGTGTACTTCCCCGGATTGGAAATAGAGATCCATGTTCGAATCCCGGTAGAGCAAAAACAATATTTTTCGACGAAATTGATTTTATATGTATATATTTATAATTAATACATTAAATTAGTATTTAAAAGATAATTTATTTGTTAGAATTTAATGCACTGATTTATCGTTTTGTCATACTTTGTTATAAATATATTTTTAACAGAGCTAATGTTATTTTAAATTGGTATATAACTGAATTTATGAATATTTTTTTCAACTCGGAGGTGATGTATATAAGAAATAATTTTACAATTTGTTTGTCCTATAATCCGACTGGATTACTGAAAAAAAAAATCTTTTTTCTACAAGAATCGACCAAATGAAATCGAGCCATTTACCAGACGTACGAATTTGAAATTTGAGGAAATCAAATTCAAATTCATAACCCATTTGTGTACATAGCTTGTCACTTACACAACTTAAGCTGTGACAGTTTCGTACAATAACACATTCATTTTGTGTTCTAAATATGTCACGTCGTGGACATACATTTGTGTCCATGATATGACATTTTAATACGAACGCAATGAACAACTAACGGCCACGTTGTGAAATACTCCGTAACCATTGTCGGAAACTGCGATGGAAGTTTCTCGATATTCATTTCATCGACACATTCTCGATGACATAAATAGCCAAGGGAACGAGATGATCGGTATGCGAAAACGTGTATAACCTGTGGATAGTGAAGACACTATTAATAAGTGCACTATCCGTTAAGTGCAATCTTCTAATGCTAATTAGTATGCACATTCTGCGCTACTACAGATGAGACGTAAACGGGTGGACCACTGCAAGTGAAAGCGAATAACTAAGTGCGATTCTCAGTCGCATATTTTTAAGTGCTTTTGCATTTCTGTGCCAATCTAATAATTAAAATCACAACATCTGTAAGTGTTGCCTATTATCGAATTATTTTTGGTATTTGGTTGATTAATAAATTTGTTTTTATATTGAGACTAAAAAATTTACTTAAATGGTCAATCAATTTAATGTATTCACAATCATCAAGTACCACCAGTTGCCATTTATATGACAATGTATTATTTTCTTCTTAGAAGAATGTTGGAGGTTGTGATAAAAAAAAATAGTCTTCACATAGTAATTAATGCATTTTACATCATTCAAAAATGTATTCTCAATCAATGCACCTTTTAGTGATTTTAAACAGAAATCTATTGAAGCAAAGTATGAATATTGAAAAGGGTGTAAGGGGGTAGATAACACTGTTTTCAAATCAATTATTTAACTGACAAGATTATTTAAATATATGTATTTATTAGGAGAACACATTATTATTGTGGAGTTGTAATTGTTCAGAACATAGGTCTGTGATATTTTAAATATGAATTAAATATATTAATTAGAAATATATACATATAAAATCAATTTTATCGAAAAATATTGTTGTTGCGCCACCGGGATTTGAACCTGAATCTCTTTCCTAACCGGGGAAGGTGCATTATCCAACTATGCTACAGCGACAATATTTTTAGCAACAAATTTTCGAACCTATATGTTACCTTTTTGATATTAATACATTTAATCGTTCCATTACTTGTATTTATTCTTTCTCTAGGTTAACAGTCTTTATTTAAATTAATATTGGGAGGGAAATTGCTGTTGGAATATCAATTATTTAACTGACATTGTTATTATTATTAGTCTTTATTTAAATTTGATATTGAGAAGAAATACTTGGCAAGATCCTCGGCTAAAATCTATCTATCGAAAAAATCGTCACCCGAATCCAAATTGAAACTATCCACTACCGGTAGACAGATTTAATTAATTAAGCTATAGTGACAGTACACAACGTCACCGGATTATATCTACTAATGTTCATTTATTAGTGAGATATCTTTTTTGCCCATTTGTTTTACAATGTTTCTCAAGAACCTTTAAGTAGAACCTGCTAGGTGGCTAGAATTTGTTTCAATTTTCAAGGAACTGCGTTCTGTAAAATTTCAAGTTCAAATAAAATGTAAATTGTAAAAAATGTATTAATATAATATGATTATTTTTCCGTATTGACAGATTTTTTACATCATTAAAGATTGTACCAAAAAATTTTGCATCACTTCAGTAATATTTGAAAAATAATTTTAAAACTACTTATACATAGACAGAAAAGGTTTGACAAACAGAAGGCGTTAAATTACAGACATTTATTCTGTTTTAACTGCTGCAGGATAAATTTAAAATCATCCAATGGACAAACGGAACATCAACAGTCAACGGACTAACGTTTGACGTGCAATAAGCGTGAAGTAAGCCACGAGGCAAGTGGGGGGTGCTCGAATCTCTGAGAATTGAACTAATAAATCAGAGAGTTGTCTCCAAAGAATCAAAGAGATTGTTTCGAGGCGAACATCTCATAAAAATCCTACCTGTGGTAAAATCCACCAATCTCATCATTTTAGAATTGCATTGTTTTTTAGATAATGAATAGACATAAATATTTTTTAAATATTAATCATAAATTTATTCTAATATCTACTATACTTTAACGCACGGACGAATTGATATTTTTTTCAATTGAATGAACCTCGCTATACAAAATCACAGTATCATAACAAATATTATATTCTAATATATAATTAATTAGGATAATAAATAAATTGTTAAAATATTCCATGCAGTTTGCTGCACATACATAATAAAAGTGTATGTTTTTAAATAAAGTGTATGTCGAATATTTTGTAACATTTTTAAATACTCAGAGACTTGTGCGAGTATGTATATAAAAAAATTATGTTACACTTTATTATTTCAAGATTCTCATCAAATTTTAGTATTAAAATTTAATATCATTTACAAAAAACCTACTGAACTGTGTAACAAGGCAGTTGTAACGACGGGTAAGTAGAACATATTTTTGATAGTTTTTTTTTTAATGATAATCGTTTTCGTCTGAACTGATATATCGGACCACATTGCAGTAGCCATTATCAAGGCAACAGGGTAGTAACGCCTACAATTGTGAATATAAAAGAAAATAGATCAAAGCGATCGACACATAGTACAACCTGCAAATGACAATACTAATAGAACATCCCTTCTACAAACCATAAACAAGGTGCCAAGAAATGATAAGTGTTAATAATACATACTATACAAGCGGTGAGATGCATGATAGAAAGATAGGGGGTTAGGAAAGAGGACAGAAGATACATACTTTAACCCTCACCTCATCCGAGACGTCTTCGAAGGAAGCAAAGGGGGCAGGTCCCATCCTCAGCTGCCTTGGGCTGCGCGGGGGCACGGGGGCCCCCTTGTGGGGTTCCGTTCCCTCCATTTCCCCTTTCACCTGTAATTGCACACGACAACTTTCAATACCGAAAGCCGCCTAATAATGGCTTCGCCATGTTCAACCACCTGACTCCCTCTCAGTACATTAAAAATCACATAATAAGTTTCTACATCGCCGTTTACCACTTTTGATTTGTTAAATGGAGAAAGTAATCTACTGTTCTCTTTAAACCGATAGACACGTGTCCCCTTATACTGTATATTACATACTTTAACGAAAGTACCTAACAAATGGAGGATTTATGAGCGCTCTGAAATATCTAACGATTGGAATCTATTTTATCTATGGATGTAAATTTACATTAACATAACAATTGCTTCTCGAGTCCGCGTCAGATAAACGGTATACAGTAGGAGAAAATAATTTATAATATTTTAGCATATTTAAATAACATATGTCGCTTTATGGAACTTAAATGAAATCTGTTGAAACAAAGATTTCTTAGAATACTGTTCCCGGATTAAATGTTATATTTTTTTAAAGATTAAATTATCCTAGATCCGCGGCAAATTCACTTTTTTAAGTGAAGAAGCACAAATATAAAAGAAAAGATAGTGTTATAAAATATTAAATGTTTAAAAATGAGACAAGCAGTGTTCAAATTATCTACTATAGTACGATAGTCTAGCTAAACCTACTATACGAAATAGTCATCGACACAAGCGAACGGCCGCGCGTTCCGCCGACCTCATCCCGACTAGCCAGCACCGTCGATGCGGAGCTTCGTTTCACAACATCGTTTAATCTAGTCCCATTTTCTATAGTAACTTTTGTGAATAAATCATGTGATTTAACCGTAAGTAACTTTTACTCATCAATACTTCATTCCTCTATGTTTGAATCATGCTGAACATTTGTACGTTTGAACGTAATGAGGGATTAAAATTGAAAACAATCCATTATTTTACCGCCTCACAGAGGAAATCTTCCGACACTTCATTATCACACACACACACCCACATTTCAGCATAAACCTATGGAAATAACAAAAACAAGAATTATATTATATAAAAATTAATATATTTAAAAAAAAAAAACCTACAGATGAATTATTAGGTAGGTATGTACCTACTATTAAATATCGTTAATGACCAAAACTAATTACAAACAAAAGGATCATTAGTTTTTATTGCCGATATCAACATTTTAACTACAAAATTTTCTAACATAGCTCCGGGGGGAAGAAAGTAAGAGAAAAACCATAAAATGGATTTATAATTGAATCGAAAATTGTCTAGGAAAAAATAACCAACATACATGAAACACTTTGGATAGTACCTACCTACAGTTAAAATTCTATTCACGATAATAAAGTTTTCGTACGGCATGCAACACCAGCCACTTCAAAATACAGAAAACCACCGAAACCAATCAAAATTACGCTAGAGGTTTCATGCTGGGAGTTTGGCGATAAGATCGATAGGGTATATTGAAGTACTGATATTCCAAATTTCCAAAATGGCCGTGGCAATCGTGGGCAGCTGTTTTGGATTGGAGCACTGCCAAGACAAGACCTTTACTTCATGTTTCAAGCCTACGATAAATTCTGAGGTTATGTGCACCGCTTTGAATTTGTCCTGACCCTAGCAATATTTGAAAGGGTTTCCATAAAAAATAAAAGGTTTTTCTTGTTTCTCTTGTTACATTTTACTGCGCACTGAAACAGGCTGGTGATTTAGGTAAGTAAAGGATGTCCAGAGGAAAAAATTCAAGATTAAATTATAATTGCTCGTAAACCATCAGGGTGAGGTAAGTGGAAGGGGTATTGTTTGACGCGCGTGATTTACTGATTTGCCAGTCGCAATGAGTCACTGGTCGGGGGTGCACCGCGCGATCACGGTTGAGCAATATTTAAAGTGCGGTGATTCATTGGTTTATTGGTACTCACTTTAATATTCGACGAGTAAGTGATGGGCCGAGCACGCAACGTATCTGGTGTTATGTTCAAAAGTTCAGACAAGAAGGGACAATGGTTATCTAAACTCTTCCGGGACCATCAACGTCAGCAGCGATGCCAGAACATGTGGCTCAAGTTCGAAGTGAAATTATGCGCAATCCGCGTAAATCGATAATGAAGATTGCAGCCTGTACTGGAATAAAAATATCAACTGTGCATGTTATTTTGAAAAGGAAACTATAGTTTCACCCGTACAAACTGAAAATCGTGCAATTTCTCAACGAAAATGACTATTCTTTACGTGAAACCTTAGCGAGAACATGCTGAAATGTTTTGGAACAGCACGAAAGCTTGGAAACATATTGTTTACTTGTAGTGTGCAATTTCTGCCCTTATTTTTTTAACCAGCGAGAGACAGTCACTGCTGACGTGTATTTCCGAATGATCGACGAGTTTTTGGTACCGTAACTGCAGCTGTTTTCCGGGTTCAATAATAGAACACAATTTCAGCAAGACGAAGCTACAGCTAGAGTTTCAATGAAGAAGCTGAGGGGAATTTTTCCCAATAAATTAATCAGCAAGTACGGAGACATACTCTGGACACCTCGGTCACCGTACCTTACAGAGTGCGACTTTTTTTGTGGGGATTTGTGGATGTCTGTCCGATTGCAAGAGTGTCTTGAGAGAAATGGACGGTACTTAAACGATATTGTTTATAAAACATAAAATCCGCATTGTTAAACTCCATTTTGTATAAATAAAAAATGAGAATAACATTGTAATTTTTTTTATTTTATTAAATATTAAACTTGAAAATTTTCCGTTAGACACCCTTTACGTGGATCCCAGCGGCGAACAGCGGCAGTGGAGTTAGGTTATGCTGTTACCAACAATACTATGCAGTATACATTAAATATACTGCATTATGGGGTTTCGTTCAACCGACATCGTTATACAAAATGGATCTGATGTTTACAGCTTTAAAAGTATATTTATTCGTAATTTTTGGATAATATTAATATACTAGTAAAAGATAACGTATTATAAACTATACTATCGTAAATATAGTTTTATTGTATATTAAAATTTAGTATAATGAAATCAACACCAAAAAATATGATTATTTGATTTTAATAACACTATAAGAAATGAAATGTGATGCCTTAAATTTTAAAACCTTGTTTCTAATAATTGAATTAACCATTCCCATACGGTGCTAAAATAATAACGCGCGCTCAGGTGCTGTAAACTCAGTGTGTTTAAGTCTAATAAATATGAATATTTTACATTATTACTTATATTAATCATTAAAATAATGGTTTATAAATATATATACCAATTATTGTAAAAAAGTGCTAAGAATGAGAAAAAAATATTGGTCGTACGGAACGACAGCACATAGATGCGTAAGACACCTACCACTAACTAAAGTGACCGTCGGCATCCGGCACCCCGCGCCCCGCGCACTTCGCCTTCCGTACCTATCCGCACGTACATATACATGTATGCATTGACAAATTCACGTCAGGTTCTTCAAGAAAACTTTTTTTATTGTTTCGTATGGTAAATACTTATATATTGTAATTATTTTTTCTCATACATAAATGTATTACGAAGGAATACCTAAAATATGAGCTGTGTTTAGTATTCACATAATTAGAGCCAATGTCAACTCAGTTTACATCACCGGAGAGGAAAGGTTAATAAATATTAATGGCAAATTTTAAAAATTATCTACAACTGTATGCAAAAGACGGAAAAAGAAAATAAAATGTTTATGGCCCGTATCCATGGTATAGAACATTACCCGCTTTCGAGACAAATCTGCGAGAGAAATCTTGTCCGTGTACGTACGCCATTAATACGTTGATAAATTGGAGAATCAATAAAACAAAAATAATTATTAAACGTAGCTCTAAATCACAATAAATACCTTTCCAAGTAATGAGCTACACCATGCAGGGGCGGACTGGAGGGGGCTCGGAGGAGCTCGCGCGAGCAAGAAAAAAAAACAATATTCTCAGATCAAATCAGTACCTAACAACAATTTATATAGATGGTTTAAATTAATTTCAGGTGTATAATAAAAGAGATCCAACTGTTTTTTTGTTTAAAGTCTGACAATGCTTAAAAATGCAGATGTTCGATATATATTGCTTCCAGATGTTTGATGTACAACGCAACATTTTTGTGAACGATGCTTTGATCGATTAACCTTCATACTTCACACGTGAATATTTTTTCCCTTTACCGTAATTATGCATAGTTTTGAGAAGAACAATTCCTAGTATGTATTATATTACTATGTACTACCGTCATTTGCTAAGGAGAACTTCAGTTTCAATCCATTATTCTGTTTTGAAACGTGGAATTGAAGCGAAAAGAACAGTACCTATTTCTGTATCAATCTTGAAACTCTTCACTGTTGCAATCTAAGGTTGGTAAGTACGTTTTTCAGCGATTGATATTAATTATTTTACGGTAAATCGCGTATTATTACATAATATAAGTTTATTAAATAACCTTCGATTACTTCAATTGCAAATATTGAAGAAGCTTTAATAATTATCGCGGAACAGTCCTTTGTTAACGTATTGGCAGCCCATTAATGATACTATAAAACAATTGTTTAAAAATGTAGTCCCTGAGCAGATTAGCCAAATGAGTTTTTGCCAAATTTCAGTATTTAGTTTTATTTAAAACATTGGGATACCAAGGCGTCAATATTTAAAAAAAAAAAAACTATTTCTTTTTTTATTAATATTAAAAATATAATACAATTTCAATAATCAGTGGATATATATATATATTAACATTTGTTTCTTCTCTATGAGAGTAAGACTCGTGTATAGAGAAGGAGTATATTCGAGTTAATTTATGTTTCAGTTAGTCTGTGTACATATTTTTTTAACTTCAGTTACAAATTTATGATAGTCCGTAATTTTTCTAATTGTGATGGGGAGATTGTTAAAAAATTTAATGCCTTGATAAATATATTGATTTTGAGTTGCGGTATATTTTAGTTTTGGGATATCAATTTGATCTCTATATCTTGTAGATCGGAATTCACTTCTAAAATTTAATTGATTTTTAATTTTGAAAATTTGATTTTTTTTTGTACATGTCTACTATTTTTGGTACTATAAAATCTGTGAAAAGTTGTATACTTGGATAGTCTTTTTTTTTTTTAGAATAATTTTTATTATCATTTTTTGAGTGATTTCTAATTGTAACATTGAAGTTTTATATGCACCTCCCCATCCAATAATACTGTATTGCAAATGTGACTGTGCAAACGCGTAATATATTATTTTCAGATATGTTATAGGTATATCATATATATATATCAATATATTGGTTAGAATGAAAGGTTACGAATCTTCTATCAAACTTCATGTTGAATATAAACTGGGTGCACAGCTCCACTCAGCGGGAGCCTACGGAACTAAAATCACCAAATGCAATCGTAGAACTCAACATGGATTGTTTTAGTTTATTTATTGATCAGAATTTCTAGTGAGTAATATCCGAATTTATTTATTCAGTGCACGCCCCTGGTGGACCCACATCACTTCTGTCTCATTACGTAGTTCATATATATAGGTATGTATTAATAAAGCTACATTTTTATGTTTCTGTTGGATTACTTTTACATCTATATTAACAATATTAAATGATACGCAATCCTAAAATAATACAAATTGAGTAAATAATAATTGATAATTTTACACTGTATCTTATATTGTATTCACTGTTCAGTATAAATAACAATATAAGAAGTGACACCCGAGAAAAAAGGGCCTAACTGTTATGTATGGTCATCAAATATAGATTCTTACAGAGAGAGTGATATCGAGCAACCAGGCCGCCGAAATGGGTTATCTTAAAGGAGTAGCAGGAGTATCATTATTGAAACGAGTGATATGAACAGAGACAAAGAATGACCTCGGTAGGGAGCCCCTACTTTTACATATGAGACCCCGCTGCAACAACACTGCATATCGGTTTTTACAAATGTTGATAGACATACAAAGCGCCGGACATCTTGGATGATATACAGTGTTGTTGCAAGGAAGCTCACTTAAAAATTGTGTTAAATAGTATTTTTTTTCTGGTTGTTAAAATACACCATTCGATGCCCAAGAAGATCTGAAGATAACTCAGATCTCCCCAAAGCCGATATACAGTGTTGCTGTTGCGGGGGTGGTCTAATATGCATATTGTAGAAAGATCTCCATTAAGGTGACTCGGACACGTCTTACGTATGCCAGAGAAACGACTACGACTAAATGTGTCTTGGTAGGCGGTCGGTGTGCCGTCCCAGACGATGAAAGCGCCTTTTCGAGAGACTTTAGACACCCGATCCTTCTAGAATAAAAGGACAAAAAATGTGATGGTGATGATAATAATCAACAGACGCTAACGTGGTCCCACATGCGAACAGAGCAATAATGAAACTCTTTATTCTTTTCAACAATTGTTTAATTTTCCTTGAATTTGCACTCTAACTCGACGAAAATTCGGGGTAATCTGTGATCACAATTAAGGTAAAACAGGATCACACGTGCGCCCCGCTTCGGGTACTAACTAACAGAACCTGGCATGTTTTGTTTGCCGACCTGTCATTTTGCCATTTTTAAATAATCACACTTTATGATTAAACATTTTCCATATTACACCATTGTTAATAATAACAATAGTATATGAAACAGTAATGAAGTTCCTTTAACCTTTACCATACCATGCTAAAAACACCCTACGCAGCCACGCTGTCAACTCGTGTTACTGCAAAAAATTAGAGTTTTTTTTATAATGGTAATAAAATACTTTTATAAGCTTAAATGGCTTTAAAATAGAGTTAATGTCACAGTTACTATAAATATAATAAGAAATAATAAATATAATAATTAAATACGTTCATTTTATTCTCATACATAACGCATTCGTCAAAAGACCCATCTAACATGATCTTCATCTATATATCTCATCATTAAAATGGATGTGTGATCTTTTTTACGTGGTATAAGTGCTATTTTTAACGCAGATAGCCTGCAACGCATCCATTTTATATAGCATTGAATTCAAAAATCATTATTTTTGTTATGATTTGCTTTAATAATTGGTTTTCCGCTACTCATTTCTAAGTGCAAACGATTTTTTTAGGACTAGGCAAAACGTAAGTATTACTTACTTACTTACTTACCATCACGCCGTTTCTCCGCGGGGGTAGGCCGAGAGGATAGAGCGCCACACTCTTCTGTCCTGACACACAATTCTCGCCTCATCCGCATTCATACATCTTCTCATACAAGCTCGCCGATTGTTGAGGCTTCTAACAGAACCATCCTCCATTATCTGGTTTACCTGGTCGTGCCAAGTCTTCCGCGGACGTTCTCTATTTCTGGTGCCATCAACACTTGCGTCATATATCTTTCGTAACTTTTACATTGTGCATATTTATAGAAATACGATTTAATTGGCTCGGTAGACCTGTGTTACTGCGTGGCTGGGGAAGGGTTAACGTATTTGATTCGGTAGTTAGTTGCCCATCTATAATTTATATTCACTAAATGTGTAATTTACATTAACAACCCATAATCGACGCGCCTAAATAATATCGTTAATTTTATTTATACGAGAATTGCGGAAAAACAGAAAATCGGCAGAACTTGACTAATCGGCTTATTTATTTTCTAACCTTGTATCGATAATTATTTCCATTGTGTTGGTATTGACGTACGGTTCAGCTACGGAGAGGTTGATTGACGATGTAAGAAAAAATAATGATATGTCAATGGCAGCCACGTATGGACGCTGTTTGTATGAAAAACATTACTCTTATTTTTTATTTGTTAACTTTGTTTCATTAACCGCTTATTGAGTTTAAATACACCTACCGGTTTTGAAAAATACCATTTTCTTCTTCAAGATGGCAATACTAATCAAAAACATATGTTATTGTTTCTTTACCAGAATCTATTTAAAAATAAAAAAACAATTATTATTAAAAAAGAAAAATTTAGTATACCTAACTCAAATTGTACCTAATACAAATTTACTGGAATAATACATTTATTTTTCGAAACTGATAGACGTATTTAAACTCACTAAGTGGATAATGAAACAATGATAACAAATAAAAATAATAAATTTTAACCACAAAGTTCATTTTGCTAATTTTAAAAGTGACATTACTGTTATTTGAAGTTTATCGTTAGTTAGTAGTTTAGTAATTAATTGATAGAAATACAATAATTTGTTCTGTTTTTTCACCTCAATATTCTTATATTTTTCAAACTGACCAGCAAGATATAGAACGCGTCTATGTAAACCGATCTTGGCGCGGTACAACAACGGCAACAATAAAATTGATTTTATATGTATATATCTTTATAATTAATACATTTAATTAGTATTAAAAATATCACAGACCGTCTGTTCTGAATAATTACATCTTCACAATAAGAATGCATTCTCCTTAATACTATATTATTTGTTAATTAAAATATAAATTTTGTAATACTTTCAAGAGATCGGATACTAAAAACGTAGACGAATTCTATCAAAATTATTCAGACAAATTTCCCCAACGGGTCGCTCCAGACGACAAAATAAAGTGTAAAGAGAGGCTTGGCCTATAATAGATTGCAGTCATCGTAACAGCGGATGACTGACACATCTAGTCATGCCGTATTGAGGCTCACTAGGATTCCTATAGACCTTCTTAAGGTAATGTGTAGAAAAATACCACGAATAATTAATTATTTAATTAATTAACCACAGTGCCCCTTAATTTTATATAATACTGGCTGTCTATTCCCGGTATCGCCCGGGATATAGATATTATTTAAGATATGGGTTTAAAGGGAGGGATTGCCTTGCCTTACAGAAGGAGGAGGATAAGATCACTGGGGGTTGAAAGGGGCGTTACTATATTTTTGTTAGGTTAATAAAGATTAAATAATTTTTCTTTATATCAACGGATAGGGATGAGTATATGTTTTGCGCAGAGTCCTAAAGAACAACCTTGCATAATTTGAAACGAATAATTAAACATATATTAATACAGAGGGAAGGAGGTTGGTTGACCAAGGAAAGGGGGGTTGTGCCTATGTTTCACGCAGGGTCCTAAAGTGTAACTAAACAAAATTTGGTTTACATCGCTTAAAGTGCGTAGTATTGTATAGAAAACAGACAGACAGACAAACAGACATTTAATTACATATATATTGATTAAATGTAAAACGAAAATATACAGAATTGACGGCACAAAAATCTAACATTATTCTGTCATTGTGAAACATGCCTTAGAGCTACTTGAGAGTGACAGTGAAAATGTCGGACAGCATAACAGAAAAAAAGCATCCTGATAATACAAAATTTAGATTCGTAATATGAGTAAAGCAGGTATTGTTGCAATTCTTTTGATTTTTTTAAACATACCTATTCCATTCAAAATTCATCATGTAAGAGATGTTCACTCTTCTTAACTAGACCGAAGTCTGTACTGAAGGAGACAGGTTCATCCTATATATCTATCAATACAAATATGAAACCATTATTTTCAATCTAAACCAAAAATATTAAAAATGAATTAAACAGGGTTATAAAATAATTCTAATAACATAACTAAAATATTCTTCGCTATCGCACGATTACAGAAAATTAATATAAAAAAATATGTTCTGTTCATGTGATCATTTCCATGAATGCTTGTTCAGTTTTCTTTCTGCCAACACCTCAACACCCAATAACCAGCTCCCGAGATGACATTTGGAGTTTATTCATCGAGAATTGTTTCATACTATTCAGCAAAATGTTGTAGGCTCCGGCGCTTTCATACATCAGTGTCGGTCGGTACCAGCACAAATTCCCGTTAGATATAATTCCATTCAAAGCGCCGTTCACTATATTCCCTGCAGTCGCCCTCCTTTCGAAATCATTCTCAGCCTTTCCGTTTCTATCAAACATACTTCCCAAATACACAAACTCATCTACTTGTTCCAAACATTACAAGTATGTAGCACGGTGTCTTGCTTTAGAAAATTACAAAACACAAAAAAAAAAGTACAAAAATTCATTTCAGTAAATTACGATATTTTAAATATGAATTAAATACATTAATTAGAAAGATATACATATAAAATCAATTTAATCGAAAAAAATTGTTGTTGCGCCACCGGGATTCGAACCTGGATCTCTTTCCTAACCGGGGAAGGTGCATTATCCAACTATGCTACAGCGACAATATTTTTAGCGACAATTTTCGAACCTATATGTTACCTTTTTGATATTAATACATTTAATCGTTCCATTATTTGAAAGAGCTATCTACCTTATTTTTACAGAATCTCAAATACCTTTGAGTAGACTGATAGCAGACGCCAGAATTATCAATTATTTTTTATTAAATTTTGGACACATTGATACAGCTTTATTATTTTTAGGAGAACACATTCTTATTGTGAAGTTGTAATTATTCAGAACAGACGGTCTGTGATATTTTAAATATGAATTAAATATCTTTCTAATTAATATATTTAATTCATATTTAAAATATCACAGACCGTCTGTTCTGAATAATTACAACTTCACAATAAGAATGTGTTCTCCCAATAAATTACGATCTACATATTTTGACATATAATAATAACATGGAATAATTCGTAAAATATTCCTCAACGATTCATCGATCAAGCGAAACTTTTCTTTATAAACGGATTAATCTCACTTGAGTCTGAAGTCAAAATCCCCGCCAAACACCGAGACCTCGTATTATTTGAGCTTGTTTACCCAAACAACGTTGCGAACCTTTTCGATTTCGGGGAAATATTAATTATTTCGCTGGGTGAGCTATGAATTATTTCACATCAATCATAATTCGTTACGTTCAGGTGATGTTGTGAGTCTGGCAGGTTTCCTTACCAATAATTTCAATTATTCCTTAAACAAACAGTATTTATTCAATACCTACTATATTTACCTTTTTGAGTTTTGAAAATTGAAATCAAAAATAGAGTCGTGACGTTATATGAGAGCGTGTCATTCGGTGATATCCAGGAAAAAATTAACAAACGGTTCGCTGAGATAATTTTAACACATTTTATAACTTTTTCAGATGCAAAGGGCTCGGTACTGACGAGACCAAAACACCAGCAATTCTCAGTACCGTGAAAAAAATCTGCTCCATCATTAATTTAATTATAAATATTTAACAACAAATGTTAGTATAGTGAGTAAGATTAAAAAAGGATCACTTAGGTGGTTTGGTCATATTGAACGGATGACTGAGGAGAGAATGGTAAGAAAGATATGTGACGCAAGTGTTGATGGCACCAGCAATAGAGGACGTCCGCGTAAGACTTGGCACGACCAGGTTAGCCAGATAATGGAGGATGGTTCTGTTAGAAGCCTCAACAATCGGCGAGCTTGTATGAGAAGATGTATGAATGTGGATGAGGCGAGAATTGTGTGTCAGGACAGAAGAGTGTGGCGCTCTATCCTCTCTGGCTACCCCCGCGGAGAAACGGCGTGATGGTAAGTAAGTGAGTAAGTAACAACAAACAGTTCGGTAAGAGATATTCAATTTTAACAATCGGTTTGTGCGAACTAGAGCTAGCCCTAGGGAAACATCAGCGATCGAAGTTCTATATATAATAAAATAGAACCTTTTTAAATATTGAAAAATGTTAAAATTTCCTTCCTATGAAGTATAAAATTTTACCGCGAACTTGAGCCATATAAATGTGTGTATTTCAAATAAAATAATTATGCAATGTCACTTGACTGGACATAAAAAAATATTGTGGTTATGTAAGGTATTTTTTTTTTTAAATTTTATCGAGCTCAACACATAAAGCATTCTTTCCGCGCGCTGATGAATATTTTTTATTAAAAAAAATTGATAAGGAATGTTGCCACAAGTTTTTAAATTAAAAATTGAATAGATATTTGTAATCAATCAAGATGGCTTCAAGTGGGGTTTTATGATATTTTGAGAGGCGTATTGTTATAGAAAAGACATAAAAAATTACGTTTTGTTGTAGGTGGAAGTTTAAGCATTTTAAAACAAAATTATGAAGGGAAATATAAAATTTGTGGGTGTGGAATTTACGAATTTCGTAAAATTTGCAAATCTTGAACAAAAATGTTTTTGAGGTTGCCCAGCTTTGTTGCGTAAATAAAATACTCGCTTAAGACTGAAAGCCGGTGGCGACATCTGAACTGAATTTTTCACATCAACCCTTTTTTTAAGTACCTACTTAGAATGGATACTTTTATTGCATTATTTCTCCTCATCATTCTTGAAAGGCTTTTTTTTATTTAGTATTTTTTTTAACGTATACGGCAACGGTAAGTTCTTTACAGTTGATAAAAAAGGAAATAGATATTGTGTCACAAGTTTTGTAAGATAATAAATAAATACTACAAATAGTGCAGACGACATTAGATTTATTCAATTTAAAATCTGCCGAGCACTGCGTGATTTACAATGAATCACATTGTTGATATATCCTCTCTGTAAATGTATTCATTGCGTGAAATTTACAATAGGCATTAAACCTAAACAGGGGACATGCGTCAATCAATGTAGATGTAAAAAAGAAAAAATTATAATATTTCAAAAATGTAAACGATGTCCCAAAGCCAAGCCTAAAATCCTGTGCTATATATATAAATAAATAATTTGTAGTCGTTTAATCCCCCTTTTTTGGTAAGGCAAGTGAATATGCCATCAAGACAACAAATATAGTCAAATACGAAATAAATAAACCACCATATAAAAATATGCATATGTATAATATGTTAAACAATTCATATAGGTTTATCCAACTCCATGAAAGTTTTATCTGATCTTTCGCAAAAAAAATATTTTGACTTATTTGATATATGACATGTATACTAGTATATTCCTAATAGTGATGAGATAAACCGTTATTTTAACCGTTATTGTGACTGTGATTGTGAAAATTGTGTTCGATTGTAACAATAATTAGCAACTGATTATTCGTAATTCAGATAATTCATTTGATATAAAAGAAATTCCAAACGCACAATCACAGTCACAATAACGTTTATCTCATCACTAATTCCTAATGTCCATCCGTTCATTCATGTCGCATAGCAACATAAAACATCGGGTGTAAAAAGTTTTTTATTTTAATTGTATTTAACCCTATAACGGTCCACGAGTCCAGGCTTCAGAAATATAAATTTTGTATTTAGACTTCACTAAGAATCCCAATAATTGCCCACTGTACTACAAGGATTACCAATTTTTGTTGATTTAAAAAAACTAAGGTCTTCAAAATTATTAATTTCCCATCATTATCGACGGGTGGTTTATTTTTCGTAGAATGAGAAGAGATGACTTGTTGAATCTGTGTTACTGCTGACTGACTGGTTGATTGTACACCATATGTAATTATCGAGAAAAGGAAAATATTTTTATATAACAAGTTAAAACATTGAAATAGCAAGATTTCTTAAGTTTAAGTATTTTGCAAATAATATTATATAAAGAAAGTAATCTAAGTTCACTGTGGAGCATTTCTTAAGAACAATGGAAATAATGGCAACACCGACACAATGTAGCTAAAACAAATGAACAAAACCACTAGGCGTATTCCACAAATCCTTCTTCTTTATACATCACTTCTTTTGGCAGAACTTTTAAATGAAAAATCCCAACATTTCCAAGGTTATCCCAAGGAAAGTCCATTCGTTTGATGTGTGTAATCAATAAGGGTTTGTAAAAAGTCTATGATCGATCGCTTTTAATTTGTAAAGTTGGAGTTTTACTGGAAGAACAGACTGACTCGAACAAATTTCATTCTTTTTTAAGAAAAACACATTTTTGTTGTGATGTTGTATTTTCAGAACATAGCTCTGTGGTATTTTAAAATAAATTAAATAAATTACAGTCATTTCGGGAAGCATTGGAATTCAATATAACATTGGACAATGAACAAAATCTGAGCAAGTGTAATTTTTTTCTGTTGTCTCGTGATAGGGAGCATTCTGGAAATTTTCCGATCCGAAGAAACGCGGACAGGAAGAGGTCCTAGTGGATTTTACTCAAAGGTATTTGATATTCAGCGCAATATAAAGTTGATTGCTTTTAAAAATGAAATCAATTGGAAAGCTTACAGAATAAAAGTTAAAAATTTGTCGAAAATGTATTCGTTCGCTATAGCGAAATGGTGAATGCGTTTCCCCGGATAGGAAGAGATCTAGGTTCGAATCCCGGTAGAAACTAAATATTTTTCCATAAAGAGTTTTTTTAATAGTCTTTCTGGTTGATTAATTTAATTTGTATTTAATTATCATTATGGTTGGAAATAACTTTTCAAAAAAAAAATTGCTTCGATGATATCATGCTACGTTATATAGCATTCTTATAAATAAAACTGTAAAACATTCCACGCATAACTCTGAAAATTGAGCACATAGACTATGCATGTAGCATACCAAACGAACCGGCATACTACACAATAGAAAGCAATACATTTAGTTACGTCTATTAAAAAATCACTTAAATAGTGACATTTCAACCAAATTTATTTAATAATTCATAGATATGCGCGTCGAGCGAGCCGGGGCGCCGAGCGAGCCAGGGCGCCAAGCGAGCCAGGGCGCCGAGCGAACCGGGGCGCCAAGCAAGTCGGGACGTGTAAATTACTGCAATAACTACCTCGTGTCATCACATTACTTTATTGACGTCACTTTGGCGTCGTCTCAATCCTTTGCGATATATATGGTGTAACAAACAATATTTTCAATATTTTGTTATGTTGCCACAATATTTGATAATGTTGCATAATCTCAACTATGTCAGAAATACAAGCATTTCAATTATCGATTAATTGAATTTTTTTATTGATTCTAAATTATATGTTTAATACAAAAAATTAAAGGCAATCGAATATCGAGCAGCCAGACTATTTTTTGATAGATGACTTAGAACCTAAAGCAAAGATATACATTGATAATGGATACATTTCGCAAATGTTTATTTAGAAGTACGTAGACTTAAAGCTTAACATAATTTTGTAAAAATTTCAATAATAATATTTTTCATAACGGTGCAGAACTTGCACATATTTCTTGAACATTTTAGACTCGTAATTTAGTCAAGTCTGTTACACCCTGTAAAAGTATTATAATAGTGGGTGGAGTTGAATCAAAGACTACTTTATGAAAGTCAAAAATTTATCAAAATTAGCCGATGACACCTCGACTTGCTTGGTGCATTTTTTTAAATATTATATTTGTATAGAATGCCTGGAGAATGGCAGCTAATTCTCCAGTAGCACAATAATTACAGCTTATAGGATGCCATTAAAAAAGGCTGACCGAAAAACTTACATGGGCAGTAATTTTAATTAAAACTGGGAAATGAGTTGAGAAATCAATGAAGTTTCGGAAACTGAAATATTTTATCCATGTGAAGCGAAACTTGAGTAATATATGTAATACAGTACTCTCCGCCTTATCATCAGTGTAAGATTGAATCACGAAATGGAGGGTCTGGTCGCAGGTGGACGTTCAACAGATCCATCGTTTTATTTTAAATCAGGGATAGTGGCGCCCAAAAAAATTTCGCCAGAGGGCGTCACAGAAACTAGGACCGGCACTGGATATAATTACTCAAGACTAAGCGACCCCTGTCATCTCAAACCTTTTCTGCGACATAAATGTCTTCTAGTGAATGCAATCTCCGTTCCAAATTTTTCACAGTCGCACTCTAGGATCCAGCGGATTTTAGCCTCTGTCAGATTGAAGATGAACGTCTCAAAGATCAAAGTAATAATGAAGTGTTTTGTTAACTCGATAGTCAATCATGTTAATGGAATCCAGCTTGACAAAGATGATAATTGTGCCATGTAATTTCCATAACAGGAGGCATATCCGAAGAAACTGCTCGCGTAACTAAGCTGGGCATTCAGACGTTTGAAGATAGTTTTTAAAAGTGATCTACCACTGTGTTGAAAAGTGTTCAATTATTGCACATTTCCAGTGTTCACGTATGTCAGCGAAACATGGATTATAACTGAAAACCTAAAATAATATAAAAGGACATGGAATGATGTATATTAGACATCACACTAAGAAACAGAAAAATAATCGTATGTATAAAAAAACAGACAAGAGTAGTTGATACAGTTAAAATCGACAATAAAATGAAATGTCAAAAGAAAGGCCCTAAAACCCAATAGATTTTCCAAACACCTTTTTTACATTGAGGCCCAATTTTCCCTGTTTCAGATAATAACTGTAATAATAATTGCAGTTAGCTTTGAACACTCCAGAAACAGGTGGTCAGTCGACCTCCGTCAGTCGCAATGTCGAGCCCATCAAATCAACCATTAGTATATGAAATCACCATATGAAATCCATGGCAGAATCAAAGCTAGGTGACCAACAAGTTATGAAGCGCGTCACAGTCCGATCGGCACCTGAGACAATGGCACTCCCGCTCGTGATTCTGACAATTTCAGATTTAAAAATCTTAATTATACGTGACTTGTGCAATGAGGAAAGAAACTGAATAACCGGGCAAACCTCATTTAACAACTAATCAGAGATTCTTTATTTTCTCCTATTGTAAACTCACCAAACCACCTTAGTGATCCTTTCTTATTCTTAATAATGATATGGAAGATGTATGACGCGAGTGTTGACGGCACCAGAAATAGAGGACGTCCGCGGAAGACTTGGCACGACCAGGTAAACCAGATACGCTCGATTGTTCTGTTAGAAGCCTCAATAATCGGCGAGCTTGTATGAGAAGATGTATAAAAATAGATTAAATATGAATTAAATATATTAATTATAAAGATATACATATAAAATCAATTTTATCGAAAAATATTGTTGTTGCGCTACCGGGATTCGAACCTGGATCTCTTCCCTAACCGGGGGAGGTGCTTTATCCAACTAAGCTACAGCGGCACTATTTTTAGCGACAATTTTTCGACCTTATATGTTACCTTTTTGAAATCAATACATTTAATCGTTCCATCATTTGACAGAGCCATCTACCTTATTTTTACAGAATCTCAAAATACCTTTAAGTAAATCTGATCTGAGTGATAAAAAAAAAAAAAAAAAAAATAGATTAGGCGAGAATTGTGTGTCAGGACAGAAGAGCCTGCCTGCCTACCCCCCGCTGAGAAATGGCGTGATGGTAAGTTAGTTGGTGAACTCGCCAAAAAACGACAAATTTTTCCCAAAGTAAGCGCAATATAGAAATCCAATCAGTTCCTGAAAACGATGCAGAATATATCCCCATAAAAATGATGAATATTGCGAATACTACCTTTTTCCCGGTAGAAAACAGAATTCAGCTGGTAATGTTGATAATGAATAGTTACTATAGCCTATCTATATAATGAATAGTAACTATAGCCTATTTATATAATGAATAGTAACTAGAGCCTATCTATATAATGAATATATTTGTTTTCAAGACTAGTATGGCGCAGAAAAACCTACATAATTAATTGAATCTACATTCAGTTAACGTTTCAACGAGTTTCTTTACGGAACAAAAACCATCCCCCTAGAAATCTACCCTGTATTTTTCTAGATCATATCATCAATCAATTACAATTACAACATTCTTCGAAGGCACGATCGCCAAAGTTTTTGAAACACGATACTATATATCAATTAATATTACAATATATTCTCTAACAGATTAACAATAATTGAAGTAAATTCAAGGATATTAAGCAAAATTTAATTTTAATTTTCTTTTTTATTCGTTTGTTTTACATGATATACAGTTGAGTCGTTTTCGGGAACATCTTCCCATTAGCAATAATATAATTCAACTAAAGTTAAAAACATTTTCAGTTACGGATGTGCTTGGAGTTAAAATATGTGGGGGTGGGTATAGAATTAAAATAGATAAAAAAGGCGACTGAATACCGCCCATTAACATCCCGTCTCTTATCCATTTTAACTCCACCCCCACCCACATCTCCCTTAACTCCAACCACACCCGTAATTACAGTCTAAAACGTTTTTAACTTTACTTAAATTATATTATTGATAATGGGAAGATGTTCTCGAAAACGTTATAACATTTAATACAATAAAATATAGTGGAATAAAACAGTGTTTAAACTCAATTTACAAAATAATCATGGAATTCTACAAAGTTTCACCAAAAGCCTTTGAATGTTTTTACATGTTTTCGTCATACATTTTTAAATTTTATAATTCCATTTTTGTTGAGGTGGAATTTATAAATGATTTGTCCATACGCGCTGCCCTTTTGTGCCCAATACACCGCAATGACTGCGTTTACAATTTATTTATTTATTATTAGTAACTATATAATACTATGTACAAATCAGTTTGGACTGTGCCCGTCTCACTAGAGAAATTCTGTGTCGAGACGGGCATAGTTTACAAGCAATTGTTCAATTAATTAGAATTACAACTGTGTGTTTTCAGTGTGTTCAGTTGTCTACGTATGCAGTTGCCGTGTGCGCAGTAGTCCTGCATGCTGATTTGTGGTCACCCGTATACAAACGTACTGTAAGCAAATAATGGCAGAAAGATGAGCGAATTCTAAATGTATATTTCTGTTGCTATTCTCTGTACTCATTTTCAACAAAAGACAAATTTAGCTGTCGCCTTTCAATGCGAAGCCGTAGCACTTTTGAGTAATTATATTATAATTGTTACAATGTTCAAAGGTAGTTGAGAGCTCATTCTATATATACATGTACAATTATTATAGGGGCTATGTAGATACTTAACAGCATTTACGTACATCAATTAAGGGCCACGGGCGCCGAAATTCGATTCCTCGACCTTTCGGCGAGCGGGCGTGCGAACTTGTAAATGGGTTATCGAGCACTTTAATACTAACGGACGTGAGACACAAAATAGAAGGCCAAATTTACACAAATATATTCTACTAGTGTCGTTTCATGTTTGGTTAGTTGTTTTCAACATCGCTTCGGGTCTGATTTCTGATTAGCTCTCAGCTTAAATGTCAAGTCGACCAATTTTATTTTATTTTTAATATACAGATTATCAACGGGTCGTTAATGGCCCTGATGTGACATTAAGGTATAATTTAAAAACATTGACATTCAGGTGAATAATTGCAGAATACGTGTTTTTATTGTCGAGAAATTAGATACACTATGATAAAATATAAAAATGAGTAAACATGGTATTAAAAACTACGGCATAGGCACAGAAGTGCGTGTGTTGTAAGGTCAACGCGAATCACGTGACATGGAATAGTTCTAGGCGTTCCAAAATGAATAAGCACATCTTCTTCGGCGGTCCCTCGTTACGAGAACGACGTCTGCCACGGTTCATGATTATGAGTCCGAGTGTGACTGAGGAGTCCTATTCTCGAACCGCAAACCCGTCTACATGTAGTGCGTGTGCATCCCCTGCCGGGTGACATATGCGAGATAATTAGGGTTACCGTACGTCTCGTATATACGGGACTGTCACCGTGTTTCACTACTCAGTCCCGTGTTACTATTTGTCCCGTTTTCTCCCTAAACTCTGTGCGAGACAGCCGGCGCCCGGCGGCGTCACGGATCCCTCAGTCAGTCTCAACTGTCAGTGCTCGGTGAACGCTAATTTGTATATTACTTATTATATTGTTATTATTACTGTTTTAACTAACATAAAAGATGCCAAAGAGAAAGTGTCATTTTAAAGATGAATATACCAAAAATTGGACATCTATAAAAAAAGTTTTATTTATTTAGCACCGTGCCGTATCAATGTTTGGCAATTATGTCAACCCAAGAAATAATGCATAGATTCAGTCAATTATGGTCGGACATCATTTATTGCATATTTGAATGACAGTAACCATGTAAAATACAATTTCGCTTTAGCACTGGCCGATGTGCAGCGCCATGAAGAATAATGTATTTAGGTTTGTATTAACGGATGATATCTCATTGTAGTAATTAAGCGTTTTATCGTAATGTTCCATGCTTTAATCCGATTTCTCGAATGTGTAATAATGTAATAACACAGCAAATGAGTATGGACATGTTGTCTAATTTATTATTAAACTACAACTATGTTTTTATGTATTGGTGCTAAATATTTGATTATATATAGGAACCACGATTTTACATGCCCGGAATTTACGTTTTCCCTCCATTTGCGTGTTATTTCTGCAGTCCCGTGACATTTTAATATATTTAATGCCCTGTTTTACGTATGTCTTTCCCGCAATTAACGTTTAAAATTTATTCATATTTATTTATCTAAATTTCGAATAAGTAATAAATTGTATATATAAAGTATATATAATACATGTATGTGTAATAAATTTTATTTCACAATTCATACCTACTGTAGTATCTACAGGCTGCGGTGGGTAGTAAACGCGCGTGATGAATATTTCGTGTAGGTTTAATGACCATAATTAAATATAGCAAATTTATTCTAACCTGTATTGTATCAATATAATTCTTGGCAAAGACAATAAATAGCTCTCACTTCCATACATCAGTGTAGGTACCAGGACTCCATTGTGCATCGCTAGTATCTTGCGCCGTTCACTTTGTTCCCTGAAGTCACTCTTCTTTCGATATCTTTTTCAGCCTTTCCGTTTCTATCAAACATACTACTAGTTGACATTCATAATAAGGTCGATTTCCTTGCGCACATCGTACATTCTATTCACTAGACGCTGTAACTCTTATAGATGTCTCACAGAGACGAAGCTATTATTTATTACATGAGAAGTTAAGTATGGAAGTCTTGGGCATTACAAGACTTACTACCTGTCATCGGCTGGCTTAAGTGAACACTTTACACAATATGACGTTCACTAATTTACCCAATAATAGTTTCGCCTCTGTGAGACTCATCTATATGTCCCTCAGGGGATAAATCCCAGTAATTGGTTCCTACAACGATATAAAATATTCTCT
This sequence comes from Eubasilissa splendida, assembly GCA_031772225.1. Classification (NCBI taxonomy): domain Eukaryota; kingdom Metazoa; phylum Arthropoda; class Insecta; order Trichoptera; family Phryganeidae; genus Eubasilissa; species Eubasilissa splendida. Next base: position 6,568,066 of record CM062859.1, read on the forward strand.
AAGTCTTGTTCACTGTTCGCCAATATTGATTTCTAGATTTGACGCACCTTGGCTGCTTGACCCGCAAGGCGGTGAGATTTCGGATCGAACGTCTCAGTAATTCAGATGAAATTGGTAATTCCCCAGTGACCTGGTAATTCGGAATGATGTACTTTGCGGTTTAACAAAGTGTTGAATTTGTAAAGCTAATTGCCAGCCACCAGTAGAAGGGTTTCACGCCAATTCCGTGGAACACGTGCATATGTAATTTGCACAATATACCGACTAAATACATAACGTTATGTACATAGGTACCTAACACGCGGACTGCAGTGATTCAGAAGATCACGAAGTCACAGATTGAACGACTAAGGATCTGTTGTGTGATCAGTAATAACTTTTTACTATATTATAAAAAGTAACTAAAATAATTTTTTTGTTTTTGATTTGATAGTTAGTAAAAAAAATATTTACTTCTCGAAAGTACATTCCGTAGTAAACTCATTTTACTTTCCAATATCCGATAGAAACCAGAATCGATTGTTAAATATTTCAGACTTTCACAGCTGTTCCAAAAGTCATCTGATACATTGATACTTTTAAAGTTGCAGTATACGACGACAATTAATCATTCAATATCCCGTTATTTTAGTGATGAGAGTCTTATCGTGATTTCAAAAAAATTCACCACCAAAGTGACAGATTTCGAACGCCTAGGCGAAAAAATGCATAAAATTAAACATATTTCATGATTATTTGTCGCGTATATAGACATCTCCATCTGTGCTTTGATAGTAGTAAATTTGATGTCTCAACAACTCTGTAAGGATTTTTACTACGGACGTTAGTAAAAAGTTACAACCGGCCCTATACGTTCCATAGGATGGAACGTGTCACGCGGTGTCGCATTTTACCGGTTAGGAAAAGTTCTGGGTTTGTATTCCGGTAGCAAATAAATATTTTTTTCGTATTGTGTTACGTATTGTACTCTGAAATTTCAACTTCACAACAAAAATGTGCTTTTGTTAAAAGTTTTAAATCATGTGTGTGACTACAAAAAGTTTTCAGGTAGTTTGATCACTAATTGTTAGTCTTTCAAAAATAGCGTCATGATATTTGATAGATGCACAAATTTACAAGTACACAAAAAACATATTATTTTTAATTGTTAACTTTGTTTTATTAACTACGTGAATTAAATATATCTACCGGTTTCGATAAATATCATGTTCTTCTTCAGGATGTCGTTAACTAATCAAAAACATATCGCATACCTAGATCAAAACTAAGACAACTCAAAAAAACAAGAATTCTGAGTTATTATTATATTCGGATACTAGCTTAGCCCCAGTTCTCTAATAATGTCATTTTAGGATACATTTATGGCCTAAAATGTTATTTAGTTTCATAACTTTAATATCAAAAAATGGAGAAAAACATAGTATCATTAAGGAGAAAATTCTTGTCCTTAATAATATAAATTGTATCAATGTGTCCAAAATTTAATAAAAATGAATTGATAATTCTGGTGTCTGCAGTCGGTTTACTCAAAGGTATTTGTGATTCCGAAAAAACAATGTAGATGGCTTTCAAAAATAATGGAACGATAGATGTATTAATTTGAAAAAGTGTAACATATAGGTTCGAAAATTTGTCATGAAAAATACTGGCGTTATGACACAATTGATAGTGTACTTCCCCTGATTGGAAATAGAGATCCAGGTTCGAATCCCGGTAGCGCAAAAACAATATTTTTCGACAAAATTGATTTTATATGTATATATTTATAATTAACACGTTAAATTAGTATTTAAAAAAACGTAGTATATACCTAACTTAAATTGTTACTTGAGAATAATTTTTATGAAAAAATTTTAGAACGGGACTTGTGGTTAAATTTAGTTGGTTGTTTATAGGTAATATTTTTCTATAAAGCGTGTAAAACTAACCATTTTTAATGACGTAATTTTTTTTTCCGTACGTAACTCGTTTTTTCCGTATCTTATAATAAATAATGTATAACAAATAAACGTACACTTTATATTTCTTTGTTTAGCTTGCTGTACAATATTGCTAGGCAAAGAAAACAAGCGTTTATAAAACCGTATTTTCTCTATTCCCTCTAGCTTAACAATTCCTTATTTCACGATTAACAAAGTGTCCCCAGGGTGAAACAAGTTATATACGTGTACGTGTATGTTTAATGTTCGTGTCATGCGTATATAGGGTTGCCATATGAAAAAGGAGGACATAACCTCATTTTTTAAATTGAAATAGTTATATTTATATACGAGGCGCGTTTTTTAAGTAAGTACAGTTTTATTTTTAAAGAAAATCATCATTTTTACAACACTTTATTTTCTTCGAACACAACACACTTTATCTACCTACTTCTCAACATAGTCGCCACTATTATTAAGGCACTTGCCATAACGGGGCGTCAATTTGTGTACACCTTCCGTCATAGAACGACGTTGCCTGGAATGAAAACCATGTCTGTACTCCGTCTATTGAGTTCATCATCAACATCAAAACGCTCGCCACCAAGGAACCGCTTCAGATGAAAGAAAAAATGAAAATCACTTGACGATGAATGTCAGCTGGTTTCATGTCTCGCGCATTCAAGAAACAAATCTCGAACCGTATCTCACAGTCGGCGGGATGATCTATTGCCTTGAACATTTCAACCACTCGCTACAAGATGGCCACACTATGTGAATGTTTCAAACGTTGCATGTGAAGTCAAAAGATGAAGGAAACCATTGCGCATGCGCAACATCGCAACCGCAGCGCTACTCCGGGAATATACGGCAACGGTACTTATTTAAAAACGCGCCTCGTATATCATCATTCAACCTTAAAAATTGGAAGCACCCGCAATTGTTTTTGAACAAGAGAGACGTTTCCATCGATGACGTAAATCTATACAACCAATTAGGCAACCTGAAAAATAGGTAGTATCAGCACTACCAACATTGTAAATGTTTTATCAGACTCCTTCAGAATGTTACGAATTACATGGTTGAATTATGCAGGAAGACATTACGCATGGTATGCTCAATGCTGAGCACAGTGGTCCCCTGAAGTATCTATGAACTTAGTGCACGATACATCTCTATTCCTTCCGGTCTTGAATCATTTAATTTTAATTTTATTAAGGGATTTTGACAGTGTAAACATAATAGAACTAATATAATAAATATTTAACATATAATACTAATTATGAAAGTCCACAGAAATATTTGGATACATAATAAAGCAGAAGATAAAGAAAAAATGTGGAAGAAAGGGTGGGGAGGTTGTAACTAATGTTATCGTAAAGGGAAAGCAAGATGTGTTTATAGGTAGAATGATTAGTTTATAATATGAAATAAATATATTAATTAGAAAGATATACATATAAAATCAATTGTTGTTGTAGCCCCACCGGGATAACCATAGTTGGATAAAACACCTTCACCGGTTTGGAAAGAGATCCAGGTTCGAATCCCGGTGGCGTAACAACAATATTTTTCGATAAAATTGATTTTATATGTATATCTTTATAATTAATATTTAAAACATCACAGACCGTCTGTTCTGAATAATTACAACTTCACAATAATAATGTGTTCTCCTAAGAATGATTAGTCAAAATCGAGATTGTGGTGGTTCATAAAAATAACTTTTTAAGCCGTAGTAAGGCTATTGTTAAAAAAGTTAATTTCTCATTATAGTATTTGCATGACCAGTGAATGAATGAATTTTACATATAAGATGTTCTACTTCTAGGAATGTGGAAGAGTGCGGACTGCCGGGGTGATCTAGATGATATGTGGAAGGATATTAAATCTCATTGGCTGGGAAAGTCAATATGGCCTTGCAGTAGATTAAAAATAAGTATTTAATAGAAGCGTGTAAAAAGGATCCTTTTAAACTCTTTTATTTAGCCTATCCTATCCATTTTGTAGTACACTACCAATTGTGTTATGGTGTCAGTATTTTTCATGACAAATTTTCGAACCTATATGTTACACTTTTTCAAATTAATACATCTGTCGTTCCATTATTTGGCTTTCAAATAATGGAACGACAGTAATAATAGTAATAAGAAAAAATGTACGTCCCCGGATTGGAAATAGAGATCCAGGTTCGAATCCCGGTAGCGCAAAAACAATATTTTTCGACAAAATTGATTTTATATGTATATATTTCTAATTAATACATTAAATTAGTATTTGAAACAATAAGAATGTGTTCTCATTAATAATACATTTTCGCTCATTTTCATTGTTGCATCTGGTAACCCTGCATGTAGGTACCACACGATAAGCTCGAAGGTGGGTATTTGGGTTACGTTAAAGTTCTTTGTCCAAATCTCATTTTTCCCCCCCATGCGAAACACTGTCTCGGGGGTTGGTACTAAACCTATCCATTATACTATTAATGTTCCCGGTCGATTAGTTTATTAAACCCGTAATTCTATTCTGGTCTAATGGCGCTCGCGCAGCTATGGACAGAAGTTATAAAATATTAACATGTTAATATGAGTACCAGGAAACCTCCTAGATAAGCTGTTTTGTACGTATTTGGTGAATCCTGATTCTACCATTCAGTTTTGTGTTATAGAAATATCAATCCATTTACCTCAACATTTATTTATCATAATTCATTTAATTTTAATGCACATGCACATTATCAACAGATCGTTAAATGAGGAGCCTGATGAACAATCCTATGATGTAAAATATTTAAAAAAATTAAGACAATTAAGATAACGACATATTACAGAATACACTTTTTTACGTGTGAGAAATAAGAAACATTGTGAAAAAATAAAAACTAAAAGTTATGCTACAAAATTGCTGACAGTTGAGGAGAGAAAACAAGATATTCAAAATTACCACACGAGTACAAAAATGCGTGGGTTCTAAGATCAAAGAAGTCTAATCACGTGGCATGCGACAGTCTCGGTGTTCCAAACTGAATGTTTATATTACACGTATGTATGACTATTAATCATGTATTGCACGCTTTTAAACTGAACATGTCATGAAAAATATATCTAGGTTTGTGTTAGCGGATGAGATCTCGCAGTAGTAATTAAATATTCTAGGTATAGGAGATATTGAGTACATCCACGAGAAAACAAAGATGGTTCGCCGATCTACACTTTTATCAACTGGCGATGGTGATGATGATGAGACCAGAAGAAATGAAACACAGAAATATACACTGCGGCGATAGAATCGAGAATGCGCTCCCGCTCCCAGTGTATTTCGTTACAAAACAAGACGTTCAAATCATTTATATTTTTCAATAAGGCATTATGACAGTCATTGTTTGCCGAAATATATCTCACGTTTTTCTGACGCCTGGCGGATGATTATATGTTCTTAATTTTGTTATTATATAAATTAATTTACGTTACTTCGGCGACTTATCAATCCTGAGCGATATAGGAGGGTATATAGTCAATATTAGTTTTATAAAACTTGTTGCGAAATAAGGCTGGAGATCTGGTTGATTGGATAGGGATATTTAAGTATCTTAAAATGTTGAGGGGGTGTTCAGATTTCAATCAGTTGTCAACAATCTTTTAGGAAAAAAAATGAAATATCAGTGGCGTGCAGTAGGCACAAACTTAGGTTATGTTTTAAAAAATGATAATAAATAAAAAATAAAATTTAGAATATAATTGTGAACTTTTATTACTTTAAAAAAGGCAGGTTCTTTTATTGCTCGGTAGCATATTCTGCTTTCGATTTCGCTTAAAATATTATCTACAATTTCTACTACGGAAAACGGATATAAAATGTTTCATTAACAGTGCTCAAAAACATATGTATATTTAAATAAATAGCTTTATTTATAAATTACCATAGCCGAAACTCATAACAGAAATAAATTTAATTCATTTAAAAATCTAACTTATGTAATAACATCCCTAAAAATACAAACTTGCTTGCTTGACTGATAATAAATTATAACCTATAACTTTTATCTATGGAAACATTTTAACACAGTGGTATTGGAATACACCATGAAAACAAAACTTTTAGTTTGCATATCAATAACGAAAATATGTAGAAAATATCATTGCACGCAGTTTTCAGTGAGGATTAATCCCTTTCGAAGACAGCAGTATTAAGCACAAATTGTTTGAAAAATGCAGACAATTGGCAGATGTAAAGATGATTTCAGTCCAGTATGATTGTCATACGGATTGACTTAAATGGATTACGAACTTACGGCTGGCAAATTGCCTACAAACATCAATATGAAGTTGTTCATAAATAATTCGAAATTTCACAGCTAAACATAAGTTGTGGGTTACGCCTTAAACAAGGTTACGCTAATCCGGGTAATGATGGCTAGAATTTTACAGGGTCTTTTCATAATATAAGGATTATTTTATTTCCCAGAATTTTTAGTAATGCATAGGTTTTTTTGTCTGCATACAAGCACGCCCCTGAGATATATATATAATAAATAGCATATTACTAATATATAGCGTCTGATTCAAATGCGAACAAAAAACAATATGTTGCGATTATTGTTACAAGAGGGTAAATAAAATATTCAAACAAAACATTATTATCAGGAGAACACATTCTTATTGTGAAATTGTAATTATTCAGAACAGACGGTCTGTGATATTTTAAATATGAATTAAATATATTAATTAGAAAGATATACATATAAAATCAATTTTATCGAAAAATATTGTCGTTGTGCCACCGGGATTCGAACCTGGATCTCTTTCCTAACCGGGGAAGGTGCACTATCCATTATTATCATTGAAGAGCTATTTGTGTTCGCATAAAAAATATTTATAAAACTGTTGTTAGTAAGTATTCTGCGAAATGCGTGGGAGTGAACCGTCTAGAGCGTAAAATGCAAAATAAAATTAATATTTTATATGTTTTACCAAAAATTTTATCTAGCTTTATGTCAATCTCTTTCGGAAGTTACGCCCAAACATTTATTTTTTATATTTTCTTCCTCTTGTTTTTAAATTTTGTTTTATTGTTTTAATATCTCATAAAAAATACGCCTTCCACTCACATGCCACCTGTCATGCCGGTCTAATTCATCTGACTGGCGCGCATAGTGGGAAAAAGAAAAGGGAATGAGTTTGAAAATATTATTATCCTTATTTCCGTCCGCTCATATCGCGTAGCAACGTATAACAAACATATACAATACGTATTTTTTAAAGTTATACATAATATTCGCGAGTGATTTACCCTCATTGTTGACGGATTATTTCTAGTGAGAATGAAACGATGAGATTGATCGGGTCAGACTGCGTGAAGCTTCTTTCCGGTGACGCCCGTATCCTGGATGCAGATGTCGCTCGCGTCGTTGGTCGGCTGGCAAAGGCGACGCTGCCGGTGGATTTGAATCGCCGCCCCCGCACTAGTATCAACATAATATAAACAATATCAAAATCGTTCCTTTTAACTCCAACTCATCTTTCACATATTTGCTTAGTTTCATTTTGAATCTATGTAGTTTCTCCTCCTTTCTTATGTCTTCTAGCATCTCATTAAAAATCTTCATCGCACTATTCATCATCGATGTCTGAGATTTAGCCTTCTTTCTGAATGGCAGTGTCAGTCTATCTTTTCCAATATACACGTATACGTAATAATTCTCGTTTGTAGGTCAGTAACACTTTTAATAAGGCAACCCATATTTCGCACGCATATTTCTAATAAAAAATGATATAATCGTCTGGCACTTGGTCACTTGACTGGATGTTCCATTTTAGTGGGTTCCCACTTTTTGTGTGTCCAATAATAATTTAATTCGATACTCACCAACCACGGTATAAATTTACCATTTTAGTGGATAAACGCATAAATACTGTTAATTAATATACAAAAAAAATTACAATTGGAGGGGATACCCTACAAAAAACAAAGACAAACCCCCGTCCCCCGCCACCACTCAGTATCATATAATGTCATCCGTTCTAAATTTTGCATAGTTACTGTTTAGGACACTGCGCGCGAAACATTGGCATCCTATCTCTTTCCTCTGGCCAGATATAAATGCGAGTCATATCAACCTCCCCCCCCACCCAACGCAAGAGCTCTTGAACATTACAGCACCCTTTGCCTGGACCAAACTTTGCATATTGTATTTAGGTCATGCACAAAGGCAACATACCTCTCATATTTAAATTATAATTAAATCTGAAATCCGGGTAACGCCGAATATTGTCCGCTAGTTTCACAATAAATAAACGCACGTTCAACATATTTCATTTTTATTTTGACTGTGTATATGAGCTCACCATATTAAAAAGCATTTTTCTACCTTATTTTACATAGACATGAATTATAGTTATTTATCATCGTTTTTGATGAGTTACGTCTAGTAATTTAAAGGTACTGCCTAACAATAATGATGCCATGACACAAGACATATGCCATGAAATAGACAAACTGGGAAAAATACATATATTGTATTTTTAGGAAAACACATTCTTATTGTGAAGTTGTAATTATTCAGAACAGACGGTCTGTGATATTTTAAATATGAATGAAATATATTAATTAGAAAGATATACATATAAAATCAATTTTATCGAAAAATATTGTTGTTGCGCCACCGGGATTCGAACCTGGATCTCTTTCCTAACCGGGGAACGTGAATCCCGGTGGCGCAACAATGATATTTTTCGATAAACTTTTATTTATGTACAACCATTATTTTTTTTAAATTTTCGAAATACGACCGAATTCTGAAATATTTTTTTTCGTCAAAATTTGCAATGCCCACCTACAGTCAGCTGTGAGGGCGATCCACGCCCGATGCTTGTGGATGAGCAACGGAAGCCAAGTCTCAAGTCAATAATGACACGAAGGGAGAAGATTTTATAATAACGTATTAGAATTTTACGATTAATTGAATATAGAATAGCGCTTATTTTTCAATGTGTACATTTTCACATTTTTATATAACAGTTCCAACTGGCGAGACCGTCATACAGCACGGTTAAGTTACCGTCGGTGGCTGATATTGTCCGCTTTGCGGCGGCGGAAGCAAAACGCGGCGGGCTGTGAAAGTGGCCGAGGCCGAGTTGAAAGATGGGAATCGCTTTGGAACGGACACTGGGGACAGAACAATAGTGTGTAGCCGGGCACTTCAGAAAAGGGATGTCCCGTTTTGAGCAACTTTGAACGAGTTTATTAATTATAATATTTGTAAAGATGGGGAAAAAAATATCATTTTCTTTTGCCTTTATGCGTTCAACACTTGTATTGCGACCCGGAGAAGCTCTATAGAAGGCTGGCTAATCCATTATCTCAAAGACATAACATTAAGGTCATAACTTTTCTGGATGTCTTATCACATGTCCGAGATATTGAAGGTTTCAGATATTTATTGTTTTAAACACTTACTCATCCGTACAATGACATCTTTATTCGCAATTCTATCCATCCAGCTGATTTTGGAAATTCTTCTCTATATACACACATCACAAATATTTCAAGTCTCCTTATCATATCTTGGGTCCATGCATTAACGTCAAAATATGTTACAATCTTGTAATAAGTTGACTCGGGTACAATCTCGAAATGATACAATGTTTTTTTTTTAAATATAGATGCGTATACGGATTACGGCGTCACATCAATATTCTTACTATTTTCAAACTAACCGGAGCGCTTGTGCTATGAAAATAGGACTAGCTGGTCTCCTCGAACGAGGCTCGAACCCCCGACCACTGGATCACTAGGCGAGTATCGTAACAATCAGACCACAAACAGGTAATGTTATTTAGGATTAAATAAGATAATTAATATTACTAGCTGGTTTTGTTCAATTATTTATTAAAAAAATCTAACAAAAATCACAACATTTCAATCAATTGTCTATTCTCCATTATTGTTAAGGTCTTCATTCCATCTTTCAATCATTTTGTCGATGCCTTTTCTATAAAAATCGGCTGATCTGGTATCGAAATAGTTATCCGGCCAATTTCTGAGGTCATCATCGTTGTTGAACGCAACGCCACGTATTTGATTGGAGAGCGACCGAAATGATAATCTGACGAAGCGATGTCGGGACTGGAGAGTGGATGCGGCAGAATCTCCCAGTTCAGCCCCTGGATGAAACTTGAAGATACAGTAAAACGGCGAATGTGACATTTCCTAGCAGAAAAATGGTATTGTCACAAAAAACATAATATCAGGAAAATAGTATTTTAAAAAACTCAAAAACTTATTAGACTTGAGTCGTTTGCGTTCGGGTTTAAGCAGGTAAAAACAAAGTACGAGTGCTCATCGTCCGGATACCTCGAGTCCATTCATGTACCTGCAATTCCCTCTACTTACAAGCGGGAATTTTTTACGCTGTATATATTATATTATATACTTCAGACTATTTACTTTTACAGGTGTCCCACCCTCTCTTCTCACGCGACACCCGTCCCACGGGAGACACAGATCCCGCCCTGACGCCCGATTGCCGCCTTGTGTGGATTTTTCTTTTTAAAAAAAGAGCGCTCGATGGTGCATTGCGAGGGAGAGGGTGGGGTTTGAGGGCACGTGATCGCGCGGGTAATCCCGAAACACTAGACAGCATTATTTAATAATAAATAATTCATTAGCTACTGATTGGTAAAACAAACTTAATGAATTATTTATTATTTTTTAGAGCTAAAAAATAATAAAGTTGTATCAATGTGTCCAAAATTTAATAAAAATGAATTGATAATTCTGGCGTCTACTATCAGATTTACTTAAAGGTATTTGAGATTCTGTAAAAATAAGGTAGATGGCTCTATCAAATAATGGAACGATTAAATGTATTGATTTCAAAAAAAGGTAACATATAAGGTCGGAAAATTGTCGCTAAAAATAATGCCGCTGTAGCTTAGTTGGATAAAGCACCTCCCCCGGTTAGGGAAGAGATCCAGGTTCGAATCCCGGTAGCGCAACAACAATATTTTTCGATAAAATTGATTTTATATGTGTATCTTTATAATTAATATATTTAATTCATATTTGAATTATTTATTGTTAAAGATGAATAACCACAACGCATTTTTGTTAATTTTTTTAATTAGTCTACATATTGTTGTACATGAAAAAAAAACGATAGATTTTGACATTTTGATTGATCTACAATATATAGGATATAACAGACCTAGTTCACAATATTTATGGGTGGATACCTGACTACATTATTCGGCACCGCTACGGAAAATATTATTGTTTGAAATTTTTACAACATCATGTTAACATGTCTACGTACTTAGAAATAAATATATTATTTTCAAAATGTATCTATTATTAATCTATATCGTTGCATCAGTCCGTAAATTATGTGACAAAAAATGTCTTGCCGCTCGAAATTCGATGACATTCGTTTTTTTGTAAATCAATATATAATCTAGAATCAACACAATTAATCGAATTAATGGCATAATTACGATTTTTTTGTTAAATACTTATATCTATGACACGGTTGAGATTAGGCACATATTCCATAAACATTTTCAACTTGTAATTTAGTCAGGTATCCACCCATAAAATATTGTATACTAGGTCTGTTACACTCTGTATAGTTACGCACGCGGATGACTCGTACATCGGATCTGGCGTAGTTATATATTAATGGACAAAATATTAATTCATTTGTCATTTCTAATGTCTCTAAAACTATGACTAGATATTAACATAACTATTTAACTTGTCTCGCAATATTTTTACACGACTTCAGTTCTATCACTACGAAACGATTTACATAAGGAAGGTACTTAATATTATTACGATTTGTCAATGGTGAGGTATGATGTGATTTTGGGAAAAATCTTATAAAAAACGACTTACGAATGATAAGTACCGAGATAAGAGAGACCCTCGGTATGAAACCCCGACTTCTGAATGTAAATATATTAATTAAGATGCCTTGGGCACGTCTTGCGAATGCCAGAGGAACTTATTTACGTCATCCCAGCAACTAAGGCAATAGCAGATTACGCTCTAATTGGTCGAGTACAACACATATTGAAACAGCGATAGACATAGTAGAGTTTTTGAGTTTCCGACCCTCAAATTAAAAACAAAAAGCGAAACAAAGTTAACAAATCTAGAAATTATCCATTGACTTAAATAAATACGAGTATATCTTCGAATAACGCCCGCCTGGCAGGAAATTAAACTCAGATTTGATTTTTAACAATTATTTTCATTGAACCTTGTCAAAAGTATTATGAACAGATCAACAAATATACATACTAGAGCAGCTTTAAATATTCTTTTTTTTTTTTGATTTTATATACATATATTGTTAGATCTAGATGATTTGGGGATCGCCGATTGCCGTCTTGCGCGCGTGTGAACACACGATCTTTTTTTGTGGTGTTCTGTATGATTTTGGACAAGTACCAGTTGAGAAGTTTGAACGTTTGACCTTCGGAGTTGATCGACGTGCGTTAGACTGCCGTAAAATTGACATACTGCTATCGAGCTCATCAGACTAACTATTGTGTAATCGATTTCTCGCTACCGTGCGTACCAATTAGTGTTTCATCCTGCGTATTGTCCCACTTCGTGCTATTAACGAAGTGTTGTTTCCTAAAGCCAAAAGACCTGTGGCTCCAGTGGAAGAAGAAAATCCAGATACCTAGAGGAGCAACTCTCGGGTGGGTCGTGTTTCTTCCTCGTTCTGGTTGATCGTTTGACCTACCCTAAACCTGTCCCTCTCCTGCACCAAATTCCTTCCACCATTCATGCATCCCGTTTCCCCGACTCATTGGCACTGAAAATTTTAATTACTGTACGACAAAATAAATTTTTCAAAAGTACACTTTTGATTTGATATGACAGTATTTTCTTTCTCCTGAAAGTACATAGGTATATATAATTCTGTATATATCATCATCATTTTTGTTTTACTCTCAATAAAAACAGTCGAGATCGTGGAATTGTCCAGCCAGTATGTGGATTACAGTGGATTGATAACGACAAGATAAGTCTAAATACAGAAAAAGAAAGCGATAAGAATCTTCAACGAAACTAAAAATCAAAATGGCTACTTCGTATATTTTGTTTGTTCCTAACACACTCGTGTACCGTCGATGTGATCTATAAATATGCAATCTAGTCACGTATTATTACAATATTATTCACCAACAAAGCCCGCAATACCGTACAGGGTGGCTTATCTATGTTTCTCAACACTACCACGTCTACCCCTTTCAAAATAACACGTTTCCCCTTACCCTCCCTTACACCTATTTAATTTCTCGCTATTCATACTAACAGTAGACACCAATATTTCTTCTATGTTTTCATCACAGTGTGAGGATAAAAAATTAAATTTTTGTGAATTTCAAGGAGCAATGCAATTATTTGTTCGCTGGGAGAAAAAATAATAAAAACATTACCGTACCAGTTAAAAGCTACTGATAAGGACCGGATTGATTACATTACTAATGAAAATATATATATACTTTATATCATATCACCTTAATCTGCAAAGCAGCTAACTCCACCCATGGTCAAAAAACCATTTTTGATGCCATTATTTACCTCTTTTATCGTTCACGTGTTTAAAAATAATAAATAAGTACTACGTGCTGAAAAACCTTAGATTGATTCATGCAAAAACCTTAAATATTTACCTGATACAAGTGTTGATGCCACCAGAAATAGAGGACGACCTAAAAACTCATCTAACTCCCAATAATATTTAACAATTTTGGTAAAGAAATTCTGCTAACTCAAAATATTTCCTATAAGTACGAGATAAATCAGAATGTCAATAAAAATTTTCAACCACCCTATTTCTGCATAAGCAATCGACCAAAGCGTGTTTTGGAATTTTCGTAATCCGTATAATTACAAAAATAAACCATTTTTTGTTGCTCTTGAACATTTAAAAAAAAATGGAGTTAGCTGCTTTGCAGATTAAGATCGACACGTTAATGTTGTAAGTACATTTCTTATTTTAATATCTGCCTCACTGAGCTTCGCCCATGCTGAAGCAAACATTTTTAATCAACAATCATATTATACATAATTAGTTTATCAACTATCAATACAGAATAAGTAACAAGAAAAAAATATAAATTGTGAGTAACAGAATATAATGCGATATGAGAAATTCATAACCTACTTGAAATTCGTAAGGATAATACACATTTTAACAAGTTTTAATAATACGATACAATTTAATTTGACACACACAGGCTGCTTACTCATTACTATTACCACGTTATCGGAATTCAAGTTCTTATCTCTTCTTATCTCGAATGACAAATTTCCAAAACTTCCATATCCGAAGAAACTGTTCGCAGAGCAAAGCTGGGTCCGACATCTGAATTTTATTTTCATTTATCGGCTTCAACCACTGCATACTGACTGTGCCCAAGTATGGCTACGATACGTGGGTCCTCATCAAAGGAGATGTGCAAAAACTTGTGTATTGCGCAAAATTAAATGACAATGGAGAGGCCAAACAATCGTTGGACGAACGCAGTCATCCAGTGGTAATCGAGGCGAACCAAAAGCCGTCCTAAAATCCGATGGATTAACGAAATCTGAAGAAATACGTACCAGTCAAGAACAATAGACAGAAATGTGGGAGGTTTTCATTCAACAATAAATAGAACACAGCCACAGACCAGTAAATTAATAGACATGAAATAAAGTGTACATAAAGGAGAGGAGTTAGGAACATTAGTTGCGGAACGAGGGCCATTATACAAACATTATTTGTGGAAACATAAATCCGATAGATTATGACACATTTATGCAACAGTAAAAGTATTTACTCTTCGAAAATTAAATCTCTGTGTAAACAAGACGTATTTTTTACATTAATGCATATTATATTGTCAGTGTTTAAATTTTCGTTGCAATCGAGTCATATATTAAAAAAAAGTCTCTGAGCTATTTGATTACGCAAGTGTTACCAAAATGATCACGCGTATTACATCTATATATGTGGTAGTCTGTGAACACAGCTGATAATGATGATTAAGATATTTGGTAACATTCGAATTGGAGATATGTAGACCCATGGGAATGAAAATAGTAGATTTCCTTAAAATATAAAAAGGTACTTGGCAAACGAGGTTTCCAAAAATTCCCAAACTCCCTTGACATCGGACAAAGGATTCACACATATACAGATACACATACATTTAAGCCGTCCCACCTCGACTTATAAGCCACCTTGAGAAATTTAAAAAAAAACATTTGGTACTCGTAATTGGAAATTAAGTACCTACAGTTAAATTATGTAAATTCAATCTCTAATACAAGTGAGTCGCACAGCGACAGAGCTGCTCGAGTGAATTAAAAAAAAAAATTAATTACATACAATAAATACGCTCAAAATTAATTGTTTTGTAACGAACTTAACGATTAAATAACTAATCAAGCGCTTAAAAAAATTGTGAACGACAATTATCTTAAATACAAATTAAATGTATTAATTAGAAATATATACATATAAAATCAATTTTATCAAAATATATTGTTGTTGCTACCGGGATTAAAAACTCGGATCTCTTCCAATCTGGGGAACGTGCATTATCCGATTATGCTATACAGTGGATCGACGACAAATTTTCGAACCTACATGTTGCATTTTTCAAATTAATACATCTATTGTTACATTATTTGAAAGCCATACCTTTGAGTAAACCAATGAGAGACGCCAGTATTAACAATTAATTTTTATTAAATTTTGGACACATTGATACAACATATATATTATGAAGGAGAACACTTTCCTATTGTGAAGTTGTAATTATTCAGAACAGACGGTCTGTGATATTTTAAATACAAATTAAATGTATTAATTAGAAAGATTGCTGCGTTGGTATAGTATAATAGGATAATATACGATTTCCGGATCGGAAGAGATCCAGGTTCTAATCCCGGAAGCAACAACAATATCTTTCGATAAGATTGATTTTATATGTATATCTTTCTAAGTAATACATTTAATTTGTATTTAAAATATCACAGACCTATGTTCTGAATAATGACTTCACAATAAGAATGTGTTCTCCTTAATCTTAGAATGCTTAGAATCCCAGCCTCACGAACCAAGCGGGAGGCTGAGGTTCTCCCCGCCCAGGAGTTTTATATTTTCATTTTTAACTGAATTTATGAATATTTTTTCAAGTCAGAAAAACGTATTGTGTGCAGGGGTGGTATAACACGCGTGTCTGAGACGCCCCAAAGCACTAATGTCCGCCGACAATTAATCGCGAGACCTCCCCTGGGAGCTGGCCGCACGGTACTCCAGACACTCGGGACCGATTCAATCAATACGGGAACCGACGGAGCTGAAACACCACCCGACTGCAATTCTCGCCGGGAACGAACGGCAAAATTGAATGAAAGCATTATTTCAAAATTTACTGGTATCCCTAGTATGCACGTAAAAATTTTACATCACACAAAAACATCAGTTCTAATCCGAAAAATCGAACGATTGAAAAATTTCATAATACAGTTTCCATAAAAATACATAATCTCAAAATATTGCAAGTTGAACTGTTAAGGTCCACGTCTGCTTCAAAACAGAAGATAACAATTTTAATAGGACAAAAATGAGCGTAAGGCGACTATAGCGCTACGGCTACAGCGGCGGGATATTCGTTTTAGTTTTAAGAATTGACCAATTAAAGATTTCCACTGGTGCATGCCAGCTTTTTTGCTTGTATGCAGCGCACGCCCCTGACCACAACACGCGTCTTAAAATTTGTCACAGCGGAGCTATGCAGTGCGAGTAATAATTACTAAGTGTAAAATACGTTTATTGAAAAAAAATTGATAACTTTGTTTTTCTCGATGTACCTACATCCTTAACTTGGTGTGATTGGCTAACGCCGCGCTTATACGAATGTGACATCACTAACCGTCATGTGTGCGATGGCACGAATCAAATGTTCAAATTGTTTTCATTTGTATGTATTTGTCAATATATATATATATTTGTATGAATCTCTTTCGATTCCATCAAAATTATAATACCTGCATGTACTTTACTTTTTCCCTACAAATATCATTTCAATCTGACTGAAGGTGAACGTAATACGATACAATGAGGTGTAACAGACGTACAAAGCAACGACCCTATTATACATAAGCATTACATTAGCACCACATAGCTGTAGAAGTAAACGAGATCACTTAAAATTGATGTCCTGATACCTATCTTTCGCATATTACACATTTATACACAGCAGATACTGTCTGCGATCCTTGAAGATAATGTCAGAATATTTTTGCAATCGTTCATAATAAAATCTTGCGGTGCCAGGTTATAAAGGTGTCCCAAAATTAACGCAATATTTGAATTTGCCGCCATTTTTGCAGTAAATTGTTGGCAACCCTGAAAAAAAAAATTTGACAGCTGAGAGTTTAGAGTTAGTGAAAATGGAGCGTTAAACGATACAACAACGTGTTTTCATCATTGAACAATATCTCAAAAATAATGAAAGTTTGGCGGCCGCAATTCAAAAATTTAATACAAAATATGGTCGGAATAAGTTCATCAACTGCGAGAGATGCAGCTAAAAATTTAGAGAGACTGGATCAGTTGGAGACGCTAAACACACTGGTCGTCCAACAACACACAACAATGACAACAACCACCCGTGCATTGCAGGAGGAAATTAAACACTGCATCAACGAAATTCAGCCACATTTATGCAAAATGGTCATGGAAAATTTCGACAAAAGAGTGCGTATGTGCCAGCAAAGCCGTGGAGGCCATTTGCCCGATATGTTATTCCATAAATAACTCTATCCCATGTACTTTATGATTCAATAAAAAAATAAAAATATAAAGACTAAAAACTGTGTTTTCTATTTATTTCAAATCTTGCGTTAATTTTGAGACACCTTTATAAAGCTACTATAAATACTCCAATTTCAAAATACGTCAGCAATTGCAAGATATAGGTACTTTTAATTTCAATATTAAATTGGGTTATTTCATAGTCACCAAATAAATAGACATAAACAACTGATGCAAATTCCTTGTTCCAAAATTTTCATTTTGGTGGCACCCACGTGATTACTTTGATGCCACTCCACACACGCAATCGAAGAGCTCCGCGACTTTTTTTAAAAATATGACTCGATTGGAACGATTATATCACGGTATGGTAAAGGTTAAGAAAGTAAAATATAAAAATAATGGTTTGTTGTTGTTCGGCGTGTACACGTATGAAGTACCTAAAGGAATGGGTGTTAGGAGTATTAATATTAATGGTGGTTTGTTGTTGTCAAATTTTAATGAAACTATACAATTTCAAAAGATTAGCAGCTATGTTGTAAGGTATAAGTAAATATTTTACACATTTCAGATGAATAACACCCAGAAACAGTTGTTTAGATGGTATAAGGTGGTATGAATTTAGACATATTGGAACGAAAATTTAAACGATGACAATACAATATGCATAAATATTTTTAAAAAAAGTCATCTTCACACAAAGATTTAATTTTCGATGAGTAAATATTTTTACTGTTGCATAAGTGTGTCATAATCTATCGGATTTGTGTTTTGTTGGATATACACGTGTAGAATGTTCCAAACCCCTCTCCTATATATCTCGTCTATTCATTTACTAGTCTGTGGGTCATTTTTTTTTTTAAATTAAACATTTGTTTTGTACTTTTTTTTTGCAAAACAAATGAAAATACGTGGATGGTCATTCGCATTTCTAAAAATAAGATACTTTATTAGGTGAAATATCATAGGTACAAAATGCGAAAAAAACTTGATTTTTCTTTAACAATTAATAAATGCACATTCAGTGCAACCAACATTTAAACTTTACACAAAAATAGGTGTAACAATGAACAAGAGTATTATTTAGTATGGTTTTCGCATGTATGTCTAAATTCATACCACCTTATACCATCTAAACAACTGTTTCTGGGTGTTATTCATCTGAAATGTGTAAAATATTTACTTATACCTCACAACATAGCTGCTAATCTTTTGAAATTGTATAGTTTCATTAAAATTTGACACCAACAAACCACCATTAATATTAATACTCCTAACACCCATTCCTTTAGGTACTTCATACGTGTACACGCCGAACAACAACAAACCATTATTTTTATATTTTACTTTCTTAACCTTTACCATACCGTGATATAAAATACTCATATGCAGCCATGCTGTCAACTCGTGTTACCGCAAGAATGTTTTTAACATTTTAAATGTGAAAAAAGCTCTTGTTAGTTTAAATGGCTTTAAAATTATTAATTCTATGTATTCTTTTCTTATATAAATGTTAAACATTAATTACGAAAATGGTATAAATATCCTAATATAATTCGGAGCATTCATCAAGTTCTACACGAAACTACATTTTTTCTTATCTCTCTTCATTAAATTAGTGAGAAAGAGAGATCGTATATTCGTATGTTTGTTATTGTGAAATTAATATATCATCTCTATTTGTTTTACCGCAAATGGTATTTTTCCCATAATATTAATTTGATAACTGATTGAATTAAAAAATAATTATTTTTGCAAGATTCGCTCTACACAACTAGTTTTACACTAGTCAGTTCTAAGTATAAATATTTATCTTATAATTAACTAAAATATGAATTTTATGTTGCGTATATTAACCGATATATTACAGTTTGTCACTTCACGGTTTTGGAAGTGTTAACAGCGTTTTGGAGCTTATTTAAATTTCAAACGTGATGTGAGAAATCTCCTCGATGAACGCGAATTCTCTTCGTGTGCGGTATTCGACTGCAGCATCGCCATCGTGCAAAAGGGTGGATTATTATTACAACTTTGGGGTGGAGGGGGGGGGGGGTACCTACCGGAAAATTACTGCGACAGTTCGACCTAAATAGCGGTATCCAGTCGACGAAATGTACCGATGCGAATGTACGTTTGTTGTTCCAATAAGGTTGATTTAAGATCCGATATTCCAAGTTTTCAATCACGACATGAAATTTCGTCATACTGCAATATTTTATATTTTCCGTGAACACAGACACAGTGTTGTCTGTCCGCTGTTGCAAGTTTGCGAGATACATACGAATTGGGTACGATTCACTTAAAGCAATCAATGGAGTTTTATGGGACTTTATATACTACTAACTACTCCTAGTACTTGGATGATGTAACAATGTACAACTCAGCATCGGGCGTTTGCGCCCTGAAGACGCCTGAGTCCAGCACATTTTACACGGAAACAAGAACGTAGAATATATAAATATATAAGAGTATAAATAATAAAATAAAACACTCTGTTTAAACCACTATTTATCGATGATCGAGTTTCGATACCTATGGTATATTCTTCAGTAAATAGTGATTTAAACAAACTGTTTTATCTTATTATTTAGATAATAATATGCGGCCACAAAGTAATTTTGCTAATATTGAAGATATAAGATTATATTACATAAATGTTCTTGTTTATTTATATATGATATTAGCGGTCCATTCACGGCGTTACCCGGGCTTCAGATTTAATTATAATTAAAAATAGATAGATACGATATATATTTTTTCCTCAGGATTCTAGAGTGCAACTGAGCAAAATTTGTATTGACATTAATGTAATACACATTTATGTAGAAGGAGGTGGTGAACATTTATATATATGCCTATGTATTATCTTATCTACATACTTGTCATCACACCGTACCCTCAAGTGTAGACAGAGATAATAGATCGCCACACTCTTCTATCTCGTTTTCCATCGCAAACCTTCTCATATTCGTCAATTGTTAGAGCTTTTAACAGACCCGTCCTCCAATATATAGTTTACTTGATAATGTCACGTATTTAAATTATTTGGTTTAGATCGAATAAAGGGTATAGAATTATACAAATATAAACATACATATATACAGGGTGTAACAGACCCAGTCCACAATATTGTATGGGTGGATACCTGACAAAATTACGAATCGAAAATGTTCAAAAAATACGTGCATATTCTGCACCGTTACGGAAAATAGGATTGTTTGAAATTTTTACAAAATTATGTTAAACTTTCAGTCTACATAATTCGAAATAAATATCTGCGAAATTTATCCATTATTATTATATATCTTTAGTTCAGGCTCTAAATCATCTAATAAAAAATAGTTTGGCCGCTCGAATCTCGATGACCTTTAGTTTATTATATTCAATTTGGAATCAATAAAATATTTCCATTAATCGAAATATTCGCATAATTACGATTTTTTTTAAATTCTCACATCTCTGACATGGTTGAGATTGAGCATATATTCGTTGAATATTTTCGACTTATAATTTAGTCAAGTAAAGAGTGCTTTTTTAGAGGTTTGTTTTCGAATTAGCAACACTTTTTCCAGCGACAGCCAATTTGACAGCTGACAGCTGATTTGTGCTCAATTTGGTTTGCTATTTCACCATGGAGACTTACACCAGAATAAAGCTTGCAAATTTATTTCGTAAATCGTGGTTTAGTTCGCGAAACCACGATTGCGTCCATTTTATGGTCGACATAATCGACCAATATCTTTACCTAATACCTTTGGATTATTTTCTATGGCGATACCTAGAGACGATAGACGACTTGGAAGCTAACATTCGTCGTGTTATTGCCGATTTACGGTCCCAGGTGCTCCAAAAAGTGGTCAAAAATTGGACTTCCAGATTGCGTTTTATTCGAGTCAGCCGCGGCGCCCATATGCACGAAATACCTATAAAAAAGCACCTTATATCTATTCATAAAACATTATGGATTAGGTCTGTTACACCCTGTATATGGATTATGCAGATGTAAATAGTTTTAAAATTAATAAAATGCGAATAAGAAAAACATTAAATGACTCAAAACATCAACAAAAAAACAATATAAAAAAGTTAAACTTGAATTATTACATAAAAAATTGTAACTAAATATAGGTTAACTAAAAAAAATTCAAAAAATTATGACGTTGCATTTAGAATAGTAATGCAAAAAAATATATATAGTTACACACAGAATATTAAAGGAAATATAATAAACATACAGTAAAAATTTCAAAGAATCATACACAATAAACACATAATAAAATTTTAATATTTACTTAAGACTGACAGAGTTTCTCTGACAGCATTAAAAACCACCATCTTTCATACATACACCGGCCGGCCCAAAGATGGCTTCGCTTCAGACTTTTAGGCACTTAGACCGCTAATTGATTCAAGTCTATAATTTACGTTGGGGAAAATTCCTTGCTGCCGCTAAAACCTACCGACGAAGTAGGGATTGTGTCGTGACCGGAGATTGTTATTCTGGCACATTAATTGCATAAAAGCCCTACGCCCCGGGCTCGGCAAAATTTTGCGTGGTAGTTGTAACATCGCGCGCAAGATATTCCAAAACTAAATTATCATTACGGTAAGTATATATTTCATACAAAAATTGGAAAAAATCTAACGCGATTATGCATATGATATGAACATCCTATATTTATAAACTTACACCTAAATAGGCGCTGAAAATTGCGCATGACTGTAAATAAAAAAAATATATATATACAGGGTGGCCCAAAAAAAGTGAAAACATTTCGTAAAATGTGATATAATTACATCAAAATTGGTTTAACTATATCAACAATAGCTTAAATAGTTTACTCATTTACTAACTTACCTATTTACCTATATTACATTTTATTTCGACAACTTCCGGTCGCCATCTTTGATTATTAATTTTCTCGTTGTTTATATTTTGTTTTTTCAAATTGTTGCCCAGAATGACAAAAATCACTGCAGAAGACCGTATTCTGATCAAAAATTTGCGAATTGAAAAGCGTTGGGGTGCTAGGTAAATGATCAAAGGGTTTCAAAACAAAACCTGGAGTATAGCTAGACATTACAGCACAACTGGACATTACAGCAGGATGGAGCTCCATCTCACATAGCCAGAAATACAATCAATTTTCTTCGTCGTGGGAACTTTAATTTCATCGAGCCAGGCATGTGGCCATCGAACAGCCCAGATTTAAAACCAATACATTATGCAATATGGGGTGTTTTGATGATTTCTGATTAGCTAAATATTGTGCAATGTATAAAAATTACATTAAGAATTATAATTAATTATATTATATTTTGAAATAACGCATGTGTTACGAGATGTTCTCACTTTTTTTGGGCCACCCTGTATATCAAAATGTTCCTTTTTACATAAATTTGTTTGGCACATATTTGCATAGTTTTATTTTGAATCTATGTAGTTTTTCCTCCTATATTATATATATATTATGTTTTAATTTAAAATCTTCATCGCACTGTGTATCATTGATTTCTGAGATTTAGCCTTCATCCTGAACGGCAGTCTCAGTCTTTCTTTTCCTCTTGCATGATGTTCTTGCTCATGTTGCATTTGCATCAATTTTTCTGCCGGCATTTTCATTGTGAGGATTTTAATATATTTTCTGCTTTTGCAGTACTGATAATTGTTGCACTTCTTCTTCATTCAAATATATGTATCTACGTATAATTTCGAATTTTTCGAGATTAATACCAAAATTAGATCAAGACTAAATGACGAAACACTCGATAGTAAAAGTGTTTCAAACGGTTTCTGGCCGCATTAGTATTGTTACATGGTATCGGTACTGGGTGCGTTTACGACTGCTGAGAGTGTTGTTTCTGACCTACACAGGGGAGGGGTATGATTAGTGCATTATTCCTGTAATGACGTACGGAGCGCTGATATAGACTCACGGACGAAAGATGGATGTGTAGGTTTTTACAGTGGCATCGGCCATAAAATCAGTGGGCTGAAGAACCGAAGAAAAATAGCAACCTTGGATGAGAACTGCACAAGATAATGGCATCGTTTTAGATGAGTGCAAAACGGCTGATCACATAAAGTACTGACATTTACTCTTATTATTTTTTAACCACATTATAATAATAATATTACATTTATTAATTTTTTACTTTCATACTATATTATGTGTGATTGAATATGTTACAGTATTCTAAAAATAGGGAGCAAAGTTGTAGCAAAGTAAAAACACTTAATTCGATGCCCTGGCTGCTACACTTGTATTTTACTGTATTTTAGTAAACAGTGCTTTTACGGTATAGTAGTTAGTGTAATGTAATAATGTAAAAATAATATGAATAATACAAAATTTAAAAGAGATGAAAATCAACTCAATCTACACTTTCGCCATAACACACCATCATGGTTGGCATACTGCCTTCTGCGCATGCACGCTGAGAGTTGGTACGACTACGATCACGTGTTTGCAAAATTTAATCCCGATCGCGTTATTTGCCTTCCGGCTATTACAGTATAAACATGTCCGCTCCGCAAGCAGTTTGCACCGGGGAGGAACAACGAGCCGTGATCCGATTTCTCTGGTCGGAGGGTGTGAAAAGAGCTGAAATTCATCGGGGATAGTGCTGTATGTGTATCACGTAAAAGTGTTTTTTTGTGGATCGAGAAGTTTAAAAATAACCGGACGAGTGTGATGCACAAAGAGGAAGCAGGACACCCGCCGACCTCCACCGCGGACGA
Organism: Eubasilissa splendida; assembly: GCA_031772225.1. Taxonomy (NCBI): domain Eukaryota; kingdom Metazoa; phylum Arthropoda; class Insecta; order Trichoptera; family Phryganeidae; genus Eubasilissa; species Eubasilissa splendida. The sequence continues at coordinate 6,592,553 of CM062859.1, forward strand.
CAAGATTCAGCAAGCCCGAGAGATGGTTGTGACGATTCTAGAATAGGCGAGTTACCATCTGTGATGTAGCGCCTTCTTGAAACATCACACACGATTCTGCCGATCAATTCATCCACGACGAAGTTGGCTTTCGTAAAGTTTGTGTAAATAAATTGTACAACGAAAAATGTAGACAATTTTTAACTAGCCCCCGTAAATATTAAAGTAAAAATGTTCAAAGAATAAAAATAAATATAGTAAAATATGATTTAATAAATTAGTCATTATGGGTCAACATGATAGTCTAGAAAACAAAAGAATACGGTAGATGGATACTCCATCTAGCTGGAGAAACCTTGGAGTCAGCAGTGGAGGTGCGCCACAAGCCGTGTCCCATCTGATAGGTCACAATATATATCGATACTAACACGAAGGGGAAAAGAAGAAGACTTGTTAATTATTACATTTATTTAAAATACTAACTAAATAAAACACGTTGAACTTGCATATCAATATTCTTACTACTTTCAACGAAGCTAAGCGTTTGTGCTACGAAAATATGTTTAACTTAGTGGTTGGTTTTATTTGCAATTTTATATTATTTTGTATACATACATTTTATTAAATTCAATGTACGAAAACAGTGAAATGCAAATTTATATTTCATTTCATATCGATAATGGATTCCGTTTCGTTTATTGGAATGTAATTTATACGCGCCGTGTCCAATACAATTAAATAGTGAAAACTTAACTATATTAAAATAATAATATATAAATATATTAATAATAATATGTAATATTATTAGGACAACACATTCTTATTGTGAAGTTGTAATTATTCAGAACAGACGGTCTGTGATGTTTTAAACACTAACTTAATGTATTAATTATAAATATATACATATAAAATCAATTTTGTCGAAAAATATTATTGAATATGAATTGATAATTCTGGCGTCTGCAGTCGGTTTACTCAAAGGTATTTGAGATTCTGTAAAAACAATATAGATGGCTTTCAAATAATGGAACGACAGATGTATTAATTTGAAAAAGTGTAACATATAGGTTCGAAAATTTGTCATGAAAAATACTGACGCTATAACACAATAGGCAGTGTACTTCCCCGGATTGGAAATAGAGATGCAGGTTCGAATCCCGGTAGCTCAAAAACAATATTTTTCGACAAAATTGATTTTATATATTAATACATTAAGTTAGTATACATATGACATGACAGCATAAAATAAATATATATCGTGTCACTAGACAAAATAAAATAAAATTGATTTTATATGTATATCTTTCTAATTAATATATTTAATTCATATTTAAAATACGTAATATTAAAAGAATAAAACATGAAAAATGTATTATTCCCCGCTTGTCACGCGGTCTCTCCGTAACTAGTTACAGCGGATCACTCTCGACCACTCTCCCGCCTAAAACAAATTTATCGGTTACCACTCTCCCGCCCAAACTTCCGGATCCACGGTCATTAATATTATTAACGATATTAGTTATGTGTATGACATGGATATATTGGCGCCATCTATAGAGGAAAAAAATATAATTTAATTATCCTCAGTATCTCAAATACCTAAAATTGCAACTTTTTACCGAGATATGAAAGGAATTTGTTTTTTTTTTTGCTACGATGATAGCGTACTTGCAGTAATACATGTATTAAGAATTTTAATTAAAATCACTGATGAGATGTGATAAAGTGATTGCAACTAAGTCGATAATAATTAATATGGAAACCATTGCGATATTGTGTCTTTGGGGGGAGACGGTATACATACTTACCCGGGGGACCGACGATTTGTTGCTACGCGCCACTGCCTATCACAATTAATACTTGAAACTACGTTTGTGTGTGTTGGTGCTATGCTAAATATGTATTATATTAATTACGCTTTCATGTGTTTTACATTGTAATTTGTTCAGACATATATTACGTACACGAGTACTGTTACATTTAATTTGTATATATATTATATTTCATTATCAATGAACAATGGCTACGGTGGGTAGTAATATTATAGCAAACGCATGTGATAAGCATTTTTAAAAGGTTTAAAAAACATATTTTTTAATGTAGTTCATCTATTCTAACTTATGTTGTATTATTAATCTTTCCTCTCCGATGATGTAAACTGAGTTGACATTGCGTCTAATTATGTGAATATATCTGTAAATATATTAAATACAGAGTTCATATTTTAGGTATTCCTCCGTAATATATTTATGGATTGGATAAAATAATTACAATTTACAATTACAATATTTACCACAAGTAACGAAAAAAAAAAAATTCTCGAAGAATCTGACGTGAATTTGTCAATACGTGTAATTGTACGTGCGGAGGGATGCGGAAAGCGCAGTGCGCGAGGTGCCGGATGCCGATCGTCACTTTAGTGGCAGAGTATACAGTGTACGCCGGCCGAGTCAGACGTGTCTTATTCATATTTTTTAAATATTTTTTCTCATTTTTAGCACTTTTACACAATAATTGATTTATATATCAACTACTATCTGAATGATTAATACATGTAAGTAATAATTGTAAAACATTCATATTCGTCCGATTTAAAATCACTTACAGCACCGGAACGCGCGTTTTTATTTTAGCACCGTAAGGGAAAGGTTAAACTTTGAATGCTCTGAATAATATAAAATAAAATATATACTTAAATTGTACTCAAATATAAGTGATTACAGAGACTGAAGTGTGTCTATGTACATTCGCATTACATTATTATACAAATGATAACATTATGTTATTAAGTAGAACACATTATTATTGTGAAGTTGCAGTTTTTCAGAACATAGCTCTGTGATATTTGAATACAAATTAAATGTGTTAATTAGAAAGATATACAGATAAAATCAATTCACCCGGACTCGAACCAGGAACCCTTCCTACCCGGGGAAGTGCGCTTACTTATTACACCACGTCAACGTCGTAAGTTATGAAAACATTACTGTACGTCATTTGCGACGATTTACCTCAATCGCATGTCGCATACAATTACGCAATTATAAGTCTCGTCCATTGTCTTTGAATTTGTAATGGTATTTTGGCAAGTTTCAGAAATGCCCGCACTGCGAATAATGAGCAAAAAGTATTATATGTGGGCAACAGCGAGATGTGTTCAATCTTCAAGTAAAATCTCTAGATATCATATTCACCACCTGCCAAGCACGCGCGTATAGCCAGTACTTTGAAATAATCATATACATACATTTTAGGAGATTAAATTAAATATTTATCTAACAGAATATTATGACATTAAAATCTGAATAATATAATAAATCAATACAAAAATATATAACTTGTTGGTTGTGGATCGCGCTAATGCTTCACAGATCATAGATCAAGAGAAGCAATTTATTTGGGCGCGTTGATTGTAAATGAAGACGTCCATAATTTTTCCGTGTATAGTTTTCTGGGTTAATCTGCTGTGTACATCTGACCTTTCGGATCCCATTGTGGGGTCCATCATCACGACCGACGTAATGTATAACTGTTGTTATATACTGGCTTGCTATATCATATGGAAAGCAGAGTCTGTCGTTTTAATATGGATGACGGCCTAAAAATAAAAACCTCGTAGTATCCGGCACTACAAAACCATACGAGTCGAAGAACCCTCACAAATAGTGATCTAACAATAGATGAAACTTAACATAGCACAACACTACTCATTTCACACAACTCCTGTTTTCGACACGGTAGTGCAGCAAATCAGTGCCTAATAAACGACAGATCCTGCTTTCGACACGGTACTGCAAGACAGTACCTTAACCATAACGGTCATACTGACAACAACAACAATTTATGATCTGTAAAAACAATAAAACAATATATTTTTAAGTTTAGTAGTTATTTATTTTAGTTTAAATATTTAAGGATTATGCTAGAATAAGGCGGCACTGTACATAAAGTGTCGCGCCTAATTAATTTGAAATACTTAACTTCCAGTAAATTGTTTAGAGGGTTTTTTATCAGAATTTTTTTTACCCTTCCAATTCATGTATTAATATAAAACACATATGATGTTTATTATAATAAGGTAGTTAGAAAAAGTGTCAAAGTGATTAGCGCTGATGCACTTGTAGTAGTAGATTTGGCGGTCTAGCCGCATGTAGAGTACTCAGAGTATCGTAGACTCTGAGGAATTGGAAATTGAATTGGACAACCGTAAAATAGACGTATTCAAAATGAATTGCTAGAGAAGAATGTGGAACATCCCGTGGATAGCACGACGCACGAATTCCTCAATCATGCAACAAAACCAACCACAGCAAGCTGCGTCTACAACAGTGAATACAAGATTCTTTCAAATATTTGGCCACATTATACCTACGTCGAAAGGAAATTATTCTGGGCACAACTTTGGGCCGAAGAAGACCTGGAAGAGTGCTACAACGGTGAATAGATAAGTTGGATCTGGTTGAAGTCAGCTGGCAGGGGAGCGACCTGACGGCACACTGGAGCGACACTACGGCACACCATTTGAAAAACACTGATCTAGTACAATATGATTTTTTTATATGATGCGATCTTTAATAATAATGGATCATTTGTATAGCACCATTTTCGTAAAAACTTTCACCTCAAGGGCGCTTTACACATAAACTGTTTATAGTTTTAAAATTAAAAATTGTTATTTTCACTTTATGGAAATGATTTTTTAAAAAGTGCGTTTTTAGTTTCTCCTTCAATAAAGTCTCTGGTGCACTGTTTCTTATGACGGAGAGCAAAGAGTTCCACGCTTTTGGGCCTGCCACCGCAAATGTCCGTTCACTGAATTGCAACGGTTGGTTGGTTCTACAACCCTTCAGGTGCAGTTGAAGTACCTGAGAGTTTGACGTCTACCATTCAAATTGTCTGGGATACAAATTTCTTGAAGATACAGAAGCGCCATATTGTGTGTCGCCTTGTACATCAACCAGCACAATTTAAACTCAACTCTTTCAAGGAATCGGAGCCAATGTAGCTGATGTAAAAGGAGTGATATATGAGAGAATTTAGAAACTCCATATATTATCCGTGCAGCCGCATTTAGAATGGACTGTAATCGATCCAGCTGAAATATTGGCCGGCCAGCATAGATGCTGTTACAATAGTCCACACGTGACACCACAAATGCATTTATAAGTAGACGGGCTGCCTCAGATGTCTCCGAATACTTTTAATCTGTCTCAGTTGATATCAGCGTGCACTGACAGTTTTACTGATTTGTGTATTGATTGAAAGATCTGAATCAATGTGCCCGCCCAACAATGTAATTGCAAATTTAATTGATTCCTGTATTAAGTTTCGCCTTCTAGGTGTTGCTGTCCATAGTAGTTCTGTTTTGGATGGATTCAATGTAAGTCTATTTTGTGCCATCCGCTCGCCTATTTTATCTACGCATTTCTAGACTTTTCCATAATTAAATTAATTCTTCTTGTAAAAGTGTAACATTAAATAGTTAATATGAATGTGATATTGAAAGGGATCGATATAAAGTGCTTCGGTAATATTTTATGAACGCTCCTCGCCTTTTCCGATGATTTTAATTAAAATAAGAGTCATTTTTAAATTAAGTTTTGTAATTATATATTTTTTAAACGCTTTACGTGTCTCATTCACACGTATCATACCATCCCAGCTCGGTCTATATTTATTTATATATGTTTCTTCCACGTCGGTATTTACAAAGGTACTAAATATTATAAGACACAATGTTCAAGTACAACGTTCCTAACCACCGGCGAACCCTTACAATGTTCCGAAATTTATTATTTATTTTAATGTACGAAAATTCTATTTCAAAAGCGTTATTTCTGCCGTTCTATTTTTAACGTTCTGGGGGAGTCTCCTATAAAACATTTTCTATTTTAATGGAAAAACTTATTTTTTTCAAACGAAAACCTAAGAAGGTTTTGACGGCCCTTCGTAATCTTATATGTACAGTTATCTGGCAAATCTAATGTGTCCTGCCACACATCAATGGTCAAATACACGCGGCAGATTAGCCCAAAAAATTGTACACAGAATAAAACATAATAATTTATTATTATAACAATTGGTGGGTCCAAAAATCGTCAACTATGTCAAAGATATAAACATTTCAAAAAAAACATTATTATGCGATTATTTCGATTAATTGAAATATTTTATTAATTAATAATTAATAATAATGGATAAATTTCGTAAATATTTACTTCGAAGTACGTAAACTTAAAGCATACATGATTTTATTAAAAAATTAAACAATAATATTTTCCGAAACGGTGTGAATTTGCACATATTCCTTGAATATTTTCAACTCGTAATTTAGTCAGGTATCCACGCATAAAATATTGTGGACTAGGTCTATTACACTCCCTATAACATTCTTAACATCAATTTCTAATCGGTCGAAACCTTTGATATTTCGGTTTACACGGGTCCGATCAGAGAGAGCCCTGCTGAGTTGGCGAGATTAAACACCATTCCAGAATGGCCTAGCCGCAATGCACCAGGGACAGAACCTGTGAAAACAGCATGGGAAAGGTTGATGATAGGGATGATAATTCATTTCTGTAAGCACCATCCGGTACTAGTACGGCGGCTTGCATGACATTGTATACTTTCTTACGATACAACTGTTGAATCCTAATGTGACCTGTGTCCCACACAGAATGAGACATGATGATATAAATCTCAGTACCGTGCACACGTGTTGAGATTTGATCTAGAGATCAGCTTGAGGTTGATAAAAAGAGACAATGCTAGACTCGACACATTCCCACAAACGTCTATATAGATAGATACATACAACTATTCATTCTGAAAGTTAGACGGTTAAATTGCAAACATTCATAAACTGCTGCATGAGAGCTTCAAATTCATTCAACTGCCATACGGAACACTGTTATACATCAACATTTGAAGTACAACAAGCGTATGTGAAGTGAGACGGCGAATCTCTGAGACATCGTGAGTACACGGGGACTACGAAAGTCGAGAGTTGTCTACAAAGAATTTCACAGGAACGTAATTCCTGTCTCACTCTGTATCGAAAATTTCATAAAAATTCGCAAACACAGACGAAAAGTGTTTAAAAATATTTAGGTATCTGTTTGAAGCCCTACGATTTGGTGTCACTTTTAAATATTTCAAATGAATCGCAAATCTTGTTTATGTGCGTGCCCTTGAATAGTAGAGATTCGATTCTAGAAATCGTGTAATTGAGTGAAAAACTTATTTGTACCAAAAAAAAAATGCGTAGTTGCCGTAAACAACATTGCTCTAATTAAAATATATCACCGATAAAGAATATATCTTAATTATTACGTATGTGATTGTAGGAAATTTTAAATAACATTTTTTTATATGACATACCTACCTACGAGTAATTTTTATCCGAGTGAATAAAACAGATTAGCTAACTTGACTGGCATATCGCCTAGCATTCTCCTACTAACATTGATTCAATAGAGTAAGTAGCGGGCGTGAGTAAGTTTTAAATATTTTTTTTCTTCGTCTAATACTTCATTTCAGAAATGAAAAATTATTGATACTATTTTTAATTTCAAGTGTTTTTGGATTCTTTTCGTTTCTTAAAAAACCCCCAACCTCGTCCAAGCCCTGAATATTTTTTATATAAAATAAAACAGTTTTCTAGCGCGCAGCTGATTTATTTTAACTGCCAACGATCCGTCAAGTGATTCAATTGCATTTGTCGTAGATTACAAATATTTTCGAGGTAGCCCCCAAAAGTTTATCAAAAATCAACCGATCTATAATGTTATCAGACTCTAAATAATAGATACGATAGTGTAATTAATATGTGCACTAATAGTTGAATGATTTCTCGCTTGTTTTCTCTCCTGAACTGAAATATCTCAATACACTAATAATAATAGATGAATGTGTGTAACTTTTGCGGTTTAACCTTTACCATACCGTGATATAAAATACCCGAACGCAGCCATGCTGTCAACTCGTGTTACCGTAAATAATAGTTTAAAAAAATGTTTTTCTTAGCTTAAATGGCTTCGATGGCACGAATTTATTCTAAATACTGAGCACTCAAATTTAAAAAAAATATTAATAATATAAATTAGAGCATTCATTAAGTCCTATACAATGTATCCTTCCTTCTTATATCTCTTCATTTAATTTGTGAGAAAGAGAGAATTATATTTGTATGTTTGTTGTTCTTTTCACTGTGAAAATAATGTGTGATCTCTGTCTTTCATATCACAAATTATATTTTTACCAACGTATTAATTTTACAACAGAGTGAATGGAAAAAATTATTGTTTTTGTACGATTCCCTTTTCACAATTGAATTTTCACTAGTCATTTCTAAGCGCTAACATTTTCTTTAGGATTATCTCAAATATGAATTTTATGTTGCATGTGTTTACCGAAATATTACAGGTTTAATTATGATGGTAGACCTGTGTTACTGCATGCTTTGGGAAGGGTTAAATATTCATTTTCCAAATAGAAAAACAAATTTCATCTATGACGCAGCTACCAATTAGTGTGACAGATGAACAATCGCGGTTATATGAAATTTGAAATTGTTCGTTATCGCTGCAGGCTAATTAAATTATACTGATTTAATGTATTAATTATAAATATATACATATAAAATCAATTGTCGAAAAATATTGTTTTTGCGCTACCGGGATTCGAACATGAATCTGTCTATTTCCAATCCGGGGAAGTACACTACCAATTGTGTTATAGTGCCAGTATTTTTCATGACAAATTTTCGAACCTATATGTTACATTTTTTCAAATAATACATCTGTCGTTCCATTATTTGAAAGCCGCCTACATTATTTTAATACATTAAATTAGTATTTAAAACATCACAGACCTGTGTTCTGAATAATTATAACTTCACAATAAGAATGCGTTCTCCTTAAATATTTAAATTATAATAAAAATGTGTAAATATAATAACTAACTAACTAACTATCGTACCATCATGCAGTTTCCCCGCGGGGGTAGGCAGAGGATAGAGCGCCACGTTCTTCTATCCTGACACAGAATTCTCGTCTCATCCGCATTCATACATACCAAGCTGGCTGGTTATTGTGGCTTCTAACAGGACCATCTGGTTTACCTGGTAGTGCCAAGTCTTCTGCAGACGTCCTCCATTTCTGGTGCCATCAATCATGATGATTATCATCACCTCATTCATCCGTTCCATATGACCAAACCACCTAAGTGATCTTTTCTTAATCTTACTTTTAGCTTTACATTCTTTCCTTATTTCTTTGTAATGATAATGATTTCGTATATTTGTTTGCAGACGGTTGTAATGTAGAAGCAGTTGGAAATGAAATAGCTGTAGAAATTGGTAAAGTTCGCTTAAAGAAAGTGTGAAAAATTTAATTGAAATTGAAAATGAAATTTAATTAAACTTGAGGTAAAATTTTATTTAATTTTTTAACAAAAATAGCGCTATATAAATTATTCCATGTTATTATGTCAACGAGGTTCAATCTGAAATTCGTTATATCAGAGTCCAATGGACCGTTATATCAGGATCTACTATAATTAAAAATCCCTTGATAATTGGAAAACTTTCTGAAATAAAGATGAGGATATCGTTCAAATTTCGACGTTTTTAATAAAACGAACTTACATACCTACACATTTAAAAAATCCGATCTTAAAGGTTACAGGTTAATTAAACTGTCTAATAGTCTGTAGGTTGACTAAATATTAGATTAATTCAGAATTTAGATTAAGTAAGAACCTACATATTTAAATGTTAATATTTTTTTTAATCTTATCGCAGATATTTCGTATGTATATTTTTAAGTAGGTGGTTTCATAGATTTCTATAATACATTTGGGAGAGGTCTTGCACCATGCTTTGAAATTGTTTTATTTATGTATTACGTAGGTAGACACCTAAATAATCAACGGATACATTAAATACGGCGCTGTCACCATAAAAACATTTTATTTATAAATAAAAACACTAATCTATAATAGAAAATATTACAAATACCTAACAATATTTTAAAATACTAATATTCTTTAATGAAATGCCAATATATAAAATACTCAAATCTAAATGCGAGTACCTACAAAAAATACTGCAATAAACAGGCTTTTCAATGCTAGCATCCACTAACCCAGTCCAATCAAACCTATCTAGGGAGCCAAGGCCAATCAAACTATGAAACTAAAGCCAGGCTGATAATCTTCACAATAATTCAATACTCCGTACCTGTACAGATAGCACATCGAAGTCGCTGATCCCTTCAGAAGCGCCGAATCGTCTCTGGACACAAAACACTACACCACTCCTTGCGAAGACACGATCCGGGAAACCATCATTTGTTTTACACACAACGCCAAAATTATGCAGCGGCCCTCTCTGAAAGCACTTTTCAAAAAACGAACACTTCCATCAATTCACAAATGTCAAATATTTTTTCACGCGCGACATGCTTCCAACTCGTGGTCCCCCGTTATAATGTAGGAATATTTACAATGGCAGCACTGAATTCCACGACCGCGACCGCTAGTCCGCTTCACTGGATGACAGCAAATGCGAAAGCATTCAGACTCGGCGGGATTGACGCCATTTTGTTGTTGTTTCTCTCCTTTCGCGACATTTTACAGGATTTCCACCGTTTCCAACATGAGACAGGTCGTGTGGGACGATTTTTACTCGCGGAGCGTAGATCGACCGCCCGCTGAAAATTATGCAATGCTCGGTCGGGCGAGAGGCGGGTACGTGTGTGCGTGAACTCTCGTGTGTGTGTGTGCGAGACCAGCCCTGCTGAGGACAGGGCGCCTGCCTTCTGTGGTGGTGGTAAACACAGGGGCGCGCGCAGGTCGCTTCGTTCTCCTCAACTGATTAATTAATTCACACGTGATAAATAAATTGTCCATATTAAGTTTACGATTTGACAAGATATAAAAAAAATTCAACGTGTTGAATTATATTTCATATTTTTATTTTTTATCTTTGTTTTATTAACCACTAAAATGAGTTTAAATACATCTACCGGTTTCGAAAAATACCATTTTCTTCTTCAGGATGTCATAACTTACATAATAATAGGAAGAAAATGGTATTTTTCGAAACCGGTAGATGTATTTAAACTCATTTTAGTGGTTAATAAAACAAAGATAAAAAAATAAAAATATGAATCTTAACCACAAAGATAACATTGCTGATTTTAAAAGTAGAATTATATTTCGTTTAAAAATCGTATAACTATTGAATTGTCTGTTTGCAAATATGTCTAATAGATGTCGTGTGTCTTGGGTACGATTGCACCGATTTGTGCATTCGATGAGTACCGTAACCTGCAAGACATTGCAATCACTGCAACAATAAATATATGGAATTTCCAAATTCTTCCATATAACATCCCTTTTACATCAGCTACATTGGCTCCAATTCCCTGAAAGAGTTGAATTTAAATTGTGTCGGTTGATGTACAAGGCGACACACAACATGGCGCCTCTATATCTTCAAGAACTTTGTATCCCAGACAATTTGAACGGTAGACGTCAAACTCTCAGGTCAGCCTCTACTTCAGCTGCAGGAAGGGTTGTAGAACCGATCAGCCGTTGCCAGAAGTCTAAATTTAGTGAACGGGCATTCGCAGTGGCAGGCCCAAAAGCGTGGAACTCTTTGCCCTCCGTTATTAGAAACAGTGCATCAGAGACTTTATTTAAGAAGAAATTAAAAACGCACTTTTTCAAAAAATCATTTCCATAAGTGAAAATAACGATTTTTTCATTTTAAAAAACATATTATGTGTAAAGCGCCCTTGAGGTGAAAGTTTCTACGAAAATGGCGCTATACAAATTATCCATTATTATTATTATTATTAATAAAAAAAAATGCCTTCGACCATTTCTAGAAATATCACGATGTACATATTCAAATAGCGAAAATACAGATGTATTATATTACAGAGTTAGTGTAGGTATAATATGTCCAATTGCTAATTAAAAATGCACTTATTAATCTTCATTATCTTTAGCTGAAAATTAAATTAAATATAATAATAAAATCAAAAATATTTTTTACGTAATACGACAATATCTAAAAAAAAATACAAATAATATTGGTAATCGATAGTCTTTTGGGAGAAAATCTGATCTGTAGGATGTGTGATTTAAAAATTATGAAAAAATCTTCTTTTTTTTTTTGTATTTATTAATTTTATTTTTATTTTTGATTGATATTCATGTGAAATCATTTATTAATAATTAGAATTCAATTTCGGAAATCCATCAGTTTGAATAATGGTAGGTAAACTAAAAAGTTTATAATAATAGAATTTATTGAAATTTGAAAATATTGAGTACCTAACTATTTTGCTGAGTCGTAAAAAATATTATACTTGTCCATGGTATGAATCCGTTAAAAATTATCTTCGTGACTGGAAAAAATAATGCTTAGCTCCTTCGTCTAGCTTGCACGGTTTTTTTTTAAATTCTATATATATTAATTTGTTTAATATTTAAAAACAAAGTAGATGGCTTTCAAATAATGGAACGATAAATGTATTCATTTGAAAATGTTGATGGCACCAGAAACGGAGGACGTCTGCAGAAGTCTTGGCACTACCAGGTAAACCAGATGGTCCTGTTAGAAGCCACAATAACCGGCGAGCTTGTGTGAGAAGATGTATGAATGCGGATGTGTCAGAACAGAAGAATGTGGCGCTCTATCCTCTGCCTACCCCCGCGGCGAAACTGCGTGATGGTACGATAGTTAGTTAGTTATTATATTTACACATTTTTATTATAATTTAATTATTTAAGGAGAACACATTTTTATTGTGAAGTTGTAATTATTCAGAACATAGGTCTGTGATATTTTAAATACAAATTAAATGTATTAATTAGAAAGATATACCTACATATAAAATAAAAATGGATTGTCGTCAATCCACTGCGTTGGTATAGCATAATCGGATAATACACGTTCTCTAGATTGGAAGAGATCCAGGTTCGAATCCTGGCAGCGTAACAACAATATTTTTCGATAAAATTGATTTTATATGTATATCTTTATATGTGTATTTAATTAGTATTTAAAATATCGCACACCTATATTTGAATAATTACAATATCACAATAAGAATGTGTTCTCCTTAAGAATATATATTTTACATAATATCCCGATATCCTTCTGTGTTATGCGTAAGGAAATTGGAAAGGAAACTAAAACAATACGTTGATGTATGATTTCCTTTGAAATGTACGAATCAGGTGGACAAATGACCTTTTTGTTCTGAAGGGAAATTTTTCAAATAGAAAATAAACAAGTCTATTTCTATTGTTAGAAATATCTCAATGGGAAATATTTATTACAATGTTGCCGTACTGTAGGTAAGTATTATTTAAATTATTACATTTTTTCACAAAACTCGTCCTATATATGCCGTTTACGTCTGTCCTCAGGTTTTAAATATTAATGACTATTAATAAGGTATATGAAATGATCTGACGATATAGAATTCCGTCCTGGACACGAATGTCCTTGATTGCACAAATTAAATTTTGCTTTTTTCTACTTTAAGTACTAGATAGCTAGAACTGTTGATATGAATGTTTCAAAAACAAATTATTACATTAACTCACCAAATTTATATTGACAAAGACTTCATATGCTCAAGAATGAAGTCAGTCAATGCATTTTTTTAAAATGCTTAAATATGCGTACACGGAGTATGGTACATAAATATTCTTACTATTTTCAAACTAAGTTAAACGCTTGCGCGACGAAAATAGGACTATCTTTCTGGTCTCCCGGAATGAGACTCGAATCATTATCAAACATAATATATATTAATGTAAAAAATAAAACAATCAAATTATTATTTTCTTTGTCGTCATCTTACTATGTTGATGTAGTTTAATCGGTTAATGCATTTCCCCGGATAGGAAAAGATCCTAGTTTGTATTTCGGAAGTAACAAAAATATTTTTTTCGATAAATTGATTTCATCTGTATATCTTTTTAATTGATAGATTTTAATTTATTTATATAGGTGTTTTGTTTACGAGGCAATATATGTGCAGTGAATATTTCATGCCAAACACATTGCAATAAACCAAATGATGAGACGATCCAAAATGATTTTACGTCGGCTCAGCACATTACCCGAATGGTGCCAGAAATACATGTGTTCAATGCTTACACGAAGGTGGAATTGTACGGTATTTTAGTAGAAATTGCGTAATTTATATGTTGTTGCACCGCGAAGAGCAAATTCTGGCCGAGATTTCAAACTGATGCACAGTCCACGTGCTCGTAAATAACTCACGCTTGAAGAGCTGTAGATAGTTCTAGACTACTTATTTTCATGACGCAACTTCCATAAAATTTCAATGCACTACTCTTCATCAAAGTTTAAAATTATATACGTGTGTTTTTTGCACCAATCTTGTCATTGTTAAATAGTTCAAAATTCAATGAATAATATTACAAGGAGTTTATTTGTCTATTTTGAGATATGGCTTCAGATCTTCGGGTCACTTCTGTAATTCGAACTAATAACGGTTAAAACCGTTATTTAAACCGGTGTTTTAACCGTTATTGTAACTGTGATTGCGTTCAATTGTACGGATGATTGGTAAATCACAGACACATAACGGTTTACCATCACTCCCTCAAATATAAAGCTACCTTCAGACGCCATAATATAAATATATAAACTCGGAGGTTAGAATTAGAATTACGATAAAGTTTACAATTGTTATTCGTAATTTTAAATTATTATCGTTCTTCCAGTTCATGGGTTATCACTACTATTGTAAATATGACATTGAGTAGGTCAGTTCAACATGGAAGAAACGCACGTGTTACAAACACTAATTTGGGATTAATTATTCCTAATTAAATCTATTGAATTGAACCAATTGAAGAATTGATTGAGGATATTAGAATTTGTCGTTCCCACACTGAAAAATAAATTATCAGTATCCTAACGCATTCGTGCCATTTTTAAACTTTGTGGCAAAAATAAAGATGTGTCTTATATTATTTTTAATTAAATTAAAAAAGTCAAATTATAATAAATATTATTATTGCGTACTGCTATCCACTGTTTATCCTGGTTTATCCACTGTTTGAAAATGGCCTTAACCGCCGAAACAGCTGTAACATATAATAATGCTTACGCAAACTAGCAGAACTCAATTATAATATTTATTATAATTTGACTTTTTATATTTAATTCAAAATAAACACAAACACATAAATGAAGTTCTACAAGGCTAATCTGTAATAAATTGTTAAATTAAGACACTTAGTAAGTATATCGTTTTATTTTTTTTTTAATATTGTATAGTTTATTATTGTTTTAAATTATTGTTAACTTAACAGACAATAGGTACAATTTAACACCATTATTTATTACTCAAGAACAAAACTTACAAAAGAAGTGACGAACATATTAACAGGTGTACAAAAGTGACAACCTCAAATAATTAGTTAGGTATATATATATATATTTTTTTTTATTATACAATAACAATTTGGTTTTTCACAACCGCACCGGATTTATATTACATAATAATAAAACCTCATAAATTTTTACAAAATTTAACAATTTAATTAACGTGCTTGAAAAGGGAAATCTTCATAATTGGTAATTAGTTTCATTAATAAATAATGCAATTAATTGAGACGAATAAAATGTATTTTTAATTATTGAAATATTAAGTTTTTTATTTACGTACTAGTATTTTTAATAAATAAAACATATAACTTAAAAACATTAACAAAATAATAAAATACACAAAGAAGGAAAAATAATTTCGAAAGATTAAAAAGTATGTTATAAAATCCAATAAATTTGTTATTGATTTATCAAATAATGTTCAAGAAGTCTTTTCGATCCGTAGATATGTGCGACGAAAGAAATGGAGATAAGAATCCTGGGATTAAAAAATACATAGCGAAAAGAAACTCACAAATTCACTGTTGTAAAATTTTAAACACAACGTTGTCGGGAATCGAACTGCCGTGTTGCGTCGACCCCGGACCCAAAGTTGAATATTAAAATGGTCGGCTGTGCGGAATAAATTATTTAAAATGTCGGCACGAAGAAATGAAAATCGTCCTATAAAACGTCGAGTATTTTTACACCGCCGAAAAGTATTTTTTTTCCACTCCGCGCCAGTGAGAGTTCAATGTACCGGCGCGCATGCGTCCTCCCGCTGCCGCCCTAGCCGCGAGGGGCGCTACAGGTCCGAACCTTAGCGCTGGACTCGACCACCGTCCGTGGAAAACTCGTAGATGCTTCGAATAGCTGGACTTCCGAGTTACAGGGGTTAGAGTTGTAAGAAATTGGGTTTATTTATTTGTTATTTTCTATTATAGAGCATCAACAGTTCAATGACACAACCTATGTTAGAATACATGAACTACATTAACAATAGTCATTTTAAACCTGTTCATCGTATACGTTCACTATAGTATGACTACTCACCGCAGCCTGTAGATACTACAGTAGGTACAAAATGTGCATTGGCAATTAAATGCAATGTATACAAAGACGAAATGTTTGTTGCAGTGTATTTCTGAACAGATTCCAATCAAAATACCTGAAAGCGTAAAATAATAGGAACATAGTTACACACAAATAATTATATTATTAAGGAGAACACATTCTTATTGTGAAGTTGTAATTATTCAGAACAGACGGTCTGTGATGTTTTAAATACTAATTAAATGTAAAAATGAATTGTTGATTCTGACGTCTCCTATCTGACTACCCAAAGGTGTTTGAGATTCCGTAAAAATAAAGTAGACGGCTTTCAAATAACGGAACGATGGATGTATAAATCCGCTGTAGCATAGTTGGTTAATGCACCTTACCCGGATTGGAAATTGATTTTATATGTATATCTTTCTAATTAATATATTTAATTAGTATTTAAAATAATTATAAATACATATTTAGCACCAATTTATATTTTTATTTTCAGTCTAAAGGTAGACATGCGTACATTCACAGAATACGTGTCACATGTTCTCGCTATGTTTGTACTAAGCTAAACGATTGTACTATGTTAATAGGATTCGCCACGTTATGTATCAAAGTGGCAGGCAGATTATTCCGGGCACAACCGAAGAAGATCTCGAATAGTGCCACAATGTCGATGGATGCGTTGCATCTAGCTGAAGACACCCTTGAGTCGGCTGCGAGGGTGACCTAGGGCCGGGACTTGTGAAGCTGCATTACGAACCGAATCTCATCTGATCGAGGCCACTATATATCAATACTAAAGTGAAGGAGGAAAAAATACAAAATTGAATGATTAACAGTTGTTCAGATAGTTTGATCATATGTAATAAATGAGTTAGGTAAACATATGAAGAGATATGTATATACGGCAAAATATTATTTGATCTGGAACAAGGCTTGAACGCTCAATCGCTACAGAATCAACAGAATCATACCTTTATAATTATAACAAATTTTTTTTTTTTTTTTTAATGGAACGATTACATGTATTGATTTCAAAAAAGGTAACATATAAGGTCGAAAAATTGTCGCTAAAAATAATGCCGCTGTAGCTTAGTTGGATAAAGCACCTCCCCCGGTTAGGGAAGAGATCCAGGTTCGAACCCCGGTAGCGCAACAACAATATTTTTCGATAAAATTGATTTTATATGTGTATCTTTATAATTAATATATTTAATTCATATTTATAACAAATTTGACGTGCATATTTTATCTGGCCGTAAGACACTCGCCTGATCAATTGATTGGGGGTCGAGCCCTGTTCAGGGAAACCACCAAGTTTGTCATATTTTTCATTGCAAAAGCGCTTAGTTTAATTTGGGACAAAAATGATTATATAAATGTGTTGCCGGAGAAGGATGGAAAGATTAAGTCGGACTGAGAGAATTACACATAACGAGGTTCTGAATTGGAGAGGTCATTGGATAGGACACATTTTTTGACACAATACACACCTCAGAAATGTATGTAAGTGAGCGAAGGAAGGCCTGGATAAAAGTACATCCACAAATAATGAGCTAGGCGAATGCAGACAACTTCTGGATGCTGTCCACGACAGATGTACATAGCGAGCATTCCACTGGCAATAACACAATTGAATATTCGGTGAATGCGTCACTATTTAAAAAATAAGTAATAATATTCAATACGCATATTATTTAATTATGAGCTAACGCATGGACGCGCATGTATCCATAAATGTAATTGTTTTGGAAGATATCTTCATAAACAATAAAAAAAAAATCATCAAAAAAATCAACAAAGTACGCAGTTGCCAAAAAAGTGCAAAAACTTAATAATTTTGTTTGTAAAGTGTTTGAAAAGTGAACAAAAAATCCGCGATCTTAAATACAAAGACAATCAATATTAATGTAATATACATAATAATTTACTACGAATAAACTTACAATCTGTAGAACACTCGCGTTAGTGATTTGTCTTCCACAGGCGCATTGCTAATACGTGGATGTACAAACGTGTTAACGTACATACGTTTTTAGCATATGATTACACGCATTTTAGATAATTAGAGTAGTAAAAGAAACACTAAAAAATTATAGTATTTAAAAGAAACATATTTATTATTACAAAGATATCCTAATCGGATCGGGGACCTAACGCTTGGACAGCACTCTTCCACCGCTTTCTGTCCTGCGCTGTGTCGATTACTTGGGGCCACTGACAGTTCTATCTTTCTTCGCATAGTCTCTCCATTTGCCTTTTCCGTGTTCTCCCGGCTCGTCCTACGGGACTTCTTCTCTCTGGCACTGATGAGAAAATCTGTTTAGGCAGTCTTTCGCTTTCGAGATTTTTGTATTTGGAGCGGCAGCGGGTTCATCCCAAGATCCTCTCGAATAATATCGTTTCTAATTTGATATTTTAACGTCACTCCCGCTACTCTTCTTAAGTATCTCATATCTTCAGCCTGGATCCTCTCCGTCAGTATCCAAAATTGATAGTTATTGGTCAGGAGGGGGAGAAAATCGCCAGTTTTGTCTTATTGTTGAGCTCTGCTTTATACGTAGAACTCTTGACTATCCCTTTATCAATTTCCTTATCCTGTCGCGTCATAAATGAGAATATACTCGTACATCAACAATTAAAAATTGTGCTAACTCACTGTTCTCCAGAGACAAATAGGTGAGCATCTTACAACCAAACCATACAAGGCAAGTTAGATAATTTCCAATCATACACAGGCATTTCTTTTAGGTATAAATTTGAAAAGGTGTATTTACACGTGAGAAAGTCGTCGGGAAAAACTAATCCGATTCTATACATTCACGTATTTAAATGTTATATGTAATGCAATAATAGTGTACATAAAGTACTTTTTTGAATACGTAGGTACTTATTAGAATACGCTGACACGTTTAATTTTCCCGATATAAATATAAAAGCGTGCCTATCTAAAAGTATCTCTGATGAAAATCAACCAACAAGTGAAATAAATAGAATTTTAAGGTATTTTTGAATAATGTAAAAAATAAATATAATATTATAACGGTTATTTTTATACTGTACGTACTTATTATCACGCAATTTACCGAGGCGAAATGTGAAGACATGTATAAAGATAGAACACCTTACTCTTCCGTCCTGATATACAATCCTTGCTTCATCTATATACAGTGAATCCTCCATCTATCGTTTTTGAAGGGACCTACTAAAATAAACAATGAATGCGGAAATATAGAAAAAAGTTACATTCATACATCATATTCTAAAAAAGATAATTGTTGATAATAATAAAGAAAATTGTGTATACACGACAAGCAAACGACCAACACACTCTTATTTAATTTCAATTACTTCTTCAATATTGTTTTTTTAAATAATCTTACTTCAAATTCATTTATAAAAAATATCCCAAATTCTATACAGCCAACTTTTTACGTTAATAACAAATTAAATAATTATATATTAAATAATAACGATATTTTAAAAAAATCGGGGGTCTACCAATTAATTTGCAATGATTACATTTATTTTTATATAAGTAAAACCTGCAGATATTTTGATATTAGAATTAAGGAACATTTGAGATGCCTAAATAACAATAACTATTCAGAATTTTTCAATCACCGTTTGGAAACAAATCATTCCTTTGATATTAATAAGGGTTTAGAAATCACACATACTAATACTAGGGGTTTATAGTTAGATAAATTTGAAATTTTAGAAATAAGAAAAAGTGTTTATAGCAAGGTTAACATTATAAATAACCAAATTCTCTTTGCAAATAGTCACCTATTAAATTTGTTTTCATATTAGTTCTTACTTATTCACCATTTTATAGTTTTGTTTTTATCTATGCTTGTATTTTTGATATAGGTATCGAAACATAGTAGTTTAAACAAAGTATTTTGTATAATTATGAATTTCAATTAATTTTAGACGTAAATCGCGGAAAAGACAAACGTAAAATAGGGTTTTTTAATGTACTAAAATGAGACATGACTGCATAAACAACACGCAAACGGAGGGAAAACATGAATTCCAGGCATGTAAAATCGGAGTTCCACCGTAATATTAAATAGGTATTTAACATTCGAATACTGAAAATAATGATAATGCAGAGATAAAACTATTATTTATACAAACATTTTATGATACTTGAATGTAGGGATCATACGTCAACCGTGTGATTCATTATATGTCACACAATAATTGACTAATCTGAAATTTAATAAATCAATTTTTGGTATTATTTACATCATTTGTTTATTAAAAAAAATTCACGGGACCTTCCACAAGGGCTACAGAACACAATGTATGATAGATTACATTATATTTTTTCTATTCCAAAAACACTAATAAACATCACATATATATATGTAGCGACCATGATTCAAATCTACCGCCATCTCAGTCGGCATCGACGCTAGCGACAGCGCTGCCGGCTGCTGCCACAAGTCTGGCTCAATTCACCGCCCAGTTTCAGCGTTTCACAAGGGCGGTCTTGCCGGCTCGCCTTAGCCGAGCAAGACCACCAATTCATTTCATTTCATAATTTCTTACATCTTCATTCACTGTATTCATTTCTATCTGTCTTCATTGTTTTTATCATTCGTCACAATAAACTTCAACACACGCGCCAATCACATGTATTTCATTTAACCACCGTCCTAACCCCCAAATATATACTACATTAGTACAGTTTTTGCGACCATTTATTTATCATTTACGAAACGGTTTAAATTGTTTTTAAAAATCTTAAAAGTCGTCAAGTATTTTCAAATATTAATATTGTGCATTACAAAATTATACCATTATTTTTTTGTAGTTTTGTAGTACCTACGTTGAAACGATTTTTAAACACGCGAACATCATGGAAGGCAAAATGGCAAAGAAAATATGTTGTAGTTTATGATATCATTCCTGCCTGAGTGCCAACCTATGTATATTAATCGTATATTCAAGTTGCAATCTTTACGTACCTACGTTTATATGTAGTTTGTTTAATGTTAAATAATAAAATTTAATTTAAGAATTAGGCGTTTAGCTTTAAAATATGTTTTTAAACAAGCTTTACGATTAATTAAAAAAGAGATGAATTTTTAAAATATGTCTATAATATTTACAATAATATAATATTTTACATATGAATTAAATATATTAATTAGAAAGATATACATATAAAATCAGATTACGAAAAATATTGTTGTTGCGGTATTCGAACCTGGATCTCTTTCCAAACCGGGGAAAGTGCATTATCCAACTATGCTACAGCGACGATATTTTTAGCGACAAATTTTCGAACCGATATGTTACCTTTTTTGATATTAATACATTTAATAGTTCCATTATTTGAAAGAGCCATCTACCTTATTTTTACGGAATCTCAAATAGTGTGTTCGTTTCTGTTTTTACTTTGAGTAACGTGTCAGGACAACG
The DNA here is from genome assembly GCA_031772225.1 of Eubasilissa splendida. Lineage (NCBI taxonomy): Eukaryota > Metazoa > Arthropoda > Insecta > Trichoptera > Phryganeidae > Eubasilissa > Eubasilissa splendida. The sequence goes on from CM062859.1 coordinate 6,614,448, forward strand.
AACTCTGTTACTTGGAAGGGTTGGTGTTTAGGTTAACCAACGGGCTAAAAAAAACTGTTGGGACTAAAATCTACCCTTAAAACAAAAAAAGTTTATATTAACCGAGAACAAAGGATTACAGATTATAAGAGGCCCGAAGCCATAGCTCCGCGTCATCACCGCGTTTTGGGTATCGGTCATGGTATCAGTTCTTCTTAAATAAATTCATTTTCTCTTGCGAAGCGAAATTCGGCACTACGCTGGTGCGAGAAATATAATTAGTAAGTCAGAGACTAGTTGAGAGCAATGTAAACGTTTCTGTCACACGTTTTCGATACCGTTATCTAATTTTTAGTTCAGTTTAAAAACTTTAGGTGCCCCAAGGAACACATCTTTCACATCAAAAAATTTGTCATTAGCACAGCACATCTTAAACTCTAAAATGCCGAGAAATCTCTGTAAAACATATTTAATAAATCTTTTCATTTATACCTTTGTGAAATGATGAAAAATGTGATGTTTTTTTTACCTTTGTAGATCTGCAAAAGGCATATGATAGAGTTATAAGAGAAAGGTTATGAAAGTACAAGGTGAATAATAAACCTATACACGCAATCGCATCGCAATCTATTATATGAAGGAAGTTCTGCATGTGTAAGGATCAATGAATCATTCACACCATGGTTTGACATTACAAAGCGTGTCTCCATGGCTGTTCAACTTGTATGGATATATGGATAATTGTGTGAAAGAACTGGAATGTATTAATGTGGGAGCGAAAATGGGCGATTTGATTGTATGCTGTTTATTATACGCCGACGATGCAGTATTAATGGCGAATAATTAACAAGAATTACAGGGTCTAGTGAGTAAAATGTACGATGTATGGAAGGAAAGCGACCTTATTATGAATTGTCAACAAGTCGAAAGTGATGGTATTCGAGAAGGAAGAAAGCAAGACAACGTGCAAAATACTTGTAGGTAGCGAACGTTTGGAACAAGCAGATATTATTGTATTTGGGAAGTATGTTTGATAGAAATGGAAAGAGAGAAATATATAGAAAGGAGGGTGACTGCAGGAAACAAAGTAAACGGCGCTTTGAATGAAATTATAGCTAATGGGAGCTTGTCAACTGAAGAAAAACTAGCGGTACACAATGGAGTCCTGATACCGACAGTGATGTATGGAAGTGAGGCCTGGAGCTGGCAGAAGAGGAACGAAAGTAGACTGAATGCACTGGAAATGAGATCGCTCAGGCGTATGTGTGGCAGATCCATTTATGACAGAGTAAAGAATGAAGAAATAAGGAAAGAATGTAAGCTGACCTTAGTATAGTGGGTAAGATTAAAAAAGGATCACTAAGGTGATTTGGTCATATGGAACGGATGAATGAGGTGATGATAATGGTAAGAACGATATATGACGCAAGTGTTGATGGCACCAGAAATGGAGGACGTCTGCAGAAGACTTGGCACTACCAGGTAAACCAGATGGTCCTGTTAGAAGCCACAATAACCGGCGAGCTTGTATGAAAAGATGTATGAATGTGGATGAGGCGAGAATTGCGTGTCAGGACAGAAGTGTGTCTTCTATCTCTATCTTCTCTGCCTAAGTGACGATAAGTTAGTTAGTTTTATATTAAACAAGAACGACCCCATTACTACGAAACATTATAAAAAGCATTTATACGCTTTATTGAATGCGCCATCCATTTGAATTTAAAAATTGGATATCACAGCGGTTGTCAAACTTTTTCGATTCACTGTAGTGACAGTAATCCGTTATTTAAACCAATATTGTGTTCGATTGTACCGATGATCAGTAACTGAGATTCAACTGTTGGAGGTTTAGTTTCTGGTGTACCAGTGATTGCTCTGAGAATTTCAAATAAGCCGTTACCAATATTACTTTTATAATTGAACAGAATAACGGTATAAAAATCACTAATTCACGGTGCATCGGGATTTTTTCACAACGCCCAAATTGTCCCTTTCCGAATATGTTTCAGCCCCTCTTTGTATTCAAATGCGAACTTGTCTATTATCTCCTTGAAAGTGTTTTTCGAACTAGTTGATAAGGTGTGACAAAAATAGATTTTAAGTCACGAGAGAAATCAATTTCGTCGCAGGTCACAAACTGCTGTGACAAAACGAAACCATTTTTGCCACAATGTTTATTTATTTTTCTATTTCATTGATGTAATTATTTTTGTTCTGCAAATGAAACTTTCTCGAATGATTTCAAGAAACCAGTCGCGGCACCGTTGCGCACATTTTGAGAACCGCTGCTCTATCGCGTTCTTAAAAACGCGACCCTTTTTATAAAATTTTAACATTATTAAGTGTAAATTTCTCGATATTTAAAAATAAAAATTTACTCGAGATTTTAATTTTATTTCGCGAAAACGAGTCAATAGAATTATAGATACAGATGACGGACGCGTCATCCACTCCTGTCACTGCCACCCGAACAAGCGTCTGGCACGGACTGGGAACAGAATCAGCAGTGGAATGCGAATAAGATTATATAATGATTTATGACATACAAGACAGTTGAACATCGACAGATTTTTAAAAAAAAGTGACAAATAAACTGAAACATATCAAACACAAATAACTATTTATAACGTAAATATTATTTTTTATAGTCCTCCCAGTTCTCTTTATTAATTTAATATTCTTGAATTGGACAAATTTTTGCAGGTGCCGGCAAAGAATACTCACTTCAATAATATTAAGACGGACCTGTGAAAGGTGTATGAAACATGATTAAATGGTCAAAAAACTGATTTTTATGTCATTTTCTTCCTCTTTCATTATTGTATGACACAGAATGCACTAAATTCCCATCAATTTTAAAACACGTGAAATCACTCGCACACATACAAGCCAACTACTCCAAGCAGTAACAAATCAATTCGGCAAAGCGGCTAACGCCCGCCATTTTGTACTGTGAATCGTCTCAAGTGTCGTTTTGCAACAACTCGCGTTTTTGATTGATATGATTAGTAGTCGGAAGACATATTTTACCAGAATGGGCATCGAAAAAGCACTACGATTTATATGTATCTGAGTGGTGTTTAACGAACACTTATTTATCCCAAAATTCACTATGCAGACTAAAAAAAGAATAGACCTTGGATTTCAGATAACCTAACAAAAAAAAGCCACATGTCTTACTGGTCAATTGACATCGGTATTCGGTGAAACTACGCGAGCGAATTACGAATATTTGTCCGTGCAGTAAATCAACTGTCGTTCGAATTGTATGGCAGATGGCGCCGTCCTGCTGTAACCACATTTGTTCAAGATCCATATCGTCCAGTTGGTGCCAAAAAAAACTCCGTTATCATGTTACGGTAACGATCGCCATTCAGTTACCGCATTTCCAGTCTCACTTTCAAAGAAGTGGACCTATCACGCCGCTTGCCCAAAATCCACACCATGCGGTGATTTTCCAAGCCCTGAATATGACAATTTTGTTTGTTAGTTGTTTAATCTTACTAAATATATCCATTTTAAAAAATCACCTTTCAGCATATTTAGAGGTCGGATACACATAAGTGGAGACTGACTCCATGCAAATTGTGATTGAGAAAAAAATCTATATGTTTCATACTGTACACATTCATTTTAAAAATCATTTGACATTATAAATAAAACAATGTTACAACTCTGCTTGAGTTTATTGGCACAACTCGAGTTCAGAGAGAAACAGTAACTCTCATCGATAGGTGAAATATTAATAAGTTTAATACTTCACCTGTCGATGAGAGTTGGTGTTTCTCTCGAAACTCGAGTAGTGCTAATAAACTCAAGTAGAGTACAATTAGTAGGATACATTGTTTTATTTATATCCATCCATTATGATGAAACTCTACCATACCACACCAGTGTCATTAAGTAATTACAGAATGGAAGTAACCGTTCAAAGGTTTTTGGTGAAACTTTGTGGAATTCCATGATTATTTTGACTCAATTTACAAAATAAGAATGGAAGTGTTGTTAGATTCAACCCAATTAAAAATAAAAAGCAGAAACTACCGAGATCTACAGGATTTGGAAACAACTTCTGATTATCACGATTTAACAATTCCCAATAAGTTATATTTTACAATTTTGGTATTGCATACCAGCTAACTCCCAATTATATTTTACAATTTTGATATTCCAAATATTCCTGATAAGTTCAAGATAAATTAACATATCAATGAAACTTTACAGCCACCCTATTTCTGCATAAACAATCTATGAAAATGACTTTCAGAATTCTCAGGATCCGTTTAATTATAAAATTAAACAGTTCTTTGTTGCTCCTCAACATTTGACACAAATGAAGTTAGCCGTGAAGAACAGTTTCCTCTAAATAAATATATAATTCCAGCAGTCAAAATTGACTGTAGTTTAATGGAAAGTATGCATCAGCATTTATGAGGTAGTCGTTCATCTTCCAAAAAAGAGTATAGATTACCAGTATTGACATAGAAATAAAAAGTTATTTAGGATTAGATCAGATGGATGCAGTTGCAGTCGCAAAAACAAAACTTAATATTTGCAGACAAACAGCACTATACTTTAGCAATGTTTGGTGAACGTGTACCTACCTCATGGCGTCAGATTAAATTATTATCAAATACATTGGAAGTAGGTACCTACCCAGGATGGATACGCAAAGCTCAGTTGATTCTTTTGAAAAAATAGAACGTCCAGAGAGCAATATTTTTTCATATCCAGACTAGTGACAAAAGTGTCAGGCGATTATAAGATTATTTTATTTTAAATATACGTGCATATGGTTTACGCTATTAACACTTACAGCCCAGTGGGTCAAAACAAAACACATCCGGCGGTGGTGAGTCATTTTAAACCCACCTCAAGTTTTCAGTTTTTCAACCGTTTTGTGGGAGATTTTTTATAAATATTTCATTTTAAATATGATTTAATGAAATGGCATGATGTGCCGTAATATTTCTGCTAAAAAATTAAAGTTAAAAATAAATAAATATTACGAATAATGTACATATTCTCCTCACGCATCAACAGACGCCCTATACAGCCAAAATACAAACATCCACTGAGTATGTGATCTTCTCATCGGAACCCGAGCAGGTAGTGTCGTAAAACTTACAGGTAGGCACAACGCCTTTCAAATAGTTATATTACTGGTATTGTCTAGTGGCCGCCAGACAAAATTAAGTCAAAACAAATACATGGGACGCATACCTGATATCCTCTGTCTACCCGCTCAAAATATTGACAATATATGTTTTGGCGTAAGCGCTGAGATTCAATCCGACTGGCTTAGGTCAGTTTTTGAGCGTTTTTTCATATTTTTATCAATAACTCATTCGAATCTCGTCCGATAACATTTATTTGTATCTCAAATTATTTGAAAATATTTAATAAAAGATTGGCTAGAAGAAAAACAGCATTAAATGAATATTTGTAGCGTAATTCATATTTTTACAAACACCCGGGTCAAATCTGACCCACCACCGCAGAGTATGTGTTTAAGTCTGACCGATGCACAAATGACAAGAATTATTTTAATAACTGTAAATCACACTTGATTTAAATTTTTGCAGTATGTACAAAATAATATGTATTGATTTGTATAGCCCGAGAAACTGTTTACCAACCACTAGATCAAAGCGTATAATATTCCTGCTACTACTGTTCTTCAAATAACTAATCTAGACAAGAGGATTGTAAATTTATTTAAATACATTGCATCATTTTTGAAATCTATTTTCTTTTTAATACATTAACAATTTACAAAAATATGTGGCTGTAAATCGCCTGCTAGAGGATCGCAGCTCAAGACAGATGCCTGGAGAAACGTTGTGCGGTAGTGATGGTGAACCGTTATTGTGTTTGTGTTCGATTAAAACAATGATTGGTAACTGAGATTCAACTGTTGGAGGTTTAGTTTCTAGTGTACCAGTGTTGCTTGAAGAATTACAAATCACCAATCATTGTCACAATCGAACAGACAGAATAACGGTTTGACTATCACTATTGTGCGGTTGGCCTGAATGGTCTTTCGAGTTAATTGTAATAAGGTTCATTTATCACCCATCATTTCCTTAGATAATGCGGCAATCGGGATGCAGGTATCAAACGACGTTTGCAAATTTAGATTAACAGCCAATACCCACTCATTGATCGCAGTCTGTAATTGATTCCGCCATTCTGGTAACCCAAATTCAAGTAACGCACGTATAGATGACCTTTTAGTGGAACCAATTAATGCCTTTTCTTCCCTAAATTACTAAATGTCTAAATAATATATAATATGCCCCATCCATCGCCCCTTACAATTCTCAATGTTGTCTATTACGGAGTTTTTTCTTGGACTCTCCTAGTGTTCTCAATCTCTCAGTTCAATTAATTCATTCTCTTTTTCTAGCGACACATCTCGAATACTTCCAACCTATTTATCTCTCTGGTTTTGCTTCCGTAAAGTGGTATTCTCTAAATGTTGATAAAATCAGTGTGTTAATTATCTAACCAGCCAAGAATGAACCATATTTAAAAGACAAAAATGCACAGAACAAATAAATAAAAGACTCGGGATATAAGAAAACATTTTTATTTAATAGATGTTTGAATAACGGAACAATCCAATGATAGAAAAAAATAAAACATTTTCTTATTAAAGCAAATCAGCGAGTCAACTTTATTAAGTAAAAGATAGTGAATATACTTTGAAATGATTATAGATAAAACCATATTGACGCAACGGGTATAAAATATTTTACGCATCCAATCAAAAATGTATTCATTCATGTTAAAAAATGCTCGGATCACAGAATCACACCAAAAATGTTCACTTGAGTATTCATTTTAAAGTTTCAATACAGAAGAATCTATAACTTCAAAGGTAAAAAAGTTGTACAACGAAGTTTACTTAAAGATCTTTCCCTGATTGAATTTCCTCCCTTCCTTGTCAGTGCCGAGCCATGAGAAATACTGCTCCACTAGTTTCTTAGTGGCGTCGCTCGAGAAGTCTAACTTGGTCCACGAGTAGGACTCGTAATCTGTCTGCCAGTCGGGGCACAGGGTGAAGGCCAGCTCTTGTCCCCTCCAAACCCACACGCCAGAGATGGAGTTGTTGTTATCCTCTCCGAAGATGCAAACTGAGGCAAAAGCGTTCTTGTTCAACTTCTCCAGACGCTGGTACATACCTAAGAAAAAGGGTTATCTATTACTATATTGCTAAGATGGAATTATTTATGTGTTAATTTTGAGATAAAGTGAACCTTTCAAAATATTGTTTTCAGTTCACAAAAATGATTCCGTTCAGAATCAAAACAATCTAATGACCATTGATGATAAATTACGCACCCGAGACAAGATTGCAGCTCATGAATGTCTTAGCGAGTTCATCATTGTATTTGTATTCAGCAAACCAAATGGAGTAGTTTTCAGAATCAAATTTCTCAAAGAAATAAGGGATGGATACAGCTTCAGACTCGTTGGAGTATACTTTTTTAAAGTCATCCATGACAAAGGTTCTGAAAAAATAATCATGTTCATTTATGATTGAATAACACAATAACAAAAATTAAATGGGAATCGTGTCGCTTGTATATTAGTAGCGTACCCTACAGCTGTGTATTTGGAAGTAAATGACTGACCACCACAACCGCGTTGTATGATTTCTGGAACGCATTCAGCAATATATTTTGACAGAATTGTGATGAAATTATTTAATGATTTATTAGTCACCCCCGCCTGTTGGAAATACATGAATTGTATTCTTATTTTAAGGTGTATGTCGTGATGGAAGATTCAACACATGCAAATTATATTACATTACATTTTTGATATATGTTTTCTTTACTGAACTTTCTGCAGAATTACAATTAATTAAGATTTAGTTCATCTTTTTGTATAACAAAATATATTATTGTAAAAGTTCTCATAAACTCGGGGGGCATCTAATCATCCAAAAAATATAGTACCACATATATCTTGAGCAATAATATCTTTCAACGACAATTTGTACTGAATGTAACATTTTGTATTTCTAAATCCAGAAATTGACACTAAATTTGGAAATGCAAAATCTTTGACTAGTATCCAGATTCTGGCAATATTAATATGTTGTTCTGCTAATATAAATCTCTGAAATTATTTATAAGATAGATTACCCCTTTGGCAAAAGACTGAAGGGATCCTTGCTTGGTGGCTCAGCAGCGAGAGCTTCTTCACTAGCATCCATGGCCTCTGCTTCTTCCTTGGGTTCCTCTTTCTTAGCTTGCGGAGCCTTCTCCTTCTTTTCCTGAAAGAAATTACTGTATCAGATTTACAGATAAACTAATTAACCTTTTCATAAAACATCACAAAAGATACATAAACAATTAAAAATTATCAAAATTTTGGGTACTACATCTTGAAATCTGTAATGATGTAATAATTAACAAAGGGCTAATTGTTTGATCAGTGGTAAATTTATACTATAGTAAAAAAGTCACTTTTGTATTTTTTTTTTGCTAAAATGGGTTGTTCGACCGTTATTAAAAAATATTTATTCTTCAAATGTACATTCAATGGTAAACTAATCTTACTCTCCAATATCGGATGGTAAAAACCGTAAACCGTTAAAAAATGGCAGACTCATCACAGCTGTTTTATCTGTCTTGTTGATAGTTTGAAAGTTGCGGTATACAACAATGAATTCAATATCCCACTATATGAGATTGTAGGATTTCGAGAAAAGTGGAGGAGCATAATCAAGAGGGCAAGAATTTATGAAAATCGCGATCCTCGGTCATGAGGGACCGGCATATATGGAATGATGAGAGTTTGTCTAATGATATCGCTGTTGGATTTATATTAGAACATGGACTGAAGATTTTTCACCAGCAAAGTGACAGATTTCAAACGCAGAAGTAAATACAGCCATAGATAAAGCATAAAATTGTATGTATTGCCAATGGTGAATATTAAAAATAAATCAATTTCTCAGATATTTGATGATTATTCGCCTTGCCACACTATTAGGCGGGATTAACTTTGACAGTAGTAATGATACTCGAACAGAAAAATGTTTTTTACCACGAGCGATTGTTAAAAATGAGTATAGTAAAAATTTACTATGATTAAATTTTACTAATATTCAAACAACGGACCATAAGTCCTTAATTCATGAATTAGAATTCTTCACTTCTAGGGGCTGGTTGTATGATCAATAGAAACTATTTACTTTAGTTATTAAAATTAAAATATTTGCAAAAATGGGTTATTTGATTGTTGGTAAAAAAAATATTTCTCAAAAGTACATCCCGTAGTAAACTCATTTTACTCTCCGATATCCGAGTGTAAAAATGAGAATCGATAGTTAAATATGGTGGACTCTTCACAACTGTTCCAAAAGTCATCACACATTAGATACTTTGAAAGTTGCAGTATACGACAATTAATCATTCAATATCCCGCTATTTTAGTGATGAAAGTTCGTCCGGTGTTGATCACATAATACGAAAAAAAATTGCCACTAAAGTGACAGATTTCGAACGCAGGGGCGAATAAAGCTACAGATAAAGCAGAAAATAGACCACATTTCATGATTATTTGTCTTGTCACACTGAGGGGCGAGTGATGAGTCTTTGACAGTAGTAAATTTGACATACAACCTAAGGATTTTAACCACAGGCGTTAGCAAAAAGTTACTAAGAACTAATATTGGTTCCTATAAAATTTAAAAAAAATGTAATATATAAAAACAATTTTATATATGACAAAAGAGAAAAACCCAATGCTGACTAAGTTTGTCATTCTCTAACCAATCAAAAACACAAAAGCACAAAGCACAAAAACACAAAAACATAAAAGCTTATCAGTATGATATAGCAATTTTATTCTTCACATTGCACATTATTATCTAGACATTATTGAGAAGCAATACCTTCTTAGGCTTCGGTTGCTGTTGTTGTTGGGGCTTCTGCGCTTCAGGCACCTTCTTGGGGTCGAACACAATGGCCGTCTCGCACAACTTCACGCCATCACCCACAACAGCGCGGAATTGGGGTTGATTCAGGAGAGTGACGAACCACCGATTCACGTTGGTGAACGGCTGCCTCACTGATGGTTCCAGAACATTCTGGAAAAACTCAATGCTTGATATGCCATGCAATACAATTAGTGAAAGACAAATTGCTACTTTTGACTCACTGGTGTGAGTGTGATTGGTATTTGATAATAATCATTAATTGAAAACTGTTACTATTGTTATTTACAATAATTATTATTTATTGACTTTTATTATTTATATTTGAGAATTTCAACATTACTCTCAAAACTATGAAGTTGCGAATTTTCAGTTAGTTCAATATCAACCGCGATTGAGAAAGGTTCTGTGCAGTATTTTACGACTATTTGTAATTGACAAAGGTACTGTGCCCTTCAATTGTCTTAGAAAGTTAAATTATTTTTACTATTGTGTATTTTTTATTACGTCCATAAACAGAATGGTGTCATCTAAAGAATTGAGGGTCATTTTTTGTATGAATTCAAGTTGTGACAACGCGGTTGAAGCAGGTAGAAATACCAAGAAATGAAAAATTAGAAAAAAAAAAGTCAATAAGCCAACGGACCAATTATACTGCATTTCAACGCTTGACTGATACATCAAAAAATTTTCGCATCCTCCGTGTTCACCCAATCTCTCGCCAATAGATTTTCACCTATTTCGCTACTTGGAATTACATTTAAGGAATGAAACGTTTCGAATTCAAGCAGAAATAATTAAGGGGTTCCAAGATTTATTTAAAAATTGTATTTTTAGCATAGTTTCTGGGAGAAGACCATAGAAGCAGGTGGAACTTATTTTGATTAAATATATTATTTAAGTGTTGAAAATATCAACTTTTTATTTTCACCTACAAATTTCGCAATTTCATATGTTACAATCTAATAATTATCAATACTAGTACAGTAAAAGTCCATTAATTCAAAACTCTCGGGACAGAAATGTTTTTTAAAAAATCCAACTTACGAATAATAAGATCAAGGTTTTTAAAAGGTAACATTAGAAAGAAATTTTATAAAAACGTGTAGTTTACTGCGTCCGCAATTTAGTGCGCGCCGCAGCTGTTGACAACGCGATTTTCAGAAACATGATGACTCCATTATTTCAGTTTCATATGTGTCGTAATGTTTATCAAATAACGTATTTTTCCTGAATAAGAAAGGCGTGTGGTGACGCGGTAGTCTCTCAAGGCAACAAAAGCACGCACATTAATTTGATTAGCAGTCAAACTCATCTTTTCCATCCGAATTGGAATATTTAAAATGCGCATGAAAAATAATTTTAAACTTTTAAATTTTCATGTCTCTCTGGCCTTGTTGGTTGAAACTTATTATTTTCCCACGATTTTTCAAGTTCGAACCCAGAAAGGTATTCGAGATTCGATTTTTTCTGCCAATTTTATCTTTAATATCAATTTTTTGTCAGTTTTCAAAATAAACTCCATTTATCCAAATGGTCAAGGATTTATACGAATTACAAGATGTTGGTGTCATTTACGAGAACGAAACGTGAAAAAAAATTAATAAAATATGTTAACGTATTTAAATATGAAAGATTTATGTAGTTTCTTTAGTATCTACATATGCAAATCGCACCGTTACATAAACATAGAAACTAGATCAAGTGATTCAATCAAAATATTATTTTAACAAATCTTGTAAAATGCAATATGGAATTTAATATACATATCATATTACAAACATGAGTTTTGCCATATGGCAAACTCACTCTCAGTTCAGCACCTGTCATGCCAGTGCGCGTAGTCATGATTACCCTGTAGGCGGGGCTAGTTGCAGATGTTTACGAAGGGATGAAGATGAGAACGCGAGTTTAGGGATTTAAAAACATTTGCAAATATGCGAATTACGTGAAAAAATTATTTATTTCGGGTGTCAAAAACGCATACGAACTGCAAATAATCAAATTTTACGAATTATCGGTAGAAATTATTATGAAAAAAATGTATACGTAAAAATACGAAATATAGGGTTACGAATTAACGTAGTTTTACTGTACATGTATTGTTGTCCAGTAGACAGTCCATTTCTTATACAGGTGCAGGGATATGTTATAAGCATATCAGATCACACGCTCCCGTTATGTAAGTAAACACATCAAATGTATATACGACCATAATAACACAACGTCTTACCACCAACCAACTGCGCACACACATTTTCTTAAATTCCACTAGATGGCGCAATTCAATATGATAATCAATAATAATCAATAGTTGACGAATCACAAATCAAGTACTTAATCGCTGTTAGTGATTGCTGACTTACAGATATCAGCTACTTTTGAGTTTGAGCTTATCACTAATTACAATGCTTGTTAATAATTATTTTTGAAAAGGATGGAAAGGAATCAATTAATTTTGTTATCTACTAATAGTTTACCTTTATCTGTCTTTATTTTACCACTGATAAATTATTAAATATTTTATATAAAGTATCACACATCGTTCATAAAACAGAATTGAAACTACAGAGTTTGAAAATCTATCTATTTTAGTTTACAATTTACTAAATTGGATTCCTATCCATGAGACACATTGGATGATGAAAATATTTGGACATTCTGCAATTATGTCAAAAATCAATTATCCTTTCATAGTTGTCAATGTACTGTGTACTGCAGCATAATCGGTTAATGTACATTCTCCAGATTGGAAGAGATCCAGGTTCGAATTCCAGTAGCAACAACAATATTTTTCGATAAAATTGATTTGATATGTATATCTTTCTAATTAATACATTTAATTAGTATTTAAAATATCACAGACCTATGTTCTGAATAATTACAACTTCACAATAAGAATGTGTTCTCCTTAATAATTAAATATTGAAGGTGACATGTCAACTAACCTGGTAAACATGCAGGAGTGTGCAGAACACGCTGATGTCAGCCAGGGAGATCCTCTCACCGACGAGGAAAGTACGAGTCAAGAGGTGCTTGTTCAGGTAAGTCAAAGCAGTCTTGATATCTTCCTTAGCCCTTTCAACAGTCTGAGAAGCAATATTGTTATCATATAACAATACTATTTACAACCAATATAATCAAGTTTGAATACTTCACAACTATTTAATTATTCATGTATAAACCGTGTACATTTATGTAAAAATTAAAGTACAGTGGGACCTCGTACCACAAACTTAATTTCCAAACTTCTTGCTTCTATTTTTTTTATTGTTTTCTTTGTGTTCAAAAGACATTACAATTAACAAATAAAATGTATTCAGAAACACCCATATTTAAAAAAAACAATCTTTTATATATTTTCTAAATTTGAAAAATTATATTATTTGAATACATATTCTGCAATTTTCAGTATAATTATATGCCAAAGTCAATAAAATTTAATATCGACAGATTGAGGTTACTTCCATATTTGTATATTTCTGCGCTATTGAAGCATGTGTTGTGGAACAATACCTGCTTGTTGTACTGCATAATTCCCAGCAGGGGGAATACCCAGGCGCACGAGGCAGGCAGAACCTCACCATCGGCCCAGCCCAGCCACTGCAGAACTTGCGAGGTGCTGACCGCATCGGTGCCACGCAGCGCTGCATTGCTCACTGTTGAAATTTCAAAAATGTCAACACTGATCCTTTCAAAAATCAACACACATTAGGGGTCAAGTATTTGGATACACCTGATCTGTCACATTTTTAAAAGCTCGAAGTTGAACCTTAACACCTCACTATGAATCCAGTATTTATGTCTGGTAAGAAAAATCTAGTCTTATAAAATGACTGTGAATAGAGCTATTATATAATATTGGTGAAAATTATAACCCAAAAATGTTTAATTCTTAAGAAAGCCTAAAAATGGAAAGGATTGGAAAAACCTGCAAAGTAGCCCAAAATACTAATATTGCGATAATAATGTGCAATAGATTAAATCAAAGGTTTCATCAACTCGAGCAGCACAGGTCCAACACAAAACAAATAAATATATTGAAAATAATTAAATTAGATAATATAATAAATTGGAGGAGAAAGTCATACATTAACCCTTTCATCACCATCTGCATTATCATTAGACTGGCCATAAAACATTAATCAGTTTTTTTAAATGTTTATTGCAAATTTTAGAGGTTAATAGAGAAATATCTATTATAAATACTAGCATAAGTTAAAAAAAAAATACTATAAAAATTTTAAATGTGGAACATACTTTGATTTTTGTTATAAAATATATATATTTTTTAAGATTAACATTAAATGTTTATTTTGTAAATTGAGTTGAAACACCGTTTTATTCCACAATATTTTGTTACATTAAACATTAGAATGTCTTTGGGAACATCTTTCCATTATCAATAATACAATACAACTATGGGGAGGGAATGATGAATGGGAAGGGGATGATGATGGGAATGGGCTGATAATGGGAAGATGTTCCCGAAAACGTTTTAACATTTAACATAATAAAATATAGTGGCATAAAAGTGTTTCAACTCAATTTACAAAATAATCATGGAATTCCATAAAGTTTCACCAAAAACCTTTAAACGGTTATTTAATGTTTGTAAAAACTCTTCATTCATAAGTAGAAAAATTATAACAAATAAATTAAAATAATAAATTGGTAGTGTAGCAGTTCACGAAATATTTTTGGTTTCCAGAGTTCAGTAAATAGAAAAATATTGGAAAGCCGACATATCAGCTCAGGATTTTTCGCGAATATTCAAATACCCATGGGTTAAAAATGTATAAGTAAATGAAAGTTCGAAAATAATAAATTTATCAGAAAAATAATGTGGCAATCCATTCTCTTCGCATCTTTGAAAAAATATGCGATGTATATAGAACAATTCGATAAGACAAATTAATTTATTTAAACAATGTGCAAAATCAAAGAACAGAGGAAAAACTGGTGCCCTCAATGAGAGAAATAAGAAAAAACAATAAATCAATGGTTTTCGCATTGCGGGTCGCCGCGCAACGATAGCTCAGAATTTTATTTCATAAACAATTAAAACTTTAAAAACTTATATAAATTTGACAGTTCATAACAAGTCTTGTAAAACTTTAAATAATTCAATTTAGTATTTAATGCACATATGACGACTTACCATAATAAGCAATAGCATTGCTCTCCGTTAATAGTACTTTACCGTCGGCGGATTCAAAGGCAGGAACCTGAAATAAAACGTATGACACATTTATCTTCCAGATGTCAAAATAAATAACCTTAAAAAGCCACCGGCGAAAATTGCGCAATGAGCGCTAAATTAAATAGTAATAATTATTTAATACAGACCTTTCCAGTAGGGAATTTCTTCAGGAAAGCTTCAGTCTTGTTTGTCTCTCCGAAGACGAAATCCGGCTGGACTTTTAAGTTGGCTCCGGCATATTGTGCGGCGATCAGTGCCTTGAAAGCACGGAAATTTTCCGGGTACGTGTATAAAGTCTGAAAAAATAACGAAGGTTTTACGTAGCTAAAAATACAATGTTGATATTCTTTGCAAAAAAGTAAAGCCTAACAAGCTGATTAAATAGATAATTATAAAATAAAAATTGAAAATCACTCACCCCAGCCGCCATTATCGGATTTTTACGTGGAAGAGAGATAGAAATGTCAAAAACTATACCATATTTAAAAAATCGGTGTTTAGTAATGAGTATCCATGTTTTGAAAAGCTTGGTTCTTACTTAGATTCTTATTAATTCATTTTGGTGAGAAAAGTAATACGAGTATATTTTCGACTAAAATCCTTAAAAAGACAACGAAATTTTAATTTCCTCCATGACACAATATATCAAATTACGAACTGTGAAATATAATTCAAACTTTAATAATTTGCTCCAAATCAACTTTTAAACAATTACAAGGACCTTCATTGTCGTCGATTATTCTTGTAGAGCTATATTAAGTGCATATTCTTCTTTATCTGACACTGCCAGCTATTTCGTGGACATCATTGACAAATTTTATTTAAAATTTCAAGTACCGTTCACTCTATTCCTGCAGTTATACTTATTTAGATATTTTCTCAACCATTATTTCAAATACACTAACTCCAAACCATTAAACTCTTACTGAACATTCAATTTGAAACATACAAACGCCAACACAAATTGGATTTGTATCCAAAAAATGAAAGAAATATGCTTTTAGAAATTCGAAATCATGAATACTAAACAAAATCATATCAGTGCCATTAGTTTTTATATTATCTGTTTTTTAATATAGAAAACTTTTTCTTTTTCAGCACATGCATAAAAAATGTGTGTAACTTACTAATGATATATCAAATTAATAGCGCTTGAGATCCTTTGAGTCTAATTTGTATTTGACGTTGGTTCAGGTAGGGTTTGTAATTTTCGTTCATGTAATTAGAGCAGGATGGCCAAAAAGTCGACTGCAATCAATTTATCGATCGTAATTACATATATTTGATCAATCGTCACTTTTTAAAACTGTTAGTACTTGTTTTATTTTATTGTATTCTTGTTCATAAAACCTTAGATTATACATTGATTAAAAAAACAGTCTGATATAGATAAGTAAGATAACAGGTTTTAAGTAATAAAAAATACTTTCGAGGTAAATGGATTGAACTGTTTATGGCTTAAATCTTTTATTATATTTCAAGCCTAAATCTAAAGCAGCAAAATTTTTTGGTGAGATACTTTGTTTCGTAACTAATAAACCTATCATCATGCCGTTTCTCCACAATGATAGTTAGCAAGTATGGGAAGCTGTATTCTTCTATCCGGACAAACAATTATTGTCGCCTCAACCACATTTATACGTCCTCTCATATATGTATGTGGATTGTTAAGACTTCTAACTGAATCGTCTTCCAGCGCATAGTTTACCTACATATTCATGTCAAATCTTTTTCTCAATGTCAAATGTTCTGTGTTTACTGTTATTAACACCCGCGTCGTATATCTTTCTTACCATTGTTTAATTATTTAAAATTAATATTTCTAATATAGAAGTAATAAACATATTCCAGCAATGGGAATTCTAATGAACTCAGAAATGCAAGAGTTAATACAGTGATTATAAAAAATCATTTACCGTAGTATGTATTTCAAAATTTTAATGATTTATTTTATGGCACCTACCGAATCATTATTTTTTCATACGAAAATAAATTCACTTTAGCATACTATTTGGACTCAATTCCGGGGCTACACAGCTTGCCATCTCCTTTTTCTAATGCTACTACCGATGCAATAGAAAGAGATAAAACTCATACTTCTGATAACAGGTTTTGATATGGCCAGTGCTATTTCAATGTTCATCGCTGCGAATGAATTTACTTTTAGTAATTTGTATGATTTTCTCCTCATTTTAAAGGTTGATTCGTTATATTGACGAAAATTATTTGAGGATTTATTAAAAGTGTAGTGTATCAATATTAGCAAGACGCTATTGTTTTAATTTTGTTAAGCAATAAACTCAGATCAACATATTTTATCGATTACTTTGAGTGCACCCAGTTGTATTTCGGCGAAGACCCATAAAATTATTTTGACATTCATGATCTAAATTAGTGTTTGCCCCAGGTGATATTTCGAAAGCCCGCATTGAAAAATAAAACATGGTAAATATGTTTTTTTAGCGTATCACTGAATTAAATGTGTTTTGTAAGGCGTTTAAATATAAAAACTTTGTAAAAATTTGAAGTTTACGGCCCATCTGGGCCATGTAAATATGATTGTTGCTGCCGGGGTGCTTGTCTATTTTAAAATTGGCTTGAAGCGTGCAGTAATAATCAGTTTCACTCAAAAAATATTCCTTTATTACATTAGTAATTCATTAGTGACGATGATTCCCACTTTATTTTTCAGGGCAATGAGACATCAATTCCTATGGAGTTATGCTCCAATTGTACGTATTCACTATTTTTCTAATTAATACAATATATTATAAGATTAAATGTTTTTTTTGTCTTCTATTCATTTGATTATCTCCTATGACATTCAAGGTCTCAGACATCTTTCTGAAAACATAATGTAAATTAGGGCAGACCCTGACTTTCTAACATAATACAATACTTACCTACTTGGTAAAAACATCATAAAATGCTCGTTTTTCCCATTTTTAGACATCTTTCATGACTTACTAATGCACAATGCTGCATCTGCTATAATCAATTTTGCATTAGATCTTTTTTGGTGATTAATAAGCCGCCTTTTTCCATATTCCAATTATTGTACTAGAAACATTCTTAATCCACATACATTTTTTATGTTGGCTAACCAGCCCTGTTATTAATGAATTTATAATATAATCATGTGTTTTTTTATATATTTTAACTGAAAAACAAATGTGATTGGATTCTTTGTCATTTGTTTTTCAGCAAGACTGAATTGCATTGATTTGAAAGCGGAGAACTGTAAGTGGCAGTGACTGCTCAAATTAAATATACATGAATGTTAGTTGTGTATGGCAGTTGGTTAAGGAAATACCTTGTTTTTGATTCACCATGAAAATATAATAATATTTTACGGTTATTGATTTTTCTTAAGTATAATATTTCTCAACTTCTGTTGCATACGGCATCGCTAAGTAATAATGCTAACTTCTTTGTTTTCCTAAGAATTTAACGATGAATAAAAAAATGTATTTTCTGGTAATTATTTAAAGAAAGATAAATCAATGTAATTGTGAATGGTGAAGATAAAAATATGGTGTGTTCTTCTGACGCGGCCTTAGACTGCATATTGATGCATCTCAATATTAGCTGTCTCACCTAACCCACCTCCCGTGTGCCAATGTACATAATATTTAATGTTTCAGTAGATACCACACACTATTGTGAATAATTTGACAAATGTTATTATGTACATAAGTGTCCAATATTATATAATTTGTGTAGTATCACTGTATCTGTAGTAGACGATAGATGGTTTGCTTGTTCCAAGGACAAATTTAGCCCTACATGAAACATACAAACTTGCACTCGTAAAATTAATTTAATAAAAAATGCTTAGAAGTATAATATGTACCATCTGAAAAATTAATGTTTTTTTAAATTATTATAGGCTAGAACATTGAGTTCCTTTTCTGAAAAGATTTTAGGTATTATAACATGTACTCTTAATATGCTGTAGTAAAACACATATTTATGACATTAGGTAATTTTTTAAATAAATGCTTCGCCATAACGATGGCTTATTGGTATTTTTCTAAATACGACAGACAGCAGCTTTATAATAGCCAGGTTTCATGTTCTTTAATAGATTCATTATATTATTATGAAAATGCATTATATTATTATGCGTACAATATTACAACCATGTTCAACATAATATCAAATCTGTAAGCATGCATTTAAGATATTTGATTTTAGCAGTGTTTACCCATTATGCTATCTTTGGTTCAAGTAGCTTTGAGAGCACAAACATGGATTGTCATCACAAATATGATTTTGGCCTCCTCAAGCCATCTTACATAAACTCACTTGAACTATTTATATCCGTACACAAATACAGGTAATTCATTCACGGTATATATCATCATTGTATTTGCCGGATCAAAAGTATTATATTCTTGCCAATTTTTTGAAATAAGATTTTACTGTTAGTATTAGTCTGTCTCGGGCAGTTATCTAATATTTGATTTAAAGACCATCCCCTTTGTCATTTAGATCATTGATTTTCTCTGTATGTAAAAAAAATTGACACGGATTTGGCATGTACACATGTCAACATTATTTTTAACTACGTATTTTGTCAACAACACTTCATGGTCAAGTAGAGAATGCCGCGCAGAGTAATTTTTAGTTTTAGAAATCAAATTACAATGACAAAATTTTTCTTAGCTAAATTAATTTCTAGATTTAGTAATTTTCATCCATGTTATTACGTTAATCAAAAAAAATTTGAACTTCGGTTAATCCTCTCTGTTATTATAACTGTTCCCATCTTTTAAATTCGTTAAACAAAAATTTAAAAATATTTATAGACCATTACGTAATCATGAAAAAAATAATCCTGAAAATGTATTAAAAGGTCAGCATTTCTAAGTATTCTTTACATGAAGACTTCTTTAGCATAATTTGGAAGAATACTTTTATATTTATACCAGTAGTCTTTGTGCACTTGTGTAACATCGTCATTGAGTTTTAATTATGAGTCATTCAAAATATGATTAATTTAAATATATTATTTAGACAAAATAATATAAATGTATATTTAGTATTTCAGATTTTTATTAAACATATTATTAAAATATTACAATATATTCTTGGTTATGGATAGTAGAAATTAGAATGAGTTGTTATTTTTAAAGTATTGGGTTTATGGATTTTGTGTTTAGCGGATAGTTGTGTGAATGTTTCAATTCTATTCCTTATGAAGATTATTTACTTAGAGCACAGTAATTATTTTATAGCTGATTATTCACAATGAATGAACACATTAATTACATAATATAAATTGTCAATTATTATTGTTTTTAGACTTTGTGGCAATGTAAAAAATGACAACAAATATATTTGAAACATGCTCTTACTTGCAGTGATAAGCCACCCATGTGACTAAATGACATATATGTTCCTGGACCAGTACATAGGAATCTTTGTATTGAATAATATTTATTAGTTTGCAGACAGTTTTTTTCTTTTCTAACTTCAAGTTTCAAAAAATCTGTTATACAACTTATTTAGTACTCATAAAATAGTTTATAATAAATTAATACATTATTTTCCTTAATCAAATGTACACATAATCTTATTCTATAGAATGAATTTAATGTATTTTAAAATAACCACACATAAATTATTTTAGATATTGTATGTTTGTGTTTCAACAGCATCTCGGTTATTTAAACATACAAACAGTACTCATTTTACATAAACAACAACAAATTTACTAGTACAAATAAATTATCACAGAGCACATTCGCAAGATGCTTAAACTGGTTTCTTAGAAACCTATTAGAATATTATGTGAATTCTAGTGATGTGCCATTTTCCATGTGTCATCAAAACAGCATCACTTTGTATGTCATCATTGTTGAGATCAGACCCATAAACTTGCTTTATAATGCACGGTTGTCACAATTAAACATCAGCAAGCGTAATTAATGTTGTCTGGAGTGAGTCAAGATTCGTTTTTGAAATCTCATAATGTCTTGGCTCCGGATATTCTATCTAATTACTTATTGTTTTAAAACAGGAAACAGTAAACAGTAGCATAACATACATTGAAGACCATTTTACTAAATTGTAGTTACCGAGAATTGAAAAATATCCTAAGATTTTTAAAATATAATCAAGATTCACTCCTTATTTTAGATTTCCAAGGCTTAGGGGTTTGCTCATGAGATGTGCATGTCCGTATCATATAGCGGTATATTAAACATTATCTCTAGGTATAAAAGCAATAGGCAATCGTGTTGGTTGTGAACAAATATCAATTTTTCATTATGCACAGTTTTACAATGATTATAGTAACGGTGTATGAATAATTAATTAATATTTTTGTTTAGACATTTTCACAGGAAGAGAAAGGAAATTTATCAACTTCTAAAACATGTGTATATTTTTGTTTTAATCAAAATCTCATCACGACTCTTCAGAAAAAGATGAAATATTTTTTGAGCTGGAATGGATTCTGTGACCTGTGGAAATTAAATTTTTACATTTTACAATATCGGAGCACTTCGATTATTCGCAGAACATACAAGCTTCATTTTTAATAATCATTCTGTCATTTTGAAGAAGATTGTTCAATTTTTAAATTACTCATTAATGAACATATTTACAGTATCGGGCTTTGTGAACTAGGCTGTCTATTTAAGGAAAGGAGACTGTGGAAGATGATGAGACAATCAAGTTTGAGATGAGAAATATTCCATGTGACGTATTAAAGTTTTGGAAAATTAATTTTTTAAATTTGTTAAATTTAGTTTGTTGTAACATGTTGGAGTTCAGTAAAACACTCTCTCTTATGTGTTATCAATTATTTGCACATCTAATATATCCGATAAATGTATATACGCTGCGATAAATCTAGTTACTGTGATAACTGCAGTCTACGGTTGTAAAAAATTATTGCATTATTCATCGCATTCTGTGCACAAATAAGGAATTTGTACGGTTGTGCAGGTACACACACTGTCACCAACACCGACAACACCATTTCTAAAAGAATTTAAAAAAAAAATCAAATATTGATACAAAATTTATTTTTAAAAGATGATAATTGATTTAGTCAACTGCGACAACATGTCTTTGTACTCACCTAATAAATATCATACAATGACATCACGATTCCTGGATGGATTTGATTAAATTAAATGGTTTGTACAACTTTTTTATTCATGTTGAATAAAATTATACAAGAATTTCATACCAACATCGTTGTCAAATAAAACCATCAATATTTCACGAAATATTTAGAGAAAAATAAATGGAAATGAATATTTGTAAATAATAAAATTAAACAGCAAATTCGGAACATATATATTTTAAGAGATCAAATGAGTATATATATATTTTACAGGAACATACAATATACAAATTATTTGTGTTGTAAGTTTTTTTCTTTAATTTTTTAGAGTTGTAATATTCTGTACCTTTGGATATCTCATGTAAGGCAAATCGGAATGTGTTATCCACTTCTAGTTAATCGGTTGACTACTCAAGGACTAGGTATATACTCGCGCTAATATTCTTTCCCTGAGCTTGCTATGTATTTACATGTTGTTTTTTTGTAGAATTTTTGGGAGTTTTGTAGTTTTTAAACTTTTTAGCCTCGAGGCGAATTAAAAATGTTTGTACCGGGCAGGCGACTGGTTAATAATGTCTAAAGTACGTTTTACATTTTTTTTTTAATCAAATTGAGACAAAAAACATAATTACTGAAGTTATATTTTAATTAATTTTTTGTATGAGTATTTTTAAATGCGTGTCATACGAACACCCGGAAAAATATTAGAGTGGCAACTTTTTTATTTTTGTTTATTTTTATATCTCATTGGTATGCAGAGTCTCTTTAAGATACAAACGCAGTGTTAAAGTCCTTCATTGATCTGAGGGCGAGAAGCTGTTATGGTTATGCAATAATAATTAGCATTGATTCATTGTAGTTTTTTTTAATGCCGTATTCTGAACATTGCAAAAGTTAATGCTTAACACTTAAAAGCTAATCAACTTTGATATTCAAGAATTGCTGGTTGAATTATCTGAAATTTTATAACATCGTAACAATTACAATATGCCTATTTTACAGGAGGTTTAAAAGTTTTTTAAGGGGTGTATTAAAATTATTCAATAAAAGTACTTCGGAAATGATAATGTCAATGTTTACCAGTCGACGCGGACGAGATACGGCGTCTGGGCAAGAGGTTCAAGAAGCTGGACCTCGACAACTCGGGCGCCCTGTCCATCGATGAGTTCATGTCGCTGCCGGAGCTGCAACAGAACCCGCTTGTGCAGCGCGTCATCGACATATTTGATGCTGACGGCAACGGGGAGGTGGACTTCAAGGAGTTCATCCAGGGTGTCTCCCAGTTCAGCGTCAAGGGAGACAAGCTGTCCAAGCTGAGGTTCGCGTTTCGGATCTACGACATGGACAATGACGGCTATATCTCTAATGGTGAACTGTTTCAGGTATGCTATTTTTTAAATTATTTTTATTCTTATTTATTAACGCTACGATAGGCCACGCATCACAAAAACACCCAGGCTTAAGAAAATTATATTCATACATTTCATTTTTATATTTTAAATATTTATTTCATTACAACATTGATTCCTAGATATGGTTAGGTAATATGTTTTTTTTATTGTAAACAATATAATAAACGTGGCAGTTCTCTAATGATACATTTTTGTAATGATTGCTTTATTCAAAATATAACCAATAATAAACAATTTCATTTGTTTTAAATGCTAGTAGTACACATTCTATTACCACCTCTTTATCATTTTAAAACACTATCATCTTGGATGGACCCACATTCATTAACGCCTAATAAACTAAATATGTTGCTCATTTTCTCTTTTTGTTAAAACTCTCTTATTTTCACAAATTTAATTTTTAACCCCCAGAATCACTCGCATCATTTGTGTACTTTAGACATTATAAAACACCCTAAAATCGTAATACAGGTAACCCCCATTCATTGCGACCCCGGTGAGTGTGAATTCGTTGTATCGTGATCTTTTTGTAAAAAAATTTTTTGTCTCGGTACTTGCCTGACTTTGACATATGCCAGGAATCGTCATAATTAGTGGTTGCACGTGCGTGCTATCTTTCTCACTTACATCATATATGTAAAATTATGAGCGTGAGTAACGCCGGTACGCCGATACCTAGTACGGTTGAGTCAGTGCATCATTTGGGTCTATCCTTCAGTGTAATCTTAGCTGAAGTGTCAAACGCACACTAATTAAATTGATAATTTACATGTTTTGTATCCCTTTGTAATTTTTAAAATGTGAAAAATCAGTCGGCTGCAGGAAATGAACTGCCATACTATGTCCCAAGAAAATAATGTCTCGGAACCTGTTCCCGTGCAAATCATTAAAAATGCCCTTTCTCTTCACAATCAATGGCTGGAGTTATTAGAAGAAAACGATGAAGATTAAGAGCAGGCGAGTGCTGTAAAGCTTGGTTGTAACGGATTATTTGACAGTTGTCGGCAAATTTTACATAATAATATCTAGATCTAGAATATTTTTTGCATCGCGGAACAAAATGAATGAATTGTGTTAGGTATGACATTTTTTTTGTTATTAATAATGTTCATTTTAAAGTGTTTTTTCGAATTTTAAAATGTTTTTTTTTTTAGTCCCCCGTTGATTGCAAAATTTTGCTTATCGCGACCGTGTCCAAAACGTATCCCCCGCGATCAACGGGGGTTACCTGTACTGTCTAGATCCATTTCAATTGATGCGTATAATTGATTTTTCGGCTTGTTCAATGAATCTTGTCCAACAAGTGAGTTAATGTGTAAATGTCAGCGATCAATTGAGTATTACATTTTAACACTATGGCCGAAGGCTTCAGTCGCTCATCCATCACTGCCACCTTTTGACAGGCATTGTAAGCATGGTTTTAATGAGTTATGCTTTGTTAAAAAATTTTAACATGTTAATTATTATTATTTTTCAAATTATATTATTTGCTGTACTAGTGTTGGGAATATTCTTATTTTTTTAATTTAATTTGTTGTTGGAAGTTTTTTTTAAGTTTATAGCAAAACCCCTTATTAAGATTTGTATGCGATTTATATTGGCATACCTTGTTTATATGGGTGGGTTATATTCCAGACCACCACCATAAAGCGAGTCACAACTGTTTTCATATGTAAAAGTCTAGTTACTATAATTTATTAAGTACATACTAGCCCAAGGTCTAAAAAACTGATGTACATATAGAAGAAATAATAAGTAAATGTTAAAATTTAATATGCACGATGTGCGTGTATCGCTCACATTATGTGACTCACTCGTGTCACGTCAATACTGCACCATAAGAGCGAAACATCTCCGAAAATAATAATTTCTAACTGTTCTTTCCACGTTTGATAATATTGGTCTTTTTGAGATGTAGTCTTTGATGTCAACAAAGCACTTTATCAATATTAAGTTGGAGAGTTTTTTGAATTGCATTCACAGGACATTAACGGTGACAATCTTGTAATTTAGGTAAACAGTGTGTTGTTATACTTTAAATTAAATATTTAATATTTTTAATGAAGGTCTGTTTCAATTTAATTCATGTAGGATTGCTCGGAATCACGTGTATGAATTGACCAGAAAAATTTCGAATTTGGGTGAGGCCGCTGCTGTTAGGGCATATTTTAACAAATAAAATGTATAAAGAAATCAATCGAGATCAATCTATAATTCTTCTTATTCTTCCACTACATCCCGGGGTGGGATTTGGCTTCTTCCACAAGTGCTCTCCACCGACTCCTATCTCTGGCCATTCTTCAGTTCCCGGACCCTCCATCCTTCTCCAGTCCCCTTCCACACAATTAGCCCACTTCTTCCTTGGTCTGCCTCCAGGTCGCTTCCACTGAGGTATCCACTTGGTCTTGATCTTTGGTGTCCTATCATCTGGCTTTTTTTCAACATGGCCAGCCAGCATTATTTCTTGCTCAGTAAAATTTTCATGGTTCATTTTTATTATGCAAGTTCCGTTCCTAGTGTCCATTGATTTTTTTTTTTAGTATTTTCTTGGGTTTGGGTTAGGCACCATGTTTCGCAATCATAAGTGACCACTGGTCTTATTATTGTTTTATATATTAGCAGTTTGCTTCGTTGACTCAGTTTTTTCGACCCCGGAAGTTGCTTACAGGCAGAAAAGCTTCAATTTCCAGCTAGAAGGCGAATTTACAATTCTTTCGTTGTCTTATTTAACGTGTTCAAGTTATGTAAAATTATCAACCCTTTCATATACATGTTGTCCAATGTAACCCCTATGTCACACTAAGCACTATCAGGAAAATTTAATATACTTAGGGATAAAAAACTTCTTATTCAAATTAAAGAGATAAAGGATGTAAAAGAACTAAAAAAGAAATTAAATTTCGCTTCAGACGCACACAATTAGATAATAAATAATATTACAGATTACAAATGTATAACTATTACAGTGTAACTCCCTCTCCAAGCACAAGAGCTAGTCTCTTTTTTGGAGAGGAAAGCGATTAAAAAATATGTAATTTTACTAATGTACAATACTCAATTAACTCGTATTATAAAAATTGTAAAAAATTTCAAAATGATAACAAAAAAAAAACATCTTGGGATGCCTCTTGTTGACGTGTACTGAAATACTTTTTACATTTTACAATGTTACTTGTTTAAATCTGCTAAAATTATGTATTTCTGTTTGTTATTTATACAATTTTACAAACTTTGACTGATCTAAATCAAATTTGACCATTATTTGCATACTTACTGCGTAAAACATTGGCACCTTCGCTCTTGCTACCCCACCCCTCCCAACGGTGTAAATGTGTATTATTTTGAATACCATCTGTAATTATGCTCAATTATAATTATCCCATACCACCTCCCCGGACATATCACCCTCCTCCAGCTTTGACGAAATATGGCATACATCATTACTCTTTAGGGTCCGCACAACAACAAAAGCGCCCGCCACCCCCTAATTACATATTTAAAATGAAAAAATTAAAAGTAAGTGCAATAATTTGTATTCGATCAATTCTCATTCGACATTTGTTTATTCAAATCTATAACATAATTTATTGGATATTTTTTATTGTTTTAACTATTTTTCTTCTTATAAATAAATTTTTATTATAATTAAATATTTAAAATACATTTTGGCACTTGCGGAAAGTGGTGGTAATAATTAATCACACCAAGCCACATAATAATGTCTGATAATGTTTGTAATTTCATGTTATGCATATTAGATTATATATTGTGGTTTGGCTGTAAACATAAAATATGCCCCATTGTTTTATAATCGCCGTTGTTAGAAACACATGGAAAATTGGTTATACGCTTTCACTTTTATGGTTAATGTGAAATTATCTGGTAATTTCATCGATTTTTATTAATTTAGCTTCAGTGCAGCCTTTAATCCGAGCTACTTTATTCTGAATTCGTAATTCCTCAAATTTGTATATTAATTCTCACATTGTTGAAACTTTAATATTGCCAATGTCAAATTATGTTTTTTAAATTTGTTAAAATCTTTGTGTATTTGAGAAGTATGTTTGATAGTAACAGAGAGACAGAAGGATTTCTAAAGGTGGGTGATTGCGGGGAATAAATTTAATGGTGCTTTGAACGCAGTAATTTCTATTGGAAACTTTTGAGCCCAGTGGTACACAATGCAGTCCTGGTACACCAATGCTGATGTAAATGAAGCCTGGAGCTGGCTAAAGAGGAATGAAAGTAAACAGAATGCAGTTTACTTTCTTTGACAAATTTAAAAAAAACTGAGGCACATCTGTAGCAAAAAAATGATGTAGAGTAAAGAACGAACATATTAGGAGTTGATGAAATCTAAGCTTAGGGAACAGGGTTAAAAAAGGTCGTTTAGGTGGTTTGGTCAGGTGAAACAAATGAATAAAGAGAGAATGGTATGAAGGATATGATGGACTGATGAATAATCAGTAACCAATCATTGTTAAAATTGAACACAGTAACAGTTTAATTAATTATCTAACCATCGCTAGTTTTAATCCACAATGATTTTATACTTGCTTCATTTCCATTTCTAAACAACAATTTTCAATGCGATTTTATTATCCAATGTCTCGATGAATATACATAATTTGTTGATCTAATCAATTTGAATACTTGCCCTCTTGACCAATGGATGAGAAGATACCATATAAGTAACATTAATGATTTTGTCCAGTCCTAAGACATTTTTTTATCACAATTTTATTTTTATCAATTTTAATTTTTGTGATTAATATCTTCAAGTAATTTTAGAATCAGCTGCCGTGTAAATCGTTTATATAAATTAGCATTTCTCCAACAAATATAATGATAAAATAAGTGTTTTTTTCTGTGAGCTAGCTTCCAATGTGTTTCATACATTTATCTCGGAAGGTAATGTTGTAAGGCCTATTGTACTTAGGTATTTAGTGTATGTAATCATTCCGCCGAATGCGGTTAGTATAATCAAAAGCTATTAAAGATAAGAAACTTTATTGCCCTAGTTAATGTATATTAATCAAACAATATTTTCAGATTTTTCCTGCCTACCTTATATTATACAATGTCAATATGTTCCCTCTTTTATCTCCATGATACGAAAATATTTTATTTTTCAATGTCTTGCTGTTGCAATCTTAAAAACCATCTCATGTAGTGTATTTGGATAAATATTTCAACTGGAATATATTAGTGATGAAGTAAACCTTGTTTGTGACTATGATTTGTGTGCGAACACACATTCTCACCACTAATGCCAGCAGTCCACCCTCGCCGAGGCACGGCGAGAGGAGCCGAGCATGAGAATGTACTGCAGCTCTAGGCTTATTCTTGTCATCTCACTTTGCCTCGCACGCCTCGCCTTGCCCCGTCCACGCTCTGTTCCAATCGGAGCGTAGGCGTGATGGGGTGAAGAACCTCGGCGAGAGTGAACTGCTGGCATTCAATGTATTATTACTGAGATTGAATTTGATTTACGAATTGTTACACAAATAATAATAAAATATGCCAGATCATCAAAAATTTGAAACCTATGAGTGCAGTGTGTAATAAAAATAATAAAAAACTGTTATTACCGTGATAAATTTTCATTTTATTTTTTATATAGAAATGTGTACATGAAATATGTATCGCATCAATAGTCTTACTATTTTCAAACTAAGCTAAACGCTTATACCGTGAAAATAGGACTAACTTGCTGGTCTCCTGGGACGAGGCCCGAATCCCCGACCATTGGATCACTAGGCGAATGTCATTATATCATTAATTTTTAACAAAAGAACCATCTTAGTCTCAGTGGAAACTTGTCCAGTCTTGCTACATCACAGATTTAACTAAGAAAACTAATTCTATAATTATGTTAACATAAGTAGTCTGACAATATTGTTAACAAGTTACTGTTAAATAATATATTCATGAACATAAAGTGGTAAATACTATTTGCTGGGGCGAATGCGTTCCGTATACAGATTTTTCAGCTGTGACAAATGGCTGAGGTAATTTCCGGTAGAGCCCCGAAAATATTTGAATCGTAATACATGGTCGTAATTCAATCCCGGAATTCGCTTTCATCAAAAGTATTTTTTATTCAATGAAATGGGAAGTAATATGGTGTATGCCTTTATTAACCGATTAAAATGAAAATAGAATAAAAATCATATATGTACATATTTTGGAATTGTTTAAATTTATTCAAATTATTTTGAAATAATTCATTGTGTATTTGAATTGAATGACAAAAATAAGAACCAATGATTGGTTAACAAATTTAAAATGAAATAATAAAATAACAAAAAGCATACAGATGCTATACATTGAAAAAATATTCAATTTAATAAAGGCAAAGAATTGAAACTAACCTGAGTTTTGACCTTCAATTTTTATCATGGAGAATAAACTATTTTGTAGTAAACAAGTGTCATTGTAGACTTTACTTATTCTTGATGTATCTGAATAGATTTGTTCATCTTTATCCAAGTAGATGAGCATTTTTCTGATTTCCAGTTATGAATTCCTAAAATTAGTAGATAACCGAGTGTCTCGGGAGTAATGGTACCCTTTTTTTTATTTCCAGGTACTTAAAATGATGGTTGGCAATAATTTGAAAGATACGCAGTTGCAGCAAATCGTGGACAAGACGATCTTATTTGCCGACAAGGACGAAGACGGGAAAATATCATTTGATGAATTCTGTTCAGTGGTTGGAAACACAGATATCCATAAGAAAATGGTAGTGGACGTTTAATTCTACCACTCTTCGTCAATTGTTTTTTTGTATATTTTTTAAACGATATCTCTAACTATTAAGTATATATAAAATTGTTATCTAGTCATTGGCACTGTGGGGTAAATAGCGGATGCCATTTCTTTATGTTTTATATTTAAGACTCGTTGCAATACTCTTTACTTAAATTATTTTGTGTGATCCCAGTGTTTAACTTAGGTTTATTTTGTTTTAATACATTTTGTTATTTATATCTCACCAATGTATTTGTATCGTTTCTCGTGTAACCGAACTTGTTACAATTCATATATAACTTACTGTTTTAAGGCAGCGCTTCTCCTGAGATAGATTATATTGTAAATACTCAGAAGTGCCGATGTGAATACCAGTGTACCGAGTGTGTGGATGATGTTTGCTGATCACTGTTCGCTGTTTATCCCGCATGGCCAATGGACACGTTCGATCTTTTGCTTAACTTCCCGTGTTTGTCACCACGTACCCTGATCACTGATCACCGATCACCGATCACTCTGGGCCTGTCTTCGGTTATGTTCCATCGATTGTGCCATGATTGCGATAAATCAAGCAAATTTCTAAATCAAATTTTTAATAACTTTTAAATTGAATAGTACCTACTATATAATATTCTAAGATATTTAGATTATGAAAATCTGCACATTACAAATAATTGCAAATAAAGCAATACTTTTTCTACTTTAGCGAGTATTCATACGACACTCTTAACATTCATTTATGCAAAGACAAGTTTTACATAGATGTTATAGTCTTTACTCTAATATTAAATCATCCGTTTCAGTCTCCCTACTCGAGTTGTAAAATTTTTTTAGTCTTTTCCCTCTGTACATACTGTCATCTTAATCCATTGCCAACATTCGCAGGCTCTTCCCAATCTTTACTGAATATACATTTATATTACCAACTTAACCATACGAGGCGTCAGCTTACCCGCTGGCGACTCAGCATTGAGATGGCCAATTGCCTTAAAATGTCTGGTCGGTGTAGTTTCATCATCCTGTCACTAGATGTAAATATTGTTAACGGCGATCTGCGTCCGTTCCTGCGAAACATCCCACCAGTATATGTCACGGAGTTTAAAGCTAGCTTTGCTGTCGATCGACCAATAACTCAAATGCCTTTCTTGTCTCTCGATGTTACTCTCTGTAATCTTAGGTTTTACTTTGAGAACTTTAGTTCTACTTTTAAAGAAATGACATGTTAATAATAATCTTGTTGATGTTGCCGTATTTTCTGTCATTTAGTGTCTTGAAATTTCATTGTTGAATATTGAGAAATTTTCACTTGTATTCTGGTTCAAGATAATCCCTACTAGATAAAAATCACAAATCATTTAACTATCTCTGCCTTTCTTCTGTAAGTTGTTAATTTGTGAATATTATATAAACTCTATATCCATGTTAATGTATCGTTAGCTTTCACTTTACTGTTATTTGTAATGCGGCAGAAATCCCAAAGCCATGATAATTAGCTTAACAACTAGCTATTATTGGTCAACAGTGGAATTCACTTGCACATATTATATATTTTCTTTATATTCAAATATCCTGGATTACCCGTGTTATAAACATTAAAATTATATATTTAAATAATCATTTTTTGCTGGTCCAATTATAATGATTAGTTCTGATAATGTGATCTTTAATGTTTTTTTTTTTGGAAGGTATACCACAATGACGCATAATTTTGAGTGAAGTCTGTATGATTTTCTGTACATTTGCGTATTCTTCTTCTGTAATTTCCAACGCCAGACCCACGAAGTTCACTCTGTTTCTAAATATGGCGTCATAACTTTTAATGGAGAATTTAATCTATTGTTGCTGTTTTGAAAACATCGTCTGTCAAGATATGTGAACGTTGGTTTCCAGAACTTAGAACTTGTATTATTTGACAGATGGTAACAATTGAGAAATCGGTGTGCAGTTATGGTCAAATATTGTTCAAATTCAGCAACAATTTTAGAAAATATTTTGGAAATTGTATAGTTATTTGTATTTATAAATATGAATGGACCACTATATAAGTCTATTTCTGAAATTGACATATTTTCCCTAAATATCTTAACATATCACATAATATAAATGTATTGATGTTTGCAATATTTTAAAATGGACATCTCTATAACCGAGTGAGCCGTTGTCCAGGTATGTGCAAGTTGGTTCCACTAACACCACAAATAAAGATCTGTTGCATGAATTGTGATGTATATTATTGTTTTTATCATTTTAATTAATATTTAAATGGAAAAAACTAACATGTAAATTTTAGGAAATTGTGTATGTCCTTTTCTAAAGAATGTTGTAATTTCAATCTTTTTATTCATCGGTTCAGCAGACTGGTATCGTCGAAGGGTTCTTAGTCATTTCTGTAGTGTTTTCCGGCTAACATTCTTTAGGTATCCTGTTCCAGTTATATTTGCGCAGCCTCGACTACGCTCGGAGGCTGTTTCATTATTTAAGAATTTATTTCATGAAATACCTTTATTTATTATTATCCAATAATAGGACTATTTTATTATTAACACCCTCGTACTAAATCTCTTCTGTGTCTACTTTATGAAGTTTTTTTTTAATGAAACTAATGATAAATATTGTACTTAAAGACAGTAGATAGTCTGTTTGGCTAACATTTATATTATTAACATTTATATTATATCCCAATTTTTAAAGAATCGCTTAGTCTCTTTAGTTTGAAAGGATATAGTGTTCGCTTCAAATATAAAATATTAAAACTTATTGATATAACTCTAAGGTAAGTAAGTTGTGGCTATTCAATGATATATTTTTGGATTCTATGCACAAAAAATCTTATAGGGTTCATTTGGCACCCTGTATAAATAGTAATATGTCTGTTCCTGGTAGCTAAGTGAATTTATTCCCATCCCTTAACTTCTAAGAATTTAACATTATCTTGAGACAATTCTTTGGCAAATGCAAAGGTGCGACTGTGAAACCCTATCTTCATTTACTCTAATCCTGATTTATCGTTTTGTACGTAGAAACTTTCCAAATATTAAAATTTCATATAAGCATAATATAAATCTTGGGAGATTAGTAGATTCACAATAATCTCTTGACTTTGATTGAAGAATGTATATCTACAATACAAGTAAGTTACGCTATAAGACAATAGTAAATTATTTTTTAATCTTGAATAACAAATATTATTTTTTACTTCGTACTTTTAATTCGCCATGACTTATGCTTTAAAATACCACAACCACCTTTTAATTTTAGTTCATAAATTACCATCTACGTATATATATGTATATACATAATATACCAGCATCACTTGTAAATACAGATAGGATTCTTGTTTCTATTTAATTGTGTTTGAACTTAAATAGATTTTAAGGAGCGGTCAGTCTATTCTCATGTGTATT
Organism: Eubasilissa splendida; assembly: GCA_031772225.1. Taxonomy (NCBI): domain Eukaryota; kingdom Metazoa; phylum Arthropoda; class Insecta; order Trichoptera; family Phryganeidae; genus Eubasilissa; species Eubasilissa splendida. The sequence goes on from CM062859.1 coordinate 6,648,235, forward strand.
TGGATTATGATTTTTGACATATTTTACAAATTTTCCCTCGATATTTAAAATGCCAACGTCAGAACTTATTCAATTATTGTAAATGTTAAACTTTTGGAGACAACTCATGTGTGATGAACACTTTCAACACAAATGTATTATTGAATTCAATATAAATACATTTGTAGAGAAGAATATCTCAAAAATGTTTTTTAAACTGATATTGCAACATATTTACAGGTATGTTGTTAAAATAATATGTGGTATCGAATCTGCATTAAAAATAAGTTTTAGCGTTACATAAAACTTAACGCATAATTTTTCATCACATAATTATGTAACATCATTTTTTAATGTTTTCTACTGTGTTAAAAAATTAAATCCATTTTCAAGCAATATTTCATCAATATTTTCTTGTGGCATATTTTTTTTGTAATAATAAAGATCTTAAGCTTTTGTTTTTAATGTTTTAGATAATGGGATATTTTACAATAAAATGTAAATCAGATGTGTATATTTTCTTATATGATATCTGTTTTCTACATTGCTAAATGGGTAAAAATATTTTAAAAATTAAAGGAATTGCTTACATTTTTAAGTTTCTTTAAGTTGGAACTAAATATAAATAAATTTAAAAATGGACTAAGTTGTTTTTTGAAAGAATTAATCTGAAACTTTAATATTCTCAGTTTAGAATTAAGAAATAAATAAATATCACGTCTCTTTATTTTAGTAACTTGAATGGTATTTCGATCAAATGGAAAATATCAGAAAGCTACTTGTGCAAGTATAATATATTAAGAGGAATTTGTTTATTATAGATAGGAATATGGTCATTTAATAATACACCACAAACAAATGTTTAAAATAATTAAAATCCTTTACACACAAAATTATTGCACTTAACAGTGAGGAGTGGCGTACTATTAATGTTTATAGATTTATACAACTTCTTTATATGATCATTCATTCTTGAAACTTTTTTAAATGCTTCTCTCATCCACCTCGGGGTTAGGTCAGCTTTGTTTCTCATCAGTTGAACAAATCATGTACATGTCCGATAATTTGTTTTTTAGAAACATATTTCAAGTGTATCGAGGAAGTCATGAGGTGATAGCACAATCATTATCTGTAAATTGGGTTTCTCAGTCCACAGTCGTAACAGACTAGGTACTCCCTTGCATGCTTCCACGGGGGCGTGTTGATCCCCGTCGTACATGGAGAGTCCACTGTGGTATTATAGAAGTAGAAGAAGATAAGGATTGGATAATGTTGAATGGATTCACCCCTGACCCTAGAGTTAAAAATATGAACAAGTTAGGTGTTACATTGCGGAGGAGTGTAAAAACAAATAATATCTTTATGTTTTATACTAATCGTGCTGATGTTGAATATTGTACCACGGTGTGAGCGCTGTTGACTCAATCATTTTATTATAGGTCGGTTAGAATCATAGCTCCCGCAACGTCTGTGTGTACATTCTGTTGTTATATTGTACGTTCTATATTGTTAACTAGAAGCATATGTACACTTTATGAAAGACTGTCACCATTTGTTAAATGTAATCAGCTAACTCGTGTAACTGGGCTTGTAAAATTTCATCACAATAGCAATTTCAAAAATACTGTTTTAATGTAATTATGTTTCGGGGATGTGTGCATTGTGCAAGTGGTGTGTGGAGCCAGTACTTCTGTTGCCGTATGTGTTTGGGGCGAGAATGCATCATTTAAAAAATATGGAAAATTTATTATATATTCTTGTTCAATTGGCCCTTGGTAAGTTTTCTAAGCGGAGTCTATGAAGATTTATTAATGGTCAATTCATTGTGATATGACACAGTTCACTCGTGACTGACACCACGCTTCAGCTCCGTATAGTTTGCAATACATATTTATTATCACTTTAGTACTGTTATGGTTCATGCGGCAACCTTAATAATGCGCATGATAAGTGTCGGGTTGCATTGTGTCATCATCATCCAGCTTACTGCCGAGGATGCACTTCTCTGAAATATCGTAGCTAGAAATCATTTTAAATAATTTCTTTCAGGAAAGTGCATCAGCGCATTTAGTAAATTCCCCTTGTATGTATATTTAAAGAATGATTTTAATGAGAGAATATTCTTTATTTCATTAAATTTTATCTTCTACTGTACAATTTTCCATTTTTGCATGTAAAAATCTTAATAAATGACTACATAATAATTATAATACTTACCCTGTTGATATTTTCATCCATTTCAACATCCTCTCACATTCACAGCCCAAAACCACAGAAGAGAAACACATACATATGACTGAAAATCAGTTTTTACATTAAGATTTGAAGCGCTTGCATTTTCAAAAATATCAAACTCAGTTCTATATACAAATTAGAAGGCGTATATCTCATTTTCAATCCTGGGGTACCTATAATGAAATAAACAAAATTCATACCATTGTTTCTTGGAAACATCGATAAAAAACAATAAAGCCACTCCCACCCTTACGACCCCCATAGCCAACTGTATTTAATTTAAATATATTAATTAGAAAGATATACATATAAAATCAATTTTATTGAAAAAATATCGTTGTTGCGCCACCGGGATTCAAACCTGGATCTCTTTCCAAACCGGGAAAGGTGCATTATCCAACTATGTTACAGCGAAAAAAATTTAAACCTATATGTTACCTTTTTGATATTAATACAGAGCCATCTACGTTATTTTTACGGAAGCTCAAATACCTTTGAGTAATCTGATAGCAGATGCCAGAATTATCAATTCATAACATGGGTAATTCAGGTTCGAATCCCGGTGGCGCAACAACAATATTTTTCGATAGAATTGATTTTATATGTATATCTTTCTAATTAATATATTTAATTCATATTTAAAATATCACACTCTGAATAATTACAACTTCACAATAAGAATGTGTTCTCTAAGTATTTAATTTAGTTCAATTTACACCTGTAGATGAGGACTGCTCTTCCCGAAACTAGTCGTGATATTAACTCAAAAATTGTGTGTGTCGTACTAAGTCAATATAATTAAAATTACCTCAGGGGCTATCCCTTGCAGTCATAGAATCATCAATCATTGCATCTTAAGTTTTCATTTTCTTCATACAATGAGTTCTGTTATATAAATAAACTTTTGATTTAAATGAGCCTTTAAAATGACCAATCTCTTGAAAGTAGGTACCTACTAGTTACCGCGCTATAATAAAAACATAAATATATATTAAATACTAATTTAATGTATTAATTATAAATATATATATATAAAATCAACTTTGTCGAAAAAATATTATTTTTGCGCTACCAGGATACGAACCTGTATCTCTATTTTTAATCCGGGGAAGTAAACTACAAATTGTGTTATAACGCCAGTATTTTTCATGACAAATATTCGAACCTGTATGTTACACTTCTTCAAATTAATACATCTGTCATTCCATTATTTTTGAAAGCCATCTACATTATTTTTCACAATCACAAATACTTTTGAGTAAACCGACTGCAGACGCCAGAATTATCAATTCATTTTTATTAAGTTTTAGACTCGTTGATACAACTTATAGTAATAAGGAGAACACATGATTGAAAATGCAAAAACAATATTTTTTCGACAAAATTGATTTTATATTTATAATTAATATATTAAATTAGTATTTAAAACATCACAGACCTATGTTCTGAATAATTACAACTTCACAATAAGAATGTGTCTCCTTAAAAATATGTATGTACCCAAAATGGTGAGTTTGTGTTTAGGCTATATGAAATATTATTCTATTTTATCTCTTTTTTGTCACTCAAGAGTATTGTGATGATCGGTCAATGTTTATGAATTACAGAGCTATGTAAAGTAGTGGGTTTTAGCATATATTGGGTGGTACAAAAAGTCATGACGCATTTTTTCTATGTTTTTCAGTCATTTATTTATATAAAGAACAAAGATCAATCAATGATATGTCGCCCGTTTTGTTTGATAACATTTTGCCATCTTTCAATGAGCTTCGTAATTCCTCATTCATAGAAGGACCTGTCTTTATCAGCGAAAAACTGAACAAGGTGCTGATTTACGGCCTCATCGAAATTGAACGTCATGCCACACATGGAGTTTTGAAGAGCGCGAAACAAGTGGAAGTCTGACAGTGCAAGGTCAGGCGAGTATGGTGGGTGTGGCAACAGAATCCATCCAAGATCCAACAATTTTTGATGGGTGATTGAACTTGTGTGTGGTTTCGCATTGTGATTAAACATCACTCTTTTACGATTAACGAGCTCTGAACATTTCTGGATTCGTTCAAACTGTCAAATTGCAGACAGCACACATTTGAAAAACACGACACCTTTAAAATCCCACCACACTTAGAGCATAATGTTCCTCTGATGAATCTGTTTTCGAAGTCGTTTGAGGTGAACCATTCCATCGAGATCAAAATCGTTTGCGCACCACATTTTGACTTGATTTTGTGGTCATCAATCTCAGTGGGCCTCCTTGACCAAGGAGTGTCCTTGAAATCAGAATCACCAGCACGAAATTTTGTGAACTTTACGCAATTTTGCACAAACTTGACACACATTCTTCCCTTTACTAAAGTAATACATTAAAGTATGGCAAAAATGCAGTTTGGTCTTCCATTTTACCCTTGTAAAATCTCCAAAACTAACGATTGTTTTTTTTTAAATGAAGCTAGAACTGTCAAATGACAGTGATAACATGGATGGATGAGAATAACTAGTACCTCAAAAATGAACTGGCGCCATCTGTTACCAAACTGCATCATGACTTTTTCTGACAACCCAGTATTTTTACTTCCAATAATCTACACCTTAAAATAGTGTAGACAATTCAATTATAGTATATGTGAATCATAACCCTTTACAATTCACATTATTTTAAAAAAGAAGGTATTTTAAGATCAAGTTTCATACCACCGCGATGAAGGAGTGCATCCTTGGAGCAGACAGACTAATTAAAAATATACTTCAGTGCAGGTAATCGTAAAATAAAATAAACTTTAGGTAGTTTTAATTTTTTTAATTACATAAACTAAATAATATAGCATCTAGAAATAACATTTAAAATTATACAAATCTACTAGATATGGCCAGCACTTTGGTATAATCGGCTCCTTTAGACTGAGTTTTTTCTTTCAATATTGTCCTAAGCAGGGTTGGAATAGGAACATGTATGCGAGTGCCCAATGGAGTTCCATTGTCTTCAATCAACACTACATTGTTGCTGTCGAATTTGGGAATCTTAGGATTTTGGATTTGTTTCAAGCCTACCAAAATACCTTTCTTTTTTTGACCCTTGACAGCTACTAGAACTTTATCACCCAGGAATCCAACTCCTGCAAAAAAATTAATTCAGTATTAAAGTTTAATATAGTTCTGTGGTATCTCGGTAGTAACTAAATATTTTTTCGATACACAATTTTTTTTCTGTATATCTTTCTAGTTGATTAATTTAATTTGTATTAAAAAGAATTTTATTTGAAATAGTATGCTAAAAGTTTTGGAATGAATAATACGGAGATCCCCGGATAATCCAGTATACTGTATTTAGTTAAAGCGTCCTGATTACATTGTTTTTAATAAATTAAACAAACATAAATTAAAAACCACTTACTTCTTTTATTATACACATGGATGCATTTGGGCGGTTTTCCTTCAATCATAGCTCTTTTCCCAATTTCTGAATTATCGACGCATCTTAATCTTGCCAGTAAACGAATTTCATTACAAATCGTTGTTGTATGAAAAGATGAAGATACGGTTTTAAAAGGGGTTAAAAACCTGGAGAAAACCGGTATAAAAGCCATATCTATAACAAATAAAATAAACAAGTAAGCGCAGCAAAGTATTCCAAATTACTATTATCTCTGTACCGAAAACAGGTTATGTACAATATATAACTACCGAGGAGTCTGTGAGATTACAATCGCGTGTAATGATTTATTTTAAATAATTTTTACAAACTTAGATTTATTTATGGTAGGTACCGTCCAGAATTTTTCATTTAAGCTTTAAATCATAATTACCAAATATTATAACCAAAAATTATTATGATGACAGTTCGTCCAAAACCATAGATAAAATAAGAATACTCCAGTATACCCATAGATAAAGTATACCTGTAGTCAATTCGGTATTAATAGGAATATAAAGATCACTGGTTAGTGTATTGTGATGTAAACGGTATCTACCTGGGTGCAAGAATGCAAAGGGAGGCGATTGGTTTTTTTTCTGGCGCACTGAACGTATTGTTATAAAGGGATGAAATAAGAATCGGTAGAGCGGACAGCTCGCCGGCTGCTCAAGACGCCGATACATCACAACCAAAGTTAACACGTATAATGAATGACCAGTAGTTTGCAGTGCCATGCAATATTGATCAGGCCATGTAGCTGGCGTCGCAAATAGATAAATAGCTGCCTGGGTTCTTCTGTTCTCAAGAAGGACAAAGGGCATAAGAAATACAATAGTTGGAAAGTTACATTTGCATTAAGTTGCATTTGTTAGCTGAATCGTCTAAACATACGTGTGAGGCATCGTGAATGCCCCCCAGATACCGAAAATCGCGCCTTATACGTATGCGCGGAAATAATCCGATTATAATAATCAGATAACGAATATTTAAGGTTAAAATAGACTTTCCTATTGGAATCTTAAGTAATAGATATGAGTAGGTTGACGATGCAGTGGGATAGTTTTTATTGGAGTATGTACGAATCTATAGGATTATGATTGTACCAATTAATCGTAAGTAAGTGTAAGAAATAAATAATGATTTAATTATAATTAATCCAAAAATAACATTTTTAATTTGTTATCATTAATCATTTGTTAATGATAGATAAAACGTCGAATTGATTAATTAATTTGTTATAAATCAACTCAATTTTACCTGTCCATTAATCCCGACAGTACATGTTTTGAAGGTAATAAATTGGTGAATTTTTAAAATAAATTTCGTCATTATTTGTATTAACGAATAAATAATACATCATATTGTACATGATTAGTGGATGGTTTCTGTAACGAAATATGTACCACAAAGACAATATTCATTATGGTCAGCTTAGATGGTAATTTTTCCTTATTTTGTTTAATTATGTGACGTGAATTCGGCATAGTCTGATTATTATTATTGAAATGGGCACAACCATATTTTTTTAAAGATATATATATTTCCAAATAAGTTAACTATGAGCCTTTGATAGTAAATGCAATGATGATAAAGGCACTAGTTTTAATACTTAAAATTAATAAGTGTTTTTTGGAATTGGTTGATAATTGTTGGACGATTTAACCATTGTATTATTTATTTGTACTTTTTAAATAGTAATTAAAAGTTGAGCTTAAAACTATTTGGGGGTTAGGACGGTGGTCAAATGAAATACATATGATTGGCGCGTGTTGAGGTTTATTGTGACAAATGATAAAAACAATGAAGACAGGTAGAAATGAATACAGTGAATGAAGATGTAGGAAATGATGAAATGAAATGAATTGGCAGTCTTGCTTGGCAAGCGCGAGCCGGCAAGACCGCCGTTGTGAAAGGATGAAGCTGGAGAGACTGCTTGGCGGTGAATGCTTGAGCCCGACTTCGTCGTCGCTAGCGTCGATGCCGACTGAGATGGCGGTTGATTCGAATTACGATCGCTACAACTATTTAAGGGTCAACTTTCATTTTTCCAGTTTGAATTTCGAGATATTTTTGCATTTTGCATACCCTTTCAAGATGAGACTAATAGTTAATTATTTTATAATATCAAGTAAACATAAAAGTGCGTTATTTTTTACGTTAATATTGCTAGAGTGAAAGATATCAATAGAAAAGGACAAGTATACAATTGTTGGTTTTCTTAAATTCCTAGGTAATAAATTCCTAGTTATCAGGAAATAGCAATTTTTTCAGCATTCATCATAATACATATGTGTTGCCATTTGAAATTATCAAGCGAAAATTAAATAATTTGTTAAAGTTCTGACCTAAGAATTGTTATATTTATACTATGAAGAATTATTATGTTTATGATAAAAACCATTGTATGTGTCGAAAAACATATGATTATAAAATACTAAAATTTTGCCCCGATTTATAAGGAATAAAATTGATGTAAATTCATACTGATAAATAATATTGATAACTTTTGAAGCAGTTGTATTTGTGAAGAGAAAACTATTTATGCTAATATTCATACTCCGGTTGTAATAAAAAAAAAGTTTTTTTTAAAAATATTTATTTATTGTTTTAATAAATTTAATATTAAAATATAAATGAAAATATGACAAAAGTATTATTATTCACTGTTAAATAATTAGTTGTTCATCGAGCATATTATCGTTCTTCAGAATTTTGTTGTTTTTTCTTTACACGTATTCAAAACAAAATTTGATCTACACATATTACACTTTAAACTGAATTTAGAAATAAAACCTTACGTTCTTTTACATATTCAATATTCATTCCTGTTCATTCAAACATCGATTTGTGGGAGTAAAATTGATTAATTTGAGAAAAGAATTGGTGTATGTCGATCATTCTTTTGCCATCCAATTTCAGTTCAGGAACATCCTGAAAATAATTTTATTATTATTGTTATTAATATTCAGTTATCCGTATTTTTGTCTAAAATATTAAAATACGTGTTTATTCATTTAAATGACTATAACAAATACATTTGTATCAATCAGACAGGTCTGTCATGTATTATTATTTTGATAAAATTATTTATCTTTAAGAATATATATTTCCAATAGAAAATAATTTATCCGCACTACATAATATATGTATATTGAACTATGTGATTTATATTGTTAAATCAAATAGATAATTATATGCATTAAAAGACCCCCATAGGTAACTAGTTATAAAATTTATTATTCTTTTTAAGCGATATAAATGATTAGCCCATAAGCAGACATCTACGTTAAGTAAATTTATAGTAAATGAATTCACACACACCAGTTATAATTGTATGTATATTATAATAATAAACGATCAAACTGCATAAGAAAAAATCCCCATATGCAGTTGAATGTGAGATCTTGATAAGCGAGGTTATAAATGTGAAAATATATAGAGATAAGTTTATTCATAATTTTTTTTAAATAATGTGTAGCAATGATGATGTAACTGACTTGGAGTTTTTAAGTGATTATGTGATAAGGTGAGCGGACACTAATAAATAATGTGAATGATCATAATCTGATTATAAGACGATGGCAGGGCCAAGAATAAGCCAAAAATTAAGGGCAGGATAAGAACAAAATATTTTTTGACCAAAGGTGGGGGCGTAGCGCTACTTTCAAGATTGTACCAATAAGCGTCGCCAGTTTCGGGAAGAACGAACCGTCGAGCTGGCAAAGTAAACGAGGGATACGATGAGTAGAACGCCATTGTTCTGATCAGTTGGTATCAGAATTTGGAAGAGGCCGTCCTTCTAAACAGTTGATCTCAGAATTCAGAGGAGGTCGTCAGAATAATCCTCCGCGAAGTACTTGTCAGTTAACGTTATCGTCACAAGATCGCAGTCTGCCACAGAATTGAGAAAGTCCAGGGGGATCCGTCAGGATAATTGTCCGAAGAGAACCCGTCAGCCAACATCAGAGATAGTTCATCTCGGAACGCTAAAAGTAGTCCAGCAGAATCCCTCAAGCCTACGCTCTGGACAGTTTGTATCGCAGCACGGAAGAATCAGGCACGGTCCGACAGAATCCAGAAGCTAGTCCAGCGGTCAAGCAGCCACCCAACTGTCGCTAACGACATCACTTCGCCCAGCCAATTATCGGGTCTCTGAAGAAGACTTCGGAGCAGCGTCATGGACTAACATAAGGCAAATTAATTTAAAATTAAATTAGTATAAGGATATTTCAATATATGTACTTGTAGATATACAAATATATAAAGACAAACAAATAAATAATTGATTCGTGTCATTTGTGTTTTATACAGTTCACCTGTTTTCCTCTCATAATCATAATGTCATAAAGATGTGTTACCTGCTAATGAATCGCGGAGCGAATTATTTACCGTAGTGCGAGATGTCGCTTTAATGAAATGATATAGAGCTCCTTCTTTTCATAAAAACCCCATAACAAGTTCACGTGTTCCTTCTCATAATCATAATGTCATAAAGGTGTGTTACTTGGAAATAAATTGCGGAGCGAATTATTTACCATGTAATATCCTTAACTAGATAATTACGATATTGCAATGACCACTCGTTACAATCTGTTACAACCGTTCCCAGTCTACCTTATATATTATTTACTGTTTTCTATGGAAAATCTCCACTAAAAAGTACAGAGAAGAAGAAGAAAAAGAAAAACATAAACAATTGGAAATTGGAAATGAGAAATGTCTTGTATTTTACTAATTCTACCGCTCATTTGCCGATAAAATCTATATAAAATTATGCTCGATAAGATCTGTAGCGATATTTCGTATGGATTGTAATTTTATAATTTTTGCTTTTGCCGTATTTATAAATAGTAAGGTTTAATCATGTCGCGTAACGTTTTTGACGGAGGGAACTCCTCTGAGACTGAAAGTCAGGTTAGTTAAGTGTCATTTGATGTTTATATACATATCCCTTAAATTTCATCATGATCATACCAGTATAAAAAATAAAATGAAATCACACATGTCAAACTATTTTTATAAATTACTAGGATATTTATTTGGGACTTATGATTAATTTCTTTTCAGGTTATCTCGTGGATAAATGAGATTGGTTTCGCCGATACCCAAGGAAAACTAATACTTTTGAAGAAGCTTCAAGAAATTTTAATATTTCAGTGCCCACAATTACTATCAAAGTATTTGGATAATGTTTTGCTGTACAGCTCTGATAAGAATCAGGAAGCACGGAAAATCGTAGTTTCTTTTATTGAAGAAATATGGTAATCCTCCCAATTTTTAAATATCATGTGTATATTTGCTAAGTTTATTGTAGGTATTTTAACATAATCCCATGCAGTAAATCTTTCAACTAGATTGTTTTTTTGTTTCTTTTACAATGTTTTACATAAACAAAAAAACAAAAAAGTGCACCGCAGTTGAAAATTATTCTTGCACAAAGTCAAATATCTTTTAAGTAAAAGTTACATTTATCCAAATATAGAGAGTAACCGACAGCCGTTTTGCGTTTCTTAGTATTTAGTTCAGTAGAAGGTGCAGAAGTGTCTTTTTCTTTCCTTCTTTATGTTAGTATTGATATATGGTGGTCTCAATTAGGTGAGACTCAGTTCGTAATGCACCTCCACAAGTCCTGGGTCACCCTCACAGCTGACTCCAGGGTCTCCAGCCAGATGCAAAGCATCTATCCACTGCTGTGGCACCTTTCCAGGTCTTTTTCTGGCCCAAAGTCAAGCCCAGGATAATCTCCTTTCCTATGCTGTCACTGCTGTGTTTAAAACACATAATGTGGCCAAAGAATTGGGAGAATATTTTGTTCCCTGCTGTAGATAGGGCTTGCTGTGGTTGGATTTGTTAAGGCATTTATGTGTCATGTTGTCCACAGGATATGCAATATCTTTCTCTAGCAATACATATCAAAGGGGTTTACATTTGTCACTATTGCGGACTGTCCGAGTCTCCATTGCATACATGAGGATTGGAAATACAAGAGTGTGAACCAACATAATTTTATATTTTCGTAAAAAGCAATCACTTTGTGGTTTGACATATTAGATTAAATAAAATCAGTTTGTATGAAACCACAAATTTTATTACACTAGAACACATTCTTATTGTGAAGTTGTAATTATTCAGAACATAGGTCTGTGATATTTTAAATACTAATTAAATGTATTAATTAGAAAGATATACGTATAAAATCAATTTTATCGAAAAATATTGTTGTTGCGCCACCGGGATTCGAACCTGGATCTCTTTCCAAACCGGGGAAGGTGCAAAACAAAGTAGATGGATTTCAAATAATGGAACGATAGATGTATTAATTTGAAAAAGTGTATATATATAGGTTTGAAAAAATTTGTCATTAAAAATAATGTCACTGTAGCATAGTTGGATAATGCACCTTCTCCGGTTTGGAAAGAGATCCAGGTTCGAATCCCGGAGGCGCAACAACAATATTTTTCGATAAAATTTTATACGTATATCTTTCTAATTAATACATTTAATTAGTATTTAATTTTATTACACGCCAACCAAATGGTGAATACTATGCAGGCTTGTTACAAAATTTGAGCGATGAAATCATTGTTAAATGACCCCTTTGACTGAAAAGAAAGTTTTGTTTCAAGATAATGCGCCAGGTGACACGGTTTGGTTGCAGTGGTATTCATGAATTGCACTTGGAATTGCTATCCCATCCACCTTATTCGCCAGACTTGGCCTTGACTTCTATTTGTTCCCAAATCTGTAAAAATGGTTAGGTGGAAACAAATTTTCCACCAATAGTGATGTCATACACGCCGTAAATGGCTCTTTTGAAGACCTTCTATGAAAATTGTATAATGACCATGGAGAAGCGTTGGGTGAAGCGTGTTGAGGTAGAAGGAAACTATATAAAAGAATAGTTACTTTCATAATGATATTTTGTTTTTTCTTATTCTCTTCGGAAACTTTTCAAATCAGCCCTCGTATATGTGCAAGTGGTCCTGGAGTACAAAAGCAGTTTAGTATCCAAACCATACTGTACTGTAAAAGCATCTTGACATTAGTAATGATGTTTTGGATTCTCTCCGATAATACACTCATACATATAAAAATACACAATAATAATGTAAAAGATTTTAACAATGAATGTGTTTTTTCGGAGGCTTCCCTAGTAAAATGTGATGTTTAAAAAGTGAGTAACATTTTATAGGATGTTCGTAGGTGAAGGTTTAATGTATAAGGGTTTACAGTTTTTAATTAATAATAATAATGAAGAATAAAGTGAATAAGGAATAAAGTGAACGGCGCTTTGAATGGAATTTTAGCTAATGGGAACTTGTCAACCGAGGCAAGTTCACAATGGCAGTGTTTTTTTTATTCATTTATATATAAATATTCTTGGATTGTGGAATGTGTAATTATTTTTGAGTTTCCATTATTTCTTATGGGGAAATTCGCTTTGATGTACGAGTGCTTTGGATTACGATCACGTTTCCGGAACGAATTATGCTCATAAACCAAGGTTTTAATTTTTTAAGAATTTGTGTAATTTTAATCGATGAAAGTATTGAGCATGATAATGTATTTTTGTTTTTCAGCAAGATACAACCGATGCTGTTGCCTCAGATGGTAAACCAGCTGAGGGTGTTGCTGATGGACCAAAGTATTGCGGTGCAGAAGAGAGTGATTCAGGCGGCTAATATAGTGTATAAGAATGCTCTTATTTGGATTTGTACTTCGCGAGTTGTTACCGCTGACATGGAGATGACTTGGAATGTGTTGAATGAATTAAAGGTATTGCGCAACGTGTTGTAAATAATTGCATATTATATACATATGTACAGTGAAATCTCTATCTATCGTTTTTGAAGTGACTTATTGAAATGAACTATGAATGCGGGAAAACAATGAATGCAGGAATATAAAAAAAAGTAACATTTCATACTTAAATGTTTAATACATATTTAAAAAAAGATACACATTTCACATGCAAATAAATGTGTTTAAATAAAATTGGAAAGTTGTGAAACAAAAAAAATAATTAAATTAAGCTTTGTATTGTACATAATCTTTCATTGTCATATGTTTTTTGGCTTTTTTATTGCCGAAAGTAAACAATATTTTTTCAGTATTGCAAATGGTATTTTTTTCAGAATTAAATGTGCATATAATGCATCCTTCTGAAAAATAAGGTTCAGGCGGTAACCTTGCGTCACACAAATTTTTGATGGTTTCTATCCCACACGTTTCGCTCATTGTTTACAATTGCCATTAATCAAAACAAAGTATATAGCTACGTAATATGCTGCGTAATTTAAACGATTAATGCGGTAAAACGATTATTCGAGGAACAATAGATAAAGGTTTCATTGTACACTAAATCTGCCGCTGCGCCCATCTTGGTCTTGGTCTACCTCCCGGTCTCGATCTGGTTGGCTTGTGTATAAGGACTTTATCGGTGTATTTAAAAATATTTTATAGTTTATTATAAGTGCTTATTTCCTTTGAATTTACAGTTACAAATACTTAATATGGTTGACAGTGAAAATGAGGGAATTCGTACAAATTCCATCAAGTTTTTAGCTGGTATTATAGTTTTACAAACATATGTTGATGAAACCGCAGAAGCTATATCCGGAGACTTTTCCCTTGATGACGTTCCATCAACATTAAAATTTGCTCTGCGTAAAAATTTGGAGGATGAATCTATGTAAGTTATTTTTTTCTAATGTCAACAATGCACAGTCATTGAATGGTGTTAATGTACATCATAAAAAAATATTTAGAAATCATAATACTCTTCTCTATGTAAAAATTAAATGGAATCTAAATTTAATTACTTCTTCAATGTTTGCAAAATTACTTTGTGGCCTCATTTTATATTACAGTTAGATAAATTAGAATTTTTATAAATAAAATGAGCGTTAATAGCAAGGTTAATATTATAAATAACCAAATCTTCTTTGCAAATAGTCACTTTTTAAATTTGCTTTCATATTAGTTCTTACTTATTCATCATTTTATAGTTTTGTTTTTATCTATGTTTAAATTTTTTAATTTCAGTATACATTGTTTCCTGAAGAAGATACCATAGATATCAAAACATGTAGAATAATTAATAAATAGTGGTTTAAACAAAGTATTTTGCATGATTATTAATTACTTTTCTTTTTATATTTCAGGCATATTTTTAATCTTCTTTTGAAATTTCACAATTCCGAGCACATATCGGGAGTAAATTTAATGGCTTGCATGACTGCTCTCTGTGATGTTGCCAAAACTCGACCCAAGTTCTTGCCGAGGGTTATTCAAGCTCTCGAAGAGTTACACACCACCTTGCCGCCGACGCTATCCCAGTCGCAAGTTAACTCGGTCAGGAAACATTTAAAGATGCAGCTTTTTATTCTCATAAAACACCCGTCTTCAAATGAGATGTTGCCTCAGCTCGCGCACATGCTGCTCGATTTAGGAATGACTCCCCAAGAAGTGACTAAAATAATACCGAGAGAAAAAAGAAATAAACGTTTATTAGACTTGAAAAATGTAGATTTTTCCGCAAAAAGAGCAAGGATAGATTCCCCGCAGAGTAACAGCCAAGGAAGTGATAAAAGTGACATATCAAGTTACGTTGAAACAGTACCTGAAATAATGATCGATTTATTCACACAAGTAACAGAAAAGCATTTGCTCGATGGTCTGCAAAATATTAATTCCGTTATTAATTTAGTGATTGAAACGATGAACAATCTTCCGGAAGAGATGCCTGTCGATTTTACAAAACTGTACGAGCCCATTTCCAAGTCTGGATGTATTCTTCAGAAACCCGCTCTCGCTAAATTATTGCTCGCTATTATAAAAGATGAACCGTCAAATACGATGGCGCAAGAGGCCGCTCCTGTTTTACCAGACCTACAGGACGAGCAACAAAAGGTAAATCTTAAGAACGTGCTCGCCAAGATTGCTTCCAAGAAAAGGATGGAGAGTGCAGTATCTAAATTAATGGAAGAGACCAGGAATGATAATACCATACTGGAAGCCGCTAGAGAGAGAGAGATTTTGAAGAATGTGGATAAAGAAAAAGTGATTTACCCACCCACCCCGTCAATACCAAAATTGAAGCAACGCGTTAAAACAATCAAACTTCAGGAAGTCACTAGGCCTTTACCTAAGGACGTGAAAGAAAAACTATTGATCGGAGCTGTCGAGAGAATATTAAATGCAGAACGAGCTGCATTAGAAGGAGGTCAAATACACGTTCGTGAAAAAGTAATTACAACTTTTGCCGTTTCTTATGGACCACAAGTTCGGGAGACTATCCTCACGTTTATCTTGGATGATATTGTTTCCAGAATAGATTTAGCCCTTTCCTGGTTGTACGAAGAGTACAGTTTTGTCCAAGGTTTCAATCGTTCCCTTCTGAATACGGGAAAATTCACTGACAAGTCTGGCGTTAACTACAATAATTTAATATGTGCCTTGATAACAAATGTGTCTGAATTGGCCGATCCATCTCAAGAGTTGCTCCGAGAAGCTTTGCTAAAGAGGATATACCTTGAGGCTCCTCTGATTACTGAAGATGCAATACTGTTTCTTAAGCACACTTGTACGGAAGAAGGGAAAACACTGCTAGGGCTTAATCTGTTGAGAGATTTGGTTATATTTCAACCCCCCAAGGCAACCAAGTACGTTGCAGCATTGTTGCCTTTGACAAGTAAGTTTAACAGCAATTTTTTAAATGAATTAAACAAACTTACTATATGCTGTGCTTTGTAAAGGTAACGACGTAAATATACATCCAAAATTATGTTCTTTGAGTCCGCTATTTATTTGTGTAAATTCCTTTTTAGATTTTAATTTGTTTTTCGATAGGTTTCAGTGGTCTTCTTTTGAAGAGTCTTAGTTTGAGTTCTCTTCTTACAATGCGGCTAGCCCATCTCATTTAGTTTTCATAACTGTCACTATTTTGGGCTGTTTGAAGTTCTCAAAAGGCTCCGAGTCTTTCCTAAGTAATATGTGTAGATTTTTTTCACTCATTGGATAGGTTTTTATTATTTTTCTATAAAGCTCCAGGATTCACATTGGCTTTACGGTCACACTGTATAACCGGAATTTGATTTATCTGGTTGAATGTTAAAAGGTTCTGTAGTGGGAAGTAGGTAACATTTACATTGTTAATCTTCTCAGCGAATTCTAAAGAAAGATTTTTTTTTAGATATACAGTAAAACTCCGTTAATTTGTAACTCACGGGACCGAAATTTAAAAAAAAATCTGAATTGCGAATAATGAGAACAACGTTTTTTAAAGACAACATTAGAAATAAATTTTTATAAAAATGCGTAAGTTTACTGCGTCCGTGATTTAGTGCGCGTCACCACTTTTGACATTGCAATTTTCGTTCTGAAACATGATGACTCCATTATTTCAGCTTCTTATGTGTCGAAATGTTTATCAAATAACGTATTTCTCCTGAATAAGAATAGTGTGTGGGGAGTGGTGACGCGGCAGTCTCTCGAGGCAACAAAATTATGCACATAATTTGATTGGTGGTCGAACTCACCTTTTCCATCCGAATTGGAATATTTAAAATGCGCGCGAAAAATAATTTAAAACTTAAATCTTCATGTCTCGCTGGCCTGAGGTTGGCCTGGCCTGTTGGTTGAGGCTTATTATTTTCCCGTGATTTTTTAAGTTCGAACCCAGAGAGGTATTCGGGATTCGATTTTTTCTGCCAATTTTATCTTTGATATCAATGTTTTGTCGGTTTTCAAAATAAGCTCCATTTATCCAAATGGTCAAGGATTTATACGAATTATAAGATATTGGTGCCATTTTAGAGAATGAAATGTGAAAAAAAAATGAATAAAATATAGCATCATATTTAAATATGAAAGATTTATGTAGTTTCTTTAGTACCTTACATATGCAAATCGTAATGTTTCATAAACATAGAAACTAGATCAAGTGATAATAACAAATCTTATAAAATACACTATAGAATTTTATGTACATATCATATTATGTACATGAGTTTTGCAAAACTCAGTACAGCACTTGTTATGCCTGGACGCTGTTTTTACAATAAGGAATGGCGTCGTGATTGGCTGGTAGTCGGGGCTAGTTGCAAATGTTTACAAAGGGATGAAGATCAAATACGTAGTTGCGCGAGTTTAGAGATTTAAAAACATTTGTAAATATGCTAATTACGTGAATAAATTATTTACTTCGGGTGTCAAAAACGCATACGAACTGCGAATAATCAGATTTTACAAATTATCGGTAGAAATGAATATGAAATGTTATTTTCAGGGCAAAATTTTTGAAAATACAAAATATAGGGTTACGAATTAACAGAGTTTTATTGTAATATGTTTGTACTGAAATATTTCAATGAAGAAGTACAGTAAAACTCTGTTAATTCATAACCCTATATTTTGTATATTCACGGAATTCACAATTTAAAAAAAAAAATTACCCCAAAAATAATATTTCATATTAATTTCTACCTATAATTCGTAAAATCTGATTATTCGCAGTTCGTATGCGTGTGTTCGACCACCAATCAAATTATGTGCATAATTTTGTTGCCTCGAGAGACTGCCGCGTCACCACTCCCCACACACTGTTCTTATTCAGGAGAAATACGTTATTTAATAAACATTCGACACATAAGAAGCTGAAATAATGGATGAATCATCAATGAAAATCGCGATGTCAACACAAGCGGCACGCACAAAATCGCGGACGCAGTAAACTAATGCGTTTTTAAAAAAAATTGTATCATGTTGCCTTTTAAAAACTTTGTTCTCATTATTCGGATTTATTTTTAATTTCAGTCCTGCGAGTTACAAATTAACAGAGTTTTACTGTATTATCAAATAAAGATACTCTATTTGCATTGATTGCCGGTTCTTTCCTGGAACATTAACAAATGCCGATTATATATGCGGATGGCGGCGACATACTGATGCTTATAAATATGTATGAAAATGATCCACTTTTGGATGTTGGCAGCATCTAGCAAGATATCGTAATAACGCCCATAGGTGTGATCAACAGTCAACGTGTTGAGAATGTTGAGCGTATAAAAAATGTGCTTCACTGTCAATTTCAATCGTTTATCATTTATTTATCGGCAAGTGAAATAACAGTATGTCAGAATTATCTTTTATATACATATACCAAATTGTTCCAAGATCAAAATATGTTTTTCTTTTAGTTCACGAGAATACGTCAATACGAGAGGCTGCCGTTGAGCGGGTGCTATACTTATACAGACAAAACAATGAATCTGTGAAGAAGGCAATAGACAAACATGCAAATCTTTACTTAGGGTTCATTGCTTTGCCAGAACCGCCAAAAGATCTGTTTGATTACGACAACGGCCGACCGGAAAATGCTCCTGTGTGGACTGACGATCTTTACAAAGTCTGCTTGCAACTTTATCTGGCACTGTTGCCATTCAATGAAGGTGACTATTATTGATAGTTTTTAAAAATGTATATCTTCGCAATTTGTGTCAGTACTTCACTCTAAGATGTTGATTGCAGCGCTAGTGTTAAGAATCTAGGCTCTTATTTATACTATTAATATAACCTTTTTTTTAATATTATAGCTCATATCTACCTGTATATTACATTTTAGGAGAATATTTTTTACAAATTTGTGAGTGTGTTTCATTAATCCATTTTTTTTCTTCAAAATTTAAAAAACAATTGTTATGAACCGGACAATATTTCTAAACAAAAGTTTAATATCGTATAATTTGTACCAGATATGCTACTATTTGATATGACATTGATGTGACGAATGAACTTGTCTGTTTTCTATTTGAAAAATATACCTTTAGAACAAAAAGGCCACATATCGACCGAATTTGTATATGTTGTGTCTTAAAGGATAGAAAGCCGTAGGGGCCGCCACCGATCTAGCTCAGTCTGGGTCTTCAAGTGCGTATGTGTGCTCTTGTGATTTAAGAGCAAACTGCTTTTTACATTACACATTTTATTCACAATAACACAATTTATCCCGAAATTGCATTTTCTTTCTTGAGGTTAAGATTTCTCTGTATGAGAGGTCACTTAGGTCATTTAGCACGTTTGGACAGCTCGTGTCATAGGTCGATGAAACAAGCTGGTCAGCCCTCGGTGTGCAGATTCAAACATCACAATGTATTTCAAAGGAAATTGACACTTCAACATAATATACCAATCAGTTTCCTTTCAAGTTTCCCTACGCATGACACAGGATATTGGGATATTATATATAAGAATAATACATTTTATTTTAAACACTATGATTCTTTAATTTGTTGAATCTGTCAAAATATTTTTTAATTGTGTATTTATACTTGAATCATTTCGAAGGAACTGCCCTTGCTGAGAATACGGCGACAGCACTTCAGCAAGGTTGTTTCTTCAGGAACTGTCTCATATTTAAGCTAAACTTAAGGTTAACATGTAATTATATATTTTTTACAGAACTTCTGGCTGACTTATGTCGTGCATACTCCGGTGCAAGTGCTGAGGGCAAACGTTGTGTCTTGAGACTGCTGGAGGGTCCCGTACATCTCTTAGGGCCAGAGAACCCGACACTGTTGGCTTTCATTGAGGAGTGTCCGAAAGGAGCGGAGACCTTAGTCACAAGGGTCATACACTTGCTGACTGAGAAATGTATGATATATTTCTTTATCCTTAATAGAAAAATGTTTTTTTCCAATTGGCAATCGATGCTACTCCCTTGTATATAAAGAATGATGTGTTCGATTTGTATGCATTCAGTGACGGGTAAATTAATATACATGAAATAAAGTGTACATATAGGAGAGGGGTTCGGAACATTAGTTTCGGGACGAGGAGCATTCTACACACATTATTTGTCAAAATATAAATCCGATAGTTTATGACACATTTATGCAACAGTAGAAGTATTTACTCTTTGAAAATTAAATCTTTGTGTAAACAAGATGTATATTACAATAAAATCCCGTTTATTCAAAATTCGTGCTAGTCAAATTTTTGGAGCAGAATGTGGTCCCTCTGGAAAGTTTTCATACTAAATTGCACTTGTAAATCGAATATCGTAATTCAAAGTTATTTTTGGACCCTATTAGATGAATTTGTCAATCTATTTTTTCACCTAATTCTTAATTTAAAAAAATTATTTAATTTGTATTCATTTTAATACAGACATTTCATAATTTCTCGTATCTTGTTAATTATGTAAAGACAATTATTTGTATTTCTCTAATAAATATTAAAATATATGAATAACACGTAAATATGTGTTAGACATTTTGAAATTCGCAAATGCGTGGTTTGCGTTCCTCAGACTTTTCTGTATTTCGTAAAATTTAAATTAAAAAAAAATCTGATTTTGACTGATAATTTTATATTCTCGAAAATAGCACCATTGCGAAACGCGTACAAAACAACAACAGTTAACAAATCAAATTAATAGATTGATAAAAAATATTATCGAAAACAAAATGAACAGAAGACCCCATTGTTGTTGACATGACGCGTTGAAAGGCGAGAAATGATACAGACGGAAAAGGAGTGAGGAAGCAGAGAGTGAAGAAGATAAAGAACAAGACGTCACAGGCGAGTGCGAAATGCCGCCGCAACCACCACAAAACAAAATTTTAAAAGCACTGGAAACTTCTGTTGCTAATTTCAGTACAGTGGAGAAATGTGGTGTTGACAAGTTCTATCAATTTATTGTTATTAAAAATGGTGCGAAAGGATAGTCCATTATAATCAGGTTTTTTAAAATAACGTTGTGATTTGTTTACGCTGTATTTTGACAACTCATTTGTTATTTTAAGATGCATGGATATAGGTATATGTAATTACTTCGAGTTGTAATAAAAAAGTTAGTATGTAAAAACAAATCTAATTAATTTTCGCTACCTCAACATCGAATGAACAGGATTTTACTGTACATTGTCAGTATTTAAATTTTCGTTCCAATCGAGTTATATATTAAAAAAAGTCACAGAGCTATTTGATTGCATAAGTAGTACCAAAGTGATCACACGAGTGACACTAAAATTAAAATATTGAATCGAGGAATTTCCGTTTGTTCATGTTTTTTAACTAAAAAAACAAAGATGTTTTGTTTTTTCCTTCGCTTACCAGTCGCAGTCAATGATTAATGTTATTTTAGGTGGTCTGATTTGAAAAATTATTTTATTGTCTCTGACTTCCAGTATAAGATTATATCCATAATTCTCTCCAAGATGTCGTTGAAATAAGCCACCTGATTTGATTTATGTGAAAAGTTCAAATTGTAAAAAAACTTGTGATTTGACTTTTTTGCACAGTAAATTTGTTTATTTTCAGCACCACCGACACGGGATCTGGTGAACAAAGTGCGGGACTTGTACGTCAAGAGGGTATCGGATGTTAGATTCCTCATTCCTGTCATCAATGGTCTCACAAAGCAGGAGGTAAAATGTTTTCTTTAACAATTACTACAAGCTGTAACGCTCCTAGCGGCTCAGAATGCATGCTGTTAATTATTATTATGCATTAACTTATAATCATGATTTATTTTTAGGTATTAGCTGCGCTTCCTAAGTTGATCAAACTAAATCCCATTGTTGTGAGGGAAGTATTTAACAAATTGCTGGGAACGCACAACGATGACAATCATCCTTTACCAGGTTAGCGTCAAATATTTCACCAGCTTGCATATTTGAACATGTCAAGGTTTAATTAAAATTCTTAAATTTTTATTAAGGAGAACACGTTCTTATTATGAAGTTGTAATTATTCAGAACAGACGGTCTGTGATATTTTTAAATTACAGTAAAACGCGATATAACGAATCAAGGGCCCAAAAAATAAGAATTCGCATTAATAACGAAATTCCCAATCTAACGAAATAAATTTAAAAAATTCTACTATATATTACGCGCCGTCGCAAAAATGTTGCGCGGCTTCAAAAACAAGATCGCAAATTCTGCAAACAAAGGAGGAAGAAGGCCGTAGGGAACTGAATTACCATACATATTTTTAGTAGTTTTGTTATATAACAGATAATCAAAGAAATTTAAATTAAGAACAGAACCTATAAAACACCAATTGGAAGATATTTTAGTAAATTCAAGAAATATTGCAAACACAAAAACAATATTTTAATTGGTGTTTAAATGTAGTAGCCGCTTCAACTGTTTTGGGCTGAACATAAGAATAATGTCAAAAATAAAATTTGGACAGTTGAAATCGCGGCATTTTTAAAATGAGTCTTATATAAAATACGAAGGTACTTACGGTACGGCGGCAACCACTTCAAATTTGATACTATGAACATGAAAGAAGTTTGAATTGTTTTACAAAACCTTGGTAGCAGACGGCGCGTCACGGCCTTTTGGCGAAAGGGCCGTGCGCGGCGTTTCCGTTCGCATACGGCAGATGCAGCGGCGCGGCTTTGTAAGTGCGAAATAATTTTTCATCTTGTAACATTTTTTTTATTTCGTTTTAAATTTACGTAATGTATTGGCATTTTTTCGTACGGGGACAAAACCGATTTTGTTATAAATATTATCGGGATTTCGTTATATAAATGCATTTTGGTTTGAAAAATTGTTTTTAGGGATAAACATTTTCGAGTTTTTTCTTCGATTTTACGTCCATTTTTCGCTATATCGGGTCGTTATATCGCGGTTTTACTGTATTTTTAAATGTATTAATTAGAAGATATGCATATAAAACCAATTTTATCGAAAAATATTGTTGCACTATCTTTCCAATTCGGGGAAGGTGCATTATTCAATTATGCTACAGCGACAGTACTTTTGACGACAAATTTTCGAACCCATATGTTACACTTTTCAAATTAATGTCCAAAAATTTAATAAAAATGAATTGTTAATTCTGGCGTCTCCTATCGGACTACTCAAAGGTATTTGAGATTCCGTAAAAACAAAGTAGATGGCTTTCAAATAATGGAACGATAGAGGTATTAATTTGAAAAGTGTAACATATGGGTTTGTTGTTGTCAAAGGTACTGTCGCTGTAGCATAGTTAGATAATGCACCTTCCCCGGATTGGAAAGAGGTCCAGGTTCGAATTCAGGTAGCGCAACAACAGTATTTTTTGATAAAATTGATTTTATATGTATATCTTTCTAATCAATACATTTAATTATAATTAGTATCTTAAATTTTTATTAACATATTAACATTTTAATTTTTTTTCTCTTATACTTATATAACTATAACTCTTTTTTTTATTTTTAATGACAGTAACCCCAGCAGAATTATTAGTCGCCCTGCATATGATCGACCCGGCCAAAGCAGAGCTTAAATTTGTGATAAAAGCAACATCCCTATGCTTCGCTGAGAAACAGGCATACACACATGACGTATGTATATTCTTTTTTTTCTGTCACAGTTTACATTGTTTAAAAGATTGATCCAAAACTCCATATCATAAATTGTCATAAAATTTTAGAGATTTTTTCATTTCTTTTGCATATTTTTATTATACAGGATGTAATAGACCTAGTCCACAATACTTTATGGGTCGATACCTGACAAAATTACGAGTCGAAAATGTTAAAGGGATATGTGCCTAATCTCAGCCATGTCAGAGATGTAAGCATTTCAAAAAAATCGTAATTATTCGATTATTTCGATTGATTGAAATATTTTATTGATTCCAAATTATATATTAAATACAAAAAATTAAAGGTCATCAAATTTCGAGCAGCTAGCGAGAGCTCGAAGCAAATATATCGATTAATAATGGAACAATTTCGCAAATATTTATTTCACAGTATGGAGACTTCAAGCTTAACACGATTTTGTAAAAATTTCAAACAATAATATTTTCCGTAACAATGCAGAATTTGCACATATTACTTGAGAACATTTTCGACTCGTAATTTGGTCAGGTATTCACCCATAAAATATTGTGGACTAGGTCTGTTACACTCTGTATAGTATTTTAAGATACGTAGTACATACATCATTAATTGAAATGGCGGTTACTTTGTGGTGCAACATAATTATTTAATTTTTTTAAATAAACCAATCTTTATACTACACTCACAACTGAGTTATATTTTTATCACAACTAGTTTCAAAAGCAACGGCAACAGGTGTATCGATTATCGAGCAATTGTTATTGTACCTGAACTCTCGAAACTATAGTTATGATAATAGTAAATGTGTGTGTAGTACAAAGTTAGGTCAATGTAAAAAATTCGAAACTGCGATAACCTCACATTTGCTATACATTTAATATGTACACAATAGTTATTTTGCTAATTATCGAAATTCTTGTTTTTCTACTGAAAAATATTAATTTTTATCTTTATTTATCATCGTACTGTAATTTATCAATGTTCATTTCCAAATATCACATGATATGAATTGCCAAATTAACACTTTTTTTTTTTGCACATACACGGCAATGTACTGACAAAATGAAAGTCGACGAAGTCTTTGAAGAGCAGAAGGCTTTCATCAATGAAGATGTTTTGATGAGGCGTCAAAAGATCTGCGAATTTTTCTTTCATTGTGTACAGACTACAGTATTCTACCAACGTATTCCTGGACATCAACAAGCTCAGGGTCAAAAATACATATTCTTTATTCGCTTGTGATGTTAATCCGTCTTCTCAATCTTTCAGTCAATGGTATATTTTTTGTGGCAAATTTAAATTGGCGGTTTGTTTCATCTACAATAGTATAGACCACTGCTGTGTTGAGATACAATTTTAAAAAAATCTATTTCCCACGCGTCTTCTGCAAGGTCCGAGTTAAAACCTTTTGTCGCCGAAAATTTATGTATATTTGGTACGATATAATTATTTAACTCATCAAAACTATTTTAAAAGTGCGTAATTAGCATGTGAAATGCGTTTGTTGTCGATATATTATCATATATAATATTAATGAAAATCCTGTCATTTGGATAAAAAAGAAATCTGGCAACACAAAATTACGCTGTCACGTGGTACAGCATCTTTCTTATCTATGGTGTAGCGCTTAATATTTTGACGTTTATCGCTGTCTTGGGGTTAAACATATCCTATGGTAATAGAATGTACCAGCTTGTATTTTTAAGTATTGTATTGAGAAAGTTTTTTATGAAAATGTACTCAGTACGTAAGTATTCCTTTTAGGTGTTGGAGTCAGTCCTTCAGCAGTTGGTGGACCAGCCACAGCTTCCCGTACTACTGATGAGATCTGTCCTGCAGGCCCTCACGCTTCATCCTTCGAGACTGTCGCCACTGGTCATCAACATTCTGCATGTTCTGATTTCTAGACAGGTCAGTCATCATTGTTTCACATTTATAGAAATTTATAATGTTAAGTTTATAGAAATAAAAATCTGTTAAAGAAAAAGAGTTATTAATTTTACAAAAAGAAAACATTGGATTTGTACTTATTTCTGATAGCTAGCTGCTCAGTATCTGACTTTTACATTTTTCATTATATACTGCACAGGATTGAAAGGTCACCGAAGTGACGTTAATAAATTGGTGCGTTAAGGACACGAGGCAGTAATTAAAAAATATGATCATCGGCGAGGTGTCAGAAAAACCCAGATAGATTCTGGTAAACGAAGACTCATTTTTTTATAAAATACGTCTTTCTGGTGCCCGTTGCTGCCTGCTCGCTGAAATGGTGGGAAATATTAGAATGAATTGAATGTATTGTTTGTATCTGAAATAAAATCAAGTACATTGCGTGCGGGAACGCATTCTCGATTCTATAAAATAACATATTTCTTCTGACCTCATCATCACCAGTTGAGAGAAGTGGAGATCAGTGAACCATCCTTGTTTTCTTGTGGCTGTACACTATACATTATTTATGTAATCTGTTTACTTACCGCAAATATCGAATTTTGGCATTAAAGTACATAGAAATATAATAAATTCATATATGAGATACATCGTATTATATGCCTAATCAATTTGATAAAATCCAACAGGTGTGGGAACAGAAAGTGGTGTGGGAGGGTTTCGTCAAGTGCTGCCAGCGCATGAAGCCTCAGTCGTGCGGGGTGCTCGCCTGTCTGCCCCCCGAGCCACTGAGGCTCGCCCTCGACAGCTCTCCGGACCTTGTGGTTGCGCTGGAGAGGGCGCTGCCGTCTCTGCCCAATGCGCTTCCTCACGTGCCTTCCGTATTGGCCGATTGTATAATAGCGGGGGTAAGTTGCAATTTGAGTTTGATTGATTGTTACTTTTAAGCATGCGAGTTATTTGTTGATACTTGGATTATATTAAATATATGTTTTATTTTATTTGTTCAACGCAATTTGTAACTAAATTTAATATATTTTAATGAGTTAAGCATTGATGATGCAAGATTGGCCATCAATTTATTTTCATTTTATTTATTGTAACACACTCTGTTTTTGTGGTTTGACATATTATATTAAATAAAATAACAATAACTTTGTATGAAACTACAAAATTTATTATACGTCAACCGGTTTCGCGTATCTCAAGCTTCATCAGGACATATTTAAAACTGATCATAAATACAAAAAGAGTGCTCTTATATATATTTATATACATAAAGAGGGAGATAGAATATAAAATTACATGTGAAAGAGAGAGACGGAATACATATATAGTTAAATAGAACATCAAGGGAGACAGAATATAAAATTATATGTCCAACCAGACAATTTAAAAGCTCTTGAAATAAAAAAGGCAATAAATAGTGGTACGCCAATTCTTAATAATCAAATTATTAGCCCCATATTAGTTATGTTTCCTTTAAAATCAATTTAATATCCATCACCACTGTATTTTCCTATCCCTTATCTGTATGCGTATTCTGTCCCTCTCTTTCGCATATATTTTTATATTCCGTCTCCCTTGATGTTCTATCTAACTGTATATGTATTCTGTCTCTCTCTTTCACGTGTAATTTTATATTCTATCTCCCTCTTTGTATTTATGGTTAGTTTTTAAATACGCCCTGACAAAGCTTGAGATAAGCGAAACCGGTTGCGGTATAATAAATTTTTTGGTTTCATACACAGTGATTGTATTTAATATTTTATTTTTAATTCTATTTTCTATTTTTGATGCAGAGAAAAATCCCCCAGTTTGTGGACAACACCATGGACATGTCCACGGACAATATGGGATTCAGTGAACCTTTACCGCCCGGGATGGAGTGATTCAATAAGTGATATAGTTATATATTGTACATCTATTAATAATAATTAAGATATTTGTAATTACACTATTATGTATTGTTTTAGCGAAATTTTTACACATTTTGTGTTCCGCTGTGGTGTATATGACTATTTCCCATACAAATCTTAAGAATAAACAATTATTGAGATAATATTTTGTTATACAATATATCTATAAATAACAATGGTACGAAATAAGTAACTTTTATAACCTTAATTTCTACAAATTACATCAATTTCTCAATGAATTACACATTTTTTCTTATATCTATGAAATGTTTTGAGATTAGTTAAAGAGAATGCAAGTATCTTGTGAGGTGTCATCTGGTGGACTATCCTCCACTGACCAGAATCAGTGGTGAGCATGAGATTGAGTACGTGAATCAGAATCTACCTACTTACCATAATGTTGAGGTACACCTTAACCATCTCCTGGGAATAAAATCTTTACTCAAATAAAAGTACTAGATGTGTAAATATAGCAAATATGCAAGGAGACATTCCAAAATAAAAGAGTTTGTAGCAAATTATTTGTTATAATTGATTGAAAAAGATAAATGACAGAACAGTGTGAAGATGAAATGGTTGAATAATTAATTGTTAAATTTCAATTTAAAATTACGTAAAATTAATTTAAAACAAAAGTAATCATAATAACAGAGCTACAATCAAATCTCACGATGATACAATTGGCTTTTTCTTCACCTCAGACCAGCCATTAAAATCTGTCATCCATGAGAAAAATACTGCATTCACAAGTCAAATATAACCTCCTAGTTAGACCTACGCCATCACCGGCCAGAAGCCACCGCCGTCAGGCGACTAACCCAGCCGTAGCTGCGAGTAGAATAAGGTACCAACGCTAGCGAACGTTCCTCGATGCAGAGGACTACCACTTGGCGATTTCGCCGAGCGTAAAAATACATATCCAGGGTGATTCTTTTACAGATTAGGAATTCACGTCACATTTTTTTCCACGCTGTAATTTGTAACGTGACAACATATTATTTGGATGGTGTTTTGCAATAAGGTGTTAAACAACACTCAAACGAGTTATTTGACATATATGACTTGATACCTTTATTATAAAAAAAATAATGCGTGCGTGCCACCGGGATTCGAACCTGGATCTCTTTTCAAACCGGGAAAGGTGCATTATCCAATTATGCTACAGCGACGATATTTTTAGCGACAAATTTTCGAACGAATTTTCGAATTTCGAATTTTCGAAATTTACCTTTTTGATATTAATACATTTAATCGTTGAAAGAGCCATCTACCTTATTTTTCCGGAATCTCAAATACCTTTGAGTAATCTGATAGCAGACACTGTAAGATTCATCAGCTTGCACGCTACTTAAATGCACTCTGTTGCAGTTTAGTCTCGCTGTTTAGTTTGGAATAAAGACAATGTAATGAAAATATATAAATATCTACCCTACAGCTAACATGTTCTCCTAATCATCTACGTCGGTCCCTCGTGATTGAGGATCGCGATCTTCATGAACTCCCGCCTTTGTGACTATGCTCTTCTACTTTTCTCAGCATTCTGCAGATCTTAAGGCTGTCACCGGAGAAGTACCTGTTACCTTTTCCGCTTGGTTGATTCAACGGATGGGGGATCTTCCTCTTACTTTTCGACCTTCGACGTGGCCCACTACAACAAGCTTGCAAGATACCCAAAAAAAAGGATTTGTCTCATGCAGAGTTGAGAGTCTGTCTTTGATGTTCTCCTAATTAGTGGTGTTTTTATCAGTTTTTTTTTGTTAAGAATGGGATCATCTAGGCGCACTGCGGTATCCCATTACTTCAACCATTAACCACATGCACTTGGAGACAGATGAAATATGTGAATTCAATTTAAATAAATAGACATCCCTATTTTTACATGTTACAATCTCGATAGTTTTTTTTCACGCATGCATGGTTTTAGCGTTTACAAAAGTTAATACATTTTCTGTGGGAATACGTGGAAGAAATAAAAAAAATAGGGGGGGAGGGGGTTAAAATCAAATATCGCCCTGATACTTTTTTTATTTAGCATTACAGTACTGCTCGTAATACATTCTTGTTGAAAAAAATCTACTTGAGTGTAAGCTTATCAGCTTCTCTCACTCCTCGGACGTGGTAGAGGATCGTAACTTAGCAACACATTGCGCGCATCTTTAGCTTCGCCGCAATATCATTGACTCACCCAATGGTTACATACCTACTGTGTATTTCTTCTCATTCCCAGGACCGTTTATAAGCAAAAGTTTCTATATGGTCCTTCTCATTCGCCGCCTGTTTGGAATTTTTTTTTAAATGCTGATAGGCAGCTGTGCAATTCCGTCTGTCACTTAACGGTGCCGCACAGCGCCGCCATCACAAACATCCTCATTATCCCCGACCTTTTAATTTATTCAGAAAAGTATAGACAGAATAGTTAATATCATCAGTACATATGAATAAAATAAAGAAATTCAGAGTTACATAATTTCAGGCATAAGCCATAACAGAGTAGGGAGACAACATGGTAGAAGGAGCTGTAGTCGGGAAGCCGAGGGAAAATAAAAAAAAACGCCCCCGAAAAAGGGAAAAAACAAAATAATTACGATCTGACTTGTCATCAGAGCACCACCGCTGGCCATTCGCCCCTAATGACAGAAGAAACAGACAAAGAAAAGCACTAATATTGGTATTATTAATTTAATAAGTAAGTATAAGTAATTCCCACCTAGAAACTCGAACTCTCACAAAGGTCATTCAACAATTCCAGATTCCTTTTGCAGCTGAGGAGATCGGAGTTCCGGATGGACACCCGATCCACTCCCACCAAACCTTCAATCATATCCTCTCTTGCATCCGTCAATATTTCGCATCGCCAGAGAATGTGATCCGGCGTTTGTTTCACCCGGCCACAGGAGCACCAAGGATCAGGCTTGAGTCCCAAATCATAAAGTTTACTCTTAAGAGGCTGAACTGAGTAATGGTCGAACGCCGGAGGACCCCACCGGCCTTTCTCTCGGATGAGCCGCCTCTTATCTATCTTGCCACCTGACTAGCGTAATAGTCTCTTGCATAAAACCTTGTATTCTACTCCAGACGGTCTGAAAGTGTGTCCGAAATGATACACTTCCTGACCCCACTTCAGAGCGCGTTTGGCAGACGCTTCCTGCACCAGTAGGTCAGCAGGCAACACCCCCGCAAGCACCGGTGGCCAGTATAATGACACCACTTCTTTAACGGTCTCATGGGATTCTATGATCGCAGTCAATACATTTGTCTCCTTGGTCCAGTCCGCCGGTCACCCACCAACCTTTTGTTCTGTCTTGACATTATCTGAACACCTACGGCTCCCTTCCTTAGGATATCTAGTGCGGTGTACCGTTCTCGAAGTTGCAGGTTTATTAATCTCCTCCATTGTCCGGTTAATCTTTATTTTCGAAGACCTGCATCCTATTTTCTTGAGAGACCACACTCCATACCTCTATTGAACGATAATAGTCGTCAACCCCTATAGGTTTGATCTTTAAATTTTGCTACAACAACCTCGATGACAGCAATTTCCGTAACGCAATAGTAACAAGCGATTTATTTCTTATTTTAGATTGTTAACTTTGTTTTATTTACCACTTAATAAATTAAATACATCTACCGGTTTCGAAAAATATAATTATCTTCTTCAGGATATCATTAACTAATCAAAAAACACATGTTATATTGTTTCTTTAACAGAATCTATTTTTAAAAAACAATAATTATTTAAAAAATAAATTTAGTATTTAACTTAAATTGTTACTCGATGATACAGAAATTTTAGAATGAGACTTGTGGTTAAATTTAGTTGGTTGTTCATAATATTTTGATTAGTTTTATACGCCTCATTATTATTTAACATTATTAACAAAGTTGACAATGTAAAATAGTGGATTTTGACCACAAAGTTGATTTATTTCTTGTTGGAAATGATGTAGCCACAACTCTTCGGCTGTTTCGATCGAATTTGGAAGATAGACGTGGCTCGACATATATTTCTTGTAAAATGGACTTGTTTATTCTACGACGTGTTCGTGGGATCTAAAACGTACGTTACCAGCCACCACATTTCTAATGCGTCTATCCAGGGGCGGGCTGGAGGAGGCTAAATTTGACTTGTGTTAAATTAAAAAAAAAACAATATTCTCAGATCGAATCAGTACCCAATTGCAATTTCTGTAGATGGTTTAAATGTATTGTGAAACATAAGACTTTGTTGCCTTTTGTAATTTCTCCTAAAATACATTTATTTCGGGTGCATAATAACAGAGACCTAGCCGTTTTTTTGTCTATAGTCTAACGATACTTAAAAATGCCGAATATTTGATATATATTGCTTCCAGATGTTCTTAGATGTTCAACGCAACATTTTTGTGAACCATTATCATACTTCACACGTGCACATTTTTGAGTAGGATAGTTCCTAATATTTATTACTCTGTACCATTATTTACTAAGGAGAACTTCAGTTTCAATCCAGTGTTCTTTCGTTTGCTCGGTACATTGCGTATTGGTACATAATGTAAGTATATTAAGTAACATTCGATTGCGATTTAATAATTATATAAAAGTGATAAAAAATTCCGCCCCTTCCCCGGAATAAGCGAGCCCCTTGTTAACGTATTGACAGCCCACCTCTGAACCAAGATATACATTGTTATAATGTAATAGTATAATAATGCGTTCTCCTTAAAAATATACATAGCTCTTCACAACCTCGCAATTGCCCATTAGGGTTATGTTGCTGATCAACGATTATTATTTTAGTTATTTTCTCGTTAATGACGAGACCCATTTCCAGTGACGTAGCTAAGTGGGTTTACGGGCGGGGTTGGGGGCATGTCCATGGGCGCCAAATCGGGATACTTAATTGGTCATCCGCGTAGTACTAAATATTCTTCTCATACCTTTTGGGTGGGGGGCGCCAAATACCCCAGCTACGCCTCCGCCCAACTTTCAAACAATGTAAGAAACTCTTCAATATCGTCTGCATTACTTGTCACCAGCGTACGTTCAGTTTGAGATTACTTTCCCGTTTAGAGACATGTTTTTATGCCAATTTTCGAGTATAATTCTCATGATATTGGTATACATATTGAACTTTATCTTTACTAAAAAAAATCGGTATTAGTAATAACTTTTCTCCTCATATATCTATTACAGTATAAGCATCACATTTCATGTATTATAACGTGCATTGTCAATGGTGGCAATATGCGTCACATACCTTGAAAATTACGGGTACATTCACGATTGTTTTGATTTTTTAAAAATATTCTTCCAACGGCGTGAAAAAATTAATTGAGCTATTAAAATTGTGTACTCTTAATTGCACTTTTCAAAAAGATTACATCACCCTTTTCCCGCCGCTGGCCGCTACGTGTGTTGCCATAAGCGAGGAACACACTCGTAAGACTCTAGGTGGTACCTGCCCTCGCCCTGTTCATTAAATGAACAATTACTACGTTTAAAAAACCCTTGGCCACCTCTTGATTATTATTTCACACTTAACCCGCGCCCGTAGGTACTTTCCACGTTGTTCCACTAACAAGTCTTTCGCGCGGGCGCTCTTAACACTTTGACCCGTACAGGTATTTTATCGGTAATGTAAACATATTAAAAATTATGACAAAAATAAGTTTAGAGAAGTATTTGAGCGGCGAAGGTAAAACGACCAAAATACGAATATTGACATCAGAAGCATTTCGAAGAATGCAAACGTGAGACTGTACACTGTTGTAAATTTGAAATTGCATACTGTACATGAGTGGACATCTTGGACAGCCAGACTATTGTAATATCTTAAATATTTTGCCCTTAAGCCTGATCCTTCTGTTTTTGGGGGTTAGGTCGGTGGTTAAATGAAAGAGTGGTGATTGGCGTGTTGATGTTTATTATGACAGTATGATAAAAACAAGGAAGACAGATAGAATGAAAGAAATGCAGAAGGTGCGCGTGTATTATGAAATCAAATGAAGCGAGTCGGCGGTCTCGTTCGGCGCGCGTGGGCCGGCAAGACCGCCGTTGCGAAGCGACGAAACAGGAGAGAGAGAGAACTTCGCTGAAGGATCGGGCCAGACCTGTAACGGCAGCCGGCAGCGCTGTCGCTAGCATCGATGCCGGCTGAGATGATCTGATCCCTAGATATTGAAATTAAATGACACATTCGCATAAACAAATATTCTGCAGTCATATCTTAATCTTAGATAACGCATGCGAATAGTCAGATGGTATGTGTTCTCTGATATGGCGACTCGAAGCATTTAAGATGTGGATCTACAAAATAATGGATTGGATATAGTTAAGAATAAAGATGTTATGGTTCGGATGAATTAAGAAAAATAAACATTTAAAACAATAACATGACATCCGTAGAAGTGCGAGATCTTGCGCCTCATAATGCAGGAACAGATTGCTGGAAGTCGGGGCCCTGGAAGAAGGAGAACATCATGGTAAAGCAATGGTTTTACCAGTTTACAAACAAAGTTATGAGAGCCAACGTCCGTTGAACGGATATGGCACAAGAAGAAGAGATGATGAAATATTTTGAATGTATGTATATTTTCTTAAAATAATAGTTCGAACCTTGGAAGGCCATGATCATTGTAAATTGGGAGGTAGATAAAGCGGAAGTTGGTCACTGATGTTACTAGTGTATTAGTACAAATATGGACCCAATATATGATCCAATTTGGTAGAGATCAATCAGAAGCATCGCTATCCAACATTCTAACATAATCATTATACAGTCTACACTAATAATTCATTTTTTTCTCTACTTTTATTTTTATTCCTGTCGAATCTTTATCTTTCTTGAATTAAATAACACCACAATAGCGCGAAATAACTAGCTACTTTAACACAGACTGCAGTCTAGAAAAGTAGCCAGGACAATGCAGTATATATCAGAGGTGGAGTCTACTCCATCCCACACAATGAACTACGAGTATTTAATTGCAATATCTTATGTTTATCATGTTATATTATTTTATATTCACATCTGTCACAACAAAAACATGTATGTCAATAAAGTCTAATAAATAAATTGGTGCCAGTGGCGAGTTGGTCACGGACTTTAAGAATCAGGTTCCGATTTCGAAGAAGAGCAAAAATCAGACTGTGACGACTAAGTGTTAGCCTCTCAGCGACCTCTAGACGCAGTAAATATCTGTGACATTATAGTTGTCAAATTGAAACTTTTACTGAAAGAAAATTTCAGAGAAATATATAATTAATCTCTGAAATATTTTAGTAGAGTGTATCGATAGTGGAGTGTATAAGTTTACTGATTATGTATACATAATACAATTATGTAAAAATATCTCGAATACCATAATTAGAAGAAACATTACATCATCCTCGGAACGTTGTATATATATATAAATATGGAGTGCAGACCAAGGTGAAGAAAGTCATTGTCACTAATAAAAAACGTAAATAACCGGTATCCACGAAATAAATCAGGTCAGAGATAACCGGCATCCACGAAATAAATCAGGTCAGAGATAACCGGCATCCACGAAATAAATCAGGTCAGAGATAACCGGCATCCACGAAATAAATCAGGTCAGAGATAACCGGTATCCACGAAATAAAATCGACCCACGGGACTCAACATTATCGTACTATCAAAGCAGTCACGATGAAGCCTTCATCCATCAGTGAAGCGACAGCAAGTATAGAACTGATATATTTTCTAGGTTAGATCGCGTTTATTAATATTTCTTTTATTCATCAAGGAAACCATCTACATGAACGCGATCCAACCTGCAAGAGACACCGGTAGTAATTTTTTGAACAATTTGTTAAGTATATATAATGAGATTTACGCAATAAAAGAGTAACAAGTATATGATATACAAATGTATAATTAAATCGACATATTATAATAGTTAATTATAGAATAAACAATGTGTGAGGTGGCGCGAACGGGTTAAAAGGGGGAAGACATATTTGTATGACAATGGGCCCTCGACTCTAGAGAAACAATAGGAAGAGGCTGCACCCTCAGTATAGGTACGAAGCAAATATTTTGAAATTGATCTGTTTTTGTAATCGTATAACAGCTGATCAATTCACATTTTTATATGATTTTTTTTTACACTTTAGTTGGTACAGTTTTAAAGGCCCGCGTGGTGAGCAATATCCCCCCCTAATTAATTTTTAAATTAATCTGTTTTTGTAATCGTGTAAACAGTTGATTAATTTAAACTTTTATTCGTTTTTTTTTACACTTCTAAAGAACAACTATACAAAATTTGGTTTAGATTGTTAAAAGGGTGTAGGGTATAGAGAACAGATATACATATTATATGTGAATTCAATTTTATACATATAGATGTTTGTGCTTTGGGAGATATAATATTAACAACGCAATTTAGTTAAGGGCGATCGTCGCCCCCTAATTGCAGACTAATTTATACTTATCGTTCGAAACTCGCAATATGTTCAATAGGAAATGTCACGAAGTTTAAGAAAAAAAAAATTTTTGTGTATTAAAAATGAATGTATTATATGAACTACTTATATTCAGTGGCGTGCAGTAGGTATAGGTTTAGGTTATGCTGTTACCAATGATATTATACAATCATATATAATATATGTACTTTTGTTTAACCAACGTCTTTAGACAAAATAAATCCGTCGTTTATACGACCCTACCATGTATTTATTTATAATTTTAGAATACTATTAATAGTGTTTTTAACACATTGATACAACTTCACAATAAGACTGTGTCCTCCTAACAATATATATAAGTTGTATCAATGTGCCCAAAAATTAAAATAAATAAATTGTTAATTTTGGCGTCTGCTATCGATTTACCCAAAAGTATTTGAGATTCCATAAAACAAAGTAGATGGCTTTCAAATAATTGAACGATAGATGTATTAATTTGAAAAAGTGTAACACATAGGTTTGAAAATTTGTCGTCAAAAATAATGTCGCTGTAGCATAGTTTCACCTTCCCCGGTTTGGAAAGAGATCCAGGTTCGAATCCCGGTGGCACAACAACAATATTTTTCGATAAAATTTGTTTTTATATGTATATATTTCTAATTAATACATTTAATTAGTATATAATAATGAATAATACATAATTCTAGGTAACATTATTTTATATTACCGGTATGTTTGCCTACACACTATAACGAAATCCAAATATACTTACTCGCTTACTCCGTGGGGGTAGGCAGAGAGGATTCAGCATCGTACTCTTCTGTCCTGACACATAATTCTCGCCTCATCCACATTCATATAGGCTCGCAGATTGTTGAGGCTTCTTACAGTAGCATCCTCCAGTATCTGGTTTACCTGGTCGTGCCAAGTCTTCCGCGGACTTTCTCTACTTCTGGTGCCATCAACACTTGCGTCATATACGAGTATATTTCTTACCATTCTCAATTCGTCAATTCGGCGTAGCTCCAATAATATTTAGAAATTGAAAAAAATGCACAATCTTTAAGATTTAAATATAAGCTACACATAAAGCGTTTATAAATTCATACATTTTATACAAATTATTACAAACCATATATGTACCTAATTTTTTAATTTTTTTTCTAATTAAACCGAATTGACGTTAACCTTTACCATACCATGATATAAAACACCCGAACGCAGCCATGCTGTCAACTCGTGTTACCGTAAATAACTATTAAGAAATATGTTTTTATTAGCTTAAATGGTTAATATGGTTGAAAAAATGATTAATAACATAATTTAGAACATTCATTAAATCCTGTACAATGTGTCCTTCCTTCTTATATCTCTTCATTTAATTAGTGAGAAAGAAACAATTATATTTGTACGTTTGTTGTTCTTTACACTGTGAAAATAGTGTGTGATCTCTGTCTTTCATATCACAAATTGTATTTTTACCAACGTATTAATTTTACAACGGATTTAATAGAAATAATAATTGTTTTTGTACGTTTCCTTTTTCATAATTGGGTTTTTGCACTAGTCATTTCTAAACGCTAATATTTTCTTTAGCATTATCTGAAATATAAATTTTATGTTGGATATATTTACAGAAATATTACAGGTTTAATTATGATGGTAGACCTGGTAGACATTTTATTCATAGTAATTTACGGCTTAGGAAGCTTTTTAATTTGTTTAAACTTAATATCAAATTACAGATTTAAATGAACTTATTATATTTTTTTAAGTGTCCTTTTGAAATATGGAAAGAAAGTAATGTAAGTCATGCTACAGGGAGAGATTTAAGGGACGTCTTCTGGTTCTATTGCAAGTCACGGTAGCTGCCTCTAAAGTTCAAATATCAATGGTAATTTATATCTTCCATATTGGAATGGAATTTTCTAGAAACATATTCTTCTTGTTGGTTTTTGCCAATAATCGACGACAGCTGTTGATTTAGTTCATCTAACTGTCGTGAAGATTTACCGATTGTTCCGCAGTAGCGGCTTAATTCTCCGGCGGGAAGTGGAGGGGTGCTGGGCGCGTGGTGGCCGGGCGCAGGGTGGCGCCACGCGACACTTATGAAGCAACAAATTGGGCCGTATAGCCTGCGGGTTAATTGCGACTGACTTGTGTGAATAATTAACTAAGGCGGTGACTGTTAACTGGATAGCTCTCTTCCAGCGTCGCATCACTCGACTCTGGTCCGTAATTAACATCTTAATTGAGTTGAAAACAGTATCACAAATAATCGCGCGATAATGGATGAACACCTGGAACAAATGGAGATAATAATTAAAAACGTATCACAATATTTTTTTCCGATTTATTGACAAATTTAGACAGTATTTTGATCTTTTTAAAAATAAATTTAGACAATTTTTCATGTTCTTCATTTGCATCCATCTTCAAATGGACGGAGAAATGCGTGTTGTATGTGATGTGATGTGTGTGATTGCCGTCAGAAGGATGAAAAGGAAATGGTAATCCGCTTCCAAAGTCGTTTTTATCTAATTCTATTCGAGTGTGTTTTGTAGCAGGATTGCAGAAAAAGTAAATAGAACATTGAAACGAGTACCTAATCTCGGCTTAATACTGAATTTATTTAATGTTAAATATACTCGGCGGAGTGAACACCAAAATATGTTGACGAGTCCGAAGCCAGAGAGAAGGTGAGGAAGGGAAGCTGTGACGCTCGCAGCGGTCAGTGCAGTATCTGTTGGTTTGGTTGGCGATTTGTTGATGGCGATAGGCGTTCGCCACACGCGGGGACCAATCTATTTCTATTTCATATATATATAAAATAAATATAATATATATGTACACTTATCAATTATAATTGGTTTGGTTTTTTATTCATATAGATAAATATAGGTACACGAAGTCTGTCCTGGGAGAGATGTTTCCCTAGTGAGGCGGACATGAAACATAAAAAAATGTGAAAAGCATTTAATTGTAATTAATTGTAAATTATGATTATATGTACAAGAATATATATATAAAATATAAATAAGCGTTACACTAATATTATTTTACTAATCTTTAAAACCCGTCCTAGGACGGGTGCAAAAGGTGTACGTAGGACGTTTTCTGTGAATTTTTTTTTTTAAATAAATACATGCATTGCAGCAGCATTGTTCCGTACAGGAAACAAGAATGTGGACAAGGGTGGTTCGTCGATCTCAGCTTCTCTCAACCGGCGATGATGATGATGATGATGATTATGAGGTAGAAAGAAAATGAAACACAAAAGATGTTCAATAGAGGCACACTACGGCGGCAAAATTGAGAATGGCTGCCGCATGTAGAATATTCAAATTCATAATAATACATATAGTCATATTTGCGAGTACCTACACGGCGACAGGCCGCCGCTAGTGACGTTTTACTAAGACGTCTCTGTTTTCCTGAAATCTATTCCACGGGTTTTTTAGCGCCACACCGATGATTGCACCTTTAAATTATTAACACGTGTCTTATCGTATCAATTATACGGCGATACAAGCATTGTAGTATTAAATGACAAGTGAAATGTAGACACTTGTCTGTTTTCAACAAAAAGGTCACATCTTCTTTATCATAAGCCTGACAAATCGGGATGAAATTGTACGTACAATTGAATGAACGGCCGTGATGAATCTACGTTCTGATCTTGGAGACAATCTACAAAGTAAATAATTTATTGTATTAATTGAGGAAAAACAGAAATGCCCCCAAGAATCAAGATCCAATTATAATAAAATTACATGCATAATCACATATTTAATAAATATACAAAAATATGATCAAATCGTATGTATTTTTTTTTTATAACGTCATTATTTTAACGACATTCGGTCGCACGATTTATTTCCACGGTTAATTAAATGACGCGGAAATAATCAGGTCGTTAGGAGAAAATAAATAATTGATCGCAATTAATTTCTCCAGCGATAATTATTTCAACAGCTTCCCGCATCACTCCAGGATACCAGACCGTGCCCAAAAACCAAGACCAACCACCCGTAGTTCCAAGATACAAAGACAGTAGTCCCCAACTGGTGTGCTGCAAGATATTTTTGCCTGTAGTAAAATTAAGGCATCTACTCTAGTGATGAGATCAAAATCACGAACCGCGAGTCAATCACTGATATCTTTGAATCACTCACTCCCAGTGATTGAATATCTGGGAATATCGTGATTAGTGATTCAAAGTTATGTTGATTTTCTGACGCCGCCGTTTAAATCGATTATCTCTTGAATTAGCGCTATCTACAAGATTTTCCGTAATTTGATTAGCGCCATCTGTTAGAATCAGTTTTTGTTGGTAATGTGAATGCTATTTTTTAAAAAAAATTGTAGGTATGTGTATGTATATGCAATAATTTTCTACTAGCTATTCTAATAATTTATGATAGAATATGTTTTTCAATAATATAAATAAATACGCTCAAAATTACGTTTTCTTTTAAATTATTTCGTGTATTGTGATATCAGAAACTATTATCACAGTCACATTTTTCAATCATTGAAATTATCGAATACCAATCACAATCACACCAATGAGTAAATAAATAGCATTTTTTCTCATCGCTAATCTACTCTATCTATCTATCTCTGTATCTATATATAAGTGCACTCTTTTTGTATTTATGGTTAGTTTTTAAATATGTCCTGACGAAACTCGAGATAAGCGAAACCGGTTAACGTTTAATAAATTTCGTGGTTTCGTGCAGAGTGATTGTATTTTATTTAATCAAATATATTAAACCACAAAGTGATTGGTTACTACGAAAATATATATTACCTACATTATACTACTACTAGAAAAATCTGCATCTGGTACGTTTTTTTTTCTAAAACATTTTATTATTTTTTTTATTTGTTAATAATAATTATTATAATAATGTTCATTCATAGATATTTTACATTATTTATTTATATATTTATACGGTACGGAGTACCGTTAATATAACAACGTGCTATAAAAACAATAATATTCTTACATGAAATAATTTTAATGAAAATAAATTTATATTGTGAAGTTGCAATAGATAGGAAGAGGTCCATCTCGGTAGTAATTAAATATTTTTTCGATGAGATGGATTTTTTCTCAATATTTTTCTAATTATTGATTAATTATTAAATAAGTAAAATAAAATAACAGTTTAAATATTAATTGTTTGAAAACAGTGATGTGTAAGTGCGTGCATAGGTATTATGTGTGGTGCGAAAATGTTATAATGAAAAGGGTTGGATGTACTAGACAATTTGGCGTAGGTGAATTTTTAGTGAAATCTGCTCAAAATATATTTTTTTTATTGCGGCAATATTTTTATAATATAATTAAGTATCAATACTCATCGCACAAATATCTATCCTACGAGAGCACGAAGTTCAAAATGAGAACGAGCTTTGCTCAAACTTCCCACGTGTTTCTGGGTTCTGGCACCC
Source organism: Eubasilissa splendida (assembly GCA_031772225.1). Lineage (NCBI taxonomy): Eukaryota > Metazoa > Arthropoda > Insecta > Trichoptera > Phryganeidae > Eubasilissa > Eubasilissa splendida. The sequence goes on from CM062859.1 coordinate 6,689,891, forward strand.
AAAACCTACAAAATATCGCTAAACTATTGTGAAACATTTCTCAATGGATAAACTCAAATATCATACAATCGGGAACTGGTTATTGGGTGTTGGCAGAAAATAAACTGAACAAAGAATTATGGAAATGTTTATATGAATCAAAAATTATTATATTATTTTATTTTAATTTTATGTTTTTCTCTCTTTCTTGTCGTTTCTACTCGTTTCTTTGTATTGTGTTTTAAACACAAGCAAACGAATTTTTTATTTATTATTATTGACTCTCAATAAAAGATATGGAAAGATATATGTTGGGCATGAAGAAACAAGAAAGGGAGCTTGTGAATTAGAATAGATTATGCGAAGAAAATGAAATGACAATAGACAGGTCGCATCGCTTTATCGTTGGACAAACGTAGTCAGCCAGCGGTACCCGAGATGAATCAAAAATCCGACAGGCCGCCCTATGAAATGATCAAACTCTACTGCAATATAATACATGACAGTGAATAGAGTAAAGTAAGAGACAGACATTTAGGAAAGCTTTCATGATGATGATGATGATGATGTAGAAAGTATATAGTAGGTGCCGGTATTTTATTCAGATACTAAGTTTCTAGTCGGCAAAAGTTGACAGAACGGCCGGCAGCGCGCTGACATGTGGACCGAAGGGATTACACTCGCGGAAAATTTTCCTAACCGATAGATTTTCTCGCTTGACAATTTTCGCGCTGATTTCCCAATAGGAATCGAATCAAAACATTCGAATACGGGCAGAACTCAGTTTGCGACGATTCGAATACTTTTCTGTGAAGAATAACTACCGCCTACTTCTCCCGAGAGAAATCGAATTTACGGTCAGTTTGAAAATATTTTAACACAACAAACGTAAGTTTTTTTTTTTTTGAAATACAATAATTTTCTGAAAATTTCTGGTTAAATCACAATTCATTTAAATTAGAGCTTTTTAGATTTATAGGCCTGTGTACACGGAATGAGATACGATTAGATAATATCAGAGATTTAGTTGAGATACATCACAATACACGTGTTGAGAAAGAAATAAAACTCAAACATACACGATGTCGATATAATAGCGACATTCAATTACATGCACACAAATCGCGGGGTGGGTATTTAATTGTTCTAACAGAGCAAAATAAAAGAATTCTTTCATTTTATTTATTTTGATACTTTATTTACAACAGTGCAGTTTATACAATAAAAATAAAAATAGATTTAGATTCATTACAATATTATATTAATATTGTCAAAAAAATATAGAACAAAAAGTAAAAATATGCACTTTCTAAATTTGCTGGTTGTTATTGTTTTACCATACAAAAATTGTTCTATCAGCAATACAAAATATTTTTCATTGTGACTATCCATTCTATTTATTTATTTTTAATTTTAGTGTATCAATTCTTTATTTACTTATGTTGACTGCACTTAAAAATTTTTTAGACGCTTTCATTTTATTGCGGCATACAAATAAAATTTCGCCCAGATTTCTCTGATTTGGTGTGTTTTCGTTTTCTCCTGAAATTTTCAGTATTTTTGCCATCAAATCTTGACACCAAATATCGTGTAACCTAATGCCTTTCTTCTTTTATTATTTTAGCAGTACACATTTTAAGTATATATTAAAATATGAATATAAAATATATATTTTTCTCAGTAAATTATTTTTGTTTTCACGACTTTTACCATTAATTCTACGATTTTCATCTCCTACGTAATCCTTTCACTTGGATCTATTTTTTTTTCTGTCGCTGTAATTAACATACTAATTAAATGTATTAATTATAAAGATATACATATAAAATAAATTTTATTGAAAAATATTGTTATTGCACTACCGGGATTCAAACCTGGATCTCTTTTCCAATCCGGGGAAGGAGCGTTACCAACTATGCTGCAGCGACAGTATTTTGACGACATATAATAATAGATAGATAGATAGAATAAAATATCGTCACTCAAAAAAATAATCTATCAAATTGTTGATTTGGTGAAAAAGTACTGTTAGAATAACTAAGTACTTACCCCACGAAATGTCATCAAAAACCATTATTCTGAAAATTAGACATAAGTCATTAAACATTAACATTGATATAAGGCGTTAAATTACAAACATTTACTACTGGTTTAACTGCTGCTGGGGAGATTCAATCTCTGAGACACGGGGACTACGAAAGCTGGGAGTTGTCTCTAAAGAATCTCACCGTAGTAAAATCCATATCTCAGAGATTGTCTCAAGTCGAAAATTGCATTCGTCGTTACCTCTAAGTCATATAGGATGTAGTAGAAATTCAGATTTACAGAAACTGATAATGAATATACTCCAGTAAAAATAAACATGTTCGAGATGTGGTGTTGGAAGAATATGCTATGCATTTGGACGTCTCTAAACTCCAGGAACTAAAAATTATCAAAATCCTAACATTGACAAGCAAAACGGTTATCTTCATACCTCACTGCACGAAGAGACGATAATAGTTTCCATATGTAATCGTATTTAAAAGGTTACTTAATTTATAAGCTTTATAAGAGTATTTTTTAAAAAATATTTTAACAGTTCTTGTGCCAACAGGATATCTAGATATATATATTATTTATCTACCTTAAATTATTTGTTCAATAATTAATATAAACATTATTTGTTCAATTACATATCTGTTTCAGAAATACTATCAACTATTGCACCTCAATCAAAACGATCTGACGGGTCTTTTGTTCTAGTGGACCGTTCTAGAATCTTACACTTTTTTAACATTACCGGATTAATCTCTAAAAATATCTTTGTTTTATTGGACATCTTTGTCTCGGGAGAGTAAGCGTTGTCACAAATAATCTAGTTTGATAAGCTACCTTATAAGAAAGCTGTTACCTTAGAGAAGATCACCAGGATCTCACGGCAGCACCAAGGAATGTGAAGACGAATATTTCATATACATAAAAAATAAATCAGATTTAATGCAGGAAGAAAATTCTATTGTGTTTTTAATTTTTAATCATTTTTATTATGAAGTTGCAATTTCAGAACATAGTTCTGTGATATTTTTAATACAAAATAAATTAATCAATTAGAAAGATATGTACATATATAGAAAAAATACATTTATCGAAATAAATAAATAGTTGCTACCTGGACCTCTTCCTGTTAAATTTTTTTTTCTTCTGAATATAAAGGTATTTGAGATTTGTCACAATATATAGGTGATTGTTTTTTAAAAATTAATGTATCATATCAGCATATAAGTTCGAAAATTTGTCGTCAACTTACTTGGTTGGTGTGGCGAAATTGAATAAAGCATTTCGTAGCTAATTAACGTTGTTGATTAATTTATTAAGGAGAACACATTCTTATTGTGAAGTTGTTATTATTCAGAACATAGGTCTGTGATGTTTTAAATACTAATTTAATGTATTAATTATAAATATATCTCGGTAGCGCAAAAACAATATTTTTCGACAAAATTGATTTTATATGTATATATTTATTTAGTGATTAATTTAATTTGTATTTACACATTTTTTGATTGTGTGGAGTGCACGCCCCTGAGGTAAAATTAATTAATGTAATATGATTTTGACATAATTATGCAGTAACCGAGTCCATGTGGTTTGGTAGTGCGGGCTGACTGTCATTCTTCTCGGAGAAGATTTGTTGACTGAAATGCTTTTCACTCGTTTTATCATGATCAGCTCATTAGCGTCTAAGATGTCACCATAAAAGCCCATATTCCGAAGGTTTATTAGATGAATGAATATTCAGTTTCCTCCCCTGTCGAGGCGGCGGGGGGCTGCTCCGGGGGAAGGGTGGTGACACAAATTGGATCGCTTGTTAGGTAATGAAAGCCTTCTTTTTTAATTTTCACAAAATTTCCACCCCCTTTGTGTGAGATGTTAATTCGTCGCCGCGGCTTGAAAATTCGCAGTAATTCAATTTAAAAAATAAATAAAAAGCTAACTAATAAATTAAAGTTGACTACATAAATACATTAATTATATTTAATGCTAATTACATTATTTAATGACCGTTAAAAATATTAAACAAAACGCAAACCGTAACATGCGTATTAAATAAATTATGAAATTATTATCATCTTCATCGCTGGCTTCACAAACAAGTACGGCAAGAATTGGTGCACAATTTCATAGTGGGTGGAAATAGTGGACGGACTGACTCAGTAAGTATTTGAAAACAATATCTTCCAGCTGCAAAAGGTTACACAGATCAGATAGATTTCGTGTTTGTACTTTTTTTAAGCACAACACATTTTTGTTGTGAAGTTACATTTTCAGAACACAGTTCCGCGATATTTTAATACAAATTAAATTAATCAACTAGAAAGATATACAGAAAATATTTAGTTGCCACCGGGATTCGAACCTAGTTGGAATAATATATGTATCAATTGGAAAGATTACATAATGCAAGTTCAAAATTTGTCGGAAATGGTGAAATGGTCAATAAGAGGTCAAGGTTCGAATCCCGGTAGCAACTAAATATTTTTTCGATAAATTGATTTTTTCTGTATATAACATAAGCCAACATTTTAGAACAAGCTGGCTGATCAGGGTAATGAACGAGATGTTTACCAGGTCAATTTTTCAGGAATTTTTGATCGAAATCTGATATGAACTGATGCATTTATATTTGTTAAATCAAATTAGATGAATCATTTAGAAGGACAAGAAAAAATTTATCTTTCGAAAAAATACAGCGATCATCGGACCTTTCTATGTCAATATATTACAAGTTTTAACTATAGTGACACTATATAATTTCGTGAAAATTCCATCTGCATGTCGTGACCTTGGAACGACAAGGTATTATCTGAAGTTTAAATCAAACTGTAATATTGAGCTACAAACTTTTAATAGGTGTTAATTTTTAGATTTCGTCGGCGTTTGGTTCATCGAAATATACGAAGAAAATGACGAATAAAAGGATCAAAAATTGATATAGATGTTCAAAAATATAGGAATATCATAAGTAATCAACTTCTAATGACGGTATACTACGCCCTAGCCCAATCTGTCATTGAATATGGAGTAGTGGGATGGGAATGCACTACAAAAACAGCCCTAAAACCTCTGTTTTCAGTACAAAAAATATTACTTAAGGTTATATTCAAATTACCAATGAGAACAAGCTCGAATATACTTTTCAGTAGCCTGGGGCCATTGGGGACATTGTCCAGATCTATGCTAAAAATATTCTTAACTACATATTCATCAATAAGGACATCTGGGGGGGTTTCCATGGAAATGCCAAAAGTACCAGAATCTCAGAGGAGAACAATTTAGAAATTCCTAGAATGTGCACCACATACGGGTAAAAAAGCTATGTTTTCGTAGAACTTAAATTATATAATTCTATCCCTAAATACACAAAAAACCATTGAGAAACACAGACAATTCAAAGGCACAATAAAATTCTGGCTAAAACACTTAGACCGAATGTACGTTCATAGCACGGTTACCACTTAAATATGAACACATACAGAGTCAAGACTTCAGACCCAACACCAATGAGTGAGCAGCCTGCGTGTGTTAAATTATACTGTACTATATTATTTAAACTTGTTAAAATGTGATTTATCCTTACAAATTTCAAGTAGGTTATAAATTTCTCAAGATCAAATATTGCATCATATTCTGTTACACGCACTTTTTATTTTCTTCTTCTTACTTATTCTAAATTTGTAGCTGATAAACTAATTATGTATAAAATGATTGTTGATTTAAAATGTAAAATGTTTGCCTCAGCACGAGCGAAGCCCAGTGAGGCAGATATTAAAATACGAAATATACTTACGATATACGATAAATAAAAAAAATTGAGGTGAGATATTACAAAATTTTTATCGTAATAAAATAAACTGATTCCCGATTTCGAGCACATTGTAATATTATATAATTCATACATTTTATTTGTATTTAATTCATCAGTTGCTGTTATAAAACATATAGGGTATAAGTGCTAATAAAATATAGCTTTCTTGTTACTTCCTAAACTACTATGAAATTATACACAGTTGAATAAACACAAGGGAAAATTATTGGTAATTTTTGATACAAAAAAATAATATTTTGACAACACTGTTGGACGATACCTTGTTGTCCCAAAGTCATCATATGTAGCGCTTAATTCCAAAACCCTCTAAAATGGATTTCGGATAATTTGAGTTAAATATGCAGTTTTGTAGATTTTTTTTGTCAGCTACATACAAAACACATTGTTTCTCGCAAAAGCCACTTAAATCTATTGATATTGTATGTTCAAATTTAGGATTAGTTCCAAAATACCCCAAAGCCGACAGAGTATAAGTTGCTATTCTCCCTAAAATGAAATCAGCCAATCACAACGCTTGTTGATGATCACGTGATCTAAAATCCAGTATGGATGCCAGAACGATATATGTGAGGTCCAGAATCAAAAGCAGACATGTCCACTTTACCGGTTTTCGAGTAAAATGCAAAAAACCATTATACTACAACTGTCACATTTGGAATCATATTGAAAATGTCCAGTAACCACAGGTCACATCACCAAATACTGTCGTCTTATAGGCTGAAAACATATTTGTCTGGGTTTGAATTAATTATCCATTGGACATGTCTGCGTTTGAAGCAACAAGTACACTTTATTAGCGTTTTTATACAAAATTCGGTGATATTAGCCAGTCTTATAGATATTAATTTACTTTATATTTGTACATACTAACTAAAAGACCATAAAAACTGGACATGTCTGATTTTGATTTTAAACCTCACATATACAGAAAAAAAAATTACATTACATAATAGTCTCTTCAAAAAATTCTGATGTAAAAACAAACATTTTGTACATTGCTTTCAAAATATACAAAAAACACATAAATTTGAGGAGGTTTTGGAATTAGGCGATATAAAGAACGTCGCGTTACATTCGGGACCAATACGGTGGCTACTCCGAAGTCGACAAGATTGAGACGGGCAGGACATGTTGCGAGATGCGAACACTTTTAAAGGTGGTCCAAAAGGTCTAGATGGGTGGATAGTGTTCGCAATAATTATCAATGCCCCTGCAGGATACAGATGCCTGGAAAGAGAGAGATTTGAGAGAGCCGTGGACCTAAATGCGAGTGAGGTTTTTCTCTGTAGAAGTACATATGTGAAAAACAATAAGAATCAATGAAATCCTACATATGATGTAATAGTAGCCTTATATATGTGCCTCAACGATTCCGCATATCGCATAGCAAGAAATTATATATTACAATAATAATTCTAATAATAATAATAAATCACTTTAAACAAAAGCAGATTTTGAATCTGTCACAATGATTGTGAATGCAGTAAATTACTGAACAAGATGTCTAGATTTGGTCCAGCGTGAAGACACTCATTCTACGTGACCGCTAAGTTAGTATGTATTCTAGTGATGGTAAATCATTACGTGACGACGGTTGGTAACTAAGATTTAATTATTGAAGGTATCAGTTACCAATCACCGTTACAATTGAACACAATCACAGTCACAGCGATTTAAATAATAAATTAATTATTGCTAGTATATTCCATGTGTACGTCCCTTTTTTTAAAGATGTATATAAAAAAAATTACACTGGGTATGTATTTACATACTTTTATCTATCTGAATTCATGGACGGAAGAACATGTGTGTAATTCCTGGAGGGAATAGTTAGCAAGTCAATTTAAATTGTTAAATAATGTTACTACTGTATTTTATGATTTTTTAAATAAATTAGGGTTTTAAAAACTATTTATAGACGTGTTATTTCTAGTGTTATCTCTATTTTTTCTCGGCATCCTGCAGCTCTTTGGGCTGTCACCAGATAAGTGCCTGTTGCATTTTCCACTCGGTTGGTCCAACAGGTTGTTCAATCTTCCTCTTCCTCATTATCCTTCGATGTGGCCCACCACAACAAGCTTCTCCAAGCTATCTTCCCTTGTCGCAAGATGCCCAAAAAATTAAAGGATTCGTTTCAAGCAAGTTGAGAGTCTGTCCTCGATGTTCAGTTCAGTCCACGGTATGCACAACTTGTGTCTCCAGCACCACATCTCAAAAGAATCAATTCATCTTCTCTCTCATGTCTTCAGAGTACACGATTCCACACCATATAATATATAATAAAAATATTATAGACATACAACTCTATTTTAAATCACGTCCATCATAAAATTATCTTAAATATAATCTTATACTCGCAGTTGTTAAAACTAAATGGTAAATCGGTCTGTACATATTTACTAATTTAATACCTAATAATAAAAAATACATATATAAAATAAATCGTAAATAGTTATATTATGTGTAGGTAATCTTTAATAACAAATGAGAGAGGCTGCGAAGCAGAAATAAAGAGAGAAACGCCATTACACGGTCTGCTATGGACGATTTCAATAATATCTGGTAAGACTGAACAATAACTAGGAAAACAAAAATGAGATTGGTTTAATGAAAACTGATACTGAAATAAATGAATTAGTTGGATATGTGACCTTTACATTTTGGAGATTAGTGATTGTGAATTCTCGACTTTTTTAGATTCTCGAGATTAAGAAATCTCCTTTTTAGCAATTCTGTGAATCTCGAGAAAAACGAGAATTTTTCAACGTTCATTTTTTGGAATATTTTACGTTCAGTACGTTCATTTTTTAGAATATTTTAAACTAAATAATACGAGATTAAACTTTTTTTATACAATAAAAAATAATATTTACATAAATTTATCACGAATCACAATTTATAACAAGAAAACATATATAATTATTTTGACAAATTTGATGAAGAATTTAATCATTAAGAAAATGTTTTTTTTAAAAAACAAAGACAATCTATTGATTTATCCGATAATCTTATATTCAATAACCACCACAGGTCTAGATGAATACATGACTCATCCATGACATGCGAATTACGATATTTCGTAAAATGATTTAATTTAGAATGCAATAGATATCGCACACCTAAATCAAAACTAAGACAACTCAAAAAATCAAGAATTTTGAGTTATTATTGTATTCGGATTAACCCCAGTTCTGGAATAGTGCCATTTGAGGATACATTTATGACCTAAAATGTTATTTAGTTTCATAACATTAGTAACAAAAAATGGAGAAAAATGTTTTTATTTTTTGTCTACTGAAAAATAACTTTTTAAGTTTTTTTTAAATTTTGATCTAGGTGTGCGATATATAAATAAGTAAAAAATTTGAAATATTCTCGAGAAACAAGATTCTCGAAATTTCAAAATAAAAAATTCTCGAGAATGGAGAATCAAAGCTGTCAAAATAAAAAAAAAAGAAGATTTTTTTTGTTAAAAATGTGTTAATTGGGAAACTAATATATAATTATTAATTTAAATTGACTTCAATGTAAGTAGGTAGATAATTATAATTATTTAAATAGCTTGTGCTAGACTTTTGTGCCCGTCCTTGGACGGGTTTTAAACATTATAAATATAAATAAGAGTGCAAGCATTCGCTAATAGCGTTGCCACGATATGGCTGCGCTCCCGCACACTCCATCTAGCGACGTCCCCGTTAATCTGAGCGTTATTTCAAATTCCCGCCCATTTTTATTATTCCCCGCTAAGCACGGCCGTCTCTCTCTCGCCCGCGCGTCCGCCCTATTCCGCTTTCCCTCTGCCGCGATTACACTTCTCTTTCTCCCGCGCGGCTTTCTTCCCGATTTGCTTCTTTGCGTCCCCCTCGAAAGACCATCGCGCGTATGTTTGTCTCGTTTTAACACATCGCGGACGTATACGTCTGTACTTTTCACACTTCACTTATTAATTATGCATCCGAAATTATTGCAGTAGAATTTTCCAGAAAAAACATCGTATTTGACGCGTCAAGAATAAATATTGAGAAAATTATTTTCATATAAAGATTGTTGAGAAATGACGAAATGTCGACATCATATTTTTTACAAGAATTTAATTATTCGTGTGCATTTGACTGCCTACGATTGTAATAAAACATTAATGGCAATTATTTAAAACAAATAAAAAAAATCAATTGAAAAAAAATAAAAATTGGTTACCACCGGGATGCGAACCCGGAACTTTATCTTGAAGAGATAATGCTTTATCATTACGCCACGTTAACCATTTAAGTTTACGATAAATTTTTAAAATTATACATTAAGTTATATTTTAAATTTGTATTAAATTACAATCAGTAGTCTTACGGTTATGTATAAACATCGCTTGTCTGCATGTAATGTGTGCAGTTCACTGGGGAGGAAGGAATGGAATTATATTAAAATTATTTTAAGATTTTAAAAAAATATTTTGTTAGAAAACGTTTGTTTAGCGTTGTACTTTGTGCAGCTAGGTACAAGGTATGTATTATTTTTAGGTGGGTGCCGTGTAGGTACTGAAATAAAAAAAAGTTCCGGGACGCGAAAGTACATTTTTTAAATTTCTAACATGTGTATTTCTATATACTAAATAAAATATGTAGTCACCATTGCAGCGAGTGTGACGTATGTGTCTGGTCACACACTTTTATGAGATTGATTTAGTGCGAAATTTTGGGGACGAGCTTGTTGATGAATAGAATGAAAAAATAAATTGAGTAATAAAAATCATTGATCTTCTTTAGTGGATCTAGATACTATACTGTAGTTAAGGGATTTAAAAAATATACTTAGGTGAACACATTCTTATTGTGAAGTTGTAATTATTCTGAACATAGGCTTATGATATTTTAAATATGAATTAAATATATTAATTAGAAAGATATACATATAAAATCAATTCTATCTAAAAATATTGTTGTTGCGCCACCGGGATTCGAACCTGGATCTCTTTCCTAACCGGGGAAGGTGCATTATCCAACTATGCTACAGCGACACTATTTTTAGCGACAATTTTCGAACCTATATGTTACCTTTTTGATATTAATACATTTAATCGTTCCATAATTTGAAAGAGCCATCTACCTTATTTTTACAGAATCTCAAATATCTTTGAGTAAACTGATAGCAGACGCCAGAATTATCAATTCATTTTTATTAAATTTTGGACACATTGATACAACTTTATTATTAGGAGAACACATTCTTATTGTGAAGTTGTAATTATTCAGAACAGACGGTCTGTGATGTTTTAAATATGAATTAAATATATTAATTAGAAAGATATACATATAAAATCAATTCTACCGGTGGTGCAACAACAATATTTTTCGATAGAATTGATTTTATATGTATATCTTTCTAATTAATATATTTAATTCATATTTAAAAAATATACATTTAATTTAATTAAATTTTAAACGTTCGTATAATATAATATTATATAAGCGTTAATTGAAACAGTCTAGGTATGCACTTCTAATAGTTTAATTTATTTGTATCGATTTATTTAATAGCAAAAAGTGAACCTAACAAATATAATCATTAAAGTCACTTACATCAAGAATGAAAGCTAATATTATATCAAAATTGGAAAAGTAAATAAAAAATACACTAAATTAATATAAAGGTGGCATTGATTTATAAGAAATTTCAAAATTAACGAGTTTTTGTAAATAATTAAAATAAACTTACGGGTTTTAAATATAATCGGGTGGTTTTTTAACTTCATGTTTTGTAATTTAAACGCAAATGACGTTTTTTTACAATTTCTGATTTAATGCGTCCTATCGCGAATCGTTTTAAATATTGTACTTTTATGCTGCGTGTAAAAACTCAGTTAAAACTGTGTTATTTATTGAATAAGGAAAATATGTATTTACGAAAAGTAGGAATATTTGAGTGATGTCATAACTATGTTGATTTCAAATAAAGTTAATTCAATCGAAAAAATATCACCTAAAACACATTTATTCACTAGCCTACTGTACAGCATCTTACTGGCAGATGAATTAGGCCTACCCATGTCAGTGGAATGGATATTATATTTCCGAAATAAAATTAAAAAGCGAATTAATAATAATAGTTTATATATGTATTTTTTTATATGGTTGAAGAATTTTACTAACATTATTCGCTGTAAAAATCATTTTGTTATTAATAGTAATTGTGAATTTTAGACATATTGATTAGAAAATCACAAATTACTCTCGAAGAGTTGATTGCACATTTAAAAGAAAGATTAGAAAATTAAAAAAACTTTATATAGTACATACATAACTATTTTATTTATATTTTTTTCATAATGTAAGACAGAATACATTATATTTATTCATGTCCTCGACATTAATTAAATATTATATGAAACTCTTTAAACTAATGATTTCTTCTTTTAAATAGGCAATCCATTATGCCTGATTTGTGCCATTAATCAAGTTAAAACATTATTTTATAGAAAAAAGTACAATAATATTATAGAATAGGAAATATTATATTACAAGTCAATACCATTGTCGATCAAAAAATTTGCTATTAGTTAAGGGAAAGAAAATGACACAAGTTAACCGGGAGTTGAAAATTACCATTGACGAGATTACTGTAAAAAAAACCTGTGATCCGCAATGCACAGGCAAAAAAGATATGGTCAAGGGTTTCCTCTTCGGCACCACACCCAACTAATGATGTAATATATCTACATTGTTTAATTTTCTTCATGATATATGATTTGTTGTAAAATATTTATATCTTATATCTTATATATTTATATCACAGTTTAGTGTATTCATACAAGATCCTCTAAATATTATAAAAATATAGGTAATAGTATCTACAGAATATATTTTATTATTTTTATACATATTAATTACCCAGATTCCGAGAATTGCTTAGTTAAACAGCCCACAGAATAAATACAACGTGTGAATATTTTTTGAAAATAAATATACAAAATTTTTAAGTAGAACACATTCTTATTGTGAAGTTGCAATTTTTTAGAACTTAGGTCTGTGATATTTTAAATACAAATTAAATGTATTAATAAGAAAGATAAAGATGATGTATCGGTGTAGCATAATCGATTAATACATTTACCCGGATAGGAAGAGATCCAGGTTCGCATCCCGACAGCAACAATAATATTTTTTTGATAAATTGATTTTACATGTATATCTTTCTAATTAATATATTTAATTTTTATTAAAAATATACAAAAGATTGTCGTCATGTTAGAAAAAACAATATTTTTTTTAATAAATAAATTTGTAGATTTTGGTATGGTACTGTGCAATTTAAATAATTATATATATACAATTAATATTCGCGTCTGTAGAAATAAAGATAAATATAATTAATTTTAAATCGATCAGATGTCGGGGTTCAAGTTAAAAATACTAATATATAATAAATACTAAAGACATAATATAAAATCAAAGGCATTCGTTTCACATACATATATAATAAAATATAATGTTTGTGGTTATTGTAAATAGTCTAGATAATACGAATCTTAGTAAGATTAAGTATCTACTTTTATTTTTGAATCTATGAGTTAGATTTTAATTTGATTGATGAATAATATTTATGATCTAAGAACTATGTAAAAGCGTTATATAAACTATATGTCAATGTACACTACAACTACAGCATATTTTACCATTCTAAGTAATTAATTATTTACATTTTTACAAAGCAGTCTCGTCTCAATTACAAATCAAAGGAGTTATAAATTCATAAAAAAAACAACTAAATCTGACGCTCTTTTTGTTTCGCTTAAAGTATGTATGTTAACAATAATAACAATTAATAACTTTACACTTTCTATTTGCAGTGTAGATGATTTAGCCTACGGATAATCTATTCAGATAAATTATAAGTTACCGATATATTTTTACATCAAGTTTTTTTACAATTTGGGCCATACGAAAATAAATATATACTTGATTTTGAAAATAGTTAACAAAAATAATTTGAACCTAGATAGACAACAGGGATGAAACTAATGTATAAAGAATATAAAGAGCCTCCAGAACTGTCCAATTTTTCCGGCGCCACGCTTTCCCCACCACTCCATTAGATCTCCATTTTTGTACCACAAACCACCACCATCCCCCTCCGGACTTCGTCCCCACCCTGCATCCCCCGCAACTCCGACCGAGACTCATATTGAAACCACCCACACCCTTTCAATCTCACTGTCACTGGCTTCCAAAAGCTTCATTTAGATGGTATCGATATTCATTTAAACCCGTTTTCCAAGAAAACTTTTAGTTAAGTTGCGTGTTCACTGGGCACAAATAGAGTTTAAAACTGAAATAATAATCGAAGAATATTCCAGCTATTGATGGGATTTTCAAATACCTAATAGGATACATAAAAAAAAAAATTAATGAAAAAATAAACATGCATACACGGTTACATATTTGATACTCTTAATGTTTTTAAAACTATGTTAAATGCTTGTGTTTGGTGATCTCCGAAACTAATAATTTAAACTAATAACGTGAACTAATAATTTCTAATTACACTACACAATAGTAAATTTATAAAATTGTATAAATCATTTTTCACGTGCATTACGAAAACCCCGCTAATATATCGGATCAGATGTAAAGCTGATGTTAGTATACTGAGTAAGATAAAGCAAGGATCACTTGGGTGATTTGGTCATATGGAATGGATAAATGAGAGAATGGTACGAAAGATATATGACACAAGTGTTGATGGCACCAGAAATAGAGGCGTTCGCGGAAGACTTGGCACGACCAGGTATACCAGATACTGGAGGATGGTTCTGTTAGAAGCCTCAACAATCGGCGAGCTTGTATGAGAAGATGTATGCATGAGGATGAGGCGAGAATTGTGTGTCAGGACGGAAGAGTGTGGCGCTCTGTCTGAGGGATCAGACCATCGCTGCAGAAAAGCGAAAATCACGTGACTTTTTCAGTTGCGGGTGCATAAAAAATACCTGCCTAAAAATACTATTTTTCTGTGTTAATATTATAAAACTTTTTGGTAGCCGAATTTGATCTATGGGGCATGCAACGCATGCGGTTTCAACAGCCATGCCACTTCACACACAGCCCGAGCTACGCTTGAAATTTTTTCCGGCCGCATAATGTCAAAAAAGTGGTGATTTTTTTTCAAAAAAAACTGGACTGTTTTTACAGCTCCCGACTATTTTCTGTGGAGGTACTTGAATGGAGAGGTCTACGCCAATAACAATTTCGATGCCTCAGTACAATATTCGAAATAAAATTGCTGGAATAACACGCCAAGTGTGCCAGAATATTGTGAAAAATATTGTTAAAAGGGCACGCATTTGTGCCGCTGCCAGAGACGGCCAATATATAATTGTAATAAACCAAATAATCTTAGCTATTCAAAAACAGCATCGATCTGGAACATAATATTCGCCCCCGTATGTATGACAATCGAATATAATATAAAATAATATATATATATATATATTAATAAATAAATATAACGCTGTTTGTCGTAACGAGTGCGTCATCTTTCCGACAATACATAACAACAGTACATAAAAGCAATTGATGAGGTAAATATTCCAGCACTTGTGTTTGCTGATCAAAAAATCGATTACGGAATTCTCAGCAATGTGCCGATTGACTGAATGCGTTCATCGGACATTTCTGATATACGAGATCCTCGCCGTGTCAATTGTCCTTTGGTATGACAGATCCAGAAATTAAAAAAAAAAAAAAAATCAAGTATAAATTGTTGGACAGCTTTTAGTTGACAATACAGATGACACAAATACTACAGCGATAGCTGAACAATATTATTTATTTGAAGATTCACATTTATTTTATTTTTAATAGACAGATTATCAACAAGTCATTAACAAGTCATTAATGATAAATTAAGGAGAAAAAACAAGATATTAAGACAACTGCGCAAGTACAGAAGCGCTCGACTTTCAAGGTCAACGATGTCTGACCACGTGACGTGCGACATTCTTCTTTGCGATAATGAGAATTTGGTACATGTGATAAGCACGTATTACACATTCGAGCGACTGTTAATCATGCGTAATACAATTTTTCTTTTGAACTGAGCCTGTGTCATGAAAAATGTATCCAGATTATTTATGTTTTTTAATTTACTGAATTTTGACTGCGTACATTCTGTAAAGATAAATTAAAAATAATAATTATAATTAAAAAAGTTTGCATAACAATGCGTTTCTAATTGTAATATATGTATTTGCCTATTCTTTTATAAAAAAAAAACATAGTAATAGTAAAAAAATATGTAATATTTTGGTACCGGTTATCGCAAGTAATAATAGGCTTAGTATATCAATTAATAAAAAATAATCATTTTTATATAACGAGTAAATTAAGTAAGCTATTAAATTTACACATTAAAAATAATTAATAAATATAGTTTTATCAATTATTAACATCCTCTTTTCATCAGTTACATTGGCTTCGATTCCCTCAAAGGGTTGAATTTAAATTGTGCTGGTCGATGTACAAGGCGACACACAACATGGCGTCTCTGTATCTTCAAGAACTTTGTATCCCAGATAATTTGAATGGTAGACGTCAAACTCTCAGAACAGCCTCTACTTCAGCTGCAGGAAGGGTTGTAGAACCGACCAACCGTTGCCGGATGTCTAAATTTAGTGAACGGGCATTTGCGGTGGCAGGCCCAAAAGCGTGGAACTCTTTGCCCTCCGTCATAAGGAACAGTGCATCAGAGACTTTATTTAACCCTTCCCAAACCATGCAGTAACACAGGTCTACCATCATAATTAAACCTGTAATATTTCGGTAAATATAAGCAATATAAAATTCATATTTTAGATAATCTTAAAGAAAATATTAGCGCTTAGGTATGACTAGTGAAAAACCAATAATGAAAAAGGAATCGTACAAAAACAATTATTTTTTCCATTCAATCCGTTGTAAAGTTAATACGTTGGTAAAAATACAATTTGTGATATGATCACACACTATTTTCATAGTAAAAATAACAACAAACATACAAATATAACTGTCTCTTTCTCACTAATTAAATGAAGAGAGATAAGAAGGAAGGACACATTGTATACGACTTAATGAATGCTCTAAATTATATTAATAATCATTTTTTCAAAATTGAATGCTCAATATTTAGAGTAAATTCGTGCCATTAAAGTCATTTAAGCTAATAAAAACATTTTTTGAACTGTTATTTACGGTAACACGGGTTGACAGCATGGCTGCGTTCGGATATTTTATATCATGGTATGGTAAAGCTTAAGAAGAAACTAAAAACGCACCTTTTCAAAAAGTCCTTTCCATAAGTGAAAATAATATATTTAATTTAAAAAATAAAGATATTTGTAGAACTATAAACAGTTTATGTATAAAGCGCCCTTGAGATGAAAGTTTTTATAAAAATGGCGCTATAAAAATTATCCATTATTATTATTAATACATACCAAAATTAACTAATTAGGTTTGTTCAGATTTAATTAAATAAAATAATTTAATTTGGGATTGTTTTTTTTTTTGCTTTGAATAAATAATATTAAAAATAAGTATATATAAGTAAAATGTGAAAGGTTTTTTAGGGAAATTCATTCAGAGTCTAGACCGGTCCTTACAATTCATCCCCATCCCATCCACGTTAAATATACTGACAACTTTCAACCCTCCGTCACCCGTCACCCCTCACCCCTCACCACTGCAGGGCAGTCATGATTACTGGGAATACAGGACCAAACTTGGAATAATAAAAAACAAACACCGGATATATTTATCTATGATATGATGGTAATAAATTCCTATGTATACCTTTTCTATATTTCATTTCGATTTATGGCGCAATTTCATTTTGGATTTATTTTTAACATTATACTCACATGGATTTGCCATCACGTGTCAATAAACAATTTAACTTAACTAACTGTTGGTTTATATGTTAACATAACCTGGAAACTTGAATCTTAACACTAAACATATCAAAGCCGTTTTAAACTTGTCCCAATCAGTCGAAATTAATATAATAAACACTCAGATCTGCAGGAACCTTCTAAACTTGAACCGAAAAAAAATTGCAAAATATCAAAAATCTAAAAACAATTTTTGTAAATAAAATGAGGGACTCATTGTAATAATAATAGTGAATAAAGTAAATAATAGTGACCTGGCCAATTTCAATCAAGTTAGGTTAACGCTACAAAAATTCAATAATTTATGTACTTTACAATAATATTTATTATCAAAATTAAATGTATTCAATTTTTATATATATTTTTCAACATTATTAAAAAAACAAGATTTTTTTACTAATCCGTATCTCAATATTATTGGATAAAAAATGAAATTGCCTAGGGGAACCATATTTCTGGTCCTCAATCGGTACCTACCCCCTCACCAGCCTTAAGTAAGGGATGGGGGCAAATTCCATCAATTTGATTGGTTATTTTGTTACGAGACGATCTCGAGGGAGGAATGGAGGGAGAGTACAACCGACCCCCCTATTTCATAGATCTGGTAAAGTAATTCATTAGTGCATTTGAAAATTTAAAAATGGGTCTCGAGTCGGATACGTAAGTCAGCGAAATTCACAGATGAGGATTATTTTTAAGAATCTGGAGTTTGCATTTTATGAAGTTTTTGCAGTAATCGGTTCTGAATCACTTTGATTATATCATATTATTTATATATTTTTGCGAATATCTAATGATTTTGATTTTTAATTAAATTAAATTAAAAGCGACCGTGAGACTACAAATTTCGCCTGAAATTTTTAGTAAGTAAAATAAAGGTAAGTACATAATTGAACAAAAATAATTGCATTAAAAATATGTTGTAAGGAATTTTTGATATTCAATGTTTGTAAACTGCCCGCCAAAATATACGGACGAAGCCGACGGCTTGAGTGAGATCAGTGGTGACTCGTACCGATGAAGTACGATGATGTACTAACGAAACGTTAAGATATTTAAAGATTCTTATGCAATCGATTTAAAGAATATACTGTTATACTAGAATCCGAATCCCATACATATGACGAAAGATAAAGTAAGTGATGAAAATATATGTGAAAATATGCACATGAGACATTAAATAATATGTATCCGTGGCAATTAGTAGTAGGTAAATAAGATACTTATATGGGATAATTTTAATTTCTCAGAACTTAAGAATTGTATTAGACAAATTTAAATCGAAGTTTCCTCTACTGGTATCTATATTCAAATGTTTGAATTTAATGTTTTTTGCCAACACCTACATAACGCATACAACCAAAAATCGTTAATGGAGACAAAAACGCGTGAACAACAATCATATTTTTACCGGGCGGTAGAAACTGGAGCGCGTGACGGTTTATCATCTCGAATCATAGTGAACGTATTTAGAAAAATTGAGCTCTACTCTTTTTTCCGTCCAACTGAAGAAGATTAATGAAATAAAGTGTCTTTTCAAAAAGTCATTCAATTAATCAAAATTATAAAACCATAAATAGAAATTGAGAAATCGATATCAATTTTAACTCAGCATACGTCTCGTTTTTAATACTTCTTCGAAATTCCTATGTACCTATTCCATTTCATAAATGCGTGCCGTAGAGAACTGTCAAGAATTGATATATTTTCTGTTGAAGCTTAAACACATAAATTAATCTTATTCACGTTTATTTCATTCCCGATATGATAATAACAATTCAGAAATAATATAATGATCATTGTAAATAAGGTACAAGAACTCAAACTAACCTCAATTCAATTCAACGTACAATGTGTCCAAGTATATTGAAATCTTTTCAAAATATTTCTGGATTGTCCGACGCGCAAACACCACAATGGCGTGATTCTAAATGACAAGCATCTCGTCCCACGGGTCAGAGAGTAGAGACACACACACACACAGAGACCATTGCAAATCTCAACAACTTCTGTCAACAATCTGACACCGAGTGAGGCCTCTCGTGGGCACCGCAATGCAGAAATATACAAATCTTTTCTGATCTAGAAAATAATAAAGACATCCTTTGTCTCTCGCATTCGTCGAATTTGTTGTGACACATGTCAGGCGAACACGACCTAAAATGTCGGCCGCACAATGACGCCTCGCTCGGATTATAAACGAGACATTCACACCGCGATATTAAATAAGACGTGTTTTCATTATACGAGTGTTGTGCGTAATGCGATCCCAGTCGCGGAAGAATGGAACTTTCTGGAACAAAGCCATCGGGAGGATTGTGGTCGATCCCTTTCGCGCAAACATCCGGACGTCTTAATTGCTGCGTCTCCCGCGATATCAGTGACACCTGTGATTTGTTTTGAACATCGAAATTGAATAATACAATAATAAATTGATCACAATAATTTCGAGTTTCTATACGGACGTAATGGGGACTTAGGTCCTTATTTAATTTTTACATTACTCGTGTTACGCAATTCTTTGTGAGAACTAATCTGGGACACGAGTGAACCGGGAATATGTGGGTACAAGGAAATTCTAGCGATGCAAGTCGATTTAAGGTAAGTACATATTTATATTATATTATTATCAAATAATTAATTATCAACATTAATCACAAGATTTCGAACTATTGCGTAATCATTGTGAAATGTAAATGATTTGTGGAACGTCATAGATAACATACTACGTAAAATGAACATTATAAAAATGATTTTTTTAACGTTGTATATATTACAATTCAACTATAGTATGTACATATAAAAACATACCTTTTGTCAGAGATAAATTATTTGTCGTGTTTCAATAAGGGCATTAAGGGATTAGATAGAATAAAAAAAACGTTGGTAAATTTATTTATTTATTTAATATGTACCTATAATTAACTACGCTTTGAGTATTATACAAATGTATAATTTCAATATCAAATTATTGTAGCTTTACTTAATACAGTTTTCACTTTAGATTTGATTTTTGTACCTGTAATATATTTCCATTTTTAAATCTTTCAGAAGGGCAATAAAATAATAATTTCTTTAATAACTAGAGGCCGATTCGGATACCATAATATTCTCAACCGATATCGTTCTATTGCTAAACCAGCTTCTTAGTGATACAATATTTATTATTTTGTCTATAATAATATAATCAGACTATAATTTTAAAAAAAATTGCGTTCATAAAAACATTATAGAGATTACACTTGGGTAGGCGATTGGACTCTGCCGCCGGGTACCGTTCGGTCGCCCATGCATTTAACAATTCTTTGTCCTATACGGAAGACATTAATAATAGCGTTGATATTATTGTATACTATATATGAATAGCTAGGTTATCTCTTTGTTCCACATTCTTGGAGACTTCTCCTTCTTATCGTCTTTCACACTACATCTTAACATATAAAATAGATCTCGACTTATCACAAGATTGGTGGCTTTTGTATGTGTAAAAGTAAATATTTTAATTTGTAAAGCTATACAATTTATACATATAATTTGACAGATAAATGCATTAAATTTAATTTTACTCGTTTTAATAGTTTAGAAAATGTACGCATAAATAATTTTCTGCACGTTGATCACCTAACCTACAAATTTGATGGCTCAAACTTATTTGTAAGTGAATTTAGTGAAGAAAAATGTAATATTTGGAGCAAAAGGTTAAGTTAGGTTAAAGAAAGTGTCTGATTAGCAGGGGCGTGCACTGCATACAAGCAAAAAAGCTGTGCATTACTAAAAATTCTGGGAAACAAATATAAACTAAATAATGCATACTATGTTATAATTACGCTACCGCCCACAGTGTATCAGTATAATCATTAGTTGCGTAGTTCTGGATGCTGCCGCGAGACGCCACCCTAGCGCTGTAATCCTCTACCGAGTTATTATTAATTTATTGCTACTACAATTGTTAGCCATCATTTTAATCTATCGTTCTATTCAAGCCATACAATTGCTACCTACTGAATTGAAAATTCCACTCGGCAGTCAGAAATGGATTAGCTGATCCGTATTGTACGGTGTCCTAACAGAATGGCATTTGAAAGGTTTTGAACTTGGCTTAGAGCTGATCGAAGTATCTATTTCCTTATTTACTAACTCGCAAATTTTATTGCCTTACTAAACATGTTGTTTTCATGATTATTCTTTGTGTTCGAGGATAACGTATTTTTATTATGGTGGATTAATTTTGCTTAAAGATATCGGTTAAACGAAAGTTCATAAATCTATGTACAATGTAGCATATAGTATATTATATAGTATTATATAATATCATGGTAACAGCATAACCAAAGTCTATACCTACTGCACGCCACGGCTGATTAGTAGATGTAGGATTCCAAGGTTCGACATGGGCTGCATGGTCATTGAAGAAGAAAATAAAAATAATTAGAATAATGGTATTGGCAGAACGTGTTGTGGCAAATGTATGGAATATCTACTAAATCATTTACTATGAATAGTGGATATTTTTATATTTAATTGATACTTTTGATGCATACATACGTATTAGGGCGTCTGCATTTTTTTAAACTTTTAATAAAAAGTAAAAACATCTTATTTTGCAGTACCTAGGTATCATCGCTTTGTTTGAACTAGACTTTGAAATTCAGAGAAACAGAAGTAAGTGATGAATAATAATTAGACTCTACCCCAGCATTATCGTCGCGGCTCCCCCGCCAGGAAGGCCTTTATCGTAATATGAAGTCTGCGGTCTAAAGGGCTCGATTGTAGAAGTGAGAAAATAGAAGAGAAATGTTCGCGGGGAGGTTTCAATGATGAAACTAAAGGTTTGCCATTTTAATCTTTCGAAAAATATGACAATATTTTTGTTTATAATGAATGAGGAAGACGAACAGTCTTTTTTCAAATGCGTGAAATTCAGAGAGTGAAGGTATTTTTGAGCAATTGTTGTAATGCTATTGGTAGCTTGAGGTCCAATGAAATCGATCGTGGTAGGACAAAATTACTAAATTTATCACGTTGGAGATAAATTAGGTTATATGAAAATTAAACTATTTTTTATTTTTTCCTACTCGACTTATTTACTTCAGACGCGTTTCGCCTTATGAGAGCATCATCAATTTAACAATTTAAACTCAACAACTTGTAATTATAACATCGGTTAAAAGCGGAGTTTGGAGTATTACTGTGTATGAATAATTCTTAGTGTGTGCATAAAAGGGTTTAAATATTTTATTTTAAAGGTAAAAATTTAGTGTTTCATGCGTATAATGAGAATATATGTTGTTAATTAATAAAGATTAATGTTCTTATAGATTTTTTATTAATTTTTGAGCCTGTTGTCAAACCATTACATAGAAAGAGTGTGAGAAACTGAATTTAGTTTTCGTGTTGTAAAAAATACTGTTAATGATTAATGTTAATTTATTTAGAATGAAGGATTGTAAAATTTTTTCAACGTAAAACAATTAGATTTTTGACCTTTAAGATAATAAATAGGAGACATTTAAATAATGATTGTTTATGTATTTTGAAAAAAAATCTTTAAAAAATACCGTCGGCATTATTTTCTTGTACAGACGGGATGTCAATCGGAAAAATACATTTGGTTTAGATTTAGTTCTGAGGTAGATATATAAGAGAAAATATTTTTTTTGTGAAAAATGTGATAGATACACTTGTAGCTGTGGTTGAAAAAAGTTTTTACATAATCTGTGGTAAGATTGTGGAGCGGTATGGCAGCGAGGCTGCTGCTGTTTTGAAGAAGGATCGCTCTCAATAGGTAGAAAATAATTAATAGTAAAAAATACGTTTCAATTAAATAGTAGGTAAAATACGCGTTATACGTCTTAGTGGGACGTATTATATCACCCATGTACGAATATATTTTTCTGGTTTGAAAAAATTTCTCATAAATTCAGTTAAATAAATAAAATAATAACAATAATGTCTCTTGCTCAGAACTGAAACCCGGCATTCCGCGTGTCAAGCGGAGATACTAACTATTACGCTATCGAGAAATATATAAGATGTGTAAATAGCAGTTTAAAATATGTTAAAGCTCTTTATTAATGCCAGCTTCTTAGAAGGTTTAACGGAGATAACTATTATTCTTAAATAAATTAAAATATTTAATTTGATTTTGAGAATGTGCCAATATCAAAAATATAAGTCAAAACATTACATTCTAAGACAAAAAATCACCTTATATACATGTACGACAATTTTATACCATAGTCAGGGGCGTGCAGTGCATACAAGTACAAAAGCTGTGCATAACTAAACATTCTGGGAAACAAATATAAATTAAAAAATTGGATTAACATTAACGAAAACATCATTTTGCAATTAGTGCCATCTGTGTACCAGTAGAGACTTTCATGGCTTAGTTCTAAAAACTCATAGCTGTACTCATGGCGCTCTTTTTTTATTCGCCGCATCGTGCTATTTACATTACTCAGTTCTGTCTTTAAGCTAGTAAGTACTCAAGATATATAAATGGTTATTTACTAAATTGAAAATTCCTTTCGGTTGATCCGTTTTGTATGGAGTCGTTACCTATACTGTTTATTAACAGAATAACATTAGAAAGGGTTACAACTGCGTGCAAATCATTGAAGTGTCTACTTTCTCTTTTACTAATTCGTTAATTTTACTATCTTACTGTTTTTATCTTGTCGATTTCATGATTGTTTTTTAAATTTGGTGCATGGATTGGTTTTTGATTTGAGAAAAACAAAAACCAATTGGCATAACTATTTGCTACGTTAACCTTTAATAAAAAATATTATTTCCTTTAGTTATTACGTGAAGTATTTTCAAACAATAAATAAATCATGTTCAGCAATAGAAAGTGTCCTTAAAAACGTCCATACATTTTTAATATGGGTAAGAAAGTATTATTTTTTTTAAAACTTAAACTTTAAAAACACTATTAACAGTACTCTAAAAATACAAATAAATACATGATAGGGTAGTATAAACGACGGATTTATTTTGTCCCAAGACGTTGGTTAAGCGAAAGTACATATATTGTATTACATATATTATATATGATTGTATAATATCATTGGTAATAGCATAACCTAAATCTATACCTACTGCACGCCACTGACCATAGTGTATTACAGGATTAGCAAGGTGATAGCGCACTTCTTAGCTGGTGTGAGGTATCGCGATCGATACTTGCTTTTACCATTAAAATCTATATCTTTACACGTTTTGAATTCAAATAATTTTTGAACGATCCTGGTAACGATAAAGGTAAAAATAAAACAACGTTAAAATGAGTGCATATAAAAATTACGAAATTTTGTAACGCGCTTTATCAAATGCAGTTTTCGTGACAAATGTTGGTGGAGTAACCTCTGAAAAAGTAAAATGTTAAAAATAATTGATCAATTTCACACGAATTGTTAGTAAAATGAGGAGTAATATTACATAAAGTTGATGAGAAATTTACGTAGGTATTAACTTATTATTACGTACCTATAAATACATTTTTTTCTATTTTAAATTTCTTTATGGCAATCTAGACACAAATCACAATTTTTTTTTTAGTATTAATAATTTTAGGCCTAAATTTTAGCGGAACCTCAATGTATTATTCATATTTTAGTGTTCTTATGTTGAAAATGATGTAGGTAAAATGCATTTATGTAAATTTTACCAATCAAATCGTCTAAGAGTATTAATTAAATTTTCTATCTTATAAACTAAGATTAGGAAATTGTAATTAATTAAACATTTAAATAGTGCCTATATATGTGTGAATTAAAAATTAATTTCATTATTTTTCATCAGTCTTCTGATCTTAACAGTTGTACTAAATATAAAGGTTATATTTTAAATATTGTTGTTGTTACCAAATTAAATATTTAGTTATTAATAGTAGGTTTCGAAGAATATTATATAAATAAATACAATATAAAATAAACTAAATGACATATTTAAAAATATAGTAAATTAAATGCTTAATTTCAGTGTTTAGGTAAGACACTAATTTAGTAGTCAGAGGTTTGAGCTTCGTCTCGGGAGACTAATAATATAGTCCTCTTTTCATTAGATATATATTCGCACATAGCTTAGATACATTTAAAAAAAAGGTACCTGTCAATTTGTCTCATTTCTTAAATAAATATCAGATATCTCATAGAGACGAGGCTATTTTTAATGGAAATGATATATAGAAAATATATGGGGTGTAATTACAGGGCTTACGACCTGTCTTCGGCTAGCTTAATCAAATTTGGTCTATAGATGGCTATGGTGTACTGGTACTCGAAGCGAGGCAATGTAATAAGATATGTACAACTTTCAAAAATTTGATAAATTATGGAGATTGAGGGGTGAGAATTGGTGAACGTTATACATATATATATATATATATATATATATATACGTATATATATATATAAAGTGATCACTTAAGCCAGCCGAAGACGGGTCGTAAGCCCTGTTTCCATTAAAAATATAATAAAAACAGCTTCGTCTCTATGAGATATCTGATATTTATTTAATAACAGTGCCTTCGTAGGTAAAAATCCAGTAATTGTGTTCTTGGACTTATTCAAATATTGTCTTATTTCTTTTTATTAATTAGTGCTTCTAGTTTTTCGTCCACAAAAAAAGTGTATTATCTCCTAAATGTCTTTACTTGTTATTTTTGTTTTTTAATGTCTCTATAGGTCTGTTTATCAGGGTACATTAGTGACCTATTGTCATTAATGTGGATTAAAAGTAATTAAATAAATAAATTAGTGACATATCTTGTTTAGTTGGTTACCGAGTATTAATTAATTGGTGAATGATCAGGCTAAGTTAGCTGTCGACGCTGTGTCATTCGTAATTATAATACTAATGTGATTTCCGGCTGTAGAAGATTGCACACAATGTAATTATATTTCTCCCTTGAATTTTTGTTTTCTCCGATACGAATTAAGGGCTGAAATTGTATCCCTAGGGCAAAAGTAATATGGCCGCGGAATATTGGATAATAGAAAGATTACTCCCCGCCGTCTATTATTTCACAGTCATTAGTGCCGAGCCTTGTTCGGGACAATCCCTATTTTCGGAATCCTAACGCCAAAATATAATATTGTTTCATCATTCATTTGGGGTAGATTTATTCACACAAAACTAGTCGTACCTACACACTGCTTCGTCATATATTATATAAAACTAATCAAAGCACGGGGGTTGAAATATTTTTTCATGTTAAAACGAATTTTGTGTTAAAAGAAATGACAGATGCCGGCCTAGGCAATAGAAAGTATGGCGGCCGGTAGATATACCTATTACTTTATAGGTACTCCTAAAGAGCGAAATCTTTTCATATTAAGCGTTTTTATTTGATTTTAAAACATATACATATATGAAATCGCGTAAAATTTTTAGCGATCAGAATATTTTTCATGGTGAATGTTTTCATTTAGGTGAAGAAAGGTCACCAATAATGACGAAAAAAAATAGTTGGCAGGTAGGTACCTACTTCTGATATCAAAATAAATAATTATTGAGCACATGGGAAGTAGGTATCACTGGCGTGCATTAGGTATAGACTTAGGTTATGCTGTTACCGACGTTATACATACACAGGGTGCATGATACATTTTCGTTTAAACTACGCATTTAGGCAAAACGAAAACATCGTTTACATTACCATTTATTATTTTTATGTACATCGTATTTTAAATATTAATTAAATATATTAATTAGAAAGATATACATATGAAATCAATTTTATCGAAAAATATTGTTGTTGCACCATCGAGATTTGAACCTGGATCTCTTTTCTAACCGGGGAAGGTGCATTATCCAACTATGCTACAGCGAAAATATTTTATGTTACCTTTTTGATATTAATACATTTAATCGTTCCATTATTTGAATGAGCCATCTACATCGTATTATTATACGATGGGTTATTTTTTATTTATTTCCCAGAATTTAGAGTAATACACAGCTCGTATATAATGCACGCCCCTGGTAGGTACCTACCTAAATTGGATACGCAAAACTTAGTCGATTCATACAATAAAATTGATTGTCCAGAGAGTAATATTTTTTCATATCTAGTCATAAAGTGATTGTATATATATTTATTTTATTTGAAATATGTGCACGTGTTGCTTACAGGACCTCAAGTCATTATTAAAAGTGTGACCAACGTACGAATAACGAAAATTATTTTAACGTTGATATATTCTTACTTTCATACTCTTCATTTTAATGCGCATCTCTTTCTCCTTCGAGATTTTTCTGTGACCTTGAACTGGCTTATCTTTTATCGTTCCGCCACGCTTCTTCTACCTCAGTCACATTTATTCAGTAAGGGAAGCGGCGGGCGTGAACGTAAAACGTCACATCGCTCATAATTTGTAATAATAATAATTACATTTTTTCAAGATTTGATTTTATTAACGGTTCACTATTATTATTATTATTATTATTATTATTATTATTATTATTATTATTTACAAAAACATTAAATTTTTTTATGTCTTATGTAAATTTAAGAATGTTTGCACATAAAATAACGCAATATCTATATATTTTAGTTTAAGATAATAATTAAATATATACCCGCGTATGTTTTACCTGTACATTATCGTAAAATAAAATCTTAATTAATAGGTGTATACAAAAGTTCCATGATTTACTTATCGGACCATTGCCATAGGTTCTTTAGTCGTGATGTTTTTACTTACCCCGATTTTGACCAAGTTATAGAATCTGTTACATCTCTAAATATTAATATCTCATTACGCGTCCAAATTTTTGGATTTCTATTATACAGGGCCGATGATGTTTTTGAATAACTAGAAAATGAAACAAACTTTTTAAATTTGGTTTTTATTCATCGATTGTTTGGTTTATTACAATTATTTATGGAATATGACACAAATGCGTGATCTTTTAACTGTATTTTTTATAACATGGCGTGTCACTCCAACAATTTCATTTCTAATATTGTCCTGTAGCATCGGAATTGTTCTTGGCTTATCGGCGTAGACCTTACCTCTCAAGTATCTCCACAGAAAATAGTCGGAAGCCGTCGAATCCAGTCCAATCGATATCACCACTTTTCGATATTACGCGGCTGGGAAAAACGTCTCGCAAAATTTCAAGCGTAGCTCGAGCCGTGTGTGAGATTGCACCGCATGTGTTGCGGGCCCAATAGACCCAACTCGATCACCGTTAATGGTTACAGCATTGCCATTATTATTTAGATAAAATGTTTTAATGACTTCAACACGTTGTTGAGGCGTTAGATGCTCCACAATAAATTGTAATCGACTACTTTCTATTTTTATTTTATTTTATTTTTTATTTTTATTAATATTAAAAATATAATACCATTTCAATAATCTTAAATATATTAATTATGAAGATATACATATAAAATCAATTTTATCGAAAAATATTGTTGTTGCGCCACCGGGATGATGATGGAACGATTAAATGTATTAATATCAAAAAGGTAACATATAGGGTCGAAAATTGTCGCTAAAAATAATGTCGCTGTAGCTTAGTTGGATAAAGCACCTTCCCCGGTTAGGAAAGAGATCCAGGTTCGTATCCCGGTGGCGCAACAACAATATTTTTCGATAAAATTGATTTTATATGTGTATCTTTATAATTAATATATTTAATTCATATATAAAATATCACAGACCTATGTTCTGAATAATTACAACTTCACAATAAGAATGTGTTCTCCTAAAAAAATTCAATAATCAGTGGATATATATATATATATATATATATTTTAACATTTGTTTCTTCTCTATGAGAGTAAGACTCGTGTGTATGACTACCAAATTCGAACTGATGAAAGTCTGCCAAACAAAATCGGCCTAGAACATAATATTTACCCTACGTCTATATATTATAAATAGTCTATTTGATTTTGAACATTATTTTTATTAATACACATTTAAAATCGCCTGCTTGTTTTTCGGTGAGTGTCCTTGCTTCCTTAAAATACTACCTTAATCACTACCTACTTACTGCCTACTTTCTTAACAGAATGGTGTAAAGTCGTCAAATGCTGATTTTTTTATGGCGATTTATATTGTGCCTTGCTACCATTTGATAAAATAATACTTATCTGATCATTTGAATTCGTAATCTGTCATAGATTATTTATGTTACGTCAACCGTTGTCAGAAAACACAATAGATCTATGGGTATTATGTAAGTGCGCATAATAGGTGTTGCAATCAAATATTAGAAATAATATTCACGCCTGTTAATAATGTATATATTTACTATTATTTGTTTAAAAATATCATTGTCCCTACACGGCTCCCGTTGTCTGCTTGAATACAAGTTTTTCGGCTTGGACAGATGTATTTAATACGTTATTATGTTATTATTCATTTAAATACAGAAATCCTTTACAAGATATGGTGGCTGACAGCTTCTACGGCCCTTTGTGTTGGCTTCGCCCTTTCCTAACACCTTTTAGGATTCAAAACAATGTAATTAGCTCAAATCTGACGGGTCCATTCAGTACTGGTGGAATAAAATCATAATATTCCGTGTTTATTTTTGAAAACTCTCAGGACACACCGTCCTGTGTACGGTTTCAGATCGTGTTACAGCATCCATGAATCTAGAAATATTTTGTGACAATTGTTGACATCTCGAAGATTTTTTTATCTCGTGTTTACTGTCGATGAAATTTGATGTTTTTATTTATAAAATTTTCGATTTACAAAACAAAATATAAATACGAATAATTTACGAAAATCTGACCTGCATTTGAAAAAATAGTTTTATCTAGTTATTAATATTTTTCAGAATAATTTACATGTTGCATGTAATAAATGTTATACATTTAAGTACCTACCTGTCTAAAAACGTATTTCACAAATTATTTACAACAATAATAATTTTTATTATGGTTCATTATTAATAGATAATATTATTACGTTTTCAAAAATATATTTTTAATGTGAAAAGTTATTACCCAAATTGTGATAATAGTTTTTTTGTACCTATTTATAAACTTATATCACACACATTATGTACACTAATATTATAATTTTGATGTAATATATTTTCGAAGGTACCTTAAATTACAATATATAAATTCTACAAACATATATTTTAATTTGTACAATATTTACTAATATACTGAATTTTTTTTTTGTTCCTAGATGGATATTTACAAATTATAGTAGATTTTTCTCGTATCTACCTATCCAATATATATATATTTTTTTAATAAATTGTTTTTTTACATAATATTTAAAAATAGACTCACAAAGCATCTTACCAGATGAGTAAGATGAGTAGATGACTAAGGATGATTGATGACAAAAAATAGATTGACGACATGAACCTCACGTCCGTCTAATATTTGAATTGAAATATTTCGATACATACACCATTTGTCAATTGTCCAAATTTCTATCGTTACGGCAGTATTGCTTTCGGTTTCAACACTATTAAATCTGAGTATGTATGTATATTTACAAAACGTTCAATGTTAGGTATACACAGTGGCGTGCTGTAGGTGTAAACTAAGGTTATGCTGTTACCATGATATTATATAATATACTATCTGCTACATTATACATAGGTACCATAATAAAAATGCATTATCCTTAAACTCAAATAATTATCAAAAAACAATACGTTTAGTAAGGTAGTAGAATTTTCGAATCAGTAAATGAGGAAGTTGATGCTTCGATCAGCTCTAACCTTTCAAATGTTATTCTGATAAAAAAACAGCATAAGTAAGGATTCCGTACAACATGGATTAGCTGATCCATTTCTGACTCTGCCGAGTGGAATTTTTAATTCAGTTGGTTGTAATTATATGGCTTGAATAGAACGATAGATTAATACAGTAGCTAAGCTAACAATTATAGTAGCGATAAATGAAGAATAACCCAGTAAAGTATGGACGCTAGCGTAATTATAACATATAGATAATTTAATTTATATTTGTTTCTCAGAATTTTTAGTAATGCACAAATTTTTTGCTTGTATGCAGTGCACACCCCTGGGTATACATTAGAAATCAAAAAATCATTGTTAACATACTGCAGAGTTGTCGATATTTTTGTGAATAGGTATTAATGTAACAGTAATTTAAAAAGTTATTAAATAATTAAAAAAATATATATATTTTGTCTTGAGTTTAGGTCTATTCTGTATGACAGTTTAATTACAAAAAAGTAACAACACCGACACTTATGCATTGGAATGGGTAAGGGTAGTCAGGAGAAGGGGGGTAGTGTCGATGTTTTGCGTAGGGTTCTAAAGAAGAACTATGCAAAATTTGGTTTAGTTCGGTCAAGGTGTGTATAGACATACATTCACTTTTGTATGTATAGGTTCACGTTATAGTTTTTTCACGTGAAGTAAATTATAATAATTTACGAAATCCCCATTCAATTAAATGTCCCGCTCTATAATGTTTAGAGTAGACGGAACGAACGGCACCGGGGTTGAAGGGGGTAAGAGAAGTGGTGAGAGGTACTGGTGTGTATGTGAATGAAATAATTCCTCCATACAATTAGTGGCGGTAATAATTACGAGTAATTAGTGGAAATGAGACCTGGGACAAGGGTGGCACCGCCGGAAGGCCGCACGCGCCCCGCCCGCCCGGACGCGAGAACGGCCCTTACGGTCGCCTGTGAATAAGGGCGATTTTGTTCGCGACTCGGGGGCGCTTTGACGCGTAAAACTGCATTTAGTGGATTTTTAATCACCTCACGGATTTTGTGTGGGGTTCAGAGCATCGCGTCTGTTGCATTTAAAAATAATGTTTTTTTCCGGAAATGTGATTATAAAAATAACCCAATATTTGTGAATGTTGCCAGCAGACAACTTCATGTATAATCACGGCGCGTTAAGTTCCTACTCCTAAGTTATCATCACGCCGTTTTTCCATAGAGATGGACAGGCAGATTAAGACGCCGCATAAGAGATCCGTACCCTCAAGCTGCATATGTCAGAGGACATCGTCACACAAGGAAGATAAGAAATCAGAGAAAATCTTTCGCATTTATAAACATAGTAGTATTATTAATGTAAAAAAGTGTACCGTTTTAAAAATTTGAATGATGCTAAATAACTGAATAACTTTACATACCTGTTGATCCTGTAGTTAAGACACTTGCCTACTGATCCAGTGATCGGGGGTTCGAGCCTCGTTCCGGGAGACCAGCACGTTAATCCTTTTTTCATAACACAAGCGTATAATATTAATGTGACACGTTTTCCGTGTTCGCATTTCTATTAAAAAAAATACTAACTTACAACGGAAGTAGGCAAACACGATAGAGTACGACCACTTCTTTCGTTCATATATATGCAGGGGCGTGCAGTGCATACAAACAAAAAGGCTGTGTATAACTAAAAATTTTGGGAAACAAATATAAATTTAAAAAATGGATTAACATTAACGAAAACATTATTTTGCAATTAGTGCCATCTGTGTACCAGTAAAGACTTTAATTGCTTAGTTCTAAAAAATCACCGCAACTCACAGCTGTACTCATGGCTATCATTTTTTATTCGCCGCATCGTGCTATTTACATTACTCAGTCTGTCTTTAAGCTATTGAATTAGTCAAGACATATAAATGGTTATTTACTAAATTGAAAATTCCATTTGGTTGATCCGTTTTGTATGGAGTCGTTACCTATGCTGTTTATTAACAGAATAACATTAGAAAGGGTTACAACTGCATGCAAATCATTGAAGTGTCTACTTCCTCTTTTACTAATTCGTGAATTTTACTATCTTACTGTTTTGATTCTGTTGATTTCATGATTGTTCTTAAGTTTGGTGCATGGATTGATTTTTGATTTGAGAAAAAAAAAGCAATTGGCATAACTATTTCCTACGTTAAACCTTTAATAAAAATAATTATTTCCTTTAGTTCTTACGTGAAGTATTTTCAAACAATAAATGAATCATGTTTAGTCATAGAAAGTGTTCTTAAAAACGTCCATACATTTTTAATATAGGTAAGAAAGTATTATTTTACGTTAAAACTTAAACTTTAAAAACACTATTAACAGTACTCTAAAATTACAAATTAATACATGATAGGGTCGTATAAACGACGGATTTATTTTGTCCAAAGACGTTGGTTAAACGAAAGTACATATATTATATATGATTGTATAATATCATTGGTAACAGCATAACCTAAATCTATACCTACTGCACGCCACTGTATATAAAACAAATCACACTTGCTTCGTTCACTTTCATACATCTTCTAATACACGTAAGTCAATTGTTGAAGTTTCTAACAAAGCCAAATTAAAATATCTGGTCTACCTGATCGTGCCAATCAACACTTACCTTATATATTTTCTTTAGTATACTATGTACCCTCTTCTGCAGATTTTATAAAACCGTATAAGTCATATAATTCTGTGAGAGACCATAATGAACTATATGTGATTTTATAAAAAAAATGTAACATCGTTTATAAGTTTTTTATTATAAATAATTAATTATCTTGAATTCTATTCACAGAAATTATTTATAAAATGAATATGATTTTATTTTATTAATCACATTATTCACCCATAAATAATCTAATTATTATTTTATTATTATACAGATAATGTATTTTAGTATTTACGTAATGGTATTTTAATACCGACTTGGTGATTTGAAATAATTTTATTTTCATATACACGAAAATTCAAATAAATGGCCGGTGAATATTTTAAAACATTAAAAAATATTACAAAATAAAATAAGAGAATAAAAATCAAAGCAGTAAAGATCTGAAAATTTAACTCTGCGAACACATACAATTTATAATGCAAAATAATACATTTTAATTTACTCCTAAATACACCTACTTTTAGGTTGTTTATTTTTATATATTATATTAAGATAATATAATTGCTGTATGCATAAAGATATTAATTTTTTTTCGTAAAAATCAGTGGCGTAACTATGCCAATGCAGTGCATTGGGGCCCACGTCATATAGAGGCCCTAAAAGTTGGCGCGCTACAATCATTTGGCATTGATATTTTAGCGAGTATCGATATATTTCCTAACGTTAACAGTAATCCATTGTAGTAAGTGGAATTATAATAATTTAAAAAACACATGAAAACATTATCAATGTATCTGTTAGCAGAAGCATGATAATATGTCGGGCTAAATACCCAAAGAATACTATTTTTTTCATTAAACTGAATATTATGATATAAGATTTATATATATTTTTTACTATTTAATGGAATAAACACACACTACTAATATTCGTATATCTTTTATACAATACTTACATAGGGAGCCCTTTTTTTCCATCCAGAATTGGGGCCTTAATTTTGTAGTTACGCTACTGATTAAAATATAACGATAAAACATAATAATAAAGTGAAACAAGAATTTAAAGAAACTTTATTTATTTAGATGATTCAACAAGTTATATCAATCCTTCTACCTCTCACAATCTGGCGATATGACTAAAATAAAAATTACCCTGTACCTGTAATTACCCCATATTTCTATATATCTTCCATTATTAAATATAATAAAAATAGCTTCGTCTCTATGATATATCTGATATTTATTTAATTACAGTACCTTTGGAGGTAAAAATCCAGTAATTGTGTGTAAAATATTGCTAAAAAAATAATGATTTAAAAAATATTTATCATCTTGTATTGGGTGGAGGGGGATGGGATATGTGGTAGAAGTATTACTCCAGATTAGTAACATATATAGTTCAGCATTGTGTTAAAGTAGCTAGCTGAATAAATTAATGTGTAGGATTATTATTATCGATGTATTAGTTCCGTCGGACACTCAAAAAATGTTCTAGAAAAATCATATTTATTCCACACAGTTTCTCTATGGAGAGGATGGAAGAAATGTTTCTGTTTAGAATATTTTAAGTAGTTTTTATCTATCTAGTAAAATATTTAACAATAATATTTATTACACACATTGATTTATTTAATATCTAAGTATAAAATGTTATACAAATATTTGTAATGCATAGATGACATTAATTGCATACTAGTAAATTCAAAATATTTACGCTGGAAAGAAATAGATTAAAATTTTTTAATTCGTTATTTAAGCAGATTTTACGCACATACGTAGAATGTAATGTTAATGATGAATGATGCAGTCCTAAAAATAATTAGTTTTGGTGTTTTGCTTACTAATAAAGGTTTATTATATATTAAAAGTTAATCAGGCTCTTAATAAGGATTTTATTTATTTTGTTTGCGTGATTAATAAAAAGTGGTACTTACTTATATATCACACGTAAATAAATAAATTAGAAAAAGTGCAATGGTAATTTCTATCTGGTTTTTCGGTTATTTTTTTGTTGGTTGTACAATAATTGCACTACCTGTTTCTTATGGCGATCGCCGAAAATAATATTCTAATAATTTCAGTTGAAAATTGTAAGAATTAATTTTCATTATTATGTTGTATTTAATTACTGTGTACGCAGTAACTGAAATTCAATCTATTTCATTAAACTATCTTTATCAGATTCTTTTACTGTGTGACTGATTATAAAATTATGTTGAAATTTTTGACTCGAGACAATCTCTGAAAAAAGATTCTTTGGAAATTCTCGGCTTTCATAATAGCAACGCGTGAACACCAGAGATTCGCCGTCTCGCGTCTCAATTCACGCTTGTTGTATGTCAAATGTCAGTCCATTGACCATTAGTATTCCGTTTATCAGTTGGGAATGCATATTGAATCTTCCCAGCAGCAGCTATAACGGAATAAATATTAATAAATTTAATGCCTTCTGTTTGTCTAATTTACCAGAATGAGTAGTTGTAGGTAAGATTTGAACGTACGAGTCGACTTTCTCTGTCAAATCGAACGTCATGTACAAGGTTTGAGTTTTTATATCTTTCTACTAATCTCAAGTTGATCTTTGAGTTTATGTCCATATCAAAATCTCAATACCTGTACGTGGTACTGAGAATACCAACTATGTCTCTGAGATTTATCTTATTTCGTAGACCAAAGCCATAACTTCGTCTTCCTAGTTAGTTCTTCATGAATGAGGATCGCGAGCTCCATAAATTCCCATCTTGATTCTTGACTCTTGATAAGTCGTTCTTTGGAATTGCCTTGTTCTTATAGAGTGGTTGAAACGTAAGAGTGTCCTTTGCTCTAGAACGATGTGGCATCATGTATGACATATTATACGTTATGTTTAAAGCCTAAACCCTAATGGTTGCAATGTCGTCCAAGACTTAGGTTTACAAGGACTGTGGAGACAAAAATGTGATAGAGTATCTTGAAATTGGGACTGGATTTAGTAATCTTATTCTCATACATAGCGTGATTCTATTCCTAAAAATTGTCATTAAATAATATTTACATTTATTAAGATCTTGTGTACTGGACAGAAAATTATTGTGATTAGTTAAATATGTCGTCTTATCGGTAGATGTTCTAATTCTCTTTTTATTGTTGAAATATATTCAACTATAATAGATTTCTCAATAGAAAAATCTGTTTTAAGACGGGCAAAAGTTGAAAGAATATGGAATTCACATGAAGATATTAAACAAATTATTAAATCAAATGTAACATTGAGAAAAGCAGTAGGTATAACGAGATTCAAAATTAAGTCTAGTAAAAGCAATTTACAGATTAATTATATTAGAAACATGAGGTTGATATAATGGTAAATATGAAATATCAAGTTGAAATATGGCGTAAAAGGGGATATATACATATATTACTGGATGAATTACCTATATATTGGATTCTCTAAAAAATTGATTTATTCTTAATATCCGAGCAGTTTGAAATATTGGGTTTCTTCAATGATTACATTCTAATGTACACCGTCGAATGAGATTTCTTAAATCAGTGTTTTTAATTTTTTTTAAAAGGAGATGCGTACAACGTGTCATATAAATATTCTTACTATATTCAAACTAGGTTAGTCTCTAGTGTTATGAAAACAAGACTAACTTGTTGGTCTTCTGAAATGAAACGAGTGTCAACAAGCATGTCATTAAAATTAAAATATGCAAGAAAACATTTTCTTTCTAAAAACATTACTGAGAAGTGCAGCTTGCATTTAATACAGCTTCCAGCATCCAAGCTCGACCAATGTTAAGTAAGATATATAACTAAATCTTCTTCTGAGAGATTACCCTTTCAATCCAAGAGAACGGGATACGGTATTTAAATCTCTCAAAGAAATTGCATTATTTTAGAGTTGTGTATGAGAGATATAATACACATACCAACGAATAGACACGGCAGTAATAATGAAAATTTCTAGCTTTGTAGATCAGTTGATTCTACATTCATTAATTAACTAGATAACTTAAATTATTAAATTTAAAACTCAAGTGCAGAACAGCTGGGATAGAAATCAAAGGTGATACTTGTATTACAAAATATAACGGGCCTTTTATTTAAAAATCTAGAGTACTTAGGCATCAAAAGTTTTAATTTGTATGTATCAATACGTCGTGAATTTCTCACTAAAATAATAAAATACACACTTTCAAATGTTTTAAGGTCCCAGGTTATTAGGTACAGACTTTCTGTACAGGCAACCCTCAGGTCTTCCTCTACTTCAGCTGCAGGAAGGGTTGTAGAACCGAAGTTTAAGTTTAGTGAACGGGCATTTGCGGTAGCAGGCCCAAAAGCGTGGAACTTTGCCCTCCGCAATAGGAAACAGTGCATCGGAGACTTTATTTAAGAATATACTAAAAACGCACCTTTTCAAAAAATCATTTCCACGAGTTCAAATAACAATTATTTTGAGCGCCATTAATTATGGGACAGCCTGATATTTTGAAATTATTATTTTATATATTCTTTAACTACGATTAATTAATGAGTAATTAAACATCAACCGTTTTCGAAGAGTACCATTTTATTATCCAGGATGCAAAATGAACTAACCAATCTGACATAAATTTTTACGATAAACGATGTGGAAATTGACTTGATGATGCAACATTATTAGAAATTTTGTTGGTTATTAATAACATTTTTATTCATTTTACATGATTTATTTATACGTGACATTTTTTCGGTTGGTTAATTTTACATTCTGAAGAAGAAAATGGCGTTTTTCGAAACCGGTTGATGTTTAAAAATTAATTGTTTAATTATAAACAAAGTTAAATAATCTATAAAATAATGAACATCAAAATTATTATAAATTTTGTTGGTTATTAATAATATTTTTATTAATTTTACATGCTTTATTTATACGTGGCATTTTTTCGGTTGGTTAATTTTACATTCTGAAGAAGAAAATGGCGTTTTTCGAAACCGGTTGATGTTTAAAAATTAAGTGTTTAATTATAAACAAAGTTAAATAATCTATAAAATAATGAACATCAAAGTTAGTTTTGCAAGTATTAAAAATATGATAGTTGATTTGATGGAGACGCGTGCTGCGTCTACCGCGGACAGCGTGACACATGAAGGTCTCCATTCTGCAAGAGCTAAACTCTTAACCATTAGCCTAATATGAATCTTTATATTTTTTGGGAATCTTACGAGAAGAGAAGATGGAGAAGATTGTTATGGTGGGCCACGCCGAAGGACGACGAGGAAGATGAATATCTCCCAACCATTGGACCGACCATGTAGAAAGGCAACAAGTACTTCTCTGTTGATAGCACTGATAAGATTTGCAGGATGCCTTGAAAACTGGAGGAGCCTAGTCAAGAGATGATGAGATAGAGTTCATTGAGATCATGATCTTCAGCCATGAAGGACCGACGTGGATGAGTCATTCTTAGTTGTACCCTTCTTTTTGAGCTATTATAACAAATGCACCAGCTTTCTCCATTCGTTAAAATCTTGAGCTTTACAAAGCACGAAGTTTCATAATAAATTTGAGGTATTTGATTATTAATTGTAAATTAAATAACTTTGCCATATTTATTCAAACTAACACAAATGTCGTATTATTGTTTTGATACTTTTGTTGTGTACACAAACGTAATATGATTGAATTTGCCTACAATCGTTTCATTATGGTTTTACGTATTACAAAAGTGCACGCTTCACCGAAGGGGTGGAGCTTAATGCCCAGCCACACCTTACCCCCTACTTAGAACGCCTCCTTTTTGTCTCGCGCCCCCCCAGCCGTAATAACGGGTCCCTTTCATGCGGCGTCATTATTGCTGCAGAGGTGCAACTATCGCAGGTACCCCTCGTACAACGTTCGGGGAGATTTTAATTTGATAATTTTGAAAATCTTTTGATGAATTTGTGGTGGTGTTTCGCGATTTGCTAAGGGGGTGATTGCGGCGCTGACGGAATCATCGATGTTATAAAATTATTTTTTACTCTATTAGTTTGGCATACTCTTCTACTTGAATTATGTATAGTTATCGTAAAAATGTATATATAACAATAAAAAGCAATCGCTTGTTTCTCGGCAGACGCTAGAAGCTTATTGCATTGTAATGACAAAGTTTAATAAAAAATTAACAAAAAATCAAACCACATATTTGTGTGTATTTTTTAATTTCAGTATACATTGTTTCCTGAAGAAGATACCATAGATATCAAAACATAGTATAATGGTTTAAACAAAGTATTTTGTCTAATTATTAAAAAAGTTATTCATCAAAACCTAGATTTGGATCATAGCAAATATACGTGTAACTTGGAAGCATCGAGATGGGTGCTGAAAAAGGAATATACGTTAAAAAATACATATCTATTAACACTCTTTTGTGAATAAATATGAGACAACTGACTTATTTTTTTTTACTATTCAAAGGATAAAACCGTGTAGAATTTACTTAATATGCTTCTACCTTGTTTACTATACAGTGGGTCCTATCGTTTTGTATTAGGGCCCATTTTGTTTAGTTACGCCACTGAAAACAATCCAAACATCAAAAATGTAATTGAAGGAATGGTAGAGAGAAAGACCTAGGCAGAATTAATCCACCAAATAGTGAGCAAGGCGAATGCAGACACCAACAGGTAACATCTGGATGGTGTCCAGGACAAAGATGCACGGGGAGATTGTATTTAATATGAAAAAAGAAGAAGAAAATAGTCACTGAGACTGTGATCTCACATCTCAGAGATTTGTCGGTAAAGTTGTATGTATCAGTTGCGTTATTTTACTCTGCGTACAAAATACAATAAACAATGAATCATAGCTTGCTCCAAGTACCGTCCTTAAATTATTATTAATAAGAGGATTATTTACATTAAAAAAAATAAACTTTTTGATTGGAAGTCAAATATACTAAACATATTATATATGTTAGTTTCAAGATAAGCTTAATTCACGTACACGTACCATAACAATGCGTATCCACTTGAGAGCGAGATGCGAGCACCGAGATTAACCAAACTGATGTAGCTCAGCTGGGAGAGTATGTCCCAGAGTGGCATCTCAATTTTTTTTAAAAATAAATATTTGTTCTATGCATTTTAAAATATTAAATATTAATTCATACTTATTTGCTTTCAACTCGACAAATCAACGGCGCATAGAGACAGTATATTTTTGATATTATATTTGCAATATATATGGTTAAGAAATATTATTTACACAAAATTGAGAGCTGTATATTCTATAGGTTTTTTTTGTGATTATTATCGTTTACACTTTAAATTATAATGAAGCATGAATTAAAAATAATAATATCCAATATATTAAATCACAGTGTTTTTCTATATCATATATAAGAAAATTGATACATTTAATTGGAGTGTAGTCAATGTGTGATTTTTTTGTTGTGATGGTTGATACCTATATATTTAAAAAAAGTCAATTTTTAATATCAAATATTAAAAAATTGGAATAGTAATATTTCTGATTTAAATATTGTGTTGGTATGTACCGACCTAGTAATTATCTAATAACTACACGATTTTGAGGTTTCCCTTTAGAAATATATTTCTTGTTCATAACGATCGGTATTTAAAGTCACTAATGAAATTTTTTTTTCAACTTTTCATAGCGTTGGCTCTTAAAAAGCGTTTGTGATGTTGTAGAGTTTAGTTAATATGGAAGAAAATCTTGAAGAAAAAAGAAAGAAAGAAAGAAAGAAAGAAAGAAGAAAATCGACACTTAAGGGCAAATATTCCCGCGCGGCGTATTATCGCTTGTCAACGAATACAAACTCACTAAATGTAACCAGTGAATTTGTATTTTCATTGTTAGATATATATCCACTGACCGGCTTAGCGAAAATATACTTTCACCAGTGAAAATATATTCTCACTGGTAATACAGATTCACTGTAACATATACATAAACAATAATAAAAACGAGTGAAATATTTAGTAATCGTAACACAAGTGAACACAAGTTTAAGTATAGTAAATATAAACGATACAATTATCTGATAAAAGTATTTGCCATTCGTGTTTCTTAAACATGAATAATTAATTGATTAAAAGCGTTCTCTGTGATTAAATAAAATTGACCTCAACCTGGGCCTAACCGATGAAATGCCACAAAAATGCTATTGATTCAATCATTGAAATCGCCAACCCCTATACAAGGGCAGAATAGACAAACAGGTGTTCACAATCTGTGACATATATAATAGATACGACGCTTTATGGTTAAAATTATTTCACGAATAATTCTTGATCATTAAAAGTAGTATTCAAATGTTATGATCTCTTTTCCACCAATCCAAACACTTGATTTTATACATTCTCTCGTGTTTTACAGATGTTAGTTACTTGTTCGATTAATAATAAACGTGTATGTTTGTAAAAGTACTTGTTTTTTTAACCTTAGTATATTTTTTCAGTAAAGACGTGTATGAAAGTGAACCTATGCCAGGATACCTAATATAAGGAGAATACCTAAGTCTGGCATACAATATTTTATACAGGGTGTGACAGACCTAGTTTACAATATTTATTACTAGTCGAAAATGTTCAAGCAATATGTGCAAATTCTGCACTATTACGGAAAATATTGTTGTATGAAATTTTTACAGAATCGTGTTAAGCTTGAAGTCTATGTACTTTGAAATATATTATTGCGAAATTGTTCAATTATAAATCTATATCTTTACTTACGGCCCTAATTTTTTTGTATTCAATATATAATTTGAAATATATAAAATATTTCAAATAATCACATTATTGAGATTTTTTTTGAAATGCGATTATCTCTGACACGGTTGAGATTAGTCACATATCCCTTGAATATTTTCGACTCGTAATTTAGTCAGGTAGCCACCCATAAAGTATTGTGGACTAGGTATGTACATCCTGTATTTTACGCTAAGGGAAAACAGCGTGATAGTACTTTTACAATTTATATTAACCTGTGTGTTTATATTTACATTACAAAATTTTTTAAAGAATATTTTATTACTAAATTTAATATCTTAATAATGTGTAAGTATATAATTTTTGGACAGAAATTGTCACATTGATAAGACATCGAAATAATAAAAAAAATTTATCTAAAAAATTAATCATGCCCACTGTAAAAAATAAAATAAATTATAAAAAATCACGTGTAAATATAAAAGTGCATAGAAGTATAATATTTATACAATATGACAATAAAGAACTATATAGGACGACAGCCAGGCGCGTGCAGTCGTACAATGAAATAAGCTGTACGGAATTATATATTTTGGGAAATAAAAAATAAATACACGTTTATCTGACAGAATACGATGATATATTAAAGTATGCATAATATGAAAATAATTGTTATAGGTATATTATGAAACTGTAGTTCATTACGTAGATAGCATTTGTGAGTGACTTCTTCTATAGCTTGTCCGCTAATATTTGTTTAGCGGATTGTTAGCGATCATTATTTTAAATATGAACCACAGGGATTCGAACCTGGATCTCTTTCCTAACCGGGGAAGGTGCATTATCCAGCTATGCTCCAGCGGCAATATTTTTAGCGACAATATATGTTACCTTTTTGATATTAATACATTTAATCGTTCCATTATTTGAAAGAGCCATCTACCTTATTTTTACAGAATCTCAAATACCTTTGAGTAAACTGAATCGAATCCAGGTTCTAATCCCTGGGGCGCAACAACAATATTTTTCGATAAAATTGATTTTATACGTATATCTTTCTAATTAATATATTTAATTAATATTTAAAATATCACAGACTGTCTGTTCTGAATAATTACAACTTCACAATAAGAATGTGTTCTTCTGATCATTATTTTCTTTGCTGTAGCTCGAAATAGTTGGACTATGGTCTTCCCATACTAACTCCTTTGATTATTTATGCCTTTTATGTTAATAATTTTGTCTTGAATGCGGTACCTGTATATTTTTTGAATATTTCTAATTTTGAGTTTTTAAAATTTGTTTTATGTATGTATTTGTACTTTTGCATCCGAAACAATACATTGTTATATTACATGGAATATATGAAAA
Organism: Eubasilissa splendida; assembly: GCA_031772225.1. Lineage (NCBI taxonomy): Eukaryota > Metazoa > Arthropoda > Insecta > Trichoptera > Phryganeidae > Eubasilissa > Eubasilissa splendida. The sequence continues at coordinate 6,734,037 of CM062859.1, forward strand.
TTGAATAAAAAAATAGAAATTTAAAAATAAGGAAACCACACTGTAAAAATAAAGGTTCAAGACAGAAAAAACAATAAAAATTTAGGTTTGACACAGAATGACAGAGTAACAAAATCAGTTGTATCTTTAACTCAGAAGAGCATCATCTCTTTTATTTAAACATTGAATTCATATTCACATTCCTATAAAAATTAGTATATGATGAATTTACATGGAACAGCACCAACGACTTGGTACTCCGCGTAGGAACAATCAATTCAGTTAAATTAGGGGCGTCTAGTATGCCATTTACTATTTTAAATAAAAATTATAATTCACTTAAAGTTCTCCTACACGACAAGTTAGTCAAATATAACGTCTTATTTTCAAATCAAACCTGCAAATTTTCATCAAAACTTACCATCACACTGTTTTATCAGCAGGCAGAGAGAATAGAACGCCGATTCTTCTGTCTTGATATATCTGGTGGTTGCGTTGAGAGTTTCGCGGACACTATCAAATAATACTCGTAATATTGGATTGAAAGTAAAAAAAAGACAAAGATGATAAATTTAATAATTCCGATGTGTATAAACTTGGCTGTAAAGATTGTACTGCTTTCTATATTGGAAAAATAGGTCGATATATAACATAGTAATGGTTTTCAGAATTGTCCAATCATTTATTAGAAAATGATCAAAAATGATAAAAAAATTAGAATTGTTTGTTTTACATACAAACAATGTTGGTCATAAATTGAATATTTTAGAATCATCAGAAATAAGTAAGCTTAAAATTATCCAAAATATTATAAATTACCGATTAAATTTAATCACAATTTAAATCCGATTTTTTTTTTCAATAATGTGCCATTAAATCCATTTCCACATCTTTCATCATTGTAATAATTAAAAAAAAAAGAACTTTAAAAACATTAGAATAATATAGTTTTAGAAACCGGTTATATGAACTCATCTTTATATGGTTAAATACAAAATTATAAATAATTTTAAAATGTTAAGTTGTATCAATGTGTCCAAAATGTAATAAAAATGAATTGATAATTCTGGCGTCTGCTATCAGATTACTCAAAGGTATTTGAGATTCTGTAAAAATACGGTAGATGGCTCTTTCAAATAATGGAACGATTAAATGTATTAATATCAAAAAGGTAACATATAGGTTCGAAAATTAGTCGCTAAAAATATCATCGCTGTAGCATAGTTGGATAATGCACCTTCCCCGGTTTGGAAAGAGATCCAGGTTCAAATCCCGGTAGTGCAACAACAATATTTTTCAATAAAATTGATTTATATGTATATCTTTCTAATTAATATATTTAAAATTATTTATTACGCAAATTCGAAGCGAAATTTGAATAGTTCAACATCCACTTTTATAAAGTGGTAAAGTTGCCGGTTTTTATAGTAAAATAAACATTTTTTATAACATATATTTAAAAAAAATTCACGAATTCATTAAAAAATGTCCCATCTAAAAAATAGGTCGTTATGAAACGTTCGTTGACGCGATTCTATGGTTTAATATTTTTTGATTTGTTGATTATTCGACGTTGAACGAGCAATTTTATACAGATCTTATCAGAGGAGTAGGAGTGAGAAAAGACATGTGGTGTTGAAACCATGACAGCAGATGTGACGTCACCGTGACACGTTGTTAGTAAAAGTTAAACACTTCCTATCTCGCCGCCCATCTCGCAAGATTGGACGCCATTATCACATAAATGGAAAAATGCCGAAATGGGTTTTCCTGCGACCTTTCTGCCATTATATTTTGTTTACGTTTCGGACATGTTGTTTATTTTTTAGTAATACCATTTACAAATTACATTCTCACAAATGTGGTTTAATATTTTTTACTGTATTGGCAAGATTAAATGTAAATAATCTATCGATATTGAGTGCTTTTGATTTTAATGAAAATCATGTGTCGAAAGATATAATCAAGTCAAATTTAAATATAATATTTTCTTTTATTTTCAATAGGTTATTATTTTTAAAAAATTGAAGTGAAATATGTAAACTTTTACAACTGATTTTGAATTATATTTATCGCAAGATCATAATACTTTTTTGAATTTGAGACTCCTACATATGGTTACGTTTCGGGTTTTGTTTCAGGAGACCATTAAGTTCGTCTAATTTTATAGCACAATTATTTGGTTTGGCGTAAAATTAAAAAATAATACGTTTGCTCAAATTACAGAAGGATAAGTTTAACAAAATAGATTTATAATTCAAAGTTAAATTGAAATAATCTACTCTTGAGTTTAACGTTAATTTTATTATCCGCAAATTTTCTACTTATCTATTACTTTTTACATGACTCCACTAAAAAGTAAAATATATCATAATAAATGAAAAATATTTTTATTTAAATAATAAGACAAAACACTTTGTTTAAACCACTATTTATTGACATATCGACATGTTTTGATACCTATGGTATCATCGTCAGGAAACAATGTATACTAAAATTAAAAATACAAGCACAGATAAAAAAAAAACTATAAAGTATAAGTGGTGGGTAACTAAGTAGAAACTGCTATGAAAACAAATTGAAAATGTGACTATTTGCAAAAAGGATTTTGTTATTTATAATATTTAGCTTGCTATTAATACTTTTTCTTATATCTAGAATTTCAAATTGATCTATCTGTAAACCACTAGTATTTGTATGTATAATTTTTAAACCGTTGTTAATGTCAAAATAATGGTGTGTTTTCAGTGATGATTTGTGAATTCAGAATAGTTGTTGCTATTTAGGCATCTCAAGTGCTACTTAATTCTAATATGAAAATTTTTGCAAGTTTTGCCTATATAAAAATGATTGCAATCATTGCATATTAATTTGTAGGCCCCCAATCTTTGTTATATATATATATATAAGTATCGAAATATGTTGATTTATCAATAAATATTGGTTTAAACAAAATGTTTTGTCTTATTATTTATATAGTATGCGGCCACAAAGTAATTTTGCTAACATCGAAGAAATATTTTTATTGTTTAAAGCATTGAGGTTTTTACACATAAATGGCAAATGTTTATTCCAGTGGATAATTATTTAAATTTTTATAGTTTTAAATCTTCTGGAAGAATGTCTGTTCCTTCGTCATTTTAGAAAAAAAAAATGTTCAAAAATTGTTTACAGTAGGTACCCGACGGAAATAAAAACATTAATGAAACTTAATGTTTTCAAGATATAGATGTCTCACAGAGACGAAGATATTATTTTTACGTGAGAAGTATGGAAGTCTTGGGCATTACAGGGCTTTGTCATCGGCTGGCTTAAGTGATCACTTTACACAATGTAACGTTCACCAATTTACCCACGCTACCACATCTATCCAATTTTTGGAAGTTGTATATATGATATCATGATCCGAACTAGATTTAAGTGTTATGTTTATTGGAAACATTCTTGTACCTTGATTTCTAAGAATTAGTAAAGGTACGCATGTACCGGACGCGCAATTCAATTCCGGGAGCGAAAGACATGTCATGATGATTCATAAAACGCTTCGCGCTGAATTCTGTACTGAATTTTACTCCGAGAGAAATCTCACGCCATTAGAGCTGATATTATGGTTGATTTTACACGCGCTTTGCTTATTTTTAATGATTCTAGGCTGTATTCATGACAAAAGCAAGAGAATATTATATTTGAGCATAGCCCCTTACTTCAGCATTTTTTTAATGTTTTCGTATTCGCATATTATATATCTTATACGTTGCATAATGCATGCACCATAAAATAACCTAACTGGCGCTCCCCATATTCATTACCGCAAATGGATGGCGGGTCACCGTGTAGCGCTGAAGATCAAACTGTGGCTCGTGTTGAAGACAGACTTTAAATATATATATTTGGGGGTTAGGACGGTGGTTAAATGAAATAAATGTGATTGGCGTGTGTTGAGGTTTATTATGACAGTACAATATGACAATGACAATGAAGACAGATAGAAATGAATACAGTGGTGAATGAATGATGTAGAAGGTGCGCGTGTCTTATGAAATTAAGCGAATTGGCGGTATTGCTCGGCGAGCGCGAGCCGGCAAGACCGCCGTTGTGAAAGGATGAAACTGGAGAAACTGCTTGGCGGTGAATGCTTGAGCCCGACTTGTAGCAGCAGCCGGCAGCGCTGTCGCTAGCGTCGATGCCGACTGAGATGGCGGTAGATTTGAATTATAATCGCTACATATATATTTATCACAATTTTATTAAACCAATTATGGAACAATTTTTTTCGCTGTCACGTAAGTAGAGGTCGAAGAAGATTAAAAAATATATAAAAATGTGCAAAGGAATACATGTCACGTTAATATGAAAATTACTTTCAAAGTAAGCTAAGCACTTGTGCTTTAAAAATAAAACTTATTGACCACTATGTCACTGGGTAGGGGTTGGCAAATTTCAATTTTTTGTTAGAGACATATTTTTTGATAAAACCGATAAATCAGCGTTTATAAGCAAAATAAGTTTCTTTTGAATCTTGCATCAATATATATATTTTTACATAATTAATACACCAGAAAATATATAATAAGTATTAAATATTATATAGGTATTATTTATATGCAAGTCTGTTAGTATCTTTCTACCCCACTAGGTTCATATAAAGTAGCTGCTCAATTCGTTTTTATTAATAATTTACAGTCAGTTAGTTGACGCGAGACCCGTTATGAAGCAATTAAAGGGGACAGTGAGAGGTGACCATCCTTTTATATCCATAAACATCCAAGAGGACAGAAAATAATCAAACTTTAACAACCATTGGAATGGTGCATTGGCGCACAACGCCTCGGAAAAAAATAATATGGCTGCTTGACGGAAGCCATTTGTAATATGCAAATTACAGCGCTCATTACAGCGCGGGAAATCGCGGTTTCACACCCATTTCCGTCCGCCATTTTCCCTTCTTAATTTGAATTTCAAACGAATTTCAAGCGACTAACTACTCGCGGCCGCCGGTACAAGAATGGCGGCTGCACGGAAACACATTGGAGAGCTATCCGGGCAGCACTTTGTTGGCTAGATGGAGATTAAAAATAATTACGATCTGCTTGCTAGCTATCTTTCACTTCTCGTGCTTCAAACATTACAAAACTGCGCTCGCGAATCATTTCATTCAGCGAAAAATGTCACGATTTTATTAAATGTACTTTAATAATGTATATTAGGTCTCTTCTTCTTTACTGATTCATGTCAGTGTTGAAGTATAGTGGCCTCAATCAACATAACATTGCAGAAAAGTAAGACACATATTTCGGTTCCCTGCCTACTACACTAGTATTTTACTGTATTATAGCAGACAGTGCCTTTCCGGTGTAGTAATAAACAAAGTGTAGTGTTCAATGTACAAATAAATATATATATAAAGAGTAAAACACAAATGCATATAAATATAATGTAAAACTTAAAGTAAATGCAATGTTCCATTTATAAAAAAATAAAAAACTAAATAAAGTAAGAATTAATAAGTAAATAACATACAAATATGAAGTAAACATACGTAAAATTGTAATGCTCAATATAAAATGATTGAAAAAAGTTTAGTTAAATAGCATACTAACACAACTACAGAAAAGAGTAGAAAATGCAATATTCAATATATAAGTTGTTGTAGTAGTTTTAATCTCATGTTTGGAATTTTAAAAGTTTTTTTGGCGTAATTTCTCCCCATTTCGTGTAGCCAAAACTGCACTTTTCTAAGGCTATGGTTGCAATTTTTCACGTCTGCATTTAGACTGTTGTGTATTTTTGGTGCTAGAAACAAATGTAATCTTTGTGCAAGAGTTTTGTTTAATTTTGGCACAAGATAATGACAGTCAGCCCGTGTCCTTGTTAAGTGAGGGTGCGTTATTTGCTGATGATATTGTTTGTCAGTAAAAAAAATTTAGTGTACCAAGTATGTACATTTGAATGCAGTCCTTTCACCATTGTGGCGCTCTTCTAGATCTTATTCAGTCGAAAGTTGTGTCCAGGAATATCCCCATAATTTTTATTTCATTTTGATGCGTAATGTGGCTGAAGAATTAGAAGAACCTTTTGTTCACTGTTATGGATAGGCCTTGCTGTAATTAGAATTGTCGCAAGATTGACGTATTCGTACGTTACACTGTCCACGTGATACGTAAAATCCTTCTCCAGCGATACATTTCGACGAGGTTTATTTTCCGCTTGTCGCTATAGCGGATTGTCCAAATCTCCACTGCATACATGAAAATTAGATAGATAAGTGCGTGAAACAACATAATTTTAGTTACTTGTTTAATGTCATTGTCTTTCCATATTTTATTTATATATTCGACAATGAATAAAAAAAATAATACTAGAGTTATGCACCCTCAAATAAGAAAGATTTTGAATTATGGAATTATGAATTATTTATATAATAAAAGATCAATATAAACTAGATGTAAGAATTTGTTTACAACAAATGAAAAAATATACATAAAAATTAACAATATATAAAAATGTTGGGAGATTGATCAGATTATAAATAGCGAAAGATGTCAAATACATATTTTAATAATTTTGAAGACTTTTAATCCATTTTATAACGTCTTTTTTGTAAACATTTATATTTGCAGTTAATTTAATTGATATTGGCAGTTGGTTATACAGTTAAGGAGCAATGTATGATGCATGTCTCTGTCCTATTCTTAAATAACATGTTCATTAGTTTTGCTCCTAGTCTGATAGTTATGTAGAATTTTTATTTTATCCTCTTTAAATAAATGAAATAAGACAGGAAAATCAAATTCAATATAGGAAAATCTTTAAAAACTTGTTTGGTTGGGTAATCTCTAGCCCTTTTTAAAATTATTTTTATTATCTTTTGAGTAATTATTGGTTTGAGATGTATGTGACAAGTTCCGCCCCAACCGAGTATTCCGTATTGTAATATTGATTCAATCAATGATCAATTCTCTATAGTTGGTTCACAGCAACCTTAGCTAGTTGTATGCGTCTTCGAATTTCCTGCCCTGTATCACTGTTCAGTGTTTGTGATTAGCGCTTCCAAATAAATTGCATCTTGAACTACCATGCTGCTATTTGGGAAGTTTGTAGTATTTTTGTATTTACATTCTACTTGTGTGGTGTCTATGGAATGATGGAACTCAAAGTGATGTTCGAGAAAAAGGAAAGCAAGACATCAGATGAGTTTGTGTATTTAGGAAGTATGTTCGATAGAAACGGAAAGACAGAGAAATATATTGAAAGGAGGGTGACTGCAGGGAATAAAGTGAACGGCGCATTGAATGGAGTTATAGCTAATGGGAACTTGCCAACTGAGGCAAGACTAGCGGTTCACAATGGAATTCTGGTACTGGCAGAAGATGATCGAAAGTAGTAGTAAGTAAAGAATGTAGTGGAAATGAGATCACATAGGCGTATATGTGGCAGATCTATTTATGACAGAGTAAAGAATGAAGAAATAAGAAAAGAATGTAAAGTCGATCTTAGTATAGTGAGTAACATTAAGAGGAGAGAATGGTAAGCAAGATGTATGATGCAAGTGTTAATGGCACCAAAAGTGGAGGACGTCCGCGGAAGACTTGGAACAACCAGGTAAACCAGATACTGGAGGATGGTCCTGTTAGAAGCCTCGATAATCGTCGAGCTTGTATGATAAGATGTATGAATGTGGATGAGGCGAGAATTGTGTGTCAGGACAGAAGAGTATTGTGCTCTATCCTCTCTGCTTATTCCCGCGGGAAAATGGTGTGATGGTAAGTAAGTAAGTAAGTACATATTCCAAAGAACTCGCATTTAGGTAGTTACATGTAATAACTCTAATGTCCCCTCAGAGAAAGTGTATTTTGTAATCTCGTATTATTAAAAATTATACCTGATAAAATTTATAATAAAAAATTAAATAAAAATTATACTATTCTTAATCGTTGACTAACTAATGTGATATGAATGTTTAGAGTTTTTGTATAGATATCTTTTAGTCATAATTGAATGCATTGCTGGATGAAGGTGTTATGTGACATTTTTACATACCTTTTATTTCCATGTTTTCGCAGAGAAAAATTAAATATAAAGTAGATGAGATTAGTGATATGAGTTGTGTGCAGTGGATATATACTTAGGTTGTGATGTTACCGACGATACTATTGAGAATACAGGTATACTAGGTATAAAAAAAAAGTGAGATTTTTTTCTAATCTTGAGAACAATTTTATCAATTTAAATTTAGAAAATAATTGTGAATTCATAACTTTAAAAAAGGCTAGTTCTATTATTGCTCTATACCAGGTGTTGTCAGTTTGTCAAGTGAGAAGAGCCAAATTGTCAAGGAAACAGAATAACAAAGGTACCAGAGAGCCGCATATATGTAATATATGGATGTGGATTTGTAGTAAAAAAAAAAGTTTGAGATTTTTTATTCAAAAATTTAATTAGAACTGCGTCCATGCATCGCTTTTGATAACTTTACTATATCTGGCCAATAGCTACTTATTTTTAATTGAATACACGATTGTAAATTTTGCTTCCGAGTTTATTTTTTATTTGGTTCATAGTTGAGAATGTTTGTTCGCATATTTATGTAGAGCCAAAGATTGTGAGAATAGCAAAAGCTAATTTTTTTAATGCGTCATTTGTTTCAGGCAAACTATTACATGTATCATATATTATTGTTTCTATTTTAGGCAGTTGTTTTATAGCTGTCCACTTGTGCTGAAAAATCAAATTGGATCTCTCTCTTTCGAGTTCTTCATCTTCAGATCTGTGAATTTATTGTTCCACAGTTCACCAGCATCTGTATCGAACGGTGTTAAGTTCATGTTTTTATTTGTTATCTTTGTTTTATTAATCACTTAATTGAGTTTAAATACATCTACCGGTTTCGAAAAATACCATTTTCTTCTTCAGGATGTCATAACAGTTAAGATGTATTTAAACTCAATTAAGTGGTTAATAAAACAAGGATAATAAATAAAAACATGAATTTTAACCACAAAGTTAATATTGCTAATTTTAAAAGGTGTTAAATTCATTAACATTTGTTTTGAGAGGATGTATGATGAAAGCTAGTGTAGTTTTATTTGTTCTGAATTGTTGAAAATGTTCACCAAAACTATTTTTCATTTTTCCTCATACACTGCTGAAATAAATCATTGAAACAAGTGATTTTTTCGTCACGCATACAGATCATCTTAAACAACTGAGGCTGGGCTAAAGTGTGATAGAGGGTATTCTTTACGAGTCTATGCTTGTTCGGCGGCTCTATATCATCAGCTCATCAGTTATAAGGCTGCTTGAGATGAGGTGAAATTGTAGTTTATGTCTAAAGAGCCGCAAACGTCCACGAATAGAGCCGCATGTGGCTATACCATTATCTGCTTTAGATTTCGATTAAATTATCACATTTACTACAAAATTTATATTTGTAACATAACACCCTCATCCCTTAATGCCTCCAATTTATCCAAAGCCTCGATGCAGGTGCATACATACCAGTGCAGTGTAAAAATGTGTTTAGTTTACTTTTAAACAATTATTTTTTTGAATAATGTACATTTATCAAGATAATATAAAGTAATGAAAATTTTGTATCACACAATTGAGACTGCTTTATTTTAGTCTTTTTATGATATTTAGTGTGCGTGCGCACATGGATGAAATTTTGCTCTCAAAACTCACATAAAAGACGGTACAAAAATATTGCGGAGTCCAAATCGTTCATTGTTTATTGTTCTTTGTGCGCACATCGGAACGATTGACTGCTATTTACAGATTAGCGAATCCTTAAACATTAATAATATTAATGCTGTAATATTAATTGGAGATTTTGATAATATTATTTCATTAAATGAATAAGAGATATTGTATTTTACTGGCAGTCCCGTCGGCCAATGCATATCACTAGAGTGTATTGCATGCGTGCACTCATAAATGTCGCACAGGCAGTTATAATATATTATCTTTTAGTTACGCTACTGTGATTTCGATCAACATTTTAATGCTAATGTTAACATGGCCTGGATAACATGGATGTTGGCCGAAAAATATATCGTAAATTCGATTATGATTATATCCATATACAAGTTGAACAGCCATGAAGACATTACACAACCCTGCTTGACACCCTTTGTAATGTCAAACCATGGTGAGAATGTTCATTGATTCTTACACACGCAGAACTTCCTTCATATAGGGATGCGATTACGTGTATAAGTTTACTATTCACCCCGTAATCGGAGAGTACATTCCATAACCTTTCTCTTATGCCTTCTATAGATCAACGAAGGCACAAAAAAGTTGTTGGTTTTTCGCCAAAAATTTTTCCGTCATCACTCGTAGAGAAAAGATCTGATTCATGCATCCTCTTCCACCCACAAAGGTCCCTTGCACGTTCCATACTTTTTCTTTCGTCACCGTTCTTTCTATTAAAATTCTTCCCTACAGTTTACCAACAGAGCTCAGTAGACTAATAGCTCTTTAGTTACCACATTCCATTTTAGACCCTTTGCCTTTGTAAAGAGGCATAATGACAGTCCTCTTCCAATCTAACGGGGTGTGGCTCTCTTTAAAACACTCATTGAAGAACGTATGAAGCCACAAGATAAGTAATGGGCCACCAGTCTACTGATATACTCAGCAGCAACGTGATTCAATGGTCGGGGGTTTCACAACCAATGATTGGTTGAATAGATTTGGTCAAGAATTGGGGAGATAATATTTCTAAATTCTTAGTAACATCAATGTTACATTTAAAAAATTCTGTACATTATATAATGTTTAGTTTGCTATTAACACTTTTTTAATTTTTAAAATTTCAAATTTATCTTACTGTATTTGTAAATAACAAAATACTTTTTGCAAATAGTCACCTTTTAAATTTGTTTTCATAGTAGTTTCTACTTAGTTACCAACCACTTATATCTATATTGTATTTTTAATTTTAGTATACTTTGTTTCTTGAAGATGATACCATAGGTATCAAAACAAATAGTGGTTTAAACAAAGTGTTTTGTCTTATTATTTACGCAATTTTCAAATTAATTTGAAGAAATCAGTTCAATGGACCATTCACGTTCATATTAAATGATAGTAGTATGCAACTTCGTTGTTTGAATAAGAACAATATTATGGATAGAAATCGGACGATTGATCTATGCAATTTTTTTAACAACGTTTTTGATTTTTTATACTAAATTGTTATAAAACGGTACTCGAGGTGTAATAACGATGAAGTATTAGTAAGTATTCTAAAAAATGAAAAACAAAATTAGACACCTGAATAAACTGTCAAATTTTCATTCGCGACCATTATTTATTCAACACTACACCAGAACGCAAATTAACAAAAAATTCGCCTACTAGATGGAAATATAAGCTTTTATGGCTATTTTCATGTCAAAAATACTGAGTCAACGGTGCAAACTGCTAACGAACAAAAATATATAAAATAATAATAAGACCAATGATCATTTCAGGTTGCGAAAAGCGTTTAAATGCAAGTTATAGAATAAAAATGAACAATTAGAAAATATAATTGAGCAAGAAACAATTGTAAGATGTAATACGTCCCCAAGACTGCGATGGAATGGAAAATAGAAACAACGAACGAAAAATAAAATAGTGCAACATCTGTTATTATTAAAAACTAAAACGTCCAATAATGTGCTATTTTAAATATGAATTAAATATATTAGTTAGAAAGATATACATATAAAATCAATTTTATTGAAAAATATTGTTGTTGCGTCACCGGGATTCGAACCTGGATTTCTTTCCTAACCGGGGAAGGTGCATTATCCAACTATATTACAGCGACAATTTTCGAACCTATATGTAACCTTTTTGATATTAATACATTTAATCGTTCCATTATTTGAAAGAGCCATCTACATTATTTTTACAGAATCTCAAATACCTTTGAGTAAACTGATAGCAGACGCCAGAATTATCAATTCATTTTTATTAAATTTTGAACACATTGATACAACTTTATTATTAGGAGAACACATTCTTATTGTGAAGTTGTAATTATTTATCACAGATCGTCTGTTCTGAATAATTACAACTTCACAACAAGAATGTGTTCTCCTAATAATGTGCCATTTCTCTGTTGTTTTCTGTTCGGACAGATTTGTTTGTTTATTATATTAATATTTATGATGTAACCCCGGTACATGGACACGCACATGCCTCGTCAATTATTTTCACCCCGAAAATTGTACACAAATTTATGCTAGGGGTTGGTAAGATTCAGCTTTCAGCGCGCAGGGGGTGAAGGTATTGCGGGTAAAAAATGGCGTACAATTGAAAGCGGGAGGGGGCGAGTCATGAAGTCGCTCGGCTGATAATCAAGAGCCCCCATTACGGTCCCAGCCCACCCCCTTGCGACCCCTCTTGTACACCGCCGCAGTGCGCGAGCCATGTAATATTATTTAATTCGAATTTGACGAGGGAAAAATATATTTGCACGTCTAAAAAAACGGGTAATTTTTTTAACATTTCGTAATGTTTTTATTGTCATTTTTACATTTGTTTCAAAAATATTTTGAAGGCGTATCGATCCCGGCACCTCTCACAAGTCTCAGTCGCCTGCCGTTTCTAATTGTTGTATAATAAAATAATGTTGATGGTGACACCTATGAATTGTTAAATGAATTAATTAATAATAAGAATGTTGCTCTTTCCACGTATGAATGTGGTTAAATTAATTATTTATTAACAATGAAAAAACAAGTTACATAAACTTTTTTGTATGTTTGTATCGGAGGCTCCCCCGTAAATTAAAAATAGGACAATAGAAATAGGTATTATTTATTGTATATAATTATATTAACTAAAATATGACCGAAGACAGCTCAGTACGGTGAGAATTATTTTAATTTTGATTATATGTAGGTAATCGTTGAATAAGTTTATTTAAAAGAGTAAACTTAATACTGATGTTTTCTTTTTGAGTGGTTGATTTTGCTCTCATCTCTCATTACCGGATCTTTCATGTTATCTACCACCGGTCATGTTATTTTTTGTTCTCGTTCTAATATATATGATTAATTGTATATGCAATAATTTGAGTTCAGTAGTCTATCTATATATGTGTTAATTTTTTTATGTGCACGCACGTGCAGTTGATATTAATTGGTCATATTTGAATGAAGCGCCGTGTGGGCCCTTCTTAATTTGGAACATGCGACAGTGGGAATCAGGAAATATGGAATATAAAGTTGAATAAAAATCGAAGTTGGGTGTGAGGAGAGCGGGAGAGAGACAAAACGTTAAAAAATAGGAGGAGATCCGTCCGCGTCGTTTACACGAAAACATTTGGAGGAAGCGAGAGAGATGTACGAAAGGGATTCGGAGTAATAATTATAATGCGGCCACCTACTCCATCTTGTTTTAGGTTAGAGCCTCGCAATGGCGGGAAATATCGCGAGGAGGGGTTGGATTTTTAATTGAAACAAAAGAATCGCGTTCCTAACAGCAATGGCGTCGGGATATTCCTTATTTGGAAATATTAAAGAATTGGACTCTTCTCAATTGTTATATCGTAGCTTGATGACAGCGGCGTGCAGTCTATACATTCAAATAAGGTGTGTGTAATTAGATATGCTAGGGAAATGGTCAATATTACATTTTTATCTGTTAGCAAATATCTTGAGATAATAATTGCAACAATAATGTTATCATTAAGGAGAACACATTCTTATTGTGAAGTTGTAATTATTCAGAACATTGGTTTGTGATATTTTAAATACTAACTAAATGTATTAATTAGAAAGATATACATATAAAACCAATTTTATCGAAAAATATTGTTGTTGCGCTACCGGGATTCGAACCTGGATCTCTTTTCCAAACCGGGGAAGGTGCATTATCCGACTATGCTACAGCGACAGTACTTTTGACGACAAATTTTCGAACCTATATGTTACACTTTTCAAATTAATACATCTGTCGTTCCATTATTCAACTTCATAATAAGTATGTGTTCTCCTTAATAATATATAAGTTGTATCAATGTGTCCAAAATTTAATATAAATGTATTGTTAATTCTGGCGTCTGTTATCCGTTTACTCAAAGGTATTTGAGATTCCGTAAAAAGAAAGTAGATGGCTTTCAAATAATGGAACGATAGATATATTCATTTGAAAAGTGTAACTTATAGGTTCGAAAATTTATCGTCAAAAGTACTGTCGCTGTAGCATAGTTAGATAATGCACCTTCTCCGGTTTGGAAAGAGATCCAGGTTTGATTCCCGGTAGTGCAACAACAGTGTTTTTCAATAAAATTGATTTTATATGTATATCTTTCTAATTAATACATTTTAATGTTATCACATAAAAATTTAATTTTCATTTCTTTCTCAAAATACGTAATTACGTTCAGATTGATGCTATGTCAATGCTTGATAATTCTTCTCTCCTCTTTCATGGCAGTATTGCCATATAGTGGCCTCAATCAGATGAGACTCGGCTCGTAATGCACCTCCACAAGTCCTCAGGCTGACTCCTGGGTCTCTTCAGCCAGATGCAACGCTTCTATCCACCGCCGTGCCACTCTTCCGGGTCTTCTTCGGCCCAAAATTGTTAGCAAATAATGACAGATTAAAATGTAAAAATTGAGATTGCAACGTTAATGTAATATCACATCGATATTTAATTTTGTTTTCTTTTCCAAAATATGTATTTGCGTTCAGATTATTAGAATTTATTGACGCTATGTCAATGCTTGATAATTATTATATCCTCGTTCATGTCAGTATTGCCATATAGTGGCCTCAATCAGATGAGACTCGGCTCGTAATGCACCTCCACAAGTCTTCAGCCAGATGCAACGTTTCTATCCCCCGCCGTGCCACTCTTCCGGGTTTTCTTCGGCCCAAAATTGTACCCAGCACAATCTGCTTTCCTAGACTGTTACTTTAACGCCCAATATCACCGAAGAATCATTACATAATAGAACCCGGTTAACTTATTGGTACACATCGTGAATGCATGTACACGAATGAAACTTATGTCGCGAAATGAACGTAACGAATCGTCATTCGTTGTCTATTGTATTTTGTACACATATCAGAATGACCCACTGGTGCATTTCTGGCATTCACCACCGTGAATAAAACCGGCCACACCTGCACGCAATCTCTCAGCCAATCATGGCATCGGTACAGAGCAACTACGACGATGCTGGCAGGTCTTCTCATCATCCTACGAAAGAAAGTAAGAAAACCGCTACAAATATTTTGTAAATGATGATTATTTTTATTTATTATCTTTGTTTTATTAACCACTAAAATGAGTTTAAATACATCTACCGGTTTCGAAAAATACCATTTTCTTCTTCAGGATGTCATAACTAACTAAAACATATATTGTTTCTTTGACAGAATCTATTTAAAAAAAATAAAAATGTATTTAAACTCAATTTAGTGGTTAATTATATTTTTTATGTGATAACATTAAAATGTATTAATTAGAAAGATATACATATAAAATCAATTTTATTGAAAAACACTGTTGTTGCGCTAACGGGATTCAAACCTGGATCTCTTTCCAAACCGGGGAAGGTGCATTATCTAACTATGCTACAGCGACAGCACTTTTGACGACAAATTTTCGATCCTATATGTTACACTTTTCAAATGAATATATCTATCGTGCCATTATTTTATAATTAAGTGGTTAATAAAACAAAGATAATAAATAAAAATATGAATCTTAACCACAAGGATAATATTGCTAATTTTAAAAGTATAAATGATGATTGTTAAAAAGAAGACAACACAATCACGTCAATTTGATAAATGAATTAAATATAGAGCCTCGAGATTACTGGAATTATTTAAGAATGAATGACTCAGATTTATACAATTCATCGAAATCTTTGAGACACCATTTTTTCAAATTGTGCGAGGCGAGTTTTCCTTTCGCCGTGGACGGAACAACTGAGACACACGCTCGGGTTTGCTCGAAGTTAGCACTTACCCACAGGTAGAAAATATGAATTTTCATTTGTTGTCAGGTCGCCTGTACATGCAGCGATACCTGCCAGTTTTGTCACATGCCCGCTACGGATTGACTGTACAGGCGACGTGAACAGGTATACCTGTCATCGATGAATTGATCCCTGAGTGTATGCCTTGAACAACTGTACCTTAAAAGATATACATATAAAATCAATTATATCGAAAAATATTGTTGTTGCGTCACCGGGATTCGAACCTGGATCTCTTTCTAAACCGGAGAAGGTGCATTATCCAACTATGCTACAGCGACAATATTTTTAGCGACAATTTTCGAACCTATATGTTACTTTTCTGATATTAATACTTTAATCGTTCCATTATTTGAAAGAGCCATCCTATTTTTACAGAATCTCAAATACCTTTGAGTAAACTGATAGCAGGCGACGTGAACAGGTATACCTGTCATCGATGAATTGACCTTAATTTTCCATCTGCATGTAATACTATGTTTTTTTATGGATTAATGTAACATGATTTTTTATGAATAAAGACAGCACTTAAGGGAGGCTGGAGGGTTAAAAAAAAATTAATTGCTAATAACCATCTTGAATTTCTTCTCCTTTTTCGTTTTGTAATTGTTAAAATGTAATTGAATTAAAGTCGCGTATTTTTTATTAGCCTTGATAAGTGGGACCGACAAGGAAGCCCTAGCTTTTAAACCGGTCCCGGGAATGGGTCTGCCCCTCCTTCAGCTGTTCTTTTAAAGGTATACCAAGTATAACGTTGCGTGCATGGCTGGCTTAAAGTTTTATCCGCGAACTTGCACCCTTATGGTGGTCGTTAGGTTAGGTTAGGTTAGTTACATTTTACACTTTTATTCGTTAGAATTTCAGAATTTCAAAAATAAAATGATAGAAATATCAAAGTGTTTCATAATTTCGGAATATTTTATAAAAAATTTGCGGATGGACTGTAATATATAAAGAATAATATATATTTTAGACATCTACGAATAAGAAATAAGTAGGAAAAAACTTATCTTGTTCAGGGGTGATATTTATTTAATTCTTAACATAGTGCGTACATAAGCACTCCTATACATACTCTAATATAAACAAGATTAAAGTCTTTTCTTTTACTAAAACATATCTGGTCAGTTTCACTTTAAATCTATTCAATTTCTTCTCCTTTCTTATGTTTTCTAGCATTTCATTAAAAATCTTCATCGCACTATACATCATCGATTTCTGAGATTTAGCCTTCTTTTGTATGGCAGCCTCGGTCTATCTTTTCCTCTTGTATGATGTTCGTGCTCATGTTGATTTGGGTCCATTTTTCTTATGAATTCTGGCGATATTTTCTTAGTGAGGATTTAATAAAAAAATACCATAACATTGAAATATATTTTCTGCTTAAAGGTCATCATATTGAGATCTTTCGGCATTGCACTGATCCGAGTATATCTATTTTTTCTGCGTATTAGTCTCAAAGCTGCCATTAACAAAATGCTGCTGCAGTATGTGGTGATGTGTGGAATAATAACGGAGTTGTATACTATTTTACAAGACTCAGTAGATATGATACATGTGTCTGAGATATGCATCGTGTTTCTTTAAGTATGAGACGTATGCGATTTTGATTTCATTTAGTTTGATCTATTTGATCACGTGTCACTTGCAAATATAGCTTAATCCAGGTGTGACACAATATATTTAGTAAATACTGCAAGAAGTCTTTTGCAGTTTTCTAAAAAACCGTGCCGTAAACCGCGTTCGGAAATGTACCCCTGATTTAATATTATCGGTGCTGTGAATTTGTGAACTCAAGCAAGTACAACGTTCGCCACCCCCTGTACGGGTGAGAAATCTCGAGTCATCTGAAGTTGTCGACAAAGGCCGCCGGAGCTGCGGAGCGGGTATCGACATTTGGCGGTGTCGATATAATAGGTCGCTATATCTGAGATACAAATCGACTGCGCCATTGTGGTCGAGACATCCCATTCACGTCTCTACCCGGCCGCTCCATTCACGTCTCGTGCAGAAGGAACGGGGCGGACTTCAAATGGATGTGGAGTAGCGCGGGATTATCCATCTGTGAGGAAATACTAAATTCTCTCTCGCATATTCACCGGGCAATAGTGTGATGCCTTTAATACGCTGTGATCTATAATACTGAGCGTGCTCTAGACCAAACAATCACTGGCAAACGCCTGGAAATTTAACGAGCGAGGATGTATTTATTTATTTATTTCCATCAACGCCCAAAAGGTGATTGGCGAATTCAGAATCGTTGTTGCTATTTAGGCATTTCAAGTGCTCCTTAATTTTATAATTATTTGTTATTTTATCTTATTATTTATATAATTTGTGGTCACAAAGTAATTTTGCTAATATTGAAGAAGTGAATATAGGTAGAGGGGCAAGACTAGCGGTTCACAATAGAGTCCTGGTACAGATGCTGATGTATGGAAGTGAGGCCTGGAGCTGACAAAAGAGGAACGAAATTAGACTAAATACAGTGGAAATGACATCACTTAGTCGTACATGCGGCAGATCCATTTATGATAGAGTGAAGAATGAAGAAATAAGGAGAGAATGTAAAGGTCATTACCTAATAAAAACTTTATTTGGGCACCTACTTGTTCAAATATATTTAGCTTTATGAAAATTATTTCATAATTTAAATATGAAGTTGTAAGGTTCTAGAGGAAGAATGTCTTAGAATGGGTGTGTAGCTATAGTCTTGATACTACGTATGTTTGTGCATCTTTTCACTGTCATCTTCATCATCAATCATCTTCTTATTCATCCAGTATTAGTAGTAATAATAATATTAATAATAATAATAAAATTATTAAGAGAACACATTCTTATTGTGAAGTTGTAATTATTCAGAACAGACGGTCTGTGATATTTTAAATATTAATTAGAAAGATATACATATAAAATCAATTTTATCGAAAAATATTGTTGTTGCGCCACAAGGATTCTAGCCTGGATCTTTTTCCTAACTGGGGAAGGTGCATTATCCAACTATGCTACGGCGACAATATTTTTAGCGACAAATTTTCGAATCTATATGTTACCTTTTTGATATTAATACATTAGGTTCGAATCCCGGTGGCGCAACAACAATATTTTTCGATAAAATTGATTTTATATGTATGTCTTTCTAATTAATATATTTAATTCATATTCTATAATATTATTTATTTTCTAATTATGTGTATCTAAAGTGTTCATTTAATTTCTTTCTAAACTCTTTTATATCTTTTATTTCTTTAATTTGTGTAGGGAGGCAATTGAAATTTATCTGTTTAATAGCAGTGCCTTTGTAGGCGAAAATCCAGTAATTGTGTGTTCTTGGACATATTTAAATATTGCAAATAAATAATGTATTGGAAACTTGAAGTGTGTCTGATTTCCAATATCTGTATTAGATTCGTGACAGAGGCGCTCGCCTAACCGAAATTACATCTACTTCTACTTCTTCCTCCCTCATCACCCACTGAGTAACCATGGAGTATCGGCGCTACAGGGTTCCTCGACTCCACTGCCTGGACCTTTATTACATTTATATCGCTTTCCGCAAGTCTTGACAAATTCTAAACTGTACAGATACGTCCATTTGTTACTTTTATACGTTTAAGAAATAATATTATTATTGTGAAGTTGTAATTATTCAGAACATAGGTCTGTGATATTTTAAATGTATATTATTAAGTATAAAGATATACATATAAAATCAATTTTATCGAAAAATATTGTTGTTGCGCCATCGGGATTCGAATCTGGATCTCTTTCCAACTATGCTACAGCGACGATATTTTTAGCGACTAATTTTCGAACCTATATATTACCTTTTTGATATTAATACATTTAATCGTTCCATTATTTGAAAGAGCCATCTACCTTATTTTTACGGAATCTCAAATACCTTTGAGTAATCTGATAGCAGACACAGGAATTAAATTTTGTACACATTGATACAACTTTATTATTAGGAGAACATTGTAGCATAGTTGGATAATGCACCTTGCCCGGTTTGGAATCCAGGTTCGAATCCCGATGGCGCAACAACAGTATTTTTCGATAAAATTGATTTTATATGTATATCTTTCTAACTAATATATACTTAAATACTTTATAGTTTCAACTACTCATCAAAAATTACGTTTTGAATCAAAACACAATAATTTCTCGCTAAATAATTTTTTATCGGTGAATGTCTCTTTTTTTGCCGACAACGTTTTACCGAGTCGGCGATATTGTGCATACTTTACCAAGATAGGTATAATTAATTCAAAAACTTATTTAATAGTTGGGATGAATATTCATCGTTATTTTACGGTCACACTGCACCTCGCATACTAGCATAGCGAGATGAGGGTAAATGCGGCTATACTGGACTTAATTCAATCTATTTTCTTATAAAGAAATCGACGGGTGGTTCACGATTTCCTTCTCCCTATTCATCTCCTCCTCCCACACATTCACTTACTTTAGTATCACTCCTTCCGGGAACTCTCACACTCTTCGCCTCCTTCACAATATTACAGGGTGTTATATGAAAAATATTCATACATTTTTTAAATAATCTACTTAGTACGTTATTTGTGTATTATTTTTTTTACAAATTTTGTACAATGACAGTAACCCCGGACTTCCATCTCATATATTCGTTGATTTGAATTTCTCATGCCAGTTTTGACATAATTTGTGTAGGAGTCAGTGGCGTAGCTACCGCCTGGGTAGCCACATAGAAGGGTCCAAAATCCCCCAACAATTACATCACATGTTTAAAAATTTTACTAACGAATAAATGAGTTAGTGAGAATATATCTTCAATTAAAATAAAAAATAATTTTGTGGTAGTGCATCTAACCAGATAAATCCATCTTAAAATATCCAGTAGTAATAATAGGTATTTGTACCTTAAATTGACTATTTTAGAGGTATGTACTTAATAGAAAAAAAATGTAAATGCACGAAGATAATTATACAGCAATTATTTTCATACAAATTAAATTAATCAACTAGAAAGATATAAGAATAAAATCTATCCATCGAAAAAATATTAAGGTGCTACTGAGATTTTTTCTGTGAATCTTTCTAGTTGATTCATTTAATATGTATTAAAATACTATAGAATTATCTTTTGAAATAGTGTTTTCCTTAATTATTTTCGGTCAATTGATTGTATTAAAATAAGGTGTGTTCTATGGAGTAGTGCCCGGGGGCCCGGTACTTTGTTGCTACGCCACTGGTATGTGTGCGCTCCATATGTCATAACTGGCAGAATATATTGAATGCAGTAGTATATATTTTGTCGTACGATTATATTCTAATTTATAAATAAAACATTAAATGCAATTTATAATAAAGGTCAAAGGTGAAGTGAACGTGTGTAATTATGATTGGAATGTTTTGATGAGAGAAACTAATAGGAGAGCTCCTAAAATGAAGTGCTGGGGTCGTCCACGACACGTGTGTTATTTGTTCATAAAACTACAAAACACATCGTAGCCTTTTAATATTTTCTCTAAGGTCTCAAGCTGACCCTAAATATATTGAAATATTAAAAATATCTGTCTGTATTTGTGAAAAGAATTCACTAGTTTTGCGATTTTTTAAAATCTTAATATTTTAAATACATTTTTAAAAGTTCACCCTGTTTCTTGATCTGTTGAAATGGGATAAAATTTACTCTTTCAGCATCCGTCCGCAGTCGAGATTTAAGTACACTTTCCTACCATTTCTTTCTGCGAATTTTATTTGGAATGTCACCAATTTTTGTAAATAGAAAATGTCAGAGATTAGAAATATTGGTAAGAGATTAGATGTAATTTGTTCGTAGAATATTTATGGCTTTTGGTTGAAATTTACTTTTGGACAATTTTTATAGCGTGTGTAATGTCGAGTTATTTTGCCTCGTTAATTTTAAAACGCCAAAAAGATACCCAGAAATCATACTAAATGTATGTTGCTGTACCAAGTTGAGAATAAAAGAATTGACTTGATGAAAAAATTCAAATAAATAGCTAAGTCAGAAGCATCAGGCAAAGTAGCATGGCAAAGAAAGACTTATGGTAGAAATTGCTAGAACATACAGAAAAAGAAATTGCAAAAAAGCTTAAACATTTTAAGATGCACAGATAATCGACGACGAAAAAATATTCTTGAATGATATCCATTAGATAAAAAACATTCTAGAGATCGCCCAAAGTCTCATTGGGTAGTCGAAATATCGGAACAGCGAGAGTGACGTGGCGTGACTGAAGAGTGTTGCAGAGTTATATAGAGATCGAAATCAAATACATCATTCAAAAAATAGAAGTACACTGACATAAATTTAATTATCAATTGGCACAACCACTTAATAACATATATATAAATACAAATTAATTGTATTAATTAAAAAGATATATATATATAAAATCAATTTTATCGAAAAATATTGTTGTTGCGCTATCGGGACTCGAACCTGGATCTATCATTTTCGAACCTATACGTTACACTTTTTTCAAATTAATACATCTGTCGTTCCATTATTTGAAAGTCATCTACTTTGTTTTAACGGAATCTCAAAAATGTGTCAAAAATCTCCTCAATAACATATATATACATACAATACGCAAAATTTAATACTATTCTTATTCTTGAGGTTATATCTTTGTAACATTTAATAATTTTCTTTGTTTGTGATTTGAGTAACTTGTTGGTGTAGTGATCAACACGTCGGCCTAGTGATCTAATGATCGGGGGTTCGCGTCTCGTTCCAAGACACCAGCAAGTTAGTTCTATTTTCATACCACAAGCGTTTAGCTCAGTTTGAAAATAGTAAGAATATTGATGTGACATGTATGATTGTGCTGTATTTAATTTTTTACTTCCGATTACATCTGTGTAATGTAAATTCTTTTTAATACATTATTCGAAATGTATTGCTTGAGAATGCTGTTACGCAGGCCGTAGACAACACAATGCATAAATTCCCCAAACTTGTAACAAATCCAAAAACAGTAACAAAAGATTCCTTCAATTTTTTTGCCACATTATGCGTCAAAGGGACAGGTTAGAAAATGATATTATCCTGGGCTCAACTTTGGGCTGAAGTAAACCTGGAAAAGTACCACAACGAAAGATAGATACGTTGCATCCGACTGGAAAGTTTCTGGAGTCAGGAATTGAACTCGTGGAAGTGCATTAAGAGGTGAGTCTCATCTGATTGAGACCACTATGTGTCAATGCTGATAATAATGAGCAAAGTAGAAGAATTAAACACGCAATTCAGTTTATCCGATTCTATACATAATTCTATACAATGATACAACATAAGATAAATCTATATGTTGAGACTCGTCCAATATTTCCATGCTGACTTCAACTCACCCCAAGCAATAAATCATCAACACAACACAAGACAAACAACGAGCATCTTCCCGCCAGTTCCGAGAGCAACGACGACATTTTATTAAAGATTCTACATGTTCTTGGCTCAGAAACTGTACAACACACTCAGCACTAACTGGAAATCGTTCACTTCCAATAAGACTACACAAATATGGACCCAAATTGGGTAGAGATCAATCCGAAGCATCGCTATCCAACATTCTAACAAAATAGTGTCTACACTAATAATTCACTAGTTTTACAATACTCTCACTACATTTTTTCTCTCTCTATTTTTATTTTTATTCCTGTCGAATCTTTATCTTTCTTGAATTAAATAACACCACAACAGCACGAAAAAAACTGGCTACTTTAACACAGACAGCAGTATAGCAAAGTAGCCGGGATAATGCTGTATATATCAGAGGTGGAGTTTACTCCATCCCACACGAGTATATACTTAATTGCAATATAATTGTATCTTATGTTTATCATGTTATATTATAATATATTCACCTCTGTTACAAAAAAACATGTATGTCAATAAAGTCTAATAAATAAATATTCCTCTACTTTACTCTTCATCACTGTTTGTCTGTTTCAAATTACACTTAATATAATAACAATAAAAGCTACACTTTATTATTTTTATCATTCTTCTTTTTGTGTCGAAGATGGCGAACATGTTGCATTATACTGATTTTTCTTGTGCAATACCGTAAGATATTTTTATTTTTAATATTTGCAATAACTTTGTGGTTAATGTTCATTTTTCAGTTTAATAATCAAAGAGCATTTAAAATGTTTAAATCGTAATAGTTTTTCAGAATTTTCCAAACATTTATTAGAAAATGATCACACTTTTGGTAATAATTTGGGATTGTCTGTTTTACATAAAAAACAATGTTGATCTTAAATTGAATTATTTAGAATCATTAGAAATAAATAAAGCACGTAAATGTAACCATAATATTATAAATAACCAACTAAATCCCATTCTGATCATTTTTCCTTAAAAAAATTCAAATAATTTTGTATCAAAGTCAACTTCTACAATTTAAGTAAGATATTTGATTTAACTTTAAAATAAAAATTGATTTTAATTTAAAACATTTGAAGGTGATAATTATATTTTTGGTTTCTTAATTTGACATCCCGAAGAAGAAAATGATTGTTTTGAAAACCAGTTAGTGAATTAATTAATATTTAAAATAACAGATTTAAAACTAAAAAAATTATAAAATCTCCGACATGTTTGACATTGAGCCACTTTCTGTCTGTCATAATATGTTGTAAGATATCATATTTCTCATTGCAGAGAATGTGTCCGAAGTATCTAGACAGTTTTCCTTTGTTTGATAGTTTTCTAGACTTATTCTCGTGTCTTCAATGGTAATGGAATCATCTTGGGAGATTTTTGTATACATCGATACGGCCACATCTAAAATGTCTACAGCCCATTTTACTTTTTCATTTTTTCCATCCATTTTCCCGTGTCGTTGATTCCACATTTATATCGTATTACATCAAAAAGTTTTTTTATCAAACATACAAATTGTACTAAAGAATCTCTTCGATGGCATGTTGTTCCCCGGGTTTCCTATGGATAGTATGAAAGTCAATGCAAGTATACCTAAATGTCACCTGATATTATAGATGCTTATTTCCTTGCTCGTCGTGGGTTGTATTGTTCTTCATTGTGCTCCGATCTGGTCCGGATACGTCTACCGCTGACTACATGTATTATTAATAATTAACTACTGTGGCGTATTTGTATGTCTTTATCTGATGGAAGGCCGACTGCGATTAATACTCGCAGAAACAGCGGAAACTTTACACTCGTACGGACAATCATAGATACCAACATGCAAAACCTAGGGCTGCCAACCAAAGGAATAATAATGTGCGTAAACACAAATATCTACATTAGTTCAGCATTTTCTTCAACTTCTTACACTCTTCCGTCCTTTTGAGATTCATCAAATCTGAATGGTTTTCAACTGATTTGATTAGTTATTTTGTTGAAACGGTAATATAAAAAAAGTCCCTCTCTCTCTCTCTCACTTTGCATGATAATAAGACAACTTGCGAAATTGAAAATTCAGCAATTTTGTCGTCTATTTAAGCGTGAATCCCCTCCACCACTCTGTCCCCCCCCCTCTCATCTTACCGCCCAACCCCTATTATCCGTTCAGCGTCGGTGGATAATTTTATTTCAACTATTTATGCACAAAAGTTTCATCTCGTACAGCGCGGGTCGCAAAAAATTTCACCTCTGATTTTAATGCTTGTTGCTAATTTTGTTGTTGACGATTTGTTGCAAATCTCTTATTGAAATCACACTGACGTGATATGTTTTTGTGCTATTTCACCTTGCAGACTCTAACATTTTCTTATTCTACTATGCTCAAATTTTGTATGCAAAAGCTAATTAATTATAATGTTGTAAATCTCTGACATATTCTATTATTTTTTCCTTGAAAATGATTACTGATGTGGATGGGAGATTCTGTACATCAGGACCATGCATCTCATGCTTTCCCTTGAGCGAACCGGAGGACGAAGACGTCACATGTTGGCGCATCCAACTCGGGACAAGGTCTCGTCACAATATATTGAAATTCAATCAACATTTTTGAGCGCATTATCTCAAAACAGTGTCAGTGTCAGATGGAACCTTGTTATTCTGAGGAGTCGATATCGTAAAATTATTAAAAATATTGAGATAGCTCAGATTCAATATTTACTGATGCTGTTTCTAGAGTTCATGTGTACCTATGTATAACTTCTTATCTTCAACAAAGATGTAAAGAAAACTAAAATCTTCAAAAAAAAAATCGTACTACTGTAATCACCGTAACCGTATTGATAGTCGTATAATATACTCGTATTGTGTTAGATGTAGTAGATAGTATATTCATAGTCGTATAATATACTCGTATTGTGTTAGATGTAGTAGATAGTATATTGATAGTCGTATAATATACTCGTATTGTGTTAGATGTAGTAGATAGTATATTGATAGTCGTATAATATACTCGTATTGTGTTAGATGTAGTAGATAGTATATTGATAGTCGTATAATATACTCGTATTGTGTTAGATGTAGTAGATAGTATATTGATAGTCGTATAATATACTCGTATTGTGTTAGATGTAGTAGATAGTATATTGATAGTCGTATAATATACTCGTATTGTGTTAGATGTAGTAGATAGTATATTGATAGTCGTATAATATACTCGTATTGTGTTAGATGTAGTAGATAGTATATTGATAGTCGTATAATATACTCGTATTGTGTTAGATGTAGTAGATAGTATATTCATGGTGTATCAGATAGACTTTAGCGGGTAGTGATTTTGAGTGTCATGGATGTATCATTCGGGAGGCTTCAACATTTAATACTCCGGTATTAGCAAGACGTGTCATTCGTTGAATTCACACCGATATAAACATCTTTACTCTCACCTCCCCCCGAAACTTCATTCTAGAGTAATCTCAGAAAAAAATGTAACGATAAAATAACTATTTAGGAGAACACATTCTTATTGTGAAGTTGTAATTATTCAGAACAGACGGTCGGTGATATTTTAAATATGAATTAAATATATTAATTATAAAGATATACATATAAAATCAATTTTATCGAAAAATATTGTTGTTGCGCCACCGGGATTCTGTCAAATAATGGAACGATTAAATGTATTAATATCAAAAAGGATTAAATATAGGTTCGAAAATTGTCGCTAAAAATATTGTCGCTGTAGCATAGTTGGATAATGCACCTTCCCCGGTTAGGAAAGAGATCCAGGTTCGAATCCCGGTGGCGCAACAACAATATTTTTCGATAAAATTGATTTTATATATGGATTTTATATCTTTATAATTAATATATTTAATTCATATTTAAGATACAGTAACTACATATTTCAGTATTTAAACTGACGTTTCGACACATTTTAGAAATTCATGTATTTAAAAAGATCTAAAACATTCAGACGTTCGAAAATTAAAAGTTACTTTATGTCACGGTAGGTAGGTAATTTTTTTTTTAATTCGGCATTCACACGACGATACACTATCCATGTACATACAATTTTTAATTAAAAAATAATGCGATGACGTAACGTGCCAGAAACGACATTCCGGCACACATTGTCTAAAATTAAAAATAGTCAAGATAAATTATTTATTATTATTTATCATTTTGTGTATGTATATGTGTGTGTGTGTGTGTGTCAGCCATGGAAGTGTGAGAATGAAGGGGGGGAGGCGAGCCTTATAAGT
This sequence comes from Eubasilissa splendida, assembly GCA_031772225.1. Taxonomy (NCBI): domain Eukaryota; kingdom Metazoa; phylum Arthropoda; class Insecta; order Trichoptera; family Phryganeidae; genus Eubasilissa; species Eubasilissa splendida. The sequence continues at coordinate 6,761,665 of CM062859.1, forward strand.
CGTCGCATCAGTTAGGAGCCCTCTCTCATCACAGCTCCTTCGCATTATTAAAACTACCTATCACTGAAGTGTATAAATTATATTATCTGCACTTAATAAGAGTTAGTTTGAGTTTCGGCACCTTTTCATTAATGTAATTTTAAAATGTCAAAAATAAATGTGATAAAATTGCATTCCTTTCCAGTGAACTGTATATGTCACACAAGCATGAGAGTAGGTACTAGTTGTACTGATTTTATTAAACCGCGATTGCCACACACCCGACACGGGAGGCACTCGCACGCCCCACCCGCCTTCCTCGGTACTTACCCCCGCCGCGGACAAGAGTGGGAGGAGATGCAAATCTCACACCGGATTATCCATTTATGATTTCAATTCAATTTCCCACCAAAACGATTTGATTACGATCGGGAGATTCGCCATTGTATTAGTCGGGGCGCCTGCCGCCGAGCTTGGAGCACTTTTACAAAGTGACGAATAAATAATGTAGTATATGCCGAGAGGCTCCCTTTCTGCATAGCGTCCCGTCTCCCTTCCAGAAACTGTATATTATGGTGTGAAGATATATATTATTTTTCTCTCTTTCTTCCTTCATGTCATTATCGACTTATAGTGACCTCAATCAGATGTGACTCGGATCGCAATATGCACCAGGTTAGAACCTCACAATGGCGGGAAATATCGCGAGGGGGGGTTAAATTTTTAATTAATAATAAAAATATATTATTCATAGTTCAGTGTGTTATATTGTTATAATCGGTTATAATCGCAGCAAAATAAGACATATTTTTCGGTACCCTGCCTGCTACACTAGTATTTTACTGTATTATAGCAGACAGTGCTTTTCCGGTATTGTAGTAATGTTCAATGTACAAAAAAATATATATATAAAAAGTAAAACATGATTCAATTGGATAACACATAAATATAAATAAAAAGAATAAGTAATGTAGGAGTGAATAACATACAAATATGGAGAAAACTTATGTGAAATTGTAATGTTCATTATAAAAAGATTGAAAAAAATTGAAAAAAGTTCAGTTAAATAATACACTAACACAACTACAGAGAAAAGTAGAAAACTATTTAAAATTGAAACAAAATAATCGCGTTCGTAACAGCAATGGCGTCGGGATATTCCTTATTTGGATATATTGGTAAAATAGTAAATATTACATTTATCTATTGTTCGCTGATATACTGTACACACAAGTAAATCTGTTAGCAAATAATGACAGATTAAAATAAAAAAATTAAGATTGCAACGTTAATGTAATATCACATAAAAAAATAATTTTGATTTCTTTCCCAAAATATGTATTTGTATAGTGGCCTCAATCAGATGAGACTCGGCTCGTAATGCACCTCCACAAGTCCTCAGGCTGACTCCTGGGTCTCTTCAGCCAGATGCAACGCTTCTGTCCGCCGCTGTGCCACTCTTCTAGGTCTTCTTCGGCCCAAAGTTGTGCCCAGCACAATCTGCTTTCCTGGGCTGTCACGTTGACGCCCAATATCACCGAAGAATTATTACATAATAGAACCCGGTTACCTTTTTGGTACATATCGTGAACGTGTGCATACGAATGAAACTTTTGTCTCGAAATTAATGATCATTCATTATCTGTACATCGTTGTGGCATTCTTCAAAAACAGAGTTTTGACTCAATTTACAAAATAATCATCTTGTACCACAATAGGCAGGTACCTACCCACTGGAGTGATCACCTACCGCCGAAGTTGTAAAGCTCGCCGCTGCCATGTTTGTTTTCACGCCGGAAAAGGATACGGCTGAAGCGATGCGTTCCCCCGGGACTCCAGCGCCATGCACCTACCGCCCCATACAAAATGTCTGCACGGCTTCGCTTCCTTTATTCTAATGAAATGCTAAATTATTTTTCTCACACAGGTACTGATGCGCACTTTTCGAAAGGGCCGCCATTAGAAAAATGTGTATAAGATGTACAAAAGCGCCCTCGAGGTGAATTTTTTTCGAAAATGTTGCTATATATATTATCCAAACATAAGAACCGTTAATAATACACCTCTATGTATCTCTCCGAGTGTAGGATGATATCGAAAAAATATTTATTGATATCATTACTACGTGGGAATCAATCAATAATGAATGAAAAAAAAAACATATTTCAAATTTATACAGAATAGTTATTGGGCGCCTACCCTTTAGATTTAATTTTTTTAATTATTATTAAAACTTGATCCACAAAACATCTTGCTAGACGTTTGTCTGCAGGTACATTTATAGACTCCGCCCGCCCAGGAATGCAGACCTAATTAGTAATGGGACGAATCCTGTTTTATATAAGGGATTTATTCGGGTATGGGTGACTCGTTGGCACTCCTTAGGTAGGGTTGGACTCCACCTATGCGCCTACCTCTCACTCTCTATGCCTCGTGTTTTGCAATTCCGTTTAAGTGTGACTCAATCCATTTTGTGAATCATCTACTGTCCTTCTTTTGGGAGTATTTTTGATGAATAGATCCTTGAGTGTCTTTGAATTGAATTGATGTAAGTCGCGTATTTATTAGCTTTGATGAGTGGGACCGACAAGGAAGCCCTAGCTTCTAAACCGGTCCCGGAAAAGGGTGCCCCCCCTCCAGCTATATTTTTTTTAAGACACATTTATATCAATTTTATAACATTTAATATAATCAAAACATAACAACTAATCAGTGTCCCAGTTTAAACAATTCATTTTTCGATATGCCGCTTCTTTATCATTTCTTTTAAATTGGGAGAAAGCGTACTGTTTTATAAGGACCTAGGTAGTTTATTTTTTAGTCTAGGAACAACAAATTCAAATGTCCTAGATCCATACTTTTGGTGATTTTGGGAATTGTTAAATTTAAATTAAACCTGTTGTATTTTTTTCGTGTGAAGCCACCCTATTTAGAGTATTGTTGTTATAATTTTATTTTATTAAAATCCCGGTTCACCGAAAATCACCGGTCCTTCGACTAGAACCCTTATCCCCTCACCAACCTCATCCTGTACCGAGGTTACCTACTTCCCTCCCATACCTTGCGGTGATTCCGATTTACGACCGAAATTTTCGTTTTCCTTTCCGCTGGACACGCGACCCGGAGATCGCGCAATTCGTTCATTTAGATCCTATCGATCCGGATTTATAGTTCAAAATCAAAGTTTAAGTCTAATTTATATAAAACACGATTTATTGGCGAATAGCCGCATTACATTTTACAATTTTTTATCTGTAGAAGAGATGTGTGGCTCGAATGAATTATACTATTAACAACATATATTGTGTTGTCAATGAGTTTATTTATTAGGTACACAGTATGAAGTAAATGGTACAGCAGAATGTTTAATATTATGCTGTATGGCTTCTTTCATGACATTAATGACTGATTTATGGATTAAAATTATGAGTAATTCTTTCATAGAATGTGCACACATAGAACAACGGGTTCTGTTGAAAGTAATCTCTTATTTTTTGTGATTTATCTCTGGTATTTCGCTGGGTAAGCGCGACTAGGGCTTTCAATCTCTTCTTCTTCGTGTGCCCTATACGTTTAATTTATTTACTGCAGCCCGGCGGCCCTGGCCAAACCATTGCCTCAGGTTCTTCAGCCATGATGTTCTCCTCCGCAATTATGAGGTGCAAGATCTCATCATAATCAAGAGCTTGTCTAAGTATCGGGATCACTGTGCTGGCAGATTTTTTAAAAGTATTGGGTTTTTGAATTTTTGTTTAATATTTTCTGTTCTTCGGCATTGCTTCTACCGTGGATACGTAATATTATCAAACATTATTAAAAAGGAGCTGTGAAATTTATAAATCGAAATACAGTATGGAGTAAATCTAGAAAAATGCTACGAGGATTTAAAATCTATTCCACCTGCCAGTGTGGAATCCGTACGGGTAAAATATACACAATGGAGTCTTGGTACCGACACTGATGTATGGAAGTGAGGCCTGAAGGTGACAGAATAGGAACGAAAGTAGACTGAAATGCAGTGGAAATGCGATCACTTAGGCGTATATGTGGAAAGTCTATTTATTACATAGTAAAGAATGAAGAAATAAGCAAAGAATGTAAAGCTGATGTTAGTATAATAAATAAGATTAAGAAAGGACCACTTAGGTGGTTTGGTCATATGAAACGGACGAATGAGGAAAGAATGGTAAGAAATATATATGACGCAAGTGTTGATGACACTAGAATTAGAGGACGTCCGCGGTAGATTTGGCACGACCAGGAAACCAGATACTGGAGAATGGTTCTGTTAGAAGCATCAACAATCGGAAAGTGTATGAATGTGAATGAGGCGAGAATTGTGTGTCAGGACAGAAGAGTGTGGCGCTCTACCCTCTCTGCCTACCCCCGCGGGGAAACGGCGTGATGGTAAGTTAGTTAGTTAGTAAAATAGCAAGATCAAAAAACAAGACCCTAAAAGAAGAGTAGTAAAATAGTATGTTGACCGCTGCGCAGCCAGGGCTCTCGTAGAACCTATATTTCATCTAAAGTAATATAATAAGGAAACACAATACACTATTGTTAAAGCGATATAAAAAGGGATTTCCGCATTGAAATATAGATTTCACTGAAACCTTGACCGCACAGCATGAACTGTTATAGATAATTAATTTCTCTATCGAAGGGGATGCGCGTTAATTGGTAGGTATGTGTATTAATTATTTATATTATATCAAAAGTGTATTTGATATATTTTATACTTTTATGTAACTAAATAACTAACTTACCATCATGTCGTTCCTCCCGCTGGAGAAGGCAGAGAGGAACGCCACACTATTCTGCTACACAATTCTCGCCTCATCCACATTCGTATTCTCATAGAAGCTCGCCAATTATTGAGCCTTCTAATAGGACCCATCTTCCAGTATCTGGTTTACCTGGTTGTGCTAAGTATTCCGCGGGCGTTTTCTATTTATGGTGCCATCAGAGATTTTATTTAAGAAGAAACTAAAAACGCATCTTTTCAAAAAATTATATTTTAAAAAACAAAGATAATGTAACTATAGACAGTTTTTGTGTAAAACGCTCTTGAGGTGAAAGTTTTTACGAAAATGGCGCTATACAAATTATTCATTAATATTATTATTATTATCAACACTTGCGTCTTATATATATCGTTCTTACTGTTTCATCCGTTCCATGTGACCAAATCATTTAAGCCATACTGTTTTAATCTTGTTTACTATGTACACTATTATTAAAAAAAAGTTGTAAGTAGTGATGAGCTCAAAATCACGATCCGTGAGTCAATCACTGACATCTCTGAGTCACACTCACTATCAGTGATTGAATATCTGAGAATATCGTAATTCGTGATTATTTTTTTTATATTCGACGCATGTGCAAATGAAATGAATATATTCATGAAAGAATGACGTTATAATTCGTGATAAGCGCCATTTAATAGATTCTGCCAAAACGTTTTACCCGAAATGCTGAGAATTTGACCCGAAACATAAACTCACATTTTTTAAGGATTATCATTGAAGTTTGAAAAATATAAGTAAATACACTCAAAATTATGTTATTTATTTATTGTGATATCGTGAGGCGCACGCGTATTAGTAATAAAACTGTGATCACAGTCACAGTTTCCAATCACTGATATTATCAAATACCAATCACAATCACACCGGTGAGTCAAGAGTAGCATTTTTTCTCATCACTAGTCGTAAGTAAATAAAAATTGATCAGAAAAATTACATTTACTATAAATAATAAGAAATGCTTGTCCAGTCCTGTTTTTTCCTTTCACATGCATCCCCCCCACTGTTAGGGGTGTGTGTGGCTAACGCGCCAGAGACGATAATAAATTATCGTTTGTACATAGCGAGGGATCTTTACATACCGTGACGTATGCGCGTTATGTTATCGCCCGTACATTATACAGGTGTACATAAGTGCGCCCCCTCACCACAAGTCGTGGAACTCGTTATTGAAATGCACTATTTTGTGGTGTAATATCGTGTACCTATTATGGAAGAATTATTTAGAGTGGTTTTCACATGATTTTCTTTCATTCAAATGGCGTATACTCTTTTGTATTTTATACGTTTTGAATTCTTTAAAACGTTCATTATTTACTAGATATATTTTTTTTATAAATTTGTTTCTGTTATTGAACTAATAATAATTTTTTAAGTACTGTTACATATGTACAAATAATATTTTTGATACTACTCATTTAATTTACTTGAGACGTGAGAGAGATTGATAATGCCATTATAAGGCGAAACGCGTCACAAGTAAATTAAACGAGTAGAATAAGAAAACAAGTGTTTTATTTTCATATATCGACCCCTCAGAATAATAAGGTTCCATCTGACACTGACACTGTTTTGAGATAAGATTTGAATTTCAATATATATTTATGTATATTTTGTTTTAAGTATGCAAATATGATCAGTTTTAAGGTCTTAACTTATTTTCAGTATTATCAAAGACGACTGTGAGATGAAAGAAAATTAAAAATAATAAAAAACCATCGTTAATTAACAATAGTGATTCATGAATTGAAATAAATAACTGATGCAGTTGTAACTTTCAGCTTTTACTATTTTCTTTAATATACGTTAAATAGAGTCAGTGTGTATGGAAGAAATAAAGAATAATGAATTTGGAACCCATTTCACATAATATCTCAAATTAGCCCAAAATGTTAGTTGGAACCTTGTTATTCTAAGGGGTCGATATGTTATAATTATTGTTATATTTTTAAGTTAGTAACTTACCGTCGTGTCTTTTCGCTACAATCTCACTCATCCATGCCTCTCCTTATGCATGCTTAAACATGACAATATTCCAGTATTTAGTTTACCTGGTCCAGCCAGGTCTTTCGCTAATTATGTTGAATAACGCTTCCTATAATAGATATATACGAGTAGATCACAGCAAAGATTACGACTCTCGTTAATATGATATTTTCGATTATTGAACTCGATCAGCTTCTAATGATTCATGTCCACCGAATGAGATAAATCTCAGTATTTTGTTCACTTGTTGAGATTTTGATTTCGAGATAATCTCAGAGACCAGATTAAGATTGCTAGAATGAAACAAAAACCTGGAAATACACTAAGTATTCCACACGTGTGCGCATACGTTATCTAGATCCATACCATATATACATATAGTTATTTATTATGTTATGTTAGATAAATGTGAGGTGTTCAAATATAAACATTTATTCCGTTTTAGCTACTGCTGGGGAGATTTAAATTCCATCTAACTGATGAACGAAATATCAATGGTCAATGGACTGACCTGTGACGTTTGACGTACAATAAGCGTGAAGTGAGGCGTAAGACGGCAAATCTTTGAGACTTGGTGTATGAATACAATGGATTGCGAAAACCCTGACATGGAGATTGTTTCGAGTCGAAAATTTTATCCGTAAACATGACTAGATTGAGTGAATCTCAAATACCTTTGAGTAATCTTATAAGTAGTTCCGTAAAAATAAGGTAGATAGCTCTTTCAAATAATGGAACTATTAAATGTATTAATATCAAAAAGGTAACATATGGGTTCGAAAATTTGTCGCTAAAAATATCGTCGCTGTAGCATAGTTGTATAATGCACCTTCCCCGGTTTGGAAAGAGATCCAGGTTCGAATCGTGGTGGCACAATAAAATATGATAAAATTTTTTTTCGATAAAATTGATTTTATATGTATATCTTTCTAATTAATATATTTAATTCATATTTAAAATATCACAGACCGTCTGTTCTGAATAATTACAACTTCACAATAAGAATGTGTTCTCCTAATAATATTTTAGTGCCTAATAATTTAATTAATCTTAAGAATAGTGCAAACCTGCCGATTCATTTATAAAATTAAAACACTTCTGATAGGATTTTTCGAAAGAGCCAATGATTCAGGCAACACACAGCGAACAGCATTCTAATATATGTATAATAAATAATACACCTGTATGGTTTAAACACCAGATAGCAACGCCTGCCTATCAAATAAAGCATTCTTATTTGAACCAAAAAAATTGGTGATTTCGTCAAAATTTCGTGAATATTTTCACTTTATCCAATCGTATGATTTTCGTACATATTAGATGAAGAAAAAATTGAAAATTTATCGCGCTTGAATAGGAGAGGGAGATTGGAAATAGGTTGGATATTTATTTACCGAAAATATCAAAGCTTCTACATACATCTCGTATACTTACGTCTGTCGTAAAGATTTAGGTAGGCATTACGTGTTCAGTCACATTCTTAAAGTAATGTAGATATTAATTCCATTTAAAAATATCGTTAATGGATTTTATTCTGTGACATTGTTCTATTATTTAATTATTTTATTTTATTTATTATCTTTGTTTTATTAACCACTAAAATGAGTTTAAATACATCTACCGGTTTCGAAAAATACAATTTTCTTCTTCAGGATGTCATGGTATTTTTCGAAACCGGTAGATGTATTTAAACTCATTTTAGTGGTTAATAAAACAAAGATAATAAATACAAATATGAATCTTAACCACTAAGATAACATTGCTGATTTTAAAAGTATATTATTTAATTGATTAATTATATAATAGTTTAATGAAATGCAGCGAAAAGGTGGTCACCTACAAACTGTTCTGAGTAAATACGTTTTTTTTTCTAGTCGCTATTGACGTATGGCGTGGTAACGCGTTGTAACATAACGCGGGTCCCGGTAATAATCAAATATTTTTTCGATAATTCGAAGATTAATTAATTACTAATTGATTAATTGAATTTGTATTAAAATATCACAGAACTATCTTGTAACATTGCAACATTACAATATAAATGAATTTTCATTAAAAATAAAGAGAATTTTTACATTTACGTTTCTCTTTTACAAAAATCTACATGTTGTATTTTTCTTTGGCGTTCACCGCAGCGACCAACCAGAGGCGGTGTATCCGCGTGGGTGTCGCGTGAGAGAAAAGAGTACAAAAAAAAAATTAAAGGTGGGAGGTGATTACTGTAATGCATGCGCCGGTAGACTCAACAGGAGGAAATACTGAAATAAAGGGGATAATGTTAGTACTCGTACCGCGCACTGCCGTGACGCCACCCCATCCCCCACGACAGCCTGCACCCGGGGTGTGGCGGCTCGCGAAAAACAAGTCGTCTTATAAATGTTTTACATTAATATTTTATTGTATTTATTTATAAAACGTACGGTTAATCAATATTGGAAAACAGTAATAAATGATATCTTGAGTTTATGAAGGTCTATCGCTTCTACAACCTGCAGTATCGCCGATTGTCTCTGAACGCACTTTGCATACACCTGAGTGTAAAATTAGGCTGTCATCAGTCTCAAAAGTACGCCTGGTACCGATCCCAATAATAATATGTTCTTCAATATTTACAAAATTACTTTGTGGTAACATATTATATAAATAATTTCAACTTAAATTTGTTTTATTAACCACTTATTGTTTGTATTGTCACAATAATTTTTAAATAAATTCTGTTAAAGAAACAATAACATATGTTTTTTTATTAGTTATTGACATCCCGAAGAAGAAAATGTTTTTTTTCGAAACCGGTAGATGTATTTCTACTAAGTAAATGGTTAATAAAACAAAGTTAAAAATAAAAATAATTAATTTTAACCGCAAAGTTAATTTTGTCAATTTTAAAAACACTATTTATTTATTTATCAACGTGTTTCAAGACCAATGGTCCCTACTTCAGGATACAATGTATACTAAAATTAAAAATACAAGTATAGTATACTAGCTCCTAATTTGTTACCCACCCTTTCCCCCTGTTTCTTATACCCCACCACTTATATTTACAATTTTGTTTATGTCTATACTTTATTCGGTTTACTCAAAGGTATTCGAAATTCCGTAAAAATAATGTAGATGGCTTTCAAATAATGGAACGACAGATGTATTAATTTGAAAAAGTGCAACATACAGGTTCAAAAATTTGTCATGAAAAATACTGGTGCTATAACACAATTGGTAGTGTACTTCTCCGGATTGGAAATAGAGATCCAGGTTCGAATCCCGGTAGCGCCAAAACAATATTTTTCGACAAAATTGATTTTATATGTATATATTTATAATTAATATATTAAATTAGTATTTAAAACATCACAGACCGTCTGTTCTGAATAATTACAACTTCACAATAAGAATGTGTTCTCCTTATTGATGTATATACTTGTAATTTTAATTTTAGTATACATTGTTTTCTGAAGATGGGACTATTGGACGGAAGAAAACATGTTGAGTTATCAATAAACAGTGGTATAAAAAAAGTGTTTTCTTATTATTAAGATAAATTTTATATTTTGAAATGTGTCTTTTTGATCTGTGAAAATTTATTGAAAACAATTAATAATTTTATTATTGAATTGGAATAACCGTGCGCTCTTGGTGCGTTGCGGGTCTCATTCTCGTACTTATCTCCGTTGTGTATTACATCATCACGAAAAAACCTTCGTAATAAATATGCAGTACCCATTAATCTGAAAACGGAAGCAGTCTGCAGGCATCCCTCGTGGACCGGTAGTATATCAGGGTGCACTTGGAAATAATTGATATTTTTTCATACAGCCTTCCGGTGCATCGTGTGTGTGGAGCTCTTTAGAAATGCGACCGTAGAGTGGAAAATTTCTTCAGGAGGCTCGAAAAGTTGGAACCGTTATCGGATTATCGGATGAGATTTATAATTTTTTGACGTTATTATTTAAGACTGTCGAAAATAATACAGTTGGAGGTTGGCTGAATGCAGGAGGACGTCAGGAAAAAGCTACAGCACTAACAACAACAACAACAAAAAAGTAACATGCTATAATATTCGAAGAGTTGATAAATAATGTAAATATAAATACTGATTCTCATCATAGCTATTCAACCAGATCGTCGGGTCGGACCGTGAGAGTACCGATCGCGAACAGTGTGTACGGAGAGAGAACGAGAAAATATGTTGTGCTAAGAATAATTAACAAAATTAAACATTTTAAAAAAATGATACGTCCCCAGTGACTACAATAAAATGTAAAGTAAAGGAACATATTCTTATCTAATTTTTTATTTCCTTGTTGTATTATATTATATTCTGGTATCCACCTATAAAATACTGTGGACTAGATCCGTTACATCCTGTAAAAATTGTTAATCTTTTCTAAAGTTTGATTTATGTATATTTTATTCTTTATATCTTTCTAAGTAATTCATCTGACATCTACTTATCTAATTTTTTCTCCCTTGTCATATATTATTTGTAAAAAAAAATATGTTTAACTATGTAAAAGGCAATCCTTGCCGTAAAACTGCCATACAGTTTGGCAAAAAATAAAATTAAAATGAATATATAACATAATATATAAACTACTTTCGTTTATTGATTACTCTCTCTCTCTCTCTCTCTCTCCTCTCTCTCTCTCTCTCTCTCTCTCTCTCTCTCTCTCGATCGATGTTCTCATGACTGAGCATTGTAGTCTTCTATTCTGCTTCTACATCGTGAGCTGATTGTTTCTACTCTTTACGATCTAAGGCCTTGTTTAGTGAGTCGGTCGTGACTCGGACTATTTGCAGATCTGCCCATCTTATTGAAGATCGACCTCTAGCCTAACATTCTTGTATTCTCCGCAATCACCAATTTATCGAGATTATCTCAATTTCAAAAGACAACTTATATCTCCGAAACTATTCACCGTCACCTTGAAAAATATCTTCAAAGAACTAGGTGTGGAAAACAAATGCATCAACACAGACGAAAGAGGGATAAGTAATCAAAAATTTGCAAATTATAGTATAGATAGTCTCAATCAAATGTATTAAATAATCTATCAACTTAAAGAAAACTCAGCAGACGTAGACCTGAAAATAAGTAGGTATCTTAAATACCAAAAAAATTAACAATATTTCTGTGTAAAATTACGATTTTTCAGTAGAATTCAGACCATTTTCTCAGCAACCTCGCAACACACTTATGGCCGTATTCATGGAGACATGAAAAGATTTCATTCTTAGAGATTTAGTTGAGATAAATCTTTATACCATACACAACCTTAAACATAGAACCACTGATAACTACAACTATTATTATTACTACTTAAATTACAAACAATTTTTCCGTTTTAACTGCTGAAGAGATTCACCAAATATTTGTAATAACATTTGACGTTTGAGCAGCATGAAGTGAGGTGTCCCTGAAAGTGTCGGCCGAGAGCCCTAAGCCTCCTCGGATTCTCACGCATGTATATGAATGTCGCAGTGAATAATAATGTTACGGAGCGTGCGTGAGGTGTTGGTGTTGCGGCTAGAGCATGTTGACAAAATGACTTACAGTCGGTTGCGTTTATTGTCAAATGATGCACAGATAAATTTACACTGTTTACATGTTAAATTATTAGTTGAAGTTCATGACTAGCAAAGCTCCCTGGAGGCGGTGTCGAGAGATAGCCAGAGAAAAAGTGATCACTTCAGCTGACTTCTCGGACTGGTTGCGTCGCGATGTGTTGTCGTCAGAATTTCTGTCTGTAAAATGATTGTTTACAGGGGCAGGTCTGTGAGGCGCAAGCAGGGCCTCCACAGAGTTATAAATCTCATAAAAATTTCATCCGTGAACGCAGACCATAAATGTTTGTGAGTTAAATGTGTCGTACTCGCCTATGCAACGGAAATGATGACGCTCACCAAAAAATCTGCCGACTAATGTGCCTCAGAATGACATGGAACAGATCATGCTGAGGAATCTCTCCTAGAGGTAGCAAAAAAGATTCATAGTCTAAATAAACCATATTTTTAATATGATGGTGCTTTTGGAGTGACCCTCGTAAGTACAGTGAGAAATCGAATAATTCAAGGCTTGTAAGTTTGGTGTTGAAGTTTGCTGACTCGAACCGTAATTTGAGATGGAATATCTGGGAGAAAGCGGTGATTTCAATACAAGCGAAATAATTATTTGAAAAACAATCAATATTTTCTTGCCTACATATGCTGGGTTGTCGGTCCGTCTTTGGCTTATCCGCCAGCGTGTATCGAGTTTCAAAATTATTCACTAAACATTGATTGGTTGACTAACACCAAAAAAATCACGCTACGTTCTTCGTGTATTCACAACTGAACGATTATATAGATAAAATGTTTTGTACCGTACAGGACTCAACAAACCTTTTTGGCAAGACATGTTTTAATAACTTTAACACATTATTGAGGCGTTAGATGCTTTGTGATAAATTGTAATCAAATACTATTTACGATTATCAATTTTAAACTGACAAATGTTTACCGGACTAAAATGGCGGCTAAACAAAATCGGCCTGGAACATAATATTCACCATGTACGTTGACTTACGTGGTATCAGAATAAAGTTTTTTTTTTTTCGTTGTACGCTCACTGCTGAGCGTCTTCTGAAGTATTTCATATTTATTTATTTATTAGTGTTAATGGTTTAGTGATGCAACATAGGTTAGAATAAATAAGCTGCAATAAAAATATAATCTTATTAAGGTGAACACATTCTTATTGTGAAGTTGTAATTATTTAGAACACAGGTCTGTGATATTTTAAATACTAATTTAATGTATTAATTATAAATATATACATATAAAACCAATTTTGTCGAAAAATATTGTTTTTGCGCTACCGGGATTCGAACCTGGATCTCTATTTCCAATCCGGGGTAGTACACTACCAATTATGATATAGCGCCAGTATTTTTCATAAGTATTGAATAATTACAACTTCACAATAAGAATGTGTTCTCCTTAATAATATAAGTTGTGTCCAAAATTTAATAAAAATGAATTGATAATTCTGGCGTCTGCAGTCGGCTTACTCAAAGGTATTTGCGATTCCGTAAAAATAATGTAGATGGCTTTCAAAAATAATGGAACGACAGATGTATTAATTTGAAAAAAAGTGTAACATATAGGTTCGAAAATTTGTCATAAAAAATACTGGCGCTATAACACTACTATACAGCTACTTTCCCGGATTGGAAATAGAGATCCAGGTTCGAATCCCGGTAGCGCAAAAACAATCTTTTTCGACAAAATTGATTTTATATGCATATATTTATAATTAATACAATAAATTAGTATTTAAAAATATAATCATTATTTTAGATTGTTAACTTTGTTTTATCAGCCACTTAATGAATTAAATACATCTACCGGTTACGAAAAATATCATTTTCTTCTTCAGGATGTCATTAACTAATCAAAAACATATGTAATATTGTTTCTTTAACTGAATCTACTTTTAATAAACAATAGTTATTTAAAAAATAAACTTAGTACCTAACTTAAATTGTTACTCGATGATACAAAATTATTAGAATAATTTTTAGGAAATTATTAAAAATAGATTCTGTTAAAGCAATAATTGACAATGAAATGTAATATACATATAAAAGTGAGATTTTACATTTTTAGATCTTGTAAGAAGACGTATCTCGTTTTTTGTTAAAATTGAGTTAAGTACGACATTACCCAAACGCATGCCCATAATCTATTCTAACAGGTATATCTGAATTTTATTCCAATAAAATAATATTACATACATTTTGTTTTTTGACGTAGCCACTTTTATTTAGATGTGTAATTCTTATGAATGATACTAATAAGTAAAATTCATGGAATAAATATATATCTCAGTATATAAAAACATATGTAGAAATCGGTAAGATTTTTTTTTACGCTTCTACTGAAAGATGGACCACGATATATCTGAACAAGTTGCAATGTAAAATACATGAGATAGTCATTCCATGTGAAATCACCTAATTTTAAATTAAATTGTTGCTTGACCATTTCAGATATTTTTTATTTTTTTAGCTAATAGTTTCATCAGTGTGGCTCAAAACAATTTTTATCTGGCACCATCTTGGATCTATGCTCAATTTTCTTCGCAGGTTATGAAAAAAACATATTGTTCTTCTCGCATAAAAGATAAAAGATTCTCGTTTTCACCGACGTAAATAAAACACAATATGAATATAGGAAATGTACAGAAATTATAGAAAATTATATATAAACCCTTGAAATATGTCAAATTTGGAAGCATAATCACCAGTTTTGATGACATTTTAGGGTGACTGAGGATTGGAACTACAAGATGGATTTTTTTGGTTTAATTATAACTTTTAGAGTTCTCAGATATGAATAATTAAAGTTTGTGTCAAGAACCCTTCCTGCCTTTTTTTACGAACAGAAATGTGCTATTTCTAGGAAGACTGCGGCGACAGAATCGAAAATGAATTCTCTCCCCCAGAATATTTCTATTTATTTCGTTACAAACAATACAATTATTCAATCATATTTTTCAAAGGCGTATTTTATAAAAAAATGACAATCTATGATTTTAAAAATATATTTCACGTTTGTTTAACGCCCCTGATAATGATTCACCGTTTTTATATATTATATTTAAATTACTGTGATAACTGCCTCGTGTCCTTATCATATCACTTTATTGGCGTCCCTTCGGCGACTTATCAATCCTGTGCGATATATATACCCTTACACCTTAAACGTTCTAATCGCTCAATCCATGCCTAATATTCAATAGTTTCTGCAGAATTAATTGATTTGTTCGTCTCCAACACCACATCTCAAAGGTATCAAACCGTCTCTTTTGGCTGGCCTTAAGAAATAAATAAATTTTATATGTCTATTCAATATTAAAAAATTAACGCGTTCTTATTTTTTTTATCATAGTTTACAAAACCTTATAGTAATTATATTATTGCATTATTATATTCTGGAGTTTTCTTCGTTTTTTGTAGTTTAAATGTTAGAATTTTTTTTTCAAACAGTTTTTCATATCTTCCATCTCCCGAAGCGAAACGGTAATTCCAAAGATTATATATAATCCACCACCTCTCTGCTGTCACCCCAGTAGCTTACTCTGTAATTTTCCTCTGAGGGGTCGGTCGAATTTTTCTGATTGGTTCTCCATTATTGGATAAGGGGGTGTCAATCTACCCCATCGGCAAACTTAATGGCACATAGGCGGGGGTTAAGCTGCCAGCGACCGGCTTTGAAAAACTACGTTTTGTGCGACGGTAATTATTACGTTTTAATGCTTGATTTGGGGTGAGATCGACTATGATCGCACTACTGTACAGGTAGGCAACACCTGGAGCAATGAATTTCCTTCTTGACCTGTATTATTTTAATGTTTAAGGCTCATCTTCACGATGATCTTTCAATCAGATTTTGAACTCTGATAGTCACTAATAATTTTCGCACAATAAATATAGATTATTGTTTCATATATCGCTGAACTATGCACTATTAAAATATGAATTAAATATATTAATTAGAAAGATATACATATAAAATCAATTTTATCGAAAAATATTGTTGTCGCGCCACCGGGATTCGAACCTGGATCTCTTTCCTAACCGGGGAAGGTGCATTATACAACTATGCTACAGCGACAATATTTTTAGCGACAATTTTCGAACCTATATGTTACCCTTTTGATATTAATACATTTAATCGTTCCATTATTTGAAAGAGCCATCTACCTTATTTTTACAGAATCTCAAATACCTTTGAGTAAACTGATAGCAGACGCCGGACTTATCAATTCATTTTTATTAAATTTTGGACACATTGATACAATTTTATTATTTAGGAGAACACATTCTTATTGTGAAGTTGTAATTATTATTTTACATGCATATCTTTTTAATTAATAATTCATATTTAAAATATCACAGAGCGTCTGTTCTGAATAATTACAACTTCACAATAAGAATGTGTTCTCCTAAATATGCGCTATTAATTATGAGCACTCGTGTCGAATCTCCGAGAGAAATCTCATATAGACTATAAGGGCTACGTTGGATCCCCATGTACGTTTTCCAATAATTTCTGGTCATTTTCCACATCTTAGATCATCATAAAAAAAATATTCTCCGGAGTCAGGTACTAGAATTATTTTCTTAATATTTTTAAAATGATCGAATCTTCGAAATATAAGAAAAAAATAATTAGATGTTTGGTTTTAGTTTTTTATCATGAAAAAGTATTTTTTGAAACCGGTTGTTGTATATACAGTGAAACCTCCAACTATCGTTTTTGAAGGGATCTACTAAAATAAACTATGCATGCGGAAATATAAAAAAAAATTACATTCATACATCATATTCTAAAAAAGATACTTAATTCAGATGTAAATGAATGTATTTTTATTTATTATCTTTGTTTTATTAACCACTAAAATGAGTTTAAATACATCTACCGGTTTCGAAAAATACCATTTTCTTCTTCAGGATGTCATAACTAACTTAAAACATATATTGTTTCCTTGACAGAATCTATTTAAAAAAAATCTATTTTAAAAAAAAATTTTTTTAGAACCGGTAGATGTATTTAAACTCATTTTAGTGGTTAATAAAACAAAGATAATAAATAAAAATATGAATCTTAACCACAAAGATAACATTGCTGATTTTAAAAGTGTAAATGAATGTGTTTAAATACAAATAAAATTAGATTAAAAATTAAATTTAACTTTGTATCATATATAATCTTTCATCGTGTGTTTTGGCTGTTGCGTTATTGCCGTAAGTAAACAGTATTTTTTCGGTATTGCAAATGAAATTTTTATCGACATCAGTTAGAATGTGCATAAAAAAAACCTTGTTACCGTCAATGTGCCGTTAGGCAGGCAATTATAAAATAAGCCAGAGTAACGAAATATGCTGCGTAATTTAAACGATTAATGCGGGAAAATAATGCGTAGAGGAACGATTGATGTGATCTATTTTTGCGTGTTTTGTATGAAATTAATTCGAGACTGGAAGAAATAAACGACACATGCGGGAAAACGATTATTCGAGGAACTTTGATCGAGATTTCACTGTATTTATTTAAAACTAAAGTGCTTAAATTCAAAGCTGCTGTAAGTATAGTTTTATTAAATTAATTATCTATCCACGTTTATCCACTCATGATTGAGGATTGTAATTTATTTGAACTCCGCCCTCTTGACTGTTCTTTGTGGCCCACTACAAAAAGCTTCTCCAAGCTATTTTCTCTTCTCTCAAGATGCCCAAAAGATTGAAGAATTCGTCTTACGCAAATGATTGAGTGTCTATCCTTGATGTTTAGTTCCTGCAAAATGGAGACCTTTTTACGTCTCACCATCCATGACAGGCGCAGCAAGTGTCTCCAGCATACCTTAACCATCAAGACACCAATTAATTAATTACAAAATATGTGTAAAATATGACGATTAATAATAAGATTAGTTTGAGTAGATTGGTTAGAAGCTATTTCATCACCTCTGAATAGAATTTCAGATAAAATTATTTCATGATTAAATCACCTGTAATTATTAAAACGCTCTCCAGTAGTTTTTGATTTTGCGGATAAAGTTTGAAATGTCTTAATTCAAATTAAATGCATTTAAAAGTTTTCCGTAGAAATACATTTAAAAAATAGCGTCAGTATTTGTTGCTGAATCTTAAAGGAAAAACCAATTCTATATACCAACGAAATAAATGCTGTGCAAATTGATTAAACAGTAAATAATATAATGATATAAAATATTTTAAAGAGAGCATATTATTAGTGAAGTTGTAATTTTTTTCAGAACATAGTTCTATGATATTTAATACAAATTAAATGCATCAATTATAAAGATATACATACAGATAAACTCAATTTATCGAAAAAATATTTCAGCTGCCCCCGGGATTTGAACCAGGATCTTATCCTATCCGGATCACTAGAAGAACATGATTTTTTTATATTATGCATTGAATAAGGTCATCATGACATGCTTGTTGGTCTAGTTAGGATACTCGCCTAGCCTAGATTCAAGCCTTATTTCAGGAAACTATCAAGTTAGTCCTATTTTCATAGCACAAGCGTTTAGCTTAGTTTGATAATAGAAATAATATTGTATCGTATTCTATTTACGCAGCAAATTTATAGAAATGCAAGTCTTTGGACACATATTATATTCATATAATATAGGGAACGAAGGTAGGAATATTTTTGAAAAATATCATAAATTATAATATTTATAATATCGTTCCAAATAAAATAAGTATTTAACATTAATTAACATTCAGTTTATGAATTACAATTCGTGATCATCTG
This sequence comes from Eubasilissa splendida, assembly GCA_031772225.1. Lineage (NCBI taxonomy): Eukaryota > Metazoa > Arthropoda > Insecta > Trichoptera > Phryganeidae > Eubasilissa > Eubasilissa splendida. Next base: position 6,780,765 of record CM062859.1, read on the forward strand.
ACTTCAACGCTAAGAAGTTTATCAGAAATAATCAAATAAAACTTTTATATAAATTTCCGAAATTATTTATACATTTCTGAAAATACGTCTGAAGGTGATCTGTAAAGGTAGTCATGAAATTTTTACTAATTTAATACGTCTATGAACCTATCTAGAAAGCTTAGCTAAGAGGATTAATGAGAGAATGGTAAGAAAGATATATGACGCAAGTGTTGATGGCACCAGAAATAGAGGACGTCCGCGGAAGACTTGGTACGACAGGGTATACCAGAAACTGGAGGGTGGTTCTGTTAGAAGCCTCAACAATCGGCGAGCTTGTATAAGAAAATATATGAATGTGGATGAGGCGAGAATTGTGTGTCAGGACAGAAGAGTGCGGCACTCTATCCTCTCTGCCTACCCTCGTGGAAAAACGGCGGAAAACGGTAAGATAGTTAGTTTTATTCTTATTAAAAAATGAATAACAAAGGAAATGACAGATTATTCATTACAAACATCCCTTGACGAAAATTTAAATTCAAGAGCGTGCTTTGAAAATTGGATAGTTTAGCTTCACTTCAGATTGTGGGGTGCTGCTTGCAGAGCCTCCGCCTGATCAGATTAAAAATTCGTTGATTTACAAATTGCAATGATTCAATTTCTTCATCCCTTTCCTCAAAAATAGCTGACACGCATGACAGCCCCCATTTGTGACAGCGTTCTGTGAGGGTCGTGATGGAAATTAACATCAGAGGCTTTTAGAAATTCTCCCTTTCTGTGTGCTATTGTCAAAAAAAAAAAAAAATGAACAAATGTTAAAAATGTATATTCGTATACGGTAATTTATTTCATAATTCTTATTGTGAAGTTGTAATTTTTCAGAACACAGGTCTGTTATGTTTTTAATACAAATTAAATGTATTAATTAGAAAGATACACATATAAAATGAATTTTATCGAAAAATATTGTTGTCGCTACTGGGATTCGAACCTGGATTTCTTCCTATCGGATTACTTAAGGTATTTGAGATTCCGTTAATATAAAGAAAATGAAAATATTCTTAGGTTTTCACAGCCGTTCATAATCTTGTGTATAGTTTTCTGGGCTAATCTGTCGTGTATATCTGACCTTTCTGGCCAACGTTAAAGGGCCTGGATCTCTTCCTATCAGGGGAAATTTACCTAACCGATTATTAAGCCACGCCAACACAGTGAGGTCACGACATATTTTCGAACTTATATGTTATACACTTTCAAATCGATACATCTGTCGTTTCATTATTTTAAAGCCATCTTCTAACGCTGGGATCGTGAAAAGGAAGTATCTACACAGTTCCGGAAGTGCAGTGATCTCTCGGTTCTGCACCATTAGCGTGCAACCCAGGACTTGCAACAGAGCGAGGTAGGCCAGATCCATCTGCCTTATTTTCTTTTGTAATTTCAATTCGTGTTGCGTTCACTGATCGATCTTATAATTGATACATTTCATGGGATCTTATTCCACTAACTCTTGTTAGCATTGCCAAAAAACTCTGGAATATAAGATAACTTATTTTTTTTTACATCAGAGGTGAGTAATAACACGTATTACAAATAAGTGGCAATAATTAATTGAGTGGGATGCAATAGGCATCACCTCTGATAGATACAGCCATGTCCTGGCTACTTTGATACAATTTTGTCTGTATTAAATTATTTGATTTGATATAACCTGCTGATATAGTTCCGTTATAATGTCCATCTCTTTCACACCACCGAACCTTATACTTTGTATTTATAATATGTCGTATTCTTGCCTACTTTGTCAACTTATATGAACTTTGAACGAGCGTAAGATGGGCGGATGGTTGTCTCCTCTCTCTCACTCACAGTTCATAAGTAAAACAGTTTTTTTTGTCATATTTTGTATTTTTTATATTATATTAACTTTTGTTTTTTTACAAAATTAGTGTTTTTTTGATGTCATACTGTGTATTTTAATTTTATTAACTTACTGGTTGTATACGTGAATATGCATGCTTATATTACAATAAAATACATACGCCTAAAGGACGCAGGTAGTATTAAATTATAATTTATAAATTGCTAAACTTGTCATAAATATTGAATTCATTATGCTAATTCATAGTAAACCTTAAAGACCCGATTAATTAGTATTGATGAGTGGAAGCGATAAAGAAGTGCAAACTTCTGTACCTATAGGGTGGGTCCTTCCCGCTTCCTGTATTAAAGTTTTTTTCTCGCTGTTTAGAAGTATTTTTATTCATTTATGATAAACATTATTCAAGAAATACGTAAAAAACATACCATCGAGTCGAGTTAAAGCTCGAAATATTGCGTCTCCCCGACTGAAGTTATTTGCTCGGAGTCTCAGCCGTCCATCAATTCGCTCGTGTCCCGAGTGGTAACCGCTTTAGCGTTTTAAGGTTTCCGAAAACGGTTACACAACCGATAATCCCATATCTGAAGAGGCCCTCACTCGAAGATTGGAAAAGGCTCTGCCGAAAAAATAAGTCGATAAGACTCGTTCAAACGCGTCACGCGCGACACTCGTCACGTCCTTCGGCACGGCAGGCCCGGTGTGCACGAGGGCGAAACTCAAAATTTGCCATGGGAATGGGGAAGATGGGTCGTGACGGGGGTCGTGATGTCAAAATTGAAAGGGTGAAACTATTGAATGCGAAAATGTAAATCCGCGTCGCACTCCAGGTAAGTAAATGCTTTTTAAATGATTTACAGACGCACCCTTGAGGGGTTGGAAGGAGTTTCTGCGCGAAGCGAATCGTTTCGTTTATCTTTGAGTATCTGAGAAATTTTTATTTATCGCGTCTCTACGCGTATGATGTGTAAGTATCATATAAATAAAAAGTACCTATTTTTTCCTATTGTAAATTGCAGTGGCGTGTACTGGAAATTAAATGTCGTAGAATTTGAGACACAACATGAGTTGTCGATATTTTTGAATTCAAGTTGTATAAATGAAAGATAATATAAAATAATACAAAAAAATAATTAACAATTAAGTTCACAGAAGGGAAGTGAAGAGGCACTCCCTTCCGGGAAACGAGACGGCACAAAAGAAAAACATACAAGAGACTCACCCTCCACGCACCACTGCCGGCAGATTTAACCCACAAGAACAGTACATCGCAGATCATATTTGGGCAGAAGGAAGAAAAAAAAAACAAAATAATAATGATGAAGCTATTCAGCAGTTCTCCGGAGGATCTCCCATCTGGAGACCCACACTCGAACAAAGATCAAATTCCAGCCACGCTTTAGCGGATCGGAGTTACTGTTGAATCTACTCCCTTCAAAATCTCTAGCATATTCTGCCTTGCATCTGTCAAAATTGGCATCGTCCTGTCAGTGCCCTAATTGTTATATAAATGGAAAAAAATCAAAACACTTTGTTCCGCTTCATTTTTGAATTACTTATCGTGTCCCGATATAGTTTTGGGTAGAATTCAGAAGAAATATCACCGATTACAGAAGGTTTATTCCGGAAAATTTCAATGCGGTTTCCTCGATCACGATCATTTCAGAAGAACTATCAGACTTTAATGAAAGCCTTCTGAAAAATTGACTTCGTAAATATCTCGAGTGACGTCATTAGCCAGACTGATCTGCAATCCTATTTCAAGATGACGGCCGTTCAATACTTTTAAATGTTCGGCAACATTGGTCGTACAGCGACATATGTAATCTACCTGATTCTTGCGGCTATTACTAGAAGGGATGTATGTAAAGTGAATAAGCATTTTATATCTATTCTAAACTCCGTGTATTATTTCTACAAATGATTGAAGCGAGTACTGATTTTGCCAAGATTATATAATATAAGACAGCAAAAACTAAAACATTAAAACAAACTGGTCACCCCCTTAACACCTTTCGTGTAGACTTAAATGTCACTGTTGTTTAATGAGATTTTCAAAACTATTACACACCAAGTTTTTCAAAACTGATCTAGGCTATTTCTTTCATCTGCCAGTAATGCTTCACAACACAGGTGATAACCAAATATTTTTTCGATACAAATTAAATGAATTAATTAAATAGATATACATATAAAATCAATTTATCAAAAAAATATTGTTGTTGCTATCGGGATTCGAATCCGGATCTCTTCCTATCCGGGGAAATGCATTAACCGATGATGCTACGCCAACACAGTGAGTTTACGACATATTTTCGAACTAACATGTTATGCACTTTCAAATTGATACATCTGTCGTTCCATTATTTGAAAGCCATTTTCTTTTATCTTCTGTGTATGGTTTCCTTGCCTAATCTGCCATGTATAATCTGACCTTTCTGGCCGACGTTAAAGGTCAGATCTAAGAATATTTTCATCTTCTTTATATTTACGGAATCTCAAATACTTTAAGTAATCCGATAGAAAAAGATCCAGGTTCGAATCCCAGTAGCAACAACAATATTTTTTCGATAAGTTGATATCATATGTATATCTTCCTAATTAATATATTTAATTTGTATTAAAATATCACAGACCTATGTTCTGTATAATAGCAACTTCACAATAAGAATGTGTTCTCATTAAAAAAAGATTTTTTTTGCATATTTTCAACTGATTCAACCGATTAGTATTTTACTACACATTTTACCCCTAATTGTGTTCAAATGTTTTTAATAGGACTATTTGTAATAACCTGTTGATGACCTGTACATTAAAAAAAAACTCATTAATTTTAACAAACGGATTTTATTCAAAGTCATTCCCTTTGACGGAGGTTCTTTCGGGAAACAAACGAACCCCCCACGGTTTACAATTTACAAACGAGCTTAGCCACCTCTCTTTCTAATCTGGCACTTTCCTCGGCTTTCTCCAACATTTCTTTGACTCTCCCAATCTCCAGGAGAGGGCACTCCGTTCGTGGAGTCTTCGCCTGCGCGCCATCATCAGAGCAGATCAAAGGAAAACCTAATGACTCTTCGCTCAAACGAATGGCGAAGCTCCCCGTCCAGGGTTCTCGACCAATGAGAGGCGCTCCACCAGGGGGCGGGGAGGCTCCCCCGTATTGTGCAAATTGAAAAAACGTCTTGTTAAAATTGCGAGTGGCATCCCTGTATAAGAAACTGGCATTTTCTTTGATATTGCAAATGATGAAGACATGAATCATTCGCGTAGAAACATTTAGAGAGTTCTTCCTTTCGTGTAGAGGTTCTGAATTTCTCCTTTCAGTTATATTAAAATTTTCTGTAAATTCAAGATCTCTTTCGCACTGCTCTGATTATTTTTTTTCTACAAAAGCTTTATTTGTATGCTTTTCAAATAATCATTTGAATTATTTCCAGTTTTATTTTATTTTGCATTACGCTTACCGGCATTTTTTTTTCTTTTCATAGCTAAGTAGGTACCTATTTCAATACACAATTTTTGCGACAGATAAAAATTTTTTTTTTTGACTATTTTTAATGTGTTATTCGAGTTGGGTACTATTAATATTTTTTTGAGTCGGATGGTTAAACTCGGTTGAAGAAGTCAGTTGGGCATATTAGCCGAGAAAACTGCGTTAAGTAACAAAAGAGAATGGGTATTTTAGTAGGAGGACTATAGACTAAACTAGACTAAAAATGTCTTCATTTGAAAAGGAGTATATTCGTTTTTCAGGAGATACAATGATATAAAGCTTTATGACTTAAAAATAATGTATAAATTAGATACATTTCACCACATAGTGTACCTATATTGAAAATAGTCCTGTTCCGCCATCGATTTGGAGTTCATCCTCATAGACCAAAACATTGTAATTAAATTTTTCATTTCAAATGTCACTCGTATAACACTTGAATTGGGATAAATCACTAATTTTCCTTTATATTTTCACAATTGTTTACCAATTTACAAGACATCATTTCAAGACAAGATTGCAGCGAATGTAAAAATGTCGGTTGTATCACTTATTGTTACAACACTCGGGACAAAACGGTTCTTTCTCTATTGCTAACCGTTTTTAATATGGCTCTTTATTAGCAATAGTTATTGCCATTTACAACAGTACAGCCAAAAAGAGTTGGTAATCATATTTACAATCATATTTTTTTCCTTCGTCTTAGACACTTTTTAGATATTTTAAAAACTCATTAGTCTCACACTTATTTTTTATTTATTCAACGTTTATTTTAATTATTGTATTTCCAGTGTATGTTTAACAGCATAATTTAGTTCAATTTTAAGCAGTGTCTAAAAGTTTTGCGTCACTGATACCTTGGTGTCACTTTAGTGGTACATTATAATATTTGTATAATTTTGTATCCACATTAATAGAGATCTTTAGTGCACACTTTTAAACATCGACTAGCTAATGACTACACATTTGAAATATATACATTTAACATGAATTTAAAAACACTACTGTTTCACATTATTCTATTTTTATTTCTTAACCGATTTGGTTGCACTGTATGGCATATACCTTATATAAATTGTTATGAATAAAATATATTACTAATTGTGCTATATTTGTAATAACTATAATATTACTTATATATAATATATTTATATTATACCTAACCCTGAGATTATATTAAATTATAATAACATTAAAATGTTATATTTGTTTCAAACGTGTTAAATTTATAATATCAAATAATATATTTAAAAAAATTATATTCTTTGTCTTCGGTGCGACGACTTGGTAACAAATTTCGGTAACTTTCAACCAAATAAATATTGTAAATTAAAATATTTCTCCGAGTAGATAATTATCATAAAGCTGAGGCAGAAAATATCTTATTAAGGAGAACACATTCTTATTGTGAAGTTGTAATTATTCGGAACGTAGGTCTGCAATATTTTTTATAAATACAAATGTATTAATTAGAAAGATATACCTACATGTAAAATCAATTTTGTCGAAAAATATTGTTGTTGCTACCGGGATTCGAACCTAGATCTCTTCTTATCTGGAGTACATGCATTAACCGATTATGCTATACCATCACAGTGCATTGACGACAAATTTTCGATATGTTACACTTTTCAAATTGATACATCTATCGTTCCATTATTTGAAAGAACAATAATTATTACATTTAATATGTAGTTTAAAAATTGAAAATATCTGATTATTTCGTTTACAGATATTTTAAAATATGAAATAATTTTCATAATGATCGTCTCATTTCTTCAAAATCCAGGGAATTGAATAAACAAGCAACCCTGTCAGTGTCATTTCCTCTTCAGAATTTCAAAACGGATATCATTATTCTTTTGTCTCTCGATTGTTTTATTCCACGAAATGTTTTATTCAGTTACCTACCATTAAGGGTAGAAAAAACCTGGTCGCTTCTGTCAAAATACGGGGAAATGGTTGCCACCCTCGAACAAAGGAACAACCCTTCAGTGTACACCCGGACATTCATTAGAAGCATACAGAGCTTGGGTAAATATGTACTCAGCGATGTGAAGATTTGTAAAAATAACAGATTTCCGTTCTGTTTTCAAACATCCTTCTAGATTTCTCAACACTCCATTGTTGCCATTGTTGAAAATAATAGGTAGATGAAGATGTGATTTGTACAGGCACCTGAAACACGGTTGATATTTTTAACTAGCTGGAGAATTTGCTGTCTATTTCTATTTGATTTCGACTTTTTCTTGTGCCTAATCCATTCAACGAAAGTTGACTATTTGGGGGTTAGGACGGTGGTTAAATGAAATACATGTGATTGGCGCGTGTGTTGAGGTTTATTGTGACAAATGATAAAAACAATGAAGACAGACAGAAATGAATACAGTGAATGAAGATGTAAGAAATTATGAAATGAAATGAATTGGTGGTCTTGCTCGGCTAAGGCGAGCCGGCAAGACCGCCCTTGTGAAACGCTGAAACTGGAGAGACTGTCTGGCGGTGAATTGAGCCAGACTTGTGGCAGCAGCCGGCAGCGCTGTCGCTAGCGTCGATGCCGACTGAGATGGCGGTAGATTTGAATTATGGTCGCTACAGCTATCATCACTTTTCATTCATTGCGGCCCAGAAAAGCTCTATAGTAGACCGGTCAAAGCATTGCTTTGGTTCTTCAGTCATGATCTTCTCAAAAGCCGCCGGAGCACTTCTGTTCTTCTTCTGAATTTCTATTGACTGATGCAAGAGAGGATACGTTTGAGGGTATGGAGGGAGGAGCGGGTCAGAGTTCTGTAAGGAACTCCAACCTACTCAAGCCTGGAAGGAACCAGACTGTTAAACTGTTCAGAGCCTTTATGTGGGTCTCTATGTGGGAAATTCTAGGACGACCTGCTGTGGCGAGTGTCCGATTCATATGCTAACATACGCTAGCGCCCACCGTGCATTAGTAGAATCATTAGTTGCGTAGTTCTGGATGCTACCGCGCGACGCCACCGGGGCGCTGTAGTCCTCTCTCTACTGGGTTATTATTAATTTATTGCTACTACAATTGCTAGCCACTTTTTTAATCTATCGTTCTATTTAATTCATACAATTACTACATATTGAATTGAAAATTCCACTCGGCAGAGTCAGAAATGAATCAGCTGATTCATGTTGTACGGAGTTCGTACTTATAGAATGACATTTGAAAGGTTTTGAACTTGGCTTAGAGATGATAGAAGCACCTACTTCCTCATTTAATAATTCGAAAATTTTACTACCTTAGTAAATATGTTGTTTTCATGATTATTCTTTGCGTTCGAGAATAAAACATTTTTATTATGATGAATTAATTTTGCTTAAAAACATCGGTTAAACGAAAGTTCATAAACATATTTACGATGTAGCATATCATCGGCGACCAATAATCATTTGTCAAAATGTTCAAGACAGACAAAAAAAGGGTTGCTTTTTTAGTGGTGGTAGTATTTACTTTAGCGCAAGCAGTCTACGGGTCAATTTCAATATTTGAATACGCCAATCGACGCGGTGTGTACCGCTCAACTGAAAGCGCCAAAAGAACGTATTTTTATAAGTATAGTATATAATATTATGATAATAGTATTATCTTAGTCTATACCTACTGCACGCCACTGCTGATATGCCCTGCTTGATACCCCCTGATTCAATTGACACAGCCTCCTTTCAGCATATGGGCACCTTTCAGCCATTCAAATGACGTATTATGGTTATGTTTGCGCGGGGGTTTGCGTAAAGATGGCCTCCCTCATTCATTATGTCACCGCCTCTTGAATCCGGCTGTCTAAAATGTCAAAATATTGATCACAATACTATCAGCGGATGGCCATCAAAGCCTTGGAAACATCACGGATGTCACGTGGGGGTGTTTGTACTTTTATTTATAAAAAAAACCTTTTGCTAAATTTTAAATGTGGAACTTTTACTGAATGCTTTTGTTTTATTCTTCTTTTAATTTTGCGATACGAGTATGTATGTACAATACATAGATTTGTATTTTTTTTATGTGCACAATATGGTTCTCTTTAACATATAATATGTCTAATAATTAGACATAATATTTGGTTTAAACCACTATTTATTGATTATACTACATATTTCAATACATATGGTATCTTCTTCAGGAAAAAAATGTATACTGAAATTAAAAAATACAAGCATAGATAAAAACAAAACTATAACTAAACTATGGTAATGAAGGTTTTTGGTGAAACTTTGTGGAATTCCATGATTATTTTTGGAATTAACGGAGGTGGGGATGGGGATGGAGTTAACTCCAAACACACCATGTATTACTGTCTGGAAAAGTTTTTAATTTTAGTTGAATTATAATATTGATAATAGGAAGATATTTTATCGTTTAACACAATGAAAAGTGTGGTGGAATAAAACAGTGTTTTGACTAAATTTACAAAATAAAAATATACTTCCCTTTTAACATAACATATGTTTTTTCTGAGGCTTTCCCAGAACGTTAAAAATAAAACAATAGAGTAACATTTTATAGGAGGTTCGTGCTTGAACTGTAATATAATGGAGTTTTTTTTAGAGGTATAAAATTTAAAAATGAAATAAAACACATAAAAAATATGGGAAAGATAATTTTATGCCATCAATGTTTAAATGTAATTTCGCGCATATGGGCGCTGCAATTGGTTCCAATAAATCGATGGTTCTGGAAGTTCAATAGTTCAATTTTCGACCACTTTTTAGAGCAGCTGGGGCCGTATATCGGTTATAATACGACGGAAGTTGGTTTTCAAGTCACTTATCGTCTCTGGTTTATCGGCGAAGACTGGACACTTCACATCTACCTACAGAAAATAATCCAAATATATTAAATCACACGATTTTGGAGGCCAATTCACAGGTCAATTACGCGAAATTATGCGCTCATCGAATGTTTCCTTCAATATATTTATTGTGGCGCGTTGTTCTCCAACATTAATGCCACAGCTCTTTCACATTAATACCATTCAATTGGGGATCGAAAAGTCAGTAATTATGGATCTACAGCGCTCTTCATTGACTGTAACGTTCTGGCCGGCATCATTTTTGAAGAAACAACAGCTTCTTCGGTGCGCACTGTACGACATCTCAGCGGATGCGTATTATCAGTTAGAGTACGCGTGGTGCGAAAACGATCCATGGTTATTCGAATAACTTGCTCGGATGGACGATTATGTCTACCGTAAAATGGAAAGTTTCGTGAACTGAACCACGATTTTCGAAATAAATTTGTACAATTTAAATTAAATAAGTGTTGTTCTGACGTAAGTTTAGTCATAGTGTAATGGCAAACCAAACTGAGCACAAATCAGATGTCATCTGTCAAATTGGCTGTCTCTGGAAAAAGTGTTGCATATTCGAAAAACAAACCTCTAAATAAACATTCTTTGTAAGAACATGTTACGAGTATCTAGTATCTTTGTAGAGACCATCATCTTCGTCGGTTCCTCTTTACTGAGGATTGTGGACTCTATGAACTCCCGCCTTTGTGACTATGCTTAGACTATGACTTGTGACTAGATCTTAGGGATGTCACCAGAGATATACCTGTTGCCTTTCTCACTTGATCAGTTCAACGGGTGGGGGATCTTTCTCTTCCTCTTTGTCCTTCGACATCTGTGGCCTACCACAACAAGCTTCCCCAATACATCTTCCCTCTACTTCTACTCGCAAGATGTTCAAAAAATTGAACAATTTGTCTGAGACAAATGGTTGAGAATCTGTCTTTGATGTTCAGTTCTTGCAGAATGGAGACATTCGAGTTTCTTGCTGTCCATGGTATGCGCAACATGTTTCTCCAGTACCACACCTCAAAGGCGTTTCATATAAGTTATAATAATTACTATAAACAACTTAAGGTGAATGTAATGATTTATATAGTCTAAAATGATCACAAAAATGAGATTAGACATGCTAATGACATCAAATTGAATTTTAGTTAAATTTTCCATGAAAATAAATATACAAGGTGCTCCAATAACAGTGAGAACATCTCGTAATACATGAGTTATTTCAAAACATAATATAATTAATTATAATTCTTTATGTATTTTTTTTTGCACAATATTTAGCTAATCAGAAATCATCAAAACACTCCATATTGCATAATCTACTGGATTTAAATCTGGGCTGTTCGGTGGCCACATGTCTGGCTCGATGAAATTAACATTCTCACGACGAAGAAAGTTGATTGTATTTATGGCTGTGTGAGATGGAGCTCCGTTCTGTTCTAATGTCTAGTTATGCTGTAATGTCTGGCTATACTCCAGGCTATGTTTTGAAACTCTTTGTTCATTTTACTAGCACCCCAATGTTTTTCAATTCGCAAATTTTTGATCAGAATACGGTATTCTGCAGTGATTTTTGTCATTTTGGGCAACAATTTGAAAAAAACAATGGGAAAGTTCATTATCAAAGATGGCGACCGGAAATTGTCAAAAAAAAACGTCATATAGGTAAATAGGTAAGTAAGTAAATTAGTAAACTATTTAAGCTATTGTTGATATAGTTAAACTAATTTTGATGTAATTATAACACATTTTACAAAAATTAATCAACTAGAAATATATACTTACAGAAAAAATCTATGTTATCTGGGGACGTAGTCCAGGTTCAAATACCGGTAGCAAATAAATATTTTTACGATAGATAGATTTTTTCTGTATATCTTTCAAGTTGATTCATATCATTTGTATTATATATCACAGAACTACGATTTGAAAATGCAACTTCACAATAAAAATGTGTTTTCCTTAATTAAATATATATTTGTAATGTCGGTATAGGTACTAGGGTCAACTAATTTATACACAGTAGATGAATTTTAATTAGTTTTGTGTGTACTGTGATACTGTAAAACAGTAAATAGATAAATATTGTAATTTCGAATGTCGAAAATCACAGAAGATAGATTGTAATAAAATGATTCAAGAATTTTTGAATGAGTGAAAATCATCTTATACTTTGACACCAGTATTTGCGTTTTTCCTGTCCGAAATCAGCAATCTATCTGTATCTTTCTTTTTTGATTTTCCGTGTTTATCTCATTCTTAGACGGAGTCTTGTGATCGAGTTCCGGCTCGGGTTCCTTTGAACCCCTTTTAGAAAGTTCTATAATTCTCGTTTCTCACAACGTGGCAAGCTCATATCACTCTCTTATAACGGTATTATCTGATTGATTGAAGATCTCGTGAAACTCTGAGTCGGTGTGAATACGCTATCGATGATGGCTCGTAAGATGGCATGCGCCTTTCGAAGAAACAGGAAACAACAAAAAAACAATTGTATATGAATGCGGTTTTCAATCAGACGTGCATTTTATCAAAATATTCCATAGTGCTATACGTATCTATTCAGTTCATTGCGAAAACGAAGCGTCAATACGTTGAGTAGCGTATTTAACCCTTCCCAAACTATGCAGTAACACAGGTATACCAATCATAATTAAACCGGTAATATTTCGGTAAACACATGCAACATAAAATTCATATTTTAGATAATCCTAAAGAAAATATTAGCGCTCCAATCCGTTTTAAGATTAATACGTTGGTAAAAATACCATTTGTAATATGAAAGACAGAGATCACACATTATTTTCACAGAGAAAAGAACTCTCTTTCTTACAAATTAAGCGAAGAGAGATAAGATGGAAGGATACATTGTATAAGACTTAATGAATGCTCTAAATTATGTTATTAATCATTTTTTCTAAATTAAATGCTCAATATTTAGAGTAAATTCGCGCCATTAAAGCAATTTAAGCTAATAAAAACATTTTTTCTAACTGTTATTTACGGTAACACGAGTTGACATCATGGCTGCGTTCGAGTATTTTATATCATGGTATGGTAAAGGTTAAATAGATTGACTCAATCGGTTGATAAAAAAAACGCTAGTAAGATTCATGTGCAGCATATCTAAGCCCGCAAACTAAAGATTGCATTCGTTACGCGGTGGGGACTGCCTACTTTAGATCAATTTTGCTTAACTATACTAGTTTGTTACATTAATATTTATTTTCCTGAATTTCTGGTAAATAACGCACTTTTTTTTTGTTTGTGTGTAAGTGCACGCTGCCACTTTGTAAACCCAATCCCGAGTCAAAATTGCAATCCCGGGATTTCGGGATTCGAAAATGATAATTTACTCATAATGTTACATTTGAATGAACAATTAAAATTTATGTAATATATATATATATGCCTATTTATAGCAAGGAATTATTGAACAAAAATAATAAAAACAATAACGTAAAATTATGAATAATATGCCCAAAACAATAGAACATTGCAAAGCTTATTGATTACTCAATTTTGTTATTTAAATTAATAAATAATTCTGGAAATTTAATTTAAGTTGAGATTAATCATTTAATAAATTGTTTAAATCTCACTGTTGGACATAACGGGCGAACCTGTCTGCTTTAACATAGACATCGGTCTAGTTAAGGATATAGTAAACGTCTCATACATTATGTACATATTACTGTATCAGAAAGGCTAAATAAATAGATAAATCATCCAGTCCAAGGTAACTTATAGGTTCGAAAATGTGTTGCTAAAAATATTGTCACAGTAGCATAGTTGGATAATGCACCTTCCCCGGTTGGGAAAAATATCCAAGTTCGAATCCCGGTGGCGCAACAACAATATTTTTTGATAAAATTGATTTTATATTTATATCTTTCAAATTAATACATTTAATTCACATTTTAATATATTATATCTTCCGAATATAATCTGAAAAGCAATGTTTCCCACGAATGTCTTTTCCTGTTACCACTGTACGGGTGTGAAGGCACCCCATGTGCTTTAACTGCATGCTTCATAAAAACCCTCACATAACCATTTACTTCATTTAAGAAACTGCACTTCAAAATGGCCGCCCGCGGCTGCAGTCTCGCTGGGACAATGGTCCGTAATAACAGCGGGCATAGAAGTCATGTTTCCTTGTATTCCCATCCATCATGGAGTCGCTCTCAGGGCTGAGCATAAATTAAGGGTACTCGTCGCCGAGCCGCAAAAGAGCGGTGACGCAGGGGTTGGAAACATTAACATTTTTTATATTTAGTTAATAATTATTATTCATGGTTACATTGATTTTGAATGTCAACTATAATACTAAACGTAGTTTATTTTCAAAAACAAAGCAAATATTTGAATTAAAAATCGTAAAATAGTCTATCTATAGATATTTCATATTTCAAAAAGTATACTCGGAATACATGTCACATTGATATTCATAATATTTTTTAATACAGTTAAGGGTTTATATTATGAAAAAAATATTTTTTAGATTGTTAACTTTGTTTTATTAACCTTAATTAAAATATAATTTCCTTCTTCAGTATGTTATTAACTAACCAAAAACATACATTATATTGTTTCTTTAAAATAATCTATTAAAAAAAAAATTTGTAGGTACTTAACTTAAATTATTACTTGACGATAGAACATTATTAGAAAAGTTAACAATCTAAAAAATGTATTTTAGCCATAAAGTTGATTTTGTAAATATTAAAAAAAATATTAACTCGAAATCAAAACAACCATTTATTAATTAAATTAATATCTCACTGCTTGACCAAACTTGCATGGCAGCATAATATTTGTTTTTACCATGGAAAGACACCGACTTTACCGACCGCAATATTTTAAGAATTTATTTTATTCAATCAATGGCTAGTTGGTACCAGATTGTTTAGTTCGTTTTAACAATCGTACCGATAAGTATCTTATCATTTTATCTAATGACACACGTGCAATTTAAATATAAAATGAGTTATTAATTTTAGGTTTAAATATGTTTCTAAAATATTAAATATGAAAGTTAAATTATTTCATGATTTTTTTATTGCCTTAAATGAGGTTCAACGAACTGCATTTGTGAATCCATCGCTTTGTATGCAAAAAGATATTTCATTTAACGTGACGATCCAACGCTTTGATTTGTGCACCAGGAGAGACATTTAAAAAAAAACATTGTCTTAGCAATATAAATAAAGCTACTTATGTGACTTTGTATATATGCAAAATATTAATAAGAAGATAGGTAACTGAGATTGATGTGATGATTCGTATTTATAGTTAAATTAAGCACTTTGAAAGAGAATCTACCGACTTCTAAAAACAAGCTGGATTGACAAAAATAAATAAATAAAATATAATCATCATCACATTCAGAAAAATATTAGATCTAAACTACTTCGGCATATTTGAATATGTCCAAAAACACACAATTATTGGATTTTTTACAACACAATTATTATTTGAGACAGGTCGTAAGCCCCGTAATTACCTCATATTTCTATATATTTTCCATTAAATATAACAAAAATAGCTTACTCTCTATGAGATATCTGATATTTATTTAAACTAAATAATGATCGCGTACATAATCTCTAACGTTCGGTATCCGAAAAAGCACCACAAGAAGAAGATTAAATTGTCGTTTTTGATGAACTGACAATTAATAATTTTTGTTACTGTCTAGTTACTACTATTAATATAATTATTAATATTAATAATATATTAAATATTTATATTTATCATGAAATACACGATTTTCAAATAAAATATCACTTTATTCGAATCTGACCTAACCTAACGTAACTTAAATATATCCGAATTAAAACGTTCAGTAATATTGTTAAGAAAAGATTAGGTTATGTCAGGTTAATTCAGATATTTATTATTACCAGTAAGAACGGGATTTGAATGAAAGTTGAACGTAGATAAGCTATTTTAACTTTTCAATAATTTTATAATCTTAATAGTTTCGCGTTTTTGCGAAATTACTGACGCCCGTGGAAACTTCCCGTATTTGCTAGTAGATTCGCGTTCTAAGGATTCTCAGCCATAATACCTACGGGATCGCATTGTGAACTTCTGAGATATTCCGCGAAAGTAAACTTGGCATATATCCGCCAATAGTCGTCGAGTGATTTGGCTTCGGGACCCACTGCGTGCCGATCTCTGCATCGGGCTGCCTCACCAACACTCCTTGCGAGGCGCGACTTCTTCCTGCACAGGCGGCTGTGTGCGTGCTCGCAGTGGCGGGAGCGTTCGCTTACAGAGTGCATAAAATATGCAAATATGGAATTTTTTCTATGGCAGCGTCCCCATTGGCGCTCGGCCGGGCGGAAGGCCCCGCCATTGGTCGAAAAAATGCGCGGTTCTTTGCATTCGATATGTAAATCCTTTCCCGCCGGGATGAGCTTCCGCAAGAATGAATGGTATTATTATTTATATTTTCAAAAGGGTTTTGATTCAGTTTGAGTGTGTTGGTAGCTTCCACAATTTTGTTTTGTGTAAAGTTACTATTTTTAAAACTGGCTAGAGAAACATAAGGACTTGCAATGTGAGAATATTAATTATTTATTAAAACAAACGTAAGAAATTAACGGTTTTTTTTTAGTAATAAATTATAAATAAATTAGCAGAAAGTTGATGATTGCCAATGGCCAGTATTTTCGTAAAACATGTTGCTTCATTTTGAAAACATAATTTATTTAAAAAAATCATAGACATAACCTAACGTAAACTCAACACCCAATCTGACACATTCTTAAAATTATTTGAATATGTAACATGTAAATGTACCTTTCCGACATTGACACTTGTGCGCTGTTTTCCATAACTAAAGGCCGAATGCCGTGCGAGTCGACAGAGAATCACTAATAAAAGGATTTGTGTCGTGAAATAGGAGATTTATAAATGAATAGGTTCTATGGATGATCCAAGAAAAGAGGTCTATAATAGACAAGGGATAAGATAGGTACATTCTTAAATATTGAGCGTATGTATTTAGGGGATAGATTAACTGAAGAAGACAACGAGGAAAGCAAAGATAAAAATGCAAACATTAAATAATGATCAAGGTAAATGTCACCTAAAAACATCTCCTGGTTGAGATCTGCATTGCACCTACAAGAACATATTTTTTTAATACGAAAAAAAAGTATTTTTACTACAGTGTGTACATCGCTGGTACTACTGGCATTACAAACATAATGTAATAAAGGATAGATGCGTTTTCAATGGCAATTGTAAATTTATACTCCCGTTAGTTGATTTAGGTGGTTTAGTTTTGTAGCTAAAATTTATTTATTTTATTTATAAAAAATTATATAATAGATCTAAATAATGAGTTTGGACGGTGACAGTCTCACTAGAAAATTTTATGTTGAGACGGGCATAGTTTACAAGTGATTGTGTAATATATTAGTTTACAAGTATCAGATCAAAATGAACATTTACCTCTTATATCATCATCAGAGTAATAAACAAGATGCCATTTAGACATAACTCTGAAGAACTCTTTAAATCCTTCCTAGTTTTGGATATAAGACAACTGTTTATCAGAGTAATCATATAACAATTTAAAAAAAAAAATTATCTTTACTTCCACGATTCGATCCAAAGGAAACTAGGAGCAAAGCCTTAGGATACTTTTCAGTGCCAAAATTTAATACCAAATTCGCTCAATGAACTTTCTTATTTTGTGCTCCGCGATTATTTAACAAATTGCCACTAGATCTTAAAGGGTCTAAAGTGATTAACGATTTCAAACCAAAAATAACAAAGTGGTTGCTTGATGTGGGTAGAAAGCAAAATGAATCTAATTTGTAATTTGTGCTAACCTAACTATCTACACATTTTTGTCTCCAACTATTGTATATTACAGACAATAATATTTTTATAACATTTTTTCAATAATATTTTATAACTTCAGATTGTACTTTTTTCACATAACTTAACATTATACTTACTTACCTCTAAACAATTACAACTTTTAAAAACTGTCCAGGTAATTGCTTTAGAACAGACCACGTCTAGTAAAGTAATTACCTTTATTTTTTCATTTAATAAAAAACAATTACAAAGTGGACTTTCTATATATTATTTTAGGGAATTTATGACAAAAATTATTATAGGTTTGATCAATTTGTTTGGGTGAGTGCATCAATACTAGCTTTACCCATTTTACAAATACAAGTTTTTATTTTCAGTTTCATGTTACCGGAACAATTCAATTACATTAAAGTTGACATCGAAATAACTTCGTATCTAATTAATAAAACCGCTCTTGGATAATATAGTCCAGTCCAAGAATGTTCCCAAAACACGTGACTGATAATTCTTGAACTGACAGTTGAACATAATATTAATATTTCTTAGCTTGTAATATTATAAGAACTTGAATATACAGTGTTCATATTCGGTCGTGAGATATTAATTAACAAATAATGTAAAAATTATATACCTATTTAAGATTATTTTTATTCTACTCTGAAGTGTAGTCTCTCCGAAATCGGTCGGCATCAAAAAAAAGATTTTAACGATAACGGTTTTAAGTTCTAAAAAAAATTTTAATTTCTCAAATTTATTCCACATGAGCCTGAAATAATATTATATGAGCTTTTTCATACTCCTAATTTATTATAGTTATTATTAAACTCTGTTACTTTAATTTAACAAATAATAATGACATAAGTTGTGACAATTTAACGAAACTAATTTAACGTAAAAATGTTACCTAATTTAACTATACGGTGTGTAGACAAAAATGTTATATAATTTAACAATACGGTGTGTAGACAGAAATGTTATATAATTTAACAATACGGTGTGTAGACAGAAATGTTATATAATTTAACAATACGAAATGCAGACAGAAATGTTATATAATTTAACAATACGAAATGCAGACAGAAATGTTATATAATTTAACAATACGAAATGCAAACAGAAATGTTATATAATTTAATGATACAAAATGTAAACTGAAATACCATATTATAATTAATCGATACAATATTAGCTTAAGTATGTTAAAATCTTTAATAATTATTGTTTTTTAACAATACGTATCTTATTGAGAAGGGCATTCTACGAAAAATCATCAAGAATTGAGTTGAAAAAAGTCACAGTCAAAAGTCAGTCTTTTCATTAGTCTTATTGTTTCATTCAATGTAAACGAGGTTTAATCTTTTTAAAAATGAATTCTTTTTAATATATTTTATCTCTTCAACTTTATCCAGAAGACAGTTGTATCTGAATGAAAATTTGAAAGAAGATCCACTGTTCATCGTGATTGGAAAGATGATAAAAGTAAAATATTAATATAAGAGTATAAATTCTATTAAATAATATATTCGCATGGTTTTGATAGATATTTATTGAATTTCTCACAGCAACTGATGATAGTTTTGTCATGAGAGTGAGTCTTACACGAATAATCTAAATTTTAATATCGAATAACTTATACAAATAATCTAAACGCATTTTTGATGCATTCGAATGGAATCGATACCGCGAGCCCAGAAGCAGTGGATATGTCTGTCTACCTGGACTTTTTAGGCCACTCAATTTTGAATTGGTCAATAAAGAGAATTCATAAACACCACGAAGTAAAGGTATTTCACGCATCGAACAACGACACGAAATATAATCGAGAATTTATTTTAGTTTATTTGTCACAATTTTTATTTTTATTTTCATAACATAAGTGGTTAGCTTAATTTGAAAATAATTAGAATATTGATGTAACGCGTATTCCACGTACAAGTCTCTTTTAATTTAAAAAAATCATTTAAAAAATCCCACATAGACGCGAAGCCTATGAGTGAGGGGGGTTTATAAAATCCGTACATCCTCAGATATCATTAATACCGAATTCCGATCTACAAGATATTAAGATATAAGATCAAATTGATATCCCAAAACTAAAATATATCGCAACTCAAAATCAATATATTTATCAAGGTATCAAATTCTTTAACAATCTCCCCATCACAATTAGAAAAATTACGGACTATCGTAAATTTGTAACTGAAGTAAAAAAAAATATGTACTCGGACTAACTGAAACATAAATTAACTCGAATATACTCCTTCTCTGTACACGAGTCTTACTCTCATAGAGAAGAAACAAATGTTAATATATATATCCACTGATTATTGAAATTGTATTATATTTTTAATATTAATAAAAAAAGAAAAAAAAAAAAATTGGCCTTGAAAACGTCAGTAGCGTGCCAGCGCACGTTGCGCATGATGTTATACGTACCGTGTTACCGGTCGTAGTCGAGCGGTTCAGACGCCAGATTCAGAAATCAACATTAGACCAAGAGACGTAATTTGTAATCTCCGGCCAGTTAAAAAAACATCTCACAAAAATATCTTTATTTTGCTAATTGTAAGAGCTGTGTTCCACGGCATTCATAATTTGTTTAAATTATTTTCCACATGAGAAATAGATTTTACGGGAATTCTGACCATAACCGCGAAGCGGCCACTACCTAGCGATCAGCGAAGCCGTTACTTATAACAGTTTCCTTATTTACATCTATCCGTGTTGCATAGCAAAACAGCTGTTGTATTCTATCACACGCTATAGATACAATAATAGCCGTGACTGAGATTTAGCATTTATATTTTGTATTTTACATTAGCTTTTTTTTTTACAACATAAATATTATTTTGTTACCAGAATATATTCTATTATATATATTAAACAATAATCCGATGACGCTGGAATAAACGCATATTATTATTATTACCTTAAAACAATGTAAATGATTGTTATTGCTATTGTATTTTAGTTGATGTTTTAAAAAAATTAATTTTAAACGTATATTATAAGTTTTTTCAAATGATTTTTTGTATAATATAATAAATCATTATTGAAGATATTCGATATTAAAAAATTATAAAAAACCAAAAATAATGAACCCCGAAAAAATATTAGGTAAATATTTTTACACCCAATTAAAATTGATTGATTTTTATGGTTTGTTAGTAAGAATAAGTTGAAATTTTATATTCATTACACTTTTGACATTATATAAAATTGAGCGGCATTGAAATCGAATACCAATCTCCTTCGCTTAAACATCATTTTTCCAATAAAAAATTCAAACAATATTGCTATGAGGTGAAAATAATGATACGAAAATTATATGAATCGTTAAACTGATTTCTTCGGGAAATTTGAAACTCAAAGGGGCTGACGTTTTCACTTGACAAAGGCATTAAAATTCTAGGGGTTAATGGCGTCACGCGATAGTCTTGTCTCGCGCGGGAAGACACCCCGCGAGATGCCTTTATTGTTAATGAATATATTATGCATTTTTATAATGTCGAAGCGAAATGTGAACTTTATAAGTAGATGAACATTTTTTTTAGCACTGTGATTAATAAACACGCTAAAGAAAATATTTTTAAAATCACATCTTGAGAATTGAAGTGTAGATTATAAGGTAGAACACATTCTTATTGTGAAGTTGTAATTATTCAGAACAGACGGTCTGTGATATTTTAAATATTAATTAAACATATTAATTAGAAAGATATACATATAAAATCAATTTTATCCAAAAAATATTGTTGTTGCGCCATCGGGATTCGAACCTGGATCTCTTTCCTAACCGGGTAAGGTGCATTATCCAACTATAATTGGATATTCTTCATTAATAAAATTCTAAACAAAAAACTGAATAAAATAGCAATAAATTCTATTAACGATATTAAGCAATGACGTAAAATTTTGTTTATAATTAAGTTTTAAATTCAATGCTCAAAAATACTCTATCCCACAATCCTTTTATACAAAAAATAAGATTGAAAATTGAAAAAAATATGTTTAAAATAAGGATTATAAACTGACTCACTCTGGTATCTATAAATTGAACTGGCTCTCATTTTATATAGGAAAAACTAGTCGTAATTGTAATATTTAGATAAAAGATTATATAAGATGCTAAACGCATTATTATTATTATAAAATAGTAATAGTTTTTCCGAATTTTCCAATTACAGTATTGAAAATAACTATAGTTTCGACAAAAATACAGATTTAATATTCTTCATAATGATAATAAAAGTAAACGCTAGAAATCAAGAAGTCCATAAACAATAATGAATGCATAATTAACAACCAAAAACAATATAACTTACAGTTCTATCTTAAATATGTTCCCTTTCACCATATCATGTCTCTTTCTCTCCCCCCCCCAGTCACCCACCAACACTTTAACACCTGACACTGATGTATGATTCCCATATTCTGTAAGGCTAAGTTAGTGCACCCTGAAGAAGGAACGGTGGTTCCGAAACCGGTCGGTGGTAGCAAAAATAAAGTGAGTCGTTTTTAATTATATTTAGATATATAATATATCTTATAAATTCACTATTTTTTTGACGTCGAAAAATAAACATGTGGTCTCTCCGATCACTTTCATAATGTATGGGATTTAACAAAATGGTATCTGCCTTTGCGATGACGTGATTAATTCAAATAGATTTGGCGTTGTTTGAAAGTAAGCCTGTATAGATTTGTCCACTATTTAAAATTAACCTTATGTTAAGAGGGTTTTTTAAAGATTTGGCTAAATTTGAAAATCACACAATGTCAGGCACTCTCAATTTTTGCGGCAATGCTAGATTGCATTGCTAATAAAAAAATCAAATTTGAAGTTGAGCACTTTTAAAAAGTATCCGGATATGAAGGAGTACTTATTAAATGATGCGTTTCGTAAGAATATATACATCGTTCCTTGACAATTAAAACAAGTATGTAAAATGCTAAGGATAATGTTTTCTATAAAAAACATAGCTGCCATTGGAACATGACCTCAGGACAGTATAATATAAATTAAATGCATAAATTAGAAATATATACATACAGATAAACAAAATTTATCGAAAAAATATTTTAGCTGCCTCCGGGATTTGAAAGTGCGAAAACCTATTACACTACGTCTGCCTTGTAAAGGACGACACATTTTAACTTATACGTTGCAGCTAAATCTTACATTCCATTTATTTAAAAGCTATCACGTTTTTATTGCGAATACCTTTGTGAAATATTCGCTAGGATATGCCAGAGTTTTACTTTAATACAACTTATATATTATTTTAAAAGAGAATACATTATTATTTGTAAAGTAATAAGTATCTTATTCTAATTATCTAATTGAAACATTTAATTTGTATTCAAATATCACAGAACTATGTTCTGAAAAAAATACTACTTCACAAATAATAATGTGTTCTCTTTAAAAAAATAAACTATATTAGCCTTTTTAATCTCGTTATATTTGTTGTTTTTTCTTGAAAGATACATTTGAAATTATATATTTAAAAATAAAGTATTATTTTAGTGTATATACTCGTATGAAAACAATAACAAAACCATTAAAAATATTTTTATAAATTAACTAAATCGATACAAAAGTATGACATAGTTTTGGTTGTAATCCTGTCATTATTATTGGTCCACTATGTAGTCGTGTTGAATTTTCCTCTTTAAAATCGTAAAATTATAATTTTCGTAAAAACCCATTCACGCATTGTGTTCCAGAACACAAGGGACAAGATATAAACAAGTATAAAATACATCACCCAATAATCATAAACGTACAGGATAGTTATAAATAAATTCTAAAAGTTATAGTTATAGTTTTTCATTAGAAATGTGTTAACAGGCTCAAAAATAACGCGTAAAAGAAAAACCTGCAAATAGCTTTCATGTGTTTTATGGTTAAAAATAAATTCTTAAAAGGTATCTGACCTTATTGATTTATGACATCTCGTGATGAATTTGTCAAAAGTATAAATAGCAGAGGCTGTATCGCCTTACTGTTATAAATACAATTAAAATAATTACACCTCAAAAGATAATAATAAAAATAATTTTATTTTAAATTGTTAACTTTGTTTTATTAACCACTTAATGAATTAAAATACATCTACCGGTTTCAAAAAAATATCATTTTCTTCTTCAAGATCAGAATAAATAATCAAAAATATATGTTATTGTTTCTTTAACAGAATCTATTTAAAAAAATAAATAAATAACGTTTGTCATAAATTAAATAATTTGGAATTGATGGAGATAAATAAAGCGTGTAAAACTAATCAAAAATTATAAATAACCAACTAAATTTAACCACAAGTCCCGTTTAAAAAAGTTTTCCACTAATTTGGCATCATCAAGTAACAATTTAAGTTAAATACTAAATTTATTTTTTAAATAATTACTGTTTTTTAAAAATAGATTCTGTTAAAGAAACAAGAGCATATGTTTTTGATTGGTTATTGACACCCTGAAGAAGAAAATGATATTTTTCAAAACCGGTAGACGTATTTTAATTCATTAAGTGGTTAATAAAACAAAGTTAAAAATATAAATTAATGGATTTTAACCTCAAAGTTGATTTTGCCAATCTTAAAAATAAAATTAATTATAAAAAACCCAACCAAACAAGTTCTTAAAGATTTTACAGTTTTAAATTTATCTTCCTTGTTTTATTTAATTTTTTTTAAAAAAGACCAAATAAAAATTCTTCACAACTATCAGACTGGGAGCAAAACTAATGAACATGTTATTTTAAAAATATCCAAATAGGAATATTTGATTAATTGCTTTTTTTTTGCGGGCTTCTTGAAATAGACGATTGATTGACAAGACATTATTATTTTTAATATAATATAATTTCTCACGTAGGTACTATACCTATTTTTAAATCATGATACTTAATGGCACCATTGCTAAAAGATAAGACATTGATGATATGAAATTATATATGGTAAGGAAGGTGTGCTTAAATTTTAACTAAAATAAAATTTCTTAAAACTTTTTGATAGTCTTCATGGTGAGAGATCTGCTAACGGCCTCTCGCCAGGAGCGTTGCATGTCGCCCGATTGCAAATGAGCAAATTTTGCTCATTTTAATAAAATTTCAATATTGGATAGAGGTTGTGTGTTCTATAAGGGTTGCGGTATTTCCATTCGGCCTGCCGTTGAAAGCAAGTCATTATTTTCCACGAGGACTCTTAATACTCCCTTCCAGTGGAGTTTGCACCCACATTCGCGAAAAAGGAGGTTTTACATATTAAAGTGTAAAATTCTCACCCTTCAGAATTACCGACGCGTTACTTTTTACCCTAATGTGAAATATGCAGTCGTTTCAATTCACCTTAAACACATAAGCCTACCATATACACTCCTCTATATTTTATATATCTTATTTTGTATCTAGCTACCCATCTTCTTTAAAGTGTATACGAGGACTGACAATTAAGTTCATAGAAAATAAAAAAAAGATATTACGAAACATGCTCGTACTTGTTCATTATCTGGTACACTGTCTCTTTCAAAAGATTTTTTCTCAAAAAAAAAAGCACTAGATCGGTGTTTTCTTCTATTATAAAATCATTCTTCATGATGTAGTTTAGATCACGCGTCGTAATCTGTTTCATCTTCACACATAACCTCCATTGCCGATACTTTGGCTTTCATGATTTTTAAAAATAGAAAAATGCCAAGAAGAGCCTAGATCAGGCAAATTGAGTAAGTATTCTAAGACGTTTGATGAAAAATTTCTTCACAAAAGAGGCTGGAACATTGTCCTGATGCTGCATCCCGCTTTCGCTCGCAAACAATTCAGGCCGGACACGCCTCACTCGCACTTCTAACCGTTTCATTACTTCTAGATAGAATGCTACATTAGCCGTTTATTCTTCGGGAATAAATTTTGGTATTATTCAGTGGCCAGCTTATCGTCGATGTCACAGTATTAGCGCAAAAATTATTCTACGAATTTAATTGTCATTCTTCGTATATGCTAGGTCTACGAATTTAGTAAAATATATGTCTTCGTTTGAGTGATCACCGATTGGATTTAGTTTATTCCGGTTGCACTTGCTTGAGGCACATGAAAAATGATATTTTTCCTCAATTGTTTCTAATTCTAATAGAATGTATTTTATAGGGCGACAGATGTCGCCTTTTATAAGAATATAAATACTTGGGCGACATTTGTTAGACAATTATTATTATTCAATTAAAGCAAATACAATTTTATTTCGAGCATTTCTGTTCTTACCGCAATTGGTTGTGTCTATTGCCCAACCCTATGGTAGCTACCACGCGGCTACGACCAGTGAAATTGATAAAACAATCTATGCTGTGTCCTTTAAAACTTCAATCAGTATCGAAATAATTGTGTATTTGAAATATTTACGCTTTGCTAACATCAGTAACATCCCAACGTATGATGGTGCACAAAACCACTTTGTATTATTTGTCATTAGACGGTGTTAGCTTCGCGGCCGGTCTAACATTAAGCCATCAGCGATATCTAATTGCTTTGTGCTAGTCATATCGTGAATTATCGTTCAATATTAATTTATTAATTTGGCATAAATTAACTAAGACTTGGTCTTGGTCACATCATCCAGGATGTACTAAAGTTGAGAGTCCTGATAAGTCGTTGTATTTTTTAAACTGTACTCTAAAAATATATATTTAATAAAACGCTAAAAAGTATGTACGTTAACACATTCCTAATTACACGTGTTGGCTCCTGTGGGCGACAAATCACTAATAGTAGACGAAGATCATATATATGTATATTGCAACCATATACATTGACTTTGAATTTAAAATAACACTTTTTAATCCGTTTTCTTGATATTTTTGCTCAAAAAATTCTAAATACTAAACCCCAGACATGACATTTTCAATATTAAATACTTAATATAAATTTTTTGACAGTTCAGATATTTCTAATATTTTACCATTTGCCTGAGACGAATCCATCAATTTTTAAAAGATAACTTAATATAATTATACAAGCATGATATCTTAAATACTAAATAAATGTATTAATTATAAATATATACATATAAAATCAATTTTGTCGAAAAATATTGTGTTTGCGCTACTGGGATATTTATAATTAATACATTAAATTAGTATTTAAAACATCACAGAGCTATGTTCTGAATAATTACAACTTCACAATAAGAATGTGTTCTACTTAATAAACATGATATCTTTCACTTTATCTTGCATGATATTTAACAAGCCCTTATTTAACATATTAAATATTCGTGACACAACATAGTCTCTCGTCTCTCACTGTGCATATTGTTTACTTTCGGTAATCTTATGATTTAACCCAACGATCTGGTAAAATAGCTATGGAGTAGAAAAGGCGACAGGCACTTCTCTGATCTGCCTTAAGATCTGCAGGATACAGAGAAAAGTGGAGGAGCATAGTAAAGAAGATGTGAGTTCACGAAGATTACGATTCTCGGTCATTAGAGACCATAGTGGATAATGATTCCATATTTAAAATCCAAAAATGTATTAAATATTTGTGACAGCTTTCACTAGAGATAATGTATTTTTTTTTAGATATTCGTCTAGATTTTTTTGTTAATAGATATCTGTAAGCATCCAAACAGGTTTATTTATATCTATATTTATTTTCAAAATTAATGACAAGACGAATGAATGTTTCAGTGAAGAATATTTAATACATATACATTTATTGACATACACATTATTGTTATAACAGAGGTGAATATATTATAATATAACACGGTAATATGTTTATTGTATGGGATGGAGTAGACTCCACCTCTGATATATACAGAGTTGTCCTGGCTGCTTTGCTAGACTGAAGTATTAAAGTAGCCAGTTTTTTATTTCATGCTGTTATTTAAGATTTGACAGGAATAAAAAAAGAGATAAAAAAATAAATATATATATATAGAATAAAAGAAAATGAATTGGGAGTGTTGTAGAATTAGTGAATTATTAGTGTAGGCACTGTATAATGGTTATGTTAGAATATTGGATAGCCATGATTCTGATTGATCTCTATCCGATTGGATCATATGTTGGGTCCATACTTGTGTAATATTATTGGAGTTGCACGATTTCCAGTTGGTACTGAGTGTGTTGTACAGTTTCGGAACTAAGAACATGTAGAATCTTTGATAAAATGTCGTTGTTGCTCTCGAAACTGGCGGGTAGATGTTCGTTGTTTGTCTTGTGTTGTGTCCATGATTTATTGCTTGGGGTGAGTTGTTGTTAGCATGGAAAAATTGGACGAGTCTCAACATAAAGATTTGTCTAATGTCTAGGCCATTGTACTCTTAAATATAAGATCTGATGGATATAAAGGATATAAAAGAGTTTAAAAAGAAACTAAATGAACACTTCAAAAACACATAATCGGACAATCAACAATATTACAGAATACTTCAGAAGCACACAAATGGACAATGAATAGAATATGTAAGGTATTATACAAATTATTGTAGTGTAACTCCCTCTACAAGCATAAGAGCTGGTCTCCTTTTTGGAGAGGTAAGCGCAAGAAAAAAATGTAAAATACTTTATTCACGCTATAAAAAAATTGTAAAAAATGTCAAATAAAATAAATAAATCTAAAGGGACGACCATTTATTACCTTGAGACCTCGCATATAAATGTTTATAATATCCACATTTAATCAAGTGTCATCATATAAATAATGAGAATGCAGCACAAAAGATAATTTTTCAAAAATAAAGCATATTTCCTAGCATCGAGAGGGCGTCGTTGCTATTCTTCGAAAACAAAAATTCGTATTATATGTGACGTAAATCGAATTCGTCATCAGGTGACATTGTCACAAAACACTTGTATGATATTTATTATCGAAGCTGTTTATTTGATCGTTATTCTAAGAACAATATTGAATTATTTGATTAAAGGCATCATATTCCATTACAGGATAGTAAATAAAATATCATTAACGTCGTAACCAATTTATTGCTGGACAAAAAAAACCTCCCCATGTCTGTCACTTATGGCCCGTGTACATGGATTGAGACACGGTGAGATACATCTCGAAGATTCAGTCGACATAAATCTCACAACCGTGCACACGTATTAAGATTTCGATCTGGAGATAAACTTGTACGAGTAGATCTCATTAAAATATCATAGAGCTCATTGTTTGCGTTAAAATCCATTTTCTAGAACCGGCTCTGAGATCCATTTAAAAATGTCCAATGTTTTTTTTTAGCCTTACTATTCTATCAGTCGTTCTCCACTTGACATTTTCTTCTGAACAACGATAGACAAATACCGCTAATTAGTAACAGAATATTTATTCGTTATGAATTACTAATATTTTAAAATTAATTCTAAACCAGCGCACATTTAAGTTTGCATGGCTTTACAAGATAAATTATTAAAACAGTTATATTAAATATATTATGCTTTTGCAATAATTTTTTTTTAAAAATATATTTTGGATAACGAAGGACACCTAAAAAGGTTTTTGATTGAGAATTGTGTTGGTTAACTTGTGTCATCTTCTTTCCCTCAACTCGCCACATTTAATCTATATAATAGTAGATTTTTTGAACGCTAATGATATTGACTTGTAATATAATATTTCCTATTCTATAATATTATTGTACTTTTTTCTATAAAATATAGTTTTCAACTTAATTAATGGCACAAATCACTTTTTAAAGGTGGATTGCCTATTTAAAAGAAAAAGAAGAAACGACGGGCGACGCATACGTCGAGAATAAAATAAGATAAACAGACTTCAAATACAACAAATTCACAATTTAAGCCCTGTAATTACCCCATACTTCCATATATTTTTCATTAAATATAATAAAAAATAGTTTTGTCTCTATGAGATATCTGATATTTGATTGATATTATACATCAACAACACTGCAACCCAATATCAATAATATGACAAAGATTGAAATTCTAAAATTTACTCACAAGCATGCTGATGGCGAAAGAAAAGACAGGGTCATTAAATTATGTACCTAAAACGTTTGAAAACCATTGACACTACAGAAAAGCATCGATCCTTCTAGAATAAAAACAGGATACTCGCGATTAATTTGTAATGCATTAAAGTTATATAAAGACTTGCCACAATATACTAACTAGAGAACTTAACATTGAGAGATTTAAAAAAATATGACAAACACGTATGTTATTAAGGAGAACACATTCTTATTGTGAAGTTGTAATTATTCAGAACATAGATCTGTGATATTTTAAATACAAATTAAATGTATTAATTAGAAAGATGTACATTTAAAATCAATTTTATCGAAAAATATTGTTGTTGCGCCACCGGGATTCGAACTTGCATATCTTTTCTAATCCGGGGAAGATGCACTACTAACTATGCTACAGCGACAGTATTTTAGACGACAAATTTCAAATTAATGGAACGATTGATGTATTTAGGTTTGAAAAGCTGACGTCAAAAATACTATCGCTGTAGCATAGTTGGTAATGCACCTTCCCCGGATTGGAAAAAAGGTGCAGATTCGAATCCCGATAGCGCAACAATATTTTTCGATAAAATTGTTTTTATATGTATATCTTTATAATTAGTATTTAAAATTTCTAAATGTGAATATTATTTACATAGGCCGATAGGCCAATAAAAATCGTCAAAATCCTCCTTAGTTTGATAAGTATGACCGGGGACTTCAGATTCAAATCCCGGCGAGGATACATATCTATGTCATGAAGTTTTTGTAATGTGTTTTATTAAAATAATTAAACCTTACGATCTTTGTAACGTTAAAAAAATAAAATAATAATTATACTTTTAAAATCAGCAATGTTATCTTTGTGGTTAAGATTCATATTTTTATTTATTATCTTTGTTTTATTAACCACTAAAATGAGTTTAATAAAACAAAGATAATAAATAAAAAATAAAAAAATAATAATTTAACATCGCTCCATCTTGCGATATCGCGCTACAAGCCAACTTTTTCCAGACGTTATCTATAATGCTCAATCCAATTATGGAGAGTTTTAACGTTTGGCGGGAGTGCCGCGGTTATTGAGAGGAAATTATGTTTTAAGGTTAGAATCTGTCGCGGGCGCAGTCACCGGGCGTGACCCCAGCCGCGCGCGGCTCGTTAGAGTCACGGAGGAAAAAATTACAGCGGGAAAATTCGAAAATTCAGTTCGGATAATTTCCAATGTGGATCCGTGTCTCCATGAGCCGTCAATATTACTGCACATTATTAATATTTTGTGCAAATTGTATTTTAATGACGTCATCCAAACACCGCGGGAACACTTTACAACTTTAACATAGACAGAAGTCTAGCAAAGTAGCCAGGAGGAGGCTAAATCCGTCGCAGGTGATACCCATCTACAGTTTATTTGTATTATCTTGTTATATTACTGTATAAATATGTCAGTGTCTATATTATAACACGCTTGCATTTATTTAATTTATTTCTTTTCATTATTGATTTGATTTTAAATATCTCGGCACTACACACCCCTCCCTCCCCCCGCAGCCGCAAAAATGTGTCGTACTAAAATAGTCTCGAAAAGTAATCCAACAATTACGTCATACTCGTACCGACGGTGACTACATAATTTATTCAGTACCCAAAACTCACATTTTGACACTTTTTTTCATTTCGCATGTTCGGAAAATTGTGTCTTTTAACGTTTCGACCGATACGTAGGTAAATAAATTATTTGTTTATTTAGTACCTAAACAGCACTAAAAAAAAAATATTCAAAAAATAATGCATACCTGCTACGTAATCGTTTTTGTAATAAATTAAATTTTAAAATTAAAAAAATATATAAATAATAAAAATTAATTTCTTCTTTTCTTCCCAGAGAACTGTACACGTGACATACTTACACGTACGCGATGTTTACACATCACCATGAGAGTGCGAATTGTACTGTGTGGATGGACAATGGGCGACGATAATTATTTTCCTAAATTTGTATTTTTTTTCGCTTAAAGTAACCAGTTAAAATTTATTAAAATACCGAAATATTTGATTTGGTATTACAACCGTAAATAACACTCTTGTACAATAATTTCTTGGCATTATTGTAGGAATGTCATTAATTAATGAATTTCATGTTTCATATAAAAGCAATACAACTGTGTAAATAAACAAAATGAATTAATTTTAACAGTTATTTATTATTACGCGAGTGATTACTCTTGTAGTTGTTTAACCTTTACCATACCATGATATAAAATATCCATGTGCAGCCGTGCTGTCAACTCGTGTCACCGTAAGAAATTTTTAACATTTTAAATGTGAAGAAAGCATTTATTAGTTTAAATGGCAATAATATTATTAATCCTACAAACTTACTCTAAATATTGAGTATTAATTACGAAAATGGTATCAATATCCTAATATAATTCGGAGCATTCATCAAGTCTTATACAATACCTTATTTCTTATCTCTCTTCATTAAATTAGTGTAAAAGAGAGATCATATATTCATCTTTGTGTTATTATTTTTATAGTGAAATTAATGTACCATCTCTATTTGTCATACCATAAATGCCATTTTTTCCAGCATATTAATTTTACAACTGACTGAATGGAAAAATAATTATTTTTGTAGGATTCGCTTTACACAACTAGCTTTTCACTAGTCTTAAGCATAAAATTTTTCCTTAGAATTAACTAAATTGTATTGCGTATATTAACCGAAATATTACAGTTTTGATTGGGGCGGTAGACCTGTGTTACTGCATGGTTTTGGAAGGGTTAATAAATCTATAAGTTAGGGGTTAGACAATTCTGGGTATTTGTTATTGTGATCAGATAAAATAATAAATTACGCAATTACAAGGTTTCTATTGAAATCTTAATGCTGACTAAGGAACCGTGGAAGGAGTCAGAATGCAAGATCTCTCTAAGAAAGCAGTACTTGTGTGCTCTAAGCACAATTTTTTTATGTTATATATCAATATTAAAAATAATAATTACTTAGTTATTTAATTAACAATAAAAGGTAATTAATTGTGTATTATCACTATTATTTTTGGGAAGTTTTTCAACTTATTAACTAAAGGAGCTAAAATATTTTATAATATAAAATAATACCACGTTTAAAGTGTATTGGAATGCGAATGGAAGCGGACATGACTGTATTCAAGTCCACTTCAAAGACACACTTGTGTTTTCTTGCAACAAGTCTGTTAAAGCGAAGACGTGTATTCAAACCACCGCGCGGTGCGAGACTTGCGTTTAGTTCGTGCACGTATGGGACAGATTTTGCGAAATAACACATGCCCAGCTTTATTTGCCAATTTTAAATCCTTCCGCTAGTTATGCGGTTTTAATTAACAGGTTAACATGAAAACTAAATCATTTTAGGGTAGGTATATCAAATAAATATTTATTTTGCAAAGATTATAGTTATGCACACATTTTTTTATTGTATAGAGAATAGTAGCTGCCCCGTGCCTAGCCTCAGGCTGAAGACCTTGGAAGAGGCCTGTATCCAGTTTGTCTAGGACAAACATTGACACAACATATTACACAATTGAATATAAAATAAGAAGAAATGAAATTAATGTTGGTAATGCCTCCCCTTTAGAAGCCTCCAGTAATAATGCGTTTATCGACGAAGTAATATCATTTTACGATCAGGGAATCAAGGAATTCGCATTTTCGCTCGTTATGATTTTCACCCGAGTTGCGCAAACTTTTTCTTTCATGAATAACTAACAGCCTTCATTACTACAGAACGGTATCACTTCCCGCCGAAATCACGTTTACCCACCGGAGGCTGCCGGGGTGTAGGGGGATGAAAATTGAGACAGATTTCAAACAGTTACAATGCAATAACTGACGAAACTAATTTGTACGATTTTTTTTTTGTACAGCGTGTCATTACTATGTGATTTGCCATGTATAAGAATGTTGTTGGAAAAATCGGCATATCATAACCGGTAGACCTATATTCCAATTAATATACATTTTATTCATGTACACGACTATCGTTGTGTGGAAACATCCGTTTGCTCATCATATTCACAGAATCGAAACCGTTCAACATGATAAATACGTGGTAAATTATATCTGTCATGGGCGTGCAATGCATACAAGCAAAAAAAACGGTGCATTTTTTTAAATTCTGGAAAACAAATATAAATTAAATAATTGGATTGACATGAACCTAAATATTATTTCACAATTAGCGCCAACTGTGTACTACTAGATACTTTAATTGCTTAGTTTTAAAAACTACCACGACAACTCACCGCTGTAGGTACACATGGCGCTCTTGTGCATTCGCCGCATTGAACTGTTCTATCTTTAAGCTAGTGAATTACTAA
Organism: Eubasilissa splendida; assembly: GCA_031772225.1. Lineage (NCBI taxonomy): Eukaryota > Metazoa > Arthropoda > Insecta > Trichoptera > Phryganeidae > Eubasilissa > Eubasilissa splendida. Next base: position 6,815,108 of record CM062859.1, read on the forward strand.
AGTCATATAATTGGCTATTTACTGAATTGAAAACTCCGTTCGGTTGATCCATTTTGCTGTTTTTTTTAACATAATAACATTAGAAAGGGTTACAACTGCGTGCAAATCACTGAAGTGTCTACTTCCTCTTTTACTAATTCGCGAATTTTACTATCTTACTGTTTTTAACGTGTTGATTTCATGGCCGTTCTTTGCGTTCCAGGTGCATTTGTTGCATGAATTTGTTTTTGATTTGGAAAAAACAAAAAGCAATTGGCAGAACTATTTCTTACATTAACCTTTAATAAAAATAATAATTTCCTTTAGTTATTACGTGAAGGATTTTCAAATAATAAAATAATCATGTTCAGTCATAGAAAGTGTTCTTAAAAACGTCCATACATTTTTTATATTGATTTTTATATGGGCAAGAATGTATTCTTTTACATTTAAACTTTAAAAATACTATTAATAGTACTCTAAAACTACAAATAAATAAATGGCAGGGTCGTATAAACGACGGATTCATTCGGTCTAAAGACGTTGGTTAAACGAAAGTTTCTAATCCTATGTACAACATATATTGTAGTGCATATATTATATATGATTGTATTGGTATTGGTATTAACGCGGCATCTGATTAAACTATTTACTATCCTTGATGTAATATCATCTCGATACATATTGCAGTAAGTAGGCACCGCATGTGATTAAGCTACGTGTTCTTATCTTCTATCTATCTATATATATATAAAGAAGTGTGTCCGTTGGTTTGTTTGTTTTTTGGATTGATGAAATTTTGCACATTTGACTTTCAAAACAATAGGATGGTCACTATTTTACATGAGATTTATAACCGTGAGAGTGCAAATTGTACTGTTTGGATGGACAATGGTCGAGGATGACTGTTTTCCTAAATTTACATTTTTTTCGCCTAATCTGCGGTCGCCGAAAGTAACCGGTTAAAATTGATTAAAATACTGAAATATTTTACTTGGTATTATAACCGTAAATAACAGTCTTGTACATTAATTTCATGGAATTATTGTAAGGCTGTCATTAATTAATCAATTGTATGTTTCGAAAGAAATATAAAAGCAATACAACTGTGTAAATAAACAAAATGAATTAAATTTAACAGTTATTTATTATTACGCGAGTGATTACTCTTGCAGTTGTTTAACCTTTACCATGCCGTGATATAAAATATCTATATGCAGCCATGCTGTCAACTCGTGTTACCGTAAGAATTTTTTTTTAAGAAGGTCAATGTCTACATGAGATTTTGAAAAATCACCTTCATCCCCCGTTTCCACCCCTTAGAATAAAGCAGAATTTTGGTACTTCTTAATGAAATTTTGCATATTTTATGTTCAAAATAACATGAAAATTACTGTCTATATCTGATTTCGAAACTACCCCATCCCCATCATAGTAGGTAGGCACTACTCTGATTAAACTACTTTCTCTGTTTAATAAATCATCTCAACTCTCCTTAATTTCGTCGTAATGGTCCCCTCTTTTATTAAGACATCTTTTGATTTGTCCATTTAAAGGGACAATTCGTTAATGTGTTACGTGACCCCGGGTGAGAGTTCGACCCTCGACCGAGGCCGCCCGAGGGCGGAGCGTGTCGGGCTTCAGTCTCCAACAATTATCGCTAGCTATCGCACACCGCTAACTAGCGCGCCACTCGCAAATTTGGTTTATTAGTGTGACAAGGAAACTTTTCGTGGCTGCTTTGACAGCCGCCGCGTGGCGCCAGTGTCGCCGGCTCGCTGCTGTCAAAATATTACGTGCTTTCCTCTCTATTACATTTTATTTCAACTATTAAATATATTCAGTGGCGTGCAGTAGGTATAGATTTAGGTTATGCTGTTACCAATGATATTATACAATCATATGTAATACAATACATGTACTTTTGTTTAACCAACGTCTTTGTACAAAATATATCCGTCGTTTATACGATCCTACTATGTATTTATTTATAATTTTAGAGTACTATTAATAGTGTTTTTAAAGTTTAAGTTTTATCGTGAAATAATACTTTCTTATCCACATAAAAAATGTATGAACGTTTTTAAGAACACTTTCTATGACTGAATATGACTAATTTAGTGTTTGACAATCCTTAACGTAATAACTATAGGAAATATATTTTTTATTAAAGGTTAACGTAGGAAATAGTTCTACCAATTGCTTTTTGTTTTTCTCAAATCAAATACCAATCCGTGCACCAAATTTAAAGAACGATCATGAAATCAACAGGTTAAAAATAGTAAGATAGTAAAATTCGCGAATTAGTAAAAGAGGAAGTAGACACGTCAATGATTTGCATGCAGTTGTAACCCTTTTAAATGTTATTCTGTAAAAAACAGCATAGGTAACGATTCCATACAAAACGGATTAACCGAAAGAAATTTTCAATTCAGTAAATAGCTGTTTATATGACTTGAGTAATTCACTAGCTTAAAGATAGAACTGATTAAATTTTCGAGCTCACGATTCATTCTTATTCTGTAAGTTCATACTTATATATATATATCTACCTTATTTTTAGAGAATCTCAAATACCTTTGAGTAAACTAATAGCAGACGCCAGAATTATCAATTCATTTTTATTAAATTTTCGACACATTGATACAACTTTATTATTAGGAGAACACATGATTATTATGAAGTTGTAATTATTCAGAACATGTTCTGAATAATAATGGATAATTTGTATAGCGCCATTTTCGTAAGAACTTTCACCTCAAGGGCAACTTTATTATTAGGAGAACACATTCTTATTGTGAAGTTGTAATTATTCAGAACATAGGTCTGTGAAAAAGATTAGATTTAGGAAAGAGATCCAGTTTCGAATCCCGGTGGCGCAACAACAATATTTTTCGTTAAAATTGATTTTATATGTATATCTTTCTAATTAATATATTTAATTCATATTTAAAATATCACAGACCTATGTTCTGAATAATTACAACTTCACAATAAGAATGTGTTCTCCTAATAATAAAGTTGTATTAATGTGTCCAAAATTTAATAAAAATGAATGCGTCTGCTATCGGTTTATTATAAATGTATTAATATGAAAAAGTGTAACATATAGGTTCGAAAATTTGTCATCAAAAGTACTGTCGCTGTAGCATAGTTGGATAATGGCCGGATTGGAAAGAGAATCCCGGTGGCGCAACAACAATATTTTTCGATAAAATTGATTTTATATGTATATCTTTCTAATTAATACATTTATTTAGTATTTAAGATCAAAATCATTCTTTTTTACTACAACTTATCTTTCAAATATTTACTTAGTTTCATTTTGAATCTATGTAGTATCTCCTCCTTTTTTATGTCTCCTGGCATTTTATTAAAAATCTTCATCGCACTTTACACCATCGATTTTAGATATTTAGCCTTCTTCCTGACTTTACGACGCAACTTTATATCGATTACGTATACATCTGATATAAGATAATGATGCCACTTGCCGCATACCATCATTACCATTTTAAGTATAAAAATATAGCATAAAAATATTAATAATTAATAATTAACACAGAATCTATTTAATAGTTGGCATTTTGTGGAACTCGTTACATTTGGCTTTAAATTCTATGTTACATTAGATATCGATGTAGAGTCGTAGAATCAGATCCAAAATTTTGTCCAAGATTGTTTACTCTTGTTAGTATATGCTATATAAGTAGCGAAATGACATCTTTGAAATATAAAACAAAGCACAAATTCAATAAAATGTATATAATTGTAATTTTAATTGATTAATGCCAGTGAACCAACCATTTAACATATTCTATGCAGAGGTGATATAAAAATGAAGTCATGATTTCACCAAGTCATGATTTCACTATTCTAGTTTGCTAAGAGTTGTACAGAGAATGGTAATATATTATTTGATAGACTCAATTTAAGTCCTGAATATATTAATTAAAAATTATTTTCATGGTACCTTTCTAAAACACATAGTTCTATCACTAATACTTCTACCAATTAATTATGACAAAAAAAAACTAATTGAAAACATGCAAGTTTAAACACATACTCGTAAATCACCGAAATGTGATTGGTCCACTAAAATCAAAAACTAAAAAAAGGAAACGGAAGAGCTTAGGATAATGCAGATTTTTCATTGAAGGAGATTGATCTAGCGAATGCGCAAACCTAAATAATGTTAAATGGAAGAAGTTTCCAGTGAATTTCAACAGAGGCGTCACTGTGCACCGAATTACGAAACAAATCGAAGGGTGATAGAAACTGATTTAATATCTTATAAATATTTTTAATGTATTTTTTTAACTGACAAATAATAATATGAAACCATAATATAAGAAATGTTTAAATGTTAGAAAATATTAAAAATATCATTTAAGAAGATCCAACACTCACTTATATGTTGCATGGCATATTAATTCATGTTAAAATCTGGAAAAATATGTTTTACCATATTAAGCTAATAAAATAGAGGAAACATCGAGAGATGGCTTTCAATTTTTTTTTTCATTTGCTAACATTGAATGATAAAGTAGTAAATAAATAAATAAATAAAATAAAATTAATAACATCATCATCATCTTTTCAGACTCTCAACAACGCGATTCCATCTTTCCGTATCTTGCGCTATTTCAATGACCAATCAAGATACAATCTGTCTTCATTATGTTTTTGTTACCGTTTATCTCATATTAGTCCGGGCTGATCTTAGTATAGTGAGTGAGATTAAGAAAGGATCACTAAGGTGGTTTGGTCATATGGAACGAATGAATGAGGAGAGAATGGTTAGGAAGATATGTGACGCTAGTATTGATTGCACCAGAAATAGAGAATGTCCGCGAAAGACTTGGCACGACCAGCTAAACCGGATACTGGAGGATGATATTGTTAGAAGCTTCAATAATCGGCGAACTTGTATGAGAAGATGTATGAATGTGGATGAGGCGAGAACTGTGTATCAGGACAGAAGAGTATGACGATCTATCCTCTATGCCTACCCCCGCGGGGAAACGGCGTGATGGTAAGTTAGTTAGTTAGTCCGGGGCAACCCTCCAGCTGCAGATACGAGTACGTAAATTGTGCGAGTAAAGACTGGCGTTCTACCCTCTCACCGGCTAGTCAGTGGTGAATACAAGATCCGCGGGTTCTTCACCTCAGAAACACATACCCACCTTATTTTGTCACATTCTGCCTTCATCCTAAACTGGGAAAAATTTATAAGTAAATACCTGAAGGTGATAAATTAAAAGGTGTTATACATTATGAAAATGGCATCTAATCATAAAAGAAACATGAACAAAGGAAATAAAATAAAGATACAATCATCAATAATAAATCCTCATTTCGTCGGGACGGGCGCGAGTTTGACCTTCCACGATGCAGGCAGGTGACGATAAGATGTTCCATTAGATGGCATCACTCCAGTCCATGCCCATCCGAGCAACCCATGTCCTTGAATTGTCATCGCAGATGATCCTCAGCATCCAGGTCGACGTAATTGGATTCGTAAGCGGAATTGTAGAAAATCACATCACATCAAAAAATGTGGCCTACGGTGAGAATAACGAAAGCGAAGAAACCAAAGGACGAAACGTATTGGAAGATACCAAAAGGAAACATCTCGCTGCCCTTAAGTTATGTCGGATGGTTCACAGTCACATGTTAGAATCGCTTATTGTGGCAATCCACCGCGCAAATCTGACAGCTCTGCTCGATGATTTGAAAAATAACCATAGACGGCGACCATTTTTATAACCTTGAAAACGGATTGCGATACCAACGTAAGGACAATTATTTGTGATTTGCATTAAAACAAGTGACGGGGCAATTTCGAACGTGACGCTAATTTGTAATGTCACAATATATATATGGCTTTATTGGCTTGAAATTTACGCACGTATTAGTTCATACACGAATACTCACGCGATTTTGACACAATTACGTTACGAACGACTATGCGGCCGTACCTCGTATTCCGCGCAGCAATTACAAAATTTAAAGGGACCTCCTTGCATTATAAAAATAACATACACACAAAACGTGGTAATAATATATTATGATATAATGTGATAGAGCGAGCGTGTCGTATTGTCTTCTCAAATACAGAGATGGCCCTCGAGGAGTTGCAGGAAAGCCAATATCATCTTGGTTAATGAGTAAAGCTCGTGGGAATAAGGGTTTCAAGTGACGATTGCGGGCGACAACAAAGGCTTCGTATGTGGTCGATGGGTGGCTGTGTGGAGTGGTTGCCGTGTTCCAGGTAGTCGGGTTCGATGCTCGCCTGAGACAATATTGTGCCTCTTCATAGTCTTGATAAAAGCTGTCTTCTATACACACCAATCAACATTATAATATCCTTAAAATAATGAATTGTACGGTAACTTACCTATTAAAAAAAGATTAATTTTAAATGATTACACATTTCTATTTTTACTAACATAACATAGTTCCGGAATTATTAAAACCACAGACTATTTAGTAAATGAATATACATTATATGAAATGTATATATAGGAGAGGGGTTTGGAACATTATTTAAGGGGCGAGGGGCATTCTACACGCACCAAGGAAACATTAATCCGATGGATTATGACACATTTATTCAACAGTAAAAGTATTTACTCTTCGAAAATTAAACCTTTATGTAAACAAGATGTATTTTTTACATTAATACATATTATATGTTCCGATCGAGTCACATTAAAAAAAAAAGTCGCGGAGCTCTTTGATTGCGCGTGTGGCACCAAAGTGATCACGCGGGTGCCACTAAAATGAAAATTTTGGGTCAAGGAATTTGCGTTAGTTCATGTCTATCTATTTGGTGGTCTGTGGATTAAAACTGGTTTTTCACACAACATAACGGTTACATTTTTTTGATAGTGGAATTCCACTCTAAAACTTCACAAATAAAAAAAATATTTAATTAAAAATTTGTTAATTATGTAATATCATATATGTAAGATGTTGTGTGTTCAAAAAGTTTCATTTACCAAAGCTACCGAGGGTGTAAAAGGTAGAAGAAGAACAACAGTTAACATATAAATACATATAGTATATAAATACCTATTCAAGTAAACGTTAAAAAAATAATAAAGATCCAAACAACAATTGAACCGAATTGATAAATCGGTTGAAAATTATTGACAAGCCTTATTTTTATTAAATAAATACGTATCACGTCAATATCCTCACTATTTTTAAACTAAGCTTAACGCTTGTGTTATGAAAATAGGTCCAACTTGCTAGTCTCGAACTCCCGATCACTTGGCAAGTGTCTTAATCACTTGACGAACACGAAATATAAATTACTATACTAGTTAGTTATAAAAATAACACCCTTCTCTCTTCTAAAAATATCTCAAATTGATTTTGTCTCGTCATATATATTTATAATATCTTTTAACCCTTCCCTAGCCATGCAGTAACATAGGTCTACCGAGCCAATTAAATCGTATTTCTATAAATATGCACAATGTAAAACTTACATTTTACCTAGTCCTAAAAAACTCATTTTCACTTATAAATGAGTAGTTGAAAACCAATTATGTAAAGCGAATCATAATAAAAAGAATCATTTTTGAATTCAATGCTATATAAAATTGTTGCTTTGCATGCTATCTACGTTAAAAATACCACTTTTACCACGTGAAAAAGATCACACATTAATTTTAATGTTAAGAGATATAGATGAAGATCATGTCAGATGGGTCTTTTGACGAATGCGTTACAAGAATAATGTTTGAGAATAAAATGAACGTTTTTAATTACTATATTTATTATTTCTTATTATTATTATAGTAACTGTGACATTAACTATTTTAAAGCCATTTAAGCTTGTAAAAGCATTTTATTCCAATTTAAAGTGTTTAAAAAAACTTAAATTTCTTGCAGTAACACGAGTTGACAGCATGGCTGCGTAAAGTATTTTTTAGCATGGTATGGTAAAGGTTAAGGCAGATATATTTATTTATTCAAATTATTTTTTTACTTTTCCACCACTGTCCCACCAAGTAAGGACGTATACCAAATAAATCTGATACAATTTAAGAAAATGTATTGCTTATACACAAATCCTTAAAATATCAAATAATATCGTTTTCAATCATAGCAACACATACAAATTCACCGCTATACCGACCCGCAAGTCGTGTCCACAAAATATTATTAAATTGACGTGTACCACTGCTGAGAAATTGTGCTCATAAAGGAAAATGTTATTTAATTTTCTGTAGGTACCTACCTACGTACAGATCTCCCGCGTGTCCAGCGCGGTGCTCCTCAGGCAGCAGTAGCCCTAGGACTTTTATAGCCCTGAATAAAAAATAAATGTTTTTTTTCTTTTTCAAAATAACTAATAAATATATTATTTTAATAATTTTGTCAGCTCGGCAGATTTTTGAGCGGCCTTTGATACCCCTGATACTCCGGGATTTGTTCGTCCAATGATTGACCATTCTCCGAGCGACGTTGCCTTCTCATTATCATTTCATTTTCATGGTGTATTAAGTTTTTTGACCTCTCAGCCATACATACATTGATTAGAAAGATATTCATATAAAATCAATTTGATCGAAAAGTATTGTTGTCGCGCAACCGGGATTCGAACCTGGATCTCTTCCCAATCCGGGCATTATCCAACTATGCTACAGCGACAGAACCCATATGTTACACTATTAAAATTAATATACATCTATCGTTCCATTATTTGAAATGATAATGCACCTTCCCCAGATTGGAAAGAGATCCAGCTTCGAATTCCGGTAGCGCAACAACAATATTTTTCCATAAAATTGATTTTATGTGTATATCTTTCTAATTAATACATTTAATTTGTATTTAAAATATCACAGACCTGTGTTCTAAACAATTACAACTTCACAATAAGAATGTGTTCACCTTAATAACTTTTAGATGCGATGGAAAATCATTTAAAAAAATAGTATTCAGATATCCAAATGCATTTCAACCTAGTTTTGATTCGCGAGCAGTGGCCAATAGGCAGGCTACTTTGCTCGGAGGATGGACAATCGTTAAGCAAACGCAGTCGTGCAGTGGTATCCGAGGGGAATTAAAGACTGACAGACGTAAACTCGTTGGACTGATTGAATCATCAAACATTGCTGGAATGCGTGGTAGCGAATAACAACGTATGAAAAAATAATAAGGCAACTTGAAGTGGATATATAGAAAAATAATCAAAATAAACTGAATGGGTAGAGTTACCAATGAAGATGTTATGGCTCGGATAAACAGAAAAATAAGTTCTTCAATATTAAATATATTAATCAGAAAGATATACACATAAAATCAATTTTATCTAAAAATGTATATCTTTCTAATTAATACATTTAATTCACATTTAAAATATCACAGACCGTCTGTTCTGAACAATTACAACTTGACAATAAGAATGTGTTACTTTGTGGCCTCATTTTATATAAATAATTTGACAAAATTCTTTGTTTAAACCACAATTTAAGGATTATTCAACATGTTTCGATACCAATGGTATCCTTTTCAGGAAACAGTGTATACTAAAAATTCAAGCATAGATTAAAGCAAAAGTATTACGTGGTGAATAAGTAAAAACTAATATGAAAACATTTTTAAAAGATGACTATTTGCAAAGAGGATTTGGTATTTAATATTAATATTTAGCTTGCTATTAACACTTTTTCTTATTTACAGTTATATTAAATAGTCACCTTTTAAATTTGTTTTCATGTTAGTTCTTACTTATTCAACATTTTATACTTTTGTTTTAATCTATGCTTGTATTTTTAATTACAGTATACATTGTTTCCTGAAGAAGATACCACAGGTATCAAAACATGTTGAATAATCAATAAATAGTAGTTTAAATAAATTATTTTGTCTAATTATTTATAGAAAATTAAGTCTCTAAATAATAAAAATCCGAAAACTTCAATATCTCATACATGTGAGGAGACATTCGGAGAAGTATAAAATGTTGCACCTTGTAATGCAGGGAAAGATTGCTGGAAGTGCGGGTCCTGGAAAATGGAGAACATTATAACATGGCCAGTCTACTGTGGAGCTTTTGTGGGCCGCAGCGAATAATGGATGGATAAGGCACGAGAAGAGGAAGTAGACTAATAATGGATATAGAAAAATGGGAGATAATTCATTCAGAAATGGATGTTAATAATGATTATAATGAAATTCACGTACAAAAATGTTGAATATAATATTAAAAAAATATATGGTGGGCGTTCGCAGTTCCCGGTTCCACCCTGGGGGTGCAGCTAAGCGCCCTCCGTCTCATAAGATTAAGTAAAGGACAAGAAGAACGGAAGAAATAATTCTATTGAATTCAATCAATTTTCTGGGATTTTCATTACTGAGAGATCCTTCCCAACCCCTAGCGTATCCAATACCTCAAATCTTGTTTGATTCTGCGGACCGTTTCAATTAATTTTATTACTAGTTTTGTAGTGGATATTTTGTATGAAATTGACAAGATTAATTAATATTATTTTATTTACTAAAAAAATAATAAACCCGGGAGTTAAAAACAAAACCAAAACATAAAATCATGTATTATTATACAAATAATAAGAAAAAACTCTTTATTTAAATCACTATTTGTTAATAAATCAACACGGTCTCTTCTTCAGGATACAATGTAAAGTAAAATAAAAAATACAAGCATAGATAAAAAACAAAACTAGAAATATTAGTTAATGGATAACTATTTTGGAACTATTGTGAAACCAAATTTAAAAGGTTACTATTGTATTTGTAAAAAGAACTATTAATAACAATTGTTTTCCAAATAGTTACATTTTAAATTCGTATTCAAAGTAGTTTCTAATTAATTACCCACCACTTATATTTATAGTTTTGTTTTTTGCTATGCTTGTATTTTTTATTTTAGTATACATTGTATCCTGAGGAAGGGATCATTGGTCTTGAAACATGTTGATTTATCAATTAATAATGATTTAAACAAAGTATTTTTTCTTATTATTCGACTTCAAGTATTCAAACCAAACTATCAAAAATGCGTCACGCACACAAAATCCTCAAAACAATCCGCTAGCTTCATAATATGTATGCTATTCTGTGCATTATACCCATAAGCATTAAAGTGGTTTTTGTACGTTGGATGCTGTTAATTAACGCGTGTACAGTATTCGAAGACCTTGACAGGCGGAACTGAATGCGCGTGCGTGAAAGTCGAATACTTTCAAACTTTGTGGATACGGAACGAATGGTAGAATTCATTGTTGCTAGTTTGTGTGCGTTTACGCGATTCATAGATGTTCGATAGTTGAGAATGTATATGTATTTCGACTCGCTCCGTGCGCGCGTCGTATCTTAGTGTGTATTGTGACTGGTCTCTAAAGGACAAGGCGAATTTATATGTAGCAGTACTGTATTCGGCTAGAAATAAAAAATACAAATCTTTTTGACTCTAGAATACAAGGGATGTAGAGCATCCAAAGCATGTATGAAGATACCGCGCCTGATATATACATATATATTTAAAAAATATATTTATCCTTTCTGATAAGTATACGATATAAGAAATGTTTACTGTCTCCTTAACTAGATTTAAATGATTATTTATAATGTTTTGGTTATTTTTCAATAAATTATGCAAAAATTCTAAAAAAAAATAATTATTTAAACATCTCAAATACTTTTTGACTCTTATGTTTAAATTTCAATAAAAAGAACAAGGTAAATTCTTTACAACTAAGTTTATATATGTCGCAAATGTTAAATTTATCATCTATGTCGGATGAATTTTGGAGAAGTTTCCCTAAATTATTATTTATTTAAATTAACCAACAAACACGTTTTTAAATTATCTTTTTTAATATTTAGTTTTTTTTTTTTGAGAATTATATTTATAATTACTTAGCTGTCAGGACGCCACGCACATTCTAATTCATTAGACGGCGAACCGCAATCAGCAGAAAGTGGTGTATAATTTTAATGACGACATTGGAAACCCTGGCCAGTCGCAAGTCCGGCCAAACAATGCCACCAAATGGCCAATAAATTCACCATTCCGGCTGCCCATAAAACAATGGCGGAGGCTATAATTTATACATCGTCTTGAACACAACGATGACCACCTATCGTAACTGGATAACTACTGTAGAATACAGAAACACATAATATACATTTTGTAATGGTGTGTTTTCACTTGATGTCCAGATGTACCTAACAGGCGCGTCCACCATTTAAAAAAATGTTCAAAAAATATACATATAAAATCAATCTTATCGAAAAATATTGTTGTTGCTACCGGGATTCGAACCTGGATCGAAAACTTCAAAAGGTTTGAAAAAAATCCCTGAAAAAATCGGATTTCTAGTCAGATGCCATAAACGATAGGCGAGTCGCGTGGATATTACCGTATTTATTAAAAAGTACATATTACATGGGCCAAAACATACTTTAGGTACTATTGTATTTTGTATTTTTATTATTTTTCTATTTACACACGTAAAATAATATCCTGAAAATGATCTTCATTTATTTGATTTACATTATAAATGCAAGCTTCGTTTAGATATAAAAATAATCATGGTATGTAAAATATACATAGAAATAATAATAAAAGAGTTATTTAATTTTTAAATAGTCAAGTTACTTTTGAGCCACGGTTTAAAAATAATTTTTAGTGCTTTTAACAAAGATAAAAAAATATTTTTTAATTTGTTAATTTATCTTTTAACTAAGTCGTCCAAGTTTATTATACAAAACGTAAATGTTTTCTGTGGACAAATCTAAATCTTCCTTTATGTACATATTCCGATATAGAAATTTGTTTTCCGTAGCGGTCATATTTTAAGATGTCCGAGACATAATTTGATTTTCCCGCCATCTAGACGATTCCTTCTTTGCCGACCGAGCAATAAATTTTGGATTTACTGCGCGGGACGGCGATAAAAGTTTATCAAGCCGAACAAGCGGAGTATGTTTATCGAAACGAAGGGCATTTTGTATATTGGAACAGGGATTAATTTAATTATTTTATACATCCCGTCCGCAGTGGGCGGACCGAGGGCGACATCTATTGAATAAGAGAAAAGTGATTGGATTGTAGATTGAGAAGTAGACAAGTAGCAAGAGATAATCCGTTTCAGGAAAACGTATCAGCCCTCCACTAATGGCTCGTGTCCACGGATGAGATTTTTATGAGGTACTCAATTCAAGACTCGTCATTCAATCAATTCAATCTCGATTTTTGTAGTCCATCGTATATATACTCAATCGATGTGCCGTTCGTCAGATGGGTGAATGTAAATCTCTTCAGCAGCGGTTAAAGCGGAATAAATTTAATGCCTTCTATGTAGTAAGAAAAACATTTTGTTTAAAACCACTATTATCGATATTAAAATTAAGGAGCACTTGAGATGTCTAAATAGCAACAACTATTCTGAATTCACTAATCATCTATTGGAAACAAACCATTATTTTGATATTAACAAGAGTTTAATTTTTTTACACACAAATACAAGAGGTTTGCAGTTTGATAGATTTGAAATTTTAGAAAAAAAAACAATGTTAAATGTTATGAAAATGAAATATTATAAATAACCAAATCGTTTTTGCAAATAGTCACCCCTTTTAAATTTATATTCATAGTAGTACTTAATTAGTTACCCATCACTTATATTTTTATAGTTTTGTTTTTATCTACGGTTGTATTTTTATTTTTAGTATACATTGTTTCCCGAAGAAGATACCGTAGGTATCGAAACATATTGATGTATTAATAAATAGTGGTTTTAAACAAAGTGTTCTTTTTACTATTTAGGAATAGGTATAATATGTTACCACAAAGTAATTTTGCAAATATTGGAGAAGTTAATGCCTTCTGTTTGTCTAACTGTCAGAATAAATAGTAGTAGATATCTATGGTTCTAGATGACGTTTGTGCACATGTATCGATTATCGTTGTCAAATCGAATATTGTGTTCACGTGATTAGATTTTTATCGCTTTCTAATAATAACAAGCTGATGTCTCTTAGATCAATGTCAAACGAATCAAAATAAAAATATAATGGTGAGATTTATCTCATCATATTTCATTCCGTGGACAAGGGCCTTAACTGTGTATACACTTCTTCTTCTTCTTTTTTATTATAGCTACTTTAATTTTTTTAGACGCTAGTAGTATATAAGCAACCCATACAGAGCACCGATGGATAGTACTGCCAGTGGCGTTGTACTGGATACGAAACCCGCTCGTGTCACTTTCAACTGATTTATATCACTTTAAAGAGATTGGCATGTTTACAAGTTTTTTATTTATTTTATCGAGGGTAAACATACAAAAATAAAATAATGTAATACATTTGTTACAAATATATAATATTATTTTTTGAGTGGGATGCAGTAGGTATCCACCTCAGCCTTGTCCCGGCTACATTGCTAGACTGCCGCCTGTGTTAAAGTATTTTTGGATGATGATGTCATTTTATTAAAATAAATTATTTATAAATACACTATCAAATATTTAATGAATGTGATAAAAATCTTAAAGTGGATTATTTATGCATTATGATAGATATATGTGTGAATTTAACTAGTAATATTAGACAGAGTTGCTCCCGATTGATCTATATCCAAATGGATTGAGTCTGTAGAGGCCCTGCTCGCGCCTTACAGATATGACTGTTTAACCGAGCACTTTATAGCAATTCCTCGCCACTTAGTACCGACCGAAAATCTAGACGACAATACATCGCAATACAACCGGTTCGAGAAGCCAGCTGAAGCGATCAATTTTCCCCTGGCGGCCTTCTCGGAACCACCTTCAGTGAGCATCGCTAGTCACTAACATTAATATGTAATTTAACCTTGAAACAGTGTAAATTCATTTGTGCGTCAAATCTACAATAAACACCGATCGTTTGTAAGTCCTGTTTTATTTCATCAACCTGCTCTAACACCAGCACCAATACTCAATCACGTTTGGCAACATTTATTTACACAGCGACATTCACATACAAACGTGAGATCTGAGAAGTTAGGGTGCTCAGACTCATTCTTATTATGAAGTTGTAATTATTCAGAACATAGGTCTGTGATGTTTTATATATGTTTATATGTATATATTTATAATTAATACATTAAATTAGTATTTAAAACATCACAGACCTATGTTCTGAATAATTACAACTTCACAATAAGAATGTGTTCTCCTTAATAATATAAGTTGTATCGGTGTGTCCAAAATTTAATAAAAATGAATTGATAATTCTGACGTCTGCAGTCGGTTTACTCAAAGCTATTCGAGATTCCGTAAAAACAATATAGATGGCTTGCAAATAATGGAACGACAGATGTATTCATTTGAAAAAGTGTAACATATAGGTTCGAAAATTTGTCATGAAAAATACTGGCGCTATAACACAATTGGTAGTGTACTTCCCCGGATTGGAAATAGAGATCCAGGTTCGAATCCCGGTAGCGCAAAAACAATATTTTTCGACAAAATTGATTTCATATGTATTCCTTATTAATTAATACATTTAATTTGCATTAAAAACATCACAGACTTATGTTCTGAATAATTACAACTTCACAATAAGAATGTGTTCTCCTTAATAATGAAGTTGTTTGTTGTCTTATTTGTAAAATATATTAAAAAGGTCACATATCCATTTAAATTGAATTCAAATAAATTAGTCACTTCACTCCAATATCAGTTGCTTTCAAAATTTGCCTACAAAAAAGCGTTAGTTCAGTGTTACAGACAGAGGTTTATTATTATTAATTAACATCACAGTGTCACATAATTCTATAATTTATCTAAAAGCCTAATAATGTGCCACTACCAAAGTTACACAGATTTAATTATAAATGTAGTAGTAATATTGACTTCTTCAATATTAGTATATATTCAATTAATTTAAAAAAATATTATCTTATCTTGACGAAGATACAGTGGTATCGAAACCGACGGATGTTAAATTAATCAAAATGTTAGTTATTTTGAAAATTATTAAATTATTGATTATGTTCAACCATAAAGTTAATGCCATTAACATAGCAATATCAGTGTGAATAACTTAAAATAATTCAGGATAATAAAATATTTATAATTAATACATTAAATTGGTATTTTTATATTAATGAACAATTTATAATAATGTTAGGCGGCTTCTATATTCCATATTTCACAATTCATAATTACGCTGACCCTTTCCCCCCCCCCAAACTTATGAAATCATTTTTTAGAAGCTGCTTTAAATGTGTTGTATAGATTCGGAGCTGAAAGTATAGAAAAGCGTTTGAAGTAGAAAAAGAAGGAGGAAATAAAATGTCACGACTATTAAACAGTTAGGTAAGTGTTCTCGTGTTGAATTGTAACGTATTAAAAAGCAGTTACACGAGCGGTAAAATATTTAACAATTGAACGTTACATTTGTCGTGTGAACCATAAACAATAACATCATTATATATTTTCCCGCCAACATTGAAATTACAGCTCTGTAATGTGTCACTCCGCCATTGTTTTCACAGCGCCACGATAATTTTCTAGAACTTTCCTAATGGTAAATATATAATTAAATGTGAGATTTAAACAATAATTTCACGCCGGTGAAAATTCAACGCGAATTATTATAATTTAAGTTCAAAGATGTTTTCTTATCATATAAATAAAATCCTAATGTCTCTCTGTTCGTCACAAATGAAAATTATATATTTCATTGAAGAGACGTGTCAGATTCATTTGAAAGTGTATTTAAGATCTTTTGGTTCTGAAGGTGCGTTTTTTTCAAACGAGTAAACAAAGAAATCTATAGTCACATATATGAAAAAAATGGAACCTTGCAATTTAAATTAAAAATTAATTTTTATGTAGGTAAAAATGCATAAATTCGCATTTCTGCTGCAAATTAAATTCTTCCTGTTCTTTAGAGACTAGTCATAAACACATACTACGACACGGCGCCCGCACGGAGCGAGTCGAAATACGTATGCATTCTCATCTTTCGTACATCTGTGAATCGTGTAAACACACAGATACCAGCAACAGTGGATTCTATCATTCGTTCTGATATTGATGATTAATAATCGGTTTTTCAGCATTATCCACACATTATCAGACATACTAAATATGATAAGGTATTTAAAAAAAATACAAAATCATTTTAAGAGAATATTAGATTTATATAATATGTTACAAGTATAATATGCTTTTTTGAGGTTGAGAAATTAGTAATTAGAAATACTGTTAATAATAGAAAAAAGTTGTGTTACAGCTTAACAATTGAGGAGAGTGAAGATGATATTAAAACTATCGTATAAGTACAAAAGCGTATCGTATGCTCATTGATGTTTGATTACGAAACACGTGACAATTTTCGGCGTTCGAAAGCGAATATAAGCCTGTTAGAAGCTTCAATAATCGGCGAGCTTGTATGAAGAGATGTATGAATGTGGATGAGGCGAGAATTGTGTGTGGGAAGTTAGTTAGTTAAAAAGCGAATAGTGATAATTTGGTTTAATATAAGCATGTATTGCACTTTCTAAGGACTATTAATCGTGTAAAATACAATTTCGCTTGTTATATATCAGTTTTCTTTCAAAATTTCCCACAAAAAGATATCATCAGACATAAAATTAGTATTTTTATCGTATCGAATATACAGAAAAATCAATTTATCGAAAAACTATTTTGATTGCTACCAGGATAGATACGAACTCGGAACTTTTACTATCCGGAGAAACGCGTTAACATTTCACCATATCTAGCCGATACATTTTCAACAAATTTTGATTATGTACATCTATTATCACTTCTTTAAAATAGATTTTTTACTGTATATCTTTCTAATTGATCAATTTAATTTGTATTAAAAAATATTACAGAATTACGTTCTGAAGTTGCAACTTTACAACAAAAAGTGTGTTTTCGTTAAAAATAATTATGTTCTATTTTGATATTTTGAAGAGGACCGTTTACCACTGTCCTCATAGTGGCATCTCCCTTGCTGGAATTGTTCAAAAATCTGATAATAACTCACGTAGGTACATATTTTAATGATCCAATTACGTCTTGTTCTCTCACAGTGACGCGAGGAAGAGCAGAGAATGTATTTCATTCACATGTCAGTTGCCAGACCACGCCGGGAGCCTGTCCATCCACGTCAGAGTTGTTTGTTGTGGTATTGTTGACTTTCTCAAGCCATGTGAACGCAAAATGAAGACCGTCGAAATGAATTTTTGTTGCATTTTGTCAGGAATTGCTTCATCACTTCCCGCTATTTAACTTCATAATAATAATAACAATTGTTATTATTATGGCGGTCCAATAAGACTTGCAGGTGCGTGGATATAAGAGTAATATAATTCATCAAAATAAAGGGTGTCCAGCGGAAAATTTTCAAGTTTAATAAAATATTTAAAAAACTACAATGTCATTCTCATATGGAGTTTAACGATGCGGATTTTACGTTTTATAAACAATATCGTCTAAACACCGTATATTTCTCTCAAGACACTCGTGCAATCGGTCTCTTAAATTTGCAAACACGCGAGAGCAAAGCGTTGATTCAATGACAGCAAGTTCACATCGGATATTTTCTTGTAGGGCCCGAATTGTTCGAGGATTGTTGCTGTAAACTATCGACTTAAGGTATCCCCGCAAAAAAAGTCGCACGGTGTACGGTCCGGTGATCGAGGTGCCCAGGGTATGTCTCCGTACTTGCTCATTAATTTATTGGGAAAAATTCCCCTCAGCTTTTCCATTGAAGCTTCCAAAAGGGAAGATAGCTCGGAGAAGCTTGTTGTGGTGGGTCACGTCAAAGGACAAAGAGTAAGAGGAAGATCCTCCATCCGTTGGACCGACGACCAAGAGGAATAGGTAACAGGTATATCTCTGGTGACATCCCTAAGATCTAGTCATAAGTCATAATCTAAGCATAGTCGAGAAAGCGGGAGTTCATGGAGTTCACAATCCTCAGTAATAAGGGACCGACGAAGATGATGGTCTCTACAAAGATACTAGATACCCGTAACATGTTTTTATAAATAATGTTTTTTTAGAGGTTTGTTTTTTTAATTGGCAACACTTTTTTCAGCGACAGCCAATTTGACAGCTGACAGTTGATTTGTGCTCAGTTTGGTTTGCCATTTCACCATGAGTAGACTTATATTTCTCTTATGATTACCCTAAGATCTGCAAGATACGGAGGTTTGTTATATTATTATATGCACCAGTAATAAATAAAGAATTTATACACTTTATACAATAGATTACTATAGACGTGGATCTACAGAAGAATGCTCAAAATAAGCTGAATGAATAGAGTTACGAGTGAAGATGTTATGGTTCGGATGAATAAAGAAAAATAAGTACCTTTAAAATAATAAAAATCCTAAAACATCAATATCTCGAACATGTAATGAGACATCCGGAGAAGTACGAGATCTTGAACATCGTAATGCAGGGAAAAATTTCTGAAAGTCGAGACCCTGGAAGAAGGAGAACATCATGACTGAAGAACCTGAGGCAATGGTTTGGTCAGTCTACTGTAGAGATGCACCGGGCCACAGTGAACAAAGTGATGATAGGCAACGTCCGAAAAACGGATAGGGCACAAAGAGAAGAAAATATAATCACGCCGTTTCCCCGCGGGGGTAGGCAGAGAGAATAGAGCGCCACGCTCTTCTGTCCTGACACACAATTCTCGCCTCTAACTGGACCATTCTCCGGTATCTCGTTTACCCGGTCGTGCCAAATCTTCCGCGAGCGTCCTCCATTTCTTGCGTAATGTATCTTTTTTTACCATTCTCTCATTATTCATCCGTTCCATATGACTAAACCACCTAAGTGATCTTTTCTTAATTTTACTCACTATATCTGCGATAGATACTTACTTTTAAAATATAAACAGACTAAATGATACTGATTTGATCAGGGAATGTTAAATTTTAAAATATAACAAGCAGCTCACGCGAGCCTTCCCTATCTCCCTTCAGTCCACCCCTGAACCCTGAATATTACGTAGGTACGTGAAAGAAGCCTACTGATAAGTGGAAACGAGCCAAGATCGCACAACTTGGAAACCACGACCGAAGAAAGCCGACCACAAGTAAATATGGAAAGATGCAAAGAAGAAATAGAAGTGAACAGACATGTTCTTTTGAAGAAATGCGAACAAAATCTTAAATTTTTTTTACAAGAATACCGACATAGGAAATTGAACAAAGCGCTACAGCTATACAAACATTACGATTAACAACGTGTAAGGAAATAGAGGACACCCATACCGTAAAGGATTTCTCTTTTTTGTTTTTTTTTTTCATTTGATTTTCTCTAATCGCACGTCATCCCCGATGATGGAGCATCAGTATGAGTTATCCTGATCCACAGTTCTTAGAAGGAACCATAGTTCGTGGAAGAGGACTTACTTTTCGATATGTCCGTCATAGAAGTCATCCGCGTGAATGAGTGCTTTCAATATTTTGCGCTACATTCATTAGACTGCGAGTATTGAAGCGTTTTTGAACCATGGTCAAGAGACGTTGCACGATCAGTTATTCCCGCTGGATAGAGCTGATTATACCTACTTTCATTATACAAACATTACTTTGTTTTAAACTACGTCCTTATTTAAATACACTAAGGGAAGAAATCTCTTTTTGTTATTGATTAGAATTTATATTTGATCATTTATTAAATGATTATCTGGTATTCTAAATCTGTAGTTTTGAATGAATTGTGGTTATCAAAAATATTTTAATAACAAAACACTGATAAATCAAAATCTGAAACCTATAAATAAGTTTTATATTAAATTTTTATCATCAACATCATTTCTGGTTCTACGACACGGGCTCTTCAAAAATTTACCTCCAACAGTCTCTGCTGGCCTGCTTCAAGCCAAATGCTAACGCCAAGAACGGATAGGTCTTTATTTATAATGTCCTGCCATCATATTTTGGGTCTAAATATTTTTCGTCTTCCTTTAGATTTATCATTGAGAAATTACTTCGGGAGTCATTCATACGCTCTTACTTCATCGAAGTTCCTTAATTTTATGAAATTTGTGACTTTCGGATCATGTGCAGTTTCATCTGAAAGTTTTTGGTAATAATGCCTACGTTATATTCCATTTTCTTTGATAGCTCTGAAAATTCTGCTTAGGATTCTTCTTGCTTGTTTCATTTATCTTTGTTAAGAGTCCAGGCTTTCATTGATTTTGAACTATTTTAATCTGGACTTCATTTTCGATCATTGCTATTTTATACCTTGCTATATATAGCGATGATTAGCACTTATTATAAGAGTATTTACATCTTTGTTAATTTTGTTTACGTCTATTGATAGGGATCCTAGACATGTAAATTTATTAACTGTCTCAAAGGAGTCATTTTCGGCAGTAAGTAAACGCAATTGACTACAATTACACATAATACCTGGTCTTTTTTTGATTCACTAAAGTACCATATTTTTTGCTGCTATTTCTATTTATGGTCTAAAATAAATATTCTCAGTAGAATGTTTCACGAGAGTTTACTGAAATCTTGCGATGAGTCGATGACGTCAATAAATTAAGTACATTTTATTGTCTGAATGAAAAACAATGAATCACAAGTAAAGTCATAAAATAATTTTTAATTTAAACACATTTTTTTGTGAAGTTACAATTTCAAAATATGTTCTGTAGTATTTTTAATACAAATTTATAGAAAAAAATCTATTATTTTTTCTGTAAATCTTTCTAACTGGTTCATTTCATTTGTATTATAAAATAATTTACTCACTTTATTTCTACTTTACCTGTACATAAAATAGTTAAAAAATCTGTTAAAACAAATTGATAGTAAATTTCCTTCGTTCGGTATTTAACAATAATTCCAAGCTTTGTCTAAAATTTGTTTGAAATTTTCAAACACCGCCTTTAGAAATAAATGGTAAAAAAACAGCTTTTTAAACATTATCACTGTTTTGGAAGACCGACAAGTGTTGCGGGTAAAAATTCGTAGAAACAGTTGGATGTTATATTACTATATGTTGGTACCTTTATGAAGCGAGTCATCAAATAATCAATGAGAAAAAAAAAGATTTTTTAAATATATAAGTAATAATAATTAATATCACAAATTAATTAATGTACCTGACAGGTACCTAATTAAAACAAACTAAGCACAATGTCCACCTCGATGGACCGACCATAATATGAACGCCACTAGCAGTGGCGTAATTTACAAAATAGAATAAAGGTATTGGGCTCCAATATAAAACAAAAAAGCCACATTGTAGTAGTGATGAGCACAAAATCACGAACCGTGAGTCAATCACTGATATCTTTGAGTCACACTCACTGTCAGTGATTAAATATCTGGGAATATCGTGTATCGTGATTTAATTTTTTTTTTTTGTTAAAATTTTTATTGATTTCCTGACTTATCACTTGAATCAGCGCCATCTACCAGATTTTTCGTAATTTTATCAGCGCCATCTAGTAGATTCTGCCGAAACGTTTTAAGCATATTTGCAGAGAATTTGACCTTTTTTAAAGCATTTTCATTATATTTGTGAAGATATTAAATTAATTATTTATGCTAGGTTTTAATAATATAACGCTCAAAATTATGTTTTATTATTTCGGGTATTGTGATATCGTGTGGCGCATGCGCATTAGTAATAAAACTGTGATCACAGTCACAGTTTTCAATCACTGATATTATCGAATACCAATCACAATCACAGCAGTGAGTCAAGACTAGCATTTTTTCTCATCACTAAATTGTAGGTGTGTTTATTTTACATAAGATATCAGAATATTAAGAACTTTGCAGTATTATTAATTAAATATAATAGTAAGAACAAAATGAGTCTCTTGTTTCCTGTAATATGCACACATACATAAAAAAAAAAGTTTTAGGGATTTATTATATATGTACTATCAACCGGATGCAAAAATTCGCTTCGCAGCGATGATCTTGTTACTGAACCGACCATTCGGTTCTAAATATATAGCGGGATTATACTGTATTCATTGATAATTAAACGTGCTAACGAAAACATATGTGAGAAACACAGACCACCAAATATATAGACTTGTTAGGCGCCCTTGAGGTGAAAGTTCTTACGAAAATGGCGCTATACAAATTATCCATTATTATTCAGAACATGTTCTGAATAATTACAACTTCATAATAATCATGTGTTCTCCTAATAATAAAGTTGTATCAATGTGTCCAAAATTTAATAAAAATGAATTGATAATTCTGGCGTCTGCTATCACATCACTCAAAGGTATTTGAGATTCCGTAAAAATAAAGTAGATGGCTCTTTCAAATAATGGAAATATTAAATGTATGAATATCAAAAAGTGACATATAGTTTCGAAAATTTGTCGTTAAAAATATCGTCGCTGTAGCATATTTGAATAATGCACCTTCCCCGGTTTGGAAAGATATCCAGGTTCGAATCCCGGTGGCGCAACATCAATATTTTTCGATAAAATTGATTTTATATGTATATATTTTTAATATATTTAATTCATATTTATTTTATGTAGACTTGAACTAATGCAAATTTATTGTCCCAATATTTTCATTTTGGTATCACTCACGTGAACACTTCGGTACCACTTACGCAATCAAATAGCTCCGCGACTTTTAAAAAAAATATTGACTCGATTGGAACGAAAATTTAAATGCTGACAATATAATATGCATTATTGTAAAAAATACGTATCGTTTACACAAAGATTTAATTTTCGAAGAGTAAATACTTTTACTGTTGCATAAATGTGTCGTAAACTATCGGATTTATGTTTCCATCAAGAATGTGTGTAGAATGCCCCTCGTTCCGTAACTAATGTTCCAATCCCCTCTCCTACATGTTTACTTTATTTTTTTCGATTCATTTACTGGTATTTCTGGTGGTGGGAAATGATTTAAAAATATTGTATAATTCTATTTCATTTTGTGGTGGATTTAAAAATTGTTTTTGGACCCCAATGCATCGCATTAGTTGCTCTGACGTAGCTACGTCACTGGCTGCAAGCTATCCACTTTCAACGGCTCTCCGAACTGCGGGCTGCGGAGAAAGGTACAGGGAGAAAGATCAGGTCACACCCTTGAAATCACAACCCTCAGGAATGACGGAACCGACTGGAGAAGAAGCAACTAATGATTGGGCACGTATCTAATACTTAACACATTACATTATACGAACCAAGCAATTATTTGCTTATTTATAATTTTTGTGTACCTAATATTCAATTCAAAAAAGGTCTCACGAATTTTCGAATATCTCGTAAGTTATTAAAAATTAAAAATTCGTATAATTTGACGACATGCAAGAAATTGATCAGTGGCGTGGGATATTTTTTTAATGTTTCATCAAATCATTAATTTTAATACGAAACCGTAAATCGGCGTATTAACATCGTATCGTATTATTGCACTTCGTCGCTATCGCTATTGGATCTGTATTTGGATATGTAAGCGTCATTGCCAGTAAGAAAAAAAATCTCTTTTATACCTATATTCAATAACAATACGCATATATAGTATAGTCAATTTAAATGAAGTGTACATTGTTTTTAGGCAAGTACATCGACCATCTGTCATCTCGCACAGTCAATCATCTCTCAAATATATGTTCATAATGTTTACGTTTGTTCAGTAATTATTTATTGTAAACGTGATCTCAGTTTTTTCAAGAATGTCTTTATGTGGAATGACGAAGAATAATTAATTGGATATGTATTATTTAAAATTGATACTTTAGAACACTGTATGTATAATTCTAGGGAGGGCAGTATTCTGCTAGTTTTTAGTTTTAAATGCATTTAACCGATTGTGATTAGGATTTCAGATGTATACAAGGAGAGCGAACTGAAAGATGAATGCTAGCAAATCTCAAGTGATAGTGTGAAAGAAGGATTAAATGTAATGTAATGGTAAATAATGAATGCTTAGAACGAGTTTGTGTGTTTGGGAATTGTGTGTACTAAGGACGGGAATGTTAAGAATGATATAGAGAGGAAGGTGGCTGCGAGAATGTAATTATCGTCCACAGGAATTGTTCACACGAAGTAAGACTAGCGTAGGTCATAATGCAGTTCTGGTAACAACATTATTGTATGGAAGTGAAGACTTGAATTGGCAAAAAGTACCGAAAAAGGGAAATGTACATTGTATTAAGCGTCTTAATGATTATTTGTAAGAATAGGTATATATTTTTATTGTAAAATATTTATTATGTACCCACCTATGTTCTGTGATCAATTTGTTTATGCTATGTACAATCTAAAAATATATTAAATAAATGATCAAATAAACCGAAAATTGGAGTACGGCTCTAACAGAAGAGTGTGACGCTCTATTCTCTATGGGCCGGTTGTGTGATCAGTAGTAACATTTTACTAACGCCCGTAGTAAAAATCCTTTGCGAGTTGTTGATACATCAAATTTACTACTGTCGAAGCGTAGATGGAGGTTTCTATAGGCGCGACAAATAATCACGAAATATGCTTTATTTTATTGAATTAATAAAACAATTTTTAACTTTTTATTATTTAATGATCATTACCGGTTCTGTCACGGCCATCTTTAAAATGATACATTTTCGTCTTACCAGTCTGAAGATGGCCATGACAGGCTTTTAATAAATCATTAAAATCGAATTCACAATGAAATAGAATTAACAGTATCAAAGTTAACTTTATTTTATGCATTATCTATAGATTTTTTCGCTTAGGCGTCACTTTGGTAGTGAATTTTTTTCGTATTATGTGCTAATGCATACATTAATATAATAAACAACGAGATCGTCATCATCGAACGAACTGTCATCACTAAAACAGCGGGATATTGAATGATTAATTGTCGCACACTGCAGCTTTCAAAGTAACAATGTGTCAGATGACTTTTGGAACAGCTGTGAAATGTCCGCCATATTTAACCATCGATTCTCATTTTTACTATCGGATATCGGAGAATAAAATGAGTTTACTACGAGATGTACTTATATATAATATATATATATATATATGTCTGACCTTGCGGGGAAACTGCGCGATGGTGTGTTAGTTAATTGATCTATAATCATTGATTTTTATCTAAATCACTCGGAACATAAATATGAGATAAAATAAATATCTTACAATATTCTGTCAAGATGTTTGTCAAGGCATTTGGACTAGACTCTTGGGACTTGCTGATCCCGAAACGTAGACGATTTTTTTGCTGTTATGCAATACCTACTGTAAAGTAGGTAACGTGATATTTTATTATGTTTTAATAAAAAAAAATCTGTTGAATAGTTGGCACGTATTGGTACGCGTACAATGGACCGTTATTTACTTGGCAGCTAAACAATACCTTTGCAAATTTATTGATTAGTCAGAGTATTGATGTTAAATGCCAACAATAGATTCGAACCCGAGCGGTTTAGTTTTCTGCGTGTCGTTTGTCTTTGATTTCCGCCCCTTTATGGCGCGATTTCGCTAAAATTCTAAAGCGTTTTCAAAAAAATAAATATACAAATCAACTAATTTCTTAGCGGCGTCTCTGACATCTAATTATTTTTGCAAACAACTCTGGATGTGCCCAAATTATTACAATACAACCCCGATACTGACAAATTGTCAAGGGTCAAAATTATAAAATCTTCCCTCGTGACCATTAGTTTTTAAATACTAATTTTATAATTAAACTATTACAGAATGTAAGTTCAAAAAGTTGTTGAATTGAAATAGCGGAATTGTTAACGCATTTTTCTGGATAGAAAAAGGTCCAGGTTCGAATATCGGTAGCAACTAATATTTTTTCGATAAATAGATTTTCTTCGTAAATCATTCTAGTTTATTCATTTAATTTCTATTAAAAATACTACAGAACTATGTTTTGAAAAATTGTAACTTCACAACAGAAATGTGTTCATCTTAAAAAAAAGTGGTAACTATTTTTTAAGAATATTTTAGAGATTTTTCAATACTTATTAGTTCGGGCCAAATTCAGAGCGTTCTAGATAGATCGGTGTATTCATTTTATTAATTAGTACATGTATATCCTTAATTTAATATATTTTAGATTATTTATTTTCACAGTAGTAATAATTCTCTCTCTGTCGATATGCATACAAGCAAAAAAGCTGTGCATTACTGAAAATTCTGGGAAACAAATATCTATTAAATAATTGAATTAACATAAACGGAAACATTATTTTATAATTAGCGCCATCTGTGTACCAGTAGAGACTTTAATCGCTTAGTTCTAAAAAGTACAACGACAACTCACCGCTGTACTCATGGCGCTTTTGTGTGTTCACATTACTCTGCTCTATCTTTAAGCTAGTGAATTACTCAAGTCATATAATTGGCTATTTACTGAATTCCTTTCGGTTGATCCGTTTTGTGTGGAGTCGTTACCTATGCTATTTTTTAACAGAATAACATTAGACAGGCTTTCAACTGCGTGCAAATCATTGAAATGTTTATTTCCTCTTTTACTAATTCGCAAATTTTATTATCTCACTGTTCTTTGCGTTCGAGGTGTATTTGGTGCATGAATTTGTTTTTGATTTGGGAAAAACAATAAAAGAATCATGTTCAGTTATAAAAAGTGTTATTAAAAACGTCCATTATTAGTATTTTACTTTAAAACTTAAACTTTAAAAACAGTACTCTAAAATTACAAATAAATATATGACAGGGTCGTATAAATGACGGATTCATTTTGTCTAAAGACGTTGGTTAAACGAAAGTTTATAATACTATGTATAACATATATTGTAGTAGAAATATTATATATGATTGTATAATATCATTTGTAACAGCGTAACCTAAATCTATACCTACTGCACGCCACTGCTTATTACTGAGCATCGTGATCTTGGGTTGTCTCGGACGTGGTCTATTCAACTTGTTGGAGATTGACCAATCCTATTTCGTCCTGGTAGATTCTCCTTGGTCACTATTGGTAACATAGTAGGAAAGTATAAAACATATAAACATTGTTTAATATCTGAATGCTGCTAATTTGCCTAATAATCAGTGGCGTGCAGTGGGTATAGTTATAATTATTTTATTGTCAAACAGATTCTAAATTTGATGCGAAATAATTTCCATTGTCACATTTGCATTTAACTTGCGTCAAAATTAAAATTGCAAAATATTTCACAACAGAAGCAGCTGCCACAAAAATGGCGTCACCGTGCATAAATCAACCCTGCATTCGAATTGAGAACTAATTCAAATTGCCGGCCAATCAATAGCGACCACACTCCGCCGGGAGCTCGCTAATTGGTCCGACGTTCGCGCCATTAATTAACGGTATCCAGTCACGGCCGTTCTGGAACTTGCATCCAGTTTAATTTTAGAATATCTGAGTGCGTTTTGTTTTAATTGGGAGTTTTTTCATGTTTTATTTCGTCGTTTTGTAGTCTGTTTTAGTTTACGTAGCGCGTTGGCGCGTGACGTGTGTTTGAAAATACAATCCGGGTCTTTTTCATTTTCTATTATTTCAACCTAACTACAATTGAAAAATGTGTCGATCAATTGAAACGCTATCTACTCGTTTAAATTTTTTGCTTTGTTTTTCGTCTGTTGATGAATAAGTTTAACGTTTACCTCGTGTTTTAAATTATAGTTGTTCTAAATTAATTAAAAATCATTAAAACTGTTGAAAACACAATAAATTCTATTAACAAAATCGATAAAAAATATATTTATCTAATTTACTAATATCTAAATAATAAATTTAAATAAAATATATATGTAGGTATATTATGCAGTACATAACTATTAATCTGTAGTAAAGAGAAAAGTTTTTTTGGCACCTCTTCATTCTGTAGAGTGATTTTTTTTATTAATTATAATAATCTAAGTTTTATGTAAAGTTAACAGATTAATTACACTTTAGTGTATTAAAACAACGTGATAAAGTGGGTGATAAGTAATATTCGTGCTTCATAATTGAATTATTTGGAGATGTCATCTGTAGTTGAAGAAGTAGAGAGATAAGCATACTTCGGATAGGTAAATAAATCCTATATATATATATATATCTATAATCTTATATTAATATTCTTAAACGAACTACGCGATTTTAGAAAACTGGCCGTCTTTGAAAGAAGAATACGTTTATTGTAATAAAGTTGTATCAACGTGTCCAAAATTTAATAAAAATGAATTGATAATTCTGGCGTCTGCTATCAGATTACTCAAAGGTATTTGAGATTCCGTAAGAATAAGGTAGATGGCTCTTTCAAATAATGGAACGATTAAATGTATTAATATCAAAAAGGTAACATATAGGTTCAAAAATTTGTTGTAACATAGTTGGATAACGCACCTTCCCCGGTTTGGAAAGAGATCCAGGTTCGAATCCCGGTGGCGCAACAACAATATTTTTCGATAATGTTGATTTTAAATGTATATATTTCTAATTAATATATTTAATTCATATTTAGAATACGTTTAATTTTTAATAAAATCTCATTTTTTTGACACATACATAGATGATATTTGTCGACTAATTGGTGAAATTCTCTAGGTACCATCAAAACACATTTATTTGTGATGAGAAATTTATTATTTATACAAATTAATTTGCAAATTATTTTTATATAGGTAAAACTTGCAGAAATTTTGATATTAGAATTAAGGAGCATTTGAGATGCCTAAATAACCACAACTATTCAGAATTTTCCAATCACCTTTTGGAAACAAACCATTCCTTTGATATTAATAAGGGTTTAGAAATTATACATACAAATACTAGTGGTTTACAGTTAGATAAATTTGAAATTTTAGAAATAAGAAAAAGTGTTAATAGCAAGCTTAATATTATAAATAACCAAATCTTCTTTGCAAATAGTCACCTTTTAAATTTGTTTTTATATTAGTTCTTACTTATTCACCATTTTATATTTTTGTTTTTATCAATGCTTGTTTCCTGAAGATGATACCATAGGTATCGAAACATGTTGAATAATTAATAAATAGTGATTTAAACAAAGTATTTTGTATAATTATTAATATATCAATTTGTTTGAAATTTACTTGGCCAAATTTGTAGATCAGTTAGGAATTGAGACGAGTGGTTTATAAAAAATAGTTTTCTACTGCGTATTTCATGAAGTGTATCAAAATTTCCCGATTTAGGTGGAATGTATGATAAGGATAAGCGATGATCAACCATAAAAGGGTCTGGTCATCGACTGTAGGAAGTATTTGGCGACTCGAACTTCGCTGGATAAATTGAGTTATGAAGAAAACCCCAAAGGGTCCCACCCTATCCCTGAATCGTTTGATTCCACACAACAAAGTAATATTTTACAAAATCTTAAAGCTTGTTTTTAGATTATATTTTTAAAGTAGTTAGTTAAGTTTCGGCAGTTATTTTATGGCTTTCCTTCATTGGTTATACATTTGGTCAATTTTTATTTATTTATTACATACAGTTATTAACATCGTAATACCATCATAGGTTGGTTCCGGTATCATCGTACCAGAGCCATACCTGTATAATTTCACGTGAGACTCGTTATCACATTAAATTCAGAGGGCAGCCAGGGAGAAGCTATAGAAACCACGCACCCCCAAAAGGGGAGGGTAGACGTCACATTTACGTGTTGCAGTCGCAGAAATTCATCCTGTCCAGATCGCAAGAGGTGCGAGGGAGAGCCAGTGGAATGCTCTGTTAGATCTCTTTAGCCACTGCTCAGCCCAGCAACCCCCAACGGGAGACCCACACCTTAATAAATACGCAATAATTATTAAAGCTATCGAATGTTACTTAATATACCTAGGTACTTATATTATGTAACAATATTCAAAATATCAATAGCTGAAAAATGTACTCACCTACCTTAGATTGCAAGAGTGAAGAGTTCCAAGATTGACGTAGAAATAGGTGCTATTCATTTCGCTCCAATTCCATGTTTTAAAACAGAACACTGGATTGAAACTGAAGTTCTCCGCAGTAAATGATGGTACCAAGTAATGAATATTAGGAACAGTCCATCGCAAATCTGCGCACAATTACGGTAAAGGGAAAAAATGTGCACGTTTGAAGTATGAAGGATAATCGTTCACAAAAAATTTGCGTTAAACGTCTAAGAACAGGGAAAGAAAAAAGGAAGAATAATAAGAAGTTAGCCGAGGAAATCCATGATTCATGAGCAGAACGTATGCAGAAGCTTTCGAGAAATGACCGACCTGGCACAGAATAGAAATCGATAGAGAGAGCTACAACATATTGATCAATGACCTATGAGAAAACTTTATCATTACAGTCGTGCATACGTGTGTGTGTAGCTGGGGCGTGCACTGTATACAAGCAAAAAGCGGTGCATTACTAAAAATTCTAGAAAACAAATATAAATTAAATAATCCATGACGATTTTTATTATAATTACGCTAGGGCCAGCCGTGTATGAGTAGAATCTTTAATTGTTTAGTTCTAAAAATTACCACGTGCTGTAGTCGTCTACTGGGTCATGCTTATTTTATTCCTACTAAAATTATTATGCTCTGTTTTAAAGCTATCGTTCTACTCAAGATAAACTCATTTCTCGGACGTTTCCGGGAATTTATTAGGGTGCGGGTCTTTCGCTGGGGGATGCTGGGATGGACGATGCCGAAAAAGCAGTGGCTAGAGAGACCTAACGGAGCGTTCTATTAGCTCTCCCTTACACCTCTTGCAACTTAGACAGGGTGAATTTCTGCCGGACTGTGATAGAGTTCTGCGACAGCGACACATAAATGTGACGTCTACCCTCCCCTTTTGGGGGTACATGATTTCTATAGTTTTTCTCTGGCTGCCTTCTGAATTTAATGTAATAACGAGTCTCACGTCAAATTATACAGGTATGGCTCTATTATGACGAATCGAAATGAGAATAAACAACTCTCAAAACTATTCGGGATAGGGTGTAAATAAATAAACTAAATATTTCCTAAACTCAAAGTTTAGAATAAGGAGATCATCTCATCTGTCAACGCCTATTTTGCACAACAAGACACAAACCACTCTTTAGACGGGATAAAGATGTTGGATCATCAATGGAAAAAGTATACTGATAGTATATTAAAAGGAGATTATGTTGAAAAATACAACTGACTTTGACCGAAAATATTAAATATTCTTGTTTGTCTATTAGGCTCGAATCTTTTCAATGCACCCTCGCAGGCACGTACCTATATTTACTTCAAATATCTATCTTTCTTAAAATCCATAAAAATGGAACGTTAGTTAATAACTGTAAGTATTAAGGAGAACACAGTTATATAGTAGATTGCTTTTAAACATAGATTTGGAAATATTACAGAATACAAATTCGTCGAAAATGTATGCGATTGCTATAGCCAAATCGAAGAACGCGCTTCCCGCATAGGAAGAGGACTAGGTTCGAATCCCATTAGCCATTAAATATTTTTTCGATAGATAGATTTTTTTCTGTATATCTTTTGAGTTGATTTATTTAATTTGTATTAACTATAGGTATATTTATGTTAGAATCACTTTTTCGTTAGTTCATAAACTTTTTGTCTTTTTAGGTTTCTTTCTCAAAAGGAAAGTCTCCAAAGGAATAATATCAAATATCTCTAGAATGAGAATTGGGCATTGCCAGGTAGCCTCACATTTATTCAGATTGAACTTAATAGATTCCCCAATGTGTGAGTGTGGTGCCGAGGAGGAAACCCTTGACCATATCTTTTTTGCCTGTCCATTGCGGATCACAGGTTTTTTTTTACAGTAATCTCGTCAATGGTAATTTTCAACTCCCGGTTAACTTGTGTCATCTTCTTTCCCTTAACGCACAATTTTTTGAACGACAATGGTATTGACTAGTAATATAATATTTCCTATTCCATAATATTATTGTACTTTTTTCTATAAAACAAAGTTTTAACTTGTTTAATGGCACAAATCACTCTTGAAGTGTGGATTGCCTGTTTAAAAGAAGTAGAAGAAGAAGAAGGTATCTTTCTAATTGATACAATTATTAAAATAGCACAGAAGTATGGTCTGAAAAAACTGCAACTTCACAATAAAAATATTTTAATAATTATTTTTTTCCAGAGAGTTTAAGGGTATTCTGGATAATGGCCCGGATTTCCTGGACGATCCCGAAGTTATCTTGGACTGCCCTGACCAAGATCTAAAAACTCTAAGGTGAGTGACCTTTATCTACTTATCATCTATATACTTGTAATAGAGATCAGTATTCAATAATTGTTTTTAGTTAATATTTATACTTAGAGTATTCAGTGGTTTCTTGCAGTTGCGATCGCGGAGCTGCAGTTAATTATTATGGATGATTTGTCGCTACCTATTATTATAAGCACATACTAGGTATCGGTTCTGCATTTTAACCAGAACGGTCCATCACATTGGTGACATTTCTCGAGATCTTGTTCTCTTCTTTCAATTGTTCAATGGTGCCTTCATGTCTGGCAGCGTGGCCCAAATATCTGAGCGTTCAGAGCCGTATAGTTGAGGATAAATGTTTTGTTGCATTTGTTCTGCGAGCTGTCCACGGAGATGTCATGGAAATATTTATGGAATTATGACACATTTCCTATGACCTGTCATACCTGACAATAAGTCGAAAGTGATGGTATTCGAGAAAGAGGAGTCGTGGAAAATATTTGTAGATAATGAATGTTTGGAACAAGTTGATGAGTTTGTGTATTTGGGAAGTATGTTTGATAGAAACGGAGGGAGTTTGATGATAACAAAAGGAGGGTGACTGCAGGGAATAAAGTGAACGGCGCTTTGAATGGAATTATATCTAACGGGAATTTGTCAACCGAGGCAAGGCTAGCGGTGCACAATGGAGTCCTGGTACCGACACTGATGTAAGGAAGTTAGGCTTGGAGCTGGCAGAAGAGAAACGAAATTAGACTGAATACAGTGGAAAGGTGTATATGTGACATCCATTTACGACAGAGTAAAAAATAAAGAAATTAGGAAGGTATATAAAACTGATCTCAGTATAGTGAGTAAGATTAAGAAAGGATCACTTAGGTGGTTTGGTCATACGGAACGGATGAATGAGGATAGAATGGTAAGAAAGATACATGACACAAGTGTTGATGGTACCAGAAGTATAGGACGTCCGCGGAAGACTCAGCACGACCAGGCAAACCAGATAGTGGAAGATGGTCCTGTTAGAAGCCTCAATAATCGTCGAGCTTGTATGAGAAGAATAAATGTGGATGTGGCGAGAATTGTGTGTCAGGACAGAAGGGAAACCGGCGTGATGGTAAGTAAGTAAGTAAGTATGATACATTTCTAGATCGTCTAGTTCATGATTCCTGCCACATCTGTCCATGTCACATAACAACGTGTTGACAGAAGTGTTGAGACGTATTGTCAGCAGTCCGTATCACAAACAAGATCTGCTGTCACTTCAATCACGTGAAAGTGTGCGATTATCGCGATTAACACGCTAAAATTATTTTGTGTAAAATAATAAGAACTATAACTTCCGAATAAAAGTGATAGGTAATGTTTTTCTTAAATATATTAATTAGAAAGATATACATATAAAATGAATTATATCGAAAAATATATATGTTTTTCTTATTATAGACGATATTAGATAAATACCTACAAATTAAATTAATCAACTAGAAAGATCTACTAACGAAAAAATATTTAGTTGCTGATAATAATCACGAGGAATTACTGAATAAAGGTCCTGTATTTTAATAAATATAGTAAGCTTCGGTACCTATATTTATATCGTTATATTTATATTATAGTAATTTTTGTCAAGTTTTGTGGGAAAATATGAAATTTTTTACTATCTACCCATGTTAGGAATACATAAAAAGATGCGATATCTGTCTGTCGAAAAAATATACCTGCCCCCCCATAATTTGTAGCTACCTGAAACTATCTTTTGACGGTGGAATGCTTTACTGATTAACCTATTTTGAATTTATTAGTCAAATTTTTAATTATCAAGGAAATTGTGCTCTGATTAATTGCAGCTTCCAAGATATCATTGTTGGATTTAAAAATGTTTTTTTTTTAAATCTTTAGAATATCGTGATGCTGCATTTGTCGAGATTTAAAAACAATTATTGTTACTGCATTATGTATGAATTTTTGTGAGATCACATTACACATTTCTCTATGTGATACAGAGGATATGTATTTTCTAATTAATTGATATTTCGTATAAATTTACAAAATAAATATACTTAATAATATTATTTATTTAAATAATTAGACAAAGGGCCTAACTGAAGGCCTTGGGATACTCCTAATGGTATTGGTTTAAAAGGAGAGGAGAACAATAATTTTCCATAGCTTTTGATATATTCACGTTCCATCATTAGATTCGTTCTTACAATAAGGTCTATCTATATGAAGATACTTCATACCCATAGTTCAGCTTATAAAAATGGGCTTAGGCTTAGGTTATTTTTATTTAATTGACTGTTCAAATGTAAGAACCCGTTTGTTGCTTTAAGAAAGTTAAATATTAAAAAAAGTTTATTTATTAATGACAATCAACTGCTTTTGTATCTGTACATTCCTATATAAAACTTTATTTGCTTAGACTTTATTTTTCAGTAATTGTTTTCCATAAAATAATAAATTTATTAGAACAGCTGTTTCCAAGTAAAATGGTGCCCCCATATATCGCAAAGTTTATGTCTATTCAATAAACAATATGTTACCGTATCAAACATTGAAAATCAAATATCCTCCCGACGCGATTGATCGAATCTAATCTTTAAGCGCGGTTTCTGCAAGGCTCACAATTCCGCGGCGTAGAGGAAGGGGCGTACCCACGTGGCAGAAATCCGGCCAATAGAGAGAAAGAAATAAATTCCCGTATTGGCCATTAGCTGGCCACGCCCCCCGACCCGGCGGTGGAGGGGGCCGCCCGGCGGGGGCTAATAAGCGTTCGTCAGAAAAAAGGGGTGGGACACGGCGAGTCTCCCCAGACGCGCAACGGCGTAACGCGCACAGTCTGCGGTGCAATTGTGTCGTTTCGGTTTCGATTTTTTTCGCCGGGGAGGTTTAATTTTTGCGCGGCGGGGATTTCTTCGCGGCCGGGGGCGGCGGGGGGCGGCCGGCCGGGTGGGGTCGCGTGGGCGGGCCCGAGCGGCCGCGGGGGTCGCGCTCCGCGCTCCGGAACAGTTGACAGCCGCTGACGATGAATGACGCTCGTGTCGGGCCGCAGGAGACGCGATCCGTGGCGTGCTCTGACGGCGTTGTCGCGAGGGATATTCCAAATTTGAATACTTTTTGAAAAGAGATCGGAACCCGGGTTCGTTTTTCGAATTTGATCAAGTGATAAATGACAGTTGGATAATTTTGACGTCTTTGTTTGCAGTGAGTGTTGTGATCTTTATTTAGATGGAGTTTTTTGTGTTTTTTTTTTCTTAAAAAAACCCACTGAATAGCTTGCTGGTATTAAAATACTTCCCCAATTATCGCACGTAGATAAGTATGTAGAAATAAAAAAAAACTATTTTCTCATACACAATTAAAAACTATAAAAAAAATCCAATTAATTAATTTTTTTACAATAGATGTCCATCTACAAATTAATTTAGACCTCGATTAAAGAAATTAGATTTAATTTAAAATTTAAAAAGAATATTTAAGTACCTACCGATTCGTTAAAAAATGTTAAAAATAATTTTATTATATAAGTAGGCAAATATATATATTAACAATAATTTTAATTGTAGTATCGATCTCGAGTATCTACATAAAAGTTTACAGAACGTAATAATTTTAATTTCAAAATTTGTTCAATGTATCACAAAAACCGTAATAAGGTGTCAGATAAAATTTCCAACAGGTGTTTTTAAACCCTTAAAACAAACGCTAGAGATCTCGGATGATTATAATCAGAAGGCTGGATAATATGAAAGACGTCTCGATTTTTAAGGCAGTGCTTTTTGTCCGAGCGGAACAAAAAAAAACAAGCGGTAGGCCTAAATTGGTCCCGGCACAAATTCGCACAAAAGGTGTTCGCTCTCGAGGTCTGGATAAACAAAGGGACCAAAGAGGATCCCGTCGGATCCCTTGATGACTGAAGGTTCAGATCCCCGGAATACTCGGTAAAAAATATAGCATTGAATTGGAAATTTTTGCGGACATGTGATTTATAATACGAGTATAATCAAAATAATTGCTGAATGACGATTGAGTCTCGGAGTATAGAGAGATATATGAAAACTCGTATAGGTAGATAGATATCATTTATCTAGAAATGTTTTAAGTGACCTGTATGCAGAAGAATATATGTTATAATGATTTTATTAATAATCTCTATATTTATAATAAACTATATGTGGACGCACCATTGAATAGCTACAATGAAATCATTTAAATATCTACCTATATTATTTGATGATAATTATTTTTCCATTATTATAATGATTCATCTGATTTTTATAGACACCTAATCTTTTAAATTGGAAAGATATACATGTAAAATCAATTTTATCGAAATATATTGTTGTTGCGCCACCGGGATTCGAACCTGGATCTCTTTCCAAACCGGGGAAGGTGCGTTATCCAACTATGTTACAACTTGTACAAATTTTTGAACCTATATGTTACCTTTTTGATATTAATACATTTAATCGTTCCATTATTTGAAAGAGCCATCTATCTTATTTTTACAGAATCTCAAATACCTTTGAGTAAACTGATAGCAGACGCCTGAATTATCAATTCATTTTTATTAAATTTTGGACACATTGATACAACATTATTATTAGGAGAACACATTCTTATTGTGAAGTTGTAATTATTCAGAACATAGGTCTGTGATATTTTAAATAATTTAAAATATCACAGACCTAATCTTTTAATTACAAGTAGGTTTATAGTATCAGATATTAGATACAGTGCTTAAATATTGCCGACGGGATAATTTTTTTTACTTTGTACATAGATTAAATTATTATTGATGCGTCAGATAATCGTATGAACAGTGCCTACATAAGCGGGAGGGTAGCTTTTAAATATAAAAAAATATTTAGTATTGTAAGATTTTATTAATGAACAGATATAAAATCATTATTAGTTATTACAATACCTACTCATGTACATGCGCGATTTAATACTTGAGGTAGATATAGAAGTAAAATAAAAAATATATACATACCTACGGATACATATTTATAAACTTTCCTAAATAGGTACCTACTTAAGTAGGTATTATTTGGATGTAAACCTCAGTGCCATTGAGTAATTTAAATTATACAAAAATGATCTAATTAAAAATAATAGCTCTATCCCTATAATATTAATAAAATAGTACGATAGTACAATAAAATATAGCGAAACAAATATCAGCTGTCATGATTTATAAAAAATGTTATTCATTTTACCTGTATTAGTCACTTACCTGTATATACCGAATATTATATGAGGAGATAAATAATGCGGCTTAGATGTACAGCTATTATTGTTAATCGTGTGTGTGTACCTATGTTTGTTGAGAGAGAAAATTTGACGTAAGACTTTTTTTGTGATGTTGTCCTTTACCATCAACTTACCATCTAACTTATCATCGCGCCATGATATAGCACTATTGTTTTGTCCACTTTCATACATCTACTCATTCACGGACGGTCTTCATTTGTTGTAGTTGCATGATCAGTTTCAATATCTGGTATATCTGATTATATATACCTGGTATGTCAAGTATTTCGCCGACGCCTTCGGTTCTATATAAGAGAAAATTATACACCACCGCCAATGCACGATACATAATAAATAGATAAATATCAACAGGTTCACTTTGACAAAAATAACAGAATAATTTATATTTCTTTAGTGAAATTTGGGTGCGAATTCGATGAGTTCTAATTTTGAACAAAACATTCTAAATACTGACATTTAAAAAATAAACGTTTTAAACAATAAAATCGTACAACGCGCGTTTCGAGTGTGATGTGACGTCACCGGCCGCGCCATGAATTCCCCCGGTGCCGGCGGCGGCACGGTGCACGTGGCCGCGCCCAGCGTGGCCGCCCTGGGCGCGCGGCGCTCGCCGCCCTCGCTGCAGCGCACGCCCTTCGCCATCCAGGAGCTGCTGGGGCTGGAGCCGCCGTCGCGGCCCTCCATGTACAGCCCGGCGCCCGCCTTCCAGCCGGCGCACCACCACATGACCATGGCCGCCAGCCGCATGGCGTACTTCAACGCGCAGGCGGCGGTCGCGGCGGCCTTCTTGCCGCAGCACGCGCCGTCGCTGGGCCTGCACGGCGGCCCGCCTGGTGGTGAGTACTTGCTCCTTGACACCATTATCCTCAACATATCTTAACGGCATAGTCCATTATGTACCTACCTACCTACCTACCTACCTTAACAGCATAGTCCATTGTATATCGTAGTTAATTCTTAACGGCATAGTCTATTATGTATCTATTCTTAACGGCATAGTCCATTATATATCTATTCTTAACAGCATAGTCCATTATATATCTATTCTTAACGGTATAGTCCATTATGTATCTATTCTTAACGGCATAGTCTATTATGTATCTATTCTTAACGGCATAGTCTATTATGTATCTATTCTTAACGGCATAGTTCATTAAGTACATACTTTTTAACGGCATAGTTCATAATGTACCCAGACCTATAACTTAACGGAACAATTTATAACTCTATCGTGCCTATTTTTTAATGGAACAATTAAAAATGTACCCATTTCTTACCAGCAAGACTCATAATATACTTTCGTATTTCTTAAGGAAGTGATTTGTAGATAATATATTTATTTAAACGTTACAATTTACCTATGATGTACCGATATATATCTCAACGAAACAGTTTATAATGTACTTACATATTTCTTAACGGCATAATTTGAAAATATTTTGCATATTTATTAACAAGCCACTATATAATGTACCACTTTATTAATGGCATGGTTCATAATTTCTATTTTCTCAGATAGATGCAATAAATCTTAAAATATTTAAATCTGATTAGGTTCTATCATAAAACATCAACATTATTGAGCTCAAATTTCAAGCGACCTTCAATGATGTGGAAAATATCCGGGGCCATGATGATAATTGGCTACATTGCTATCCACTGGCACGACCGGTGTTAGATCGATAATTTTGCCAATAATGTATCTAATAACGACATTCTTCATAGAAAATATTTTAAATCGTGGTCCAAAATGGGATTTCTAAAAATCAATGCCTGCATTAATAAACTCTTCAACGTTAATGTTCTTCTTAACATCATAGTTCTTAAGTAAGAAATACAATCCCAGGACTCCGGCTAAGTTTATAGTGTTTAGAAATCCCGGGATTGTATCTGCGTACGAGTACAATTCCTAAAATTTTTGGATTAATATTTTGACTTAATTTCAGGGCTCTAAAATTTGATAAAGATAAAATAAATTCATGTTTTTGTTGTAACAGAGGTGAACATATTATAATATAACATGAGATACAATTATATTGCAATTAAGTATATACTCGTAGTTTATTGTGTGGGATGGAGTAGACTCCACCTCTGATATATACAGCGTTGTGCTGGCTACTTTGCTAGACTGATGTCTGTGTTAAAGCAGCCAGTTTTTTCGTGCTGTTGTGGTGTTATTTAACTCAAGACAAGAAAGATAAAGATTCAACTGGAATAAAAATAAAGAAAGAGAAAAAATTATAATGTAGTGAGAGTGTTGTAGAACTAGTGAATTATTAGTGTAGACACTGTATAGTGATTATGTTAGAATGTTGTATAGCCATGCTTCTGATTGATCTCTATCCGATTGTACCATATTTGTGTAACATGTACGAAACACTCTTTGCTTTGCCATTGCTTCAGAAATATTATTCCTAATAATAAAATTGTCATTACATTATAATTATTTTTTGTAAATCTTCCATTATTTTTAGGTTACTTACTCAAATGTGTATTTTTATCAAATTAATATTTTCTAATGCCGGGACTGATGCAATGTGCAGACGTATTTAATATTGCAGTGGGTAAATAATCACCTTATGTCCGTGCGCTGCTTGTCCGTGTCGCATAACAACATGCGTCGCTTTTAAATACAAAAAAAAATGCTGTATAAAAAATTTAAATTTGTCACAATAATTTAGAGTGAGAAACATCGTTGATCTACATCGCACAGAATAAGTAGGTAGGTACTTGCATACTTTTAAATTAATATAAAAAAATTAAATAAATTATGGTCATAAAAATTATTAATGTTCGAATGATTTCCCGTCATTATTGACGTGTCGTATCTATTATAACTTGTGATAAAATGTATTAAACTGTTATTTTAGTAAAACAGTTGGTTCGTTACCCACATTTTACATTATTAACGATGGCCTAAAATTAAATTTTGTCTCAAATTGAACATACTATAATTTTCTGCGTATAGTTTTCTGGGCCAATCTGCCGTGTATATCTGACTTTCTGCAATGGGAAAGGTCAAATATAAATTTATAATTAGCCCTTCAATATTAAAGAGAATGAATCATTGAGAGTAACTACGATATATTATGAGCAAGCCCTTAACAATATCTGTCATGAAAATGCTTTCATAATACTTAAATATATATTATAAAATTCAAAAACTAGGTAGAAACCTATTTACTGTATATTTTGACTTTAAATATTTTATCTCGAAATGGTTTTATGTGGACCAGCTGTGCAGAATAATTGCCTCCGTTGCCAGTAGATATATGAGTAAGTGCTGTAGGGCATTAGCTATTAGCGAGGAATTGATACACTACAAAGGAGAACTCTGCGTCTGGAGTATTGTGTGTCACACGGATGGACCTAACTGGAGGCTGGAGGCTGCCTTTCTAACTAGCTAAATATCTTTATATAATATAATATAGTGCATGTTTACTATCATAGTTGTATCCGAACGTTACAAACGAAGATAATCCAGAAATTAAAGACCTATTTTATCTTTTAAAAACTAAAAAAATATTGGTATACCTACACAATGTTTTTAAACACAGTCGACTAAATTTACAACTAATAATCGTTAGATTTTATAAGTCCCAAAGACTGGGATGGGCTAGTCATGTTGAAAGAATTATCAAATGGATACCTAAGTTGAAGCGATCTAGAGGCAGGCCAAGGAAGAGGTGTTCCACACAGTCAGACCTGTGTGGAAGAAGATTGGAGACGGATAAGAGGGTCCGGGAACTGGAGAAATGGTCAGGGATAGGAGTACGCGTAAGAGTAAGGTGCCGTGGAATAAGAAGAATAAATTTTAAATACTTATTAAATGTATTAATTAGAAAGATATACATATAAATTTTTTTTTTTCGAAAAGTATCGATATTATTTTTGACGACAAATTTTCGAACCTATATGTTACACTTTTTCAAATAAATATATCTATCGTTCCATTATTTGAAAGGCATCTACTTTATTTTTCAGGAATCTCAAATACCTTTGAGTAAACCGATAGCAGACGCCAGAATTAAAAATTAATTTTTTATAAAAATTTATACATTGAACATTGCATTTGCTTTAAGTTTTGCAATGTATTTTTCTAATCTAATTACATCTTATTAAGGGAACACATTCTTATTGTAAAGTTGTAATTATTCAGAACATAGGTTTGTGATATTTAAAAAAATATTAATTAAATGTATTAATTTGAAAGATATACATATAATCAATGTCCAAAATTTAATGAAAATGAATTGTTAATTCTGGCGTCTGCTATCGGTTCACTCAAAGATATTTTAGATTCCATAAAAACAAAGTAGATGGCTCTCAAACAATGGAACGGTAGGTGTATTAATTTGAAAAAATGTAATATGTAGGTTCGAAAATTTGTCGACAAAGGTACTGTCTTCTGTAGCATAGTTGGATAATGCTCCTTCCCAGGATTGGAAAAAGATCCAGGTTCGAATCACGATAGCAATAATAATATATTTTTCGATAAAATTGATTATATATGTATATATTTCTAATTAATATATTTAATTAGTATTTAAAATAATTACGTCATGTATATTTGTACATAGAACATTGCACTTTGTTTTCTACTATACCGAAAAAATACTGCCAGCTATAATACAGTAAAATACTAGTGTTGCAGGCAGGGTTCTATAACACATGAATCAAATAAATTATTATTATTATTATTATATGATCAAACAATTTAAGTGATTATTTATTAATCTTACTCACTATGCTAAGATCAGCTTTACATTCTCTCCTTATTATAATGATTTTACCCTTTATTGGGTTCAATTTAAGTATAATAATTAGCGGTATACGAAGCCCGCATAAAGTATGCATATACCCCTAACCTAACCTAACCTATTATGCCACTTTCAATGGCGGCATTTGCCCGTGTTAAAATATCATATTTTTCCTCGCTTCAGTCAGGTGACACTTGAAAAGCTAAGGATTTAATAAGCCTTTTACAAGCTAAACAATGATTAAGATATGAGTAGCTGCGGCACTAATACTAGCGAGCTATTTATTATTCATTGAGTGTGACCCGATAGAGTACAGGCAAAGTGGTTGCTTCCCTGCTTTAAAAAACACGTTCAAATTCAACTTGATTTCTGATAAAAATGTATAACGTCTTAAAATCTATTTCTTTTGTATTTGACCACGTCTGACGTTCCTCAAATAAAATAAAAATTATTAACAAATAACCATATTAATAATTAGATAAAACACTTTGTTGATAAATCAATATGTTTCGATAG
Source organism: Eubasilissa splendida (assembly GCA_031772225.1). Lineage (NCBI taxonomy): Eukaryota > Metazoa > Arthropoda > Insecta > Trichoptera > Phryganeidae > Eubasilissa > Eubasilissa splendida. The sequence continues at coordinate 6,858,779 of CM062859.1, forward strand.
CTGTGGTATCGTTTTCAGAAAACGATGTATACTAAAATTAAAAATACAAGCATAGATAAAAATATAACTCTAAAGGATGGAAGCTACTATGAAAACAAATTTAAAATGTGACTATTACCATTACAATGAATAGTGTTTTATCTTATTATTTATATAATATGTGGCCACCAAGTAATTTTGCTAATATTGAATAAATAATCATTTTGCCTTTTTTGATACACAACGTTTTAAATAATTGTTGAAGACAGACCTATGATATGGGTGTATAAATACGATATATTATTTAAAATTTTTTTTTTACCGAAATGAAGCATTTTATAAAAATATCAATAACTTACATAACGTTGCGCAAATTCAAACTTTTATTAATTTTTTAACAAATATTTTCGATACTACTGTATCTTCTTCAGAACAGATGCATACTGATAATTACTATACGTCTGTCCTGATGAAAATATTGTAGTATCGAACACAACAGTTTATGAGAACTTAATTAGTTTTTAAAAAATAATATTTATGAATGTATATAAAAAAGTTAACGTTATAAATATAAAAAATATGTAGTATAAATTTTTTGTTACCATGAAAATATTGTTACAATGGGGTGGGTACATCAAAAGTAATTTTTAATTAATAAATTTAAGGGTTATGTGAATGGCTGATGTGTCATTCAAAAATGTCTAACATAAAAATATAATGACTTGAAATACGAGGCGTGTTTTTTAAGTAAATTCCGGATTTTTTTAAAAGAAATACAACACCTTTTTTATAACACTTTACTACTTCTCAATATAGTCGCCATCATTATTAAGGTATGTACTTGTCACGTACGTTTCGTGGATCGTCAGAAGTCTACATAAACCCGGAGCATTCATCTGTCTAATAAAAATGGACCTGCAAGAGGTAGGTGAGAGATCAGTAGGCTGAAGCACAGCGGCGATGTCAAGGGATAGATGGCGACAACGATCTTGAGCAATGTTTGGTATATTTTTTAATTGTGGTGATCTATAGTGACTGCTGACACGTACTGCCGAGTCCCAAGAGGCAGTTAACCTTTACCATACCATGATATAAAATACCCGAATGCAGCCATGCTGTCAACTCGTGTTACCGTAAATAACAGTTAGAAAAAATGTTTTTATTAGGTTAAATGGCATTGATGGCACGAATTTGCTCTAAATATTGAGCATTCAATTTTGAAAAAATTATAAAAATCATAATTTAGAGGATTCATTAAGTCCTATACAATGTGTCCTTCCTTCTTATCTCTCTTCATTTAATTAGTGAGAAAGAGACAATTATATGTGTATGTTTGTTGTTCTAGTCACTGTTAAAATAGTGTGTAATCTCTGTCTTTCATATCACAAATTGTATTTTTACCAACGTATTAATTTTACAACGGATTGAATGGAAAAAATAATTGTTTTTGTACGATTCCCTTTTCATAATTGGTTTTTCACTAGTCATTCCTAAGCGCTAATATTTCCTTTAGAATTATCTAAAATATGAATTTTATGTTGCATATATTTACCGAAATATTACAGGTATAATTATGATGGTAGACTTGTGTTACTGCATGGTTTGGGAAGGGTTAAAGAAGAATAATAGTATATTTCACAGAATAGTCTATTTTACCATCTCTTGTTAAGTTCTGATTAGCGTTACACGACGGATAAAATAATTAACAACTTTTACAACCGCTGGTTTGCACTATCCAGTGAATAAAGTGATGATTACATCAAGATATTTGAAAATCTATCGAATAAATTTATCTAGTGTTATAGATAGTGATTTGGTTAGAATTTATCCAGAGATGCTGAAACAGAGCACAGTTTTAGAAAACACCTGGATAATTGTCCAATTCCTTTATTGTCAATACAATGAAACGCTAATTTTAAAATACAAACAATGTACAATAAAATATAGGTATCTAATGAAACAAAAATAGGATGATTTGTTTCAACAAAAAATTAAAGTGCTAGTGAGATCTCTATTTTTTAAAATTATTTGTATATTTGTTAAAACCTACGTGGAAGTTACTATTTTGTTATGATGTGATATGTAAGAGACAATGTGATGGAAGATGTAACCCAAATCTATGACACTAAATTAGTAATCTTGGTGATATTTTACCAATCAATATTCATATCATTCTCTTGGGATAACAATTGCTTAATATATTATATATAAGGGATAGTAATATATTACATATTGCTAATAACAATAATATATTTAGATAATTTCCATCTAAAACGAGAGCAGAAGAATTCTGGTATCAGTGAGGCGAAGTGTGAATGGAACTGGTGAGAAAACATAATGCTGAAAATTAGCTCGATGGCTGCTGTTACAAATTAAGAATTATAGTTCGGATGAATAATTACAAATAATTAGTTAAATAAAAATATGAATTTTAACCTCAAAGTTAATTTTGCTAATTTAAAAAAGAAATAAGTATAAATTGGATAATGCACCCTCCCCGGTTAGGAAAGAGATCCAGGTTCGAATCCCGGTGGCGCAACAACAATGTTTTTCGATAGATTGATTTTATATGTATATCTTTCTAATTAATATATTTAATTCATATTTAAAATATCACAGACCTATGTTCTGAATAATTACAACTTCACAATAAGAATGTGTTCTCCTAATAATAAAGTTGTATCAATGTGTCCAAAATTTAATGAAAATGAATTGATAATTCAGGCGTCTGCTATCAGTTTACTCAAAGGTTCTGTAAGATTCTGTAAAAATAAGGTAGATGGCTCTTTCAAATAATGGAACGATTAAATGTATTAATATCAAAAAGGTAACATATAGGTTCGAAAATTGTCGCTAAAAATATTATCGATGTAGCATAGTTAGATAATGCACCTTCCCCGGTTAGGAAAGAGATCCAGGTTCGAGTCCCGGTGGCGCAACAACAATATTTTTCGATAAAATTGATTTTATATGTATATCTTTCTAATTAATATATTTAATTCATATTTAAAATATCACAGACCGTCTGTTCTGAATAATTACAACATCACAATAAGAATGTGTTCTCCTAATAATTATACAATTAAATTCGCGGTTGCACTTTGGAGTGGCTCGCTGGAGATGTCTATGAAAGGACGGTAAGTGGAAGAGTAATCGCTAGTTGCTTGGGCTTTGGTACCTAATGTTTTCATACGTCTGCTGATCGGTCGCTTTGGTTCGGGGTTATGGTTGATAGGTGAGTTCTTACACGGCTTTGTCTATGGGCGTGTGCAGGCGTCACCACAATATTATACCGGATAAATTAACAGAAGGCGGCTCACTCTTTAGAGGGATCATTGCCTAAAATAGCAATACTTTTAATATTGTAATTTTAATGAATCGAATATAATGTTAACCTTTAATCCCTACTATATTATACGAATTAATTAATTAATTAATTAATTAGCAGTTGGTAGATTCCTCCACAATATGTTTTTATGATTTATATTTTGGGGCTAGATAAATACTTTTGAATAATGAAAATTTATAAATGTAAGACTTGGCGAAAATTATTGAAATTGTTACGTTGAACCGTTAGACAATTAATACGAAGGATGTTTTTATAACTAATTAAATATTTTTTTAAATTTAACATGATCATAAACAATTGCCAATAACCACATTATTCAGTTCGAGACCATAGCTCCTCAATTCCACAAAACATAATTGATATACTCAACATGGTCGAGAATTATGTACTAAAAATGTAATTTAATATGCCTACCTATGGTAAAGTTATGTGGACCGTTACCGATATTAGTTTAGCGAACTGGTTGATAATGTTGTTACAAGACATCACCATTTCAATATTAATTAATTAATAACCATATTAATTATTTTATGAATGATTTCCTTTATAAAATTGTATTACGATACAATTATCATTATAACATTATTAATATTATATATATGTAACCGGCGTTGCCCGGGAAACACAGAACAATATTTCTGCTTCCCGTCCCTCTTTTCATCTTCTTTCTCCTCTAATTATTAAAATATCAATAAAATCGCAGCTACAGCGCTGAAGTCAAATGTCGCCTTGGTACATTTAGTAAAAGTTTTACCTGAAGAGCCTTTTAAAAAATTACTAAATACTACACCTAAATTTACCTACATATTTAGGAGATTTTTAAAATTAAAATGATTTATCAAAACGTAATTTATGAGATATTTTTCTTACTATGATATCTCTATATAAAACGTAAAATAATAAAAATTGAATAAATGAAAACATGTTCAAAATTTGTTAACGAGGGTATTGAATATTACAGTAATTTTTTATTCACATTATTTACTACAGTTTAAATAATCTAATACTATAATTAGGAGTCTTAAATTAATCAAATATTTTTGTTGCATTTTTGAATTTGCCATTTTTATACTCGAAATATAAATTTAATTAAAAAAGGTAGTGCATGTTTATAATGATAATTATTATTATACTCTTAGAAACTTTAATATCTAGAGATGCTTCAAAATTCAATACACAGTCTAAGCTGAGCCATTTCAGTCTTTATTGAATATTATATGCAAAGATGACAGATTCAAATTATACGCCTACTATTTTATTAATTTAATTCTTAACACAGTGTATACATAAGCCCTCCTTATATATGCCCTAATACAAACAAGATTAAAGTATTTTCTTTTACTAAAACATATCTTTTATATATTTAGTCAGTTTCATTTTAAATTTATTCAATTTCTCTTCCTTTCTTATATTTTCTGGCATTTCATTAAAAAATTTAATCGCAATATACATCATCGATTTCAGAGATTTGGCCTTCTTCCTGAACGGCAGTCTCAGTCTATCCCTTCCCTTTGCACGATGCTCGTGCTCATGTTGATTTGTATCAATTTTTCGTGTGAATTCCGCTGATATTTTCTTATTGATGATTTTGTAAATAAATACCATTGTATTAAAATATATTTTCCGCTTAAAGGTCATCATATTCAGATCTTTCAGCATTGTACTGATCTGAGTATATCTATTTTTTCTTTTTTTCTCATAGCTTTATTTCGCAACACTGACAAAATGCTGCTGCAGTAGTTGATATGAAGAATAATTACAGAGTTGTAAAGTATTTTACAAGATTCAGTACTAATAAATCTTCTGATTCTTCCCAGAAGTGAGATTTTCTTAGCAATCCTTTTAGTCACGTATCTTGTATTTTGCGATAACCATAGAAACAAAAGGATCTCCAATCTCTTTAAAAAATGCCGAAATATTTTAATAATACTACTTTTTTGGATGCTATTGCAGATATGTCTTATTAATGCAAAAAAAGCACAAAGCTAGAGATGCCGACGGATACTCGGTGTAGTATCTACCCACTAACTAATTGGTCTGTAGGTACCACTACATTAAAAGGGACTCGACAAAATTGATCGATTACTTTGACAAACAACACGCATTCTGCGAAGTGTCTCCTCAGATCGAAGACTCTATAAAAACGTGACAACAAAATAATGCCAATTAATAGAAAAGTATTTTTCAAATTCTTCGCGATTCTGGACGCGTCTGACGAGGCGGCGCGCTTTTGTCGGGCGTTCGGCAGGCCGAGGGCTGGCGAGGGCCGGCGAGGGTGGCCAGAGGGTGGCTGGCTGGCTGGCTGGCTGCAAGCACCCCTGGCGGAGCGCTCTCCGCCGACACCTCTGTACAACTGGGCACAAATGGGACGCGTTAACATCCCCACAATGGGATCGCTTTTATTCAACTTTTTGGTTCCCCTCTTTCCTGCGCCTGCGTCCTGTGAGCGAGCAACGGCTGTTTTAGCCGAGCTTGTGTGTGCGTAAAAAATATATTTATATTTCAATTATTTCATTATTTAAATTGCCATCTTCGAACATTACTTTGATAATTAAAACAAATAAAATTAATTATGAAGAAAAATACACAGAAAAAAATCTATCTATCGAAAAATATTCTTAAGAAAACACATTCTTATTGTGAAGTTGTAATTATTCAGAACATCGATCATATGAATTAAATATATTTTAGAAAGATATACATACAAAATCAATAATAAAGTTGAATCAATGTGTCCAAAATTTAATAAAAATGAATTGATAATTCTGGCGTCTGCTATCAGATTACTCAAAGGTATTTGAGATTCTGTAAAAATAAGGTAGATGGCTCTTTCAAATAATGTAACGATTAAATGTTTTAATATAAAAAAGGTTCGAAAATTTGTCGCTAAAAATATTGTCGCTGTAGCATAGTTGGATAATGCACCTTCCCCGGTTTGGAAAGAGATCCAGGTTCGAACCCCGATGGCGCAACAGCAATATTTTTCGATAAAATTGATTTTATATGTATATCTTTCTAATTAATATATTTAATTCATATTTGAAAAGTATTCAATTACCACCGGGACTCAAACCTGATAATTTATCTTGCAAACCAACTTAACGTATTTTTACGTCGAATTTTCGATATTGTATGTTCTTCCCTCTATTATAGATATCTGTGAGATATCTATTTTGTCAAATTTTTATTTGTAGCGAATCTCAAGTTGCAATTTTAGAATATAGTTCGTTGATAATTAAAATAGATTAGGTGAATACATTACATAGTACCACCACTTCAAATTAACTAACAATATTTTTCACAAGAATATATTTTTATACTTTATCCTTCTAAGTAATTCATAATATTTATGATTAATTTAAGTAGTATTAAAAATAACTAATCTAAAATATTTTTCGACATTGGTATCGAAAACAAAATGTACAAGTAATATTCTGAGTTTACTAATATATAAATAAACTTCCTGTTATTATTTTATTTTTTATTTGTTAACTTTGTTTTATTAACGACTTAATTGAGTTTAAATACATCTACCGGTGGATTATCTTCAGGATTCCAGTACTAATATATTTATTTTTTAATAAATATGAATTTCAACCATAAAATTATTATCGCTAATTTCAAAAGTAAACTTCTTATTAATTTTATTTTATTTAATTCAATTAAAAATATTATAATATCTTAAGTGATCGGTTGCTGACGGGCTACGTCATTTGGAGTGTCTCCTGGGGTCGAAAAAATCAAACGCACTGCTACTTGGTCAATAGACCAAACACGATGTGACCGGCCAGTATGTGATATGTCCAAGATTTGTCTAATCTAAACTGACTTATGATTGTAACTTTATTTATATTTAAATATTTTTTTAGATCATAATATACAAGTGACGTTATTTTTTTTCTGGCAGTTTAAAAAACGAAAGTTATAAATACTTTATTAGTATGTGTATAGAGCACTGGTGATATGATGATATGATCGGAAACCAAAAAAAAGAAGCATTTAGAAAGATGAAAAAGTAGATTATTTATATATATTAGACGAGGTCGCTTCACACATGCTTTGGATACTCCGCATCCCTTGTGTTCTAGAGTCAATCAATTTTGAACTTTTTGCTTAAAATAAACTCATCCTGTCCTTTAGATATTAGTCATAACACACACTACGACACGGCGTGTGCACGAAGCAAGTCGAAATACATACACAGATACCAGCAACGGTGGATTCTATTAATCGTTCCGTATCCACAAAGTTTTAAAGTATTAGACTTTCGCCCATACGCATTCAGTTCCGCCTGTCAAGGTCTTCGAACACCGTATACACATTCGTTAACAACATCTTTAATATATATTTTTACAAAATAACATACATATTACGAAGCGAACAGACTGTTTTGAGAAATATATTTGTGTGACGCATTTTTGACTGTTTGGCTTGAATACGTGAACCAGAATTGTTGAGTATTCTTCGATTATCTATTTAATTTATCATTAAAATAAAAAATTAATGCAGAAAATAACACGGGTACTTCACCAACGTGTTCTAACGCTCTAAACAAAAATAGTGAATTGTGTGAGTGTTCCTGAGCTAGTCTATAGATTTGTGTATTTGATAGTTGGTATAAGGTTATTATTCAGCATTCTTTCTACAAAAAATCACTGCCGCGACCGCCACTGATAACATATCTAAAATGTTGTTTTTATGCACAGTTTTTGCAGTTATATGATGTGCTAGTTAAAAAAAAAATTGTATTTTGGACATATCACTGTATAATCGATTTGTAAGTAATAAGAATAATAATAATAATTATTATTATAATTATAAATAAATATGAATTAAATATATTAATTATAAAGATATACATATAAAATCAATTTTATCGAAAAATATTGTTGTTGCGCCACCGGGATTCGAACCTGGATCTCTTTTCTAACCGGGGAAGGTGCTTTATCCAACTAAGCTACAGCGACAACATTTTTAGCGACAATTTTCGACCCTATATGTTACCTTTTTGATATTAATACATTTAATCGTTCCATCATTTGACAGAGCCATCTACCTTATTTTTACAGAATCTCAAATACCTTTGAGTAAACTGATAGCAGACGCCAGAATTATCAATTCATTTTTATTAAATTTTGGACACATTGATACAACTTTATTATTTATATTTTAAATATGAATTAAAATTCACAGACCTATGTTCTGAATAATTACAACTTCACAATAAGAATGTGTTCTCCTAAAAAAAAAATATATTATAATTATTGTTATTTTAATATATATGATAATAATAATAATAATAATAATAATAATATGATTATCCTGGGCACACATTAGAGCCGAAGAACACCTGGAAGAGTACCACAATAGAGACGTTGCATCTGGCTGGTGAGACCCTGGAATCTGCGAGTGCGACCCACGACCGGAACGCGTGGAGATGTATTACGAGCCGTGGCTCATTTGATTGGGGCCACTATATGTCAACACTGATATGAAAAAGAAAAGGAGAAGAAATTAAACTATTACTTATGTTTATGCGTGTGTGGTCAAGAACACATGATACAATTTAATTGATATTGTACCTATGTATATATTGAAAGGAAAGTGATAGAAATAATTCATGAATATTATGTTCCAGGCCAATGTTGTTTTTTAATAACTAAGAAATGAAATAAATTTTTAAAAAAAGATTTTTATTTATAAATTATATTTTTTATAATTATCTATGGTATATGATATAGGTCGGGTAGCCACCTCTGGCAGCGGCACAATTGCAACAACATTTTTCATAACATTCGCGTGTTATTTCCGCAATTTAATTTCAAATATTATTCTGTAGCATCGGAATTGTTGTTGGCTTATTGTTGTAGACCTTTCGTTTAAAGTACCCTCGCAGAAAATAGTCGGGAGCCGTCAAATCAGGTGATCGAGGAGGCCTGTCGATATCACCACTTTTTGACATTATGCGGCCGGGAATTTCAAGCGTGCCACCTCCCTGTTGAAACCACACGTGTTTCGGGCCCAACCGACACAATTCGGTCACCAAAAAGTTCTCCAACATGTGACGATAGCGATCACCGTTAATAGTTACAGCATTGCCATTATTATTTAGATATAATGTTTTAATGACTTCAACATTTTATCAACTACTCTCTGACACTACCAAATTGCGAACTGACAAATGTCTGCTAAACCAAAATGGCGGGTCCAAAAAAAATCGGCCTGGAACATTATATTCACCCCCCTTTAGTACCTACATAATATTTTGAGTACATATTACTTACGAACTTCACTTTTCTATCAATAATTGACTTATTATTGATGCATTTATTTTTTTAACAACTTATAAAATAACAGAAGATAGACAAAACTAATAGAATAACATACCATTTATTCCAATCCTTACATATGGTAGTCAAATCTGGTCTCATAATACAAAGTTAGCTAAGCTAAGAAACAGTGTAGTTAGAAAAGAAATGTTGAGAATCACCAGGAGAGACAGAAAAAGAAAAACGCGTGTTAGAGCACAGACCGAAATGAATGTCATTATCATTGCGAAAATGTGGCGGAATGGCAACGGGCGGGCTATATTTAATAAAGGTCGATCTTTTCGGTCGGCCACTGACGAATCTGTCACTGGTATAATTTTTATTATTATTACATTATAAATAGTGCATAGATTTGTTTAATTATTTAATGAATAGGGAATGAAATAATATTAATCACATCTTAATAATAATAATAATTACTATAGATGCCCTTCATCAGCTGAAACTAGTAGGGGAAGAATACTGCGCGGGGTGTACACAACCGATACCATGCGTCTAGTAATGTTATTGCATTACTGCACTTCATTTGCGTGAAGCGGTCGTATAACTTTATCTCTTTCTCGCTTAGATAGCGCTGTATTAACGTGTATCGGTACACAACACATTCTTGAAGAGCCCTTATCAAAAAAATCTCCCTGTACTAGCATCACTAAACAAAACAACAGTAAATAAAATGTGGTCTGAAATAAGGTAAAATCGGAAGTCTTGCAGATAGACATAGGAGAAGCGAAAGATAAATCTATATATATATATATATATATATAAAGAAGATTGTCTGTTAGTTTGTTTGTTTTTTATACAAATCTACAATTTTATTCCGAGCTTGATGAAATTTTGTATACTTGATCTTCAAAACGAGAGAAAGGTCACTATCTACATGAGATTTCGTAAAACCACCCCCATTTCCTTTTCTCACCCCTAAAAGCAGAATTTTGGTACTTCTTGATACAAATTTTGCACACTTGACGTTCAAAATAAGAGAAAAATTACTGTCTACATTTGATTTCGAAAAAAAATTACCCCATCTCCATAAATAAAGTCTCTTCACGGCAACGCCGGGTACTTCAGCTAGTAAAATATAAAATACGCGATAAACTGCTTACCGACCGAAATAAATAAAAGTCCTCCCCATTGTAGTTAATAAGAACACCATAAGCTATAACGCGTCACATTCGGTTGAGTAATTAAAAAATTAAGATTAAAATTTCTCGCCGACGCCACTGACACCATCAAACAATTATTGCCAACCCGGGAACTGCTTTCATACAGGACTGGACTAGACCCGGACTAGACGCTAGAGGTTATAAATAATATATTAAAACAAAATTAAGATGAAATCCATATAAAATGCAACGTTCGTCTCATACTTTAAAACGCGACAAAGGCTGAATTGATAGTTTCAATGACAAATTGAATTTACTCGCTTTTTTATATTGCTAGTAATACAGATAATTTATTTACTTTTAACGGATACGTATTAAAAATCGAAAGCATGTTAATTTTTTATTTGTTTATTCATGGTTTTTACAATATGCGTTTTAACAATAATACATTATTTATTAAATACGTGCGCATATAACATACGCACAAATACAGTTTAATGACTGAAGTTTTTGGAACTTGATCTCATTTTATAGTTAATTAAACATGCAAAAATAAGTAATAAAATTAATAACAAAAAAAATGCCTGCCGTATAGATTTTCTAAATTCTCTCGTATAACATCACTTTTACATCAGCTACATTGGCTCCAATTCGCCGAAAGCAACACATGGCGCCTGTGTATCTTCAAGAGCTTTGTATCCCAGACAATTTGAATGGTAGACGTCAAACTCTCGGGACAGTCTCTATTTCAGCCGCAGGAAGGGTTGTAGAACCGACCAACCGTTGCCAGAAGTCTAAATTTAATGAACGAGCATTTGCGGAAGCGGGACTCTTTGCCCTCCGTCATAAGGAACAGTACGTCGGAGACTTTATTTAAGAAGAAACTAAAAACGCACCTTTTCAAAAAGTTATTTCCACGAGTGAAAATAACTATTATATTATTGTTTCAATATAGTACCAAAGCATCACACTAACAAGTAAGCATTGAACTAAAACATAGACAAGACTGATTAGTTCATTCCAGAGCCTGTAAGTCTTTTGATTGGTGAGTTTATATTTAATAACTTGTTTTTGAAACATTCACGTTAACCCTTCCCAAACCATACACCATAACACAGGTCTACCATCATTATTAAACCTGAAATATTTCGGTAAATACATGCAACATAAAATTCATATTTTAGATAATCCTAAAGAAAATATTAGCGCTTCGGAATGAAAAACCAATTATGAAAAGGGAATCGTACAAAAACAATTATTTTTCCATTCAATTAGTTGTAAAATTAATACGTTGGTAAAAATACAATTTGTGATATGAAAGACAGAGATCACACATAATTGTTTCTTTCTCACTAATTAAATGAAGAAAGATAAGAAGGAAGGACACATTGTATATTAATTAATGAATGCTCTAAATTATGTTATTAATAATTTTTTCAAAATTAAATGCTCAATATTTACAGTAAATTCGTACCATTTAAGCTAATAAAAATATTTTTTCTAACTATTTTACGGAAACATTTACGGGAACACGAGTTGACAGCGTGGCTGCGTTCGGGTATATTATATCATGGTATGGTAAAGATTAAAGAGCTCCAACGTCAAAGTACTTCAAGTAGGAATATCGTATGTAATCAGATCAGTTAAATCAAAGAGTTGCAGCTTGCCAGCAACTATTTTGTATAAAAATATTAAATTTCTTCGACACGACATGTTAGTTAAATTCAAAAAGTTCATAAAATAATCCTAATTAATTTTTTCAAAGGGGTACCAATAGCTAGTTTAAAATTGGTGTTAATTAATTATAATTTTTAAAATACATGTAAATTTACTCACTAAGAGTATTTAAAAAGAAATAACGTGTAAATATAACATAAACTCTTTTGTAAGCGTAACACATTTAATAACTATTTTGATAACTAATACTTTTGTAAGATATAAATGAAATGAACATTCGAAAATCTTATAAATAAATCCTAAGAATATAAAATCCTAATATATGTATCATAATTCTAAAACTATGTAAATGAGAAATTCGTACACTTCAGAGAAGAAGTCATGTGTGTTTATATGACCTTTTATTCTTAAGTAGGTATTTTTTCAAAATAACGTACAAAAATGTACATTTATGTTGTTACGAAAATTGGAATTGAAACACTAAAATCTAATATTTCTGAATTCGAATATTTTGTAAGAAGATAATTATTTTTTAATACCTTTTTTTTTTTTTAGGGATTTTGACAGTGTAAACTTATTATTACTAACATAATAAATATTTAACATAATTTATGAAAATTCACAGAAATATTTAGGTACATAAGTATGTTTAGGTGCAGAAGATAAATAAAAAGAAAATAAGAGGAAGAAAGGGTGGGGAAGTTGCAACTATTGTTGCAGTAAAGGGAGATCAACCCGTGTTTATAGGTAGAATGATTGCCCAAAATTGAGATTGTGGTGGTTCATAAAAAGAACCGCGTAGAAGAGCGTAGTAAGGTTAATGTTGAAAAAGTCAATTTCTGTAAATTTCTCATTATGGTATTTACATGAACGGTGAATGAATGAATTTAGTATGTAAGATGTTCTACTTCTAGGAATGTGGAAGAGTGCGGATTGCCGGGTCGATCTAGATGGTACGTGGAGTGATATTAATTCTAATTATATTATATTTTTAGAAATATCCTACGATCGTGTTTCAAAGGTCAAACCGCTTCATAACTTTTCATGTCAAAAAAAAAAAACTTAATATGAAAATAGATCAAATTCAGAAAATTAACACATACATGATTTGGGATCTATTTCTGGAGCCATCAACACTTGCGTCATGTGTCTTCCTTACCATTCTCTCCTCATTCATCCATTCTGTAAGACTAAACCGCGACGTCCTATAGACGGGATTTAAACACGAGCGAAAATGAGTATCGTATTTTGACGAAGTAGACAACATTTTAGTAATTTGTTATTTTGTGAACAGATACCGTTAAAATAAATGAAATTACAATGCGACCCTGGTTTTTAATTACAATTTTATTTTATTGTCTTTCCAGAGGCAAGCAGCGCGGTGTGCTGACGCGGCGCCTCTATACCGAACCTGTAAAATTAGACTTTATTACGTCTTCAACTGAACTAAGAATTAATGAAATAATTAAGAAATAATTCCACCCCCGCGCGCTAGGGGCGGCCGGGCGGGCCGCAGGGGGGGGCGCGGGAATTTCCTTTTATTGTCATCCGTAAATGTTAATTAAAATTATTTCTCACAGCGAATCTACAACCGAGTCGCCATTGTGCTTTTTCGGTGGCGGCAAAATTATGCGACAACACACAAAATTTTCATAATACTCTGATTAGTTTTTAATTACTTTGTTTGTTAAGGGTGACTAATCAGTTTATCTATTTATTTAAAACAAATTAAATGAATCAATTAGAAAGATAAACAGAAAAAGTGTATCAATCGGAACCCGGAACATTTTCTATTAATTTTGACGTTTATTAGTGTGTATTTACTGCAACTGTATCACATCGAATACCTCCCACCTAACTAGATCAAAGACAGTAACGAGGTATGCAGTGTTCTTCGCAGGTATCATATATAATAAATTAGTGGTCAGCACCCGGCGTTGCCCGGAACTTAGGGAGGGTGTTGTTAGGGAGTGAGAGGGTTAGCGGTAGGCTCAAGATATATGACTGACGGAGTGGGTTGGGCTATATTTCTTCAAGGTCCTAGAGTGCAACTAAGCAAAATTTGATATAATACTTACACATATAATATACCTACATTTAAAACTTGTCGAGGGAGTGAGGTCGCCAGGTGAGGGGGGAGGGTTCATCAACGCAGGATCCTACAGAATAACTATACAATATATGGAACAGACGATAGTCAATATATTATGCGCGTTAACATCTTGGGGAGGGGATGGGGTGGCCGGGGAGAGGGTGCTTATATTTTGCTCAGGGTCTTAAAGACCGGGTGACTCGTTGGAACTTCTTAGGTGGGTAGTTAGGCCGGCCTGCATGGGTGGGACTCCACCAACGCGCTTCCCTCTCACTCTCCACACCTCTGTTTGTGTAAGTGTGACAATCCATTTTGTGTCTCGTCCACTGTCCCTCTTTTGCATGTGTTTTTGATCCCCGTGTGTCTGTCTGCCTTGAACTACTGCACCTTAATTTTCCATCTGTATGTAAAACTATGTTATATGATTTTTTATGAATAAAGACAGCATTTAAGGGATGCCGGATGGTCTAAATTTAAAATTAAATTAATTGCTAATAACCTCGTTGAATTTCTTCTCTTTTTTCGCAATGGCGTGTGGGCGAGGTCGGAAATACCTTGCTGTCTTGTGTAAAGTAAATAAACACAAGGATATATAATATTAATACAATTTTACGGAAATCTTCTTCTTCCTGTGTATCGTCACTTTGTTTACTGGGGCCCGGTGCAGTTCAGACTGGCCAAACCATTACCTCAGGTTCTTCAGTTATGATGTTCTTCTTCTTCCAGAGCCCCAACTTCCAGCAATCTTTCCCTGCATTACATACTTTTCTGATTTTCGGATTTTTATTATTTTAAATATTTACTTTTCTTTATTCATCCGAACCATGACATTTTCATTCGTAACTCTATCTGTTTACACGCCTTGTTACTTCGATTGGCACCACTGGGTTTCCTGGTTTATAATAATGTAAATGTGTGTGCGTGAGTATTGCCGCCATTTTTCGGAAGATAAGAAGACGGTAACCGACATGCGTCATTCTTATTACATCCCGTACTTCGACCAGTATATATATGTATGTATAAAGTAATATCGAGAACACATAGCACTTGACCATTCGCATTCCTAATCTAAGTCTTTTTTCGTTAATAGCGTGCGAACATTTTTATTGTACTGGATATATAGTACTATCTCATTATCATTGTATTATTTGTCACAAACCATTTTTTTTTTAAAAAAAAAAAAGTAAATGTTTCTACAATATTAGTAAAGCGCTTACTATTTTAGGCCCTAGGTCCTTTTGTCCGGGGCTTTATACTGCTTTTTGCATCGGCTATCGTCTATTGCTTTTCTGTTAGTGCATTCTGTGTTTCTCTCCCTGGAATTGTACAAACGGTGTTCTAATCTTTGACATATATTTTATATCAACTTAAAGACATTCTTGAAAAATACGAACAGAACATTCATGTCACATTTGACAGATCATAATCTTAATATAATGACAAGATCATGTCACTTTCATGTTCACTTTTCATAAGTCAAATTCTTAAAACAAACAAATTCGTGCGTAACTCCGTTGGCCTGTACCTGTACCGTGTGTGATGTGACTCATACATCATTGTGTTTCATCCAAGTCCCTTCATGGGAGAGTGTACTCGATAGTTAGCCCTTTAATGGTTGTCTTGTACCCGCTGGTTTCTTTACTTTCGTACATAACACTCGATTATCTGTTTGTTTGTATTTCAAAATAAATAAAAATAGCACTTAAAAGGGCGCAGGAAGGTTTCAATTTAAATCTCTGTTCGTTTTCGCAATCTTTTACGTTAGCTTTTGTTTTTCATCTCTTTTCTTTTGTGTTTATCAATTGTACATTTCGTGTTTCTGTAGTACCGTGTGTGGTATCGATAAAATAAGTTAAAACTTCTACAACGATTCCGGGAAAGGCTATCATAGATAAATAAAGAAACTGCGATCATAGAGTGCGACGTGATAAGACCATGAGACATAGATGTGATGACAGGATGATTTTCTTATCTATGCTCAATATATTTGCAAGTCGTAACACGATTTCGCGGATATATATTTACGTACTGTTATTGAGTAAATAAAAGGGAAAATATTTAAGGAATCTTAACTTAACTTGCCACTGCACCGACCTGGCCGTTTAACCGAGCACTTTGCAGCCACAGATGACACTATATTCGAAGCCGCCAATGAGATAATAGACGGGGATTCTTTATTAACTCACATTTTAATACAATAGTGATTTAATAAAAGCCAACCGGCCGCCACTGGCGTAACATTCACAGTCACATTGGAATGTACCTAGTAAACCCCAACTAAGTTTATTAATTCCCTCGTCTCTTAATTAAAATATAAGTAGAGCAGGTTCCTACCGGGCGCGCATCTACCTACAAACATTATTGTTCCCGGGAACAGAGCGGGGAGCCGCCCGGCTCCCGGCGCCCGGCTCCCGGCACCCGCTTTCCCGGCTAAAAACAATTTTCTCCCGCGACAATACATCTGCAAATGAAATTTTGAAAACTGCGGTGGCTCTCGCTTCGCCACGTTTTTATACCAAAAATTTAATTTAAATTTTTTGTCCAATGCAAAACGGCAAAAAAATACTCCTAATTATACTATAATTTCGGTTAAATAAGTTTTGAGTTACATACATAATTTATACGTCCAAAATTACTGTGCAGTGAAACCTTTTTAGTATTTTTAAACAGTTTTTAGTAGCCTTGTAACGAATATTCGGCAGCTATTTAGTATTCTGCCCATTCGGTCAATTTTCTCTTATTACCGATATTATCGGTATCGATTATTATCGCAAACATAAACATAAAAATTAGTTTTAAACTATGGATTAGAAAGATATACATATAAAATCAATTTGATGGAAAAATATTGTTGTTGCTACCGGGATTCGAACCTGGATCTCTTCCATTCCGGCGAACGTGCATTATCTGCTTATGCAACACAGTGGATTGACGACACATTTTCGAACCTATATGTTACACTTTTCAAATGAATACATCTATAGTTCTATTATTTGAAAGCTATCTACTTTGTTTTTACGGAATCTCAAATACTTTTGTAATCCGTAATCCGATAGGAGACGCCAGAATTAACAATTAAATTTTGGACATATTGATACAACTTATATACTGTTAAGGAGAACACATTCTTATTGTGAAGTTGTAATTATTCAGAACACAGGTCTGTGATATTTTAAATACTAATTAAATATACATTCGAACCTGGATCTTGTGGAATAATATCATTCATTCTTCACAGATAGAGCGCTTATTTTCCTATAAAAGCTAGTTAGTATATTCAACACATATAATTGTCTTATATTCAAAACCTGAAATTCCCTAAAAAGTAGCTCTGAAGGATACGAAAAGTCACGACGGTATATTACTCTGAGTACAGCCTTCTGAGCAATGCTTACTTGATATATATGTACACCTGATGCACTCCCCCAACTAGCAATACCATAGCTCAAGATGGATTGGCACAAAGCATAGTACACAGTTTACATCATCTTTTTATTCTGTATATTTCTAAGTATTCTAAATACATTAACGCACGTTTGATTTGTTTAATTATACAGGGTGCATGTCTTTACTTCCACGTGCTTCAAGGTATGTCTGAACATGCTTGTTCATGGTGTCGAAGACTAAAGGGTTGGATATGGATGATGACTGCTATCCTTAATTAATGAATTGTGTGCAGATTTTCATAGACCCTTTCTTACAAGGCACAGGTAGCCTGGAGGAGTCAGGTCTGATGAACGAGCAGACCAGGTTTCACGCGAAATGTCAAAGATGTCGTTCAAAAAATTGAGAGATGCCTTGCAATTTTGAGTGGATTTTCACTACTTTCAAACATATTTTGATGCACGTGGGAGACACTTTAGATATCTGCTGTGGGAAATATTAAAAACACGTTTCACTGCAGAATAACATTTCGGACACCCTGTACAATACGGAACCCTGAGAAAAAAATGTTAAGGGGCATGTATGACAATGTCGTCTATGAATACGAAAATGAGAGATGAAAAGAGATGGAATGAAAAAACATTGTCGAAGTTGATGTAAAAAAATTTCGGTAGGATATTTTTAAAAATTATTTTGACTCGTTTTTTCGTATCTCGTGAAGTTTAGTTAGATGGAATGAATATAGTTTATTTGATCAAAATCGAACCACAATCATCGAAGTTATTTAAAATTCAACATTTGATCACCTCGCACAAGTTAAGCGAGCGCACTACCATCTTAGGTACGTCCCCACTTAGCTGCCGGACCAAATTGTCGTATTAGAATTTAATGCTGATATTATACGAATAATTGAATAATATTGAATTGATATCATTGAATTCAGAATGTTGGTCTGCTTGATTTTCACGCACCATTGAGGTCATCGAGACACAGTCCATTGTTCTATTACAGTGGTACTGCATTCTCTGAGAAATTAATATGCGGAGGTAGTCGATATTTTTTTTGTAAAGTTAACTTATTATTACAATTTTTTATGTCTCAACTCAATAGTGACGGACAGATTGCTTTACTTCACATTTTATATTTATTAAAATTTTGATTATGATATTATATAATTTTTTTCTTTGTGTATTGATTGCACTTCTGATGAAAATTTCTATAATTTTACAAATTATGTTAATGCCTGAATAGGGCGTGTATAATAATAAATAATACTGATGACGACACGATAACAACACGGGGGTTAAAAAAAAAACCAAGGTAATTAAAAAATAAAGGCTTGTTTTTTTTCAATCATGTTCGTGACGTATAATACGCTTTTATTTTTAAACTTATAATTAATCATGTAACACTTTTGTTCTAACTATAAATTAGTAAGTACACCAATACAGGTTCCTGTTTTGTTGTTTAAACCCAAAAGAATTACGGCTGGTATAAATGTAATACAATTCCTTCCATTCTCCAAAAAAAACCCTTCCACACGACTTTATTTATTCACAAGAGGACGCACGTTTTTAGCCGTTTCTCCCTCTGCACCCGTATAAACGAGCGAGACGGATAAATCCCGGGGGAGAGGTATCTTTCTCCTCCGAATATTTCGTTTGTTTGCTGATCTTTTATTCGCTGTCTGGGACTATCCTAAATTATAAAAGGTGAGCAAATTGGAGGCTTTGATCAGAAATGCGCGAGGTGTTTGTATCGTTAGTACATTTAAATGTAAACAAATAAAACACTCCTTTTGACGTAGCATCTATTACTGCATTAATTCTTGATTTATCAATCTGGCCGGTGGCACCTTAATAAAAGGATAGAGATTTTAATAATTTTTGTTTTTGAAAGGATAAGAAAGGTATGTTTTTAATCAATTTTATCGATAGGAAATTTATTTCAAAGTGAATAACTTAATTTTTTAATCAAGCTTTTCAGTTGTGGATATATGCCGGTTACCATAGGACGTCGAATGTGTTCTTCTATTTGTGCAGTCAATGCACTCAAACGCATATTTACGTTGCAGTAAAAAAAACATAGCCGTAGGCATTATAATTTATTATTAATTTATTAGATAAGACGGTTGTCATGACGTTTAGATTTTTTTTGTCAATAATGAATAGTTTTTATAACTTGATAAAAACGAGATTTTTTTTTTTATTTATTTCAAAAATCAAAGTAAATACAGTATTTGCCTATTCTATAATATTATTGTACTTTTTTTTCTATAAAACAAAGTTTTAAACTTGATTAATGGCACAAATCACTCTTAAAGGGTGGATTGCCTATTCAAAAGAAGAAGAAGAAGAAGAAGTAAACACAGACTACTTATGTTTATTAATTTCTCTTGAAATTACACATTCGTCTATGAATTTTGATTGTGAAAAAGTTTGAAAGTACCTACTTACAAAGTGGGATGTTGATCATTGATATTCCACATTAATTTCCATAATAATTATAACAAATTATAAATAAATAATATTAAAAATCTATCAAAAAATTATAGTCATCACCGCTACTTGAAACCGAATCTTTCTATTGATAGTAAACGGAAAAAAATAGATATAACTATAAGATATAGATATAAATATAGAAATGAATGTAGATTAAATTTGACGACTTGGTCAAGCTGCCTGCTAGAGTTTTAAATAGATTTTTCTGGATAATTTTCTAAGCGTTTTATCTATATTTGCATTGAAATCAATGTGGAATATGAAATTGCAATGTGGAATATCAATGTAGATCAAATAGATAATCGCATACTTTTAACTATCAAAAATTATTAACGAATGTGTAATTTCTAGACAAATTGATAAACACAATATTGGTCGATTTTTTGGCCATGGCACTTCAAGAATGTGTTCAAGGGTCATTATTATTATTAAGATGTGATTAATATTATTTTATAGCCTTATTCATCAAATAATTAAATATTAAATAAATCTATTATATTGTAAATTAATCAAACAATCTTAATAATAATAATGACTCTTGCACACATTTGCACACATTGCACAAAAATGATTTTTTTTTTGTGACTATAATTTGGTTGGCACGGGTGTATAACATATTATAGGTGCTATACATCAAGAAATGGCGCGTTCTTTGAAATAAAAACGATTTTTATATTCGATGGGTATTAAAATAGTGAGATTTTTTATTTTATTGCAGAGAGAAAATGGTTTTCAAAAGGCCATTTCCTCGAGACGGCATCGAGTGGTGAGCTGTTTGCCCGGGTCAGCCGTAAATGTTTAGCACTCGAAAATCCCGACACTTGCTCTCAATGGTGCGTTCCGCGATCAGGGGGGGAGCGGTAGCGGGGGGGGAGCGGTTGCGGGCGAAATCGAGAATATAAAGACTTCACTTAAAGTATTTCTGCCGTACATTTTGTGATAGTACTCTCAAATAATTTTTTTACGTGAATTGTATAATATTATTCGTATAATTTTACGGAAATGAGTGACCAAAATTGTTTCTATAATACTTTACAAAATTTCATTCATTATTTCATCGCGCTTTACACAAGTGTTAGATGAATTGAATAAATTTCGGGTGTTTTTCAGTTTACCGATGAAATGAACAATATACATTATTAACTGTTCAAAGGTTTTTGGTGAAACTTTGTGGAATTTCATGATTATGTTGTAGGTTGAGTCAAAATTCTGTTTTATAAGAATGTGAAAAAGATTGAAAGAACACAAGAGAGCCATAAAAATCTTCAGTCTAAATCACCGAAATGGCTGAGCACGAAAGAATGGAGAGCCATCCATTTGGTAATAGTAATTAACGACTTATATATAGTTGCGCCAATTATACATATTTTAGAAAATTTAGAAATATGTAATAATAAAAATAACAATAAAAACATAATAAACATTCAAATACCGCCCATTACATTCCTTCTCTTATCCATTTTATCTCCATCCTCACCCCCACCTCACCCCCATTAACTCCAATGACACCGTATATCACCGTCTGAAAGTGCTTTTAATTTTAGTTGAACTATAATATTGATAATGGAAAAATGTTCCCGAAAACGTTATATATCATATAACACAATGAAAAGTGTAGTGGAATAAAACAGAGTTTTGACTCAATCTACAAAATACTTTATTAGGCACCGAACCTTAAACTCACTCAATTATTATGGTCCAGGGTTGAGTTACTCGTATTTGAAATTCTTGAAAGCAATTCGATTATCAGAAAAGACCTCGGAAGGTCAGGAAAAATTTCGATTTTAACATAAAACAATATTTATTTTATATTTCACCCGGGAGCGTTTGGTTAGGTTACATTCTTAGTAGCCAATTAATTGTTTTATTTTTTTTTTAATTTTCACTAATCTAAACTTTGTACTGCACAGACGTTGGTTTATACTGTCACTACAATAGTTTAGTTAGTTTAAATTAATAAAAATTAAAATAGTCATGTTACACCACAATGTAGCTGATGTCAATTAATACAAATTAAAATAGTCGTGTTACACCACAATGTAGCTGATGTCAATTAATAAAAATTAAAATAGTCGTGTTACACCACAATGTAGCTGATGTCAATTAATAAAAATTAAAATAGTCATGTTACACCACAATGTAGCTGATGTCAATTAATAAAAATTAAAATAGTCGTGTTACACCACAATGTAGCTGATGTCAATTAATAAAAATTAAAATAGTTATGTTACACCACAATGTAGCTGATGTCAATTAATAAAAATTAAAATAGTCATGTTACACCACAATGTAGCTGATGTCAATTAATAAAAATTAAAATAGTCATGTTACACCACAATGTAGCTGATGTCAATTAATAAAAATTAAAATAGTCGTGTTACACCACAATGTAGCTGATGTGTCAATCAATGAAATTAATTGATACATTGTAGCTTGTAGTTGTGGGAGAAAATATCCTCGTCTTACGACTCTAAATAATGCCAAGTACTTTAGTATTATTAATACGTTACAGTCTGCACCAACCAATATCCCAGTCGGATGCTGTCACATGGAGCTACGTACCCCCCCCCCTCCCCATACACACACACACACATGAATCAATCGACCCATCTAATATACAAGCATGATTAAACGCGTGATCAAATAGTTGGAACTCGTGGGGCGTCAATCCAGGGTCGGGGGGTGATTTACAAACTCAAGACTAGGGGTTGACGTAAGAGAAGCTACCAGCTTCAGCAATAATTCTGTAGTTTCAAGGTAAAGGTTCTTATTTCAGATTTTGTCGAAAACGATATACACACAAGCAAAAAAGCTGTGCATTACAAAAAATTCTGGGAAACAAATATAAATTAAATAATCTATAATATGGATCGTGAACACATTTTTAGATTTATTACAATTAGCGCCATCTGTGTTCCAGTAGAAACTTTAACTGCATAGTTCTAAAAACTACCACTATAATTCACAACTGTGGCCGTAGCGCTAGTTACACTGCGTAGATTGTAGTTATTCACATTACTCTCTTCTATTTTTAAGCTAGTGTGTTACTCAAGTCATATAATTGGCTATTTACTGAATTGAAAGTTCCTTTCGGTTGATCCGTTTTGTATGGAGTCGTTACTTATGCTGTTTTTTAAGAGAATAGCATTTGAAATGTATATAGCTGCGTGCAAATCATTAAAGTGTCTACTTCCTCTTTTACTAATTCGCGAAATTTACTATCTTACTGTTTTTAACGGGTTGAATTCATGATCGTTTTTTGCATTTGGTGAATAGATTTGTTTTTGATTTGGGAAAAACAATAAGCAATTGGCAGAGCTATTTCCTACGTTAACCTTTAATAAAAATAATAATTATTTCTTTTACTTATTACGCGAAGGATTTTCAAACAATAAAAGAATCATGTTCAGTCATAAAAAATGTTCTTTAAAAAGTTCATATACTTTTTATATTGATTTTTATATGAGTAAGAAAGTATTATTTTACGTTAACACTTAAACTTTAAAAACACTTTTAATAGTACTTTAAAATTACAAATAAATACATGGGGTAGGGTCGTATAAACGACAGATTCATTTTGTCTAAAGACATTGGTTAAACAAAAGTTCATAATCCTATGTACAACATATATTGTATTACGTGTGATTGTATAATATCATTGGTAACAGCATAACCTAAGTCTACACCTACTGCACGCCACTGAAAATCACCTAGTGTAAAATGAGATATCGACATTATCCGGTGTAAAAAAAATATCGGCATCAACCAGTTGTAATCTCAGATTACGAAACCAAATGGTTAGAAGCTAAGTGGAATTATTTTATGCAATGGAATCATGGATATTTACCGAAGAAATGATAGGATGACTCGAAGCATTTGAGACGAGAATCTACATACGAATATTTGAAATAAGTTGGATTGATAAGAGTTACGAATTAAGATGTTCGAATGAGTAAAGAAAAATATGTATTTGCAACAATTAATATTCGAAAACTTGGATATTTCAGATTGAAGTATTAGGTCTTGTATCTTATCATGCAGTGAAAGATTGCAAGAAATCGAGCAACTGGAAGAAGGTGAACATGATGGCTGACGAACCAGTCTAGTAAAGATCAGTGATTGAATATCTGGAAATATTGTGGTTGGTGATTCATTTTTTATTTAATTTATATTTGGTTATGAACCGTTATTTGAAAGCATACGAAACGAAAATATTCATGAAAGAGTGACGTTATAATTTGTGATAAGAGCCATCTAGCATATTCTGCCAAAGTGTTTTACGCATTTAACCTGAAATGCTGAGAATTTAACCCGAAAAATATTCTCACATTTCACGATATTAATTTATATATGCTAGAATGTATTTTTTACGCAAAAGAAATTTGATGATGTTTTTTTAATTTATTTCGTGTATTTTCATCACTGATATTATCGAATATCAATCACAATCACACTAGTGAGTCAAGAGTAGCATTTTTTCTTATCATTATCATCCAGTGTAAAAACGTATGCTATTTTTTTTCTCATCTTCCTATGGTTGTTTGCCAATTTAATTCTTCTAATCAATGGCGTAACTACAAAAATTGGGCCACAATGCAAAATGGAAAAGGGGGTTCCCTGTATATGTTCGTATACAAAGATTTATCTATAAAATATTACTGATAAAATTTGTCTCCTAAAATTTCCATACTTTGATGAAAAATAACAAAAATATATTAAGTATTTTTATGGCAAGTGAAAAAAACCTTTTTTCATTTTACAACGATGGTAAAGTCCCTAATCCAACATTTTATCGGAGAACTACTGTAGGTACATATTTATAATATTTTCATGTTATATTTTTGTTGAGTTGGAATTTATAAATAAATAGTCCATACGCACTGGGAATAGCATCCATATCAACAGTATTGTAATGCGCGAACCTTTTGGGTCCTTGTCTAACTTGAGACCCAATGCACCGCATTGGCATAGTTACTGCACTGCTTCTAATAGGACTCTTTTTAAATATTGATATCAGTCTTTTACTTTCCTCTTCTTATACATTCGTTCCACATGGTTAAACCAAATTATTTTAAACTACATCTTTTAACAATAAACTAATGTAATGTAAATTTAATGTCTGATAAATGAAATATTTTTAAATTGTTTAAATCACTAGCTTAAAGATAGAATAGAGTAATGTGAATAGGTCAAGAACGCCATGGGTACAGCGGTGAGTTGTCGTAGTAGTTTTTAGAACTAAGCAATTAAAGTCTCCACTGGTACACAGATGACGCTAATTGTAAAATAATGTATCCGTTTATGTAAATCCATTTGTTTAATCTTTATTTGTTTCTCAGATTTTTTAGTAATGTACAGATTTTTTGCTTGTATGCACTGCACGCCCCTGGTAATTATACATTAGTGTCAGGTGTTAAAGTGAGGGTGGGTGACGGGGGGGAAGGAAGATAAGAATTTCATTCATCAATCATTTCATTCACAAACCTTTTTGTCTCATGAGTGGCGATTAGTTAAGATGGATATAGATTGGTTTGGTTATATTTTATTTTTTATAATATATTATATATATGTGTGTGCATATTAATTTCCATTGGAATCGACATTGTTTAAATTTAATAACACAGTGGCGATTGTGTACTGACTTTTGAAACCACCGAGAAAAGTAAAACACTCGTTCTAGAAAATATTTCTCAATTTTAAGGTCGTTTCGAATGTAAAATACATTTTTTTTGATTGATGGAGCAAATATAAAAATTCTAGAATCGTACCTCTTTAAAGCAGTCGATAATAAGAGGGTAGCTTTAAGGAATGTCGCGGGGTGACTTTACGTCGGGGGTGAGATTGAGAATAAGGTGGAGAATGTAAATTAAGTCATCTTGGCCAAAAAACTCCTCCGGGGGTGGCTTCGCTCGAGAACCTACTTCCGGTCGTGGAGACGGGGTGGATATTTATTGTAGGAATTTCTGAGGCTTATTTCCGGTTTGAAAGGACCAAGTTTATCGCTTTAATGAACCCCCTGACCGGCGTGATGAATGTTTATAGAATTTTCAGGAACCATTGCAATTTTTTTGATTGTTATTTCGTACAAATTTCTTCTGCAGTTAAGTATTTAGTGAACATTTCTATTAATATATACATTTATATTCAGTTTTTTTAAATACTGTGGTAGTTAATGATACGTCCAAGTGGCACCACTGCGCAGCGCGCACTACATAGAATTATCCGCGCATAATTCTGAACAAATAAATAAATTTTCTCTGAAAGATAAGATAAGATAATACATTTAAATTCACACCTAAATGAACTAGACATTTTTAATACTCCTCAATTAAATCTAAATTTAATACATAAACTTTAATACTTTATTTTACATTTTATTTTTATCACACAGATTTTATTCCCTATCCCATTTTCTTTTTCCTTTTTTATTTTTATTCTCAATTTTTTCTATCACATTTTTCTGCATTATAGTCTTTTTTAAATTTTAAATTGTACTCGCTGTAAAAAGTGTATTGTATCTTCTGAGAAAACATACATCATGTTTAATTATTGTTGTTTTTATTATGATTTTCGTATTTACTGATAAACTGTGTGTTTACCGAATAAATAAAAAATAATAAAAAAATAAAATATAATTTAATAAATTTCTAAGATTTTACTAAAAATCTTGACCCTTAATTATAATGATTGCTACTCACATCTCTATGTGGTATCCATGTAATTGGGAATTTGTTTAAAAATATTTTAGTGTTCAGTACATATCTAATAAAGTCTGTTGTTTACTTTAATGGTGAGCTGAAAACCGCCCCCTCAAAATATTCGCTCTATTTTAGGAATGCAGAGCCCAAAAAAATATTTCGTTACTCAAAATGTTGAACTGTATTCAAAGTTGAGTTATTGGACTGTATACAGTAGACAAACTATAATATATATGTGAACAATTATAAAATATATTTTTATCTGTTATATTTGTTTTATTAACTACTTAATTGAGTATAAATACATCAACCAGTTTCGAAAAATACCAATTTCTTCTTCAGGATGTCAATATTAACTCAATGGTTAATAAAACAAAGATAACAAATAAAGTTAATATTGATAATTTTAAAAGTATTATAAAATGTGTGAATTTGTTTTATGTATGTTCAATAAATTTATGGTGTACTTATATATAGATGTATAAAACATTCGCCATAGTTTTGTATAGTTCACAGTTTTAGGATAACATAGTTGACGGATATTAGAATCAAACCGAATATAATAACCGATGCCTACTGTTTTGTGCTAAATAATATTCAATACTATTTTTAATATATTAATTAGAAAGATATACATATAAAATCAATTTTATCGAAAAATAGTGTTGTTACGCCACCGAGATTCGAACCTGGATCTCTTTCCAAAGCGGGGAAGGTGCAATATCCAACTATGCTACAGCGACAATATTTTTAGCGACAAATTTTCGAACCTATATGTTTCCCTTTTGATATTGATACATTTAATCGTTCCATTATTTGAAAGAGCCATCTACCTTATTTTTAAGGAATCTCAAATACCTTTGAGTAATCTGATAGCAGACGCAAGAATTATCAATTCATTTTTATTAAATTTTGGACACATTGATACAACTTTATTATTAGGAGAACACATTCTTATTGTGAAGTTGTAATTTTTCAGAACGTAGGTCTGTGATATAATTCATATTTAAAATATCACAGACCGTCTGTTCTGAATAATTACAACTTCACAATAAGAATGTGTTCTCCTAATAATAAAGTTGTATCAATGTGTCAAAATTTAATAAAAATGAATTGGTAATTATTCAGAACATAGGTCTGTGATATTTTAAATACTAATTAATACATTAAATTAATATTTAAATTACTATTTTACATAGTACAAATTAATTTTCAAAACCATTCTTCCACTATGACAAATTCGTTTTACATTTACATATGTACCTAGCTACCACCTACCGGGGGTACAATTAGACTCCATTTTTCTGACGAAATAGACCCTCGAAGACCCACCCTAGCGCCCCGTGGCTTTTTATGGAAGAGTGAATATCTCCACACATTTGGGGAGGAACCGGCTTCGGGCTGGGAGTGTTCCTGGAACCCTGTATGCAAAAATAAATTAAAACTGGAGTGCCCAAAATACGAACTGTATTGTGCCATGGTTAAGTAGTAATTACGTCACAATGGAAAAATGTATTCAGCGGTGATAAGGTTATATAATTATGACGTTTTAAAAAATGCTATTAAATGCAATTCAATCCTTTAAGTTAGGCACGTGCAGTCCGTAGAATATTACTATATATATATATAAATATATATTTTTATTATGTAACTAGAATGTTTAAATATTTTAAAATTCAAGCCGTTGTCCCCACGTGGGCGATGTTATTGTAGAGTATTATTGACTCGTAAGGATCTTAATTATGTGATCGTATCAGAAGGTTTTGTGGATGGCGACACTGAAGACCCTAACTCTCTTCTAGTCTCACGCGTGTTGGTGCATGTCGTAGTGTATATGAATGTGCGTGTGTGATTATTTACACTGTGTCTAGAGCAAGGTACTTAAATAAAAACAGAACTAACAAAAGTTGGCGTTTATTGCGGGATGATTTACAATGGTAGGTACGACGAGTATAAAGTTAATTACGCGTATGAAAACAAAATAACGGTTTGTGGAGAAGTGGTCGGCTAGCTTCTAGGACGGACTCGACCGTCACGATGTATTAGCACCTGCTTATTGGTCAGTTCGTTTCAGCCCTATATGGTTGTCAGGTGATGCCTGTAGGGCACATGCAAGATCACCACTCCGTATTACTAATATTTACCGCGAAAATAGAAAAAAACAAAATGGATTTAGAGCACACTGTTGAATTTGGAAACTATTGACATCTAACAATCAAGGATTTATGATATTTTGAAAATTAACAAACCAATAAGACAACGATAACTGATAATTCAACGTATCATGGCGGCTAAATACTCTTAATACTGATTGATGTGATTTAAGCAACTTTGAAACTAAACGGATTTACTAATGTCGTTTAATATGATCAGAATTAGTTTTAGTTACATCGCGAACCCAAAAAGAACCCAGAAACTACAAACCGCATATTCAAAACAATTGTATTTATTTTTCAAGGAATAAATTTAATTAATATACAATCGCAATACTTTATACTAATTGCAATCGATTTTTATAACATAAAAATTTGAACCCGTGATCCTCGAATCAGTTAGCCAAAGCATTGCTACTAGACCACGGGGTCTGCCTAAACATGTATTAATAATGATCACGTGACTACATAATATTACGTATAATTTACTAAACCTTTAAAAACCATAATTTTATATTTCAGAGTTGATAACGTTCTCGCGGCTTGGAAAGTTTTCACGTTTGATGTGAACATGCTGCCAAGATGTAGTTCCAAAACTAGACTGATTTTTTGTCAAATCTTTGAGGGGTGGGTCGGAAGGTACCTACCTACCTCCCATATCGTCTCGTACTCGTCGGTACTCTCGCCTCTAAGTCGGGTGGTAGAGAGAAATTTAGCATGGCTCAAATAATTTTACCTCACTATGATAAAACATTTTAAATTAGACTTAAATCATTATTGCAACAGCGACTATTTTTTAGTAACGCTAAATAAATTATTAGTAAAATTTCTGAATAGATGACCTCATCGAGTGGGTTTTGCAGAGAGAAAATATTAAAACGTCTATCATCAGATTAATATTGTTTATTTCTAATATTTGATTTTGGGCTTTGTATTCACTTTAATATAGATTATTTATTAAATAAAATAACAATCACATTGTATGAAACCACGATGTTTATTATACGTCAACCGGTTTCGCTTATCTCGAACTTCATCAGAACGTATTTAAAACTGAACATAAATACAAAAAGAGTGCACTTATACATACATAAAGAGAGAGATAGAATATAAAATTATATGCAAAAGAGAGAGAGACAGGAATTTACTCATTAATTCTAAAGACAAAGATGATAAATTTAACAATTCTGCTATATATAAACATAGTTGCAAGGATTGTGCTGCATTTTATATTGGTAAAACGGGTAGAAATTTTAATATAAGAGTAAAGAAGCATTTGAGATGTTTGAACAATACTGAATTTTCAGAATTTTCTAATCATTTGAAAGAAAATAGTCATGGTTTTGATAAAAAATTGGGATTGTCAATTTTGCATGTAAACTGTGTTGGTCATAAAATAAATAATTTGGAATCGTTGGAAATAGATAAACCGTGTAAACGAATCCCATTCTAAAATTTTTTCCTAAAAATTATTCGAGTATATTTGTATTAAGTCCTAATTTGAGTTAGGTACTAAATTAATTTTTAAAATAATTATTGTTTTTTAAAAATAGATTCTGGCAAAGAAATAACATATTTTGATTAGTATTGACATCCTGAAGAATATAATGGTATTTTTCGAAACCGGTAGATGTATTTTAACTCAATAAGTGGTTAATGAAATAAATTATATTACATTTTTAATTATTTAAAAAAAAAAAAAGATTTTTAAAAACATTAGAATAACTTGACATGGTTTTAGTTAGTTGATTTCAGATCATGTTGAAGGAAATTGTATTTTTCGTAACGTTAAAATAACTCGTGTAGTTTAAATCAATGTTCATTAATCTATATTATATTAAAATATTAATATTGTATATATTTTCACAGACGTTTTGCGATCATTTATACGTATAAAGTATATTTTAAATGTTTATTTTTTTATTTATTTAACATAATTTGTAACCATTATCGTGGTTCTGCCATAAAATCATCCACGACGAGCTAGGCTTCCGTGAAGTCTGTGTAAATCAATTGTGGAACGAAAAATGTAGATTATTTTTGACTTGCCCTCGTATATATACTAATGTATGCATTATATTTAAAATAAATAAATTCTCGACATTTGGTCAAAGCGATGATCGATCCAGTGTTACCGGTGGCAATCTGCAAATCGTAGGTTAGATAACTCTCTGACACCTATTCCTGTACATACTGTTTGGGACATATATTTATTTGTGTATAAATATATTAATTATTGAACGAAAATAGTACACTGTGCCTTCCCCTACTTACCTTCCCCATGCGGCCTTGCCGCTGACCAGTCGATCGGATATCTTCAACCAGTACGGTTACAACGTGTATGGAACAGTTAATACTGTTATATAATCTCGAGACCTATTCGTCTATACTTTGTGTCGAAACCTTGATGAAATATGAAACATTCATAAATGAATGTGTGAAAAAATATACAGTCCACATTTTAGAGATGTCAGCAGAATCCGGATTGGTGGTGAGTGCCTATTCCTTCGTGTTCTGAGATTCTTTCAGCATCTATGCTTGTGCGCAACACGCGCTCCCCTCCCATCCATCTAGTGTGCTACTCATCTTATTTTTCCAAAGATATTGAATAGATCAGGATCAGATAGAATTAAGAAAATTAAAAAAATAACATATAAATACAAATAAACATGAACACATTACGCTTTAATTTCATAACGTGTTTAAAATTTATGATTAATCCTTTTTGTTCCACCCAGTATTTTCCACGTGCTATTTTGCGCACGTGTTCAAAGGTTCGGTACATGTGTATGTACACCGATGTGTGTGAGTAGCAGCCAACAACAGTGTTTCTTGTCAAGTGTTAATTAGAGTACAGCCTGGAAGGCTTTAGGGGTGGCTCGACTCACCCCAGCTCGCGTCCGGGAGGTTGCGCCTACACACAGTTCTACCTATCCGCTACCCCAACCCACTTTTGGTAGACATCAACCCAGTTTCGCTGAGAGACATAAAAATTGAGAATAAAAATGAGAGAATATGACTGTAGATACAATATGGCTGATTTAAAACAATTTTTTTTTGACGATTTTAATAAATGTATAAATTAAAAAGATAAAGAGATGTATTAAATTTATCGAAGAAATATTTTGGTTGCCACCGGGATTCGTACCAAGAACATTTCCTAGACGGGGAAAGAAAATTATTTTTCGATAAATTAATTTTATCTGTATATCTTTATAATTGATACATTTAATAATTTGTATTAAAAATATCACAGAACTATGTTCTGACAAAATGCAACTTCACAATAATAATGTATTCTCCTTAAAAAGATTTAAATAATATTTTTATTATTTAATGCAAAAATATTGTGCTTAGTCATTTTAATAAAATTTTGCAATATCACGTTAGTTTTCTTATATTATATATTATACCAACCAGTTTCGAAATTTTCGAAATCATTTTTTTTCATCAGGTGATAAATTAAACTAAAACCACACGTCAAATTATTGTCTTATTTTATAAAAATTCAATTAAAAAAATATTAGGGAATAAATTTAAAAGTTATTCTAGCATCTGAATGCATAAAATATAAATTTTTATAATAATGAAAGATGTGGAAAATGATCCGATATTATTCATTATCATAAATTTGTTATTCTTTGTGTAGTCAGGTACTAGAAATATTTTTTATTTAATATCCTATTATTTTATAAATTGATTAATACACAATTATATTAATTATAATATTTTTATATATCAGGTGAAAAATATGTTATTAGTAGGCTAAGCTAGTTTTCAGCATTAAAAAATAACTTAAAATACCAAATCCTCTTTGCAAATAGTAATCTTTTTAATTTGTTTTCATATTCACCACTTTATAGATTTGTTTTTATCTATGCTTGTATTTTTTAATTTCAGTAGACATTTTTTCCTGAAGAAGATACCATAGGTATCGAAATATGTAGAATAATCAGTAAATAGTGGTTTAAATAAAGTATTTTGTCTAACTATTAATATAAAATGAGGCCACAATTTTCCAAAAATTGAAAAAGTGAAATATATCAAATTAAAAAACTACGTGTCATCTCTTATTGACCGCTCATTCAATTTCATTCATTTCTTATTGTCAAAATAATATTACACGTTCAGTGAAATATGTGCGGAAGATCAAAATAAATGGCGATTATTCTCAAAATGTGTGCTTCAGAGCTGAAAGCTATCGCTTTCATCGAAGTCTTGTGAAATTCTCTCACAAGATCCATCGCATGAGATGTCCTTTTGTGACTCCGAAATATCCTTTGTGGACGCAGGGGCTGTGTCCTTAATCGGATATTTATTCTCCAACAAAGGGGTTGTTAAAATGTACCTCTTAAGGTTCTGAAAGGTGCACAATGCGACAAAATGGTAACAGAATAGCATAAAAGGCGTGTAATTTCGTCCATTATTTAAATGTTCATAATATTTGGACATGTGCGGCTGTTGGGCGTTTTGTCACAAGTCCTTTCACACTATTCATTTACTGTCACGAGTAACAACCTACCCCGGCAGCATCGGGTGGAGTTTCAACCCTTTTCTATATGAAAAATAAATGTTCAAATCGCACTGGTCTGTTTCCAGGGTAGATGTCATGGCAGTGAACTAACTGCATACCTGTACTGCACCTAGAATAAATAAAATACCTGTATACATTACCTTCACATCGTATTCCCAGGCAGATAGATCACAGATTTCTATTTTGTTATTCAATACGTGCTTTGAGTTTTCAAAAGTTCCTGGATTGATAAATCTTATTCAAGTTAATAATTATATAAAAAATAGTTTGCCTACGTTGTTTTTGTAAAATTAACGAAATTTGAGATGAAATATTCAATATAAACTTTACTTACCGTCGCGCTGTTTGCTTACGGGGGTAGGCATGAGGATAAAACGTCATATTTTCCAGCCCTGAGACAATCCTCGCCCCATTCACATTCATACATGCTCATCAATTGTTTAGGCTTCCAACAGGACCACCTTTCGGTATCTGATTTTATACTTACGCCACCTAAGATAGGGGCTCCGAGGACTGCGCCCTACAAATATTTTGGTATGGATATATTTGCGACTATCTTTACCATACGCTGAAAACTACAATTATTGAGTAAATTAGTATCGCACTACTGTACATATTAAAAATAACAGATTATAGATATGAATTAAATATATTAATTAGAAAGATATACATATAAAATCAATTTTATCGAAAAATATTGTTGTTGCGCCACCGGGATTCGAACCTGGATCTCTTTCCTAACCGGAGAAGGTGAATTATCCAACTATGCTACGGCGACAATATTTTTAGCGACAATTTTCGAACCTATGTGTTACCTTTTTTTGATATTAATACATTTAATCGTTCCATTATTTGAAAGAGCCATCTAACTTATTTTTACAGAATCTCAAATACCTTTGAGTAAACTGATAGCAGACGCCAGAATTATCAATTCATTTTTATTAAATTTTGGACACATTGATACAACTTTATTATTTAGGAGAACACATTCTTATTGTGAAGTTGTAATTATTCAGAACATAGGTCTGTGATATTTTAAATATGAATTAAATATATTAATTAGAAAGATTTACATATGAAATCAATTTTATCGAAAAATATTGTTGTTGCGCTACCAGGATTCGAACCTGGATCTCTTTCATAACCGGGGAAGGTGCATTATCCAACTATGATACAGCGACAATATTTTTAGCGACAATTTTCGAACCTATGTATTACATTTTTTTTGATATTAATACATTTAATCGTTCCAATATTTGAAAGAGCCATCTATCTTATTTTTACAGAATCTCAAATACTGTTATTATAGATATTTTACCTTTTTAAATTAGAGTTTAATTTTTTTAATTACGACATTGACACTTAAATCATAATTATCATTATTACATTTTTCTCATGAATCATTCATCCCACATGACCAAACAACCTAGGCGACCATTGTTAAATGTATACTTGTACATGATACATGTTCATAATGAAAAATGTCTGTATATTATATATTATTTTAAACATCCAAATAAATATTTTATAAAACAAATTGTCCAGATACTATATCAGTAACAAAATTATATCGAGTCACGATAGAAATAAGAGTTTAATTTATATATATTTATATTATTATTTTAAAATACTTTCTTCATTATTAAGGAATAAATAAATAAATAAATATTGTGTCCTTATTAAAAAAAATGTCTTATTAATTAAAAAGATTTTCACATCAATATTCTTACAATTTTCAAACTAAGCTAAGCGCTTGTAATATAATAATAGAAATAACTTAATGGCCTCTTAGAAGGAGGCACGAACCCCTGATCACTAGATCACTAGGCGTGAATCGTAATCACTAGACCACAAGCACATCAATTACACTAGTATACAAACTATTGCAAGAATCTAGAAGTTTTTTCACTCGTTGGAGAAGAAGAATCATATACCAGTTGTGTCTCAAATTATTCTAGCTGTAAGTCAAAATATTCAAAATTTTTTCCAAAATATCTATTATCGTGAATTTTTTTCCGTTTAGTCATTTCAACACAAAATATCAAGAATTCACAAACACCCTGTACATCATTTATTTAAACGGAAGCTGTTTACACTTCTCTTGACAGATATTTTGTATGTTCTATCTCCATTGCACATTTATTTCATTAAAAAATTCTCACTTTTGTACCAAAAATACTCCAGAATCCTTGTGTTTGCCCTGCACCCCACAATACGCAGATTCCTGAATAAAAAATCCTTTAGAATCGCACCAACACCTCTCCGGCCAATGGAGTGACAACTTGAACCCTTTCGATTGCCAGGTGTGAAAATACAAGAAGACCCTTGTGGGCCTGCCAACCATAAAGACGTGTGATGAACGTTAAGATGCGTCCACACCGCGTAACATTTTTATTGTTAGAAAAATTAATATTAAAATAAACATTCATAAAATTAAAATATACGTGCTTAATGTAATCTGTAGAATAATTATTTTTAATCCATCAGCCTGTGTGGAGACTAAAATTTTAGAGCCGTGTTTCAAAATATAAATATTCATTAAAAGATCTCAAAAAATTTGTTCTAATAAATTTGCCACAATAAATATTGTTAAAGTGGTGATTATAGGCTAGTTTTTAAGTCTGAATTGATATGAAATTAATGTATAATATTTATGCATACTAGAAATACACCGTTAATAATCACGGAAAACAAATAAATTTAATAACTTTATTTTATTCAAAAAAACAGCTAAATTATTTCACTTTATTCGACACCTTCACGCGACAGAAATGATTTTTGTTTTTTTTATTTTATCGTCCAAGTTGATACTTTTTTTTTTTTTTTGTATTGCTATGTGAGTTGTTATTGTATTGCATCTGTAACTATTAAATTAACTCTAGGTAAGAAAAATCAACTGTTGAAAGAAAACGATACATAAAAAAATGTTCGCCATCAGAAAATAGTTTTTTTTTAATGTTTTGTTATCGTATGCCTTTAGTTTTTACTCTAGATTTCTAATTAAAGAGTCAGGGGTGGAGAGTGGAGAAGGTAGTATGTACCGACCGACAACTACATGTGCCATTTTCTTCCCAGACGGCGCAGCAGTGAAAGAGATGCATTAAAGATGCTTTAGAAATGTTCTCTGTAAATGAAATCAAGACATTAAAATTACGCGTCCTCAAAACTAAACATAACCTCACATAAAAATCATCTGTCTCATTTTATTTAAACTACCATCATATTTAAATGTGCAATTTATTTATGTAATAAAGCCCTTGTTTCTGTTAAAAAGCGACGGCGTTACAATATTTCTAGTGATGATTGTATATTTTTGAAAAATTTGCCCCAGACGAAAAGGTTACACATCTAGATTTCAAAATAAATTGACACTTTATTTTGTAAGCGTGACACATAGAAAGATATTGAGATTTAATTAAGAGAATAGATAGCATATAAGGTCAGCCAGGCGTCAGTGGCGATCGGTGAGTTTTTGTGGAAGGGATAGTGGATAATAAGTTTAAACCTACTATCAAATATACAAATCTATTGAATAAATTAATAATTCAATTATACACTCACATAATTCACTATTTTCGTTTGCAGAGTTAAAACACGTTGGTGAAGCATTCATGTTATTTTTTGTATTAATTTTTTATTTAAATGATGAATTAAATAGATAATCAATGGATATTCATTGTTTCAATAATTCGGTATTCGAGACAAACTGTCAAAAATGCGTCACACAAACAAAATTCCTCTAAACAGCTTGCTTCGTAATATATGTGCTATTCTGTGCATTATTACCCATAAGTATTTAAGTCGTTTTTTGTACGTTGGATGCTGTTAACGAATGCGTATACAGTATTCGAAGACCTCGACAGGCGGAACTGAAAGCGCATGCGCAAATTTTGTGGATACGGAACGAATGATAGAATTCACTGTTGATGGTATCTGTGTGTTTATGCGATTCATAGATGTTCGAAAGTTGAGAATGTATATGTGTTTCGACTAGTTCCGTGCGCGCGCCGTGTCGTAGTGTGTGTTACGACTGGACAGGACGAATTGATTTGCAGCAGTGCTGTTTTCGGCTAGAAACAAAAAGTCCAAAGCTTTTTGACTCTAGAACACAAAGGATGCGGAGCATCCAATGCATGTATATGCAGCCAGGCGTTTATGTAGCAAATACATTAATGATAGAATAAATAATGTAACATATTAAGCACATATATAAAGAGAAGAGCATCATAAGAGAAATATGTGACACGAGTGTTGGTGGCACCAGAAATAGACAACTTCCTGGGAAGACAGAAGACGAATGACCAGGTAAATTAGATACTGGAAAGAAATCCTGTCAGAAGCCTCAATAAAAGTGTCAAACTTGCATGACAAGATGTATGAATGTGAATGATACAAGAGTTGTGTTAGAACAGACGGGTTGAAAAAAAGGTTATCACATTATATTAATTGTATTTCCCGTTTTTAGAACATAATAATTTTTTTAAAGTACAAATTAAATACATTAACCGATTGTGCTACACCAATACAGTGCATTGACGACAAATTTTCGAACTTATATGTTACACTTTTTAAATTGATACATCTATCGTACAATAAATAATCATTAGGAAAACACACTCGTATTGTGAAGTTGTATTTATTCAGAACATAGGACTGTGATATTTTAAATATGAATTAAATGTATTAATTAGAAACGTATACATATAAAATCAATTTTATCGAAATTAATGTCGCTTTAGCATAGTTGGATAATGCACTTTCCCCGGTTTGAAAAGAGATCCAGGTTCGAATCTCGGTGGCGCAACAACAATATTTTTCGATAAAATTGATTTAATATAGATATCTTTCTAATTAATACATTTAATTAGTATTTAAAATAAATAATCGTAAAAATAATGAAGATGGCTTTCAAATAATGGAACGATAGATGTGTCAATTTGAAAAGTGTAACATTAAGTTCGAAAATTTGTCGTCAATGCACTGTGTTGGTGTGGCATAATCGGTTAATACATTTTTCCCGGATAGGAAGAGATCCAGATTCGAATTCCGGTAGCAACAACAATGTACATCTTTCTAATTAATAAATATCACAAACCTATGTTCTGAATAATTAGAACTTCACAATAAGAATGTGTTCTCTTTAATAAGACATTATTATTGGTATTTTAATTGTTTTTCAGTTAATAATTTAATTACAATTTTAAAATATGATAATTTAGTGTGATGCATGCACAGAATTACATTTAACATTAATATTTTTACTTTTGCTATGAAAATTACGACTAATTTGGTGATCTCCCAGGACTTGAAG
Organism: Eubasilissa splendida; assembly: GCA_031772225.1. Taxonomy (NCBI): domain Eukaryota; kingdom Metazoa; phylum Arthropoda; class Insecta; order Trichoptera; family Phryganeidae; genus Eubasilissa; species Eubasilissa splendida. Next base: position 6,897,889 of record CM062859.1, read on the forward strand.
AGCAAGGATTGAACCCCTGTCGCTCGCTACTTCCGACACCATATATATATATTTTTTTCATTTCATTTACAATACATTAGAAAAAAGAATCGGGGGAAGCTAATAATGTATATGTTCCCAAGTTGGTGATTAAGAAATACGAGACAAGATTCAAACCAAACTGATCGTTTTTAAACGTTTAATATATGGTCTCCAAATATGGAGAGTAACAGATCAAAAATCCAAACTGCTGAAATAAGTTATATATTAGGAGAACACTTTCTTATTGTGAAGTTGTAATTATTCAGAACAGACGGTCTGTGATATTTTAAATATGAATTAAATATATTAATTAGAAAGATATACATATAAAATCAATTTTATCGAAAAATATTGTTGTTGCGCCACCGGGATTCGAACCTGGTTCTCTTTCCTAACCGGGGTTTATATGTATATCTTTATAATTAATATATATTTGGACCGAGTGAGAACTACCGAGATAATAGAGACTTTCGGCATGTATCCTCTACAAAGTAATCTTTTTTGACAAGGCAAGAATAATGTACATATTTATTAAATTTTTCAATTCTATTTTTATTTTAATTTTCAGTTCAACTACAAAATTTTACGGACCCATAAATTCACGATCAATTTCCCGTTTCGGGTGGTAAGCGCGCGGGTGGGTCGGACACTCAACCGTAGAAAAAAAATGCTAAAAGGTCCCTACTCACGTGCCTATGTTGGCGTAGGTACTAAAGGGATCAAGTAGTTGGTTTACTAAGGTCCGAGGCCCTTTTTTGTAAGTTTGTGGGGATAATCCGCAGTAATTCTATTATGCCCCTAATAGGGACCCTCTTGTGGCCATTGTCCGCCCTTTATGCCCGACTTGTCCCGTTTCTGTGGGCGGTCACGGTATTCGTGGACAATTGCATGCCGTGCTATCAATATTAACGAGATTAATCAATACGGAATACTTTTCGTACATAAGTTAAATACAATATTTTCTCTCAGTGCCATCTCCGATTGAGATATTAATGATGTAAATTAAAATAATTCAACGTTTCAAATTTTAATATAATTTTTTTCAAGCGCAAAAGTGAATATTATAATGGGTTTACTTTTTTTGTGGTGGTTTTCATCTTACTAATAAAATAAACAATATTTTTTATTAGATGCCGAACACATATACATTGATGCTACATGGTATCGGGGTGGGGGTCACATGGTACGTGGGTCTTGGGTACTCATACTAAAAATTCATGGAAGAAATTCGCTGAAAGGAATATTCGTCATGTATAAACGTGGCTTCGATTCAAACTAGGTCCGATCATATTCAAGGGTTTTAATCATATCATCTTCAGAATATAACAGATTTTTCTGTATAAATATCATTATAATCTAACTTAGGAAAAAATTAATATCGCTCATACAACAGACATAGGTACATACGAAATATTATATTACTGGTAGGAAGGATTAATTCAATTCTTGTAAATAGCGTAGGGATATATACCTCAAATAACTGATGAACAGTGGAGTGAGAAATGCTGCAATGACAACATGAGAGCTTAGGCTGAAAAAGAAGAACAAAATATTGTCATATCCATGTTTTAAATAACTGTATAATTTAGACCAGTGATTCCCAAAGTGGTCTATATCGACCCCCAGGGATCCATGATAACCTGCAAGGGGTCTACGTCAGCGAAAAAAAAATTTGGGGGTCCATGAAATTAAAATGGGGGTCCACGATAGTGGATCTCAACATACACTGATAGTACCTATTTACTTACATTATAATCTTATAATATAAAGACATATACATTATTTATAAAAGTACCTATGAAGTAAAAAATTTATTATATATGTTTATAAAATTGTGTAAGTTATAGGATGTAGGCATTCGCTTTGTGGTTTAAGTTTTTAACACTAAACTTCACTACAATTAGAAATTTACAAAAAATTAATATCAGGTAAGTAGTGGGTCTACCAAAAACCGAAAAACATGGCAAGGGGTCGACACAAAAAAGTTTGGGAACCTCTGATTTAGACTATAAAATGTACTAGTTGTCTTCTAGATGTCTACGGATTAATGTGGGCACTGTACGCCCCTATAGTTTACCATTCTTTACATGTTGAGGTGATCGATATCAGGGTTGCACACATGCACATATTTATTTTTATATGAATCCAGGCTGCGGATATAAGATACCTAAGAGGAGTAGTGGGAGTGACGTTTAGAGATAAAATCAGAAACGATATCATCCGAGAGGATCTTGGGATGAATCCGCTACTGTTTTTTTAAATAGAATAATCTCAGCCAAGTTGACTTGGACGTGTCCTCCGCATAAGAAACAAAAGACTACCTTAACAGACTTTCTCATCAGAATTAGAGGGAAGAAGATCTGTAGAACGAGCCAGGATAAAATGGAGAAGGCAAATTGAGAGAAGAAAGATGGAACCATCAGTAACCCCAAGTAATCGACACAGCGCAGGACAGAGTGCTGTCTAAGCGTCAGGCTTCCAACCCAATTAGGATAACGGAGATGAAGAAGAAGAAGAAGAAGATGATTATAATGCCTCTTTGATAACACGTATTCGGATATACCGCGGGTCTTGTTTTTGCCATTTTTGATTTTAAGCGCCCGTCGTAAAAAATACATACAAACACGGCAAGGTAAATGAAAATAGATCTTTAAAGAAATAAAGAATGGATCTTTTACTAAATTAATTAATTATTATGAACGGTCGTTCGTGAAATGTAGTCTATGATAATAAATATTATTCCTAATATAAGTGTTTATATGTGAAATATGAGTTGTAGTAAAAAGGAACAATTTTGATCATGTTTATATTAGAGCACGTATAAAATTACGTATATCAGGCGCGGTCGCTTCATACATGCTTTGGATGCTCTTCATCCCTCGTGTTCTAGAGTCAAAAAGATTTGGATATTTTATTTCTAGCCGAAAACAGTACTGCTACATATAAATTCGTCCTTTAGAGACCAGTCACAATGCACACTACGATAAGACGCGCGCACGGAACGAGTCGAAATATATATACATTCTCAACTATCGAACATCTATGAATCGCGTAAACACACACACACTAGCAACAATGAATTCTACCATTCGTTCCGTATCCACAAAGTTTGAAAGTATTCGAATTTCACGCACGCGCATTCAGTTCCGCCTGTCACGGTCTTCGAATACTGTATACGCGTTCATTAACAGCATGCAACGTACAAAAACGACTTTAATGCTTATGGGTATAATGCACAGAATAGCATACATATTACGAAGCGAGCGGGTTGTTTTGAGGATTTTGTGTGTGTGACGCATTTTTGATAGTTTGGTTTGAATACTTGAAGCCGAATTATTAAATATCCTTCGATTATATGTTATATTTGATAGTAAGTATAAACCATCCAGCATCCCTTCTACAAAAAGTCACCGACCGCCACTGACGTATATATGCACTACATAAAGAATAAATAAATAAATATGTTATATTTATTAAATTTAAATGTTTATTTTTGTTATAATTTTTGGATTGTGTGAACGGAATTATATTTTATAAAAATAATAAAGATGTGTCGTTTTTCATAGAAAAAACTTATAATTTTGGACAATTCGCACAGCACGGTTATCTTATAACACGGATCAGCTACTGCATTATTAAAAAAAAAAGATTTAATTTAAAACGTTAACATTACATATTTTTTAATTATTTCTTAAAATACGGCGAGGCACGTTTTTCCATATTTTTTAATAAGTTGACCAAAGAAAAGATAAATTTAGTTCATTTCAATTTGAAGGGGTTGAAATTAGTGATGATTCGATGTGTAAAGTTGTAGTTTTATATGACAACAGGTGCGGGGAGAGATGAAGCTCTCAGCGCCCGAAGTGCTCCAGGTATAGCCAACCGGCGACACTTGTCGTGAAGGGGAAGCCCTCAGCCATTGCACACCCTTGGATGGGATTCGGTTTTGTGGAAGAATCTCCCTTATGTACGATATGTGTACTTTACCCTTATTAACATCTATTTAATAATGATAACATTTTTTTTAAATAATCGACGTGTAAAATCCAAAAATTCGATTTAAATATTTTTACCAAATTTGATATTTAACGAAGAAAACGTCCGTGAATTGAAATATTCTATAGTGCCTTCATACGTAGTTTACATAATTCTCCACGCATCATTCTGACAAACTTAATAAACGTTAAAACATTTTTCAACATTTTTTCAAAAGATTTATGATAACTGTCTATTTCATAAAAGTAATTGAATTATTTCAAATATTTTTAGTATGCCCTTACGTCTTATAGTATACATTTGAGAGGTTCGGTACCTAATCAAGTCTATTGTTTTTTTTTTGTAAGCCGAAAACCGCCGAACTGGAAATTTGTAGCGAACGAAAATAAAAGCGGTTAAAGTTTGCAAACGCAGAGATATTTACTTCCTGGTACGAACAATAAATGAATTTGTTTATTTGTTTAAAGACTCAAATAAAATTTTTATACCTTTTTCAAAATGCCTATTTAAAATAAATATTTTTTATTGTGATCGTATGACTTTGTTTGTTATAATGTTTTTATTTTTGGTATATAAAAATAACGGTGTTTCTTATAATCTAGTAAATACGGTATATATGCATATATAAATTCAGTGCCGTGTAAAATCGATCAGATGAATATACTTATTAAAAAAATAAAAATATTAGTCTTTTTGTTTGTTTTTATAACATGGAAATAGTGCTTTTTTAGATTATTCGTACATTTTCGTAAGTTGAAAGATTAAATTTGTACGGTCACTTCTTCATGACGTCTTTCTGACATCACAATAAAATAATACAATTTTAATAAATGGTGTAAAATAGTTCACGTGGATATACAATTACCGCGCACCATTGAGGACCGAAACCACAAATTGGTCTTACAGTCCGCTCTGCAGCGTAAGAATAGACCCCCTGAACACACTGTCACGTCGAATAAATCCAAAATACAATTTACCTGCTCCAATATTGTGACATGCCCCCGCATAATAGAACACGGCCCCAACCGCCGAAACCCAATATCTATCCCATTATTCCGGTAGCTCATAAAATGAATTATGTCGTTAGTTAAATAGGTATGAATACAAAAAAAACTAACACGTGACAATTGCGGTCGAGTGGTGGTGGGGCTGATCACGATGTAAATTAAAAATAATATACTTTGTTATCTTAAATAAACAATAATAAAACTTTTAATAAATTAATACAAAAATCGTATACCATCGTAAGGGTTCCAATCACGATTACCAGGGGCGTGAACTCCATCAAAAAAGTTGTACGTAACTTTAATTTTTGTGAAATAAATATTAATAGAGCTGGGCATGTGTTTCGCATAATTTTTCACGTAATGTATCCCAAACTAAATACATTAATTATCTCACCCCTGTCTACATGTTAATATATTATTTTTGACTCTTCATTTAATAACTTGAAGGATTTATAAAATATTTTCACTGGTAGAAATACCTTTTATAACAAAACGCTTCGTACTTCATTTCTACATCATAGTTATTAGCAGCATAACCTTAGTCTACGCCTAGTGCATGCCATTGATTCCATTATTTGAAAGTCATTTACTTTATTTATAAGATGTGTTCATTTGAAAAGTGTAACATATAGGTTGGAAAATTTATCGTCAATGTACTGAGTGCTGTAGCATAATCGGTTAATGCACGCTTCCCGGATTGGAAGTGATCCAGATTCAAATCCCGGTAGCAACGACAATATTTTTCGATAAAATTGATTTTATATGTATATCTTTCGATTTAATACATTTAATTAGTATTTAAAATATCACAGTCCTATGTTCTGAATAATTACAACTTCACAATAAGAATATGATTTTTATAAATAAATTTAAAAATATCACTTATTAATATAAAAATATTAATGCTTTAATTTAATTTTTTCAGGATTTTCCCAACTGAAGTCGTCCTTCAGTTCGGCTGGTCAGCCGTCATGTCTATCAGGTAATTATTGTAATGTACCGAATTCTTTTAAATCATTTTAAAACATTTCATTAATCAGACCATTTATGTTTTTTTTTTTCGGAGGGACGTAAAGGCTATGCGAAATAGCTCTAATTTATCAGTGTAACAATCCTTTATTTTAATTGCATGACGTCATACATTCATTGGAAAAATATAATTATATCCACGAAGACCATTTATTCGATCAAAATACATTAAATATTAAAAATGCGAAGTAATTTTAGAATGTTCATTTATTTGTTTTAATTAATATCCATACTCCTTCGGAGTATAGTTTTCCATAAATATTTAAAATTTGGATATGTTTATAGAGACGAAACCATTATTTATTATATTTAATGGAAATATATGGAAGTATGGGTAATTACAGGTCTTACGACCTGTCTTCGTCTGGCTTAAGTAATCACTTTACATAAATATAACGTTCACCATTCTCACCCTCCATATATATCAATCTTCATAAATATCAATTTTTTGAAAGTTGTTAATATGTGGAAACATTTCGAGTACCACTACACTATCGCCATCTATGGACTAAATTTTTATATATTTAACGTGTTTTTATTTACATACATATTTGCTATCTTATTACTTTATTTGTTCCATATTTATAATCTCGTTTTATACACATAGATATGTATCAATATTACATGATATATATCCAATATATATCTAAAAAAAATCTCACGAGTAAGACAAAAGACCAACACAACTATTCAAAATTTCGTAAAAATAAAAGCTTTTGAGATCTGTATGACTTTCTATACTTACATATGTAGCACCAGTGGTGTAGTGCTAAATAAAAGAGTACCCGGGCAGAAATTGAGTTTAACTCTCTCTAGATTGAGTTTTTTTTCTCTCTTCCATGTACTTGTATACCTACAGAAATTTGAAATTGAATATGTTTGAGGTTAAAATAAATTATTTTGGCCACTAATAAATAAATGTTGAAAGAATGGTATACCGCCGCGCGCCTAGATCCAATTCTTAACAAAAAAAAAAAAACACCCTATAAATTTTCTCGTAATGAATTTCACGTTTCAAAAATGCTCCGGTACTAAATATTATTTTTTTAGAGTAGCGAATAACAATAGACAGAGAAAAATGAAAGAGTCTTAGGGAAGTCTTGGTGCAGCGTTGGATAGAAAACCGCTGATAGTAACGATGATAATGAGAGGAAAATACATTTATTTAAGGATGATTACGAACATACGCGTAAAATGTTTTAGTTATGTATTTAGATACAACCAGTTTAACTACAGAGATGAGAGTAGAGTAGAAGGAAGAGGAAAACAAACACCAGAGAAAAAGACCTGGCACAGAAAACCGATCGATGGACAGAGCTTCAGCGATTAGGGAGTGGAAGGAATTAATATGTCTTATTGGCACTTCAATTATACGTGGCATAAATAAATGACAAAAAAATAATGTTAAGTCAGTTCGTCGACTCGATGAGTCGGTTGAATATTTTTCGATTTTGCTCAAACATTCGACTGCGACAGCGACGGGCAGAAGGCGGCAAGTGCGGCGAGGGGGGGATTAAAGGAAAGGATTGAGATGGAATAAGAGTTGGAGTAGGTGTGAAGAAGGGGTCGGGGGTTCCAAGGTGAGATTTGAGATTGATAAGTACAAGGGTTTAAGTGGCAGACGGCTCGCGAAAATATATCGGCAGGCGAGCGAACAATTAGATACATTTTATTTTTAAAACAAATTACATGCATCAATTAGAAAATATTACAGAAAACTTTTTTCTATCCAATAAATATGTTGTTTTTTTCCACCGGGATACGAACCCGGAATTTTTTCTTTCTAGTAAAATGCGCTACCATGAAGCCATGTCAACCATTTAAATATACAACAAAATTTAGACATATATTTGAATGGGGGGGAGCATAGAATTTTTTTACATCACAATTAGAAATTACTCAAAAAATGATAATAAAAAATATCCTAAAAAAAAGACTATCTGAGTATACAACTCTTCACAGATTTCAAAGTACCAATAATAATAGACATATACAAAAAAAATCAATAATCCAAAATTTCAAAATTAAAAATCATTTAAATATTCGAAGATCTATAAGATTTACAGACCAAATTGATATTCCAAAACTAAAATATACCGCAACCCAAAATTACTATATTTATCAAGGCAGCATATTTTTAAACAATCTCCCCATAACAATTAGAAAAATTACAGACCACTGTAAATTTGTATCTCAAGTAAAAAAAAAAAAGTACACAGACTAACTGAAACATAAATTCTCGTATACACTCCTTCTCTACACACGAATAAATAAATGTTAAAAGAAATGATATATATATATCCTGCTGATTATTTTTAAAATCTATTATATTTTCTAATATTAAAATAAATAAAAAATATGTCCTCTTCTTCTTCTTCTTCTTTAACGGCATCTGTTTTCGCTACATGTCTCTCCCACTATAGCCTCTTTGGTTTCACCTTCCTCAAGATATCTAGGGCAATATACCGTTCCGGAAGTTCCAGGATCTTTAATCTCCTCCATTCTCTGATTAGATTATCACGTATTAGGCCATAAATCTTGCGGATGACTTTATTTTCGAAGACCTGTAATCTATTTTCTTGCGCTTAAGTGATTGACTAAACTACACCTATGATCAGTATTGTGTACAATTTAATCTTTACATTTTGTGACGACACCCTAGATGACGGCATTTCTGTAAAGCATAGTAAGTTATATATGCAGTCCTTTTAAATAAGACATCTATTGTTTCCATGTTATACGATTCCAGTCTATTCCTTGATCACTGAGGATCATAACCTCGAAGATGATATGATCCCTTCACCTCTTTCTGCAGCCCGCGGTTCTAAGAATCGTTCCAAAAGGCAAATAGCATTTTTAATCCGGTCGGTCCATTGAGTTGAAGATCGCTCTCATCTTCTCAATTCTTCCACCTCTCTAGTCATCATCATTATTTATAGGTTATCTTCCTTTTTGTGAAATTCAAAATTCATTCTAATTAATAACACTTCACACATCACTTCTGTTGTTCGAACTCTCATTATTGACTGAACCCCCATTACCAAACCCTGCCCCTCTACCTGAATATAGGTTACCAAACTATAGTAGTGACTGAGTATAACCCAACATGTCTGTAGTGCAAAGTTTAGTTTTGTGCGAAATAAAATAATGCTAAGTGTTGCACGACAATGTAACTATCATGTCAATTAACGCATCATATTTTAGCTGTCGGTGTTAAACGTATTTCTAAATACGTATATATAAGTACTTTGGTGGCGAATTTTTTTTTTGGCACATCTTATGACTGTCGATACTAAATAGTAGGTACCCATCCTCACTTTTAATTATTAATCACACTGATAATTAATTTAGCGATTTAGGATCTTTCCTTTTGTCTCTGACAGTCACTATTTGATGAGTTTTGATTGATACATAAAATGACACATTAGATAGAGAATACATTTTTATTTTTTATTTATTATAACTAAAACATATATTGTTTCTTTGACATGATCTATTTAAAAAAAAAAAAAAAAATTTTTAGTACCTAACTCAAATACAATTATAAATACACTTAATACAAATTTACTCGAATAATTTTTAGGAAAAAAAATTTTTAGTGGTTAATAAAACAAAGATAATAAATAAAAATATGAATCTTAACCACAAAGATAATATTGCTGATTTAAAAAGTATAATACATTTTTATTTCACTTTCAATTCAGTTAAAAACCGTTTAAAAAATAGGTAGGCAAATAAAACAAAATTATGCTAACCTAACCTAACGTAATATAGCAATATTTTAATATGTCAAAGAACACACAATTATTGGATTTTTACCTATAAAGGCACTTTTATTAAATAAATATCAGATATCACATTTCCATTAAAAATATAATAAAAATAGCTTCGTCTCTGTGAGATATCTGATATTTATTGAACAACGTAATATAAGCCAACCTAATGTAACTAGACGGTCTACTGAATTTAAATGAATGTATAAACAACGAATCATTCATATTAGAACGAGAACAAAAGATAACAGTGTAAACTGAGTCAGTAGATGATGGCGGGGAGATATCAATAAAGCGGTGGGCAGATAACAAGAAAGTGTAGCATAGCTAATCAGTCAACATTCCAAATTAATATGAATAATATCTAGCTAATCAATCAAATTCCAAATTAAGTTCAAACACTTAATAAAACCATCCTTCCGACGGTCCCGCGAGCCACCCTTCCCCCCTTTCCACTACCCCAGTGCCACCGTCACACCATAACCGCCCGGGGCTCAAACACAAACCACAATCATAAATAATCACCATGCAAATTCACCCACTGCGCAAAAATGCACGCTCTATTTATACGCCGTTATAACGCAGTTCAAAGATCAAACATCCCCTTTGAGTGAAGTTCCGTGTTGCTGTACTAATTTCTTTACGATTCGAAGCCGGGTCTTTATACAAGGGGAGCGTGTTTAACGCTTTACACCCAACCTTTTGTTTCTACATAATGAATATGCACCAGTTTACCACCTCGCACACTCCAGCACCAAAACGATCTAAATCTCACACTACGAACACTAGAAACTCACCCTTATTTAAATTATACGTAAGATGCAAAACATTGTGCGAATTCATCACACTTGTTTGCATTTGAAATCGTACCTGTTTGGGGCTAATATTGAAAGATAACATCTCGGCGGCGTATTGATAAAGGAAACAAGCCTTTGTGTACTTTTGAGATAAGGGATGTTTTTGTTTGTTTCTCGCGCTATGTTTGTGTGATTTTGTTTTTGGTATCGATTTTCTTTAGCCTTGCGTATAAACAAGTGTGTGTGTATGTGTGTGTGTGGATCGTGAGAGAGACCCTTTGAACGGAGAGACTGATTTGAATTTCACTTGTTTTAGTATGACAGAAAGGATATTAATTCATAAAAAAATATTTATTTATATTTTTGGTGGTGAAGTTCAATATTTATTGTTTCACATTAGCAAAAAATATTTAGAAAAAAACAGTTTTCACAACAAAATAACGTGAAAAATTTGCAAAAAGCTTTTTTAAATTTTTTATTTCAAAGCACTTTCGTATTCCTGTCATATTTGAATTGTACGATCAATTGAAAACAAATCAACAAATGTTACAGTGGAATTGAACGCTGCTAATTTTTTTCAAATTTATTCAATGAATAAATAAATAAATACACCAAAAACACAAGGCCTATCTATGTCACCCTCACTGAAATTAATTGATCAATTATTTAGTACAAATTAAATTGTAATTGGTATTTAGTACGAAAGAATGAGTCATACATATTTTTTTCATATTAAAATAAAAAAATTGTAATGAAAATAATACTTTAAAAAAATCCTACAAAAATAGCAATATTTCAATGAGAATACTACATGTAATATTCTTCACGTGTCAGAAAACGAGTTAGTTTAAGTAGAAGCTCGCCGGAGCGGTGGGAGCGACATGGCGAAAACTGGCGGAAGATCTAAGAGAGTGGCCGAGTCATAATACCACTTTAAATTAGTCGTATGAATGTCGTGAATTTGTTAATTAATTATACTGAATTATTTCATAATTCAGTTGCCGGAGTGCGGATGTGTCGCGGTGAGATGTAATACATCTATATCAATTCAGTGTCTATTTTATCTACACATTTATTAAGTATGACTTATAGTTAATTTTGAATATTAAATAAGCAACTTTTATATTTCGTTTATTTGCCTTCACAATTTTCTTGTAATATTTATTTATTTATTTTCATGTAATTCTAATTGACCGCTTTTATAACCATTTTAAAGAAGTTACTAATACCTATTATAACTTCCAAAGCTTATAAAAGTGTAAAATATTAAATTTGAAATTATGACATGCACTAAATAAAATGTAAATTAAAAAATATTTTTAATTATATTTCTTGCAAATCTTACATTGTGGATTTTATTGAATTTAATATAGATTATTTAAAATTTTGTTTTTAACCACTTTATGAGTTATATTTAATACACCAACCGTTTCAAAAAATACAATTTCCTTCATCAGGATGTCAAATTAATCAACTAATACAAAATGACAGATATCTAAAAAAAAAGATTCTCATTAGTGACATCTATGCTGTTTTAGGGGAATTAATATCAGATATCAAACCATAGATGGCGACAGTGAAGTTGTAATAAAATACTTGAAATGTTTCAATATGGATGTGGAGGTTGATTGCGGGTAGAATTGGTGAACGTTACATTGTGTAAAGTGATCACTTACGCCAGCCGAAGATATGTCGTAAGCCCTGTAATACCCATACTTCCTGTATAATATAATATACACAGCTTCATCTCTATGAGATATCGATAATTATTTTAATATACTAAATATAACTTATTAATTGGTAAAAAAAAACAGGTTTAAATAATCTATATTAAAAAATAATCAATTGAAATTTCCCAACAGTTTGATAACAAATTTGGTGAATAATTCGCACTCTTCCATACTTAGCTATTTCATGGCCAAATAAGAAATTTAAAAAATATATTCTCTAAAACACAATACAAAAATATTGTTAGTACAAGGTTAACTTGATTAACAATTTAAGTCTAAATGTTAAAAGTCGTTGATATGCAAAATAAAGACTTGCTCATCCAAATAAAGTAAAATGATTTTTTAAAGCATCGAAATTCAATAATTGTTTCGTAAAAAATATTTTCGTCGGCCATTCTTTATAAATGTAATAAATAGATTATATAAATGAATACGCGCTAACTATTTAAAAAATATGTATGGAGCTTTTTAATATAAACCGAAGTTTAGCCTATTATGGGCGTGCTGATTATACAGGTGAATATTATGTTTCAAGACGATTTTGTTTGTATGCCATTTTGGTTTGGCAAGTATTTGTCAGTTCGCATTTGGTAGTCTTAAAGAGTAGTTAATTACAATTTATTATGAAGTATCTAAAATCTTAATAAAGTGTTAAAGTCATTAAAATATTTTATATAAATTATATTGGCGATGCTGTAAATATTAAGTCACATCTTGGAAAACTTCTTGGTAACCGAATTGGGTCGATTGGGCATATGTGGTTTCAACAGAACGGTGCTACCTCACACACAACTTGAGCTACGCTTCAAATTTAGAGAAAAAAAATTTGGTGATATCGACTGGCTTCCTCGATCACCTGATTTGACGGCTCCCGACTATTTTCTGTGAGGGTACTTGAAGCGAAAAGTCTACGTCAATAAGCCAACAACAATTCCGATGCTACAGGATAAAATTAGAAATGAAATTGCTGAATAATACGCCAAGCGCATGAGAATGTTATGAAAAATATGGTTAAAAGAGCACGCATTTGTGTCGCTGCCAGTGGCGGCCACTTGGCCAATATCATATTTTACACATAATTGTAATAAATAAAATAATTGATAAATAAAAATAAAATTTAAAAATTATGTTTAATTTTTTAGTTATTTAAAAACAACATCGGCCTGGAACATAATATTCTCCGTGTAAATGGAAATGTTTTTTAATATGGTCTCTGTTGTTTTTAATTCATAGCCTATATTTAAAAAAATATTTATGGAGAATATATGAGGCGGACGTATGAAAGGTAGAAGGTATTTCAATAGATGGCAAAAACCTCTTACAAAATTTCGATATGCAGACGATTCCAAACTGATTGCGATCAGTGAAGACAAAATGACAATACTTATCCACAAGATTGAAAAATAAAGCTTAAGAAATAAACAGAATCAAGACAAAAATACTCAAAGTAGATCACTTTTACCAGATACTGGGAACTAATGTTCGTTATCTCTCGTCTCAAGAAATGGTGGACCGTTCCATCTCAAGAGACGTAATAGTCCGATTGGTTAAAGTCTTGGTGTTCTTCATAGCTCCGTATAGAGTCGAAACATGGGCTCTGAACTGAAGAGAAAGAAACATGCTCGACGACTTCAAGAGGTGTTGGCATTATATATCGCGTATACCATGGACTGCGAGACGAACGAAAGTCTCCATTCTTAAAGAACTTCATATTAAAGAATGGCTTTTCATACCTTACGTGAAAATAATTCGTTCGTACTTGAAGCGTGTTACTATAAAAGATATAGACAGCTTGGAGAAACTGGTTATCACTTGGAATGTATAATACAAGGCGGAGGGCCGGAGGTTGACCTTCAAGAAGATAGACAAATCTTGTCCGAGACGTGACCGGAGCCTCGCTATACTTTACAAGGTCCAGGATCGCGAAGAATGGAGGCCAACAGTTTGCGCTGATGAATCAGACTAGAGAACTATAATGATTGAGAGATATATTAAAAAAAAACAATACCTATACAACAACAATTTTGACTAAAAATTTGGATAGGAAATACCCAACACCCTATACTTTAAGTATTTAGAATTATAGGTGACTATATAAATATGTACACGTGTAAACATAAGACTGTTTCGTCATTTAAAAAGTGCATTTCGAAAGAACCTTACAAATTAAACCACTATTTATTAATCATTATACATTTCGATACCTATGGTATGTATCCTCTTCAGGAAACAATGTATACTGAAATTAAAAAATACAAGCATAGATAAAAACAAAAATATAAAATGGTGAATAAGTAAGAACTAATATAAAAATAAATTTAAAAGGTGACTATTTGCAAAGGGGATTTGGTTATTTATATTATTAAGCTTGCTATTAACACTTTTTCTTATTTCTTGCCTCCAAGAATTCTGGAATGAAAATAAAATAACGTTAAAAGAAGTCTCCATTAAACGGTTGGAGACATTTTAAAAGTTGCAAAAATCTCCTGGACTAACCACATAAGCAATGAAGAGGTGCTAAGACCCACGAATTAGTCAAGAGAACTAATAATAACGATCTAAAAGTTGCATATTTCGGACACATTTTCCCTAATGAGAAATATGATCTCTTGGAACTCACTATGCAGGGGAAGATAGAAGGCAGCAGGTGCATAGGTTTGTTACGTAATGCGCTGACACCGGTGGATCGAACGCCAGTGCATCACGCCACCGGCTTGGTTCAGTCTGCGGGTGTCTGTGTGTAAGGTATCAGAGAGGCTGGCTCGGATTGATAGGAATGAAACACTTGATTTACACATTAAACACACTTTACAATTTATTTAAGATCACAAAGCCCGACATAATGATTTACATGAACGGGTAGTGTTCAAATCTCCAGGTTAGCAACAACCAAAATTCTCACACACAAGGTTCGCCCACAACACTGACCGTCGAGGAGACACTTTACAGGTTTTTACTCGATCCATTTCTCTACTTCCCGGGTTAAGGTATCTGCTGTCCTCCAGAATTACAGGAGCCCGAGAAATTGCGACTAGCCTCCAATGTATTTTCGAGGCAGCCACCTTGTCAAATCCGCCGGTCCGTACAGCTACCAGCCGAGATTCTCTTCTTATATCCAATCAGGGGTGAGTTCATGATGCGGATGGATCGGAGACCTCAAATCTCATGTATCTATCGCACCCAAGAAATCCCTTTTACCCGGCGCTCGCACCACGCACCTCGCCAGTCCGCGCTGAAGTTCCCCCTTCTCTTCGTCCTGCTGTCTCTCTTACCGACCGCGGCCACCCGGATCGGCATAGTAACGCTCGGTGCCGCCGCGCATATTTAAAAATGTCACAGGTTATCTTGACTGCATAACCTCATAAACTGGCTCAGTGTCTATTCTGTCTGTGATCTTATACTTCTTGTACATAAAATATTAGCATACTGCAACTTGGTCATTAACTTTTGTTTAAAGATGGCACATGAAGAAAAATAGTGAAAATTTGTCAAATAAAATCTTTTATAATTTGTAAAGGCAGCAGACGTGTAATTATAATAAAAATACATATCTCACTTTAGCAGGGGAATCCAATGGTTTAGTTTTACAGTGAGTTCCATCCAATATTGACAGGCCAGAGAAGTTCAGTATACTTTTAACTCTGACCTACGTACCTACATTAAAAGTTTTTTAAATAGAGATGCTCGGTCGCCTAAAAACGCGTATCTGATCAGTAATACAAGGAATCTCAAGCTGTACAGGGTTTCATCAAAACGTGGACTACGAGATGGGGTATATTAGGCAGATTATGACAAGATCGTGTCAGCGAGAATGCGGACACTTCATTTTTCATATGACCAAATCAAATTCATCAAACAAACAAATTCGTGCGTAACTCCGTTGGCCTGTACCGGGCATGGCGTGACTCATACATCATTGTGTTTCATCCTAGTCGCTTTATGGGAGAGTGTACTTCCTAGTAAGCCCTTTGATGGCTGTCTTGTACCCATTGGTTTCTGTCCTTCCTTATATACCATTATATTATCCGTTTATTTATTTATTGGTAACTATATAATATATAACGTAAAAATGTAGTTGGACTGTACCCGTCTCACTAGAAAAATTCTGTGTTGAGACAGTGATTACAAGTATAAAAAACAATTACAAAGTGGACTTTTAAATAAATTATTTTGAAGAAATTTGTGACACAATTATTGAAGATTTGAACCAATATGTTTGGGTGAGTGCACCAATACTAGCTCTATCCATATTACGAATCCAAGTTTTGATTTTCAGTTTCATGTTTTTGGGACAATTCAATTGGGTGAAATTTTTCAGCATCCTATTAAATAGTTTAGGCCCAAAATATTTGTAGATCCTTTGGCCATATGTTGTATGTGGTCTTGGGGCTTATAGGTTATGTGTATTTATCCGTGTGGTGATTATCTTTTGAGTTATTTTAAAATGTATCTGTTTATGTTTATATATGTGGTTAAGGGTAGTATTAGTATATATTTGTCTTATATGAAAGACATCGAATTTATTAAAAATTTCGTCAGTGCTCGTTGTGATTGGGGGTTTAGAGGATAACTTTTAAAATAATTTTCTGAGCTGCTATTGTTGGATTAGTTACAAATATGGTCGCTCCACCCCAAGCAATCAAACTAAAATATAAATTTAAATTCTTCGTCTTACATTAACTTTTGTTTTTTATTAATTGTAGAATTTGCGTTAGAATTCACTGTGTGTGGAACCGATAAAAGAAGTTGCAAAATTCTACAACGGTGCCGGGAAACGGTAGGTTTATTATTAGAGATGGTCTTAGTTTATCTCGCGTACTGATTGGCGTACCTCATTCTCCCTTTTCACTAAATGCCCATTATTAAAGTATTTGCTTTACGAAAAAATGTTAATGCAATCTTATACCTGTTATAAGAAATGAGGGAGGAATTTTAAATGTTGTCAAAATAAAATAACCCAAAATGTATGTATCCTATTATACATTTCATTTAAAGTTTTTAATATTGACAAAAATTGTAGACAATGCAACAATACTATAAAAATTTCGTTCATTATTAGAAGTACAGTGGAACCTTTACATTCGTCAGACCCTATATTCGTCTGGTTCGATATTAGTCACGTTTTGATAACAATTAAATGTTTCCACATTCGTTAATGTTTTCTGTATTTGTCACTTCCACCGCCCGGCAATGCTGTCTAGCTGGACCAAAACGCAGAATGTGATCGAAAAGTGGCACCCAAACGTTGCCAAAACATAAATACATTCAATGGTAATGTGATTGACTACTTCACGAAGGTTTTAAAAAACAGGCTACACTGGACAAAGTTCTTTGTTAAATCGAGTGGTACTGAATGCAAACGAAAACCACCACCAGAATTAGAGTTACCTGATGTTTAAATTGTCTCCTTATAAATATTAGTAACTTTCCTTCTCTTCCGCTTCTACCATCATGTCTCGTCGGTACAATAAAGGTAAAGCTTTGACTTCAAATTTATTCATTTGTGTACTATTTTTGGGGGCTGGGAAAGAACTAATTGAATTTCAGTTATTAGTTATGGGAACAACTGTTTCTATATTCGTCAGGCCCTCAGGAATGGATTTATGACGAATATAGAGGTTCCACTGTACTTATAAAGATTTAGTATACCTAATACCTAGAAGCAAATTGTTTATTTATTAAACAAATAATAGATATCTCATAGAGATGAAGCTATTTTTTATTAATGGAAAAATATGGAAGAATGAATGTGACATATATGCTGTTTCAGGGAAAATGAATATCAAATTTAGTCCATAGATGGCGATAATAGTGGTATTCAAAGTGATTCCACATATTAACATATATACAACTTTCAAAAATTTGATAGATATGGAAGTTGATTGGATGACACGTTGCATTATGTAAAGTGATCACTTAAGCCAGCCGAATACAGGTCGTAAGCCCAATAGAAATAAATAGTTTTAAATATTTTTTAAATCATCAAAAATATAATAGCAAAATAATTTTAATATTTAAATTAATTTACTCATTTTATTGTTTATCAATTTATATCTTATATCGTACGGTGTACCGTTAACAAATGTTATAAATTAATAATATCTTAACAAACAGGTAATTGAACAATCATGGTAAAAAATATTTATAAAAATTACATAAAAATATTAAAAACGTGAAGAACTAAAAATATAATGTAGGTAACGTATATGGTAAATTGCACATTTTTTCTTCCATCTATGAAAATGTTTTAAAATTAGTTAATTTTTTTTTTTACTACCTTAATATTATTGCAAAACTGTACGATGAATAGGTATGTGTGTATATCAATTTTTATTTATTCTGTGTAAAAAAATTATATTACTAAATTAGTAATTTTACAGGGTAAAAAAAAACTTTTAAACCATTACATTAATGTGCATCAATATAATGTAATTTCAGTATCTTTTTTAACTAATCTAGTAACAAGTGTAATCAAAGAGCACGCGTTAAATTTTTAACATGACATGCATCATTGTTAAACTTCGGAAGTCGTACAAACAAAACATTTGGCGGCCATTTGCAAAAACAAATCACCTCTCTCGCTCTCTCTCTCTCCGATCAACAACAACAAAAGTACATAGGCGTTCCTTTCGCTGGTCCATTTCTCCCCGCACTCCACCCCTTTAATTGTTTATTTCTTTTTCAAAAAAACAATGGCCCCGACTTGAGGGCACCTGTCGTTCGGCCGCCATTACTGCCCTCTGTGATGAGTGTTCCATATTTGAATAAAGGGCGCGAACTCCATTTGCGTTCTCTTTTCGAATATTGTTTTGCGCTTGTGAGCGTGTGCATGTTGGCATGGGGAAAGTCGTGCGTGTGTGCGCGTGTCAACATGTTTTTTGTTTGAAATCGTATACGATTTGTTTTGACGTGTACTAAAGACACCTCTCTCTCGCACTCTTTCTGTCACCTTCTACATGAAATTTAAATTGATTTGAAACTCATTATCAACCCCATCATCCCATTAACTGTCTTTGTCTTTGTCTTTTTCGAAAATGATATTAAAGTTTGCGAACTAAACGAACATTAAAAATAACACGACTTCTCATCATTTATGTTTAATATAATCCAAGGGATGTTTTGAATGTGAAATTGATGTACTAACTTATCTTTAAATAATCAATTTTTTTTCACATGATTTGCTTCCAACAATTCGTCTTTGGATTATTTAGTTACCATTTATTTATTTATTTAGACTTTATTAACATACATATTTTTGTTGTAACAGAGGTGAATATATTATAATATAACATGATAAACATAAGATACAATTATATTGCAAATAAATACTCGCAGTTTATTATGTGGGATGGAGTAGACTGAAGTCTGTGTTAAAGTAGCCAGTTTTTTTCGTGCTGTTGTGGTGTTATTTAAGATAATGATTCCACAGAAATAAAATAAAAATATAAAAAAATAATTTTTAAATAAAAATGTAGTGGGAGTGTTGTAGAACTAGTGAATTATTAGTGTAGGCACTATATAATGATTATATTAGAATATTGGATAGCCATGCTTCTGATTGCTCTCTACCCGATTGGATCATATATTGGGTCCATATTTGTGTAATATTATTGGAGTTGATGTGGCGATGTTCTTTCGTTAATACAAAAACTTATATATTTTGATTTTTTTGTGTTGAAAACTAGTCAATTGACACATGCACAATTTTATATCAATTTTTCAATTAAAAAAAACTGTACAATACCGCCCCTAACCGACCATCTGACAGTGAAATCTCAAAAGTATAAAACTTTTAATTCGTGAATATTATTTGTTCGACATTATTAGATTGGGATTTATTGTAAATTAATATGAATAAATGATTTAAAACTTACAATTAAATTATTATTGAAAATACAACACCAGTTATTATCAAACAAAAATGAAAAAAATATGTTATTATTAGAAATTTAGATAATACATTCTAGAAATCAGAACTATCAAAATTATTATCCATATTTTTTTAACTTGGACGAGGTTCAGAGGGTTTCGGGAAGATTTGGGTGTTTATTATATTAAGGGTCACATAAAACGTCGAAAATGCTGCTAGAAGCGGCCAAAAGGTCTCGAATTACAACAGCCACTGAGAGATCTCCAAATGGAGAGCCTCACAAAGGGGGCTGCAGGTCCTGGTCGTTAAAACAGTTCAACGGAATGGAATAATCTGTTGTGTCGAGAGATAGCCGAGTTCGTTGACGACGCTCGCTTGGATTTTCTCAAGATGTACAGCCTCCGAAATTAGATAATGATATGTATTCAACTATTTTCATTGCTCACGGCGAATACAGCCATCGGTTGAGATTTGCTTGCACGATTTTGAATAATAATATCAACAGTTGACTATTGTGCAATAATGCATTGAATAATTGGTCAGAGAGGAGCCTGTTTCATAATTATTATTAAAATAAGCTGTTAACCAATCTTATGAATAAAATGATGAAGTCGAGAGAATTAACCTATCAAGGGAAGATTTTAATTATTTTCGACGAGGTTAAAGAACTTGGAATTTCTGAAATAGTATTTATTTATTGACTTACATATTATTGTTATAACAGAGGTGAATATATTATAATATAACACGGTAATATGTTTATTGTGTGGAATGGAGTAGACTCCACCTCTGATATATACAGCGTTGTCCTGGCTACTTTGCTAGACTGAAGTCTGTGTTAAAGTAGCCAGATGGTATGATGCAAGATATTCTGAGAAATATGAAACCATGGATGCTGCAGTGGTTGGGTTAATAATTATACATTATTGTCGAAGAAGAGTAATAGTATATGAGACAATCATACGATTGAGGTTAGACTGTAGTTTACATTATTAAACGTGAAATAGTAGAAACTCTATTTACATCAATTGCTGTTATTTCTCTCCTCTGTCTTGAATTATTAATTATTATAATAAAATCTCATCTACGACGCTGTATACTGTCACATGCATTAATATCGTTGAACTCGACGTGTACTTCGCATTGCACAAGATATATTTGAAATACATACTTCTTCCTCATCAATTTTTTAACATAATTATTTCTTCATATTAGCCTTTTGTCTGTTCTATATTCACATTGTACATTATTCAGTGGCGTGCAGTAGGTATAGATTTAGGTTATGCTGTTACCAATGATATTATAAAATCATACATAATATATGTACTTTCGTTTAACCAACGTCTTTGGACAAAATAAATCGTCGTTTATACGAAAAGCCAATCCATGCACCAAATTTGAAGAACAATCATGAAATCAACAGGTTAAAAACAGAAAGATAGTAAAATTCACGAATTAGTAAAAGAGGAAGTAGACATTTCAATGATTTGCACGCAGTTGTAACCCTATCTTATGTTATTCTGTTAATAAACAGCATAGGTAACGACTCCATACAAAACGGAACAAACGAAAGGAATTTTTAATTCAGTAAATAGCTATTTATATCATTTCAGTAATTCACTAGCTTAAAGACAGAACTGAGTAATGTAAATAGCACGATGCGGCGAATAAAAAAAGAGCGCCATGAGTACAGCGGTGAGTTGCGGTAAGTTTTTAGAACTAAGCAATTAAAGTCTTTATTGGTACACATATGGTACTATTGTAAAATAATATTTTCGTTAATGTTAATCTAATTTTTAAATTTATATTTATTTCTCAGAATTTTTAGTTAGGCACAGCTTTTTTGCTTGTATGCACTGCATGCCCCTGACATTATTATGTCTTTCTAGAACTATCTATACATCAATAAATAAAATGACCTGTTGATAAATTGTTTTGTTAAAATAAATATGTGTGAAGCAGATATCGGAA
Organism: Eubasilissa splendida; assembly: GCA_031772225.1. NCBI lineage: Eukaryota > Metazoa > Arthropoda > Insecta > Trichoptera > Phryganeidae > Eubasilissa > Eubasilissa splendida. The sequence continues at coordinate 6,920,083 of CM062859.1, forward strand.
GATGAATTGGAATGGCAAAAGCAGCGATGACCAGTCTGATAAAGATATGGAGTAGGCTGTCCATCCTAAAAAGAGCCAAACATATTAAAACCTGGTGAAATCTCAGGTATTCTCCATAGCACTGTATGGAATAAAAACATGGACACTGAAAAAATAATAGAAATATATTAGATGCCTTCGAGATGTGCTGCTAGATACGGATGCTGTGTAACTCGTGGACCGCAAGGCGCACAAATGTATTTATACTTCAGGAGTTAAGGGTTACAGACAATCTTTCGACATGCAGGAGAAAAATTCTTACATACTTTTGATATATTGCCAGAAGAAACAAAGACTCTTAAGGACAAGACAGTTAAGGAAAAGCGAGCAAGAGGACGGTCTGTTAAATAGGCAACCTTTTTTCGCATGAAAAAGATGTTTTGCAACTATGATCTCAACCTTAACGAATGCGAATGGTCAGATGCTTGTATTCTCGATATTATTTTATGGAATGGAAGTATGGACACTTTCCGAAGAAATGATAAGGCGACTTGAAGCATTTGAGATGTGGATCTACAGAAGAATGCTCAAAATAAGCCGGATGGATAGAGTTAGATACAAATGAAGATAATTGTTCAAAGGTTTCAGTTTATTGAGTTAAAACACTATTTTATTCCACTATATTTTACTGTGTTAAATATTAGAACATTAGACATTGTAGAAAATTTAGAAATATTTAATGATAAAAACGTATAAATATTCAAATACCGCCCATTATATCTCCTCTCTTATTCATTTTAACCCTACCCTCACCCCCGTTAACTCCAAACACACCATATATTACTGTCTGAAAGAGGTTTTAATTTTAGTTGAATTATATTATGGATAATTGTAAGATGTTCCCGAAAACATTTTAACGTTTAACACAATAAAATATAGTGGAAGAAAACAGTGTTTTAATTCAATTTACAAAATAACATATGTAGATGTTACGGTCCGGATGAATAAAGAAAAATATGTATTCAAAACAATAAAAATTCGAAAACTTCAATATCTCGGACACGTAATGAGGCATCCAGACAAGTGCGCGATCTTGCACCTCATAATGCAGCAAAAGATTGCTGGATGTCGAGGCTCTGGAAGAAGAAGAACATTATGGCTGAACATCCTAAAGTAATGGTTTGTCCAGGCTATTCTAGAGCCATTCTTGGCAGCAGTAAACAATGTGACGATAGCCAAAATCTGATGAATGGATATGACACGAAAAGAAGGAGAGGATAATATTTTATAAGATAGATATGGAGTTACCAGGGTCCTCATTAAACGCTGTCATCAGAATGGCACAAGACCGGGAGACATAGAGACGTGTTGTGCACAATTGTTCAGATACTTCAGGGGTCCACGATGAGGAAGAAAGAAAATAAATCAAATAAAGTTTGTTAAGTTTTTAAATGAAAATAAAATACATTTTTATTATGAAGATGTAATTTCAGAACATAGTTCTGTGATATTTTTAATACAAATTAATTTAATCAACTGGAGTACATAACACATGTAACAATAATAAAGAACTACAGAATATAAAATACTAATTAAATGTATTAATTATAAATATATACATATAAAATCAATATTATTGTTGGTAACGGGATTCGAACCTGGATCTATTTCCAATCCGGGGAACGTGCATTATCCGATTATGCTATACCAACACGGTGGATTGACGACAAATTTTCGAACCTATACATCTATCGTTCCATTATTTGAAAGCCGTTTACATTATTTTTACGGAATCTCAAATACCTTTGAGTAATCCTACAGGAGACGGCGGTATTAACAATTCATTTTTATTAAATTTTGGACACATTGATGCAACTTATATATTAGTAAGGAGAACACATTCTTATCAATCCAATCCAGGTTCGAATCCCGGTAGCAATAGCAACATTTTTCAATAAAATTGATTTTATGTTCTGAATAATTACATCTTCACAATAAGAATGTGTTCTCCTTAATAATACAGAATGTAAGTTATTACAAAATTAGTCGATAACGTAATCAGTTGATATAGCAAAAATGGTTTTAAATTGTTAAAATCGTTGGAATCCCGGTAGCGATGAAATATTTTTTATGCATCTTTCTTGTAGGTTCATTTAATTTATATTATGTTAACCGTCAACCCCCGTATTGACAACCTCCATTGATACAAAACCGTCATCACTTGTAACGGCTCCACTTTGTGAGCTTTATTTATTTGTCACAGTCAATTTGTAACTCGTGGGTTCCTGGATCGGGTTACCCCGCGGCTTATTTTACTTTCATATTCGCCGGGTACGCATCCTGCTGACGGGACGTGGACGGTGCTCCTGTCGGATGCGACGACTGGCGCTTGTCATGACGGAATCTCGTGAAGAAAGTCACATGGTGTAGCTTTTATCTTACCGCGAGAATTGGGGTGAACAGTAGCATTTTTTTTTGTTTGTAGAGAAAATCACTTAAATTTTAACAGATGGTAGCGTTTATCGTCTGCTTTTTAAAAAAAATATTTTATAAATTAAATTATGTTAAATTAATGGTAGATTATTTCATAATTAAAATATAGTGAAGGATATGTTACATATAGCAGAGGCAAGTGCCCTATTTTTGTACAACATTAATATCTCCGGCAATATACAACATAAAAATTCCCTAAAAATACACGCATATTGTGACAAATCTGCCATTTTATTAATAGTGTTTTTATTTTACACATTTGTAAAAAAATTGTACGAAAAGTAAATTTTTTTACCTAATTTGATTAATTATTTTAAATGAATATTTATAGATTTTCTAATATAAATTCATTATATATTAGTAAACCAGGAATCAGCTTATTTGATTCAATTATTATTTTTATATATTTATAACTTTAAATTTCTACCTTTGGACAACTCTACGTGCGTATCTTTGGACGCGTCCAAAGGTACGAACCGAAAATCCGGTAAGCCAATACGACATGAAAAATTTAATTAGTAAAGCTTACTTAAAGCATTCACACTTGAAAACATAGTTAACAGTTTTAAATCTTCTGGAATTTAGATTATCTCAACCAAAAAGAGTACCTTAGAGAGGTGGGAAGGTAAAAATTACATATATTTCTTAGCCAACAGTGGTTAATAGAGCAAGTACTCATGAATAATTTAATGTGATTCTGACTGATTTCAGTGTGATTCTGACTGATTTGTGACGAAATAGATTATCAACAAATCATTTAATGACCGTTAAACATGGTTGTAAAGAGATATATTAATGTTGGTATAATACGAAGATAAAAAAAAACCTAATATCGAGGTAGAGTCATATTTAAACAATTAGGAAAATAAAGTGTTAAAATTGAGGAGAAAGTTAAAAATATCTCAAATATAACTAGTGCAATGTTAAGCGCATGACTAAAAAAGTCAACGATATCGAAACGTGTGACATAAATAATTTTCTTATCTTTAGATTACATTCTATTACTATATGTGATGGGATGTTCTGAGAATTTCCTATTTTTCTCGCCAGTAGTATGTGGTATTAATAAATAATATTAGGTATATATATATACCTAAAATCAATTATCACCATAGATATGAACAATAAACTATTAATATATGTAATTATAAAAAGTACATAATATTCGACAGTGAATTTCAATTCTATAATTTTTTGTAATTAATACTCATTTTTATTTTGTTGAATTTTTAATCAATTAGAAATACATATAGAAAATATATAAAATCTTGTCTTCTTGACATATGTTCTTTGGCTCTTAATATATTTAAGCAATTATTGAAAAAATCTAGATCCAATAGAGAAATGTGTTGAGTGATCGCGAGGTGAAGTTAAGCTCTCTCCGCGAGACGATGAACCGGGGCGCAGCAGCTGATGAGGGGTGAGAGGTGTCAGGTTCCTCGGGGCGGCGTCTCTTGACGTGGATACTGTTACGCCACTTCCCCTCGGGCTACGACACTGTCACAATATTTACAGCTTGCATTATGGATTTTTATGAAGTCTCAACAACAACAAAAAACTGCTCCAATCCGGGATCCTTACATATAATGCTTCAGATGTTTTAATTTTTTTAAATTCGCTCCTAGCAAAAATTTACTCATAAACTAAGGAAGTGAAATTATATATTATTTAAATTAATGTTAGATAATTCTTTTTCTTTACCGAATATAATGATTTTAATCAGTAAGTGAAAGGAAAAATTCATTATTTAATAGAAGCAAAAAAATTATATGTAAAAGTGTAAAAAATTCATAACTATTACCTGTAAATTTATTCAAATATAATAATCAACCACTTAACCATTCTTCCTTTTCTAATGAACATTCTCGAAACATGTAGATCTTATATCTAATAAAGTTGTGCAAACAAAGTTATTTGACTTTAGTTAAAACCTACTCAGAGAAGAAATATTCTTTGAAAATAAAATTATTCATTTAATCAACATCATTTTCGTTTTATCCTAGAAGGTCTAATCAACACCCAATATTCATACAGTCGTTATAGATGGATTTCCCAGCTTAGTCTAGGGCTTGGCCTCTCCCTCCGGAGCTAGAAGATACATATACAATCTATAATATATAATATATAAGATACAATCTCCCCATCACAATTAGAAAAATTACGGACTATCATAAATTTGTAACTGAAGTAAATAAAAATATGTACACAGACTAACTGAAACATTAATTAACTCGAATATACTCCTTCTCTATGCACGAGTCTTACTCTCATAGAGAAGAAACAAATGTTAAAATATATATATATATATATCTACTGATTATTGAAATTGTATTATATTTTTAATATTAATAAAAAAAGAAATATTGGACATTTCTTCAATATTTACATAGTTTTTAATATACTTTAATGAAGTTCATTGCTTCTTCATTGATTTGCTTTTAATCACTTATTTGATTTTTTAAATGTTTTATACGTTTTAATGAATAATGGAATGTGGGTTTTTAACTAAGTACCGGATTTAAAAAAAAAATACAACAACATTTTACTTTCTTCGGACGCTACACATCTTAAACTACTTCTCAACATAGTCGCCACCATTTATAAGGTACTTGTCATAATTGCGTCAATTGTTGTACACCTTAGTCATAGAACGACGTCGCCTGGGATGAAAACCATGTCTGTACTCCGTCTTTAAGTTCACCATCGTCATCAAAACGCTTGCCACCAAGGAACCGCTTCAGATGAAGAAAAATATGGAAATGATTTGGCGCCAAATCAGGACAACACAGGACACACTTGGCAATGACTGTCAGCTGGTTTCATGTATCGTGCATTCAAGAAACGAATCACGGACCGTATCTCACAGTTGGTGGGCTGATCTATTGTCTTGAACATTTCAACTACTCACAACAAGATGGCCACACTATGTGAATGTCTCTTTTGAAACGTATTTAAATAACTCTTTGCGCAAAAATATTGATACGTTTCATGTTTAATTGACATTGTAGGAGATATTGCATTATCTAAATTGAAGCCTAAAGCTGGTTAAACTGGAAAGTTAGTTAATTAAATTCAGTGAAAATTTGATTGCTCAGGCATATATTATACATATATTGATAAATTATTTAAGATTGAGTTAATAATTAAAAAATTTGGAGTGAATGTAAAGCTGACTTTAGTGAAATTTTCCAGTGAAGGATATAGACCTCTCTTTGTAGTTTTCACTCACCCCTATCTTGCACCAGGCGTCTCCATTAAGTTTCCACAACACATCGATTGTTGTATGACTATCTGGAAATCATTCGCTTAGAAAAAAATTACGCAAATATGGACTCAATATACGATTCAATTGGGTAGATTTCAATCAGAAGCATCGCTATCCAATATTCTAACTTAATCACAATACAAAACACTAATAATTTAAATATGAATTAAATATATTAATTAGAAAGATATACATATAAAATCAATTTTATCGAAAAATATTGTTGTTGCACCGCCGAGATTCGAACCTGGATCTCTTTCCAAACCGGGGAAGGTGCATTATCTAACTATGCTACAGCGACAGTTTCGACATATTTTTAGTGACAAATTTTCGAACCTATATGATACCTTTTTAATATTTTTACATTTAATCGATCCATTATTTGAAAGAGCCATCTATCTTATTTTTTCGGAATCTCAAGTACATTTGAGTAATCTGATAGCAGACGCCAGAATTATCAATTCGTTTTTATTAAATTTTAGACACATTGATACAACTTTATTATTTTAGAACTCATTTTATTGTGAAGTTGTAATTATTCAGATCAGACGGTCTGAGATATTTCAAATATTAATTAAATATTTTAATTAGTATTTAAAATATCACAGACCGTTCATTATGAATAATTACAATTTAACAATAAGAATGTGTTTTCTTACTAAAAATTTACTTTAGATTTACAACACATTCACAAAAAATTTTTATTGTCTCTATTTTTTTATTTTTTTTATATATCTGTCGAATTTTATATTAACTTTTTAATTTTAATTAAATAACACCACAACAGCACGAAAGAAAACTAACTTCTTTAACATAGATGGTAGTCTAGAAAAGTAGCCAGGACGATGTTACAGGATGCTACTGCATCCCCACATAGTTAACTAATAAATGTAATATATTATTTTATATTCACTTTTGATGTAAAAAAATAATATATGTCAATAAAGGTGTATGTGATACCGACACTGATGTATCGAAGTGAGACCTGGAGCTGGCAGAAGAGGAACGAAAGTAGACTGAATGCAATGAAATGGATCACTTAGGCGTATATGTGGCAAATTTATTTATGACAGAGTAAAGAATGAAGAAATATGGAAATAATGTAAAGCTGATGTTAGTATAGTGAGTAAGATTAAGAAAGGATCACTTAGATGGTTTGGTCATATGGAACGGATGAATGAGAAGAGAATGGTTGAGAAAGATATATAACGCAGTGTTGATGGCGCCAGATATAAAGGACGTCCCGGCGGAAGGACCTTGGCACTCGACTTGGAAGGATGGTTCTGTTAGAAGCCTCATAAATTGGCGAGCTTGTATGAGAAGATGTATAAATGTGGATGAGGCGAGAATTGTATGTCAAGACAAAAGAGTGTGGCGCTCTATCCTCTCTGCTTACCCCCGCGGAGAAAAGGAGTGATGGTAAGTAAATCAGTGAGTAAGGTATACGTGTTAATTTTGGAATGATTGCAAAGCGTTATTTCAATTTTGAATAGAATAATTATATTGAACTTTATTTAATGTACACATTAACTTATTGTTGATGTCTTTTGGTGTATTAAATAATTTCCATAATCGTAATGAACACTGAGATTTTTAAATTAATTTGACGGTACATAAAAAAATTACAGAACTATTCACAGACGGTAGAATAAATAAATTGAGGCCTGATGTAAACTGATTGAATCAATATTTAAAAGCCTTTAAATCCTAATTTGGCTTATAAAACTTTAATGAAAAGAGTTAAATGAAATCCTTTTATCGCCTTTATCTTCAAAGATTCGTTCCTTTCTTTTATGATTACTTATTTTTTCATAAAAGCCTTTTTTCGTGGACCCCAACGAGAAATTCATAAATTTCCCCGTGAAATATTGAGTCTGTACAGATTAGGGTGGGATTAACACCGAAAGAAACAGAATAAAAAATAAATGAGTTATTTTTTCACTTATGTATTATACTCGGTTCTAATGAGCAATCTTGCACTTGACAAACATACGGTTCAAGTTTCGAACCCATCACTACTTAAATATTCTTTTTGCTTTGTCTTCTTTTCTCCAAAAAGTCAGGAAATCAACATTTATAAAATAATGGGTGTTCCAACAAGAGATAACCGATTAGAAATTACCGCCATTTCTCTAGCGGTGCTTTTTGGAAGTTGATTCTTGGTTGCTGACTAGAGATTGCAATTATTCGAACATCGAATAGTGAAACTAAAAATATTCGAATAGTATGACAATAGTATAAAATTAATTTTGAATATTTTAATACGTAAGTACATCAAAATTTATAAGAAAACGAGCTAATTTACCATAACAACGCATTGAACATTTCGTGTTTTAAATTTGTTCTTAATTTTGTTTTTATCGTCGCTGCAGTTGAAAATACCCGCTACTGAACGGTTGACGTTGGCTCAACTGTTAAAAGTGTTTCAAACTGTAGGTCTAACGTTTCAGTTTTTTTTTTATAAATTGTCCAATTATCTAAAAATCATTTTTTAGATTATTTGAACAAACATTTGTAGTTTCTACGAGGGATAAAATGGTGCTTCTTAATTCAGTCTGCAATTCGGACGTCGATGAACTCTTCGAACGAGCAACAGGTATCTCTTCCACGTCTGAATCTGAATTTTGAAAATTGTTTAATATTCCATCATTAGAAATTAGTACGAATAGTAGAAAAAGGCCGAATATATTCTAATATTGATTATTCGGGTTAGAATCTCTACTGCAGACCTTTAGATGCCGTGCGTAACAACAGAACCTCTCGAAACAACCACATGACTTCGAATTTTCTCCAATTCGATTGACCTATAATGTTAGTATAAAAACAAATCGCTATGATAACTACCACTGCCAAAACTATCCGGTGTCATCTGCTTCGATCTGCAACATTCCTGTATTTTTTAATACATACAATTTTCATTTATTAAATGTTTTAATATTTCATTTAGTTTTATATTTCTCAATGAACGTTGACTATAGTAAAATATATAGTGAAATGAAAATATTTCCTTACGATTTGTCAAGAATGAAATTTAAAAAAAAAATCTTATAAAATTGGATAAAATAAAATTCATAACACTTCTTCTAACAATAATTGATAACTATTTAGGACATCAGTTATATGTTATGAATGGGAAAAAAAACAGATATTTTATAATTAAGATTGAATTATTTTACCGATTTAAAATAACATTTAATTTTAGTTATTATAATTAAGGTATTATAAATAAACAAATAACGGATTTGATATCAAGATGATAAATAAATAATTAAAGGTGTACATAGAGAGAGTTTCCAGCACTATGTTATGCATCTGTGATTATGTAATCAAAAGAATCTCAGGTGTTACATATGTAATTAGTTTCTAATTGGATGAAATGCGATAAATGTATTGTAAAAAGTACAATTTATTCTGTCTCTTTTTGTTCCCGGTCTCCCCTATCGGTGCGGATAAGCGAGAGCGCTCGCCTCGGACCGCTTTAAGGCATCTTAAGGAAGCTTATGAATATAAACGTATTTATTTACGTTGTAGCGCCGCTAACCGGGCTGTTAGCGCTTATAAAGAATAAATTCAAAGGAAAATGAAGAAGAAAAAAAATGTGCAAAAAGGCGCCAAGCGGAGTGTGAAAATATAATGGCCAAGTAAGACCGTGGGGGAGAATGGGTAATTGGAAATTTCTTTCTCGTGTCATTTCGGCGGGAAATTTATTTTCCCACCTCGGAAGTTCCCGCGTTTTACTTACATCTTTATATCTCTTCGGCGGTGTGTTTTCTAATATATTACGTAATGCAAGAAACTCGAATAATTCATCCACAAAACCTATTAAAAGTTTAAATGTGACGTATGCAATAGGTATAAACTATTTGCAACTGGATTATTGTAACATGTCTGTTTATGTTGTGTTTATCAATGTGGATCAGAAAGATTTTCTTATGTGAGTGGTGGGTGCCCCAATACTCACCCATCACGCTGTTCGGGGATGACGATCGCGGAGTGTATTATGTAAGTGTTTCTAGAAATGGCTAGAGCAGGTTAAAAATTGAAAACTGCATACGTCTGTCACTGTATTGTTGAGCCCAGTTTACAGATTCAGAGCGTTGGTTAAGCTGTACAATGACGGCAGACCCAGGACTGATTCAATAAACTCGAGGCTTATATTTCGGTCCTACTCATTCGTCGCCTGGTTGACAATTTTTTAATGATACTAGGCAGCTGTTCAATAGACATATATGACAGGGCGGTACCGCACTGCTGGCAAAACAAAATTTACCCTTATTAGGAGAACACATTCTTATTGTGAAGTTGTAATTATTCAGAACATAGGTCTGTGATATTTTAAATATGAATTAAATATATTAATTAGAAAGATATACATATAAAATCAATTTTATCGAAAAATATTGTTGTTGCGCCACCGGGATTCGAATCTGGATCTCTTTCCTAACCGGGTAAGGTGCATTATCCAACTATGCTACAAAAAAAAGGTAACATATGGGTTCGAAAATTGTCGCTAAAAATATTGTCGCTGTAGCGTAGTTGGATAATGCACCTTCCCTGGTTAGGAAAGAGATTCAGGTTCGAATCCCGGTGGCGCAACAACAATATTTTTCAATAAAATTGATTTTATATGTATATCTTTCTAATTAATATATTTAATTCATATTTAAAATTTACCCTCATTGTCCCCAGCCGTACAGTGAAATGTCTTCACTCGAGGAGTACAGAGGCGTTTTCTGGAGATGTTATCTGGAAGGCGGCGGCGAGAAAAGTGAGACCCGACATCCAGCCTTTTAGGTGGCCACTAGTCGCATGTTATTGTTGCCTGGGATCGGTACCCGGAGTATTTTTGGCCGTTAGGAACTCTGTTTAACGCATGAGGTGCGTTCAGGGTCATCGGCGGTGATGATGAACAGTAGAAGCGATGGACCATCACATATTTTACTCTCACTTATATATCGTTGTTTTTTCACACCTCATGGGCAATGAATCAAAACTCCGTCGAAGAAATCATTAAATTAATACATATAACTTGAAAACTTAATATTTCAGTTTCGTTTAAACCATGATTTTGTTTTTATTCTCGATTTCTGGAAGACACCTTGTGATGGGATTGTATATAACCAAATTCATAGTAACTGCGTATGAATATATGTAATTCAAATTAGTCTGTTAAAAATAATCAACTATTAAGTAAATAATACGTTCATCCGGCCCTGGTTTAGGCTCGAGGCGTTTGAAAGTGGCTCAAAATTTTTATATTCTTCCACCCCTCTTCGCTCCTCCCCAACACGGGTTCCTGTCACCGCTCAACCCAGCTGAGTTCTGTCCCCGGGCTGGTTTTAATTAATATTGTCGGGCGACAATTTTCTCTTATAGAGACAATCATTTTGCTACAGAATACGCTCCCAGTGCAACCGCTGCACATGAGAATAGCGATTTTCTGAATTCTCTTCGTTCAGCCGATCGATTATAAGTATGAATCTTATTACAATTGAAATGTATTCTGACAATTGATATGTATATTGAAGGACTAACTGTTAACTAATCAAGGTCATTAAGCACTGTTAAAAATAATAAAACAAATTAGATAAATCTGAAAGATACACATAAAAAATCTGTCGCATAAATATAATTATAACCGAGACTTACTAGTAAATCTAGAACATTCTATTGCAGATACACTGCTTATTTATTTGTAACTATATAATACAATGTAAAAATATGTTTGGACTGTGCCCGTTTCACTAGAGAAATTCTGTGTCGAGACGGGCATACTTTACAAGCAATTGTACAATTAATTAGAATTACATTTATTACTATATAATAGGTGTATATGAAGGACAATTTTAAAGTGGACTTAATAACTTAATTTTGAATCGCTTTGTAGAAATAATTAATAATTGGTATGAGTCAATATGTTTGGGTGAGTGCACCAATACTGGCTCTATTACGAATATTACGAATCCAAGTTTTAATATATAGTTTCACGTTCTTGGGACAATTCAATTGGTTCAAATCATTCAGCATTCTATTAAATAGTTTATTCAATTAAACCATAGTAAGCCTATGAATTATCAATACAAATTAAATTAATCAATTAGAAAGGAAGAAGATTATTTCTGTATCTTTCTGATTAATTTAATTTGTATTAAAAATACCACAAAACCATGTACTAAAAAATTTCAAATTCACAACAAAAATGTGTTATCATTAAAAAAAACTATAATTTATCGTCAAATTTTATCTGTATATGTTAACTATATATATTTTATAAAAATCAAAATTTTACACATTTATCGCTTTTTTTATATCGTGTGTCATCAACACATTTTATTATTAAGGAGAACACATTCATATTGTGAATTATTCAGAACATAGGTCTGTGATATTTTTTTAAAATACACATTAAATGTATTAATTAGAAAGATATACATATAAAATCAATTTTATCGAAAAATATTGTTGTTGCGCCACCGGGATTCGATGGTTTACGAGCAATTACAATTTAATCTTGAAAATTTTCCACTGGATACCCTTTAGAATTTTTTTTTTTTATGGAGAAACATTATTATTGTGAGGTTTTTTTCATAACATAGTTCTGTGGTATTTTAATATAAATTAAATGTATCAACCAGAAAGATGTACAGAAAAAATCTATTTATCAAAAAAATATTTTAGTTGCTACCGGAATTCCAGCTTGGATCTTTACCTATCCAGTTACACCACGCCAACCGACTAAGTTGACGACAAATTTTCGTACTTATATGCTGCAGCTCTTTCAAATTGATACATCTGTTATTCCATTTTTTTTCTTTTTTAAATTTGATTGAATTGAATTGGTAATTTGTGAATATTTTTCCCAACCAAAAATATTTTCTTATTGACGTATCTTACATTTAGACACCAAGCAGTCTTGATTTCTTGAGACGAACGCAAAACTTGTAAAGTAGGGAAACAACTGCTAGATAGGATGTGGACGTTTCTTTATTAAAATCACATTTACAATTCGATTTAAACTGAGACACCTCCAATATTCCGTCTCTACTGGAATGTTTCATAGGGCATTCAATTGAATGGAGGAATTTAAAGGAATTAATTAAGTTTTTATATTAAGCTGTAAATTCCTTGACAAAGGACCCGGAGACGGGTGGGACGCTTCAGTCATTTACATGTCCTCGTATTTCTGTTTGATAAGCCATTTCAGTCCTTATAAGCGTATTAGGATTACTAGTAAGGAGCTTTATTTTTCATTTGGCCCCAAGAGGGGTTTTGAAGGAAGTTGTTTCTGTTTATTTGAGGAAGAGGCTGTAGGGTTAATCTTTTGCAAGTTTGTGTTCAATTAATTACGCACCGGATTGCCAATTTTGAAACTAATTATATTTCTCTGTCAGATGTAAAATCCAAAACCTCACCATTGAGAATTCAGGACAATAGACATTCGTTTAATGAGCTTCCTGGCTTATCAAAAAACTCCAATTTTTGGTATAAATATCAAGAGTTTATGTATATAAATTTAACCTATTTTCAAAATTTATGTACTTTATATATTTTGAAATAGCCTATAGTTAAAATATGCAATATTCATTGAAAATTTATTCTAGTAAAACATTACACGAACTGCACATGTTCTAAATAAAACGACCATATTTTGTATTCACTGCTGGATGAAGGCCTCCCCAAGTGTCTCCCATATTTCCGCGGAGTTTGATGATCGGCCTCTCGATTTTACTCGGGTAATACGGGATACAAAAAAATTATGATTAAAATATGTTATATAAAAGTTTGATGTAAAGGAAAAAATATTTCTGAACGACGAACGTGTTATATCTTAGTAAATTAAACTAATTAAAACTACATTTTCTAATCAGAAATATTAATATATTTTTTGTAAACGTAAAAATTAATTATAGCTTTGTTTTTTTCTTATTATTTCGGCAATGGAACATTTTAGAATTTTTTTTATATAACATTTGTTTCTTCGAATTTTGTGGTCGGATCAACCCGTAAAATAGATAGAAAAAACGTAAGATTTTTTTGTCTTCACACACAAAAAATTGTATCATTTTTGCAGGGAAGTATAGAAATAAAATATAAATAAGGGTTAGTGAGGATTTAAAATACAATGGACAATCAATGGTCACTCAGAATCTAGTGTATGTATTATATTCTCGCGTTGGATATATATTGCTATATATACCAACCAACTTGAATGTTTTTCCACTGTACAAAATATATTTCAAATATTAATTAAATGTATCAATTATAAAGATATACATATAAAATCAATTTTATCGAAACATATTATTGTTGCGCTACCAGGATTCGAACCTGGATCTCTTTTCCAAGCCGGGGAAGGTGCACTATGCTACAGCGACAATATTACATGTTACACTTTTTTAAATGAATACATTTATCCTTCCATTATTTGAAAGCCATCTACATTGTTTATCTTTATAATTAATACATTTAATTTGTATTTAAAATATCCCAGACCTATTTTCTGAATAATTACAACTTCACAATAAGAATGTGTTCTCTTTAATAATAAAATATATTTCTACTTTTAAAATCAGCAATGTTAACTTTGTGGTTAAGATTCATATTTTTATTTATTATCTTTGTTTTATTAACCACTAAAATGAGTTTAAATACATCTACCGGTTTCAAATTTAACTACGAGTCCCATTCTAAATTTTTTTCCTAAAAATTATTCGAGTAAATTTGTATTAAGTAATGATTTGAGTTATGTACTAAAGATAAATAGATTTTTTTAAAATAGATTCTGTCAAAGAAACAATATATGTTTTATTTAGTCATGACATCCTGAAGAAGAAAATGGTATCTTTCGAAACCGGTAGATGTATTTAAACTCATTTTAGTGGTTAATAAAACAAAGATAATAAATAAAAATATAAAATATATTTCAATTATATTAATGAAATTCTACGTTTTAATATAAAATTAATAATATCAGGGAATGCTAATATTTTTTTTAATAACAAATTAATTAAATGTGTGGTTGCGTGTAGCGGGGTGGAATGCTGATGATTGGGGTGATGGGGGATACTCCAAAAGGGGAGTATTCAAAAAGGGCTGGGTAGTAATAAAAATGCCTTTTCAATATTTTAGACATAATCCTATTACAGACTGTTGCGAGGACTGGGCTCTGTTGGTATTTATTAGAGAGATAAGGGATGATAGTAAAGAGATGACCACTTTAGTGACTCTTACTAAATAATAAATAATAGAACCGTTTGATTACTATATTCCAAGTAACCCGCAAATTAAAATACTCATTTAAGTTCGTTAAAAACTATAATTATACAATTTGATTTGTTGTATTGTTAATATGTCATACATTAATATGTAATTTTTATTAGCTAAATGTTAATATATACATTATTATTAATTAGTAGGGTTTTTATTAATTGACCTGGCGGTTCCTTTGTGGTGTAACAGAATTATTTTAATTTTCACAATAAAACTTTGTGCAACACACACGATGAGTTATTTTTTCTACTAGTTTTGAAAGGTGCAGTCCCTCTCATCATCATCTCCAGGCGAGTTATCACCTAATGAAAATTACATAAAATAATATTTTGTTGCCACCGGGATTCGAACACGGACCTCTTCCTATGCGGGGAAGCGCGTTCTCCATTTTCGCTATAGCAATCGAATACATTTTCACAGAACTATGTTCTGAAAATGCAACTTCACAACAAACATGTCCTTAATATAATTATTTTGTTCGAAATGTAGTTTGAAACAATCGAATCGAATATCGTACATATCACAGATTAGTAAATGAATAGACATGATATGAAGTATATATATAGGAGAGAGGTTTGTAATATTATTTGCTGGGCGAGGAGCATTCTACACACATATATCTAATGAAACATAAATCCGATAGATTATAACACATTTATGCAACAGTAAAATCTGTGTGTAAACAAGACGTATTTTTTACATTAATGCATATTATATTGTAAGCGTTTAAATTTTCGTTCCAATCGTGTCATATTTTTTTAAAAAGTCGCTGAGTTCTTTGATTTCGTGAGTGGCACCAAAGTGATCACGTGGGTGCCACCAAAATGAACATTTTGTGACAAGGAATTTGCCTTAGTTTATTTATTGTGTGGTAAATATGAAATATAATCAATAAACATTGATTTATAAAATAATTGACGTTTCTCACTTCAAAAGTAAGGTGTAAAATTAATAATAATAATTATTTATTTATTTAATTCCTAGTACAGTGTGTTATATTATAATTGGATAAACATTTGAGCAAAGTAAGACATATATTTGGTTACCCTGTCTACTACACTATTATTTGACTGTATTATAGCAGACAGTGTTCTTCTGGTATAGTAGTAAATAAAGTGCAATGATCAATGTACAAAATTATATATATAAAGAGTTAAACAAGATGTCATTAGATTAGGTAAATACTTTGTAAAACTTAACGTAAATGCGTTGTTCAATGTATAAGATAAAATATTTGGTATATGTAAAGAGTAAAGCGAGATGCAATTAAATAACATATAATTAAAACGTAAAACTTGAAGTAAGTCCAATGTTCAATGTATAAAAAAATAAATAATAATAATTATATATATATGTATATGAAGAGTAGAACAAGATACAATTGGATAGCATACAATATACTGTTGTAGCAGTTTTAATCTTAAGTTTGGACCTTTAAAAGTTCTTGGGCATAATTTCTCTCCATTTCGTGGAGCCAGAAATTAAGATATCTAGATTTGAAGAATTAAGATACCTAGATGTCGTTGATTTAAATAATGTTTTTGTAAGATCCTCGCGCCGAGATGCGGTTCTGGCGCTGCCTGTTCCTATTCGTCTTGTTATCCAACAAAACGAGCGAAGGTTTCACACCTTCGTCCACAGCATCAGACAATCTGACATGAGGACTTTGGTCTCCGCTCCTTTGTCCATCACCACCTTCATTATTGTTCTGATAATAATGAAGTTATTTACCCGACACGGCTTTGTTTGTTTATTTATATCGCGCCTCGCGTGAAAGGACCTTTGTCCTACCCCACGGACACGTTTCCTGAAGGAATCGTCTGTTCGCTGGGAGAAGGAGGAAGCCGATCTTGAGTTGGGTAGGTAGCTACCTACCCCGGGTTCAACCTTGGAGGAGCAGCAAATAATCAGGGTATTAATTGACGCCATTTATTGAAACGAGCGATCCTTACGGACATTTCATGCTTTGTCCTCTCTCATTCAAGGACATATTTGGTTAATTTTATTTAATAAATAAAACGACTTTGCGAAGTTGCATTTTCAGAACATAGTTCTGTAGTATTTTAATAGAAACTCAATGAATCAACATATCCAGAAAAAATCTATTTATCGAATAATAGATATATCAATTTTAAAGAGTTACAGAACATAAGTTCAACATTTTTCGTAAACGAATTCTGTTGATATGGTGTTCTGGTATGTTAATTTAATTTGTATTTTAATATCATTAAATTAAATCATTTTGTTACTCCTTAGAGTTAATATATGAACTGTAATATAATATAATATAACTCAACGTGTGTGTAGTACAAAGAATAGTTACGATGGAATGATGTATGGAAAATTTATGTAAGTAGGTATTTCGTCTATATTGTGAGAAATTAATCAATTAAGAGCGTATGTAGATCTGTTTGTAGCATAGTCGATAGAATACAAAAAAGGTCGTTGAGATACTTTGGACACGTGGAACGTGTGAGCGAGAAGAGGTTGGTAAAGAAAATAAAAGAGGCAGTTTTTTCAGGCAACGTGAACAGAGAGCGTCCGTGAAAGGCGTGGCATGATCAATATTGGAGTGTGTGCTTGAAAAAATGTATGAAAGTGGACGAGGTAAAAGTGTGTGGCGTGTGGGCGGTTAGAAAAGTGTGGCGTTCTATCCTCTCTGTCTATATCTGCGGGGAAAAGGTGTGATGGTAAATATGTTTGTTAGTCTTTTAGATCATGGTTAAATTCCGATGTGAAAAAATGAAAATATTTTATTTTTTTATTTGTTTGCATTAGCAGACTGATTAGTATTTTTATTTATTGAGAATAAAAACATTATTTATCACTAATAATTTGATGTCACAGCGTATATAATAAATCATTTTTTTACAATACAAATGCAGTCATTAAACCTTTAGCCAACAAATATTTCATGTACATCCCACAGTTACATCCCACGAATTAGGCACGGAAAAATTAATTGTTACGTAAAATCAAAATTAAATTAATAATATTATACATAGATGCATAAAAACAGAAAACCTAGGAACGTAAAAAGAGTAGAAAGTTTCATGAAAAATCTTACATTTTGCGTAGGGTGCTAAAAATAAACCGTGCAAAATTTGATTTAGATCGGTAAAAGGGTGCAGTGCCACTCAGATATTCAGTATTATTTATTAAGTCAATTAATATTTTGTGCTGCCGATCCAATCGGCGATTGCTTTTCAATTCATTATTCACTACTCAAATAGTTAGAACGAAAAATCTACCATTGAAAGTCATCAATTTACCCGCCGCAAGCTAATTAAAATTTCCAGTCGCTCTTGACGACATCAAACCGGAACACTATCACAGGATTACAGACCTAGTAGTGTACGAGGATAAACCCTACATTTGCTCACTCAAATTTGAACCGTATTACACGCGGTATTTTCATGTGTAGTAGGTAGACGGGAACCAGGGGCGTGCAGTGCATACAAGCAAAAGAGCTGTGTATTGCTAAAAATTCTGGGAAACAAATATAAATTTAAAAAAACTACCACGACAACTCACCGCTGTACCCATGGAGCTCTTGTTCATTTGCCGCATTGAGTTATTTATATTACTCTTTTAAGCTAGTGAATTACTCAAGTCATATAATTGGCTATTTACTGAATTGAAAATTCCTTTTGGTTGATCTGTTTTGTATTGAGTCGTTACCCATGCTCTTTTTTAATGGAATAACATTAGAAAGGCTTACAACTGCGTTCAAATCATCGAAAGTGTCTACATCCTCTTTTACTAATTCGCGAGTTTTACTATCTTACTGTTTTAACGTGTTGATTTCATGGTCGTTCTTTGCGTTCGAGGTACATTTGGTGCATGAATTTGTTTTTGATTTGGAAAAAATAAAAAGCAATTAGCGGAACTATTGTGTATAGCGTATAAATAACGGATTCATTTAGCGCTGTTGTTTTTATAAACTTGTTTTATTATTAAATTGTTTTTATTAACTTAATTTATATAAAAAATCAGCTAAAATACAATAGTAAAATAATTTAAATAAATATTTACCAATTCATATTAGTTTAGCAATTTTTTCATAAATTCCATTAATATGTTTTGTATTAGGTAGTTAAAAAGTATCCCGCGGAATGTTGCCTCTCACGAGACTAAATTCATTGACCTTGAAACCCATGCACTTTTGTACTCGTGTGGTAGTTTTGGATAATATCTCGTTGATGTATTCAAATGTCAACATTTGTAGCATTTTTTTTAAGAGTTTATAATTTTTTAACAATAAAAAATCGTGTATTCTGTAACATGATAATAATAATAATATTGGATAATTTGTATAACGCCATTTTCGTAAAAACTTTCACCTCAAGGGCGTTTTACACATAAACTGTTTATAGTTCTGCAATTATTTTTGTTTTTAAAATTAAAAATTGTTATTTTCACTTATGGAAATAATTTTTTGAAAAGGTGCGTTTTTAGTTTATTTTAAAATAAATTCTCTGATGCCCTGTTTCTTATGATGAAGGGCAAAGAGTTCCACGCTTTTGGGCCTGCCACTGCAAATGCCCGTTCACTAAATTAAGACTTCTGACAACGGTTGGTCGGTTCTACGACTCTTCCTGCGGCAGTAGTAGAGGCTGACATGAGAGTTTGACGTCTACCATTCAAATTGTTTGGGATACAAAGTTCTTGAAGATACAGAGGTGTCATGTTATGTGTCGCCTTGTACATCAACCAGCACAATTTATATTCAACTCTTTCGGGGAATCGGAGACAATGTAGCTGATGTAAAAGGGATGTTATATGAGAGCATTTGGAAACTCTACATATTATCCGTGCTGCCGCATTTAGAATGGATTGTAATCTATCCAGCTGAAACATTGGCAGACCAGCATAGATGCTGTTACAATAGTCCATACGTGACTTCACAAATGCATTTATAAGTAGACGGGCTGCCTCAAGAGGAAGATGTCTCCGAATACTTTTAATCTGTCTCAGTTGATGTCAGCGTGCACTGACAGTTTTACTGATTTGTGTATTCATTGAAATATCTGAATCAATGTGCACGCCCAACAACTTAACTGCAGATTTAGCCTTCGCAGACAATGATTCCTGTATTAAGTTTTACCTTCTAGATGTTGCTGTCCATAGTAATTTAGTTTGATGATATGATATTCCCCTAATTGTCTTAAAAAGGACTATCTATCAAGGTTAATAATGATCTATTCATAATCTGTATATTAAGCTATGAATGAATTATGCTGCTTTTGTTTAACCCTTCCCTAGCCATGCAGTAACATAGGTCTACCGAGCCAATTAAATTTTCTATAAATATGCACGATGTGAAACTTACGTTTTAACTAGTCCGAAAAAAAATATTTACACTTAGAAATTAGTAGTGGAAAACCAATTATGTAAAGCGAATCATAATAAAACGAATCATTTTTGAATTCAATGCTATGTAAAATTGATGTGTTGCATTCTATCTGCGTTAAAAATACCACTTGTACTTCGTGAAAAAGATCACACATTAATTTTAATCATGAGAGATATAGATGAAAGTCATGTTAGATGGGTCTTTTGACGAATGCGTTACAAGAATAATGTTTGAGAATAAAATGAACGTATTTAAATATTATATTTATTATTTCTTATTATATTTATAGTAACTGTGACATTAACTATTTTAAAGCCATTTAAGTTTGTAAAAGCATTTTATTCCCATTTAAAGTGTTAAAAAAACTCAAATTTCTTGCAGTAACACGAGTTGACAGCATAGCTGCGTAGGGTATTTTTAGCATGGTATGGTAAAGGTTAAAATGATTTTTTGAAATATACTATTGAGGCTTTGTTTTCTGATATATGTACAAGAATTTGTTTCATAACTACGTGGTACTTTGTTATTTTTAATAGCCAACGATGGCCATTAGACAACTATTGTTTGATCGCTATGCGATATAGATTGATAAAAATGTTCTCTGTCACATATATATGTACATACATATAACAATTCATTATTACTAATAATTTATTATTAAATTAACGTGTTTTTAAATATATTTTTATATTTTTATTTATTATCTTTGTTTTATTAACCACTAAAATGAGTTTAAATACATCTACCGGTTTCGAAAAATACCATTTTCTTCTTCAGGATGTCATAACTAACTAAAACATATATTGTTTCTTTGACAGAATCTATTTAAAAAAAATCTATTTATCTTTAGTACCTAACTCAAATCATTACTTAATACAAACTTACTCGAATAATTTTTAGGAAAAAAATTTAGAATGGGACTCGTAGTTAAATTTAGTTGGTTGTTTATAAATTTTTTTTGATTAGTTTTACACGCTTTATTTATCTCCAACGATTCCAAATTATTTAATTTGTGACCAACACCGTTTATATGCAAAATTGACAATCCCAATTTTTTATCAAAATCATGACCATTTTCTATCAAATAATTAGCAAATTCTGAAAACCAACTATTGTTCAAACATCTCAAATGCTCCCTTACTTTTATATTAAAATTTCTACCCGTTTTACCAATATAAAATGCAGCACAATCCTTGCAACTAAGTTTATAGACACCAGAGTTGTTAAATTTATCATCTTTGTCTTTAGAATTTATGAGTAAATTTCCTATACTATTATGATGTCGATGTCTGCATAGTTCAGTGATTACTGTAAAATAAAAGTGTATTAATTTTTTTATCATTACAAATTAGCCAAAATGTGATTGCAGTTGTGGCCGTACTGAACCGTGTGTACCATTTTAAAAGCTGCCGAGTGTGCGTTTGCGCTTATTAGTATATGTGAAGCTTTGTCATATTTTATTACGAATTTTTAATTAATATATTCAAACGAATTTGATCCTTGAGTAAAAGTACTGAAGATCTATTGTTGAATCGTTCGCTTGTGAAGGGAATTGGCTCGCGGCCGCATCAAAACGGAATAATAAAACATCACAATTTATTTCACGCCGAATAATTAATTATTATTTAATTAAAATACCTTATATTTCAAAATTAATAGTAAATATTCATTATTTGTATTGTTTGTAGGCTAATATTATATATTATTGTAGTTTTTAAGATGTAATTTTTTACAAGAAACATATAATGTACTTTGTTACTAGATTTATATATCTATCGATTGATTTTATACAGAATTTTAACTTCGTTAAACAATGTTTGTAAGTTGAGTTACATTTTACGGAATTATATTGGTACAAA
Source organism: Eubasilissa splendida (assembly GCA_031772225.1). Classification (NCBI taxonomy): domain Eukaryota; kingdom Metazoa; phylum Arthropoda; class Insecta; order Trichoptera; family Phryganeidae; genus Eubasilissa; species Eubasilissa splendida. The sequence goes on from CM062859.1 coordinate 6,942,305, forward strand.
ATGATCATTTTTGATGCCATATAAAACTTAGGCGATCGTATAAAAATGCTTTTAACTATACGGCTTTATGGCGACCCTCGCAGTCTAGTGGTCAAGGTGTCAAGGTGGTGGCTTCTCATACAGCGACCGACTTGAAAATGTTCAACATAAATATTTTAATATATTAAATTCACGTGCCCGCTTAGACATTAAATCTCATTTAGAAAGTGAGCGTTTCCATAAAATCCCCTCCCTTATAAATAGAAGAAATGCACAAGATTTATCCTACCTCTATAAAATTTTAAATAACTTGACTCGCCCTATTTATTAGAACCAATAACTTTAGACTGTCCCACACACCCAACACGATCAATAATCTTTTTTACACAAATTTTGGCAGAACTAATTACATAAAAAAATGTTTTTGTGATTCGCTCTACGTCAAAATATAATGGCGTAAATTCTTCTAATAACTTAGACATTTTCAACGATAAATTGCTTCCCTTTAAAATTAAACTACGCCAACTTTTCAATAACTATTAACATAAATTGTATATATTGCATCCCATTTCCCTCCCCCCCTTACCCTTTCTATTTTGTATGTTCAGTTTAAAAACACTCTTTTATTTCTTTTTTTAGTTTTTTTTATTTTATTATATGCTTACTATTTTTTAGTTTATTAGTTTGTTTGAGTATACTATTTTATTATGTACTACTTATTTAATTTCGAAGAAACTTCGCTGGTGTTATTTTTATATATTATGTTATTCTTAGTTATAATTGTTACATTGTTTGTTTTTCTAAACATAAAAAATAAAATAAAAATATAAAATACTAGGGGTTCCGGGTTCGATTTCCGGAGAGTTACTACACATCTCAAGCCTGGGTGTTTTTGGGTCACTATAGTAATTAGTCCTCGTGGCATGTAGTAGTGTTAAAAAATAAATAATAACCTGCCTAAAATGTTCCTAGCATAATGAATGGGAATTGTTGTTAAAGTATTGTAATAATAGCGATGCTTCAAATAAAAGGTTTCGGGTAGTAAAGAATTGAGTCACAATATACACAATATAGTGAAATATACCTATTATTATAAACTCATACTCATTCTATATATACACTTACATCAGGGGCGTGCACTTCATATAATCAAAAAACCTGTGCATAACTATAATTTCTTCTAAATATTTACAAATTAAGTATTAAGTATGGTCGATCCGTGCGCAAATAATAAAAATATATTTGATATAATTCATGTTAACGTTTTAACTAGAACTATCTAGCGGAAGAATTTAGAAATAACAAATAAAGTTGCGCATGCAAATTCTCCCCCAAACGCATATAAATCATACGTGTGTGTCTCATGCCGAGCGGTGTTCTAAATACACGTCTTCGCTTGAACAGACGTGTTGCAAAACAGCGCAAATGTATATTTCAAGCGAACTTGAATGTATGCTTCCGAATAAATTTAAAAAACGTTATTATTTTATATAATTTAATATTTTTTTATAATAAATTTTCCAAGAATAGTAATAATTAATATTTTTCAGGGGTGAATATTAATCAGTGGCGTGCAGTAGGTATACAATATATACATAGTGTAAAAAGTACACATATTCATATATGCCTTGCAAATTTATTTACTTGATTAAAATCTTCAATGGGTTCTAAGAATGATGATAATACTCATTTAATAACCTCTAATCGTGATAATGACATGATCAATTTAATGACCTCTAGTCATCTAACTAGTTAATAGAGTGAACCATTTGTATATTTCAAATTGAAATTGCAACCGTAAGATTTATTACAAATTCTCTCAGCCTTATTTCGCGTCGTCAACAATCTAAACGTCGCGTACATAACACAATAATGAATAATTCCACACTCGGACACTCGTTGTATCATTAGCGCGTTACCCAGATAGATGGATGATGCTGTAAAGGTCACTGCTGAAGATATCGATCCGCAACCAATTACGTTTTTTGACCACAGATCTGGCTCACACACATTGCTCACTGTATCGCCAACTTAATTTAGTTCATGTTTCTATACTGCCTTACTAAATTCTTCTATATTTCTAAAAATGAAAGTATATAATAAATATATTTAAAAGTACCTACCGCGATAAGGAAAGCCTTCGGCATGAAGCCCCTATTTCTATGTAAAGAAAGATCTTAATTGAGGTGGCTTGGATATGTCTTGAAAACACCAGAATAATGATTGCCATAAATAAATAAATAAGGAGCAATGTACTCCAAAGCAGATCAAAAATTAAGTAAATATTCAATTAATATCCAAGATGTAAGTGAAAGTGGCTGAAGAGTCACCCTAGACTAAGTTGGCATAGATAGCAACAAATATTGTATGAAGACAGATTAGGCCTCATTTTTTCAGTACTAAGACAGCGCTACACAAGGGAAGATGGTAACGCCTAGCCTTCGACCCTTCTAGTATAAGGGAATGAAAATAGATTAATTGATGCATTTATTTTAATAATTAATTAAATATAGATATTACGCACCACCTATAAAGGAGTGATTTTCTTTAATATTTTACTCGAAGATTTGGAAGACAGTATAGATTTGAAGATTTAAATATATTCTGTCTTAAATTAAAAATACTAATTGAAATTGAAATAATTGAAATAACTAATAAATAATTGAAAAAATGTATAATATATAATTAACAAGCGTTATCAAATATACGTATTAAATAATTAACTTATTATTGCCAATTTTATTTATTTATTTTCTGGCAATTTGAAATGCCAATGGCACTTTTATGAGACAATGATATGCGATAATATGTTTCTCATGTATAGAATTTAATATATATTATAGTTATCTATTAGTATTGATTTCTAGCATATAATACTATGAAATAAAAAAAATATTAAAAATAAATAATATATTGGATTATTGATTATTAAACCCGTGATCCTCGGATAAGATAGCCAAAGTTTTGTGACTTGACTATAGAACGGGAGAAAAATACGTTGCGCTCTATCCTCCGTCAACTATTATATTTACAGTATGCCGTGATGATATATAGGTAATTTTTTTATTTAAAAGTCAACAAACGTTGCTGGGACAAAAACAGCATGTCCCATTTCTCTCGAAAGAATCCGACAAATGGACTCCAGACAGTGTTTAATTGCACCAATTTCAATTAAGTGAAATATTCGCCGCGTAACGTGCTAATATTGCCTTCCACACATTCTACCCCATTCTACCCCATTCGGCCCCGGCGCCCCCCTCCCCCATCCCTCGTGCGCCGCACACCATACCGGCTGCCTGGCAGTGCACCGCCTGGCTTCCTCGGAACCCCTCCCCTGAACCCCGGCAGTACAATATCGTCAGCCACACTCTTTTGTGCGAGGTCTCGCTCGCTCAATTTTGCGATTTCATGTCAATGATGAATTATTGATACAAAAATACAATAAATAAGTTAAATATTAATTAGAAATATATACATACAAAATCAATTTTATCGAAAGATATTGTTGTTGCTCCACTGGGATTCAAACCTGGATCAACTATGCTACAGCGAAGATATTATAGCGACAAATTTTCGAACCTATATGTTACCTTTTTGATATTAATACATTTAATTGTTCCATTATTTGAAAGACCCATCTACCTTGTTTTTACGGAATCTCAAATACTTTTGAGTAATCTGTTAGCAGACGCCAGAACGCGCAACAACAATATTTTTCGATAAAATTGATTTTATATGTATATCTTTCTAAGTAATATATTTAATTCATATTTAAAATATCACACACCTATGTTCTGGATAATTACAACTTCACAATAAGAATGTGTTCTCCTAATAATAAATAAGTATCAACAGTGGCGTGCACTAGGCATGGATTTAGTTTGTGCTGTCAATATCAATGCTGTAAAAGTACGATGGGCTGTATTTTTTTTTTTTTTATAATTTTTTAATTCAGTTTTTATTTATCGATTATTACAATTACGTATGGAATATGACATTGGTCAAGTGGCCGCCTCTGGCAGCGGCACAAATGAGTGCTCTTTTAACATAATATTCAGGCACATGTTATTTCACCAATTTCATTTGGAATATTGTCATGTATGATCGGAATTGTTGTCGGCTTATTAACCTAGTGCTTTCCTTTCACCACAGAAAATAGTCGGAAGCCGTCAAATCAGCTGATTGAGGAGACCAGTCGATATCACCACTTTTTGAAATAATGCGACCGGGAAAAATTTCAAGCGTAGCTCGGGCTGTATGTGGGGTGGCACTGCCCTATTGAAGCCTGTTGCACACCCAATTCGGCCATAAAGAAGTATTCCAACATGTGACGATAGCGATCACCATTAATGGTTACAGCATTGCCATTATTATTTAGATAAAATATTTTAATGACCTCAAAACTTTGTTGAGGCGTTAAATGTTTCATAATAAATTGAAATCAACTACTCTCTACGACAATCAAATTCGAATTGACAAATATTTGCAAAACTAAAATTGCGGCCAAACAAAATCGGCCTGGAATATAATATTCACCCTGTAGTAATGAAATGAATACACTTTTTCAGAAGCATATTTTTATGTAATTATATACGCGTCTTAAATTATTTTATTTTAACTGCTGATGATGGGAAGATTTAAATTCAGCCAATCTGACGAACATAACATAAATGATTAATGGATGACATTTGACAAGTATGAAGGCGAATCTCTGAAACTTGATGTGTGCACAATATACTACGAAAACCGAGAGTTGTCTCCAACGAATCTCATAATCGCTGTCTCAGTGATTGTCTCGACTCTAAAATCTCATTCGTGGACCATAATATAATTTTTTTATTGTTTTTATTAGACATCTAATCTAGATACGTACATCAATGGGGCACTCTTCTTTTTTTCATACTCCTTTATATACAAGTGCATTTATTTCAGTTATACATAAAGGATGTTATTAAATAATAAAAAAACTACAATGTTATTCTCATATGCGAATTTTACGTTTTATAAACAATATCATCTAAATGTCGTCCATTTCTCTCAAGACACTCTTGTAATCGGACTCTTAAATTTGCGAACACACGAGAGCAAAGCGTTGGTTTGATGGTAGCAACTTCACGGCGGATATTTTCTTGTAGGGCCTGAATTGTTTGAGGATTGTTGCTGTAAACTCTCGACTTAAGGTATCCCCACAAAAAAAAAGTCGCACGGTGTAAAATCCGGTGACTGAGGTGCCCAGGGTATGTCTGATTAATTTATTGGGAAAAATTCTCCTCAGCTTCTCCATTGAAGCTCTAGCTGTGTGTGGAGCGGCCCCGTCTTGCTGAAATTGTGTTCTTTTATTGAACCCGGGAAACAGCTGCAGTTGCGGTACCAAAAACTCGTCGATCATTTTACAATACACGTCAGCAGTGACTGTCTCTCGCTGGTTAAAAAAATAAGGGCCAATTATTAAGGTTTCACGTAAAGAATTATAATTTTAGTTGAGAAACTGCACGATTTGCAGTTTGTATGGGTGAAACTTTAGTTTTTTTTTCAAAATAACGTGCACTGTTGATTTTTTTATTCCAGTACAGGCTACAATCTTCCTTATCGATTTCCGCGGATTGCACATAATTTCACATCGAACTTGAGCCACATGTTCTGGCGTCGCTGCTGACGTTTGACGTTGAAAGTTCAAATAATAATGTTTAGTAATGTTAATGTTTAGAAATTTCAAAATGTTTTAAATTCTGGAAATGAAATGGCGTTAATATCTAAAATGATATTTAACCACAAAGCTACTACATTGAATATTTAAAATACTTTCACTTATTCTGATTCTGATAAAATTCTGATCATCTGACGAAAGACATTAAAATAAACCAATTAAAATAAATTGTTAAGTGGTATTTTTTTTAGAATTAAACAGTTAACGGAAAATCGTTATTTATCTTCTCGGGAGTGACAGCAACTTCTTAATGCGTAGTTAGCTTAAAATCAATTATTCCCAACTGTAATATCGATGGGCTTGAGAAATTTATTAATTTTTTTTTAAATATTGAAATAGCAATAATGCAGACAGATCATGCATTTTTAAATGAAGTGTTTCATGTAATTCGACATAATATTTTTGATATAAAGGTACAGCAAAAAATATAATACTAACAATTATAATAAATAAATTTCAGCATTAAATATCAAGTGTTATAGTTATTGCACTCGATATAGTCAAATCATTTTTTAAACGCAAATAAAAACACATTCAAGTATTCATCATTTTCGTCGACTGCGACTGCAATTTTAATTTAATTTAATTTTAATTATAATATAATACTATAATTTTAATCGTTCGAAAAATAATCATTATTAAATCAGCCAAAATACGATAAAATAATAACTATTATATATTTTGAAGCGACTATGATTCACGTTATAGAATGTGACACGAACAGTATGCTGCTAAGTGACACTGACAGAAGGAAATTATAAAATTATTACAATAATGTTAGTGATGGATAATAAGCGACATTGAATTGATAAATCAATAAAAATTTGACCAAACCCAAATATTATCCGATTACAGAATCCTAAAAGATTGGTGTACTCATATAATTGCACTATCCTTAAATATCACATTTATTTCAAGCATTTACTTACATTAAATATATTTTTCATTAAATGGATGCTGACGTCTCAATAGCGGGACGCTAGCCTCCCCCAATAAAACACCACCCTCGAGTATATTTCCTTTTCGAATGCCCAGATATTTTCTTCAACGGGAAGAAAACTCACCGTAGCGAATGGAAAGCCTCCGTATCCTAGAGACGGGGGATGCAGGATGCGGAGCCAACCCCCGACCCTCGGCTGAAAAGAAAACAACGAGAGGGCAGCGTCCTCCATTTTTTAATACTCTAAATAGGGGCAGACGTTGGAGCACGTAAAGCCGTCAATGGTATCAGCTTTTCTTAAATGAGAAGGGAAAAAGGTTTTTTTTTTGTGCACAAAACCGCGGAGAGTAATCTGTTACATTGGGGTACCACAAGGATCTTCAATTTCTTATCGGATAATTGATATTAAGGGGGATGTTTTTTGTATATCTCTGACACTGATTGCACTTTTTACTAAGTTGAATGGGGTCTAAACTAAGGGTGAACTGATAGTAATCGTACATAGTAGGCAATGTAGCGAGAAATTCTAGAATTTTATTGTTTTGTGAAACTGAAACCGCAGACTTTCAATATCCGCTATAACACATTTTCATTATTTAGAGAAAATCAAATAATACCTCCACTCTTTAATGACAGGCATGATTACTTTATTTACGTTAATTATTTTATTATTTTAAACCTAAATATGTATTTCAGTATGAAAAAAAAAACATGGCAGGTTTTGTAAGTCATTTCGCGTTATATCGGGTTTTGCTTACCCTAACATTACACTTAATATTGCTAGCTAACAAAGCATATTTTTAAAATGAAATATACATTTTTAAATTTAAAAAAAATATTAGAAGAACACATTCTTATTGTGAAGTTGTAATTGTTCAGAACATAGGTCTGCGATATTTTAAATATGAACTAAATATACTAATTAGAAAGATATACATATAAAATCATTTTTATCGAAAAATATTATTGTTGCGCCACCGGGGTTCGAACCTGGATCTCTTTCCAAACCGGGGAAGGTGCATTATCCAACTATGCTATAGCGACAAATTTTCAAACCTATATGTTACCTTTTTGATATTAATACATTTTGAATAAATTGATTTTATATGTATATCTTTCTAATTAATATATTTAATTCATATTTAAAAAAAAATAATTCCGATTCCATTAATATATATATGTAATTCAAATTTGTCAAAAAAGTTTTACAGCGGATTATGAAATTCAGTGACACCACTCACAAGTAAAGCTTGTTAGGAAGTAAAAGAACTTATTAAATCTACTATTAACAGTATTTATATAATATTTCGATGTTCTGTGTGTTATATGTAAACTGTTATATTACACGGGAGTACAGTGGTGTAGTGCTAAATAAAATGTAAAAAAGTTCCACGTCAATAGAAGTACTACGGCGTCCCTGTGGCTCCACTACGCTACTGGAGTGATGTGTCAATCTCCTTTTTGTTTCGAATAGAAAACATACAATTCTATTTCATTTGAAAATCGGAACATTATAATAATGCTCTAGGTTTTATTAAAATTGTTATATTTTTTCATAAAAACTGTTCTATAAACGTCATTCGCCCCGTTCTAGAACGGGTTTTAAATATTAGTTTTATCACTAAGAAATAAATAAAAAATCGAAGGTTTGATATATTTAATGGTCCCTGCATCTAATCTGTTTAATGAATGGTTTTATGATATTTTATTTATATTTATTTATTTAGAACTGTTGATATGTTATATATATGTATATATACATTCAACAACAGTAGAGTTATTCACCCCTAAATAAGGATGATATTGAATTATGGGGGTGGAAATCGACATTTATATAAAAACATGATTAAGATCTTAGTTATTCAAACATTATCATATTTACATATTTGTACACATTTAAATACATTGCCCAACTAGGCAAGCCTGTTTTAGCCTGTTATTAATTTGTACTATTGTTGATTTCATACATTCATTTCACCTTTTATATGCGAGGCGCGTTTTTTAAGTAAGTACCGGAATTTTTTTTTTAAAGAAACACAAAATTTTTACAACACTACTTTCTTCGAACTCTACACGCCTTAAACTACTTCTCAACATTGTCGCCATCATTATTAAGGCACTCGACATAACGGAGCACCAATTTTTGTATACTTTTGTCATAGAACGACACCGCCTGGGATGAAAACCATGTCTGTACTCCGTCTTTGAGTTCATCATGGTCATCAAAACGCTCACCACCGAGGAGCCGCTTTAGATGAAGGAAAATATGGACACACTTGGCGATGAATGTCAGATTGTTTCATGCATCGTGCATTCAAGAAACGAATTGCGGACCATATCTCACAGTCGGCGGGTCTATTGTCTTGAACATTTCAACCACTCACTGCAAGATGCCTGCGTTATGTGAACGTCTCTAACGTTGCATGTGGTATATCAACAGATGAAGGAAACCATTGCACGTGCGTAACATTGCAACCGGAAATATCCGGCAACGGTATTTTTCATATTATCAAAAGCACAACTTTCAACTGTTATTTTTTTACGAAACAACTGATTTGATATTTACGCTTGTTCGTGACGGACAGCATTCTGTAAACCATAGTCGTGATAAAAATAATAGTTAGCGACACAAAACATGTTTTAAAAAATAATAATAATCACATTTCAATTAATGATATTTATTAATTTAACAAAAGGTCAAACGAAATCGGGCATTTTATTAACGAAAAATGTATACCTTTTGGCAAAACAAGTATCAGTGATATAACCATTTCAATTGAAATTGCAATTTGTAAAGTTGTCCGCACACTTGCAGACATCTGCTACGTAAATGATTGCATCCCATGCAAGCCTATCATTACGCCAGGCGGGATTGTCCCAGCGGGGTGCTTGACGGTCCCTGGAGCAACGTGTGTTTACATCGGGTCTATTGAAACGCAGACTAATCTAGGCCCGACCAATCAGATGATCTAACGGTTCAGAACGTTTCTAATTTAGCAGTTGAATGTAAGCAATATGCATACGTTGCTATGTATTCTATTTTATATAGGTATGTGCATTATAAATTATTATATAATTTAGTAAAAACTCAGGTAACTGTGTAGACAATCATTCATAACACTAGGTTTAAATTAAACATTTTACAAAATTACTAACTAACTCATCATCACTCCGTTTCTCAGCGGGGGTAGGCAGAGACGATAGAGCGCCACACTATTCTGTCCTGACACACAACTCTCGCCTCATCCATATTCATACATCTTCTTATGCAAGTTCTTCGATTATTAAGGCTTTTAACAAGACAATCTCCTAGTATCTGACTTACCTGATCATACAAGGTTTTACGCAGACGTGCTCTATTTCTTGTCTCATCAACACTTTTTTATTTTTTTTATTAGAAGACATAATGAGATATTATATAATACATTTCTAAACATAATTAATAATTATATATATATATATTTATTTTTACAGTTGAGACTCGTGTATAAAGAAGGAGTATATAATTTATGTGTAGTCTGTATACATATTTTTTGATTTCAGATACAAATTTGTAATAGCCTGTAATTTTTCTAATTGCAAATGGGAGATTATTAAAGATTTTAAACCCTTGATAAATATAGAGGTTTTGGGTTACGGTATTTTAATGTTTTAGAATATCAATATAGTCTCTAAATCTTGATCTATCATTGTAGATCACTTGCGTTCTATATCTTTCTTACTATTCATTTATACTTCTCCATCCGTTCCATATGACCAAACCACCTAAGCGATCATTTTTTAATCCTATTTACTATGCTGAAATCGGATTTATATTATTTCTTTTTCATTTTAAGACGTTATCGTACTAGTTGATATACCCGGCGTTGCACGGAACTTCTAAAACCCTTGAAAATCATTTAAAAATAGCCCCTGTACCCATCTCCCGTGACGTGTTGACCTGTATTATGTGCAGAGACAAGATATATATTATTTTAGAAAACACTTTACCGTGCCCTTAAGACCTTTAATCTCGCCAGGTAAATTTTAAAATCAATCAAATATGCTTTTAACCTTTTAACTGCCAACTCTATTTGAAATATAAGACTAGGCTTTAAGGGTCTTGACTTATCTATAAATAGCTGAGACATGTCGTCCACACATATCAAAATTATTTAAAAATATAACTTAAATCTCTGCAAGTTTGCAATGTCCAAAAGTGCGTGTTAACACGCTTATAGCTTGGCGTGACATATGAAGATTGGTGTGATAACGCGCTCATGGCATTTAAAAGGTTAATTGACCATCTCACTAGTAGACAGTAGTTCTAATATATTAAATTTAACTTTTTTTTTTTTGTATAATGTGGAAAAATTTTCAATATTATTTAAAGGTGATTTTTTTCATTTTGACACCCCAAAATAATTCAAAGACATTTTCATACACAAGTAATATGAAATACGATACTGTACATACACTAGTTGTACCTTTTATGCAATGGGGTAACATAGTTTTAAGCGCCAGGGGAAGGTTTCGTTTTCGCTTCTCATCCTTTGTTTAGTTGGCGGCAAAGAAAAATTAATTTAAAATTTTCTAATACTCACATAATACTTAATAGCGACGTTAATATAAATATTGGATGATATATACCAAACTATTATTTGTCTCTAAATATTAAGAGATTCAGATTATAATTTTTTAGCTATTATAAAAGAGGAACCATATCCGAATTAGTACTGTTAATTAGTAAAGTAATGCACTATTTAAATGATTATGTATTTAATACAAATTAAATGTATTAATAATAAAGATATACAGATAAAATCAATTTATTAATGTGATGTTCTTGGGTTTGTATGGTTATGTGTGTGAATGTGTGTGAATGCCGCACTGCCGGCGCGCGTGTGTGCGAGGCTATAAAGAGCGGCACGCGGCAGGGCGCGGTCTCTTTCTCTGCGTGTTCATCGGCTTAATCATTTGACCTGTATTGGTGATATTCCTTGTACTAAATTGTATCGTATTGTAATAAATGTATAATTGTTACAAAGTCTATTTCTTAGACCTTCATATTAAGAGGTGTACACTGAAGACGTACTAAGAAGACAAGTACGTAACAATCTAAAAAGTTTTTTTTTTTGCCACCAGGAACCCTTCCTATCCGGGGAAGTGTCAGATGTGTGAAAATTGGGTATGTCAAGTGAAGGTTGTGAAATATGTTATTGTTAAATTATAGTTTATAATTGTGAACAAATTTGTTATCATTGTGTATTCACCATCCCTTACAGACAAAATAATTTCATGAAGCAGTCTATGAATATTAACACGTAATTTGTAAGAGCCGATTGAAGCTAGCCGGTGGTGTGAAACTCTGGCGTTCTATCCACAGCATAGAAAGGACGCCCATTCAGCTCGACATATGTGATTGCTATGCTAATTTTCTATGTGATTCATCTACTTAATACGTTTTAATTTATAAACAAATAGATAAACAGACTTGCGAAAACTGTTGAAATTCAGATTTACATAAGTGCAAATCGTATTTAATTTAATACACGCAATGTGCTAATCGTTGTGTGCTCGGCGCCACATCTCAACCCCCTCGGGTTTAGGGTAGTCCGCCCCCGGCTCCCGATGCTTAGCGATAAATTTTCACCCCTTCGCCGGGTACGTACCTGCAAAAAGCAATACAGGGACACTAATCCTAGTAATATGTGAAAAAGTTAAATTTCGATTAACCCCTAGAATCCGCATGGGGTTTGCTAGCAGCCCCCAGGGTATTCGCAGGAATTTTAAAGAGATTCTCAATAGTTTAGCAGCCTTAATGATTTGATAGGATTTTTTTTAAATACAAGGTTACAGAAACAATTTTCTTTAAAGTTTAAGGAATCTGCTAGTGTGATCATATTTAGGTTAGATAGGGAATAATTGTTATCTTTGTACAGCACTTACTAAAATTATATTTATATGTTTTTAATTTTTTTAAGCGCTAAATTATGTTAAGAAATGTTAAATTGAACCCGTGGAATTCTTTAAAAATGTATGATTATCATCATTATTACCCTTTTTTTATCCACTGCCTCCCCAAATATCTCCCACTTTTCTCTGTCAATTGATATTCGCTGCAACGTTGTCCAGAGGGTTTTAGGACGGCATGTCAGCTTCTTGATTCTCCTCGGGTAGCATGACACATATACATATAGAGATAATGAAATTAGATAATCGATACTCCACAATCACAGGTTATCCCTTCGGAGACTGGATAAGTAAATGAAACAATGTACACGTTGGTGTCGTCAAAACATCACGTAAGAAAATGTGTTGGGTTGATTAATTAAATAGTTTGAGAACCTCAATATTTGGGGGTTGGTTAGTAGATAGGTACTCGAGCGGTATTTGAACATTTAATTTGGAAACATTAGGTCGGTTAATAAATTATATCGTGCAGTTAGTTTCGGTATAAATTGGTTGTTTTGGTCTACATGAGGTAGCTACCCCTGGGAAGGGTTGTTTCGCCAACATTCTAGGTGCTAACCTATATAAATTACTAAACACTAGAAGTTTATGGGCCAAATACAAAAGTGTCCTTTTTAATATTTATTTTTAATATCATTATTTTAAAATCAAAGTATTATTTTCTTAAACATAATCTTTATTAATTCCTCCAGATCTTAAATATTATTGAGAAATTTTATTATAAACATGTTATGTTATTATAACCACACCACAACATACCACCATAACAAGTTTTTTAATTGGTCAAGTTTTTGTTTATTTCTAGATCAAGTTTGAGGCTAAAATATCACGAAATCAGTATTTTTACTGTTTATTTTATTTTATAAAATGTTCAATGATTAAATTTTGAAAATTGTTGGTGCACAGGGGACGGGAGGTACTACGGGCCACCACTGCTTCCCTTACTGAAGCAGCAATCCCGCTATCTGGAAGAGTCAGGTATGTGTTTCACTATTTCCTGTATTTACTAACTACCCTGTATAACTAGTCATAACAAGACAACACGATAACTGGGTGAAATCTTGAAGGATGATTGACTCCATTTTTACATTGTTTTATATATTGATTGATTGATATTTTACACATTTTATGATATTTCAGAACATAGTTCTATGATAAATAAACCAAATATAGGAGGATATATAAAAAATATCAATCTGGAAATAATAAAAATCCGAAAAATTCTATATCTTGGACATGTTGTGAAACATCCAGAGAAGTATCAGATACATAATTCGGGGAAAGATTGCCGGAAGTCGGGAGCTAAAATTGTTTTCGGACCATAGTAAAGAAGTGAAGATATTAAGGAAAAAAAGATTGTGCACCTAATACGGTTTCTTTAAAATCAATTTATTATCCATCAACACTGTATTTTCCCCTCCCTTAATGTTCCGTCTATCTGTATATGTATTCTGTCTCTCTCTTTCTTGTATAATTTTATATTCTGTCTCCTTTATGTATATATAAGTGCTTTGTATTTATTATTAGATTACTGAAAATAAATACAATGCATCAGGGACTATTACTAAAGTATGTCTCTAAGTACTTCATGCAAGTATATATGCAGTTTATTTATATATTTTATTATATTTATAGTTTTATGTTACCTCTATAGTTTTTACATTATCTTTAATTGTTACTATTTTTCTTAACATGTCATCTATGCAAGAGTCTATGAAATAAAATCTATATACCACATCTGCACTTTGATCTGTATTATGAGCTAAAAGTTACAAAATTCATAAAATTAGCGAGGCTTCGATGATTAGGCCGTATGTAACCTATGAATAATATACAACCTGAAAGGAGACGAATAATGAATGAATAAAACCAAAATGATGACCATAGAGTAAGGGGATGATTATAATACTATAGAAGTATATAAAAAAAAGTTTTACTACATTTAAATATATAATTATTTTGTTATTTACTGAATTTCTTATCAGGGACACCTTCATGCACGTACAATGTACACATACTCGCATATATGTGCTACACATTATATAAATATTATTTTACACACACACACACACACACCCATACGCACACATACACACATACACACACACAAAGACTATTGTATTGTTATATCAACTCTACAATCTAACTGTAACAATATAATATCTCTGTTTATTGTCAGTAATTACATGGCAATCTGCAATAGGTACCCAAATCTCTTTGTCATCCCATAATGGAGACACGAAATTCAAATTAGCGCGCGAGAGAGTACCGACCAATAGAGAGGGTACCTGCAATGAGTGGCGGGAAATTTTCGATCCAGTGTTGCCAGCAAAACAATCTAACACTCGTAGATTGTAATAATAATAATAATATATTTTTTTTTAGGAGAACACATTCTTATTGTGAAGTTGTAATTGTTCAGAACATAGGTCTGTGATATTTTAAATATGAATTAAATATATTCATTATAAAGATATACATATAAAATCAATTTTATCGAAAAATATTGTTGTTGCGCTACCGGGATTCGAACCTGGATCTCTTCCAAATGGCAAATTCTCTGTCAAATGATGGAACGATTAAATGTATTGATTTTAAAAAGGTAACATATAGGGTCGAAAAATTGTCGCTAAAAATAATGCCGCTGTAGCTTAGTTGGATAAAGCACCTCCCCCGGTTAGGGAAGAGATCCAGGTTCGAATCCCGGTAGCGCAACAACAATATTTTTCGATAAAATTGATTTTATATGTATATCTTTATAATTAATATATTTAATTCATATTTATAATAATAATAATTGTAAAAGTAAAACCTTGAAACAAAAACAATATTTAAATTCAGTATTGTCAGTAAGATAAGTGTTTAGTGTATGGGTAAACTTTTCCATAACCTCATCTGTATCATATGTTGTTAAAGTAAATGTCCAAGGCTCACTTTTTAGATCTTCTTTTAGTTTGTTACAGTTGATTATTTTCTTTAGATGTCCAGCTGGACCAGGAGTACAATTTAAGATTTTCGGTTTATTGTCTTTGATTTTTAGGTTTATAAGCGTTGGGTATCAGTAATTGTGGAGAGTAAAATAAATGTCTCAAAAGGTTTTTTAGTCTTTTGGAAAAGTTGGTATCTCTAGTAACTGTGTTGATGCTGGAGACGAAGCCGAATGATGCTCACATAGATAATAGTCGTTAGCCTGTGGATGTAGGTTGTCAATGATTTTTATATTCAGGTCATCGGTAATGATATACTCATTTATATTTTTCGATGTTTCAATGATTATAGAAATAGATTCCAAAAAGGTGTAATGTTGTATTCAGATGGAGATCTATAGATTCCAAGGATGCAATGTTGTTTGTTTAGAATTGCTCGTAGACAATTAGTTTGTTTAACGTGTACTTTATCTACGGTGTGATTACTAGCGAGTACCCGGCATGCGTCGCAATGCCACTCAAAGAAAGAAAATGTTTATATTTTAATTCTGATTATTGAAGTGCTTTGGATACACAATGGTTTTTGTTTTTCCGTCTGGTGTGTATACGAACAAATCAGAAGGTTTTCCAACGCGTGAGCAGGCCGCACACAGCTGTCCATGTGAGAAGTGTGGATTTTCCAAATTTAGTCCACACACTTGTAGCGATTGTCCCTGTGCTTTGTTGATAGTCATTGCAGATGCGAGTCGCGCCGGAAGCTGCAGACGTTTACATTTGAATGGCGCATCTGTCGGAATCATTGGGATGCGTGGCGACAGTACATCTTCTCCTTTAAATTTTCCATTTATAATTGTAGCTTCGATGATATTGTTCATTATTTTCTCATTGTAAAATGGTTGTACTAATTCAGAAACATTAGCGGGAGGGCGCGCACAGCAACTCACCAAAGTTTCATGGCAATAAACTATTTGAAATACACACATTTGTTGAAACGACTCACGCGCCACCTATTGTAAAATGGTTGTACTAACTGGCGAATCGGGTTAAAAAAAACTGATCACGCTGGAATAAACACATTATTATTAAATATGAATTAAATATATTAATTAGAAAAATATACATATAAAATCCATTTTATCGTAAAACATTGTTGTTGCGCCACCAGGATTCGAACCTGGATCTCTTTCCTAACCGGGGAAGGTGCATTATCCAACTATGCTACAGCGATAATATTTTTAGCGACAATTTTCGAACCTATATGTTACCTTTTTGATATTAATACATTTAATCGTTCCATTATTTGAAAGAAATTCTAATTAATATATTTAATTCATATTTAAAATATCACAGATCGTCTGTTCTGAATAATTACAACTTCACAATAAGAATGTGTTCTCCTAAACATTATTATTATTAATTTTTTTTCGGTAGCTTCTGATATTTAGGTTCAAAAATTTTAAGCCAGACGATAGACAATTATAGTTGAACCTACTGTCAACTGTTTTGATTGAAATCGTGCCAAGATAGTCATCGATGTCGATTTCTATAGCCATTTAGAATTTTTATTGGATAGGTTGACCATCTAAGTTACGTGCTTTGATTCATAGATATTATTTTATATATCCTCTACGGTTCTAATAAATATAGGTTTAGCTTCATCATCTCGTTTCGCGAGAATTTTTCCATCTTTATGCCAAACATATTTAAATGCGTGATTTTTTGGCAACAGTTTTGGCTCTCCATACATATTTACATATGTACGTTAGATTGTTATTAAACAGACATTTTGGCGAAATCGCGCGTGCGTGGGTAATTGCTTAAATTATTTTTGGGTGGGTAGATAAGTAGGTACTTCTAAAAAATATAAAACTTATAAAATATTGAGTGTTTTTTCTACATTTGTCAATGTTATTTTTCGCCTTGAAGATGATTTTATTTTGATAGCAATTTAATATGTTAATTTAACGTTAAACTAAAATGGTAATGTTTACATAAACAGTAAAGGCAGGATTGAGTCATCGGCTATGTATAATATGTTTATAAGCGGACATGAATATATATTATTACGTTATATTTGGTACCTACCGCGCACGAGATATGTTGGGAGTTGACATTTACCAATTGGCAACACTGACCGCGTAAGAAAAATAATTCTCGCATGTGACGCATCTCTTCTTCTTCTTTTTCTTTTCATTATATGACAGAAGAGTGGTCATGTGATGACAATACTTTTAAATTCATGAAGGATTCCTCATGAACAAAGCTGGAAGGGGATTCACAATTTGACAGCTGAATTTGTTTTATGACAGAGAAGGACGCAAGGGATTCCACGTGTGTTAAAATGGAAAAGGAAAACCCAGCCTTCCTGACGTTTTGATGAGAAGGTGATACAAGAATTTATGGGTGCCTCGGCACATCAAATCTGGACGAAGACTGGGGATCACTGCTGAATGAACTAAATTACGCCACGCTTCAATGGTTGTAAAATAAATTTAGAAGTGAATTGTTGATATGCGAAGTATTGTAGTCTTATTTTTTTCTCACCTTTTAATAGATTCGATCGATTTTATTATTTATGTTATATGATAGATACCTAATATTACATAAACCGCGATATTGAGTTTTAACGATAATTACGTAAGAACTTTAATGAAGATAATTCTTTTTAATGTAGTATAAAAATTACGCAAGATTTTATTTTAAGCAAAATTGTTGACCAGAAAAAGTAGGTTTAAATCAAATTAAAACTACGTTGTATGAAAAGTGTGATAATATAATTGAGATATTATCACACGTTAAGTTTTTATTTTAGTCTCCAAATATCGTACAATTTTCAACCATTTCCTCGTCTTTCCCACCCTAATATTTTCACTTATTATGAAAAAAATTTACACATTTTATTAAATTTTATAGTTACGTATGTAAAATTAAAATAAATAATGTAAAGAAATACTTTCGTATCCTTCATTATTTTACTCTAAAACGCCGCATGTGGTACTGATATACACTTTTATTATAAATAAGGTAATATTCATATACCTCGCATAACTATGGGAGCATGGTTCGCATCCTACCGGCTGCCGGTTATTTAAAACTATTATCTTCACTCTGCATATTCAGCCAAGACACAAACCGCTATATTTTTAAGTTTTTTCAATAATAGTGTCGAGAATTTTGAGAGGAATCATCTTCTTCGTCATCGTACGCTCGATGCTGAGCGTCGCGGTCCCCTGATGCATCAGAAACTTGGAGCACAAAACATTTCCACTGCTGGTCATGAACCTCCTTTATTTAGTATATCCATCCACCTTACAGGAGACAGTCCTCGTGCTTGTTTTCTCTCAACCGTCCCTTAAAACGTGAGCTTTTCGTGACTCGATGTTTCTTCTAGCGACATATCCAAACAATTTTAATTAATAACTTGCAATCTTATTGATCACATTTATTTAATATAATTTTTTGCTATGATTTAACCTGAGAAACTCATCAGGTAATTCAACATTGTTGTAAAATAATTTTCTAGGTGAAGATGTTCACATCCTACGAATCAAAGTGTTATATCTCACAATTACTTTTAAATAATAATATGATGGTTTAGATGTTCACGCGGTAGTAAGAAATTCTATTATTGCATCAAGGCAAACTTGTCAATTAATCTTTGCTTGTAATCACATTCAAATGACAAGTATCTTATTACATTTTACTTTACTATTCATGTGTTTTGTCATATCTGAATCAATCATGAATGAATCAAATTTTGTTATAATAAAAACTTGAACTAATCTTATTATTTTCCCTGAGAATGCTAGCTGATGTGAGTGGCAGGCGCCATGGTGAATTCTGTGCATCAGAACCACGCACTTCGTGCTATACCCTGAGCGGGTCGGTGGACGTGTAAAATACGACGTCACAATATATAAATGTTTTTTAGTAGATAAATTAAAAATTAGTATCTAGCCCCATAAGCTAAAGGGACAATAAAAATTATACAAAACGTGTACCTAAAACAATTGGATTCTTATTAAATTGAATCATCAATAGTTAATTACATCATTATAATTTTGTACAAATTTTATGTTGACTTGTCCAAAAAGTATCCAAATGTTTCTTAGTCCAAAAGTATTTTCAAATTATTATGATTTACCCAAATCCAAGATAATAATTTGCTCTGATTTTGAGTGCATGGTTTGGGTTATGTAAAAACGAGATTCATAATCATATATACTCCAGGTGACGTAAAATATTATTAAAGAGAACGCATTCTTATTGCGAAGTTGTAATTATTTAGAACATAGGTATGTGATGTTTTAAATACTAATTAAAATTACAAATTAATTAAAATATTGTTTTAAATACTAATTTAATGTACTAATTATAAATACATACATATAAAATCAATTCTGTCGAAAAATATTGTTTTTGCGTTACGTTAAATTAGTATTTATAACATCACAGACCTATGTTCTGAATAATTACAACTTCACAATAAGAATGTGTTCTCCTTAATAAAATATTGTTGTTGCGCTATCGGGAAACTTGGATCTCTTTTCCAATCAGAAGAAGGTGCATTACCAACTATCCTACAGCGACAGTATTTTTGACAACAAATTTTCGAATCTATATATTACACTTTTTCAAATTAATACATCTATCGTTCCATTATTTGATTTATGTATTTTATATTAGTATTTTTGACGACAAATTTTCGAACCTATATGTTACACTTTTCAAATGAATACATCTATCGTTCCATTATTTGATTAATGTATTAATTTGAAAAAGTGTAACATATAGGTTCGAAAATTTGTCGTCAAAAATACTGTCGCTGTAGCATAGTTGGTAATGCACCTTCCCCGGATTGGATTGGAGCGCAACAATAATATTTTTCTATAAAATTGATTTTATATGTATATATTCATAATGAATACATTTAATTATACGTAAAATATCTTTAAAAAACACATTAACAGTTACTAAAATATAAATATGAACTTAAATACAATTTGTGCAATAATAAGCACATGGATTTTAAACTAAATGCCTTTACTGACAATGGACGTAATTACTAGTAGACAGATATAATGTTCGAGACACATATCACTTATTCATATTAAAAAATATATTTATAATAAAAAATAATACCACGTTTAAAATGTATCCGAACACATACATTCAAGTTCGCTTTAATTACGCATTTGGGCTGTTTTGCACACGTCTGCTCAAGCGAAGACGTGTATTCAGAACAACACACAAGTGAAACACACAAGTATTGCGCTTGATTTGCATATGTTTGAGGCAGAATTTGCAGGCGCAGCTTTCTTTGTCACTTCTGTCTCTTCCGTTAGATTATTATTCTATTTAAAATATTAACATGAATTAAGTATGAATTATTCGCGCGTGATAATAATAAATATATAAGTTGCGTATATTTAGCAGATATTATACTTTATGCACATAATTAAATTAAACATTCACAAACAAATACACATATAGCGTATACTCGGCCGTCATGCATGTTTTAAATATGATCTTATAGGATGTGATGTGTAAGATTAAATTGTAATTGCTCGTAAACCATCAGGGTGAGGTAAGTGGGAGGGGTTATTATTCGACGCGTGATTTGCAGATTTGTCAGTCGCAATAAGTCACTGGTTGGGAGCGCACCGCGCATTCGCGACTGAGCAATATATAAAGTGCGGTGATTCATTGGTTCGTGCGCGTCGCGCTGTTTGTACCCAGTTTAATATTCGACGAGTAAGTTATCGCAACTTATCTGGTGTTGGGTTCAAAAGAGAACATGAAATACTGGTGCCTCGACAATCCAAGAGAACGTCTTTCAAAAACGTTTGCATTGTCCAAAAACGACAGTGTGATGTGCAATTTCTGCCCGAAGAATAATTGACCTTTATTTTTTTAACCAGCGAGAGACAGTCACTGCTGACGTGTATTGCCGAATGATCGACGAGTTTTTGGTACCGCAATTGCAGCTGTTTCCTGAGTTCAACAACAGAACACAATTTCAGCAAGTCGGGGCCACTCCACACACAGCTAGAGTTTCAATGGAGATGCTGAGGAAAATGTTTGCTAATAAATTATTCAACAAGTATGGAGACATACCCTGGGCACCTCGGTCATCGGATTTTACACCGTGCGACCTTAAGTCGAGAGTTTACAGTAACAATCTTCCATAAATTCAGGCCCTACGGCATTTAGACGATATTGTTTATAAAACGTAAAATCCGCATTGTTATACTCCATTTTGTATAAATAAAATATGAGAATAACATTGTAGTTTTTTTTATTTATTTAATATTAAACTTAAAAATTTTCCGCTGGACACCTTTATGTTATGTGTACATGATACTATATAAACGCATTCTGTAAACTCATTTTCGTATGTGTAAATAAAGTGGTTTGTATCTTAGCTAAATTAAATTAAATTATAAAAAACTGTGCCAGGCAGGGTACCTACTGGGGTTGGATATGCAAAGCTCAGCTGGCACCACCAGCCTTTATGAAAGTATTCGTGTAACAACTGTATGTTATCTGGCTATTCTCTAAACACATTTCTAAACCGATCAAAACTAAATTTTGGATAAGTTACTTTTTAAAATCTTACTTACGTAACCGTATTACATTAAATGTCATCCATTCCTAATTTTGCTCATTTACATCTTACATCTCACCCACCCCCTTTTTGCAAAAAATTACATCACAATAAAAAATACTTTTGTTCAGTAACCAACGATCTTCATCTTAAACTAATCTAACTAAATCAGAATGAAGCTGGGACAGCTAAATATATAAAAGAATAAAGATATATGTAAAGATATATCGATGACATGTTTTGAGGCCAGATGCGACAAAAATCTTGAGAAATTTGAACCAAAATGTAAAAATTGTTTCAACCAACGTAGATCTCCCCTACACCCAGTACGAAAGATAATCCCGGTGTATACATGTGTATACTACGTCACGAAATTCCCTGAATGTTGCCGATCTTTCCAGAAAAGAGAATTCGCCCAGGTTGTTCGTTATCAATCATTCCCTCGCGCGAGGCCAACGCGACAAAAACAAACATGGCGACGTCGCGCGGGAAGGCGCGCCAGACGTCACTCGTACCGCGAGATTTGCCGCCAGAACGGAGAAAACGAACGCCGCAAGAAAATTGGCAATTTAAAATTATCCTCGGCGGAAATTCCGCCAAATTGGTTAGTATTACGGCCACCAATCCGCGCGGAGTAGACCGTCGCGCCGCCATTCATGTCGAATGTGTGCGTACCTAGTGCCGAATGTGGCTGTGACGCTTCGGCGCCGTTTTTCAATTCTCTTTTACGTCATCAAGTATTTTGGCCTTTACGATGACCTCACTGCGTGAATTGAGTCGATTATGTTTTTAAACTGAGATGCGATATTACAATATAATACGATGGCAATACATGACTTAAAAATTATGTCAACATACGTTAAAAAACGTAAGATTGATAATGCAATATACATGCTTCATTTATATTCTTACTATTTTCAAACTAGGCTAAATGCTTGTGATCACAGAACAAGTTGGGCCAGAGTGCATTTGGGCGTTTGAATATGACTTTCAGAAGTTACTCACTATGCATCTAATATGAAAAGTGTGCAGTCAATGTACATTTTCGACTGTGAAACATGGACTCTCAACAAAAGAGAGGTCGGAAAACTCCATCATCATTTACATCGGTCTTTCATTACTCGAGGATCGTGATCCTTCACTTTTCTCAGCATCCTACAGATCTGGGGGGTATCTGTTTATGGCCTATCACAACAAGCGTCTCTAAACCTCTTCTATTTTCGCAAGATGCCCAATCATTGAAAAGTTCGTCTTAGGCAAATGGTTGAGAGTCTGTCCTTAATGTTCAGCTTCTGCAGAATGGAGACATTTGTGCATCTCGTAATCCGAGGTATGCGCAACATGTATCGTCCAGCATCAAAGGCATCAATCCGTCTTCTCTCCCTTACCTTCACAGTTGATAATTCCATATAGAATGCCTGCAACCAGAAACTGCACCAACCCAACCTTGGCTGCTTTGGATATATCGTGGTATTTCCATATCTTGATGAAAGATATGCCGTAAACTGAAGTAAATAGAGACTTTAGGGGGAATAGTCTTATTCTAATTACGGTACTTAGGCTTAAGTTTCTCAAATAAAATATTTGTATTTTTTAACCACATTTACCATTACACCGCATAACTTTGCCTATACTTTAATACGTTGGTAAAAATACAATTTGTGTTATGAAAGACAGAGATCACACACTATTTTTACAGTGAAAAGAACAACAAACATACAAATGTAATTGTCCATTTCTCACTAATTAAATGAAGAGAGATAAGAAGGAAGGACACGTTGTATACGACTTAATGAATGCTCAATATTTAGAGTAAATTCGTGCCATTAAGCCATTTAAGCTAATAAAAACATTTTTTCTAACTGTTATTTACGGTAACACGAGTTGACATCATGGCTGCGTTCGGGTTATGGTATGGTAAAGGTTAAATAAAAAAAGTATTAGCTAAGATTGAAATAAATTTGATAAATGTGGAGATTGAGGAGTGTGAATTGGTGAACGTTATATATACATATAAAGTGATCACTTAGCCAGCCGAAGACAGGTCGTAAGCTCTGCAATTACCCCATATTTTCGTATATTTTTCGTTAATAATAATAAAAAAATAGCTTTGTCTCTATGAGATATCTAATATTTGTTTATTATATTTAGCTTTAGAAACACCAGTCGAAAAATTCGACCCCTTCATGGGCGTTCCTGAAAATTTCTTATGAAGACGGAATAGCTTCGCGATTTTATGAATCCGTTTTCAGGAGAATGGCAATTTTGTGTCTCAGGATTTTCCCGGTTTTGATTTAAGCCCGCTTTACGCGTGATTTCGAGATTTTTAAGGGGGAAGACGAAGACGAGATTAGATGGGTTCTGTCAATCGGACCGTGGAGTGGGTGCGCGGGTGCCGCGGCGGGGAGTACGGGAAGGGGGGGGGCTGCAAATTCAAATTTTATCGAACGTTTTGATGGAGTTATGTGTTGATCAAATAAATTGAGCGATTCGTTCAATTTTTTGAATATTCACCGAGCACTTTTGGACATTGATATAAGGAATATGATTAAAAAAAACTCTAGTACTAGATTCCATTATATTGTTTCGTACATTTTTTTATTTATTTCTATTCCATGATCCATTTAATAGATTGAAAAGACAATTGATATATTAAATATATTAATTAGAAAGATATAGATATAAAATCAATTTTATCGAAACATCTCTTTCATGCAAATGTGCATTATCCAACTATGCTACAGCGACGATATTTTTAGCGACAAATTTTCGAACCTACATGTTACTTTTTTGATATTAATGTATTTAATCGTTCCATTATTTGAAAGAGTCATCTACCTTATTTTTACAGAATCTCAGCAGACGCCAGAATTATCAATTCATTTTTATTAAATTTTGGACACATTGATACAACTTTATTATTTATATATGTGATTGGTTCAATACTGTTTTAGTCTGTCGGATAAAACGACTCATCGGCAAACACTACAAATTAAAGAGAAACACAATTAACTTACTTACTTACCATCACGCGGGGGTAGGCAGAGAGGATAGACCGCCACACTCCTCTGTCCTGACACACAATTCTCGCCTCATCCACATTCGTACATATTCTCATACAAGCTCGCCGGTTGTTGAGGCTTCTAACAGAACCATCCTCCATTATCTAGTTTACCTGGTCGTGCCAAGTCTTTTGCGGACGTCCTCTATTTCTGGTGCCATCAACACATGCGTCATATATCTTTCTTACCATTCTCCCGCATTCTTCCGTTACATATGACGAAACCACCTAAGTGATCCTTTCTTAATCTTACTCACTATACTAACATCAGCTTTACATTCTTTCCTTATTTCTTCATTCTTTACTCTGTCATAAATAGATTTGCCAAATATACGCCTAAGTGATCTCATTTCCACTGCAGTCAGTCTACTTTCGTTCCTCTTCTGCTATTTAATCGTTCCATTATTTGAAAAAGCCATAAATTGGATGGCTCTTTCAAATAATGGAACGATTAAATGTATTAATATTAAAAACGTAACATATAGGTTCGAAAATAGTCGCTAAAAATATTGTCGCTGTAGCATAGTTGGATAATGCACCTTCCCCAGTTAGAAAAGAGATCCAGGTTCGAATCCCGGTAGTACAACAACAATTGATTTTATATGTATATCTTTCTAATGAATATATTTAATTCATATTTAAAATATCACAGACCGTCTGTTCTGAATAATTACAACTTCACAATAAGAATGTGTTCTCCTAATATTAAGTGTGTGTGTTTAAATAGTTGATCTTATTTTTAAAAAAATACTTTAACATTTGTTCTCTGCATTATTTTTACTGGAGTTCATGATGTTATTGTATGCTCTTCTCGACTCAATAATTCCATACTGGAGTAGTGAGTGAACAGTAGCAAAATGTACGTTTTTAAAGTTATATATATATATATATATACTAATATACTTTCTTATTGTCTTGTGTGGCTGTACCATTTTAGATATTGACCGATATTTATACTGATACAATGTAAACATGCCATGTTGGTGCAAAATATGACGTTATGTGTTATATTCCTCATTTAATTTTTCGTGACCATTTAATTTCAAACAAATTAAATGAATCACTTAGAAAGGTACACAGAAATAAAAATCTGCCACCTGTAAAAATATAGTGCCCACTGAGATTCGAATCAGGAACTGGCAAGATTGAAATCAGCAATAGAAAATATAAAGATTATTCATCTAAATTGTTTTAATTGTTAACGAACAACTTCGTGAAAAATCATAAATATAATGCGACTTCATTAAAAGTAATTTTATTTTGTATTTCGATCGTTATGTAATATTATTTTTATATAGTAGATACGTACGCCAATGCAAAATTTGAAGCCAATCTGCACGGTGTGAAGTCTTATTCTTGTCAAATTTAGATTTATGCATTTGACGAGTGAATAATTTGAGACAAATTTTTTATTGTCACATTTATTTTTGTATTCAATATTCTAAATCGTTTTTAATATTTTATTGTTCTGAATAATAAATTTGATATTTATTTAAATTTTATTTATTCAGAATTAGGGTCAACGGTCGAAAAGAATGTGAAATAGATTACTTCAAAAGGCGAACGCTCTAAATTGCTATAATGTAATTTTTATTTGGTTAAGATTGGTAAATTGATAAATAATTAAATATCTTGTATTTATTAGTTCAGTATCAAAGATAATATTTAATCATTATCATCATCATCATTATCTATTTCTATTCACTGCTGGATGATGGCCTCCCCAAGTGTATCCCACTTTTCTCTGTCGATTATTGTTCGCTGCCATGTGTTGTTTGATATTAGATCGATCACGATTGTTTAGATGATGTACCTATATTTTATTATATATAATATTTTTATAGTATGTATTGTGTATAACTAAAGTATTTATATAAGAATAATAATAATAATAATAATGTTTTTATTCCAGCGTGATCAGTTTTTTTTAACCCGATTCGCCATAAAGATAATACATATTATGTTATACATTCAAGTTATGAAATAAATATAATACTTTGAAAAAGAAAAAGAAAAAGAGAACCAAGGAAAATATTAATAAATATAAAAAAAGTTAATAAAAAGTAAAAATTTCACACATATATACACACAAAATATAAATATTACATATATAATTACTTCAGTCACGCCCATTATTGTATATGTAGCTATTCTGTAGGCGTTGCCATTATCTGGTCAGGGAACCAGCTTTCCATGAGAGCGCCGCTTGCACCAGAGAGTTGGTGCTGAGCTCCAGCCGCATATTTACGCCCGCAACTCGATATATGTTTTCATGATTAAGTTTACATTTTAAATGCAGCCAAATCTAAAACATTACGTTCCCAAGAATACGTGGTGTGGTAATTTCATTCCCGGAATGACCGCGAAATCGCCAGTGTCGTCAAAAAAGCAAATACCCAATTAGATCATCCATCCTATTTACCTGACTTAAAACCCTGCGATTTCTGACTATTTCAACAACAAACAAACATCTTGTAATATGACAAATATCAGACGTCTTCGTGTATGGCCCACCAAAACAATTAGATGAAAAATCATGCTATGTGTGGAGCCCACTTTAGTCTTGTCAGCCAATAAGAAGTCCGCTGTTCGGGGAATGATCTATGGTAAATGTATATGGCGAGCTGTCACTTCTTTGGAAGGAACGGATCGAGACTAGCTCTAAGAGGGGAGTGCTGGCCAAGATGAAGAGAAAAAGACAAAAGAAAAAAGAAGGCGAGGCTCGGCAGGGCCGGTTCAAGATGCTGTGCGTCCCTGGCCTAACTTTACGCCAGTAAATTAATGGGATTATTGAAAAAATTCTAAATAGCGGTTCCGAGTTTGGTGAGCTGATCCTCGCTGGCTCCCGTCAGCTCGGATCCCTTGAGACACTGGTGTGCGCAAAATGTCAACATGGACATGATAAATATAAAACCGTATACGAGAAGCGTGGGTAGTCGTAAAGTTCATTGTAAAGTATTGTTTTAAATAGTGAACGAACTTGTATATTTGTGGATTCATCCTCTCCAGCAGACAATGTAACTCTCATGTAGCGCCTCATGGACATTACCCGGCGAGAATTCAACAATTGTAAGCACCGATTGAAGCTATCCTGGCGTTCTATCCGTGACATGGAAGGATGCCCGGTTAGTCCGAAAAATGAGATCCAGACCTGCTTTCAGAAATGGAAACGCCATCTAAGACAGCGTGTAGGCGTACATCGAAAGCACTATGAAGTGTACAGTTTCACAGATATTTTTTAATCTCATGGGTTTGTCTCGAGTCGAAATCTCATTTGTGGACGCGGGCCATTAATGGTACACTCCAGGAATTAAATTATCATACCTTGTATTAAAATATAAAGTATGAGTATATAGATTTGTGAATTTTGATATCTAATTTACGCCAATCAAATAATTAGATGAGTCCGCTGATTGCCGCTTTAGGTTTTCTGAACAACCTGTTTCAAGATAAACTTTGTGAATATTTATTTATAAGTATAGTAGGTCTGACTGTTGGATATTATTTTTTGGCGTACATGCAAATGGAACTATAGGTAGATATTATTTATTATTAAGGAGAACACATTCTTATTGTGAAGTTGTAATTATTCAGAACATTGGTATGTGATGTTATAAACACTAATTAAATGTATTAATTATAATCAATCAATTTTATCTAAAAATATTGTTGTTAATATTTGTCGTCAAGAATACTGTCGCTGTAGCATAGTTGACAATGCACCTTCCCCGTGTTCGAATCCCGGTAGCGCGACGACAATATTTTTCGATAAAATTGTTTTTACATGTATATCTTTATAATTAATACATAATTAGTATTAAAAACATATTATTTATTTTTAAAATGAAATAGAAAAATGATTACATGTGTTTTGTGCATGTATGAAGGTAAAAGAGAATAAGGATTGACTAAATTAGTTCTGAAAAAATATTAAATGACGTAAATGTTTGTTTTTCATTATTTACAGGGATGTCGCCATTAGAATCTAGCAAGGACTTCACGGTGGACGGAATAAACGGATTCAATAAGAAAAAGAAGAAGAAGAGGCGTCATAGGTGAGTGCATCTTGAATAACTCTTCATCAATCTATCTCTGTCTATTTTACATTGCCGAGAAATAATAGAACAAGAAATACAGAACATAGATCGACATGTTTCTTAGTGGCTTGCACATATATGGATGAAACTTTGCTCTCGCGTCTTGAGCGTTTGTATCGAGATCAATATGCATCAGACATCGAATGACAGCTTACTCCGCGCTCAATTATGTACATTTCTTTTTTTGTTTGGAGGCAAAAGTTTTATCCGCGTAAAGGAATACATCCTACTAGCAAATGGAAAATAATACTTCTATGTAATATAGCGTCGAATGTTGGGTCCTTTATAAGGGATCCAATGTAAATTACATATTATTTTTTAGCATTATGATAGCATAGGTCAGACGAGCTGAACCTAGGTAGGTAGGTACTGAAGGAAATAAGAGTTATCAGGGGCAGCAGATTTCGATTCAGTAAAATATTTTTTCTATTAGATTAATTTAATTTATATTAACAATACCACAGGGCTGTGTTCTGAAACACTACATCTTCACAGTAGTAATGTGTTATCCTTAAAAATAAAAAATAAAAACCAAATGAAATCACTATTTTACACAAAAAAAAACTGATTATTGGAAAAATTTAAGTTTCCTGCCGGTAGGACAGATTTGACCAATTAATAGTGAATACAAATTAAATGTATCAATTAGAAAGCTATACAGATATAATCAATTTATCTAAAAAGTATTTTGTTGCCAGCAAAATTCGAAACAGATACTTTTCTTATCCGGGGAAATGCGCTGACCATTACACCATGTCAACATAGTAAGTTAACGACAAATTTTAGAACATATTGATACATCTGTTATTCCATTTTTGAAAGCAATCTACTTCTTATTATGGAAAATCTCAAATGCCTTCGAGCTATTTAAATGCTATTTTATTAAATTTGGAAACATTACTACAATTTATGTATTTTTAAGGGTAACAAATTATTATTGCTAAGTTGCAATTTTTCATTTCGGTGATACAAATTAAATGTATCAATTAGAATCATATACAGATAAAGTCAATTATCGAAAAAATATTTTTCTGCCACCGGGATTTAAACTACGAACTTTTTCTATCCGGGGAAGTTTATCTAAAATTTTTCGATGAATTAATTTTATATCTCTATATCTTTCTAATTGATACATTTGATTTGTATTAAAAATATCACAGAACTATGTTCTGAAAAACTGCAACTTCACAATAATAGTGTGTTCTCCTTTAAAATTAACAGTGACACTACAATGTCGTCAGATTCAATTTGTATAGATACCTCATTAGTGACGCATCTATTTTAAAAAATGGACTGTATGTCCTGGAGTCATCTAGCAGGATATATTCAAAGTTATTTGAGACACATTAAAAATATGTTCGCTCCCAACAGAAATTCAGAAAATCTTATCACACACGCACGCTCGGAGATTGTTGAAGTTTCTAACAAGGCTTTATCCCAATATTTAGTTTATCTGATTGTGCTAGGTCTTTTGCGGACATTTTCTTACGGACGTTCTTTAACAGGTATTTCGTACATATTATGCCGACAACGTACCAGGGCGGATGTGATTTTAACCACCTCCCCCCCCCCTCCACAACTTAAATTGAAATTTGAAAATAAATATGTTTGAGTGAAGTAATTAAAAAATTAACTTTTGTAAACGCTAAAACCAGACATATGTCAGAGAACAATCGAGCTATGACATGAAAATTTAGGGATGACTATTTATTTGAGTTAAGTTCACACAGTTCATATGTCAAAGTGCATGTGGTCAATGGTTGAAAGAATGGGATACTGCCGGGCGCCTGCATTATTCAATTTTTAGCAAAAATTCTTTAACGTTTTGAAAGTGCTCCGATCCTAAATGTTTTTTTGCATTCTCACAATATTCGCCCGCTGTACGATATTTGATGTACAAAATTCTATGTGGAATATTTTTTATCAAAATATTTTTTGAATGTACTTGAAAAATTTGTTCCGTGTCAAATAAAGTGGCAGAGCGGCGCCCTGGCTCGAAAATAAGTGCCACTACACCGCTGGAGTATATTACATTCTATATATTTTGCAGCGGAAACTCCTCTTGAAAACTGATACTGAAATCGGACAGTAAATTTTCAAACAAATCTATTGACATAACATTAACATGTCAATTCAGCGTTTTCAATTATGTATGCACTTTGATTGAAATAATTCATAACTGATTCAGATATCAATCACATTTTTTATAACCGTGCCTATAAAAATAATACAACTTTTCAACCGAAGCGCCATTATGCCAATCTTTATTTAATATTTTTTTCTATGTTATTAAATAAATTAAATGCAAATGAATAATTAATAGCTGTAATACAATTTTACATTAAATTATTTTCTGATATGCATTTATATGTACGGTACTCTGATTATATAGGGTGTAACAGACCTAGTATACAATATTTTATGAGTGTATACCTGACTAAATTACGAGGGTGTTGTAATTATTCAGATCACAGGTCTGTGATATTTTAAATATGAATTATATATATTAATTAGAAAGATATGTAATACGTATAGGTTCGAAAATTTGTCGCTAAAATATTTTCGCTGTAGCATAGTTGGATAATGCACCTTCTCCGGTTAGGAAAGAGATCCAGGTTCGAATCTCGGTGGCGCAACAACAATATTTTTCGATAAAATTGATTTTATATGTATATCTTTCTAATTAATATATTTAATTCATATTTAAAGTAACATTTCTACTGTCAGAAATATTTATTCATAATTTTATATTGCGAGATGTTAAATTACCAATGCAGTTATATAAATTTAAAATTGTGTTTTTTATTTAATTCATCTGAGGCTAACCCTTGTATACCGTAATAGAATTATAAATAAATTAGATTATAAAAAATAGACGCAACGTCTTACGACGAGCTAACCCCTAGTTGTTAATATACCTACCCTAATCCTACTGTGTGACTGTGAATTTTGACGTCTCTGTGAGTGGTGCATTCGATTTTGAAATCAAGTAATGTCAGAAATGTTCACCATGTATCAATATTTAAATAATTTATGCAATTTACGATAGCATCAATTTTGATTCTACGTTAGTCGACTATTAAAATCTCGAGTTGCCTCCAGTGTCCTGTCATTACGTGAATAACTACCCTTATTCATTTCACTCTGCAGCAGGACGATCTTCACCTCATACCAACTGGACGAGCTGGAGAAGGCATTCAAGGACGCGCACTACCCCGACGTGTACGCCAGGGAGATGCTGAGCCTAAAGACTGATCTTCCGGAGGACAGAATTCAGGTGAGTGTTATTATTCAATCATTATTGGTTTGTTTACTTTTTTTTCACTGAAAATCTTAATAGGAAATAGATGGTTGTCACCATCCATTGAAACAGTCATATAATATTATTGCAAAGCAATGTTTTTAATGTATGTATTCCGAAAGCGTTCTTCCAAACTCATACTGTTTTTGATAAATAATACGATGTTTTTAGGTTTTATTGTCCTTTGAAATTATATTATCATTACCTATTTATATAATACTAAAGTTTACATTAACCTATTACATACGTTCATATATACATGCCGATCACCTAACTATGTCGTTTTGTGTTAATTTTCTTATAATACATCTTCTAGTTACGATACTTTATAGTTACGCGGTAGGAATATATTTTTTTGATGTGTAAGTTATAAGAAAATTACTCACATAAATTTTATCGCTCAGGATCTAGCGAATGTGTGAGTGTATAGCAACAGTATTCTTCTTCTTCTTTTAAATAGGCAATCCACCCCTCAAGCGTGATTTGTCCAATTAATCAAGTTAAAACTTTATTTTATAGAAAAGAGTACTATAATATTACAGAATAGGAAATATTATATTACAAGTCAATACCATTGTCGTTCAAAAAATTTGCTATTATATAGATTAAATGTGGCGAGTTAAGGGAAAGAAGATGACACAAGTTAACCGGGAGTTGAAAATTACCATTGACGAGATTATTGTAAAAAATACCTGTGATCCGCAATGGACAGGCAAAAAGGATATGGTCAAGGGTTTCCTTCTTGGCATCATACTCACACATTGGGGAATCTATTAAGTTCAATCTGAATAAATGTGAGGCTACCTGGCAATGCCCAATTCTCATTACATAGATATTTGATATTGTTCTTTCAGAAACTTTTCTTTTGGAGAACCATGGTATGCGGGGAATAGATCTTTGAATTATTTTAAGCCGACTACCCTTATGATTATTTGAATCCATCCATTGTTCAGTCCAGATAGAATTCGTACGTTTTTTTACCATATTAAGTCTGTCATACATCGAGATATGGAATTGATAGCAACAGTCTTCGATATCAATTTATCAAATTATCACCTATATAAGATAGTGTATTTAATATATTAAAGTTTTAAACCACTTCGTCTCTTCTCTGCGTGTCTAACGGAGGTTGGCAAACATCATAACGATATTCATTTTGAATGCTGTGGCGCGAAATAATTCAATGGAAGTGGAATTCCATCTTCTACCTCGACTTCTTTTTCCACAGATTTTCCGCAATATGATAAGATGCAGTTTTCTGTACTTATGTCTCTTCACGACATGACCGAGGTATTTTTATTTTCTTCTCTTTATTGTGAGCTTAATTTGAATCTCAGAAGCATTCTAGCATAATGGTTTTTTTGTACGCATGTACATACTTATTTAGTATTAGGCCAGTACTTTTGTTTATATAAACATAAACCATTTCAAGTAATTAATTAACGATTAGATACATGTATAAAACACTGGGGCTAAACATTAACACGAAAAAAATTGACCTTCACTCGATCAGGAAACCAAACGTTGATAACATAATAATTTTCATCCCTCATCGTAGTAAATTTGGGGGCCCAAATTATTTTTGTTTTTGTTAGTTTTGCCCTGTTTCAGTACTTCAAAACCCAATCTGTCTTGATAAAATCATGTCTAATCTTTCCTTTCTAAGTTGCCAAAAATATATATTATATCTTGGTAATGATTCTTCTGGCATTTACAAGACATGTCCAAGCCACCACAATTGAAATCTTTTAACTTGTTGATATAGAGGCTCCATGACGATGATTTCCCTTATCACATTAATATTCACTCGCTCCTAAATGGCACTGATACTACTCTCCTAAAATACAGGGTGAATATTATGTTCCAGGTCGATATTGTTTTTAAATAACTAAAAAATTAAACAGAATCTTACAATTTGCTTTTAATTTATTGATTATTTGGTTTATTACAATTATGTATAAAATATGAAATTGTCCAAGTAGCTTTCTCTGGCAGCAGCACAAATGCGTGATCTTTTAACCATGCCTTTCATAATATTCTCGTATACTTCGCGTGTTATTTCAGCAATTTCATTTCTAATATTGCCCTGTGGCATCGGAATTGTTATTGGCGTAGATATTTCATTTTAAGTACTCTCACAGAAAATAGTCGGAAGCCGTCAAATCAAGTGATCGAGGAGGCCAGTCGATATCACCACTTTTTGACATTATGCAGCCAGGAGAGTTTCTCGCAAAATTTCAAGCGTAGCTTGAGCTGTGCATGAGGTGGCACTGTCACATTGAAATCACACGTATGCAGGTCCAATCGACCCAATTCGGTGACCAAAAAAGTATTGCCATTGAGACGTTAGATGCTTCATAATAAATTGTAATTAACTATTCTCTACGACAACTAAATTCGAACTGACAAATATCTGCCAAACCAAAATGGTGATATATTCACCATGCATAATTGATTATAGCATAATTAGAAATGTATCGATAGAGTCAAATATATTAACAAGAAATAAAATATTTTAACATCGTTTAAGAATAATTATAATTGCCCTGTTGGTATTTTGAACAAAACGTTATTTCCATCTCCGCACTCTTAATTTTGAACAAGAGAAAAATCCTAAATTCGCGATAAACTCTCGATTACGTGGCTATTGAGCGCGCACAAAGCCTATTTTGGTTCTAATGATCCCACAATGCCTCGAGCTGTCAGTCAGGAGTTCAGGAGCCATCAAGCCCAAGTGAGGAAATGCAAAAAAAAGGTTTTGTTGTCAGACGACTCGTAATTTGATATTTCGACGCGCAAGACCAATTCTATTAATATTTTGAATGTAAAAATGTTTTATACCTAGGCCAGAATTTGAGAACGCTCTTTCGGAGAATCGCCGTGCTCTTTACTTCCTGGAAGGTGGATAGCGGCCTGTGGGCAGGGGCGTGCGGTATGTAAGCTATAAGACTGAGCATTACTACAAATTCTTGGATACAAATAATCAATATATGATGAACGGACATCTAAATTATGCAAATTCATCTTATGTATGTACGAGTATGGATTCTATGACAACTGCGCACAATCAGCTTATTACTACTGTAGTATTATTAAATAACCTAACCTTACGTAATGTACAATAAAGTTTTATTTTTATTATTTTTTTATTTAATATCTTTGTTTTAATAACCACTTAATTAATTAAGTGGTTATTTAAACAAAAATATTAAATAAAAATTAAAAAATGAATTTTAACCACAAAGTTAATATTGCTAATTTTAAAAGTATACAATAAAGTTACCTATTTTAGTAGAATATAAAAGTATCATGAGGCATCTTATATTAATCTACCGAATATTATTTTATTTTGAGTGCAGTTGTCTACGTGTGCACTTGTCACTATTTAACTGTTTAGTTACCTTATATATGCAGGTCTCTAGGATTGGATTTTAATTTCGCGGGATGTAGTTTTTTTTGTTGTTGTTAGAACTTTAAATATTATAATTTATTTTATTTGCTGAAAACTAAATTAAAGTTAACAAATTGATATGTGAAATTTTTAATTAAACACATTGAATAAAATAATCTGGGCAAGTTTATTTTTATTATTTTTCCTTATACAAAAAACATTTTTTGTTTTTTGTAAAGCATCATGTTACTGAAAATTTAAGGTAGAGAGGGTCCTGTAAAAAATCAAAAGTTCATCATCGTATTTGTCAGTTTTTGATCAAAATTCTGACAATAATTTTGTCTTTAAAACTGTGTTACAAACATGTCAAATTTCTTCGTAGTTTAGGCAATAACTAGAAAACCAAGTTATGTATTTTTAGTATTACATATAATGTTTTTTAAAACAACAACTACGTTTATTTGTATACAAATTAGACGTACTAGAATTAGGCAGTGGAGCATGTCAGAAATTAGCTTTAGTAGTATAATAAAAAATAAAATCAGATTACCTTGCTTTTTGATTTTTTTTCAAAATATATCATACTTTCGGAGATATTCGCGTTCAAAGTTGGGGTTGTTGAAAAACGTTTGGATTATGATTATCCATCGTGTGACGTCACATCTCTTGTACGTACCGCCCAGTACTAACAATATTTGTACGAAGTATCGAGTACCGGCTTGTCGACACGGAGGATGTGACGTCTTATATAAATCGATCGTTTTTAAAATACGCAGCTTTGAACATCTGTGTAACTCTGCCACATTTCAAAATACCGAACAGATTCTTTCAGTTTTATAAAATATATTTTTTGAAGAATTCTTTTAGAATGACATCACTATGTCATTATATAACGTACCTGAAATCAACAATCAGTTTAGCTAATTACTCGAAATTATGTAGCGACATATTTCTAAAAAATTAACCAAAAATTAATATTGAAAACTTGAAGAGTCGATATCTCAGTTTAATGAAAATGTTAGATATTATTATAATATTTTGTATTTGTCATAAATATATTTTGTATTTGTCATAAATATATATCCTTGGTATTATCGTCTCTGTCTATTGCACGCCACTGCCTGCAAGATACAGATTCAGAAGTAATTATCCGTAACGATGACTTAATTTGGTGAAATATTTTTATTTATTATTTTTGTTTTATTAACTAACAATAAATAATAATAATAAAACAAAGATAATAAATAAAAATGTGAATTATAACCACTAAGTTAATATTGCTAATTTTAAAAGTAAATAATTTATTATATTTGTGTCATTCTGCAGCTTCGACTTATCGTGATTTTTAAAATATTGCAATTTTTAATAATTTTATTTGATGCAAACTAAGAAATCCATTTTATATAAAGTCAATTTATATTTATTAAACAAAAATCATTTACTAATTATCCTTTTTTTTCAATTATGCAATTTTATTGTTGTATTCGGGTTTCTGTTTTAAAAAAATAAAATAAATTTTAGCAATATTTGAATATGTCCAGGAACATACATTTACTGGATTTTTACCTACAAAGGCACTGCTATTAAATAACTATCAGATATATCATAGAGACGAAGCTATTTTCATTAAATTTGAATTTTTTTGATTTTTCAGGCGTATTCTAGTATAATGTGTTAAAAACATTTTACAGATAAAGAATAATGCTTTAAATAATTTTAAAAAAATCAGATTCTTATTAAGTTGACATATATGCTGTTTCAAGGAAAAATGAATTATCGAATTTGGTCCACAAATGGTGATGGTGTAGTGGTACTCGACTCGACATATTAACATATATACAACTTTCAAAAATTTGATTGATGGGGTGAGAATTGCGAACGTTATATTTATATGAAGTGATCACTTAAGCCAGCCGAAGACAGGTCGTAAGCCCTGTAATTACCCAATATTTCTATATATTTTCCATTAAATATAATAAAAATAGCTTCGTGTCTTATGAGATCTCTGATATTTATTTAAAATTAATATTTCTTCAATCGGTGAAGTACTTTGAAAAAAAAAAAATTTTGTTGACAGCTGAGCGCGAACATTGTTTAATGTCAAAAATACTTTAGTGTTTATCTTTATTTATTAATGATTAGATTGACTTGTGACTAGCCCAATTTTTATGTGTTTACTTTATTTTGCTATACGTAAATAAAACGAATTATCACAGTATTTAATTTAAAAATTGTAAATAATTGATTAATTATTGATAAAGTATAATATTATACATTACGCATTAATTACAATTAAACTTTACGTATACATACCGAGCAAACACAGAGTTTAACTATAACCAAGTAATATCAATTACACACTATTAGAAAATCCTGGGGATGATTTATAATAATAAAATATATAAACTACTTCTGAATTTCGATTTTATGAGGGGGGATGTTTAATTTCTTGTACATTTGTGATTACTCACAGTATTCCGAATAAGTTTAACGATTATACGTACATCGTTAAATCGCGAAACATGTTATTATCAATATTCAATCACCATTAGTGATTGTGACTAAAGATAACGGTGATTAAATAACAGTTCTTGATTGTGTACTTATCACTAGTTTCTGATCAAATTATAGTACATAGTTTAATTGCAATATTAGTTTTATTCTGCAGTATTTTATTACAAAATTTCACTTTAAAAATCTGTTATTAAAATATACAATCGTTTGAAAACCTGTAGTAAACTATAGAATACCAATAAAACAAATTAATTATTAAAAGCTTAAACTTAAACTCTTGTGCAAAAAGCTGTCTAAATAATTTGGCACGTTTTAAAAAAGGAACTCTGGTTTCTCCCCGGTCTCGGCCAATAGCTTCGTGCATTTTCCGCTACACGCACTACCCCTCCAATAAAACACTACACGCTGGTTTTCTTTACAGCCTCTCCCCTCACCGACCCCCGCCGCCCTTCGCCCTCGTATCATCCCCTTTTTCCATTTTCCGCCACCATTTTAAGTCCACAAACACACGCTGCCAAACACAAAAGTATCAACCAAATTAAAATTTCATAACTACCCTGTAGTGCCAGGGTATACTTCGTTCGACACGACTATGCGAGTTAAGTGCTTTTTCACAATATTGGTCAAATTAAAAGGTTGTCTATTTCCTAGGGTGCGATTTTCAACTATTCAGAAGATTTTATATTTCATCTGTAACAAAGTGTAATCAACTAGCGGATCCAAGATATTCTGCTATCATAATATATATCGCGTACTTGTGACCCAATATCGATGGATAACAATAAATTATTTATTTCTGAAATGAGTTTTACTTATTAATTTTCATTGTAAAATATGTAAACATGAGCAAAATAACGAAAGATGTAAATTTTTTTTTACTGTTTCCGATGTAAGTTTGTAGAATTCCATAATCACATATATACAAATAAAACACAGACAGGCCGCCGCTTGTGACGTTTTACTAAGACGTCATTGTTTTCCTGAAATCTATCCCACGGGTTTTTTGGCGCCACGCCGATGATTACATCTTTGAATTATTGACACGTGTCTTATCATATCACTATCATATGGTGCCTTCTCGGCGAGTAATTCTGTGCAATACAAATATATTGTGACTTAAATAAATAAAAAAAACCTAAGCTCACATGGATGAAACATTATTTTCGAAACGTAATAGACGGTACACGATTTATGCGGAGCATGTTAAGTACTTAATATTTTTGTATTTTGCAAACAAAGCAGAAATCTACTTGATGCATAACTACCTATATTTTAATGAGACAGATTATTATCAACACGTCGTCAATGATCCTAAAAGAAAAATAATAAAAATACGTGTTGTAATTAAAAATATATTAATAAGGTTGAGATTTTAAAATATTTTTTAATTACACGTTTAATGGTTAAAAAATTTGAAACACGTAAAAATCGGGAAAAAAATGAATGAAAATTAACTAGATTTTTTAAATCTATCTTACAATTATAAAGCGTTTGTATTATTTTAGGGTTAACGATATCGAAATACCTAATGCGCGACAGTGAATTAACATAAGAATATAATTCTAAATAATAATAATAATAAAACAAAAATCATACAATAATATAAATTGTTTTACCAACGGACTCTTCAATGTGCAACAAGGTTGCACGTTGCACAGCTTGTCATCTGAAGTGATTGTCATTGTAACCTTATTCCATTCTTAGTAATAAACAACTTAAAATAATGAAGTTAATAACAATAAACTTTTTTCATTATTGCGATTTGTTCTTAATTAATCAAAATATGAGAACCATGGGGTAGTGCAGACAACATGCCACAAGGGGGACTTTGCGGGTGCAAAGCAATCGGGTCCCAAAATATTTTTTTGATATTTTTTTTTCATCTGTGCCCCTGTCAGTGCATAAAACCGGCCCTGGTAGTGCAAGAGGATAGAATGGCAGTGTAGGAATATTTTCTATCATCCCTTAAATGGCAAATCCGGTCCTGCGTATTATTTAAATTCCTTTATGTTAACATTATTATCGTTATCTTAAATTACTCGTTTGTCCTATTTTTTTGAGATATTCACCCTTCCGACTATCAGATGTTTCCTTCGACGTTATTTTATTGCACTAAAAACAGTTTTTCCAACATTTTTAAAACGCCTCGTTCCCAGCTAAAGAAAAGCGCATTCCGTCACGAAAGCGAGCACAGCTCACCGCAGGCAGTCAGTCACGCGGCAGGCCTTCCTATTGGCCCGAGAGAGGGGAGAATTGTCCCCGGGATTCTAAATTCTCCGAATTCAAAAGATGAGAGTTGTTGGGGCTGGCGGGGTCGGGTGAAGGGGGGCAGGGGAGGGATATGGCTCTCATATGAATAAATTCATATCTCTAATTATCCACGAGGACCCGTTCATTCTGCTGCATAGCAGAATTTTAAATGCCTCTCGAGGTATTTCTCTTATGTACCAATCACTCGCACGCATAGAATTCATCAAATTTTTTAAATTAAACTTATTTACTGAGCTATTTAGTAAATTGATAATCTAATATACGTTTTAAAATATTTTACAGAAAGACCGCTTTTGTTTAAAAAAAATCACGTCACTTGCGCCTTACTTTCGTTGTAAGATGAAATAAAATGAAAATTATATCAAATAAACATTGCAAACGAATTGAATTAAAAATTAATAATGGGAAAATAAACAAGATATGAAAAATATTAATACACATAACGTGATTAACAATCTTTTCTTATATTTATATTTAATACAGACAAATGACATTAAAAAAAAAAAGTGTTTGTACTATTTGAATCAAATTAGGTGTCAGATTCGAATACTACGCTATAAATGTTGAAACTTTAATACATTTATTAAATAGATTCGAATCATGTAATAAATATGAATTAAATGTATTAATTAGAAAGATATATACATAAAATCAATTTTATCGAAAAATATTGTTGTTGCACCATCGGGATTCGTACCTAGATCTCTTTACAAACCGGGGAAGGTGCATTATCCAACTATGCTACAGCGACAATATTTTTAGCGACAAATTTTCGAACCAATTTGTTACCTTTTTTTTTTATTAGTACATTTAATCGTTCCATTATTTATAATTACAACTTCACAATAAGAATGTGTTCTCCTAATCATGTAATATATATTTTGCAGTCAATTAAATGTATTGAAAATCAATCAGGTATTACCTAAGCTTCCTTGAAGAAATTAATACCACCTAGACCACGAGCAGACTACCCTGAATTGAATATTAATACAGTAAGGTGTACCATTAACAACAACATATAAAAACAATAATGAACTTAGCCTAAATGTTTAAAAAAGTAAAATAAAACATACAAGAAAAATAAAAATATAGTATAGGTCGATTTATTTGTCATGGCATTTCAAAAATGTGTTCAAGAGTCATTATTATTATTATTA
Source organism: Eubasilissa splendida (assembly GCA_031772225.1). Lineage (NCBI taxonomy): Eukaryota > Metazoa > Arthropoda > Insecta > Trichoptera > Phryganeidae > Eubasilissa > Eubasilissa splendida. The sequence continues at coordinate 6,984,209 of CM062859.1, forward strand.
TTAATAAGGTGTGATTAATATTATTTAATTTCCAATCCATAAAATAATTAAACATAAAAAATATCTATGTATTTACTATTATATTGTAAATTAATAAAACCATCTTAAAAATAATTATGACTTTTGAACACATTGTTAAAATGCTATGACTAAAACATTGACGTATAAACTTTACTAACATATTTAAAAAAAAAGTGCAACTTGTGTTGGTCTCAAATTAGTTATTCTAATCTGCCAATTACAAACAAATCACGTTAAATACAAATTAAAATCTATCAATTAGAAAGGTATACATATAAAATCAATCTATCGAAAAAATATTTTTGTCGCTACCGTAATTCGAACCTGGATCTCTTCCCATCCGGGGAAATGCATCAACCAATTACAATACACCAACAAATTTTTGAACTTGTATGTTGCACATTCAAATTGATACATCTGTCGTTTAATTATTTGAAATCCATCTTATTTATATTTAAGGATTCATTTTTATTAAATTTGGAAACATTGTTATTCTGAAGTTGCAATTTTTAATACAAATTTATATATCTTTCTAATGGATACATTTTAATTTGTATTAAAAATATCACAGACCTGTGTTTTGAAATGAGCAATGTGTTATTCTTAAAAAAATATATCGGTAATGTTGCATTACATACATCAGCAACATTTGTGCACTCGTTGTACAGAGTTATAAATAAATAAATATGTTGGATGAAATATCTTGAGACCAAAAATCAAAGTGCAACCTTAAACTTCAGCCCTTTAACCATCGAATACGGTACGGGCATCCTAGTTCTGAAATTTTTCTCATTGCACATAAATTATTAAATTACTAAAATTGCAATAATAAAGAAACAAATATCTACAAATTTATATTTACGTATTTTAAAAAAAAAACTGTCACTGTCTTTATCCAGTGAGCCTTTCAATTGGTGTACAAAACACATAATAATTATAAATTATATTAATTAAAATAACAATCATTGTGCATGAAACCACGAAATTTATTAGACGTCAACCGGTTTCGCTTATCTCAAGGTTCATCAGGACGTTTTTAAAACTGATCATAAATACAAAAAGAGTGCACTTATATATAAACATAAAGAAGGAGATATAGTATAAAATTACATGTGATAGAAAGAGACAGAATATAAAATTATATGCGAAAGATAGAGACAGAATACATATACAGATAGACGGAACATAAAGGGTTGGGAAAATACAGTGTTGATGGATATAAAGTGATTGTTATTTTATTTAATATAATATGTCAAACACTACAAAGTGATTGCTTTCTACGAAAATATTTATAAATAAATCACACTATTTAAAGTTTATTAGTATTATTTTTACTATTTAGACAATATTTTAATCGAATACGTTTTATATTAAGTAAAAAATGTATTTGTTTATTTAATAGCTTTATACTATCTACCTAATTTATCAATGGGTAATAAAAATAAACACAAAGAAAAACAATTTTTATTTGTAAAGTTAAATTTTGAGTTACTATATTTGATATGTTCATATTTCCTATGCAAGATTTATTTATTTTTGGGTCCCATTTTTTTTTTGGATAAAAATAATACACGACAATTGTGTAAGAATAAAATAAATATATTTTGTATCTTCCTGATTACGGCACTGTCCAAAATATTTCATAATCCACCGGTAAAAAACAAACTAATTAAAAATGTAAGTGGAAGAACACTAAAACGTGAAGCGAAAATATTTCATTGATAATTTGATCATGTTAGTGACACCTATATGAGTAAATTCAAAGCTTTGCGATCTGACAGACAATTAATGTTGTATTTTTATTTGTTAACGCTGTTTTATTAACCACTTAATTGAGTTTAAATACATCTATCGGTTTCGAAAAATACCATTTTCTTCTTCAGGATGTCAATACTAACTAAAAACATATATTATTGTTTCTTTAGCAGAATCTATTTTAAAAAAAAAAACAATAATTATTTAAAAAATAAATTTAGTACCTAACTCAAATTGTTACTTAATACAAATTTACTCGAATAATTTTAGAATGGGACTCGTAGTTAAGTTTAGTTGGTTGTTTATAATTTTTTTGATTAGTTTTACACGCTTTATTTAATCTCCAACGATTTCAAATTATTTCGTTTGTGACCAACACCGTTTAAAGCGTGTAAAACTAATCAAAAAATTATAAACAACCAACTGAATTTACCTACGAGTCGCATTCTAAAATTTTTTCCAAAAAATTATTCGAGCAAATTTGTATTAAGTAACAATTTGAGTTACGTACTAAATTTAATTTTAAATTATTATTGTTTTTTTTTAAAAATAGATTCTGATAAAGAAACAATTATGTATGTTTTTAGTTAGCATTGACATCCTGAAGAAGAAAATGGTATTTTTCGAAACCGGTAGATGTATTTAAACTCAATTAAGTGGTTAATAGAACAACGTTAACAAATAATAATATGAATTTTAACCACAAAGTTAATTTCAAAAGAATTAATGTTGTATCGAAGTATTGAATTATTTTAATATTTTCTCGGTTTAGTAGTATCAAAGAATCAGCGTCAGGAAGGACTTCTTTCCAGTTTAAAATAAATTTTTCTTGACTTTCAAAGAATTTCCCTTTGAATTTAAGAGCAAAACATTGCAGCAAATAGCTATAAAATACATAATTTTATACATCAGCTTTTTAAGTGTCTTTTCCGCCGATTGTACTCGGATGGAACAACAAGACACTTTGAATTTAATGATGTTTACCAAATCGAATAATCCGCCGTTACGGCCGCGATTGGCTATTAAACGTCCCAACGCACACCGGAGACGATATTCAATTTTCGATCTTACGCCCGCCGGCAATAGAGCGCATAATTGCCCGCGCCGCGACCAATTAGGGATCACCTAATTACTTTGTCTAAATTTTAACACGGGCGAATTATGTTCGTGAATCGGGACGCGGCTGAAACAGTTGCCAAATTTATGTACAGTCAGCAAAGTGGCGAGCGCTGGTGGGGTGAGGTGTTGTCGGATAATTATTATTTTATTAAGTCTAAATATTAAAATTATTCAGATTTTTAGATTTAACCCCGTGAAAGCCAAGCATAAATCAACAATTTTTTAAATCAACAATTATTATAGAATATTATGCACTTGCGTTTTTTTATGTTAGGCAGAGATCTTTTTTTTTTACTTGAGTAGTTAGTTATCTCCACATTTATTTCATCAGTATTACGATAATGCTAAATAATTTCGCAATTTTCTAAATATATAAATAATTTCTAAATACGTATTAATGATTTTTAAATAAAATGATTGTCTGTTTTCTATAGAATACTATACCCATTGACATAGACATAGACAACGCATTTATTTTTTGCATTTTTACGTATGGGACGATGATTCTAATATTTGAACTACTAAATTAATAAAGATATACATATAAAATCATTTTTTTTCGAAAAATATTGTTGTTGCGCTACCGGCATTCGAACCTGGATCTCTTTTCCAATCCGGGGAAGGTGCATAACCAACTATGCTACAGTACTTTTGACGACAATATCACATACCTATGTTCTGAATAATTACAACTTCACAATAAGAATGTGTTCTCCTTAATAATGAATGATTCTAATATGTTTAATACATGTTATATTATACTGCCAATTTGCCACCCCTAGACACCCCCCCTTACTTGCCTACCCCTATGGGATGTCTCTGTTCTCATTCGATGTACTTATAACTTAGCATTGTAGTCGTTTAGTCTGTTTCTACAGCGTGAACTGGTTGCCTCCACTCTTTGAGATCCGTCATGTCTCCGACTAGGTCTGCCTATTTTGTTAGAGTTCCAGTGATCGTCAATTTCTCCAGGATATCTCCATCTTTTGTAGCATCATGATCATGTTCTTTTCATCCACATTAATGTGCTTTCGAATAGTTTTCTTGGATATATTCAAATATTAAATATTTACTTGCTTTATTACATTTATTTATTTTTCAAATAATGAAAAATAAGTCTGATTTCTAGCATTAGCATTGCCCGGAATTAACATCGAACGATGAGCACATCCGGTATATAGGATTAATATAATATAAAGTATATTATACCTATTTCTGATCTTTAAAAAAAAAACAGCAATAGTTAAACGAAAATATTTGAGAAGTTCCTCTTAGTTTTGGCAAAAGCATTATTCTTACTGAATTAGTTATTTCATCATCTCAATCAAAGATTTCCAATATTAAATAATATTTTCAGAGATTATCGACTACCTGCACGTAACTCATTTGCTTTCAATGAATGATTTTAACCGTCAAAAATTTTGATGATCTCTGTGGTGAACTAACAAAGTTATATGAAGATATCGCAAATTAGTTCAGACCTCGGCAATTTATTGTTAACAAACAAATCGAATAATACAACTGTAACAAATTATTACACTGATGACGTCATCGTTTGATCTTTTGTGTACTGGTATTTATTTTTATTTATGCAAAGTTCAAAACTCATTGAAGTATGTATATTGAAAGAAAAAGTATGGAACATGCAAGGGGCCTTTGTGGATAGACATGGATCAGTTCTTTTTTCTACGAGAGATGACGGAGAAGTTTTTAGCGAAAAACCAAAAACTTTTTTGTAAAAGGCGTATGATAGAGTTATAAGAAAAAGATTATGAGAGATACTCTCTGATTAAACTTATACACGCAATCGCATCTCTCTGTGTAGGAAGTTCTGCGTGTGTAAGGATCAATGGATCATTCACACCATGGTTTCACATTACAAAGGGTGTCCAGCAGGGTTGTGTAATGTCTCCATGGCTGTTCAACTTGTATATGGATAACTGTATGGTAGAGCTGGTATATATGAATGTAGGAGCGAAAATGGGCGATTTGATTATATGCTGTTTATTGTACGTCGATGATGCAGTACTAATGGTGAATAATGAACATGAACTACAGAGTCTAGGGAGTAGAATGTATGATGTATGCAAGGAAAGCGACCTTATTATGAATGTCAACAAGTGGAAAGTGATGGTATTCCAGAAAGAGGAGAGCGAGACACCATGCTAAATACTTGGAGGTAATGAATGTTCGGAACAAGTAGATGAGTTTTTGTATTTGGGAAGTATGTTCGATAGAAACGGAAAGATAGAGAAAGATATCGAAAGGAGGGCGACTGTAGGGAATAAACTGAACGGCGCTTTGAATGGAATTATAGCTAATGAGAACTTGTCAACTGAGGCAAGACTAGCAGTTCACAATGGAGTCGTGGTACCGACACTGATGTATGGAAATGAGGCATGGAACTGGAAAAAGAGGAACGAAAGTAGACTGAATGCAGTGGAAATGAGATCACTTAGGCGTATATGTGGCAGATACATTTATGACAGAGTAAAGAATGAAGGAATAAGGAAATAATGTAAAGCTGATGTAAGTATAGTGAGTAATATTAAGAAAGGGTCACTTAGATGGTTTGGTCAAATAGAACGGAAGAATGAGGATAGAATGGAATAACGCAAGTGTTGATATCACCAGAAGTAGACGATGTCCGTGGAAGATTTGGCACGACCAGGTAAACCAAATACTGGAGGATGGTCCTGTTAGAAGCCTCAATAATCGTCGAGCTTGTATGAGACGATGTATGAATGTGGATGAGGCGAGAATTGTGTGAAAAGACAGAAGAGTGTGGCGCTCTATCCTCTCTGCCTATTCGCGCGGGGAAACGGTAAGTAAGTAATTAAGTATTTTGCTTTACTTATCGCATTTGAATTCAACTATAGTTTTGCGTATTCTTAAAACATCATATAGATTATGTCCAAAATTAATGATATAACATTGATAAGGAGAACACATTCTTATTGTGAAGTTGTAATTATTCAGAATAATAAGAATATGTTCTCCTAATAATAAAGTTGTATCAATGTGTCCAAAATTTTATAAAAATTAATTGATAATTCTGGCGTCTGCTAACAGATTACTCAAAGGTATTTGAGATTCCGTAAAAATAAGGTAGATGGCTCTTTCAAATAATGGAACGGTTAAATGTATCAAAAAAAGGTAACACATAGGTTCAAAAATTTGTCGCTAAAAATATCGTCACTGTAGCATAGTTGGATAATGCACCGTCCCCGGTTTGGAAAGAGATACAGATTCGAATCCCGGTGGCGCAACAACAATATTTTTCGATAAAATTAATTATATATGTATATTTTTCTAATTAATATAACTTTGATATTATTTATTCACAGACATACTTTTTCACACATACCAATGATTTAGTCCAAATCACATTAAGTATATATATATGTAATATCGGATTAAGTTACCTATAGTCCAAATCAATTCACCGTCGGATATATTCAGTCCGCGGGCTGAACTAAGAAGCCTCCTGACCTCGGCTACTATATCCAGAAAAAATGTTTTTACTTGTATAGATAAGGGTTGCGAACTAAACGAATGGAAAATTTTACATTTAAACAGGGGCATACGCATTTGTGATGATCGAACGTATCGAATAAATTAATACAATATTTAGTATCGACACAGATCACAAGAAAGTTGCATACACCAACATTTTTTTCAAAACAATACAATATAGTAATTCAAAATGCGAGCGAAGTTAAAAACATTTAAAAAAAAATCTATTCGATTCTAGTTACATAGTTGCTGATTTTTGTAAATTAATTACAATTTGATCTGTTGAATTATATTTAGCTTAATGTGATTTTATGTATTGGTATCTTTGACAAAATTTAATTGTTACTTAAAGATATTTGATAACTGTAGTGTTCCGAACAACAGCGAAAAGATAAACAAGTAAAATAAATAATTGAGAGGTTGAGATGCGAAATTGTCACTATCCAATTGGCGAAAAAAGGGATTGAAAATAATTATCTGGCAATGACTGGTGATAGTTTTATAATTCATAACCGCTCTTGGAAAATACGTTTGTATGTTTTAGAAGCGTTTTATCAAAAAGCATATCAGCTTCAAAATCTCCACTCTGGCTAATACGTTAATTTCAACTTCAACAGTTGGACAATGGCGGTTTTGATTCTAAATTAGTTAAATTATAAAATAAACAGAGAAACTTGACGTAGGTGGTCGTTGTGAAAGAATGATTGAAGAGAGACTGCCTAACCAGATATTGGAAGACGGTCGTCTTAGAGATTCCAAAATATGTTTAATAACGAGATGAAAATCTGTCTGCAAAGCTGCGCGACAAATGAAACATTATTTTATTAAGGAGAACACATTATTATTATGAAATTGTAAATTATTCAGAACATAGGTCTGTGATATTTTAAATAATAATTAAATGTATTAATTAGAAAGGTATACATATAAAATCAATTTTAACGAAAATATTGTTGTTGCTACCGGGATTCGAACCTGGATCTCTTTCAATCCGGGGAACGCGCATTAACCGATTATGCTACAGCACACAGTCGACAAATTTTTCGAACTTATATGTTACACTTTTCAAATTAATACATCTATCGTTCTATTATTTGAAAGCCATCTACTTTGTTTTTACGGAATCTCAAATACCTTTGAGTAATCCGATAGGAGACGCCAGAATTAACAACTATTTTTTATTAAATTTGGACATATTGATACAACTTATATATTATTAAGGAGAATATATTATTATTGTGAAGTTGTAATTATTCAGAACATAGGTCTGTGATATTTTAAATACTAATTAAATGTATTAATTAGAAAGATATACATATAAAATCAATTTCAAATCAAACCTGGATCTCTTCCAATCCAGGGAACGTGCATTAACCGATGATGTTACTTTATTTTTACGGAATCTCAAATGCCTTTGAGTAGACCAAGAGTTAATAATAATTGTTAATTCTGGCGTCTCCTAAAAATCAAGTATTGACGAAAGATTGTTGAAAAATTGATTATTAGCGCGCTTGACTGAAAATGTGATTTAAGACATTTTCAGACGAAATAAATTTAATGTGATTTTGTAAATTTTCCTATCGGTATAAAAATATTAAATGTTCCAATTTAATGTAAAATCCAGTTTGAAATATATTGGAAGCTCATTTGGGACGAACACTGGAATAATTCGCATTCCTGCTGGAATTCGAGCGCTCATTATAAATGGAACACGAAAATTCAAATAAAAAGCCGTATTCCAATTTTAAATTTCATTCCTCGTAATACGAGCGCCTCTTCCCACCACCTGCGCTCTCTCGCATTTGATTGGCCGTTCCCTCCTTCCCCCCAGCCGCTCGTAAAGACCATTCAAACATGGAACGCGTCCGACATACGAGGAAATAATTAGTGCGAGCAAGACGAACAATCCTGCCGCACAAATTGAAACACAAACGTTAAAACGCGAGTGTGTTCGTCGACTGCGACCAGCGAGTGATTAAAAAAAATTATAAACAATTTATGAGCGCATTTAAAAAAGTATTACTCATTTTTGACAAAAATTACATTTAAATGTTTTTTTTATTATTTTTTTTACTCGGTGTCTGAATTTTCTTTTAGCTCGCCGTGCGCGGACCGCGTTGCCTTTTCACGGATATGCAACTCGTGACTCTGCGAATGTGGTTCCTAAATAAATTTGATTTTAAGATCAAATTTGCCTGGCAATTATGTTGTCCGATTATTTGAGGTGGTGTGTGTGCAATGTTTCTGATAGTCGCGCATGTACGTGTGAATGTTTTGAAACAATGTGTGCACAATGTGTGTGAGCTGTGTGTGTGTATGGTATAGTAATGGCTGACTTACTGATGTTTTTACTTCTCTCTCTCCCTCGACGTTTCTCTTCGTGAAGGTCTGACATAAGGTGGGTGGTTGCTCTAAGTAAGGGTTCTTTATGCTGCGTGAGCTCAATCTAGTAGGGGGTTGTCTTTTTTGGTTGTTTTATACCATTGGGTGGGTAATTTTTTTTTGTATAGACACCGCGATACGTGTTGACCGACCCAATCATGAAACTACAGTCGGATCAAAAAGTAAAAGAATCAAAATTGCGATGCACATTAATTAAAACGATGCACTTGATCTACGAATTATTTAATTATTAAGGAAAACGCATTCTTATTGTGAAGTTGTAATTATTCAGAACAGACGGTCTGTGATATTTTAAATACATATGAAAATAATTTTATCGAAAAATATCGTTGCGCTACCGAGATTCGAAGGTGCATTATCCAACTATGCTACAGCGACATCAATCCCGGTAGCGCAACAACAATACTTTTCGATAAAATTGATTTTATATGTATATCTTTCAAATTAATACATTTAATTAGTATTTACATTATTTAATAGAATCAACCAATCAATCCATGTTAATTAATTAATGAAAATTGAATACACTTTTCATTATTTGGTTTTATAAAATTAACGTATGTTAAGTGAATTTCTGAACTTGCTAAAAATTTAAAATTAATACGAAATTTTCTAGTTAGATTTAAAAAATATTAATTACCACTTAGAAAAATATTGTATGCACCTACTTATATATTTATATACATTTGTATTTGTATATATATGCCTGTAAATATTACTAATATGCACTACATATGGAAATTATTCATAATTCGGTAACATCAATAGTCTCCTATTTATGCAATGTTATCAAAAATTCGTACATAGATATAATTTTTTTAATCTGTTACATTTAAAATAGATTTGTTGGTTCACATCTTATATAATAAATAATTCAAATGAAGATATTATTTTTCGCTCTAGAGTACTTTTATAAATTACCTAACCTATTTTTCGGTTTCATTTAACATAAAAAGTCCTATTTTCAATTTATAGGACGTTTTCACGTCCCAAAATGAAAATATTTTTTAAAAATCGAGAAAACTGAATTTTGATCTGAATTTAATTTTGTTTGAGGTCATTATTAATTACACTTAAGGTCTATAAATCAACGGTCGCTTCATCTTCTCTTCCTTTGGTCCATATTCCCATCAGAATCATGGCGTAATGCCAATTAGAACAAGACCCAGGCAATATAGATTTTGCCCCCTCCACTATCCGACAGCCCATTTCCGTTTCCCGACCCCCCGTGAATTAGCGCCATTAGAGGTCCTAGCGGATATTTTAACAACTAACTCTGCAGGACGCTTTACTGGCAGTAAGGATCAAATTTAATATACAAAAGATAGCGCATGAATCTATCTACATATATTTATTAAATTTAGTTAACAAATTGATGTAGATTAGTGAAAATTACGTACTTTATTTTTTGTTGAAATAATGAACAATTAAAATAACCAACTTAATAATTAACTAGAATATATTAAATGTCATAAACGATAAACTAACAACTTATCAAATTAGATTAGATAATAGATTAGTTAATCAGAATAAATATACAATTTATTTTTTACTATTAGAAAGTAATCGACTATAATATATATAACTAGGCCCTGCGGGCAGCTGTATACATTATATACATCTCCTGTGAGCGGTTCCATTAAAAATGTATACTATTTATATTAAAGTTACCAAATAATGCGTACAGGATAAGACACTTCGGACAGTAAGACGAACGCCAATTTTAAGAAAAATATTTTTATTTTATTATACAAAAAAAAAAATTAAAAAATATCTCATCCATGAGAGACTAACGAGTCCCAGTGTAAGCCAATTTGTCGGTGGATCAAACATCTATATTTATTTAGGCGCTATTTTAATCGATATTATTATATATATATATTGCAATATTAAATGGAGTATCTAACTAAAATTAAGTAAAATAGGAGAAAAATATGACACGTAGATATTAAAATTATATACTTAATTATAAATAGTATTATTTAGAAGGGAGTCGTTACTGGTTTAAAATATTAAAGCTATAAATATTAATCATTATAGTGAACGTTTTTTTCTATATACTTTATTTGTTCCAAAAATGTTTTTTAAATATAAAGATGCGGAATATGATGTTATATTCGTTTCAGCTTAATATAGAGATTCGTTATAGCGGATATTACCTTTAAATACTGCCAAACAACGAATTTTGAATAAAAAAGTATTTTTTTAGAACAACACCTGACACCTTGGTGAGAATATTAGTTTTTGTATAAATATAATTTTAGTTAAATGAATAAAAATCAACATTGTACTTTCCCCTCCCTTAATGTTCTGTATCTCTCTTTTTATGTACATATAAGTGCGCTCTTTTTGTATTTAGTGCTAGTTTTAAATACGCCCTGACGAAGCTCGGGTAAAGCGAAACCGATTGGCTTTGTATTGAATAAAATCGTGATTTTTTTATTTAATCAAAAATAAATAAAAAATTCTAAATCGTTTATAAAGCGGTTAGGTATCAAAAAAAAAAATAGGCACTAACCTAATGACACCCCTTATTATCAACTCTTTCTCTCTCCTTTAATACATCCGTATTTCTTCACCGATAACTTCTCCAATTATAGCAACGTCACGTTTTCTGACGTCACGACGGAGGGCCAATGACAGGATCCGTTTTCTCATAAAATAATTGGTCGTTTTCGTCATATCTTCGTTTCTCTCTACTGCGAAAATCTGTACGAAAACATGTTTTATCTTTTAACAAAATAAGTATACGAAATATATAAATCCGATGAAGGTATTCATATTAGGTGTATTATAGAATAAAAAGGCAATATTTAAAAGATGCGTCAGTTTTCACAGCTGACGCTCAGATCTGTCCGGAACTCTCGGCTTTGTCCGAAATGAAAACAAATATTACAAAATCTCAAAAACTGAAAACAGATGTCGTCCTAATAGCGCATTATTGTAGATAATAATTTTGATGGTTCTGATTTGAAAATATAAAGAATATCGCATTGTTTTCATTTTTTGTTGATAAAATGAGACGCGCGATTAATTAATTTAATTAGAAAGATATACATATAAAATCAATTCTATCGAAAAATATTGTTGTTGCGCCACCGGGATTCGAACCTGGATCTCTTTCCTAACCGGCGAAGGTGCATTATCCAACTATAGTACAGCGACAATATTTTTAGCGACAATTTTCGAACCTATATGTTACCTTTTTGATATTAATACATTTAATCGTTCCCTTATTTGAAAGAGCCATCTACCTTATTTTTACAGAATCTCAAATATCTTTGAGTAATCTGATAGCAGACGCCAGAATTATCAATTCATTTTTATTAAATTTTGGACACATTGATACAACTTTATTATTAGGAGAACACATTCTTATTGTGAAGTTGTAATTATTCAGAGATTATAGGTCTGTGATATTTTAAATATTAATTAGAAATCTTTCTCTTAGATAATGTGTTCTCCTAATAATTAATTTAATTATAAAATTTAAAGTGAAAATTTTGTTAAGCTCTTTAGTTCTAATCTTAGTTGATGTATCAGGGGCGGATATTTTTGTATTTTTAATTGGGAATTTATATGTATTATAATCTCTGAAACTTTTAAACCGTATGTGACCCGTATGAACATCGAAACGTGATTTCAAAATATTTTCATCTAACTTCTCGCCTCGCTCTCGCAACGTTGACTCCGAGCTGTCTTTTCAACATTTAGGGGTCCTTCCAGGAGAACATTAATTGAAAATTAATTCCGAGAAAATATTAATGAATAATATCATATTTTTAAATATTTTCCAAGAAACAATAAAGCCATTCCCACCCTTACTTACCTCACCGTCCCATAGCCAACTGTATTTAATATAGTTCAATTTACACCTGTAGATGCAAAGGACTGCTCTTCCCGAAGCTAGTAGTGATATTAATTATTTTTTTCGATTCAAATATCTAAACACCTACCACGAAACATTAGACCGGTATTTTGTACAAATAATAATATGGGAAAATTACTCATAAATTCTAATAATAATTAATAATTCTGGTGTCTATAAACTTAGTTGTAAGGATTGTGCTGCATTTTATAGGTCGAAATTTCAATGTAAGAGTAAAGGAGCTTTCAGAATTTACTAATCGTTTGTTAGAAAATGGTCATGGTTTTGATCAAAATTTTGGATTGTCTACTTTGCACGTAAACGGTGTTGGTCATAAATGAAATAATTTGGAATCGTTGGAGAATAATAAAGCGTGTAAAACTAATCAAAAAATTATAAACAACCAAATAAATTTAACCACAAGTGCCATTCTAAAATTTGTCCCGAAAAATTATTCTAGTAATGTTGTATCATCAAGTAACAAAAAATAGATTATGTTAAAAAACGACAACGTATATTTTTGATTAGTCAATGATCTCCTGAAGAAGAAAATTATATTTTTCAAAACCGGTAGATGTATTTTATTAAGGAGAACTTTTTAATAATATAAGTTGTATCAATGTGTCCAAAATTTAATAAAAATGAATTGATAATTCTGGCGTCTGCAGTCGATTTACTCAAAGGTATTTGTGATTCCGTAAAAATAATGTAGATGGCTTTCAAAAAATGGAACGATAGATGTATTCATTTGAAAAAGTGTAACATATAGGTTCGAAAATTTGTCATGAAAAATACTGGCGCTATAACACAATCAGTAGTGTACTTCCCCGGATTGGAAATAGAGATCCAAGTTCGAATACCGGTAGCGCAAAAACAATATTTTTCGACAAAATTGATTTTATATGTATATATTTATTTATGTATAGATGTATTTTAATTCATTAAGTGGTTAGTATAATAAAGTTAACAATTTAAAATGATATATTTTTGTTTGATATATTTTAACTGGTTGAGTAAGATGTGATAAACATTTACACATATAGATATATATTCATAACATAAAAATTTTATACTAATATTTAAATTGATTTAAAAAAAAGTTACCCCTGATATTAAATGACACATTAAATGAAGGGTTTAATATACACCCAAATTTAAGGTTTAATGTACACCCAAAGATATTGACTCATACCTATATTAATTATTGCTACAAAGTGATCCAAAAATTAAGTCCACTTTAAAATTGTTCTTCATATACACCTTTTACATAGTAATAAATGTAATTCTATCTACTACTTATGATTCTAATTAATTGAACTATGCCCATCTCGACACAGAATTTCTCTAGCGAGACGGGCACAGTCCAAACAGATTTTTACATTGTATTATATAGTTACAAATAAATATATTTTTACATCTTATTTATGCAATTTATTCGTAGCGTAGTGTTAAGTATCTCAGCCGGTCGTGCAAGAGACCGCGGGTTAGGTTCCCTCCTCTCCAGGGAGATTTTTATTTATTCGGACAAAAAAATATTTATATGCAGGAGTAGTATGATACACGTGTGTGAGACGTGTAACAGTTTCATTCAATTTCAGAATTACAGCCACACTATTTCGTGTCTTCTCTCTTTAATCTCCCGGAAGCTTTTCGGGGCACTAACCGAACACACAATTAATAATTTCACAGATGACCGCTCAAAATTCATCGGATATTCAGTTTTAGATCTGAAATCCGCTAATGATGTAATCGAATATCCGGCGGGGGTGCGGTCCACGGCCTCCGAGGCGATCCCGGATCCCGTATTATATTATAATACGGGATATTTCCCGATTCGTTTTATGACCTAAACAATTATTTCGGGCCGCATGAACGACTGAAATGTGAAACGCGATGTAGGCGTACGTAGATTGTAGGGATGGTCTTGTTTCAAATGTTCATTGCTTAATGAAAAAAAATATATATTATTGATTATCCCGCCCACTTTGCGGCAGGGGCGTGCACTGCATGCAAGCTAAAAATCTGTAAAATTTAACTTTAATCACATCACACCAAAAAATTTAGCATATTAGCGTTTGTCAATCTAATGGAATCGTATGTTAAAAATTCTATCAAAAATAATACAATATTATTAATAAGAACACATTATTATTGTGAAGTTACAGTTTTTCAGAATATAGTTGTGTGATATTTTAATACAAATTAAATATATCAATAAGAAAGATATACAGATAAAATAAATTTATCAAAAAAATATTTTTGTTGCCACCCGGACTTCGAACCAGGAACCTTTCCTATCCGGGAAAGTGCGCTAACCTATTACACCACGTTAACATTGTAACAACTGAGCCGCTGAGATGTTCCTTGATTTCCTACCCGAAATCTACGATGCACGGGAAAGGTATCCCTAATAGATATTACAATGAGTGTCGATTTCCTGAGCACCTCACCGTGTTACCGCAAAGACTCTTCACGATAATAATGAATATAAAATGAGTTTAATTATGGTGCATCTTTTTCTTTATTTAAAAAAAAATTAATGATACTGATAATATATATTTATCAGTGCCGTGCAGTTGGAACAAACTTAGCTTATGCTATTACCGACGATGTTAACCAAGTATATAACATGTAGATATACTACGTATAAAAAAAAAATGCTCGGTACCGTTCTCTGCTTTTGATTTCGCTTAAAATATGTTCTCCTTCCGACAACGAATTTAAAATGTTTCATTAACATTGTTAAAAAACATTTAGTTAATTATTTAGCTTTACAAATTAGCATAGCCGAAACTTAATACATAAATAATTGTATTTTGATATTTAATTTAATATTGATAATAATCTACCCCAATAATATCCTGAAAAATGCAAATTCGCTCGCTTGACAGATGATAAATTATAACCTATAATTTTTATCTACGCAAACACCGAAATATGGAATCATAGGTTGGAATACACCAAGAACATACAACTTTAAGTCTGTCAAGTAAAATAAATACTTAGAAATGTTATTCTACGCAGTTTTCAGTAAGCATTAATCTCTTTTGAAAACGGCAGCCTTAAGCACAAAGTGTTTGAAAAATTCAGAAAATCCGCAGACGTCAAGATGCCGACATAGTTTCAGTACAATTGTTGAATGATAAAACAAGTTAGGTTCATAAAAGACCTAAGTGTTAGCAAATCGCGGAGCAGAATGCACACGAAGTTGTTATAAATGACTCGCAAATAACTCACGGCTAGACAAACGTCGTGAGTTACGTCATAGACAAGGTTACGCTAACCCGGGTAATAACGGTTAGAATTTTATAGGGTCTTTTCATAATATAAAGATTATTTAATAATTAAAGATGATTTCTATAGCTTCTCTCTGACTGCCCTCTGCATTTAATGTGATAATGAGTCTCAAGTCAAATTGTACAGGTATGACTCTGGTACGATGATACCGGAGCCATCCTATGATGGTATTAACATGTTAATAAGTGAAAGTAATGAAAAAAATAGTAATATTAACATTTCGAAACGAGAGTAAATAACTCTAAATAAATAAAAAAATTAAAATCTCATTTTTAGTAATGCACAGCATTTCGCTTGTATGCAATGCACGCCCCTGACATTTATATGGGTAATAAAAAAAAGTTAATTTCTCCTTTTTTTCATTTTGTACGTCCATTCTGATATAAATACAGCAGTATCGAAACCGGTCGACGCCGAAGTAATTAAAGTCGAACATCGCAACGTCGAAACACTTCCTCCTCGGCGACTTTGCGCATTACACAGCCTGATTTGACTCCACAGCCTGATTAGTGTTTGATTTATGAACAATAGAGGCCTATTTAAAATTCCCTTGTTCCAAAATGGCCGCCGGTCCCTTTCACGCCGCACCGCTCCGCGCCCCGCGGGGCTCTCTCTCCGCCCATTGGCTAGAAATACGACCCCAATTTGCTGGCATCCAATTAATTACATGGCAATTTGATTGGATACTAGAGTAGCGGCTCGCAGGGCCGATACTCGCTGTCCGATCATAATTCAATTAGTGGAAAATAATGGGAATTACATAATTTAATATGCCAGAAATGTTTTCACAACACCATATTAAGTTATGCCCATTAATGAGAATGAAATTTAGCTTGACGTTCATTTGTGAAATATTTATCCCGATATATCAATATTCCATTATAAGTGTCTTGTTTTTAGTGGCGTAATTCCAATGCAGTGCATTTGGGCCCACGTTAGAGGGCCAGAAGGTCCTCGCCCTACAATTATTTTCCAAGCGAGAAATAGAATTATAAGATCTTTAGGTGAACACATTCTTAATGTGAAGTTGTAATAATTCTTAACATATTTTATATGTATATTTTTCTAATTAATATATTTATTTCATATTTAAAATATCACAGACCTATGTTCTGAATAATTACAACTTCACAACAAGAATGTGTTCTCCTAATCATAAAATTGTAACAGTGTGTCCAAAATTTAATAAAAATGAATTGATAATTCTGGCGTCTGCTATCAGATTACTCAAAGGTATTTGAGATTCTGTAAAAATAAGGTAGATGGCAATTTAAAATAATGGAACGATTAAACACCGGGATTCGAACCTGGATCTCTTTCCTAACCGGGGAAGGTGCATTATCCATCTATGCTACAGCGACAATATTTTTAGCGACAATTTTCGAACCAATATGTTACTTTTTTGATATTAATATATTTAATCGTTCCATTATTTGAAAGATTCAGGTTCGAATCCCGGTGGCGCAACAACAATATTTTTCGATAAAATTGATTTTATATGTATATCTTTCTAATTCATATTTTCATTATGATTAATATTGAACAAGACCTGTCCACATCTGATATTTGCGTACGAACGTAAGACTCGTATGAAATGCAACTAATCAAACTAGATATGTGTTTTACGTTATCACGTATTCATCGCTTAATTTGTTCAAAAGTGAAGCACCCATCTCTCTCTACTGTGTTCTTCCCCTCCAGCGCTGCCCCCCGCCGGTCGCCGAGGGTGGAACCACCCGCTGGTTCCCTGATGGAACTGTCTCCTGCAGCAGCCTTCTGTGTTGAGTGATTGAAATAGTCATAGCGCTGCAAGTCAAGTCGAAAAAATGGAAAAAGGGACCTTAAATTCATAAAAAATATTATACAAAAATCCAACAGAATTTCGGTAAAATGAAGATAAAAACAATTGCGCATTCTGCTCATCTTTTGTTTGATCTAAATTCATACATCTTTTCACGCATTCGTCAGTATCGTATGTAACATCGAAGTATTCTCTGTATACTCGTATATATTGCGTGCTAAATACATATGTATATTTTTTGTATAAAAAATAGAGATACCTACACCGAATACATGCCACATCAATATTCTAACTATTTTCAAATTAAGTAATGAAAATAGAACTAACTTGATGGTCTCCTGGAGAAGACCATTAGGCGAATATCGTAACCACTTAACCACAAGCACGTCACGTATTAATTACTTTGCGATTTTAACTACTGTATGACAAGAACAAACTTCGGTAATATTCACACTTCGATTGGCACCACTGGGTTTCCTGGTTTATAATAATGTACATGTGTGTGTGTGTGTGTGTGTGTGTGTGTGTGTGAGTATTGCCGCCCTTTTTTCGGAAGCTAAACAGACGGTAACCGACAGGCGTCATTCTTATTGCATCCCGTGCTTCGACCAGTCGAGCGGTCCAAATAAACCACCGGTGCGCGCTTCGGTCGGTCGAACTCTAAAGAAGAACAGCTAAAAAGAACAACAACATCGGACCAGCAAAACAGCAAAATAAAAAAGGTTAGGTTAGGTTAGGTTAATGCGATTCATATATCATATGTGTGCTTATTGTTAATCGAAAACCTGGGAACCAGCTATCAAAGGCGGTTAGAGTACGACCAGTCTAAGTTAGCGCTGCACCTTAAATCTGCACAGAAACGCATTCGGGGAAGGGTTGTGCCCTAATCCGGTGTGTCACCAATCAGCTCTTATTTTAATTAGTCATCGCTTGTCCTACGAGCAGTTTGTGTGTTCTGAACGTTCCGATCGCTTTTTAGTGCAACTACACTCAACTTAATCGAGAGTTACGGAATTTTCTTCATCATATTCGTTAGGACGCGGACGAGCACTGCGAGGGCAAGCGCGTGAAATATGATTTAACGTATACAAGTTCATATTTAATAATGCTGCCAATATTATTTTAAATTGTGACCTCCGCTAAATTTTGTAAGAATCCAGTATTAATAAAGAGTTAAAAATATTTGTAAACCGTTATTTTCTTATATGTTTATTAAATAAATTGATTATCAAATGAACTCGACTTTTTATATTGTGTATCTTTCAATCAGTCAGTGAATTAAATTCTGTAGATCGCTTTTTGGTTTACCTACTGTAATCATTTAGCATGTGCGCCCTTTTTACGAAATTTTTTACGATGTTTTCGTATAGATGCGCGTGGTCGAAATCTCATGCGCAAACTTACATTGGCTGTACTTTTGTACAAACACACACCTTATTGTAAAAAAAGGGTAGTTTTAGGGATTTTTATTGGCATTGAAAAAATCATTGCTTTTTTTACTTTACTTTTCTGCGATTTTCACTTTGCAGCGATGGTCTGGTCCCCAGTTGACAATTTTTCACGTGTTATCGTACAGCCAGATGCAAGATGCAAAATATCCCGTTCACCCGCTCAATCATTCAAATTGAACAAGGCTCAATGAGCCGGTTCATTTGCATTTAACATTAATATTAAAAAAAAAAAAAATCTGTATTAATCAAAAATTAACATTCTTAAAAATAAAAATGCTTTGGAAGATTATACTAAATAAATACTGCAATGTTATTTTTTGTCGTAGACGTTTCAATCATTTAGTGACATCATTATTATTTTTTAAATAGCGTTACACGAACTTTGAGAACGTAAGTAGTAAGTAATTAAAACAAATATTTTAAATATGACTTAAATATATTAATTAGAAAGGTATACATATAAAATCAATTTTATCGAAAAATATTGTTGTTGCGCCACCGGGATTCGAACCTGGATCTCTTTTCTAACCGGGGAAGGTGCATAATCCAACTATGCTACAGCGACAATATTTTTAGCGACAATTTTCGAACCTATATGTTACCTCTTTGATATTAATACATTTAATCGTTCCATTATTTGACAGAGCCATCTACCTTATTTTTACAGAATCTCAAATACCTTTGAGTAAACTGATAGCAGACGCCAGAATTATCAATTCATTTTTATTACATTTTGGACACATTGATACAACTTTATTATTTTAGGAGAACACATTCTTATTGTGAAGTTGTAATTATTCAGAACATAGGTCTGTGATATTTTGTGATATCCCGGTGGCACAACAAGAATATATTTCGATAAAATTGATTTTATATGTATATCTTTCTAATTAATATATTTAATTCATATTTAAAATATCACAGATCTATGTTCTGAATAATTACAACTTCACAATAAGAATGTGTTCTCCTAAAATAAAACAAATATGTTGATAATAATTTAATTTTAAAAATGGTTTATTTTATAACCGAACACCCTGATAACAAAAAGGTAACTCTGCGATGCGTTGTCCTAACAATTTTATCTGGAATCGTTTTCAAGTGTCAACTTTCATAAACCACAGAGCGATCCACGCCGGCTGTCGGTCCACGGGTCGATTTTCGACTGATGCGCCAGTGAGCCGGTGAGCCGGTGATCCGTTGATCCGTTGAACCGTTGAACCGGCTCAACGAAAAGATTCGGCTCAGTGAGCCGGTTCGTTCGCGAACGACGCACCGCTGCTCTTCTAGGTTTTTTCGGCCCAAGGTTGTTCTCATTTTCTAAGCTGTCACTTTAACACATAATAATCTTAATTACAAAAATAATCTTCTGTTTATTCTTGTAGATAAATCTCACTGTGATTGGATATGCCAAATAATTGAGGCACTCATATGTACTGCTATCAAATAGATGCTTAACGGTATAAAACACATTATTGAAACAGTTCATTTATGAAAGATATATATATAAAATCAATTTTATCGAAAAATATTGTTGTTGCTACAGGGATTCGAACCTGGATCTCTTTCCAATCCGGGGAAGGTGCATTAACCAAACTACGCTACAGCAGACAGTACTTTTGTCGACAAACTACACTTTTCAAATTAATACATCTATCGTTCCGTTATTTGAAAGCCGTCTACTTTATTTTTACGGAATTAAGATTTAATTTTTTTATACAATTTTCGACACATTGATACATCTTAATAAGAATGGGTTCGCCTTAATAATTCATTTATGAGTTAAATATCTTCTTTACCTAAGTAATCTATAATAAATATTCTTATCTCATTAATGTTGTTATACTTAAAATATTGATTCTTTTATCCATACTGGCAGCATAAAGTGATCAAATATACTAGCAGAAAGCGATTGGCTATCTGCCTGTGAGTGGCTATTATGGGTTTCCATCTAATCTATATAGAATAAATATAGATTCTACGGAAATCCTGGTTGCTAAGCGGCCATAATAGCCGCCAGCAGTGCCTAGCCACAAACAATCGGTAATATTGGAATTGTACAAACGGTGTTCGTACGTATCAACTTTGAATTATATATATATATATATCTAATTAATTATTCTTCGTCATTCCATCTAGGAAAGACATTATGAGATTATGTTTACATAAATAATTATTGAACAAACGTTATCATTACCTTCGCAGATGACAGATGGTCAATATACTTGCCAGTCGTAAAAATTCGTACGATTTCGCTAACGCATGTATTTACTCGCAATAAAGACAAAGTACACTTTATTTCAAATTAAATATACATTTACATACTGTTATTGAATATATAAAAGAAAAAACATTTAAATAATCTTAACTTAGAGATATTAAAAACACGTTCGATACATTCGCTACTTTGGCGAATATGTTGAATTTTTTCTTACTGGCAATGATGCTTACATGATACGGATCGTGTACAGATCCAATAGCGACGATGAAGCCCAATCATATAATAGGATTCTACGTGTGTGTAATTTAGTTTCTCGTGGTATCTAAAAATCATTACATTTTTAATATTAAAATTTTTTAAATATTCTTGCAATTTTACAAATTGATCTATGTGCGTGTGCTATGACAAATAGGACTAATTTGGTGAGGTCCCAGGGCATGTTGAACGCCGGGCGAATTTCTTATCACTATGCACTTTGTAAAACGTACTACTCGTATAGTAAAAAAAAAACGTTGACGTTTAGTCACTTCACACTGGTTTAGTGTAGCGCTGTATAAAAGCGATTATTTTTGTAACCTGATTTGGTGACTAACACGCTGCATGTTTATTCTAGGTCAAAAGTCAGGGGCGTGCGCATAAAAATATTTCGTATCAAAACATAATATCGCGTGACATTTTTATTATTGAAATATATTTAACGTGTTACTACCGAGAGTATATTCGTTTCGTTCCCGGTTCAGTTTATAGGTTGAACATAGAGAGACAGTAAGTACAATGAGCGGCGGACTTGGCGTATTCCAATATCTTTAATGAATTGCGCCCTGCCATAAGGGTTGTCCCAGCTGATTAAGGGTGTTGTGTGGTACGGCCCGGTATGTGCATAAGCCGGCAGCTTAGTCGAGGCATTAGTCAATTATATTACAGAGACAACCCTGTCCCTGTGTGCGGGGGGAAGGGGCGGTTATTAACTCGGAGGTACCGCGGCCGCGGGCCCGAACTGGGGAATTTATATTAATTTATTAATTAGAAAGATATGTACATATAAAATCAATTTTTATCTAAAAATATTGTTGTTGCTACCGACATTTGAACCTGGATCTTTTACTATCCGGGGAACGTGCATTAACCGATTATGCTATACCAACACAGTGCATTGACGACAAATTTTCGAACTTATGTATTTGAAAGCCGTTTTGTTTATTTTTACGGAATCTCAAATACCTTTGAGTAATCCGATAGGAGACGCCAGAATTAACAATTAATTTTTATTAAATTTTTGACACGTTGATACAACTTATATATTATTAAGGAGAACACATTCTTATTGTGAAGTTGTTATTAAAATAAAGTAGATGACTTTCAAATAATAGAACTGTATGCTGTAGCATAATCGGTTAATGCACGTTCCTCGGATCCAGGTTCGAATTCCGGTAGCAACAAAAATATTTTTCGATAAAATTGATTTTATATGTACCAGAATTAATAGTTCATTTTTATTAAATTTTGGACACATTGATACAATATTTAATTTAGAAAAGGGGCTGTGATCGCCACCCCACACTTGCATGGGGAGTAAAAGAAATCTATGAATAGACGCGTACACGGAATGCATGTCACTTATTATTTCCAAACATAGCTATGCGCTTGTACTATGAAAACAGGATTAACTTGTTGGTCTCCTGGGGCGAGATTCGAACGCCGACCGCTTGATCACTAAGCGAGACCAATAATGTTACGACTAAACTAAGGCTCTTTTTGGTAATTTCAGCAAAGGATAAATTTTTAAGAACGCATTTTTATAAAACTTGCAATTTTACAGAACGTAGGTCTGTGATATTTTATAGATATTCATAGAATTAATTAATTAATTAATGTTTCCAAAATGTAATAAAAATTATTATCTATTAAGTGTCGGCGATTACAGAATTATTTTATTTAAAATGTGGGCGTACATGACTTGCGTTATTAAAAGTGTGACCGACGTGCAAACGGTGAGAATTATCTTCATGTTGAATGTGTCAAGTATTGAATAATAAGTATCATTTCAGTACTTTACAAATTATACTAATTTATTAAGTTATCATTTTATATAGGTACCTCACCTAAGGTGAATTAAAATACTGCATTTAAATTTGTTAAAATGAATACTCTTTAAATTGACAATGTGTTATAAAAATATTTTAATTTTTGCGATTTATAATATATTGTTCCCAAGAAAGCCAACACATATTTAAATATATTGTTCCCATTGCGGCCCTGTAAATGTCAGCGCTCTGGCACGCCCGGCACGCGAGCCACTCCGGTATAATTGACTAATTCCTCCCACCGCTCCCAGACCGCCCCCCACCAACGCTGCATTCAGGAAAGGCGAGCTCTGCCTCAGAAGCAGGGTTGCCACTAACAATGGAGGAAATTATGTTTTTTTTTTTGTAAGATACGAACGTTTTCTTTATGTTCTTTTATTTTCAACGCTAAAGTATATATATATATACATACTTCGAACCTGCAAACACTTCCAAAATCCATACTGCTTCAAAATACTGTATTACGTATTCGTTCGTAATCACTTATAGTACGCTTCTCAAATCTGGAATCCATTACATATATTGTGAGATTAGAACGAATACAAAATAGATTTATTCGACATTTGAATGTTAGATCTAATCTATCATTCAACTCCTATTTAGATGCAGCAAACTTCCACAGTATGAAAACCTTAGAACATCGAAGAACACGTGCTGACCGAATAATTCTCTTCAAACTACTGCAAGGCAATATTAATGGTCCCAGCCAATTAGAATTAATATCTCTCCATGTGCCATCTAGATCGACCCGGCAATCCGCACTCTTCCACATTCCCAGAATTAGAACATCTTACATACAAAATTAATTCATTACAGAAATTGACTTTTTCAACATTAGCCTTACTACGCTCGAAGGGTTCTCCTTATGAACCACCACAATCTCAATTTTGGCCCTTCATTCTACCTATAAAAACACATATTCCTCTCTATTTAGCGCAACAATAGTTGCAATCTCCCCACCCTTCTTCCTTTTTTTTCTTTTCATTAATTTTCTGCATCTAAACATACATATTTTTGTGGATTTTTATTATTAGTATCACATGTTAAATAGTTAATATGTTTGTTATAATATGTTTACACTGTCAAAATCCCCCAATAAAATAAAATTAATATACATATATATATATGTATACTTTTTTATTAAATATTGAATTTATAAACAAATATACTAATGGTTTTTCGCGGTCTTGGATGAAAAAATATTTTTATTTTGAAAATTCTGTTGTAAGTCGATTTTTGTCGTAGCCAACATTCGTAAATGAAGTGTTTAATAAATACTTACTTTCTTCGATACTATGTATATCGCAAAGAATTACTCGCAAAGAAGGCGCCATATAATTGATATGATAAGACACGTGTCAATAATTTACAGGTATAATCATCGACGTGGCGCCAAAAAACCTGTGGGATATATTTTAGGAAAACAAAGACAACTTGGTAAAACGTCACAAGCGGCGGCCATGAAATCAATTTCATAAGTGGAATTTTTTTTTTCATCTCTGTTAAAGGCGTACAAAACTACTTGTTTTTTTCCACTGATATCATGGATTCACAACAATTTACAATAGGATTATTTTATTGTTTGAAAATCCTTCACGAAATAATTATTTTTATTAAAGTTTAACGTAGGAAATAGTTTTGCAAATTGCTTTTCATTTTTTCCAAATCAAAAACAAACTCATGCACCAAATGCACTTCGAACGCAAAGAACGACCATGAAATCAACACGTTAAAAACTGTAAGATAGTAAAATTCGCAAATTAGTAAAAGAGGATGTAGACACTTCAATGATTTGCAAGCAGTTGTAAGCCTTTACAATGTTATTCTGTTAAAAAGCAGCATAAGTGACGACAAAAGGAATTTTCAATTCAGTAATTAGCAAATTTCATGACTTGAGTAATTCACTAGCTTAAAAGTAGACGATAGTAATGTCAATAGCTACAATACGTCGATTGTAGCTACTAGGGCTACGGCTGCAGTGGTGAGTTGTCGTGGTAGTTTTTATAACTAAGTCAATAAAGTTTATATTGGTACATAGATGGCGCTACCAAATGATGATTACAAAAGAGAACATAAACATACTTTATTTATGTAATTTATTTTACATTGTTAATCTGGACACAAATCATTCTAGCTTGTATTCTAGATAGTATAATATACATTGAATACTTTTTTTTCCGAAATTAACTAATTTTTATCATGCATATTATGTGACATAATTGGAGCAGCCCTCCATCCGAACAACCTTGTAAATTTGCTATATACGTATGTACCCTTAGCAGAGTGCCAAATAAGGGTAGTTCCTAGTTTTGGGTAGAAAACAGGACCTGGAGGGTGGAAAGGGGTGGAGGGTGAATATCCAATAATGCCGGTCTTCATGAGAGGAGATTAAGAGTACAGAAATATTCGACTGCTTTTCTGACGATAACCACACACCTACACAGGTACGTCTCATAAAATCAGACGTTAATTAACTGCGAGATATTTAAAATTTAATTAAAAATATATTTTAAGTATTATTTGGATACATTTAAGAGTTTACCTTTTTAAAGGTCTAATTTTATTGGTGAAAAATGAAATCGATGATATTTTTATAAAGCTTTCAAATGCAAATACCATAATGAGAAATTTACAGAAATTGACTTTTTCAACATTAGCCTTAGGTTTTCTTCTTATGAACCACCACAATCTCAATTTTGGCCATTCATTCTACCTATAAAAACACATGTTGCTCTCCCTTTACCGCAACAATAGTTGCAAGCCCCCCCATCCTTCTCCCTCTTTTTTTCTCCTCATTAATTTTCTGCATCTAAACATACTTATGTATTAAAATATTTTTGTGAATTTTCATTATTAGTATGACATGTTAAATAGTTATTATGTTTGTTACAATATCTTTACACTGTCAAAATCCCTCAATAAAATATTACGATTTAATTAGGATATATCTCAAGCACGGTAACTTCAGAAAAATGTGTATGTTACAGAGTGAATGTGAATTACCAGCGATGTTACATTAGAGAAAATATAATTTTATTTATCAACCATTTAAAATATATCAAATAACTGATTAATATTTTCACTGCTCAATACCAGTGAAACACTATTTGCGTAAGTAAATTTGTTATTTGTTTGTCATTGATGCCACCTGACATCGGACCATTTTGAACCTTAGCCGGTGATGAATCGCCCTACAAATGTGTTTTGAAAATTAGTTGTGTTACTTTTATATCTTTAATTTAAAGTATATCGGTAAAATTGTATTATCCAATAGCATTTTATCAAAAATAAGCATTATTTTCACAACTAGACGGCATAATAACTCGGATTGAATACTTTTTATTCGACATAAACATAAACATAAGTTTTTGATTTGGGAAAAACAAAAAGCGATTGGCAGAACTATTTCCCGCGTTAACCTTTAATATAAATAATTATTTTCTTTAGTTATTACGTGAAGGATTTTCAAACAATAAATCAAATCATTTTCAGTCATAGAAAGTGTTCTTAAAAACGTTCACACATTTCTTATGTGGATATTATTTTACGTTAAAA
Organism: Eubasilissa splendida; assembly: GCA_031772225.1. NCBI lineage: Eukaryota > Metazoa > Arthropoda > Insecta > Trichoptera > Phryganeidae > Eubasilissa > Eubasilissa splendida. The sequence continues at coordinate 7,011,300 of CM062859.1, forward strand.
CTTAAACTTTAAAAACACTATTAATATTACTCTAAAATTACAAATAAATAGATGGTAGGGTCGTATAAACGACGGATTTATTTTGTCTAAAGACGTTGATCAAACGAAAGTACATATATTATATATTATTGTATATTTGTCATTGGTAATATACATAAATTTATACCTACTGCACGCCACTGGTAAACACTTTTTTGAATATTTATTTGTGGGAATAATAAAAAGGATCGTTAGATATGATTATATTTTTCAGGGTTTGTATATAGATACACTTAAAAAAATGTACATTGTTTCTGCCCATCTGAACATTTTGTGTTCATTGGTCCACTTTTTTACATGGTCCAGCACACTGCATCATACAGCATGGTACCGTATGGCATGGCCACCTTGTATACTCTACAATCCATATACATTTGCTCTCAAGTCTTCTGCAGCTTTGATTATGTGCAGCTTCTTTATCGCATCCAAGTTTCGCTTCTGAACGTCAACAATATTAGTAATAAACATTGCACAAACAATTTTCAAGATATAAAAATGGTGTAGGCACCAGTGGTGTAGCTACCGCCCCGGCAGCTTAGGTAGTCATCCGTTTATATTCAATAATATAACAATTACAGCATATTTTGTGTGTATATATGTGTGAACTTTTAACTTTATATTAACTTTTTTAATTTTTTATTTATTAATTAATATTTTCCTTGGTTTTCTTTTTCATAGTATTATATTTATTTCATAACCTTTAATGTATAATATAATATGTATTATCTTAATCGGGTTAAAAAAAAAAACCTGAAAATCTTAGTTTGGTATGAATGAATTGGTATACTTAAATTTAAATATAAAATAATTTCGCGATTCCTTCGACGAGTGTTATTAACGTTTGAACATTCAAACATATATATGTTGTATCATACATTAACTATTTTAAAGGTATACAAAAAAAAACTTATGAAAACAATTTTTTCGGGCAGTGGCGTAGCTACCGTTTGGGCAGCCTGTGGCAAACGCCCGGGCGTCCGGGCCCCAGGATGGCACGGAATTCGCTGAACAAGCAAATTGCAAATCACTAAGCAAAATATCTAATTCTCATAATTTTAAACTTAATTATTCCTGATGAAGTACCAAAAAGTTACATTCATATATCTTTATTAAATGCAGATGCCACGCCAACAATTAATTTTGAATACAAATGAAATGTATCAACTAGAAATATATACAGAAATATAAAAAATATGTTTTATTATAAATAATGCAACTTCACAATAATAATGTGTTCTCCTTAAAAATAAAAATATATTAATATCTCTCACTCATCGTACATGACTGCAAAATAAACAAGAACACGGCTATCTCATGCCAATGTGAAAAATTGATACGAGTTAAAATTATTCGACATCTGAGAGTACTGATCGATGATCATCTTAGCCTTAAATAACATATATCAAACCTAGCTAAACGCTTAAGAAAACTAATTTACTTTTTTAAAGGAATACAATGTATAATTGACTACAAACTCTTAAGACCGGTGTACTTTGCACTCTGCTACTCTTTAATTAATTATGCTATTTTAGTTTGGGGAGGAGCAGCGAAAATAATATTAGAGTCAGCAATAAGAGCTCAAAAAAAATTTCTTAAGGTAATAAATGGTCGTCCCTTTAGATATTCATCATATCTTATATTTAAAGAGTATAATGCCCTAGAAATAAGACAAATCTTTATGTTGAGACTCGTCCAAATTTTCCACGCTAACACAACACAAGACAAACAACGAACATCTACACGCCAGTTCCGAGAGCAAGAACGACATTTTATCAAAGATTCTACATGTTCTTAGTTCCGAAACTGTACAACACACTCAGTACCAACTGGAAATCGTTCAACTTCAATAAGATTACATAAATATAGACCTAATATATGATCCAATTAGGTAAAGATCAATCGGAAGCATCCCTATCCAACATTTAAATAACACCACAAGAGCACGAAAAAAACTGCTACTTTAACACAAACTTCAGTCTAGCAAAGTAGCCAGGACAACGCTGTATATATCAGAGGTGGAGTCTACTCCATCTCACACAATAAACTACTAGTATTTAATTGCAATATATTTGTATCTTATGTTTATCATGTTATATTAAAATATATTCACCTCTGTCACAACAAAAATATGTATGTCAATAAAGTCTAAATAAATAAAATACCCGTATATTATTGTCCTCAATATTTCGAATATCTAAAATTGCAACTTTTAACAGAGATGTGGATCGAATTCATATTCTTTTCAATAACAATATGTACAAAAAAGATGGCACAAAAATTACTCGGAAGAAAAAATTTTTTTGTTGATAACAAAGCTTAATTAACATCATTATAATGAGCAAGGATAGTGATGATGTAAATATCGCCAATTTTTTAATTATATATAATTATAAGACCATTGTAAAATGCCCTGAGTTCTAGTAATTGGTTGCTACGCTACTGGTAGGCATAATGTTTCATATGAATTATTTTAATACAAATGAAAATGTATTATTTGCGTACAATGAAGCTTTGCTCTTTCTCTTGTATTATATCATTGAAAATTCTTATTATTAATTTAGTACCCGTAATGACTATCAATATAATACTCCCCCCTGGTCTATGTCATGACCCTACTATCAATTTCGCACTACTTGGTATTATTATTGATATGAGAGGGGTCGCGCTGGCGCCGTGAGCACGCAGCAAGTACCCCATAACACTAACGAAAGCCCACAAGGGATGATTATTACATGAAATAGATTTGACCCGGGCCCCGGGGGCCTTATGGGACCGATTCATTTTTCGTGGGAGCATTTTGATTGTGTTCCGTATTTAGTTATTTCGCACGTTAATTATAATGAACCAGTGACAAAAAGAGCATGAAAATCTTTACTTTACAAACATTTAAAAAAAAAAAAATTGTTACAATAAACTACAGTATAAATCAATAGTTCAATCCGTCTATTTTTTATGACTTTATGAACGTCTAGAATATCTAGGATGTAGTGTCATTGTGGCTATTTAATGCTTGATTAAACGGCCAAGTCTGTGAGACGCCAGCAGGACAAAACAAACATGTTTTTAAAGTAAGGTTAAGATAAGTTAAATGTTTTCTCTTTTATATATTCAATAACAGTACGTAAGTATATATCCGCGAAATCGTATTACGGCTGGCAAACATATTGAGCATCTGTCATCCTGCCATCTCATCTATTTCTCATGGTCATATCGCGTAGCACTCTGTGATCAGTTTTTTATCTGTGATAGAACTGTTAAATTATGACAATATTAATATTTTGTTTGTATTTTTCAAGAATGTTTTTAAGTGGATATATATATATTTCAATGTTAATACGTAAAAACACTATTTGTACAATTCCATGGATAATACAGAATGTATATTGTAATATCGGCTATCGCCGATTGTTTTTCTGTCAGTGCAAAATGCAGAAAGCGATCGGCTGCTGCAATCGATTGTTTTTTGCTGCTAGTATTAAAACAATACGTGACTTGTTACGTAGTGTTTAGAGAATGAGATCTTTTACTTTGTGTGCATAATTTAAAATAAAAATACAATAAAAATAATTCTTCTTCTTCTCATATCCGGTTATCGACAATTTTCGCCCGCTTTGCAACACGGCATGGCTGCCAACCAAAGACCATTCGCTGTCTGTACGGTGCAGTCAAAATCATTTATTCAATAAAACAACATAAATGCACACAGCGTAATAGATAAAATATAGACACGAGAATAGAGTTACTGACACACCTGTTAAACAGAAAAAAAGAAGACAGTAGAAGCCAGGACCGGCACATGTTAAACCTAAGGTTTTTTCCGAGCTAGAAGAGGAAAGGCGGATGGCCCTCGCCCTCTTTCTAAACACCTGACCATCTCAAAATTTCACAACAAGACACCCAGACACACACAAACGCCCGGAAAAGTCTGAAATTTATTTTTTTCCTCAAGTATAGTGGATAATTTTGGAACCGTTGACGGGTATAAAACCGTCTGAACGGCGTCCGCGTATATCTTTAAAGGGTTTATTATCAGAATTTTTACCCTTCCAATTCATGAATTAGTATAAAACACATATAGTGTTAGTAAAAGTGTCAAAGCGATCAGCGCTGATATACTTGTAGGAGTAGATTAGGCGGTCTAGCCGCATGTAGAGTATGAGAAGTATCGTAGACTCTAAGGAATTGGAAAAAAAAACCGCGTACCTTTGAAAAATGCACTTCTAATCACTAAGCCGGTGAACGGTTTGCACTGAGCAATAGAGGCAACTGAGTAGGAACTGTTACTATATATTATTTATTTAACCGTCACAAACGAAAGCTGATCAAATATAGAATTGAAACTAAACATATTATTGTCTGATAAAGTTGTCAGTATGAGTACAAGAATAAAAATGTGCATTGGGTTTGCGCTTTTCAATAAGAGGTCTTGAACGCATCCCTCGTGTGATAAAACTATAAGTTTTATTGGAATTCTCATCTTTATTAAAGGACCCTTGAGAGTCATATTATCATCAAATGGCGCTGTAAAGATTGTCCCCGTATTGTATAATAATTGTTTGTAGATAAATTAAAACGTTTATTATTACTGAATATAGGATATCTGTTAAAAAAATTGATGATGGAATTTTCTAGAAATTAAAGGTTTTTTATTTTTTAAGAACTACATATTTTTGTTGTGATATTGCAGTTTTCAGAACATAGTTCTGTGCTATTTTTAATACAAATTAAATGCATCAACTAGAAATGCATCAAAAATTTAATAAATTTATATTTTAAATAATTATTGTTTTTTTTTAACGATAGATTTTGTTAAAGAAACAATAACATATGTTTTTGATTATTTATTGACACCCTGAAGAGGAAAATGATATTTTTTGAAACCGGTAGATGTATTTTATTTCAATAAGTGGTTAATAAAACAAAGTTAACAAATAAAAATATGGATTTTAACCACAAAGTTAATATTGCAAATTTTTAAAAATAGAAAAAATCGATTTAATTATAAATTGATTTTTTCTGCATATCTCTCTAGTTAATAAATTATTTTTTTTATTAAAAAAAAAATCTATTAAAACTCTTCTGGGGTATTCTTCCTTGTGTCTCCGACATCTCTGAATGACAATGATGATGATGGCATAATTTATTTTTTAGTACCCGACCCTGTTAGAATTTAGTCTTCAGTCTAGTCGTAGGTTTTACTCACGTTAATCTACAGAATATACTAAATTCATTGTAAATACTAATTAAATGTATTAATTAGACAGATATACATAAAAAATCAATTTAATCGAAAAATATATTGTTATTGCTAACGGGATTCGCACCTGGATCTCTTTCCAATTCGGGGAAGGTGCATTTGTCATTAAAAGTACTGTCTGCTGTAGCATAGGTGGTTAATGCACCTTCCCCGGATTGGAAAGAGATCCAGGTTCGAATCTTTGTAGCAACAACAATAATTTTCGATAAAATTGATTTTTATATGTATATCTTTCTAATTAATACATTTAATTAGTATTTAAAATATCACAGACCTGTGTTCTGAATAATTACAACTTCACGATAGAATGTGTTCTCCTTAATAAATTAATTTTAATTATTATTCCCGACTACTTTAATGATATATGATTTATTTTGTTTTGATTGCCAGAATACAATTTCAGAACTAATGTTTTAGAATATTCTGAACTTTTTAAATGATTTGGTGCTGAATGTACTAAAATAAACAGAAATTCTCAATGTTCTAAATCATATATGCTATCTTAAGATGTGATTTTATAATTTATTTTTAGCAACGAACTGTTCAGCGAGAGGTTTATAATATTATCAACCGGTTCACAAGAGTCGGTGCGAACTGACAGGAGAACATCACCGAACTCTGTTAACGTCTACACTGACACGTCACACCAGTCCGGAGTGCACCAGTTCAGTGCTACGCCACTGAATTGTTGCTAGTAAATATATAATCAAAAATCATAAAATTCTTTGAAAGGAAATTCTTTAAAGATATACCTATATACATTTCTACAATGACTGGAATCATACAATGTATAAATAATACAAATGTGGTTTTTATACGTTCATTATTATTTTGCTTTTTATTTATATTTTATTATTTAAAATCATAGAAATGTTGGAATTTGAGGGAACAATTAAATAAAATTTAGTAATTCTCTAGTTTTGAATGAAAACACATTTTAATTATTAAATTGCTATTTTAGGACATGGTTTTGTGATATTTTTAATACAAATTAAATTAACAAAAACATAAAAAAATCAAATAATATTTGCTTGCTACCAAGATTCAAACCTGAACCTCTTCCTATCGGGAGAAAAGTGTTACCATTCCAGTACAGCAATCGATAATGTTATAATTTTTTTTTTTTTTGCGAAAACGGTTTGTTTGATCGTTAGTAAAAAAATATTTACTTCTCGAAAGTACATTCCGTAGTAAACACATTTCACTCTGCGATATTCGATATTAAAAACGAGAATCGATAGTTAAATATGGCGGACTTTTCACAGCTGTTTTAAAAGTCATCTGACACATTGATACTTTGATAGTTGACAGTTAATCATTCAATATTCCGCCATTTTAGCTCATTGTTTAATAAACTTATTACACGAACACGCATAGGCAAAAAAATCCATAGATAATGCATAAAATAAAGCATATTCCATAATTATTTGTCACACCTATAGACATCTCCATCTATGCTTTGACAATAGTAAATTTGATGTTCGAACAACCTGCAAATGATTTTAACCACGGACGTTAGTAAAAAGTTACTAAAGTAAAATGTTACCATAGTGAAAAATTACTAACGACCACATAACCGGCCCTCAGAACTCATATTCATTTTTTTTCAAAATGGAATTATAAAAATATGCAGAATATAAGTTCTAAATTAAAATTATCATTTTGGATAGGAACAGACCGAGGTGCGGATCCCGTTAATGGATTTTTTTCTGTATATCTTTATAATTTACTCATTTGACTCGAATTTATAGAGTTGTTATTGGACTAATCGCGCTAAGATTGCGCACATAGTTTGACGAAATAATAAAAATGAAAACATCGATTAAATAACTAGCATTGTTGACTTCGTGTCGTAGCATTCGTGGAAATTTAAATATTTACAATACATTGAAATCATAAAGCCAATCAAATTGTTGGCCATTAAAGTGTTTTTAAACACCTGAGCCAACAGTTAATAATTAATAATTAATGTTGTCTTAATCTAGTTTTAGGTAATCAATATTCTGCGTACATCTGTTTAATAATGATTCATTGTCGAAAACTGTAAAACCATTTAATTTCACGAATTAGAATGTCCCATATCAATGGCTTAATAACACAATAATCGATATACAAAAAAATACGCGTTTGAGTCAGTAGGTATAGAGGTGAACAATAATAAAGTAATATAATATACGTATTACAAATAAATTGACGTCCATATAACGTTGAACGTTCGTGCAAATATGCTGTCACGGCGTTTCTGCCGATGCAGTAAGGAGGTGACGAGGATCCTGTTTAAATCGTTTTTCACCAGTATGTGTATCTGCGAGCTCCGGTCGAAATACAAGCAAGTGACGTGCAACCGTCTCAGAATTCAATACAGCAACTTGTACAGAATACTGTTCGTATTGGCGCGTTATTGCAGCGCATCTACAATGTTTGCCGAAGGCCGTATACATGGATTCGTTCCGCTTCTGAGGCATCGAGTTGCGGGCGTAAAGCCAGCACAACTCTCTGTTGCAAGCGGCGTTCTCATGGAAAGCTGGTTCCGTGACTGAAATGTAGTATTTATATTTATATACATGTGTGAACTTTTTATTTATTTATATTTTTCTAGGTTTTCTTTTCATAACATAAATAATATTTCGTAACTTTAATAAATTATCTTCTTAAAAAAAAAAACCGATCACACTGGAATTTATTATTATAACAAATTGATAATTTTTTTAGTAGAATGCAGTAGGTATCATCACCTCTGATGGATTCAGCCTTATCCTGTCTACTTTGGTAGACACTTGCCTGTGTTAATAACCAGTTTTTGTCGACATATTAAAATATAATTATTTATAAATATACAAATAAATATTTATATATGAATGTGTTGAAAATCTAAAAGTAGACTATTTATGTGTTGCAGTATTTTTGTAGAATTTCCGTAATTAAATCGTATATTGAATCAATACATGAATTATTTTTCCCTAAAAACAAACATAGTTCGAAGTTGAAAATTTAACACATCTTTGTATTTAACTTTTCAGTTTATTTAAAATAATATGGGATTTATGTATGTATTCAAATTTGGCTTGCTTATTACCTTTAGTTAAAAATTTACTTAACAATTTGTAAAAATGTTGTTTTGTTATTAAGCCATCGATATTATGTATGGATAGGTTAGAGGTGTGGTGACCCTGCAGTCGCCCCACAGACATGGCCGTGTAACAACCATATAGGGCCGAAACCCAAGCAACCAATCAGTACACAACGCACATTGTGACGGACACTGCCCCAGCAGCGTGACTCCGACGTGATCCAGTGTAGGGGTTTTGTGGAGCTCGTGCAGGGTCACCACAGAGGCAAAAGACTACATATATGTAACGCAATATACAATGATTTTGTAGAAATACATTTGTAAGATGAATATTATATTATATTAGATTATGTGCGTAGGTTGAGATGAGGGTTTTCGTTAATTTATTGATTTATTTAGCCTTTCTAATATAAGTGCATGACGCAAGAGATGTTCACTGTCATCTTAGATTAAAAATAAAACTCGCGTTACGCTTCGGTATTGCTCACTTTTACAGATGATACGTGGGATAAGCTGTTAAGTGGGTACCGCAGACGTAATCACATCCAACATACAGAACGCTAAAATTGATTCTCACATCACTCACTCGACGGGGTTGCCATTATTAAAATTAACAAGTGAAAATCGGTTATTTTTCCCAGCGAATTGTAACAAATATCCGCCGGGGGGTTGGTTGTGCCACGCGCCCCACCCCAGGCGCGCCATCCCCACCCCCGGGCGGGCGCCCATTAAACTTGCAACCCCAGTCGAGTCATTATCGCGCGATGGTTCACATTTGTTTGGATAATTAACGTCTTGTATTTTGTAAAGTTATGAATGTTTAACAGATTATTAAGTACTGTATATACAAGTATATTTATATTACGAGTGGGTGTTTTCAAAACATTCGAAAAAGGCTCGTCTAGACGCAAGGTTTTTAAATTATTAATATTAATTAAGGGACGCCTCACGACTGTTGATTCTTGAATCTACGCCGAACGATGATCTACGATGGTGTTTTTAGAAATTGCAGAGATGCAGAATTTTATCTAAGATTAAGAAAGAAATTACGATAACGTCATATATACACTGCATTTCCTCCTTTTCGTATTCTTTCATAGATATTGGTTTTTTCAATCTTCTGAATATTTTAACAAACTGATTTGCAGAGAGATATGTAAAGGTTATGTATCAATAAAAACTTCATCAGTAAAACTGTTGCAGTTGTTTCACGTTGGAATTATTTCAGAGAACTGGTTATAAAATATTTATCGGCGTCTTGTATGGACTGAATTCCCGCCAACGTGCTTTTTTCCAGGGTACGGTGCACTTGTTTTTACATACGAAATAATGCGGCTTGCAGGTGTCCTTTTTTTCATTGTTGTTTTGTTTATATTTGTGAGTTTGTAGGTAGATGCAAATACATGAATTCTCGGTTATCCACGTTCGTAATACAACTGATGCCATATTAAATCAAAAGGATGCCGAGTCCAAATATGATATATAATTATAAAATACTTCTATATTTAAAAAATAAGAAACCCAGAAAGATATATACATTATATGTACGATGGTAATTCAGAAAGCAAAGATTTTTTAGCATATGAAATTACGATAATATATATAATATATTATACAATTTTATATATTTTTAAACACACATTATTTTAATCAATTTCTTCACATAATGACTTATATTTAAGTATTTATTATATCTGTTCACAAGCTTTAAAGTCTTGCTGTCATAGTCGCTCATTTAACCATCAATCCATGATATATTTACGTATTTTTTATGCTCATCAGCTTAAATAAAAAATATATGAATATTAATTTTAAATTTGTACAGCAACACTGATATAATTTTTTTTCATTTCACTCTCCAAATATTCATGTATGTTAATAAATACTCAAATAAAAAGAATTAACAAAAGTTTACTTACTTTATCGACTCTGTGCGGCACTAGACTGCTGCTAACTTCGAGACAAATGCAGAAATATAACTTTTAACATTGCGAAAACTGTTCACGAGCATTGATAGAATATTAAATTTTAAGAAATAAAATTATTTTTCTAAAAGAAATGATTTTTTACAGTGAGTTTAATAATTTGGCAAGATGGTGTATCAGGCGCTGTCACTTCATACATGATTTGAATGCTCCGCATCCCTTGTGTTCTAGAATCAATAAGCTTTGGATTTTTTGTTTCTCGTTGAAAACAGCACTGCTGCAAATAAACTCATCCTGTCCTTTAGATACACACACTATGACACGGCGCGCGCACGGAGCAAGTGGAAATACATATAAATTCTTAACAGCATACATGTATATATCAGCAACAGTGGATTCTATCATTCGTTCCGTATCCGCAAAGTTTGAAAGTATGCGACTTTCAGTTACGTTACAGTTCCGCCTGTCAACGTCTTCGAATACTGTATACGTATTCGTTGACAGCATCCAACCTACAAAAAATGACTTTAATGCTTATGGGTATAATGCACAGAATAGCATACATATTATGAAGCGAACGGATTGTTTTGAGGTTTTTGTGTGTGTGACGCATTTTTGATAGTTTGGTTTACGAGTAAATACTTCAAGTCGAATAATAAGAAAAAATACTTTGTTTAAATCACAATTTATTGATAAATCAACATGTTTGCAAGACCGATGGGTATAATGCACAAAATGGCATGCACACCAATTACGAAGCGAGCGGATTGTTTTGAGAAAGTTGTTTGTTTGACGCATTTTTGATAGTTTTGCTTGAATACTTGAAACATTGAATATCCTTTGATAATATGTTATATGTATTTGTATATTTGATGGCAGGTAAAAATGTTTTTTTTCCGGCATCCCTTCTACAAAAGGTCACCGACCGCCACTGAGGTATATACGTACTGCATGGAGAAAATGCAGCGAGCGAAATAAAGTAATATATAGTCGAATCTTCCAAAAAATGGTTTACTTAATATAAACCTGTTTTCCGGTGAAGTTGTCATTCTTATAATTTTAATATTATTTTCTTAGAAAAACAAACAGCACAGTTTACCAGATGACACGGGGCGGGCGGAGGGATGAAGTAAAATAGGAGGGGGGAGGGGGGGTGGCTGACAATGTCCACCACCCCTGAAACGTGCCCTTAACCGGATTTGGTCTATTTGCCTTTTCTCGGGTTAAATACAGGGTCTTCCAAAAATATCGCCCGACTGAAAATTTAAGTGATTCAATGCGAAAAATTACAATTTATTAAAAAAATTTCATGACTTATTTTTCAATTAATGCATACCCGAAAGTCAAGTTTTTTTTCAACAATTATGTGGTGTATTTCAATTATGGATAAAATATATAATATAATATAATATATAAAAATATAAAAAATAGTATTAGTGCGTTGACCACATTACTTATTAAGACGCATAAATAAGCCAAGAGAACTAATAACAACCATCAAGAAAGCTGCAAAATATGATATTTTACAACTCGTTATACAGGAGAAGATAAAAGGCACCAGAGGCGTAGGTAGATCTAAATTATCTCTGAGTAACCTTAGAAAGTAGTTCAATATCCAAAATGTTGGTAATCGTATACGGGATAAATCAACATGATCGCCAATAAAGAATAAGTCTTAATAAAAATTGTGCACGCGCTATATTTCTATATTGCGCGCTTAAACCAAAACACACCTTAGATGGAACGTTGCCTACAACTACTTACCTACTTACTTACTTACCATCACGCCGTTTCGCCGCGAGGGTAGGCAGAGACGAAAGAGCGCCACACTCTTCTGTCCTGACACACAATTTTCGCTTCATCCACATTCATACATCTTATCATGCAAGCTCGCTGATTATTGATACTTCTAATAGGACCATCATCCTGTATCTGGTTTATCTGGTCGTGCCAAGTCTTTCGCGGACGTCCTCTATTTCTGGTGCCAACAACACTTGCGTCATATATATCTTCCTCATCATTCTCTCCTCATTCATCCGTTTCATATGAACAAACCACCTGAGTGATCCTTTCTTAATCTTACTCACTATCGCTTTACATTCTTTCCTTATGTCTTCATTCTTTACTCTGTCATAAATGGATCTGCCACATATACGCCTAAATGATCTCATTTCTACTGCATTCAGTCTACTTTCGTTCCTCTTCTGCTGGAGCCAGGCCTCACTTGCATGCAACAGTGTCGGTTCCGAGACTCCATTATGAACTGCTTTTTGTATAGACAGAAGAATGTGGCGCTCTATTCTCTCTGCCTACCCCCGCGGAGAAACAACGGCGTGATGGTAATTTTGATTAAATAATTAAAATATATATTCCTTTTTTCCAAAATGCTACAGGGTGGGTGGAGGTATATACACACTGCAGTCACCGTGTAACTTGTATAACGATGTCGCGCGCATCTCTGATTTGTCGCTAATGTCCCGTTGCACGTTATTATTTTATTTTTTTATTATTGATTGGAGGGTTGGCGACACTGCTCGCAGGGGTGGCTGATCGCCGTCACGAATGTGCCATCAACTAACAACGTCACAATAGTTGTTAAGGGTGTAAAATGGAGTGTGAATCATCAAATTAACATTATGTTAATCTATTTTATTTTCGTGTTTATTGCATCACCGGCAGGTACTCTTAAAAAGTATGGATACGATAAAAAAAAATTCTATTTATTAAAACGAAAAATATTATTTTATCAAAACTGATTGATATAACCATATTCATAATTTACTTTATTTGCCGTTATAACCGCACACTTTCACGTCATAGAACTGACAGTAGGTCTTATTTGTTTTGTGTTGTCGTGCGACACAGGCAGCTTTCAACGTACGTTTGTTTATCTACCTATGCGACACGTATAAACGGATGGACATAATAATATATATCTATGAGATAATACCTATTTTAAATCATGTATTGAAAATAATTAATTTATCTTACATTTATTATTTAGGTATAAAGTAAAAAAAAAAAAAAATTTTCAAATAATAAACTGTAGAAATAATGGCACAAATATATTCATTGATGCAATACAAATAACCTACAAACCCCAAGAGCACGTACAATATATGGTCAAAGGAACTACAAATATTTTGGACCTAAACTATTTAATAGAATGCTAAATGATTTAAATCAATTGAATTGTCCCAAGAACATGAAACTATATATTAAAACTTGGATTCGTAATATTCGTAATAGAGCCAGTATTGGTGCACTCACCCAAACATATTAACTCATACCTATATTAATTATTGCTACAAAATTAAGTCCACTTTAAAATTGTTGTTCACATACACCTTTTATATAGTAATAAATGTAATTCTAATTAATTGAACTATGCCCGTCTCGACACAGAATTTCTCTAGCGAGACGGGCACAGTCCAAACAGATTTTTACATTGTATTATATAGTTACAAATAAAATAACTTTTATATCTAAAATATTATTAAATGTTAGACTTACTTTAAAAAAAAAATAGAGAAAATTATACATTTTTAATTATATATACGCATTCGTATTAAATAGTGATTATCTTAGAACTTGAACCTGGCACTCGCCATACTCCGTTTTCATTATGATCTTATGTACGTAGATCTATAATAAATGTTCTTACTTAGTGCCCAACATGGATACATGTGAGAACTGGCCTAAATCGAAGTCAATTAAAAAATCGTTCAATTTATTAAATGTTCCATGATCTCAGGGTCAGAATCTTCAGGGCTATTCTGCCGCGTGTGCAATGAAAGATGCCTGAATTAACGTCACTATAATACTGAATGTATAATATAATACTAAATGTCTGTCTGTCTGTTCCCTGTACAATCCTACATTTTTTGACGAACTAAAATTTCGCATAACTCTTTAGGGTTATAGACACACCATCCTCTCTCCCAATATAAATGTGTATTATGTTGAAAACCGTCCATTCCAAATTTTGGACAGTTACTCTTTAGAACCCTGCCGAAAACGTAGGAACGCCCTGCCTCATATGTAAATGTGTATTACATCAAACGTCATCTATTGTTTAGTTGCACTTAGGAAAATACATAACAATAAAAAAAGTTTTCAAATTCTAAAAAATGTTTTAATTAGAATACATATAAAATCAATTTTATCGAAAAATATTGTTGTTGCACGCTACCGGGATTCGAACCTGGATCTCTTTCCAAACCGAGGGAGGTGTATTATCCAACTATGCTACGGCGACTACTTTTCACGACAAATTTTTGAACTTATATATACATCTATCGTTCCATTATTTGAAAGCCATCTACTTTGTTTTCGATTTTATATGTACATCTTTCTAATTAATACATTTAATTAGTATTTAAAATATCACAGTCCTATGTTCTGAATAATTACAACATCACAATAAGAATGTGTTCTTCTTAATATAAAAGATTTCGTTTAAAAACCCATTATAGTTCATATATATTTATTGTAAAATAAGATGCGTACAGGAAATACTGTCACATCAATATTCTGACTATTTTCAAACTAAGCTAAACACTTGTGCTGTGAAAACTTGGAACGAAGCTCGAACCCCCGACCCCACTAGATCACTAGGAGAGCGTCTTAATCACTACATCAACAAGCTACTCAATATGCAAGTATCAAGGTATTCTAAATTATAATTGAATTTGAATCCCAACCTAGTAATTTAGTTCTTATTGCAAAACTGTATTTTGTAGATATTTTAGAAAAACACAAATAACGTAAGACCGAAATGAAATACGCAAGTTACGTTTGGAACGTTTCTAGACTGTTCTAGAATACATTCCTTTGAGTGCCCGCCCGGCGCGGAACGCCTCGGTAAACTAAATACCGGCTATACTATAATCCGACAACAGGCGAATTAAATCTGCGTCCACTGGCCCGGAAACCGCTGGTCGCGCGCGCCCCTGCGCTCTGTGGGGATTATGCACTTGGCGGCGGTGGATTATTGCTATTACTATGGACTTAGGTGTCGGCAACCGTTGACGATTGTACTATTTAAAAAAAATATTAATGTTGTATATTTATGGGACATGTACATGTGCTATTTGTGGTGTAGGCAATAAATAACACAGGAGGCCAAAATTTTATATTAAGTCTGTATAAAATATACCAAAAATCTGAAATGTACTTTTTCTGTGTATAAAGTCAATTTAGGAGAAATATTTTGCTGCAGAATGATCGCATGGAGAATCCTTTCCGAACATTTAAAAAAAAAAAATTATAAATACATAATATATCCACTCGTCTGTGCGCGATTAGAGCAACATAAAACAAAATTTTATTGACAGCTCTCCATGTCGCATGGTAGCATAAAATAATCAAGGTAAAAAAAAAATTAAATCATTTTGCTATTGTATTTATGTCGAGTTTTCAATAATAATTTAGGGTTATAAAATCATTAATATCGTCACAATTGACAAGTTAACTTTAGCAATAAAATTGAATTGAATTTATCGAATAAATTAATTCATTACTTAAAAAAAAAAGATGTCACGTGAATGCGTAGATACACATTGAAGAGAACATTTTTAGTTCATGTATTTTTTATTTTTTCTAAATCACAAAATATTATGCACGTACCGTTGTTTAGCGGCGAAGAATGGCGCACAGGTAAATCACGCAATGGTCACGTGACACCGCCCTTCGCACGTGCTCCCTCCCCCCGCCGCAGGGTGGCGCCACGCGCAGCCACCCCCCCGTCCCTTGTCCGGCGGCACGCAGCTCAATGGGATAACACTTCATTAGGTCCTCGTTACTGTTGCTTTTTTTTTTTTTTTTATAAATTTGTGTGTTGTTAAAAATAATGCGGTGGTCGGTAAATTAGGGTGGAAGATTTGCGGATGCTGTGCTCGCCATATATATTTAATTTCTATTTTACCGCAGTCTATGTTTGTTCAATGACTTTGTCTTCCAAATCTTCCAATATTGTGATGACTTTTGTATTTATATCTGACTAAATAATATTCCTAAGACGTTTCAATACTGAATGTAATCATCACCAATAGAAATTTAATACATAAAGGTCCGTGTTAACGAAAAGAGACAATCTCAGAGATTTGAGATATATCTCAATACCGTGTACACGACGAACTTTCTAACAGCGAGATTTGATACGTGCACATAAACATTACCAATAACTACCACAGATCCCTACAACTATCTAGTCTGAAGTTAGATGTAGTTTTATAAATATAGAAGTATAATCTAGAAATATTTACAAATATCACACAATTCACTATTTTCGTTTGCAGCATTAGAACACGTTGGTGAGGCATCCATGTTTTTTTCTGTTTTCATTTTTTTATTTAAATGATGACTTATAATTCATATTCAATAATTTTACAATTCGGCAATCAGGTATTCAAGCCAAACTGTCAAAAATTAGTCACACAAACTAACTCCCCAAAAAAATTCGTACGCTTCGTAATATGTATGCTATTCTGTGCATTATACCCATAAGCATTAAAGTTGTTTTTTGTTCGTTAGATGCTGTTAAAGAATGCATATACATTATTCGAAGACCTTGACTGCCGAATACTTTCAAACTTTGTGGATACGGAACGAATGATAGAATCCACTGTTGCTGGTGTCTGTATAGTTGGGAATGTATATGTATTTCGACCCGCTCCGTGCGCGCGCCGTGTCATAGTGTGTGTTATGACTGGTCTCTAAAGGACAACGAATTTATAATATATGAGTTACATTTGATACAAAACTAAAGTAACATATTTTTGTGAATCGCTTAACTCTCCAAAAAAGAGACTAGCTCTTGTGCTTGGAGAGGGACTTGCACTGTAATAATTTATATTAAGTTAAAAGTTATACATTATTTGTAATCTATAATATTATTTATTATCTAATTGTGTGCTTCTGGATTGTTAATTTAATTTATTTTTTAGTTATTTTATATTTTTTATCTCTTTAATTTGTGTAGGGAGGCTATTAAAGTTTTTTTATCCATAAGTATATGAAATTTTGCTGATAGTGTTTGGTGTTACATTTAGGAATTTTAAAATTATTTTTAAATCTTAATGATGTACTTGTTTCAAGTATAACAGTATTATTTTCAATGTGAATTAAATATATTAATTAGAAAGATATACATATAAAATCAATTTTATCGAAAAATATTGTTGTTGCGCCACCGGGATTCGAACCTGGATCTCTTTCCTAACCGAGGAAGGTGCATTATTCATCTATGCTAAAGCGACAATATTTTTAGCGACAATTTTCGAACCTATATGTTACCTTTTTGATATTAATACATTTAATCGTTCCATTATTTGAAAGAGCCATCTACCTTATTCTCTTTCTAATTAATGTATTTAATTAATATTTAAAATATCACAGACCGTCTGTTCTGAATAATTACAACTTCACAATAAGAATGTGTTCTCCTAATAAGTATTTTATTTTTTTTGAGTAATTGATTAATTGAGATTTTTTTGTAAATGTTTTCTATTTTAGGAACTGAGAATTTTGCAAAAAAGTGCATGTGTTGAAAAAGTTGATATTTTTTTAAATATTACTTTAATAATTGTTCTCTGTATTGTTTTTACCGAGTTCAGTATATTATTGTACGCTCCTCCCCAACCAATAATGAACCTGAATACTTAATACTTTTTGTCCATAATACATTTTTCACAAAATTTACGAATGAACCACGTGAACCGAAATATTTTTCATGTCAAAGGAATTTTATGTTTAAAGAAATGACATTTGGCGGCCGAGCCGTAAGACGGATAAGTCATAAAGTCACGTGATTTGATAACGGCACGGCCTATAGGTAATCCGGGTAATTTTTAAAATTGAATGGCAAAGAACGGTGTGTGATGGGTGGTTTGAAGACAGATGTCATCCTTGTTTATTATCCGATGTCGTGCCTAGTCAATACAAAGTTGAGTCATAAAGTCATAAACAGTACACAATATATTGACGACGTTGCAGCCGGTATAATTATTTGTTCTTCAGAGATGCGAAATCTTTTCATGGTAATCGGTTTTTGTTTCAGGTTAAAATGAATATATATTTATGTTAAAATAAATTATTTTCGGCGGCCTGGTCAACAGATAGTAAAGTCGTAAAATCATAAACAGTACGTAATTCGATGAAGATGCGGCCAATAGGTAATCCGGGTAATATTTCAAATGGAAAGGGTAGTGTGGTACAAGCGGCATATTTGTTTATTATTCGATATCAGACCAAGTCAATACAAAGTTGAGTCGTAAAGTCATAAACCGTACGCAAGATGTGGCGGCCGGTATTTTATTTTATCTTTTAAGATGAGAAATCTTTTAATAATTGTATTAGATTAGATTTAAATTAGAAAAGTCCCTCTTCATATGTATTTCAGGGGTTTTATTTCGCGCGCCTTTTAACTCTGGTAAATGAGATCCAGTTCTCCATTCCGTCTTTTTGCTGGAAGTATTTGCGACTCCTCTACGAAGCCCTCGCAGTTTCAAATGCTATTATAGAAGCCGCGGACGCAGACGACGGTAAATATCAGTTTGGCGGACGGCGGTCGGCGGTCCCCGCAAATTTGATAAAAATTTCTCCGCTCACATTGTAGTGACATCTACCCCGCTCCGCGGTAAGTTATGTCCCCACGGCGGACAGGGGAAGCGGTGTTTCCAACCCTTAATCTATTTATTTACGAAATAAATACGAATCAGCGACTACGCCCCCCTTTGGATGACTTGAATTGAAGAAGTTACGCTGAATTATGACCGTTCTCTTTAATGTTATCGGCGTACCCTTGAGCGGGCAGAATAGCTGCAATAATAGTTATAATCCTAAACAAGATGTACATTTTTGTAATATCGTACAGAATGTTATATATTTTTTTCTTTATTTATTAGTAAATGCTATGTGGAACATAGGAACTGAATTTACAAAACGCCATAATAAAAACACAACATGGAAATGATCACAATTTGATAAAATCAAAATTGTTAATATGAACCAAAAAAAATGTTAATAACATTCGGGCGCCACCTTTCAGAGTTTATTTAGTTTTATTAAAATCATTTCACCATTTAAAGTGAAACCTCAAGCTAGAGCCACAACACCTAAGACTGGCGAAGTGCGTTAATCCTGATTTTTAAGCTAAGTATAAATTGTTGTTTAGTTCTTTTGTGTTCAAAATCATTGTAAAGTATATTTTTCCGTTTTTATTATCATACGAAAAAAAATCGTATCTAAAATAATGTATTAGAGAATATATCCAATTCATTTTTCACGTTACTGACTTTATATAATGTGCACATACGTGAAATGGGACAATATTGTGTAATATTGCAAAATTTTCAGTACCAACTAAAGAAACCGATTAACCTTTTAAATGCCACGAGCACGTTAACGCGCCATAATTTATATGCCACGCCAAGTTATAACCATGTTAATACACACTTTTGGACCTTGCAAACTTGCAGGGGTTTACGTCATATTTTAAAATTATTTTGCGACAGGTCCCAGCTTTTGATAAATAAATCAAGACCCTCAAAGCCTAGTCTATTACCCTATATGGCGTTTAAGGTTTCCATAACTGACAGGTTTTTACTTAATTTCGAAAAAATAACAAACAAATAAAATCTAATTTAGTATTTGTTGTACCAGAAAATTAGTGTAATACAAGCACGCAAATATAATGTTACTTTAAAGAATAATGGGAAACAAACTAATCAAATTTAAAACATGATTAATACTCGTAAACTAGCAACCGTTCGGAACATCCATCATTTCTATGACAAATGTCGTGCGTTATTTACAACCTCCCATTGTCCTGCCGACTTCCGAGCATGGCCATCAATTTCTGGTGCCGTTGCCGTCCGAGAAAAACGAATCTCAATCACATTAATTGATTCGTATGGTGTGGTGAGGTTCCGGGACATTAGCTTCGCACAATGCTCGCTAGGTGGCGGCTGGTTCAAGGCGAATATCGCGTGGGCATATCGTGATCGATAACAATAGGGGCGGAAAAATGTTAGGGTAGTTATAAACACAACCCTTCTAAATTGTGTATTAATTGCTATTTATTACGTTCACAGATAGAAAATAGTGTGTATAAGAGACAAAAGGGTGCTTCTTCATATATCATAGTGATATAAACTGGTCAATTTAATTAATACAGACAAAAAAGAAGGTTGAATATATCAGAAGTATTAAAAAATAATAAATTAGTTAAAACAAAGAGTACACATATAAAATCAATTTATCGAAAAAATATTTAGTTGCTACCGGGATACAAACCTGGTCCTCTTCCTATTTGAGGAAGCGCGTTTTCCGATTTCTAATTATGAACTTATATTCTGTAATATTTCAAAAGGATACATCTATTATTACATTTTTAAAATCAATCCACTTTATATTACCGATATTCTCAAATACCTTTGAGTAAAACTCAATAGGAAGAGGTCCAGGTCAAAATTCCGGTAGCAACAATATTTTTTTTCTATAGGCAGATTTTTTCTGTATGGCTTTCTAATTGATACATCTAATTTGTTTTTAAATACCACAAAACAATGTTGTAAAAATGCAAGAGTTGGCTCCTAAATATCTCAGGCGAGCAAAATCTGTCTCGCTGTCTTGATAATCTCATAAAAATCTCTTCCACGTGATACCAGGTACAATATTTATATTATGTATCAAATCTAGTATTGAAATATTAGTATAATGTACAATGTAGGTAGGTAGGTGCCCCTTGTCCAATTTTGAGTTGATTTTGAAATATTATCGCATTAAAATTGAACAATCGAAAACGCACAATTTAATTTGAAATACGAAATTGAGTTTCGATTAATTAGGGGATGCGAAAAATACGAATTAAAGTGCGAATAAATTAAACCAGGGTGGCATTCGTATAATTAACACAAATAAATTTAATTACGAAGGACAACACTCGTACAATTTTAACTGGTCGGTCGTGAATTAATGAAATTTTCAAAATAATTAAAATGAGCTCTTTTTATTGACTGGACAGGTGATTGGTTTAAAAACTACACGAAAATTGCATCAAATTAATTATATAAAAAAAAAATTAAATATGTATTCTCCGTGAGCTGCATTTTATTAATATCCAATTAGACGAATTCATGTCAATTAATTTTTTAATGTTATTTCGAATTTTTATAATTGGTCTTGCAAAACTCGAGTACTCACAGAAATAACTGTTATTGCTATTTTTTTAAATGCACTTAACATATCAGATAAATGTCTAAATATATACATATACATATTTTAAATATTAATTTAATGTATTAATTAGAAAGATATACATATAACATCAATTTTATCGAAAAATATTGTTGTTGCTACCGGGATTTGAACCTAGATCTCTTTCCAATCCCAAGAAGGTGCATTTGTTATCAAAAGTACTGTCTGCTGTAGCATAGTTGATTAATGCATCTCCCCCGGATTGGAAAGAAATCCAGGTTCGAATCCAAGTAGCAACAACAATATTTTTTGATAAAATTGATTTTAATACGCATGTCTTTCTAATTCATACATTTAATTAGTATTTAAAATATCACTAACTTATGTTTTGAATAATTACAACTTCACAATAAGAATGTGTTCTCATTAATAATATGAATATTTATTAAAGCAGATACTAAGAATTTCTCGTATATCTGTCTATCTTATTTTATATTAGCTATATTTATGCCTTAATCCAGTTATTTTGACACATTTACAAAAGTTAATTTTAAATCGTGAATTGGAAGGCTTGTCTACGTCGGTAGTACGTCGGAGCGAAGTTCCAAAGAAACGGCCTGCAAGAAAAAGTAGAAGAGAGAGGAAAAGAATTGGATAGCAAAAAGGCTCTAAGGTTCTAATATAGGTCTCTAATACTCTAATAAACGAAATACTTATAAATAAATATCACTCTTCACCATAGAATATATTGTAATAAATTAGGCGTCTTACGCTATTAATGAATATAGTCCAGATCATAATGCTAGCAAAATATGATCGGGGGTGTTGGTCGGTGGAGGTTAAGGTATCTGGAGGGGTTGGATGGGTTGATTATATTTTACTCAGGATCTTAAAGTACTACCGAATAAAATTTGGATGGCATTCAATATAATACACATTTACATCGAGGGTAGGGGCTGGGATGGCCACGGGGAGGATGCATATGTTTAGCGCAGGGTCCTAAAGAGAAATTATGCAAAATGTTGTGTTAGATCGATAAAAATGTTCAGGATTGTATAGATAACAGTCAGATAGGCAGGTATATATGAAATTATAAGTACCTATATAAAAATATATTACAATTAATTGGAATAACTGCTAAAAAATAACGCGATGATGAAAAGACAAACTGGGTCATGATTAGTCAATAAGTACCGAAGCAGCGTAAGACATGGGGAGATGAATGCGCCTCGTCGAGACTTAAGGGATAAGGGGACGAAAATTATGATATTGATGATGAAGAAGTATATTATTTTATTTAAAATTGAATTTAATCTCGTTAATCTTAGCTGTGACTTTGGGATAATTTCGAAATCAATTGCATTGGT
This sequence comes from Eubasilissa splendida, assembly GCA_031772225.1. NCBI lineage: Eukaryota > Metazoa > Arthropoda > Insecta > Trichoptera > Phryganeidae > Eubasilissa > Eubasilissa splendida. The sequence goes on from CM062859.1 coordinate 7,034,157, forward strand.
AAAATAGGGCTTTTTATAAATAATATTCCAACCCCTAGTTGAAATCAAAATGCTTAAATAAAAATTCAATTTTCAAATTCGATTGTCTCATTCTGATTAGGGATTTTTTGTCAACAAAAGATACTTTCAATTAGAACCGCGAATACAACATCGTTCAATTTTTTCTTTCTTTAAATGTATACGAGTAATATAAAACAATTTAATAAATGAAGCCTTATTCGATTTAATTCATTCGCTTTCAATTTGCCAGCCGTACTAATGGGAGTTTGGATGAATCGGTAGCGCCCGGGCGCGCGTCGCGATATATCATAATTCCCGGTAATGTCGTTACGGCGATACAAAGTACACCGTACACCCGAGCCGGATTCTCGTCTGATAAGAGGAGAAAATAAAGAGGGGAAGTAATTGAATTAATTTACATAAACATATAATCACGGTCGGTTAATCCCGCCAGTGACGTCAGTGAAACAATACTCTAACTTAATAAAAATACTTACATTGTAAAAATGTTTCGAAGGGGAGAATTTATGATGGTTTATTCGATTCTATTATCTATTCGAAGTGTCTAGAGATGACCTGCGAGGATTTCAAGGGATGGTGTGGAGTCAGCTAGGATTTACTCTGCGTCGTCTTCTTTGTAGGGGGTACCAGAAATATACAGTTATCGAGTCCACATACTAATATATATATATACAACTTGTGAGGGTGTGGATGAGAATTAGTGACGTTATATATATATATATGACTTTTTATAGAAGGGATGCTGGATAACAAGTTTATACCTATATACTATCAAATATACTAATATAACATATAATCGAAGGATATTTAATGTTTCAATAATTCGAACAAATTTCGCAAAACAATCCGCTCGCTTCGTAATTTGTATGCTATTTTGTGCATTATACCCATAAGCATTAAAGTGGTTTTTTGTACGTCGGATGCTGTTAACGAATACGTATATACTGTATTCGAAGACCTTGACAGGTGGAACTGAATGTCGAATCCTTTCAAACTTTGTGGATACGGAACGAATGATAGAATCCACTGTGTTCGAAAGTTGAGATTGTGTGTATATGTATTTTGACTCGCTCCGTGCGCGCGCCGTGTCGTAGTGTGTGTTATGACTGGTCTGTAAAGGACGAATTTATTTACAGCAGAGCTGTTTTTGACTAGAAACAAAATATCCAAAGCATGTATGAAGCCACCACGCCTGATAGATATATATATATTGTAGTTGTGTTAGAATGCTATTTAACTATTGAGCATTATAATTTTACATAAGTTTATTTCATATTTGTATGTTATTTACTTATTTACTCTTACTTTTTTATTTTTTTATAAATGGAACATTGCATTTCCTTTTAAGTTTTACATTATATTTATATACTATTAATTGCATCCTGCTTTAGAATTTATGAGTAAATTTCCTATATTATTATTCGTATAAAATGCCGGTCTAATGTTTCGTGGTAGGTTGATTTAAAAATTTATTCATGTATAAAATCCTATGCCAATAATCATTATGTGATTTATTTTAAAAATTAACTATTATATTCTTTTAATTTATTTTTAAAATAGTGTATAAAACCTGTATTATATCCGTTATTAACTGCTATTTTTTTAATTGTATTCAATTCAATATTGAAACTGGATGTTAGCATAGGAATATTGACTAAACGATGTATCGTGGAGTGGAACCCTGAATGCTTGTGTGATAATTTTAAAAGTATGGTTATTTTTGTTATGTACGTGGTTATACTAGCTAACGTCCAGTATGGACCGTTTTATTGTTCCTTGAGTCATTCGAAGCTGTTTTCGTTAGAGTTAGAGTATCGGTACTGTCGGTCGTCCGGAAGAATTATGATAAATCCAACTCAAAGCCAAATCATCTGCGAAATAAAATGAGTCACTTCACTCGTCAAAGCAATGATAGTTGGATAAGAGATCGCTAAGTTTGAGTAGAATGATTTTGGAAGTGATAGGTCGATGATATTTAATATGTTAAAGGCACACATTAACAACTGGAAATACAAGACGTTAGGGGAAGGTTAATGTCTAGAAGTGTATCGACAACGGACTGAGGGTGGATCCGCCGCTTACCCAGAACCGTTTATAAACAAAAGCTCCTATATGGTCCTTCTCATTCGCATCTGGTTGGCATTTTTTAAATCCGCCCATCATAAACACCCCCATTGTCCCTAACCATTTAATTTATTCAGAAACATTAACAAAATACATAACAATGTGTAAATAGAATCATTGAATACATACATACATATAGTACATAAAAAATACGAACACACAAAGAAGAGTTGAATCAAATGGGAAAACGACAAAACAAAATAATGACGATCTGACTTGTCATCAGAGCACCACCGCCGGCCATTCGTCCCCAACGACAGGAGAAACAAACAAAGAAAGCCACTGATATTGATATTACTAGGTAATACGCCAAAGCAATTCCCACCTAGAAATCCAAACTCTCACTAAGGTCCTGAACAATTCCAGATTCCTTTTGCAGCTGATGAGATCGGAGTTCCGAATGGACACCAAACCTTCAATCATATCCTCTCTTGCATCTGCCAATATTTCGCATCGCCAGAGAATGCGATCCGGCGTTTGTTTCACCCGGCCACAGGAGCACCAAGGATTAGATTTGAGACCCAAATCATAAAGTTTATCCTCAACGTCAAGGGCTAAAGAAGAGAATAAAAATAATTAATATTGTAGAATAAACTGATTAAGTGAAATGCTGAAATTATGTATTAATCGTATCCATTATTAACAATGAAATATTATTCAGTCAGTTAGAGGAAAGGAAATCAACAGTAATTAGATTTTTTTAAATCTGCTCATTAGAAGTCGCGACGCAGACGAGCGCCTGATAATTTAATTACTTTTGTGACGCTATACGTCATAAACAAATTATATTAGTGAGAGAAATTTTACGCAGGCACCGGCAAATATCTTTGAAAACCTGTCAGTAAATAAATTTGTGTTATATTATTATATCTTCTATTGACAAGGCCAAACGTACTAACAAGATATTATTAAGACAACACATTCTTATTGTGAAGTTGTAATTTTTCAGAACATAGGTCTGTGATATTTTAAATATGAATTAAATGTATTAATTTGAAAGATATACATATATATATAATCAATTTTATCGAAAAATATTGTTGTTGCGCCACCGGGATTCGAATCTGGATCTCTTTTCAAACCGGGGAAGGTGCATTATCCAACTATGCTACAGCGATATTAGATAAATATTACATAATTTTCGATTCTCTTATCAGAAGAGTGGAATATAATGAAATATCACTGATCAAATAACCTAGCCAAAAATGATTTTTTTTTGTTTCCGTAGCTATTTACTTGTATAATAGACATGGGTACCTATGTAAATATCTGATATGATATTCTTATATCTATATTTAAATATTCAAAGCGTTCAAGATACGTAATATTAAGTTTTTGGCCATAAATAACGGCGAACGAAGTTTTAGTAAAAATGATAAAACAATATTAAACATAAATCTGTCAAGACGTCGGCCGCTGCCATCTGGCGGCCGCGCCGCGAAGCTCGGCCGGGCGAAAGCGCGCCGAATCTCCCGCCAAACTCCGCGAAGATAAATCACGGCCATATTAAATTATGCCCGCGCACTAATATCGGCGGACGGGTTTGTTTATTCGATAATGCGTTTATTTAATAACATTTCAAGTCGTCAAACTTTATTATCCCGTGTCATTTTTCCCCCGTTTCAGGCGCAGTGTGTGTAATTGGATTAGCGTGCGAAGCGAATTTTACGTCCTACTAGGGAGTCTTTCAGAATGTCGCCGCGCGCGTCAGGGCTGTGACAAATTTCAAGATTCAAACTGAATCGGTCAGTTCCATCGAGTAAATTGTCGTAAATCATTCTAAAAACTGAGAATCCCGACCGATACACCCCAATATTTCGAATAGCCAGAAGAGATGCATTTAAATTATAATAATAATAATAATAATAATAACATAATACAGAGAACAATAATCAAAGTAATACAAAAAAAGACCAACTTTTTGAACACAAACACGCAAAATTCTCAGTTTTCAAAAAAATGTCAATTAATCAATTACTTAAAAAAATAACATTGTACATTTTGAAGCAAGCACATCATTAAGGTTTAGAAATAACTTTAAAATCCATAAATGTAACACCAAACACTATCAGCAAAATATTATATACATAGGGATAAAAATTTCGATAGCCTCCCTACACAAATTAAAGAAATAAAATATATAAAAGAGTTCAGAAAGAAATTAAATGAACACTTCAGAATCACATAATTAGAAAATAAATAATATTATAGACCATGGATGAGATTTTTATCGACTCGAAACAATCTCTGAGACACGGAATTCGCTTTTAAAATATACATTTTGAAAATATTTGTTGGATGGTTCGGATGTGTGCATATTCATTTTTTTTCTTCCTTCATGTCAGTATTGAAGCGTATTTTATTGACCTCAATTAGATAAGATTCAGCTCGTAATGCACCTCCACAGGTCGCGGTCCTGGGTCGCTCTCACAGCTGACGCCTGAGCGTTTTGTGTCTTGACTAAATTATTATTTTTTAAACTGACGGAGGATCAGAAACCCGGTTTAATTTGAATTAATTTGAAGTGTGCTCACCGTTTAGACGCGTTAATTATTAAACAGAAAATTAATAAATTTAATCACCTATCAAATGTATACTAATCATATGATATTTCGTAAACACACCAACAAGTATTATCAATACATAAACAATAGTTTGAAGGTGATGCGCTAAACGAAATTATATTTTGACAGCGTCTCATTAAAAAATTAATAATTAAAACGAACCCGGTCCGACGCCTGCGTATAAAAAATAATCGGTCAATTATCAGGTTACCTACCTATCACGAATATTGACAGGTTCGGTCTGACTACACCCACACCTCGATATCAAAAGAAGTTTATAAAAAATACAATACAATCTTTATATAATAATTATATTGGAATTTCGACAGTCTGCTAACGGTCTGAAATAACACTAGACTTCGTCATAATTGACATTTCAAATGAGATCCAACCTTTTCTGATCCTTCGTCTAAATATATGTAAACAATGGGGAATATCTTTAACCCACGAGAGTTTTTTTTTCTTCAATAAATAATGCATAATGGTTAATATTTAATGCTTTTGTTACCTCGTGTAATATTCTTAATAGACAAATATTCAAGAGTCATATAGATACATATTAGTGATGTGAAAAAATGCTACTCTGGATTCACCGGTGCGATTGTGACTGGTATTCGATAACATCTGTGATTAAAAACTGCGACTGTGATCGCAGTTGCTGATATGGGAAAGCATGGATGACAGGACAGGAAGGAGTTTGGCACTCACCACAATCCGGATTCTGCCGACATCTCCAAAGATGTGGACTGTATATATTTTAACTCGCTATTATGTCAAAGGTTCCGACACAGTATAGACGTATAACCGTTTTGGTTCAAGGTTACCATCACATCACAGTGCATTATTTTCGTTCAATATGTCCCAAACAAACATATTCTAGCATTAATAATTAGTAAAAAATTACTGCACATACGCTAAAAAATGTTTTAAAAAAATACGAACTAAATTAAGTTACCGGCAAGCTATCATAAACATTACCAACAGATTCCAATAGATGGCGCTAATCAAATTACGGAAAATCCGGTAGATGGCGTTGATTCAAGCGATAATCGATTTAAACGGCGACGTCAGAAAATTAATAGAATTTTAACAAAAAAAAAAATTACGATATTTCCAGATATTCAATCACTGATAATGAGTGTGACTCTAAATATATCAGTGATATATGTATATGCAGTCGAGTACGGGTGTAACGACTTAACTGGTATTTATTTATTATTATTATACACGCCCTATTCAGGCATTAACCTAGTTTGTAAAATAACAGAAAATTTCGGCAGAAGTGCAATACGCAAAGAAAAAAATATATAACGTCAGCGTGTTTTTTCATAATCAAAATTTAAAATAAAAATAAATAAAATAAAATGTGAAGTAAAGCAATCTATCTGTCACCATTGAGTTGAGACACAAAAATTTGTAATAATGTAATCCTATAAAGCGTTAAATTTACAGCAAAAATGTCGACTACCTCCGCATATTCATTCCCCAAAGAATGCATTCTGGGGACTTCGGAGCTAGCTAATGCATGAGTTCTGACATTACCACTGTAATAGAACATTGATTTGTCTCGATGACTTCAATGGTGCGTTATAGGGAGAAAAAATCGCACCCACTTTTTGAATGTCAAGTTTTCAACGAATTTCATGTTAACGAGACATGACAAATGCCGGCGTAGTCAATAGAAAGTCATAAACGGTGAGTAACTTGGTGACGACGCGACCGATAGTATGATCAGAATGGTGAGAGTGGTGTGCAGAAAGCGGCATCCTTGTCTATTACCTATCATATGTCAGTCTAGTCGATAAAAAGTTGAGTCATAAAATCATAAAGCTGACGATTACGACGATAATTTCCATGACGCGAAAATTTTCACGTCAGACGTTTCTTATTTTATTTCATGTTACAAGAAAATATATGTATTAAATAAATCGCATAGCATCATTTTGTAGGGACCAGAATATTTTAAATATGAATTAAATATATTAATTAGAAAGATATACATATAAAATCAATTTTATCGAAAAATATTGTTGTTGCGCCACCGGGATCCGAACCTGGATCTCGTTTCTAACCGGGGAAGGTGCATTATCCAACTATGCTACAGCGACAATATTTTTAGCGACAATTTTCGAACCTATATGTCACCTTTTTGATATTAATACATTTAATCGTTCCATTATTTGAAAGAGCCATCTACCTTATTTTTATTTTAAAATTGATTTTATGTGTATATCTTTCTAATTAATATATTTAATTCATATTTAAAATATCACAGGCCGTCTGTTCTGAATAATTACAGCTTCACAATAAGAATGTGTTCTCCTAAGTATATTTTTTGTACGCGTTTCGCGCCCGTCCAACGACGGGTTTTAAACACTAATTCCTAAAGTCGAGCCTGCAACAAAAGTGACCAACCCTTTCATTGTGTCAAATTTGTACAAGAATCACCCCTTATTGTCGCCAGAGATTTCCGTAACAATATAAATGAAAAATGTCGCCATAATGAATAAGTCGCACTCAATTAAACTGTTTATTTGAGTGGTAAAAATGTGAAATTGCACAAAATTTCGATCAAGTGCCGTAGTCACATGGTCAATAGTGATCATTTTCCCGCTCGCTCGAGGGTGGACAAGTTTACTTTAGTGGCTCGATCATTATACCTACTTGCCGACGTTGGGTCAATATATTGTATTATGCTTTCATGGCAATGAAAAACTCGTCTAGACTCCGGATAAAACAGCTCGGACGTGAAGAGGTTACCTTCGGGTCCCTCACAATACAAAGCAAACGTTCCACGTTAACACCTTAAATGCCAATCAGTTATACAAATATGGCCACATTGTCCTGTCCGCCTGCAGTTTACCTGGAGGTTTTTTTACGTTGCTCTGTTAAATGTAAAATTATATTTATAAAAATTAAAATTAAAAGAGTGAATTACAAATACAATTTTCAAATTGGTATTGTTTAACGTAAGTATCAATTAATAAAGTAATTAACCCTATTTATTTGGTCAGTATTTTTATTAATGTATATTGCCAAGTAAATAGTAAGCATATAATAATATTTTGAGCAGTATATACAATTTTCAATATAAATCAAATGTGAATTAAATATATTAAATTAGAAAGATATACATATAAAATCTGATTCTGATAAAAATAATGTAAATGGCTTTTTCAAATAATGGAACGATTAAATGTATTAATATCAAAAAGGTAACATGTAGGTTCGAAAATTTGTCGCTAAAAATACTGTCGCTGTAGCATAGTTGGATAATGCACCTTCCCCGGTTAGGAAAGAGGTCCAGGTTCGAATCCCGGTAGTACAACAACAATTGATTTTATATGTATATCTTTCTAATTAATATATTTAATTCATATTTAAAATATCACAGACCGTCTGTTCTGAATAATTACAAATTCACAATAATAATGTGTTCTCCCAATAAATTAAATGTATCAATTAAAAAGATATATAGATAAAATCAAATTAACGAAAACATATTTTTGTTGCTACCCGGAAACGAACCAGGAACCCTTCCTATCCGGAAAAGGAGCTCTGACCTATTACACCACGGCACCATAGTAAGATAACGACAATTTTTCTAACTTACATGTTGCGCTTTCAAATTGACATCTGTCATTTCATTATTTAAAAGTAATCCACTTTATATGTATGGAATCTCAAATACCTCCGAGTTAAATCCGATAGGAGATGCCAGAATGAATTGATTAATTTTTATTAAATTTTAGAAACATTAATAAAACTTATATATATTTTTAAGGAGAACACATTATTATTGTGAAGTTGTAGTTTTCAAAACATAGTTCTGTGATCACCATTTTTAATACAAATTAAATGATTAATTAGAAAGATATACAAATTAAATTAATTTTGGTTGCTTCCGGGATATATTTGTATGTCTTTCTCATTTTTACATTTAATTTGTATTTAAAACATTACAGAACTATGTTCTTAAAATCTACAACTTCACAATAGTGATGGTAAACCGTTATGTGACTGTGATTGTGTCGATGATTAGTAACTGAGATGTAACGATGATTGGTAACTAAGATTTAACTGTCGGAGGCTTACTTGCTAGTGTATCAGTCATTGCTCGAAGAATTACGTTAATCAGTTATCAATCATAGTTACAATCAAACACAATCACAGTAACAATAACAGTCAAAATAACGGTTTAAATAACGATTTTACTATCACTACTTCACAATAATAATGTGTTCTCCTTAAAAATAAACAATTTTCAGTAAAAAATAAAATTTTGTTCAGCAAAATTTAGATTTTTGGTCAGTAGAAATAATAATACGGTAATTTTTTTTAGTCACTTCATTTTTCCTGACCAAACCAGGTTAGGTTATTATAACATCTTCATCCGTAACTCTATTCATCCAGCTTATTTTGAGCATTCTTCTATCTCAAACACTTCATGTCGTCTTATCGTTTCTTCGGTAAGTGTGCATGCTTCCATTTCATAAAATAATATCGAGGACACATAGCGTCTGACCATTCGCATTCGTAGTCTAAGGTTGAGATCATGACTGCTGAACCTATTTTTCATGCGGATAAAGGCTGCACATTACATTTTTCTTATTGAGGGATACATAAAATAATACAGTTTTCATTTGTTATAATAACATTTTTAATATATATATAAAATTATTATTATGCTAATAAATCCAAGCGGTTAAAAGATGTCAAGCAGGGTTGTATAATGTATCCATGGCTGTTCAACTTGTATATGGATAAATGTGTGAAAGAACTGGTATGTATGAATGTAGGAGCAAAAATGGGCGATTTGATTGTATGCTGTTTATTGTACACCGATGATGCAGTACTAATGGCGAATAATGAACAAGAACTACAGTCTAGTGAGCAGAATGTACGATGTATGCAAGGAAAGCGACCTCATGATGAATGTTAACAAGTTGAACATGATGGTATTCGAGAAGGAGGAAAGCAAGACACCGCGCTAAATACTTGGAGGTAATAAATGTTTGGAACAAGTAGATGAGTTTGTGTATTTGAGAAGTATGTTTAATAGAAACGGAAATGCTGAGAATGATATCGAAAGTAGGGTGGCTGCAGGAAATAAAGTGAACGGCGCTTTGAATGAAATTATATCTAACGGGAATTTGTCAACCGAGGCAAGACTAGCGGTGCACAATGGAGTCCTGATACCGACACTGATGTATGGAAGTGAGACCTGGAGCTGGCAGAAGAGGAACGAAAGTAGACTGAATGCAGTGGAAATGAGATTACTTAGGCGTATATGTGGCAAATCTATTTATGACATAGTAAAGAATGAAGAAATAAGGAAAGAATGTAAAGCTGATGTTAGTATAATAAGTAAGGATCAATTAGGTGGTTTGGTCATATGGAACGGATGAATGAGGAGAGAATGGTGAGAAAGGTATATGACGCAAGTGTTGATGGCATCAGAAATAGACGACGTCCGCGGAAGACTCGACACGACCAGGTAAACCAGATAATGGAGGATGGTTCTGTTAGAAGCTTCAACAATCGGCAAGCTTGTACAAGAAAATGTATGAATGTTGATGAAGCGAGAATCGTGTGTCAGGACAGAAGAGTGTGGCGCTCTATCCTCTCTGCCTACACCCGCGGGGAAACAGCGTGATGGTAAGTAAATAAGTAAGGTTAACTCTTGATTTATTGTAATAAAATGATAATCCTATGATAAATTATATTATTTCATTGATAGCATATTATTAATAGATTCGGTGTTAACTATGTAGAGTTTTATCATAATGGATGGATATAAATGAAACAATAGTGCTAATAAACTCAAGTAGAGTAATAACATTGTTTCATTTATATCCATCCATTCATTAATAGCAATTGATTGTTTTCCATGTTTGCAATTTTCTTGTTTGCGAAACCTTAAAGCAAGATAAAGATTTAATTAATTTAATAATATGTAAAGATAAAGATTTAATTATTTTATTAATATATAAAGAGTACATGAAGATAGATTGCGCTTTAATAGATCATCAAGTACTGAAGAAGCGCAAGACAGGGAATGATGGAAGCGCTGATGCAATGCGACAAAAACGATAATGATAAATACAAAATAAAATATAAATTATGGCCATCATACATAAATAAAAATAATTTTGAGGTCCACACTTATCCTACAAGAAGTCAGTGGGATTATATTACTTGCACAAACAAATCTGGCAGGAATAGTTAATACTACAAAGGTTTCAAATTGTTCAATGAAGTACCAACAAATGTTAAGGATGCAACTAGTCTTGCGACTCTTAAGTGCAAAATATGTAGTATCGGTTTATATAATTTTATTTTAATATTAGAAAATATAATACATTTTAGAATTATCAGTAGGATATATATATATTTCATTTAACATTTATTTCTTCTCTATGAGAGTAGGACTCGTGTATAGAGAAGGAGTATATACGAGATAATTTATATTTCAGTTAGTCTGTCTATATATTTTTTTACTTCAGATACAAATCGATAGTAGTCTGTAATTGTATTAATTATGATGGGAAGATTATTAAAAAATATGACGCCTTGATAAATATAGTGATTTTGAGTTGCGGTATATTTTAGTTTTGGAATATCAATTTGGCCTCTAAATCTAGTAGATCGGAATTCGCTTCTAAAGTTTAATTGATTTTTAATTTTGAAAATTTGGATTATTGAATTTTTTTTGTATATGTTTATTATTTTTGGTACTTTGAAATCTGTGAAAAGTTGTATACTTGGATAGTATTTTTTTTAGAATAATTTTTATTATCATTGTTTGAGTGATTTCTAATTGTGACATTGAAGTGTTTTATATGCTCCTCCCCATCTAATAATACCGTATTGCAAATGTGACTGCACAAACGCGTAATATATTTTCAGATTTGTAAGTGATGAGATGTTTTTGAGTCTTAAAAATATGTAGGTAGTTTTCCTTATTTTGTTTGTAAGATTAGTAATATGTTGTATGATATATATGATATTCAATTAGTAATAAGTGTTGCATGGAAAAAAAATTATTGTACTTATATTAGATTAATAAATAAAATATTAAAACACCATTATACTAGTATCATATAAACACTATAATTTGAACAAGGTACACCAACATGACGTCATTATAATAATAACCAATTTAAAATGGTTCAAAAAATCTTAAAAAATAACTAAGTACCAAGAGCGAGTTAAAACAGAATTACCCCCTCCACGGGCTGCCTGGAAGGGTAAATATGGCAACACTGAGAGGATAATTCAGGGCTCGCGACAAGGAGAGCCGATACAATGACTTTTCGCGGGCGGGGATAGCGGGAGAGGTGGTCGCTCAGGGCAATAAAAACTATTTTAATTAAATTTACTTTTGCATATTACATTTTATATTTGTGTCTATAATAAACCATTATCGTAACTCTGTTACTAAAAATATTATACAAAACGTTTAAGCGATAATGATATTTCAACTTTTTTACATTCGTCATAGTTCTTGTGTATGCGTATACAAGTATCATGTTATTTTCACAAAGTAAGATCAATTTTAAAGATGCGTCAAATTTTATAATATAATTATATTTTATAATTAGTTACGTATTTTTCGCAATAATATAAAATATCAAAAAATAAATTAATAGCCATGTTTACTGCGAGACGAAGGCATTTTGAAATTTAATTTGTTGGAGCTAATGGCGTAGCAACGCCAATACAGTTAATGCTGTGTATTAATGCCCGCGTTAGACAAATCCGCGACTTACTATACATTTGATATCAATATTTTTCCCAGCACTAATATGCAGTCTAATATTTTTTTAAATCCACTAATTCAGTAATGGAGTTTACGGCGTTTTTATTCTGAAGGTACATTTTTCAAAAATGTAAACAAAGGAATCTATTGTAAAATATTTGAAAATTATAAATCAAAATTAAAATTTTATTGCTAACTAACAATGCACAAAATATAGGCATCATTCTCCGCCCCCCTTGGCATCTTAACCCCTCCCGAAGATGTAAATGTAATTCAAATTCAATGCCATTCATTCAAAGTTTTGCAAAGTTGCTCTTTAGGTCCCTGCGCAGAACAGACAGCATCGCCCCTCACCCTGGCTACTTCAACTTTCTTCTCTCCGATACAAATATGTGTTGTCTTAAACACCATCCAAAATTTGTTGTTGCATTCAAGGATGCATCCGACTCCCCCGGGCACCTGCATAGATCAAATTTTTCATACATTATTATTGCGTATACTACGCAAAATAATGCCATTCTTAAATGGAAATATAGATGTCTCAATTAAAAAATACTAAATGTAAGTCAATGTGATGCATTCTTCCGGCAAGTTAATGTTCCTGGTTCGTATCTCGGTGGTAACCAAATATATTTTTTTACAAATTTGTTGGGTTAAACTTCTTAAGTTCTTTTTGAACCTAAAATATACTCTACTTCATTTTTTACAATGCTCTTCCACTTTTCTAACGGATTTGCAATATCCCTCTTCTAAAAAAATTTAAAACGTGTAATAATAATGCCGATCAGACCATTGCCGCATAGCGAAAATCGCCGTAAAACGAAGCCAGGATTTTTTCTATATAACTATAATTTTTTTTTTTTCACTTGTGTATATAAGATACAGGGAGCTATTCCATTATGCAATGCATTTTATTATTTTTACAATGGGCGTTGCCCTTTTTTTTTTAGTTACGCCACTGATTCCAATATTTTTTTTACCAAGCTTGCCATTGGCTTTTGTTTCTCTTGAGGGATCGCTTTATTTATTCAATGTAAATCAGTTTTATCATTTAATCACATTTTAAACATAAATTAAATAAATACTAATTAAATGTATTAATTAGAAAGATATGCATATAAAATCAATTTTATCGAGAAATATTGTTTTTGCTGCTACTGAGATTCGAACCTGGATCTCTTTTTCAATTCGGGAAAGGTGCATTACCAACTATGTTACAGCGATAGTACTTTTGACGACAAATTTTCGAACTTATATGTTACACTTTTTCAAATCAATACATCTATCGTTCCATTATTTGAAAGCCACAAAGATACCGTCAAAACAATGTAGATAGCTTTGTGTAACATATAGGTTCGAAAATTTGTCGTCAAAAGTGCTGTCGCTGTAGCATAGTTAATAATACACCTTCCCAGGTTCGAATCGCGGTATTGCAACAACAATATTTTTCGATAAAATTAGATTTTTTATGTATATCTTTCTAATTAATACATTTAATTAGTATTTAGAATATCACAGACCTGTGTTTTGAATAATTACAACTTCATAATAAGAATGTGTTCTCCTTAACAATAAATTAAATATTTTGTTAAATCGTTTACAATACATCATCTAACATACTAATTAGTTAAAAATAATTTTCCTCGATTTACCCGTTCTCACGTCGTACAGCGCATCGTTGTGTCGAGTTTTCTGTGAATTTTATTTCTCGGAAACGTTTCTTACCCGTTGGTCCTTAAACCTGAGAGGTGATCCAGGTCCTTGAAGAGAGCTGCAGGCTCCTGAGAGATACAACACCGCAAGTGGACATTACCGAACAACGGCACCTCTCACCTACGTCTTGCACATTCTTCGTATTGAGACCTTTTGGACCTGGAGAATACTCTTAGCGTTATATGTAGGGCTACCTTTAACATTGAAATTTAGTAGGTTTGATTTTTTTTTAATATTTGATCATAAACCTAATTTTATTTGTAATTAGGTGTCTGTACCGGGTGTTGCTCCGGGATTCATATTAATTTAGTTATTATTTAGCATAGGAGCTATGGGAAGAGAGTGTGCCATTGTTTTGAGCGAACTCTAGATAGTAGTGATGAGAAAAAAATGCTACTCTTGACTCACTGGTGTGATTGTGATTGGTATTCGAAAATATCAGTGATTGAAAACTGTGACTGTGATCGCAGTTTTATTACTAATACGATGTCACAATACACGAAATAAATTTTTTAAAACATAATTTTGAGCGTATTTACTTATAGTATTCAAACTTCATTTGCGTAAAAAACATATTCTAGCATTTAATTTATTATCATCACAAAAAATAATGAAAACCCTTTAAATAATGTGACTTTATTTTTCGGGTCAAATGCGTGAATTATAACGTCATTCCTTCATGAATATTTTCATTTCATATGCACGTGCGCCGAATCACGGCTCACAACAAAATATAAAAAAATTAATCACGAATCACGATATTCCCAGATATTCAATCACTGACAGTGAGTGTGACTCAAAGATATCAGTAATTGACTCACGGTTCGTGATTTTGAGCTCATCACCACTAGATAGATAATAACGATGTGAGTAAAATTTGATCTAGACAGTGAAAGAGATATCTAAGGGTTGCGGGGGGGGCGGGGAGTTTACTGTATTTTCATCAGGGTCCAAAAAAAAAAATTATTTATATCTGGGGATGGGGGTGACTGGGGGATGTAGGATTGTATAGCGAAAAGATAAACAGGCATTCAGTTTTATCCAATTATATTAAAAAATGTATTATTGCAAAAAAGTAGTCTGTCACATGCAATGTTCTCTTTAAGCTATGTGTGTGCCCGCACACAATTTTTAACAAGATTTCTTCTTCATATTGATTTTCCTATATAAGATGACCAACATTTTGGACATTGAACCACTTTCTAAGGTTACACAGCCAAGATAGTCTCTTTCTACCTTCTCCTCTGCTGCATTCCATCTTCCAGTTATTAACATGATATACGATGTCGAATGCAAGCAAATATTATATATACCTTTTATTTTTTATACAAGGTAATACCATATTATACCAGTTTTGACATATTTATTTGATAAAAATCTCATAACATAGTCCTAATCATTTTTTATTAAATTTATATATTTTATAAAGAAGTAAATTTTCAATCAATATTATTCGAAGTAGGAAAAATATTTCTCTCAATTTTTTTCATTTGAGTTCAAATTTTCGATCACGTCGATCCGTGTTCCTTTTTCAAACGCCGTTCCACTCCAGAGACATCTCGCGCCCGCTTTCAGCACTGCGTCCAATCCCGCGCTTTCAATTAATATTTTTCATCCCCCTCCGCCCCGCCCCGCGCACCTGCCGGCTGGAGCGGGATGGAAGAGAGCGGTAAAAATAGACAGGGACCGGCCGTAGAATGCAGAAACGTTCGAATTATGAATTTCAAAGAGTACAATGGCGGCCGTTCCGGCGGATGACAGGTGTCAAGCGCATCCGGTGGCGCGCGCAACAATGCGCGGTGTTGCAAGCGTGTTAAGCGGGAAAATGGGAAAAATAACAGGTAACCGTGTACCTGCCTGCCCAGGACGGACCTTCTCCGTCCGGGTGACGCGTGACGTCTACAGCGCCGGTAATTGCCATATTAACTGGACAACTTAATAACAATCCTGCCCAGTCGTTAGCGGTTAAATGAGTAACTACATACTTAAGGCTTTGTGGGGAGGAAGGAGAAACAGCCTTTTTGGTTTCGATAATTTCATTTTGAAAGTCATCCTGGGTGTCTCGTAAGCAAATTATATTTGTGTACAAATAATACATAGTTAAAACGGTACCTACATTTTATAATAATAAATAGAATGGATCGTTCAAACTGCAATAAAGGAAGTACATATTTGTATAGAAAAAAATATTTACCGTATTTTTACAAGCACTTTTTTCCCATTTTTTTTTTTGAAAAAAAAAAAAACCCCCGACTTGTACACTACAAGTCAAAATTATTCGCACATTTTTTAGGTACTTGTTAAACATATTTGATTTTTCATCTTCTGTCCTATCTATGATAAACGACTATGGACGGACGTGACACTAGACACTAGTATCGAGCCGTCGAACTTTATACTTGTGCTAATTTTGATCATTTGAAAAAGTTTATTTCTCGAAAAATATAATCGATCGGATAGCACTGTATTATTAATTACGGGACTTAAGACGATGTAGTTTATGATGAATGTGCCGATTCAGACATTGACCACGTTCAGTAATAATGCTATATAGTAATAATATTTTTTAATAAAAACTACGGTCGTAAAATACGGTAAGTACGGTAATGTTTTTTTTTTCTTTTAAATATATTTAATTGTTTTTCTATAAATACGTGATTTGACCATTTATTCAAGTCCAACAAAGAGTTGCGTAAAGTATCGTAACTAATAAATAGATCATTTTTATTTCCGCATATATTTGAGACATATTTGCCAGTAATTTTAAATAAATTAATACATATTTATGCGGAGACTGAACTCCCGTCTCCCGTGTGATGAGTATGCGTGTGAAGTACAAATTATATGTGAAAATAAACAAATGTCTTAAGCTCGTTAAACTTCACCGAGGCTAATTATTTTGATGATCAAAAATATACATTAATGTTTTATTTTCTAACACAAAAAAAAATCTGCATTATATATTTATACGACAATTAAACACTACAGTGTTATGAAAGAATAGCAAGATGGTGCAAGCGAGCGCTCGTCTGACATGCGAAAGGAACTAGGATTGATCTTTTTGTCTTCAAAATCTTTTTTGCTGCCTGGTATCGATTCCGGTATCGGGATCTGGTAAAGGTAAAAGTTTTTTTTTTATTCGAAATTTTCTAATCCAGTTTTTTGACAAATTTTACTGGACGTACGTACCCGCTGAATTATTTTATTTTATTGGGTCGTCTAATACTTATATCTTTGCGGGGTTTTTTTTTGTGACTCTATTTTGTTTATTATGACAAAAGATGACATAGGTACTATTCGATAACATTTTTGGCTCATACTTATTTTCGCTTTTAATCATGGTTTAATGCTTCCAAAACCCACAGAGTAGCTCAACTTGTAAATTTTACCATATTCACTCTACAGCCCTGACCTTGCTCCATCAGATTATCACCTTTTTCAATTGGAAGAAGTTGAAAGATGTGAAGTCTTGAATAATCATCATTGATTGTAATATTGTATAAAATTGATTTTATAATGAATAATTTAACAAAATCGCAGATTTATTAGGCAATATATCAAAATCTATTAATGATATCTTTCTGCTGCCTACCGTTTCGATGTGAACTATTTAATTCCTATCTCCCTTACATTAGAACATTTCCGAATTGCCCAATAAAAGTGAACAATTTATTTGAAGACACTCAGCGCCCCCCGAACGCCTCCTCGGATCGTGTTGTTTCAAGTGGCAAAACCGTTTACATTCTTTATTACTGAATAAAAGAAAGATCTATGTAATATTTCATAACCTTTTTTTAGTGCATGCCACCCGAGCTCGGGACATTCCCGGAATCCAGTCAGAGCGCGCGTCAGCTCGGAAATGTGGGAAAATATTCCGAATTCTTATTGCGTTTAGACAAGTGTTTTCGAAAAGCTCAGAGAGTCGGTGCTGCTTTCTTCGGGATTGTGTCAACACGGGGCTTAAATGGAAAAGGGTTGACTCCCACGGTCGTCGGCTTGTGTCTCAAAACCATGCACGATTACTATCATGAATCCGTCATTTTATCCAGGGGATGTGAAGTTTTGGTCTGCGATATGCGGCTATACTATAGTAGTACGGGGATTGAGAGGAACCGACAGATATGTCGTATGAATACATATGTTGCCGGAGATGGTCGCGAGAACAATAAACTACTTACATAGTCAAATTTTACAAAAGCAGAAGTTGACCCACGTAATTTAGTTACTGCGCTACTTGCTGTATCCATACAAAATGAGCGTATATACGTCATTTCTAAGACATTTTCTCGTATTACGTTATTTTTGTGGCAGGTGTTCATTTTAGTGATTTTTTTAAATAGAGATGCGTACACGGAGTATACGTCACATCAAGATTCTTACTATTTTCAAACTAATTCAGGTATTCAAGAACTATATGTACAACAATATAGTTTATTACATATCACACAGGTATTAATACAATATAAGAGATCTTCTATATGCATATATATGATCGCTAGATCATGATATATTACACTTGTGATATGAAAATAGGACTACTTGTTGGTCTTCTGGGACGAGGTTCGAACCCGCGAACGAGTCTCTTACTATTACACCAACAAAAATGTATTACTTAAGTAAACTATACACGAGGAAATGTGTATTCTTCATCTTATTAGCTATATGTACAGGTAACTCCCGTTCATCGCGACCCTGGCTAGTGCGGATTCGTTATATCACGATCATTTTGAATTTTTTTTTTATCTCAGCTCTTGTCTGACTTTGACATAGGCCAGGAATCGTCATAATGAGTGGTTGCACGTGCGTGCTATATTTCTTTCTCGCTTGCTCACACCATATACATGTGCATCTACGTAAAATTACGAGCGTGAGTGAAACAAAAGAACGCCATTTGCGTCTATCATTCAGTGTAATCTTAGCTGAAGTGTCAAACGCACATTAATTAAATTGACAACTTACATAGTTTTTATCCCTTAGTAATTTTTGAAATGTGAAAAATCGGTCGGCTGCAGGAAATGAACTGCCATCCCAATAAAATGACATAATGTCAAAATCATTGATAATGCCCCTTCTCTTCACAATCAATGGCTGGAGTTATTAGAAGAAAACGACAAAGATTAAGAGCGAGTGAGTGCTGTGAAGCTTGGCTGTAACGGATTATTTGACAGTTATTGGTAAATTTTGCGTAATAAACGGAGGGAAACTAGATTCTTTTTTTGTAACGCTAAACAAAATAAATAAATTATGTTATGTGTGACATTTTTTATTATTATTAATAATGTTAATTTTAGTAATAAAGTGTTTTTTTGAAATTTAAAATGATTTTTCTTTATCCCCCGTTGATCGCGAAATTTCGCTTATCGCGACCATGTCCGAAACTAGGTTGTTTATGTTTCATTTTGGCCGTTAGTGTATAGCTTCTTCTTGTTCTCTGACGCTACAGGTCTTAGCCTATTCGTTCTTACACTTTTATTATACTCGGTCTTTTGCTACATACTTCTAATTATTCACCAACGGCAAGTTCTTAACATCCTTCTTCATATTGTCTCCGCAGCGAAGCTTCGGTTTTCTAATCAGTTTTTTCTCCCTGGCTTATATAAGCTGTAAAGTAATTAATTATACCGGATTCTCCACAAAGTACTGCACCAAAATCACGCTGAAGTTACGTCAACGTCAGGATTTTTGAAACGATCTCCAGCCTAAGATAATTAAAAAAATCATTAATTTATAAAATGCAATCGGTCAATTATTTTTAAAAAAATCATACAATGTTTTTCAAAATGAAATAGAATGAACGGCTAACCACTGTGTTCAGTTGGTAATTAGAATAATAATATTAAAGGAACCTGGCCGTGGGTCCAATTAAGGGCCTCCTCGAGGTCAGCTGGCCCCGGAGGGTCCCAAAATAACACAACAAGTTGACTTAATAACAGCCCTTAAGACCGTTTGTCAGCACTATTCCAGTAGCTTCCAAGAACATTCGAAAAATGGTAAATTTGGTGTTGCTTTGTGGTGGTATTTGTTTAGGAATTGAATGGATACCATTCATTCCTTTATTTCACAAACTAAATTCCGGCTATAAAAATGATTATCATGAGAAATAATATTCCCAATATGTTCCGTTGTATTATTTAAACGGTTTTGCCAAATTTTCATATACTGTACTTATTATATATTTTTTACGGAGAACACATTTTTGTTGTGAATTTGCATTTTCAGAATAGTTCGTGGTACTTTTAATACAAATTAAATTAATCAATCAGAAAGATTTAAAAACTAAAATATTTTACCAAAAAAATATTTAGTTACTACCGGGATTTAAACCTGGACCTCTTACGTATATTGAATAACACTTTTTGAGTATTTATATGTATAATACATATTTAAATAATATTTTATATAGCAACACTAGATGTAGTTGAAAGAAGGATCCTTAAGAGAATAACATAAATATTTCAATGCGTTTAAAAATCAACTAACCATCTTTTAAAATTATTAACATATATTAAGCGTTTTATATGATAGACTAAATCGTGCTAATAGTATTGTATGAGAGTAGCATATTTGATAACTTTGGAATATAATAATGGCTGTAAAGATTTTTTGATTTATTTTTTGTGTAATAATAGATTTACACATATTAAACAAACATTGAATTTAAACATAACCAATCTAATCAATGTATTTATACGCAACTCTGGTCGTCATGTCAAATCATCTATCTGAGTAGATAATGAATATGGCCTCCGAAGCGTGCTGGCGACGCACGATCCGGCATATGATAAAACTGTTAGAACACATATCTAGCGACGTCTATCCTCGATAGTACGGCTCCGAACATCTGACATTTTTTCCATGAAGACACCGTGGAAAATTGGTGGTTCTTGAAGGGAGGGTAAAAGGAACCCCGTGGAAGGTCGCCAACACGATGGACCACCCTGGTTAGGAATTTGATGCAGAGCTCGCTTCTGGACTGCTGAAGAAATTCCTGGAAGAAATGTCACAGAACGGAATTGACGTCATTCACAAGACCCGATCACCACTGTTCTTCATATTATTCTTCTTCTCATGCCTTATTCATTCAACGGATGTTGCCTACCTTGTTGGTTATCGTCACTTTGTTCATTACGGCCCGGAAAAGCCTTAGGTTCTTCAGCCATGATGTTCTCCTTCTTCCAGAGTCCCGACTTTCAGCAATCTTTTCCTACATTATGAAGTGCAAGATTACATACTCTTCTGGATGTCCGTTTTCGAATTTTTAATGTTTTAAATAAATATTTTTCTTTATTCATCGTAACGATAACCTCTTCATTCATAACTATATATGTTTTATATATGATTGGCACCACTGGGTTTCCTGATTTATAATAATGTACATGTGTGTGTATGTGCGAGTATTGCCGCCTTTTTTTCGGAAAGCTAAGAAGACGGTAACCGACAGGCGTCATTCAATTACATCCCGTGCTTCCACCAGTCCGGCGGTCCAAATAAACCACTAGTGCGCGCTTCGGTCGGTCGAAAGTAAAAGAAGACACCCCAAAATTACAGCAAAATTAAATGGTTAGTGCAGTTCATATCGGTATCATATAGTTTATCGGAAACCTGGGAACCAGCTATCGAAGGAATCTACATAAACAATATCTATCTAGCTTATTTTGAGCATTCTTCCGTAAATCCACGTCTCAAATGCTTCAAATCGCCTTCGGTAAGTGTCCTTTCTTCCACTCGCATTCGTAATCTTAAGTTGAGATCATGAATACGGAACATTTTTTTTATGCGAATAAAAGTTTCTCAATGCGGCATTTCATTTTATCTTTCATTTGTATTAAAACTCAGGTATACAATATTTTGTATTTTCTCCAATTTCGTTCCAGCAATATAAAGACTTTGCCTGTCAGATGTGTTCTGTTTGCTAATAAGTATAGTTTTATCTGCTCTCGCTGAGATTAAAATAATGAAGAAAAACAATATACACACTTAGGATGTAAATATCGTGCCATAATTTAAAAAATGTTATATTTCAAGAAACAAAAGCAATCATTAGAATTTTTCAACCGCTGGATTGTTTTAACTTTAACAATGGTTGAAATCCTACCTGCCCGGTCTCCCTCCATAGCTCCTCCCCCCTCCACTCCACAGGTGACAAGCTCCACCTATATAATTTGCCATCCAATTATATAATTAATCGAGTTAAGTGATCGAAGCAATTTTTATGTTTGAAAAGGCTATCAATGGTGCTCAAACGTTGAATGATTTATACATTTTATTTTGGATGACTGAATTTAGGAAAACATTTGAGCTCCATTCGTCACTCCGTGAGACACAAAAGTATTTATTTATTTAGACCCAAAAAAAAAACAATTTGTTACATATATTTTACACATATTTTAAAATGCATTGTCCAACTAAGCAAGCCTGTTTTAGGGCAAATTACATTTCACAAAACCACATAACTCATTGAAGGCAAAAACACAATCAAATAGAATACGAAACATACAAGGCAGGTAAATGTGAAAATATATAAAAAGAGAGAAAAAATTACTAATGTGCAATGTGCTTTATTAATCCACTTTTTATTATATTACAGCATCAATTTTTATCCAATTTTTATTAATAGTATATTAATTATGTTATGGTTTTTTGTCATTTTAATATTTTAAAATATGCATACAGATAAATACTATCGTTTCTCAAAAATAATAAATGTTCACGAAATTTTAGACCATATTCAATCTTACTTCTTCTTACTTTATTGTATTAATTCCTACTAAAAACACTTTTGGTCTTTGTGTTCTAACCTAACCTAATTAACCTAAATAAATGTTTACTAATGTAATCTCTAAGATATTTTGGCCAATTGCATGTGCCATTCAGCCAAACAGTCATATCCTGTAGTAATTCTACTTCCCACTCTCTAAAATGTTGTTTCTTGTACACATTAGATTCTCAGGGATTCTGTAACACCGCTTCAATTCAGTGCTATCTTTGGTGAAAATTTACTATATTTGGTATCACACAAATATTTTTGATATTCATTACCTATATTTTTTGGTTCAGAACTTAATTTGGTAAACATTTAATTTAATTCCTTAAAATATTTAGAGATTTTTAATTTTTTGACACATCAAATAAGTCCACCTAATTTACTTGCTCGACTCTTCTTCGTTTGAAGGTTGGCGACCAAGTTGCAGTATACTGATTAATCGTGTGCAAATTGTGTTAAGACCATCGGCATTTTGCACACTGAACCACTGTCTAAGATTACATTCAAGATGACTTCCATCTTCCTACACCTTTGCAGCCTTCTATCTTCCCCTGTATAATTATGTAATAGATCATATTTCTCCTTGTGGAGAATGCGTCCGCAGTATGTAGCTTTTTTTTATTTTAAATTGAAAATGTATTTTTTAAATATTTAATACCATTCTGTATATAATGACTTATTTGCTTAATAGCTGGAATCCTATGGAAATATGTCACGTGTATAATATGCATTTGAAGGCAATCATTTCACGCTTGTTGTACCTACGTCAAACGTTAAATGCTAATCCACTGATTATTGATGTTCCGTTCGTTAATTGGGCGAACTCTAATCTCCCCAGCAGCAAACAAAACAGAATAAATGTTTGTAATTTAATGCCTTCTGTTTTTCAAATATTATAGAACCAATAGTACATAGTATGTGTACGGGAGGAGTTTGGCACTCACCACAATCTAAATTCTGCTGGCACCTCCAAAATGTGGACTGTAAATTTTAATCACTATTTCTTCATAGGTTTCTTTAGACGACAAAGTGTTCCGACACTCTATTGACGCGAAGTCTCAAATGTATAATATTGTAATTCCTTTCGATTCACGTATAACCGCACTGGTTCAAGGTCGCCAATCGACTGGTCGGCGGCGTGGCCGGGGGGAAGGCACATTGCATTATTTTCGTTTAAAATAAATATCTATACAAATAAATACATGTCCCAAACAGTATGTATACGAGATATACATACCTGCATTTTTTTAAAAAACTATTGTATTTCTATTTATTACGTTTTCACGAATGAATCGCATGGTGGCGTTATCCACGTCACAGAAAACGTCTCAAGTCGAAAATTTCTCAGTGAGAATAAATAGTTCGGAGCAGTTTGAAAAGGCGCGATCGAAAGAAATACACGTGTTCTGAATTGTCTCGTTGAAAATTGACCAGTCATTAGTTTGGCTGTTTTATTGTGTTATTTGTGGCCGGGAAAGCAGCAGGCAATAATGACGGCCAAATGACTGTTATTACGAGGGAATTGAATAATTCCTCCGATAGGCCTGTCAGCTCGGACACGGTGTGCGATCAGTTTGTCCGTAATGTGGTGCTTACACTGACCATAATTATCTACGTAAACAAATAGAACATACTTTTGTACGTTCATGTAATAATATAATAATTACATAGGTTAGTTATTTTTTTAAACGTATTGCGCGATATCTAATTGGTTACTAAATAAAGCTAAATAATAGTCGGAAAAACTTATTTTATAATTAGGAGAACACATTCTTATTATATATAACAAGAATGTGTTCTCCTAATACAGTTGTATCAATGTGTCCAAAATTTATTAAAAATCAATTGTTAATTTTGGCGTCTGCTATCAGATTACTCAAAGGTATTTGAGATTACGTAAAAACAATGCAAATGGCTTTCAAATAATGGAATTTATGGGTTCGAAAATTTGTCGTCTGTCGAAAACTGTCTGTGAATTTTATATGTATATCTTTATAATTAATACATTTAATTAGATTTTATAATTTTATTAAAAGTTTGCATATATGCCAACCCAAATAAATAACTTCATACTGGTAAGATTATTCTTAATTTCTCCCTCGGCGCACAAATTACAGGGACCAACGTTTGAATCATACCCATTTTATTAGTTTTATAAATAAAATTGATAACGTAGACTTCTCGATACTATAGTGTGTGAAAATATCATACTAAATTAACACTGTTCATTGTTGAGTAGCCAACAGAGTCCAGCAGAGCATCCGGAATGATACAATGATGGTGTCGAAGCTGAAAGTAGCCATTATGAAATCCGATAGGGTGGAAATAGCAGAATAAATAGCTGACAATCGACACCGCGGCATGTGACTGGCTTCGCACGCCTTTTCCGGGAAATATTTGGTGTGTTCACAACGCAATCCCACCAATACATAACAGACACACCTACGTCCCTATTGAAAAAAAGATCGTGAACCATTTTGCTGAAAATCAAAATATTTAGATGTTCGCCTTTTGTTCTTGCGTTTTTAAAATTTATTTAGCTATTTTGATTTGAAGTTGTAATTATTCAAAACATAGGTCTGTGATGTTTTAAATACTAATTTAATGTATTAATTATAAATATATAAATATAAAATCAATTTTGTCGAAAAATATTGTTTTTGCGCTACCGAGATTCGAACCTTGATCTCTATATCTAATCCGGGGAAGTACAGTACCAATTGTGTTATAGCGCCAGTATTTTTCATGACAAATTTTCGAACCTATATATGTTACACCTTTTCAAATTAATTACTTAATACATCTGTCGTTCCATTATTTGAAAGCCATCTACATTATTAATATGGAATCACAAATACCTTTGGTAAACCGACTGCAGACGCCAGAATTATCAATATTTTTCGACAAAATTGATTTTATATGTATATATTTATAATTAATACATTAAATTAGTATCTAAAACATCGCAGACCTATGTTCTGAATAATTACAACTTCACAATAAAAATGTGTTCTCCTTAATAAATATTATTTATTGCTAGTCAAATAAAATAAAAAGAAAACATGATTTTTAATTCAACCTATACCTAAAATGTATTAATATAACATTAAAAAATGTTTTAACTTCTACAAGTAATATATAATAAATAGCACTTTTTTAATAGTAATGTTTTTATTTTGGTATTATAGTGTAAGTATATCATAAGAATAACAAATTTTAGGTAGATTGAAAATGGTGTTTGAATGAAGAAGGAAATAAGTAAATGATCTATAACTAACCTCACAGATAACAACATTTTGCTAAACATGAATCATTACAAATGTCTTTTAAATAAGTAAACTGAAAAGAGATGATTGTATTAAAAATTAGATATTTTTCAAGATAAATTATTATCACCTAGAACGGTTAGTTAGAGGTAGGTACCGATGTACATCCGGGGCGAGGCGCATCGGATGAAAGCGGTTAACGAACTAACGGATGGCGTATAACGGATAACGGATTGGAGTTGGCAGGAAATTACGTTCAACGGATAACGAGGCGGGAGAAATCCGTTATAGCCACTTTACTACGTCACCAACTCACTTCTCCGGCACCGGCTCTTCGGAACCGTCCTGGGGAGCTAACGAAGTTGCGAAAAGTTAAATTGATTCATTTTAAAGTTCTCTATTCGTATCGATAATATAAGTTACATGAGGGTTGGGGTTTTGTCGTCTCGACCGTAGATAATCGATACATTTACATAGAAATTAATCGATATATAGGTAAATATGAATTAAATATATTGATTAGAAAGATATACATATAAAATCAATTTTATCGAAAAATATTGTTGTTGTGCCACCGCAATTCGAACCTGGATCTCTTTCCAAACCATGTGCATTATCCAACTATGCTACAGCGACAATATTTTTAGCGACAAATTTTCGAACCTATATGTTACCTTTTTTAATACTAATACATTTAATCGTTCCATTATTTGAAAGAGCCATTTACCTTATTTTTACGGAATCTCAAATACCTTTGAGTAAACTGCTAGCAGACGCCAGAATTATCAATTCATACAACTTTATTATTAGGAGAACACATTCTTATTGTGAAGTTGTAATTATTCAGAACAGACGATCTGTGATATTTAATTCATATTTAAAATATCACAGACCTATGTTCTGAATAATTAGAACTTCGCAATAAGAATGTGTTCTCCTGATATATAGGTACGTATTTTGTTTTTGTAATATATATTGGTAAAAATTCCAAAATGGATACTGAGAAACTTTTTAGTAACATATAATAGGTATCCATTAACATTATTTATACATTGACACCTTAAGATTGGATCCACAGATATAAATATATAAATAAGAGTAGAAAATTTCAATCGGAATCAGGTTATTGTTTTATAAGATCAAAATCAGTAGGCATTTTCATGGTTATATGTAAACATCTCGTATATATATGTGAATAGTTCACTGTGAAGGAAATCAATTTAATTACATTTATTTTTGTCATTTTTAATTTTCATAAGTAAGTAGGTACAAGGTATGTATTATTTTTTTATTAAAATTTTTAGGTAAAGCTTATTGTGAAGATGCAATATTACAAAACATAGGTATTAGATTAGATAGAATTAGAAAGATATAAATATAAAATCAATTTATCTAAAAAATATTATTGTTGCCACCGGGATTTGAACCTGGTTCTCTTCGTATCCGGGGAAATACATTAACCGATTATGCTACACCATCACAGTAAATTGAAGACAAATTTTCTAATTTATATGTTGTACTTTCAAATTAAGTGTTCAAGATTCAGTAAAATATAAATAAGATGGCTTTTAAATAATGGAACTACAGATGTATCAATATTAAAGTACAACATACAGGTATAACATAATCGGTTAATGCATTTCCCCGGATAAGAAGAGATCCAGGTTCAAATCCCATTAGCAGCAACAATATTTTTTTGATATATTGATTTTATATCTATATCTTTATAATTAATACATTTAATTTGTATTAAATGTATTTATTAGGAGAACACATTTTTATTGAGAAGTTGTAATTATTCAGAACATAGGTCTGTGATATTTTAAATATTAATTAAATATATTAATTAGAAAGATATACATATAAAATTAATTTTATCAAAAAATATTGTTGTTGCGCCACCGGGATTCGAACCTGGATCTCTTTCCTAACCGGTGATGGTGCATTATCCAACTATGCTATATCGACATAATTTTTAGCGACAAATTTTCGAACCTTTATGTTACCTTTTTGATATTAATATATTTAATCGTTCCATTATTTGAAAGAGCCATCTACCGTATTTTTACAGAATCTCAAATAACTTTGAGTAAACTGATAGCAGACGCCAGAATTATCAATTAATTTGTATTAAATTTTGGACACATTGATACAACTTTAATATTAGGAGAACTCATTCTTTCGATATTTATATTATATTTTTTCGATATATTGATTTTATATCGATATCTTTCTAATTAATAGATTTAATTTGTATTAAATGTATTTATGCCCATGCAAAAATTTGGTTTCTCTAAATATTTACGAATAATTATGTATATTAATTGTATTTTTCCACCTGTCTTAAGCGATGCATGAGGTATAACATTGTATTGTGTATTCTCTCATATAACATCCCTTTTACTTCAGCTACATTGGCTCCGATTCCCTGAAAGAGTTGAATATAAATTGTGCTGATTGATGTACAAGGCGACGCATAACATGACACCTCTGTATCTTCAAGAACTTTGTATCCCAGACAATTTGAATGGTAGACGTCAAACTCTCAGGTCAGCCTCTACTTCAGCTGCAAGAAGGGTTGTAGAACCGACCAATCGTTGCCAGAAGTCTAAATTTAGTGAACGGGCATTTGCGGTGGCAGGCCCAAAAGCGTGGAACTCTTTACTTTTTGCCCTCCGTCATAAGAAACAGTGCATCAGAGACTTTATATTAAAAACGCACCTTTTCAAAAAATCATTTCCATAAATGAAAATAACGATTTGTAATTAAAAAAAAAAACGTTAATAATAAAACTATTATATAAACAGTGTGTGTAAAGCGCCCTTGAGGTGAAAGTTTTTATGAAAATGGCGCTATATAAATTATCCATTATTATTATTTATTTATTATTGTGCAAAATCTTTTAAAATTAATGTAACTCAATAATAATGACGTCAAATGAATTATTTCCACAAATGATAAGTTAAACCGTTATTATGACCGATTGTGTGATGACCTCATGATGAATGTTAACAAGTCGAAAGTGATGGTATTCGAGAAGAAGGAAAGCGAGACACCGCGCTAAATACTTGGAGGTGATGAATGTTTGGTACAAGTAGATGAGTTTGTATATTTGGGAAGTATTTTTGATAGAAACGGAAAGGCTGAGGATGATATCAAAAAGGAGGGTGACTGCGGGAAATAAAGTGAACGGCGCTTTGAATGGAATTATATCTAATGGAAATTTTTCAACTGAGGCAAGACTAGCGATGCACAATGGAATCCTAGTGCCGACACTGATGTATGGAAGTGAGGCCTGGAGCTGGCAGAAAAGGAACGAAAGTAGACTGAATGTAGTGGAAATGAGATCACTTAGGCGTATTCGTGGCAAATCTATTTATGACAGAGTAAATAATGAAGAAATAAAGAAAAATTGTTTAGCTGATGTTAGTATAGTGAGTAAGATTAAGAAAGGATCACATTGGTGGTATTGTCATATGGAACGGATGAATGAGGAGAGAATGGTAAGAAAGATATATGATGCAAGTTTTAATGACACCAGAGATAGAGAACGTCCGCGGAAGAGCTGGCACGACCAGGTAAACCAGATAATGGAGGATGGTTCTGTCAGAAGTCTCAACAATCGGCGAGCTTGTACGAGAAGATGTATGAATGTGGATGAAGCGAGAATTGTGTGTCAGTACAGAAGAGTGTGGCGCTCTGTCCTCTCTGCCTACCCCCGCGGGGAAACGGCGTGATGGTGAGTAAGTAAGTAAGTAAGCGTGATTGGTATCAGATTGTATCGATGATAAGTGACCGAGTTTTAACTGTTGAGCTAGGAGGGGGGCGGGAGGGGGGGGGTTTAGTTTCTAATGTAGCAGTGATTGCTTGCCGAATTGCGAACGATCAGCTATCAACCATCGTTACAACCGAACACAAAGCTCACAGTTACAATCACGATCACGGTCAAACATAATAAAAATAACATAATTTTTTTAATGTTCCATTTTTGATTTAAATTTGTAATTTGTGAAATCTTCTATTGCATTTCAAAATATAAAACATTTCTCTGAAATCATACTCTTTCCATCAAACTAAAAACCAAATAAAGCGGCATCTTTATAACATTGTTACGCTGTTAACATGTGTGGGTACGTCATATTTGTTTTTAATAAAAAAAAATATTTTTTTTGTATGGAATATGTGTTTTAGACGTGATCCAGTTTACATAGAACGAAAGAGAAATTAAATAATTTAACTTAATATTATTATTTGCAATAAATTTAAGTAAATTATCTAACCATAACGCAATTCCTTCATTTCTTGTATTTCCATCGTAAATAAGATTTATCACCCGGCAGAATAACATTTTACAGCGTCAATACTGATGACTTTACAACATCGCATCGTAGAAAACGACGTAACGCATATTTGAGGATTGATAATATCCAATCTAATTACGACAGATATTCCATCCTCATCGACTCGAAAAACAAATGCCATCAGTCACCCCGCCCCCGCCCCCGACCCGCTCCCCTCCCCCTGCCCCTACCAGGAACCACTCAGGGCGAATTATCACCAGTCACCATGAACAGATACATTTTGCAGGGGTGAAAATCTACGTCTTCTTTGACTGTATCCGTCGCTTCTTCTCCCTCCCACGCCCTCAGCCGCGGGGCGAAGACAAGGACGGGGGTGTTTAGCTTTTAAGATTTTTTCCATGCAATTAATTTTATATCTCGTTCCTTTAAGAATATAATTTGTCTACAATGGGCGCGGATCGGGGTGTGGGTGATGGTGGGAGGGCATAAAAGGAAGCGCTGGGAAACATCTAAATTTCTGATATTATCTTCCTTCAGATATTGTTGTAATATTTAATCATATCAAATATTTCGCGGTTGCTCTCAACATTTTAAATCTTCTACAATCTGAGTTACGTTCGTTTGAGTTTTTATTGTATCGTGATCTTGGAACAACAAATTATCATCTGACATTTAAATCAAACTGAGATTCAAATAATTTATTTTCTTCGGTGGTGTTTGGATGCGGTTAATTTAGAATTAGTCGAATTGGTCCTTGAGGTGAATTGGCCCATGAGGTGAATTGGCCCATGAGGTGAATTGGCTCATGGGGTGAATTAGCCCATGAGATGAATTGCTCGTCTTCAACTTTATTCGCGTAAATAACGTTATACTCGTACACCTGCCATTGTAAATCACTCCGCAATAAGCGTCAACTTTTGTAGGTTTCTGTTTTATTTTAATACCTTGCTTTAGACACAGCACAAATAATTGCACAGGCATAATGCAATATGCACCAACAGCTAGCCGGAACAGCCCTTCGGTCTCTCCACGCACAAAGCTTTCAGATACGATCACACAATATAGATCCACACGAGTCTTCTTCTTCTTTCAAACAGGCAATCCACCCTTCAAGAGTGATTTGTGCCATTAAACAAGTTTAAACATTATTTCATAGAAAGCAGTACAACAATATTATAGAATAGGGAATATTGCGTTACAAGTTAATACCATTGACATTCAAGAAATTTGCTATTATATAGCTTAAATGTGGTGAGTTAAGGGAAAGAAGATGACACAAGTTAACCGGGAGTTGAAAATTACCATTGACAAGATTATTGTAAAACAAAACTGTGACCGCAATGGACAGGCAAAAATACAAAAGGGTTTCCTCCTCGGCACCACATTCACACATTGGGAAACACACGAGTCAATAATAGTCTAAAACGACAGCCCTATTTTTTATTAGTATCAACATGTCCACCCACACTGACAACACAGCGTAATAATTTTATTTAATTCATCTTCCTTTCTATCCACCCTACAACCTTCGAGATCTTGAACAAGCGTTCTTCAAATATGTTTCATCTCTTTGCAGCATCTTCTCCCCCGCCCCTCGCCCGTATAACTTAAGTTAGCATTACTTGAGCTATTCATAAATAAGCAATTATTTTGGACGTTGACTGCTTACTTACCTGCGCCGCCGCCGCTTCCAGTGCCTCGTTTTGTCAAATTTCAGTGCTAAATATTCCGAGAAATGGTGTGTAAACATTAAATGTTGCGATTGTGTTTGAAGATACTCGTCTTTTGTTTATTTCAGACATAAACTTTGCCGTGAGGTACTTTACGGTTGCTTTATAGCGAGGTAGGTACTTATAAGAACTTTAAAAGATTACTTACAAAGATTATATTGACAAACAAGTATCTATGACGCAATATTTGATTAGTTTTTAGCATAGAATATATTTAATCGGACTACGACTAACTACGTTAAAAAAAGTACGCATTTTTTTTAGAATAATACGCAATAAATAAAATTATATATATATATATAAAAAAATTATACAGTTTTTATTTTACATAAAACAAAAGAACACCATCTGAACTTGATATAAAATTCAGATTCAGATGATGATTTGAAGATATCAAAATAAAATACAATACTATGTATAACGAGGTGGAGCGGGGCCATTCAGAAAACATATTATATGTACGGATGGTATGGTACGTATGTCTAAGACATGTAGCGCGTTTTTTAACACTACAAATTGTTTTATTTAATACTTTATATTCGTAACTGCTTACTTAATAACCAGAAAAGTGGTATGATATATGTGACTGAGACATAACGCGTTTTTATCATTTGTGTTTATTACGATTAAATTATTTTATTTGATGTTTAATATATGTAATATATAATATACCTAAGATAATTATGTATAGATAAAAATGCCTGAAAAATATATAATATAATTTAAAAAAACAAAATATATGTTTAAATATCGGTTATGTTTAATGAATATGATTTAATGAAGCAGACATTAAAAAACATGCGTGTATAATTTTAAATAAATATTTTTTTATAATCATAATCTTAATCTTTAGAAGCTGTGATTTTTCAAATTACATTAATTACTTAGAATAGAAAAAATAAATTTTCGCAATTATATTTACAATTATGATAATCAAATCATTTATAAAGCAAGGTCCTTCTGATAATTATATTTTTTCGATAGATAGATTTTTTTCTATGCAATTTATTTAATTAAAAAATTTAAACTTTCATATAAATGTGATTTCATTAAAATTGATTATATTATATCACTCGGTCTCTTCTTTCTATTTAAACTTTTTATTTTCCTAACGGCCAATAGGCGGCGAATTACATTTTCGGTTGAGTTTATTCCGAGGCGCCATTTTGTGTTCAATTTCCTATCAAATGGCGGAACGGAGAGGGAAAGAAACTCATATTTATTGAGACATTTGTTTCACGAATTAAACGTGAATAATTCATGAGGATAATGCGAAAATTATGGTAAAATACGTGCGAAATGTTTGTTTCTAGAACCATTTTGTATGGAAAATAGAGAATGGGAAGCCGAAAGCGTTGGCCAGTTAATAGCGAGCCAACATTACATTTACATAATTGCTTAATATGTATTTGAAAACTTGAAATTTTGCCAATGGATCGTTGGTCTTGTTCGCCCATTTCCTACAGCATGTTCAGAAATACTATTCTTTGAAATATTAATTAAATATATTAATTATAAAGATATACATATAAAATTAATTTTTATCGAAAAATATTGTTGTTGCGCCACCGGGATTCGAACCTGGATCTCTTTCCTAACCGGGGAAGGTGCTTTATCCAACTAAGCTACAGCGACACTATTTTTAGCGACAATTTTCGACCCTATATGTTACCTTTTTTGATATTAATACATTTAATCGTTCCATCATTTGATAGAGCCATCTACCTTATTTTTACAGAATCTCAAATACCTTTGAGTAAACTGATAGCGGAATTATGCCTAATTAACTTCGTTCATTCATTTAAGGACGCAGGTTTTTTAAATCCACATATATATTATATATTTATATATAATCTACATATATAAATATTATATAATTCTCGCTCTGTGTTCTTTTAATATCGACCTGCGAACATAACACTACGCCCATATATTTTAAGTAAAATAATTATATAATCAAATATTAATTAAATGCATTAATTCGAAATATATACATATTAAATCAATTTTATAGAAAAATATTGTTGTTGCTACCGGGATTCGAACCTGGATCTCTTTCCAATCCGGGGAAGGTGCATTAACCGAATATGCTACAGCAGACAGTACTTTTGACGACAAATTTTCGAACCTATATGTTACACTTTTATAATTAATGCTATGCTATAGCAGACAGTATCTTAATTTGAAAAATGTGACACATGGGTTCAAAAATTTGTCGACAAAGGTACTGTCTGCTGTAGCATAGTTGGATAATGCACCTTACCCAGATTGGAAAGAGATCCAGGTTCGAATTACGGCAGCAACAATAATATTTTTTTTGATAAAATTGATTACATACGTATATCTTTCTAATTAATACATTTAATTCATATTTACTCTATGTTATTTTTAAAATATGATTTTTTTTCTATGTTGACTTGTGCTAATATAACTACAATGTTTATATATATAATTGTATTTTATTGACTGCGCCTTATAATATTTATATGAATGTGTTATTGCGATTGGTGCTGCATTGTCATTGCGCACCCTTTCAGGAATAAATCATGATGTTGACATGAAAAACTACATCTATCCTCTAATATTGACATTCTCCACTACATTAGGCCGGCAGCCACCCCCGACCCCCACCCCACCCCGGCGGTGTAACCCTCAGGGGGTGATAACTGAACACTTAACTGACCGCATCGGGCCTGTGCCCGGTTCTAGGCCAGCCCCAGCGGAAAGGGTAATAAGGGTGGACTCTGATAATAAATAATTGTTATCGGTGCGCCTTTTATCAAACATCCTGATACTTTTGATTAATTATTATATGTAAATACTAATTTAATGTATTAATTATAAATATATACATATAAAATCAATTTTGTCGAAAAATATTTTTTTTGCGCTACCGGGATTCGATGCTGGATCTCTATTTCCAATCCGGGGGAGTACACTACCAATTGTGTTATAACGCCAGTACTTTTCATGACAAATTTTCGAATCTATACGTTACACGTTTTCAAATTAATACATTTGTCGTTCCATTATTAAATCATTAAATTAGTATTTAAAAATATCACAGACCGTCTGTTCTGAATAATTACAACTTCACAATAAGAATGTGTTCTCCTTAATAATTATTATATGTATTTATGAGAACAGTGAAATTAATTGGACCATGTCTCCAGCACTGCATCTCAAAGGCATCAATCTGTCTTCACTCTCTCTTTTGCCTTCAGTCTCCATGATTCCACACCATATATAAATATAGAGGCTTGATTTTCGTTGTTTTCTAAACACCGCGGTCCATCCATGTTTTGACAAGTCTGGACACAGAACTTTTCGCCGTACCCAGCATCGTTTAATTTCAGACTTGTCGTCAGTAATCATGGATTCGAAATAATTGAAATTCTCGACAATTTCAAGGTCTGCAGGACATGCGCATCTGTTCGTGAAAGCCTATTATGTCGATCGATGTTAACGTTAACATTATAGTACGGTTATAAGTGAAATCACGCTTCTAACGAGGAAATACTTATTATTATTCTGATTCAGGCCTATTTTCATACACTCTTCACTGGCATAGTGAGCTCGCTTCACTGATATAACGTACAAAAATATTGTTAAGAAGTGATCAAAATACACTACACGGTCTGAAACCCCTAATTCTTGAGAAGTCATAAAATCGTGGTTCCTCAGTGTTTACGATTCCTTTCAGGTTTGAGAATTCTTAGAAAAAAAACAATGGGTGTAAGCAGCAAACAAGTAGTAGTAAGTTTTAAACCTTAAAACAGAGCAGTACTTTTAATTTTTTTCAGGAATAATGTTATTGAATGTAGTAATTTAATATTAAATGTTTATGTTCATACAATTATAGATTTTTGATTTTTCATATGTATTTTATTGGATATTAAATATTTTTTATAATAAAGAGTAACAGTTATAATGAGCAAATTTAGTCGGTCCCTTCGTACTCGCTATAATCGAGTTCAACTCTATACGAATTATATAAAAGTTTCTCGCCAAGGGACAGTGAGGGGTGTACTTTGTCTGTATTACCACCCTGTTACCTGTGTAATATGGCGGCGGGGCACGTTTGCCGTGTAGTATTAACCTTTCCTGTCCGATGATGTAAACTAAGTTGACATTATCTCTAATTAAGTGAATATCTCTGTAAATATGTAAAAAAAAATCTACTGTCTGCCCAAATATGTTCTGCGATGTACTGCTCTTGTAGGTTAAATCTGCCGGCAGTGGTGCGTGGAGGGTGAGTCTCTTATATGTTTTTCTTTTGTGCCGTCTCGTTTCGCGGAATGAAGTGCCTCTTCATTTTTCCTCTGCTCCCCGGCCTTGTTTATTGTATTATTTTATATTATCTTTATGTTATGTATTGTAAATATTATTTATTTATTTACTAATAAAGCGAATCAACCGGGGACAATGAAGGCAAATTTTGTTTTGGCAGCTATGCAGTGTCGCTACCGAACAGCTGCTTAGTAGCATTAAAAAATGCTAACCAGGCGACGAATTAGTTGGACCGAGATAGGAGCCTTGAGCTTATTACATCGGTTCTGGGTAAGCGATGGGTCCACCCTCATTGTTGTTGTAAACATACTAAATACATAGTTCATATTTTAGGTATTTCGCCGCAATATATTTATGTATTGGATAAAATAATTACAATATATAAGTATTTACCATACGCAACAATAAAAAATGTTTTCTCGAAGAATCTAACGTGAATTTGTCACATTTGTGTATATGTGTACGTGTGAAGTGGTGCGGAAGGCGCAGTGTGCGGGGCGCGGGGTGCAGGATTCCGATCGTCACTTTAGTGGTAAAGCGTGCCCTGGCCGAGTTAGACGTATCTTTATGCTGTCGTTCGTGATGACTTATCCTACTTAAAAATCTACATGTACACTGAGTTTACAGCACCGGAACGCGCGTTTTAAAATGCCAACCTGGCTGCAAATATTTTATTCACGTGCCGCCTTTTATAGAAGATTCGCTACAATATTGCAGTGCGTTGATTTGTCCTGTACAAGATCACCAACATTGAACCACTTTCTGAGGTTACGCAGCTAAGATAATCTCTTTCTATCTACACCTCTGCTGTTTTCTATATTCTATCCGCCACTGTGACATTTCTATCCCACGCGCTTTTAGGCGCCACGACTCCTTTAAGTTACTGACACGTGTCTTGTCATATCAATTAATTGGCGCCTCCTCGGCGAGTAATTCTGTGCGACACAGAAGTACACCCCCTAATAAGAAAGATCTTTAATTATGGGGGTGGCTATCGACGTTTATATAAAACAAGATCATGAAATAATGATGTTGGAATACATAATTATTTAATTATTTTAAATACCTTTTAGTCATTTTAGAACCGCTTTTTAGTACATATTTATATTTGCTACTAATTTAATTGGTTTTTGCTGATGGTTATACGGTCTACGAGCAATGCATGTCTCTGTTCTATTCCTAAATTGTACATTTTTAAACTAACATGTACATTTGTTTGTTTTACTCCGAGTCTGATAATTAGGATGGATTTTTATTTAACAGTTTTATTTTAGTATTGTTCAAATGTTTATTTAAAAAATTCCTCGCTGACTGCCCTCTGTTGGCCAGTCAGTGAATTGATCGCAGTTCATGTGTGCCTCCGGAACTAATGTGGGATTTGTATATTAACCCTTTCAGAGTCGCGCGGGTGGGGGGTGGGGATCGGTTCTCCGTGTAGAAACGAATTGATCGTCAGGGAATTAAACTTCTGATACTGAAATGTAATTCTTCACTGTACAAAGGAAAGGAAAAAGAGGTGCTGTTAAATTGGATGCTTTTTATACGCTCAACGCTTTCTCTGTTCGCTCCGTTGGTACTTCCGAATGACAAATGGTTTAACCTCTAAACGTGGATTAGTCGGACTGTGTAAGTGAGGTCGTAACCACAAAACGAAACTCTCAAAATTCATACATCAATAAGCAGGTTCATTCTTCTATCCTCTTTGTTTCCAGTGTAATGTTTTCCAATTTTATTTCCATCTTCTTTTTGGCGTTATGCCGGTTCAATGGACGGAATAATGACAAGAAATAAATATATTTACATATAATAGTTATAGTTTTGTACTAAGTAATAGAGAGATTTCTTGCCGGGAGACAGTAGGGTTGTTATTTTGATGTAACACGGAGGCGAGGCATAGTTGCCTGGCGGTAAAGTAGAAGGACCGATATGAGAGCATTAGTTCGCAGAACGGTCATGTGTAAGTGATAGGTCACCTCTCAGTATATGTAACAGTCGGTATGTACCTACCTTCTGGGGAATCAAAATCTGTCTTGTTATATCTCTGATATTCTTGGAATGGATGGACAGGACCAGATCGCCGGTCGCCGTGAGCGTGTGTTGATGCTTCTTTAGGTTTACTCGTCACACTGACTCGCGGTGCGTGCCGAAGATTTACAATCACTATTGGGTGATACACAGTGCTCCGTGCTAATCATCGAAGATGTTTCCTTAAGTTTAGGAGGGCAGCAAGAAAATTCAGGTAAGTCGTGCTTCATGGCTAGACCTTCAGCCTTTATTGTTCTGTCTCTATACAAAATTTCTATCACCGTTCTTACAAATTTCGATGAATGAAACAACATAATATTCACCGTGTATTTAATGGATAAGTCACGCAGTACTAAAATTCGTATTTATAATATATACAATACTTTTTTGGTATTCTGCATTGGGGCCAAATTTTTGTAATTACGTCACTGTTTAAACCATCGTCTTTAATTTTTTCTTAATTTTTTTCTTGATTTAACGCAAAGTTTATTGATATGCTCAGATCAGTTTAAGAGTTGGTTAATCCAAATTCCAAGGTATTCAATTCTTTTTACTCTCTCTAGCTCCTTACGCTCTTTACTCTCTCTAGCATGCTATGTATGATGAGTGTGATAAAGGTAGAGTAGTGAGTAGTGTTACAATCGGCAGTGTAAAATTAAAAATTAACGTATATTAACAATAAAGGCTGTTTCAAGTTTTTAATGGTTTGAAACATCACGGATATGAGTATGCGACGCCACTCGGACCGATGACAGCGCACACGGAGAACGGCTTCCGCTGCATCTTTCACACCCAACTCCGTTCCTGGATGTCCTACCCCCATCGAAAATTTAGCTACAGTGTGTTCTCGCGCGGGGAGCGTCGCAAACAAATTACGTCGGTCAATAAAACAGGGTGGGCACTCGACGGCGGCAAACACTACACGTGTAATTGAATAATTTGCAAACTATCACGTGTCACGTGCGCAACTCGTTTCGCGGACGGCGGGGGGAGGGGGGAGGGAGGAGACTGTTCGCGCGAGATTTTTGACAGATGACGCTGCGCATCTGAGCTGACGTCTGTGTAAGAACGGGGGTATTTTTGACAGATCGCAGTGCATTGTGAGAGAAATATCAGACACTGTAATAATTAATAACAATGTTTTAACTGTGTTTATGGCCCGTGTTAACGGATGAAAATTAAATGATGTGATTAGTACACACGTGCCTTTAGCGACTCTCAGATATCAATGATAGATCATCGTGGACAGAGGCTATTAGAGATTCATCTGACAATAATACATTCCCTCTACATTTTTAACCGTTTTTTCTTCGCGCTTTTGGGGGTGATTTTCAGATTGCCTATAATAAAATAAGCAGTAGATTTTGTTTGGTATTTATGACAGGACCAGATCGCCGGTCACCGTGAGCATGTGTGGATGCTCCTTTAAGTTTACTATACCTATCTGTCCCCCCTTTCTCCCTTTACCCTATGCTCTCTGAGCACGACTTTTAACTTTTGAATTGTCAAAAATTTGAATGTCATACTACGAGCTCGTCACACTGTCTTGAATTATTATTGTATACTCGGTTTTTCGCTGTGCGTGCTGAAGATTTAGAATACTATTGGGTGATACATAATGCTTCGTGCGACTCAGCGAAGAAGTTTCCTGAAATTCAGGAGAGCTGTGTGATTACAGCAAGAAAATCCAGGTAAGTCGTGCTTCTTGGTTGGTCATTGAGCCCTACCATTCTGTCCCTGTATTAAATTGCTATCATCATTCTTACATCTCGTTTCAGCAACCCCTTGTGTAAACATATTTTAATAGGTACCGCATTCTCAATATTTTTGTCGATGTCCCAAACGCCAATAATTATCGCGGTCTACTTACAATTCTTGGAAATACGTAAATAGAACATCGCGCTTCTTTACTCTACTAATGCGCGTGTTTCAATGGCTCGTTTCTATAAATGAGATTTTCGAGATAATCTGTGACATATGAATTTTACTCCCATTGACAACTCACAGATTTCGTAGTTCCCTTAAACACACCATGTTTCAGAGACGTCAAATGTCATTCTCGTTTGTCAGTTGGGTGATTTTTAATCTGTCCAGTTGCAATCTGAATAATATTTGTAATTTAACACATTTGCATTAATGTTTTACGGCTTATGTCTTACTTTTTCAGAATAGATTTATTAAAAATTACATATAAGTTGGAATGGGATCGGAGGGGGCTCGCAGGGACTCTCGCGAGCCCCTTGTTGATTTTTTTTTGATAGTTTAAATGTACTTATTATTATGAAACATAAGCCTTTTGAAATGTCTCGTAAAATACATTTATTTAGGGTGCATAATAAAAGAGACAGTCCTTTTTTGTCTATAGTCTAACAATGTTTAATATACATTACTTCCACATGTTCTTAGATGTTCAACGTAAAATTTTTGTGAACTATGCTTTGAACGATTATCTTTCATACTTCACACGTGCAGATTATTTTCCCTTTACCGTAATTGTGGACAGTTCCTAAGATTTATTACTTTGTATCATCATTTACTAAGAACTTCAATTTCAATCCAGTGTTCTGTTTGAAAACATGGAATTAGAGCGAAAAAAATAGTATCTTGGATCTATTCACTCAGATAGATAGATAGATAAGTACATTTTTCAACTATTGAGATTAATTATTTTACGGTATATTGTGAAATAATATAAGTACATTATTTAATAATTAATAATTATTACGTATAACTGTATAATAGTGATTAAAAATGCGACCCTTTGGCGGAACACCGCGAATGTGGAGATTGAGCGCTACGTATAAGTGTGACTCAATAATGTCAAATCAAATAATTTTAAAAATTACAAAAAAAAATGTATCGTATCTAGCTTTGTTTGTCTAACTTGGAAGATACTTTAAATCGCGCAGAAAATGTAATTAACTTAGCTGATAAACCCGGCGTTACACGGGTAGAAATTTTTTACTTTAAGAACCCTTGCCACCATCTTCAATTTTCACCAAGTTTATAGAAACATCTTTATTAGAATCATTTATTTTTAATCGTATATTCACCACACTCTTCTGTGCTGTCACACCACTTTTGACTAGTTCACTTTTTTCTTATCTGATTCTTGTTCCTTCTTTCTTCTTTCGCGGATGCCCCCTGTTTCTGTTGCCTTCAACACAAGTCTCACATATTTTCTTCACCATTCCACAACCAATGACCAAACAATCTCAGCGATACTTTCTTAATTACATCAACAACGTTAAAATTACACTTAAAGAAATAATTATAGAATACGTATAGGCTTAAAAAAAAATTAAAAACTTACACACAATTTTTGCGTATATTTTTTTGTACCCAGTTTTATGATTGTCAACCCGAAAAGTGAGTGCCCTTTTATAGATTTAGACCACAGCCTCGTGTGGGCAGCCCGGGTCGCGCAGGTGCTAGAGTTTTACAGTGCGGAATACTTAAATAAATAAGCGATCCCACCCCCTTGTTAGGGTCGTGAGTTAGGGTCAATTCACCACCGGGTCCGAGATATTTGGCGCGTATTTTCCACTTACAGCCTTCGACGACACCCAGCGGAGAAGGGCGTAAACAGCGAATGATTGAGCCTTGGGCTGTTGGTCCTTAAAGAGAGAAACATTTATTTTATTTTATTTACCTTTTTTGTGTGTCACCAGTGCTGGTAGAATATCAAATAGTTAATTTTAAAGAAGTATAAATCGTGTAATATATGGGTCGTTTTTTATCTTGTGTATGGTATATACCACCGATGCAATATTTTTTTTTTTTGATTCGAAAAAAATATTCATTAACTCAGTTAAATATAAATGATCCCAGTATCTTACGTGACATGAGAAGATACAACCATCTTAAGTTCTTTATAAACTTATATTTTTTTTTACATTTTATAATTTATAGAGCATTAACAGTTCAATGATATAACAACATATAAAAATATCAGTAAAGTTCTTTATTACTTAGTAATGAATTGGAGAATATATCCAAATCATTAACTAGTTAAGTCTACCGGGTGTAACTATTTTAAAAATAAAATTCAATATTCGATATAATGTAAAAGTATTAAAGTATATCAAAATATAAATCAATGTTTTAAATTCTAACATAAAAAAATCAGCATTATATTCTTATACGATATTTCGACACCACAGTCTAATGAGGCAATAGCAAGATAAGTAATAAGAATGAAAATTAAACACAAGGAAAGAGTGAGAGTATATAAAAATATTACGCAATTTTCTAACGCAGTGTTTGTGACAATTTTTTCTGGGTAGGTAATGAATAAATATATTCCATAGTATAATAAAATTTTTGACAATATATTAATCACATGTCGTCACTGAAAATGACGCGAAAAATCTATGGATTGGTTACACCAAACACTGCAACGGAACTATTGCGCAAAGTACCATCTCTTCGCTCTTCAAGCACGCGGCCTCCGCATGGCGTCATCCCTCTCTCAGGGGTGGTTTTATTCTGCTTCGGACATTCCGCAGTGGCGGGAGATGAGGGTGTTGTGTATTCCCTCGCGATCTCCGGCAATTCATTACATTCGGGGTGAGTTCGGCTCGAGGTAATGTGTGATAAAAATTGTTTAGGAACCTACCCCAAGGGACGGTTTTTGATTAAGTATGACTGGGCACCGGGTGGGTGGATGGTAACTTCATCAGTTTCGTTGGACGATAAGTCTAAGCAAGCAAGCAAATCGGTAACATTAAAAAAAATTAACGTAAAATCTATCGTAAATGTGTTATGATTTTGTAATTAATAAATTAACGCCTTAAATGTCCATGTTCACAGAAGAAGACACGATGAAATTTAGTTGTGATACATCTCAACTCAATACCATGTACCTAAACATGATGAGATTTTGTTCTAAAGATAAACTAAGAAATCAGTTGAGATGATCTGAGATTGATAGGAAGAGACAAAAACTATGTACATGACGCTTGATTTAACAGAGAGATTCGACACGTGCGCACAAACATCATCTAGAACCATAGACACCTACAACAGACAAATATAAAGCATTCAATTAGAAACATTTATTCCATTTTAACTATTGCTGGGAGATTTAAATAATCCATCAGTGGCCAATGGACTGACATTTGACGTACAACAAGCATGAAGTAAGGCGTGAGACAGCGAATCTCTGAAACTTGGGCTACTACGCCGCGAGTTGTCTCCAAAGAATCTCATGGAAGCATAATCGCTGTCTCAGAGGTTATCTCGAGACGAAAATCTCATTCGTGAACACAGGCCATAAAGTCATCAAAAGTGTTGCAGGAATCAGTTTTATTTATTCAGCCTTTCTGATACAATAATATATATAATAATGTATAAGTACATAATGTTAGAGATGTTTACTGTCTCTTTAACTAGACCGAAGTCTATGCTAAAGGATTTCGATCCCAAAATTTTAATAAACAACTAGAATTACTTTTAAACAATAGCCCACGTTGACACATTATCCTAGTGAGGGGGCACTATTTTTAATAAATAAAAAATAAGAATAATAAAAATTAGTAATATCTAACAATGAAACCTAAACTATCAATATTCAATTGAATTGAATAACCCGAAATATTAAATGATTTAATTGAATAATCAAAACTTTTAAATAATCTCAATAACAAATATATTCTTGTTTCCCTGTGTTTGAAACACAATACAAATAAAGCAGTAG
Source organism: Eubasilissa splendida (assembly GCA_031772225.1). NCBI lineage: Eukaryota > Metazoa > Arthropoda > Insecta > Trichoptera > Phryganeidae > Eubasilissa > Eubasilissa splendida. The sequence goes on from CM062859.1 coordinate 7,078,415, forward strand.
AAAATAAAATATATAAAATTATAAGATAGTAGAGTGGTGCGCATTAGGAGAGGCCCTGTCTTAAAGTGGATGAAGATGATGATGACAATAAATATCAGGACACAACCTGTCTTACTCCAAGGGGTTGAGGTCTGACACAATATAACATTATCAATAATTACATTTATTCTAAATGACCGCAACATTAGATGACCCTTCGGGCCTCGACGCCGGGAGGCGGCGGTAGGGGGTGTAGGCTGCGGGGGTAGTTTTTGCAGAAGAACATGTGTTAAGTGATTTGAATCGGCTTCCTCGCTCCGGCGCTCATCCACTCGAAATTATTACGCTGGGGATTATCTACAGGGAAAGTAAACCAGTCGGACCCACCCCCACCCTCGACCCACCCCGGGACCAGGCCGCTCGGGAATACAAAAAAATGTTCGATTTAACGCCAACTAGGGGTTGTAACACAATGAATAACATTATAATGAAATTGATAAAGTAGCTCTACTATTCAGTGTTTGGAGGATCTAGTTTATATGTTTCTAAGAGGCTTGGTGCCGGAGTTATAATGGCCAGTGGCCAGTGACGCCCTCCAATAAAATTACCAACCGGTTCGCTAATTTTGTAAATGAAATATACACGAAATATATACGTCTTAAAGTTGTACAAGCTACCTGTTATAATAAAAATACTATAATATATATAATAACATAAAATACCGAAATTTTGATTTAATCATGTAGTAGACATGTGGGAATTATGTTTTTTTATTTGTAACTATATAACACAATGTAAAAATATGTTTGGACTGTGCCCGTTTCACTAGAGAAATTCTGTGTCGACACGGGCATAACACATCTGATAAATGGCCTCCTCGGCTTTGCTGGCACACTTGCGTTTCTTTGTCTAAATTTTCAATCACGGTTTGGCATACCTATGGCTGGATTTCAGCGATACGGTGTCTAATCTCCTCCTTCGCTCGGGCAGTCGTGGGCTTATTAACCTTTACCATACCATGATATAAAATATCCGAACGCAGCCATGCTGTCAACTCGTGTTACCGAAAATAACGGTTAGAAAAAATGTTTTTATTAGCTTAAATGGCACGAATTTACTCTAAATACTGAGCATTCAATTTTGAAAAAAATGATTAATAACATAATTTAAAGCATTCATTAAGTCCTACACAATGTGTCTTTCCTTCGTATCTCTCTTCATTTAATTAGTAAGAAAGATACAATTATATTTGTATGTTCGTTGTTCTTTTCACTGTCAAAATAATATGTGATCTCTGTCTTTCATATCACAAATTGTATTTTTACAACGTATTAATTTTATAACGAATTTAATGGAAAAGTTAATTGTTTTTGTATGACTCCCTTTTTATAATTAGTTATTCCTAAACGCAAATATTTTCTTTCGGATTATCTAAAATATGAATTTTATGTTGCAAGTATTTACCGAAATATTACAGGTTTATTTACTGCATGGTTTGGGAAGAGTTAACATAAACTTTTGACTTCAAAAAACTCCAGAGAAAGAAGTCCAAAGGCGTTAAAATCGCACGATCTAAGGCGGCCAATTCTTGTCGCCTAAACGGGAGATTACAATACCAGGGAATGTCTCGTGCAATAATGCCACTGTTTCAAGTGGCGCCGTCCTGTTGGAACCACATGTCTTCGAGATCCATGCCATCCGTGAAATGTTCAATTCTTGAGCACGACGCCGAATGGATGTTCTCGCACTATCGGCCACATTCTGGTGGACAGCCGTGACGTTTTTGCTGAACGCCTGGACGAGCACGTGTCGATGGTGTGACATCAGTAATCGACCCTGGCTTCTCGAATTTTTCAATTGTTCTCTTCACGGTTGATGCACTTGGAACATTACCAAAAATTGGACGCAATTTGCGAATCGTGACAGGCAAACTTTCACCATTTAAAAAAAAAAGTTTAACAATAACGATGTGTTATTGTGTCGAATAGCCATCCATTTTTAACAATGGCGGACTGTCTACCATCGAACTGTCATAATAGTTGTGTCAAAGCACAACAGCAAAAATGGCAACGAATTTCAATTTTCTACTCTTGTCGGGACACCTTTGCAGTAAAATACTAGTGCAGTAGACATTTTACTTTACTGCAATAATGCTACTGAATGAACAAATGCCCTTAGCAATAATGCTACTGAATTTCAGCAACTAAAAATATTCTGGAAATAAATAAATAAACTATTCTAATTAATATTATTATTAGTAAAAATGATCTAATTGACCTTATTTAAAATGAATGTGCTGATAAACTGGCCAAGGAGGCCACTCTTTCCGGAGTTTTCCCTCATCAGTTTCATATCCCGATGTATGACAGACTTAATATGTTAAAAAAACATATGAATTATATTTGGACTGCACAATGAATGGATCTAAATAATCATAATGGTAATCGGCTAAAAATAATTCAAAGATCTATTAAATATGAATTAAATATATTAATTAGAAAGATATACATATAAAATCAATTTTATCGAAAAATATTGTTGTTGCGCCACCGGGATTCGAACCTGGATCTTTTTCCTAACCGGGGAAGGTGCATTATCCAACTATGCTACAGCGACAATATTTTTAGCGGCAATTTTCGAACCTATATGTTACCTTTTTGATATTAATACATTTTAATTGTTCCATTATTTGAAAGAGCCATCTACCTTATTTTTACAGAATCTCAAATACAATTAAAGTTTTGTTTAAAAAAAATTTTTTTTGTCCCCCTTGCCTTGTGCACTATTAAGCTTTTTAGCGCCAGCCGACCCTGACGTTGTTTTTCATCCCTTCATTCAGGGCGCCGAAGGATGTGGATAATATTTACTTATCAAGTTTGCCGGTTATGTGCAACAAAGTAATATTCAGGCACACGTTTTCCTCAGTTTCCAAGTAAACTTCACGAGCTGCGCCAGACAATGGGGCGGTGTTGGCGAAAGGGTGATTTTTGGGGGGAGGGGTGGTACCTCCCCGGCGGCGCAACGTGCCCCGACTCTCCCCACCTTCAGATTGCTCCAGTGTTCCATTCAAACAGTTAATTTCTAATTTAATTTGTTAATTAAATTGCATACCCCGCGTCCCGCTGCACCCCTCGCCACTGCTTCGCCTACCGTTCTTGGGTGGTTCAGATAATAAATAAATCAAATACTATAAATTCACCATTATAATTCAATATAAAGCCTCATAATGCAGGGAAATATTGCTGGAAGTCGGAGAATATCGTGGCTGAAAAACATAAGGAAATGGTTTGGTCAGTCTACTGAAGAGTTATTCCGGGCCGCAGTTTCGGTTAGAAGAGTGCATTTCAAAAGGTCGACGTCACTTAGACGACATAATCTTTAAAAATTAAAATCCGCAGATCACTATTAGGTACCAGTTAAAACAAAAATAAATATAATAAATTTATTTGTTTGTATTTTATTCAATTTCAAAATAGAAAAATTTCCACTATGATGTTATGTCTTATGTAGAAAAGTTAATTAATTATTGTGATTATGATTATGTTCGATTATAACGACTCTAAGTAACAGTTTTAGTTTCTAGTGATTGCTCGAAGAATTACGAACAACAGTTACCGTCATAGTGGAAGACAATCAAAGTCACATCAACGGTTTAAATAACAGGTTAAATAACTGTTTAAATAATCATTTAAATAACTGTTTAAATAACAGTTTAAATAACAATTTAAAAAACTGTTTAAATAACTGTTAAATAACTGTTTAACCATCACATTACAATACATAAATTAGAAAAATCAAAAATTTTAAGAACATGAATTTATTTTCTTATTATTAAGGAGAACACATTCTTATTGTGAAGTTGTAATTATTCAGAACAGACGGTCTGTAATATTTCAAATACTGAATGGATAATTCTGGCGTCTGCAGTTGGTTTACTCAAAGGTATTTGAGATTCCGTAAAAATAATGTAGATGGCTTTCAAATAATGGAACGACAGATGCATTAATTTGAAAAAGTGTAACATATAGGTTCGGAAATTTGTCATGAAAAATACTGGCGCTATAACACAATTGGTAGTGTACTTCCCCGGAATGGAAATAGAGATCCAAGTTCGAATCCCGGTAGCGCAAAAACAATATTTTTCTACAAAATTTATTTTATAAGTATATATTTATAATTAATACATTGAATTAGTATTTATTTTCTTATTCACTATAAACAGACTTTTGTTAAAATTATAAAATTATAAGAATATATAATATAGAGGATTATCAAAAATTGCCATAGAAAATAAATGTTGTCGACTGCTGGAATTGGTTCGCCAATTCATACATTTGTCGCCATTATTCGGAGATTCATAAAAAATAATCTAATAACATATAGGGCGTCAATTGATAATAACAGCAGAGATTATAAATAATTATTGATGACCTTTAATTAATTATAGCATTACTCATAATAATTCAATTTTATTTTGATCTTCTTCTTTTTTTTTGGAGTAAATTCTATGAAATTTAATTCCAATTCTCAGCTATAAATAAAATGCTTCATGAACACAAAGAAAATTAAAATATAATGGTAGACTGTATACGGCGTTTGGGGTGTACAATGCATAGTAATAAATTCCGATTTATTTTTCATAATATTATTGTTAAATTTTTCAGTAAATTGGTTATTCTTACGTCTCTATCTATATAGACATCAGAACCTGGTGTACCAAATTTTCTAGATGACTATTTAAACACTTCATAGCCTGACTCTAGTACCAGTGTTTTGGAGATATATCTGATGAAACCTAGTTTTATTACAAAATTATGCCCATTGTTTAGAAATTCAAAATTATTTCGCGCCATAAATTGCAACATTTATGAAATAGTGTATTGGTACGCTATTGTTTATTTTAATAATAGATTAAATCATTTTAACCGTATTTTTTTTATTTCGTTAATCTACATGCACAATTTATATGTAGAAATAAATTATGAATCTAGTTGACTAAGTAAATTTTGAAACATTGTGTTGTGAGATATAAAAATATTTTTTAATCAATTCAAACGCAAACCTTTAAATATCTCGAAACGAAAGAAACATGACTTGGACCACTTTTATTACAATGGGCACGGTTATCTATTTGTATAATGTTAGAGTTAGGTTGGATTGCTCGCTAACAAGCCTCCAGGCCTCGTCCACTTCTTGAAGACGTTGCATGTGTTTTATATCCAGCATCTTCCGCTCCATTGTCCCATCAATTAATTGCTAAAATCCAACGTTATATTATGGGTAATTACTTTTAACCAATACAGTTTTTCGTGAGTTTGAAAGTGCGGGACTTTATATAGATATAATAATATTAGGTTTCCCTGTCCATTTCTATGACTTTTTGGACGTCTTGTACGTAGTGTCATTATGGCTGTATAGTGCTTGATTAAACGGTCAGATCTATGAGTAGGTTAAAAACGAACGTGTTTTTAATATATCTAAGATAAGATTACTTCAATATTTTCCGTTTTATTAATTCATTTATAGTACGTGTATATAAGTATATATTCAATTTGAAGTGTGCACTGTCCGCGCAGCGGTCACCAAAGGCCGCGTAGCGGTCACTATTGGCTGCGAAGTGGAGATAATAGCCGCCCGCAGGGCCTAGTTATACAGTAATATACTAGACCGTATGTCCTTTCAGATAGGTTTCAATAGAATTGTCACGTATTGTAGATGATCTCATGACGCAACATCCGGAAAATTTTAATGCGTTATGCGTTATAATACGCACAAATCACCCTCCGTTAAAAGGTATATCTATTTATTAGTTCTTATCAGATATCACTCAAACTTTCCTAAACAAAATATCTATATATATGTAAATATCTAAACTTGCTTCGTTACTCAGACCAATCCACCATCTAGATTCAAAATGGTGGCTGTACAATTTTTTTTTTTAAATTCGTAAATCTGTTTAAATGATTTTTTTCCTTTGCATAAACAAAATCTACCTGATTCTTGAGGCCAGTGCTTTAAGAGATTTTTTGATTACATTAAATAGTAATAGAAAACAATCGGCGATAGCCGAATAGCTCGTTTCTATGCCCTGCGGTTTATATGCAATGTTAAATACATTATGAACTTCTCATCAATATTATAATATCCCTAAACATCTTTAGAAAGTTGCTGATTTTTCTTTACAAATAACATTGTAACCTGACTGAGAATGAGAGAGAGAGAGAGAGAGAGAGAGAGGATGCAAGAATTTAAATTATGGGAATATGCATTCATAGCAGCATAATCGGCATCATACCTGAATAGGTATTGTGTTATTATGGAATTTAAATAACCAAATAAAATATATCAAATAAAATTAAATAATCAAATATTCAATTGAGAAATAGAAATATCAAATTGTAATGCTTTAATTGAAAAATCAATTAATTAATAAAACTGATCAAATTACAATTATATCTAATAACCTACCCAATAAATAATCATAATACATGATGAACCAATCATTAAAAATACTATTTACCTTACATAGATGTGTACAGTATGTATTTATTAAATATTTGAATCTATACTCGAAACTGACGAGCTCGTTTGAGCTAGCGGTAAGACACTCGCCTAGTGATCTAGCGATCGGGGGTTCAAATCAGAAGAAAATCAAGTTAGATTCATTTTTATAGCACTAGCTCATAGCTCAGTTTGCATATAGCATTTTTTTTTACAAAAATATGTCTTTCGTTGCTTCAACATCCATGCATCTTTCACGCACTCATTGATTCTTCAGGCTATTTATATTACCAAAATTTATTATATTATAAATACTAATTAAATGTATTCATTAGAAATATATACATATAAAATCAATTTTATCGAAAAATATTGTTTTTGCGCCACCGGGATTCGGATCTGGATGTCTTTCCAAAACGGGTAAGGTGCATTATCCAACTATTTGACGTCAAAAATAATGTCGCTGTAGCACAGTTGGATAATGCACCTTCCCCGGTTTGGAAAGAGATCCAGGTTCGAATCCCGGAGCGCTACAACAATATTTTTCGGTAAAATTGATTTTACATATATATCTTTCTAATTAATACATTTAATTAGTATTTAAAATATCACAGATCTATGTTCTGAATAATTACAACTTCACAATAAGAATGTGTTCCTCGTATCATGTTTTTCGTGTTTGGACATTTTTTTTTTGTAAATTACAGCACCCCTTCGTATATCCGACCCATTCATGTAAATGTTTCTTCACTCTAAATTTACGCTCACATCAGCATTAATACAGAGTGGGCCTAAAGTTACTTTACCATTTAAAAAACTATTTGTATTTTTTAAATTTATCTTTTTCTGATTTTATTTATTCATGATGGTGAATATTACATAAAATATTTACAAGATATAATTTTTTGTATACATATATATTAAAGATAAATAAAGAAACGAAAATATTTTTTTTGCTTTGTTATTCCATCGTTCACAATTCTTCAACAAATTATAATTTTCCTTTACACCCATTTAATACACTCCGTTCTGCGAAAGTTGAGGATATCACAGATCGATATTGCTTTCATTCCACAGAGACTGGCGTACAATAGGCATAGACTTAGGTTATGCTGTTACCATGATATTATATATTACTATATAATATATTATATTCTACATTGTACATAGGTTTATGAACTTTGGCAAAATGAATCCACCATAATAAAAATGCATTATCCTCGAACGCAAGGAACAATTACGAAAACAACACGTTTAGTGAGGTAGTCTAAATTTACGTAGGAATCTAGAAATGAGGCTCTAAGCCAAGTTCAAAACCTTTCAAATGGAGTACATAGTAAGCACTCCGTATTGATCCATGTTTAACTCTGCCGAGTGGAATTTTCAATTCGGTAGGTAGCAATTGTATGGCTTGAATAGAAAGATAGATTAAAACAATGGCTAGGAATTGTAGTGGCTAAAATGAATAATAACTCAGTAGATGACTACTGCGCTCCGGTGGCGGTAGCATTAAAAACTACGTAATTAAAAATGCTACTAATACACAGTGGGCGCTAGCGTAATTATAACATATGCAGGCCTATTCTCAAAATTGCAATATTGAAATGAAGGTGATTGTTACACCAACCCTCAAAAATAGACAGTATGTAAATTAACGTCCGTGTTATATTTGAATGAGAGAGAGGGAGAGAGAGTGAGGGAGTGAGGGAGATAAACGTACTATAATCTGTCAAAACATAAAAATGGCAACAGGATTGGCCGTGATTCTTCACTACGACGCTGCGGATGAGGAAATCAATAGGTAATTTATGAACAAACCTTTTTCTGTGAACTTTGAATACTGTATTAGTACTTATTTTAACCAAAAACTTATATTTTTAGTCGAAACTCGAGAATGGAAAGACGTCGTTTGCGTGATTTGTGCGGTATAGTTGTACCTTATCAAGGCGGTATAGTTGTAAAAATTGCCCATTTGGAATTTCCATCGGGTTGCACAAATCCCTCTCCCTCTCTCTCATTCAAATATAACACGGACGTTAATTTACATACTGTCTATTTTTGAGGGTTGGTGTAACAATCACCTTCATTTCAATATTGCAATTTTGAGAATAGGCCTGATTGATTATTAAATTTGTATTTGTTTTCCAGAATTCTAGAACGCCCCTGCACACAGAGTATACATTATTTTTCTTGCTCATTGTGCTGATACAATATTCCATCTTCAATACATTTCTCTCTTCATGGCTTTGCTGCCATATTTAGTGCAACCCTGGAAGTCGTTTTTCTAAAGCGGGGGTCGTGCGCCTCTAGTTAGGTACCTAACCTACCCCTGTAATACACGCATTATGGTCATGTCTAATGCTTCCATCATTCCTCGTGTTATTATCAGATCATCAAGAATGGCGATAAATGTTATTGATTTTCTGGTGTGTTATTTGTGAATAGGCTATTTTACCACGCAACACATGTCTGAATAATTCTCAATTTTATCACGTATTTTATATTCGAATTATTTTTCAAATTTCATTTCTTTCCAGAAAATTCTAGTAATGCAAAGCTTTTCAAATATATGGACTGCACATTATTTTTTTAATAGAATAGGTTATATCCGCTTTCTTACATATATACATTATTCTATTTATTCCATCCCACACAGCATCTTAACAGATTAAATAAATCGCTTCTAGACATAAAATATTGTATTCTGTTTTTGTTAACATAGAAAAATGACTACAATTAGTTGAGATAATTTACTTAACAGATTTAAGATATTTTTAATACTACACTAGATTTATCAAAATACTTTTAAATTTAACTTTTTTTAGTTAAGTAAGTAGTCAACTCTTAACTGAGTTTAAGATTTATAAGGTTTGTGAGTTATTTCATCACTTTTATACATAAAAATGTTTCGATTAGCGATATTTGTAAGATAAAATTAATGTGTTTCATAACAGTAAGATAACATAATGAATACTATAATAACATATTTGAATAGCCATACATAAAAGTATAAAACAATGCAGATCATCCAAATAGTGATAGATGGCGCAATCATCGATTGAATATATAGATCTGGCAGTTTATTCGGAAGGTATGCGGGGCACCTCACTGAATTAAGGAAAGAAAAATAGGAATATATGGATACTTAAAAAAATTATACGTTTTAATAGAATTTATAAACACAGAAATGTAATATATGTTTTTCAACGTCATTAAAATCGAAATCAGGTGATATTTCCCATCAGTTATTCCCGCTGATATAACCCCTTCACCCTGCAGCCCCGCACCTCACCGCCCTACCCAGGCATGCAATTATCGTATCGAACCACCCCCTCCTATTGTGGCGTTAATTGAATCGAACGTATATCTAACGGGTAGACAAGGGTGGCTAGACAGGGGCGCACTGGAGGTTCTGCTATTTTATTTACTTATTTAGTGTACTCATAAATTTATAACCCAATCGTTAATTCATTAGTCAGCAATCGGTAATTAATTTTTGTAAAATCGTCACGTTAAAATGAAAAATGAACATATAATGACTAGAATTGTTGAATTTAAGGTGCTTTGGTCGTGCATATAGAACGTTCGGATGAGGAGTAATCATAGAAAAGAAAATAATTTTGTATTTGTGGTCACTGGGACAGAAACGATCGCAAAAGACTTATCATGATCAGATACCATGTACTATTTACGTATTATGTGGGTTTCAGAAACAAAACCGCCACTGTACAATAAAATAAAATAGAAGGTGACGTATTAAAACATTATTAACTAGCAATAGTGGCAGTTTTACTCTTAAAAATGTTTGTACTGTATATATGTATGTTAAAACGTTTATCATAATTTCATCAATTAAAAACAAAAAATTAATAAATCCAAAATAAATTATTAAACTAGAAAAATATACAGAAAAAAATCTATTTATTGAATAAAAATTTTGTTACTATCGGGATTCGAACCTGGACATCTTCTTATTCAGCGAAGCGCATTCAAAATGTTTAACTTATTTTCTGTAATTAATACATATACTATTCCATTTTTAAAAGCGATTAACTTTATATTTCGGTGAATCTAAAATACCTTTGTGTAAAACCCGATAGGAGATGCTAGAATTAAATTAATTAATCCATTTGGAAACTTTAATACAACTTATAGGTATATTAAGGAGAACACATTTTAGTTGTGCAGTAGCATTTTCGATATATAGTTCTGTGGTATTTTAATAAAAATTAAATTAATCAGAAACTCATTTATCAATATGCACATTTTAAAGCATATCTAGAGAAGGTATGAATTAAATTATTATATTATTTTTCAATACATAGTTTTGTATCAGTGAATAGGACTGGTATGAAGCCTTAACCGTCACTCGACATGATATGGGACTGTTCTGTAAACGCGCCCACCTCATATCCCTTTATTGCCCATTACGGCCTGTCAGCGCCACTGTGGGCGGGAATTATGCTGCCTCCTGCCTGCCGCCCCTGCACCCTGCACCTTGCCTACCCTCGGGGGCGGTCAGCTCCGCGGGGGTGAGTTTCTTTGCTCGATAGTTCTGATTCACTTACAATGGTGACGATAAACGTTGTATTGTTGCGATAAATACGATTGTGGGGTTCAGCAGTAAGCGTTGCGTTCGGACGACATTGGTATGAAAATGAAGGGAAGAAATTGCTGCTTTTAATTAAGTAATTATTACTTTTTATTTTTAATCTGTTTCTGATTTTGACACATCTTTAGTCTTATAGAATGTAGAAGGCATAATTCCAAAGTACCATTCGGCTGTATAACAAATAGAAATACAAATTGTATGTATCAATTTATCGAAGAAAAAAAATTGTCACAACCGGGATTCGAACCAGGAACCCTTTCTATCCAAGCTATTTGAGATTTTCCGTATCATATATACGTCTTCATAAAGTAGACTCCTTAAAAAATGGAATAACAAATGAATCAATTTGAAAGTGAAACATATAGTTTCGAAAATTTGTCGTTAATTTATTATGTTGACATGGCGTTAATTTATATTGTTGTCAGCGCACTTTCCCGGATAGGGGGGTTCTTGGTTCGAATCCTTGTGGCAACAAAATATCTTTTCTATGAATTGATTTCATCTGGATATCTTTCTAATTGAAACATTTAATTTATATTAAAAATGTCACAGAGCCATGTTCTGAAAAAAAAATCACAATAATAATGTGTTCTCCTTAAAAAATATATGCAATTGTTAGCAGTTCAAGCCAGGCTTTGCCCGGAATCCAGAATTAGTTATAATTTAAAGTAGGGGTTTAGGGGTTGGCATTGTTTTGCCCAGGCCCTAAAGAGTAACGATGTATGCAAAATGTTGTCCCTGCAGGGAGAAAGTGTGAAGTCCGGAAAGGAGAGGAAGATAACTATACTTTTGTCAAAATCCTAGAGTGTAATTTAGCAAAATTTGAAATAAATAGCACTCAATTTAACATACGTTTATATCACAGGAAAGACGTCTAGGGTTGGCGCAGGGTCATAAAGAGTAACTAAGCAAAATTTGCTGTAAATCGGTTTAATGGTGTAAGATTGTAAAGAAAGCAGACGGATTCAATTTTTCTAAATAAGTTGATGGATCTTGAAAAAAATAAAGAAATATGCTGGACGTTTTAGAGATGTGGTGTTGGCATCAAATGCTGTTTGTATCATGGACTGTGAGACGAACGAAAGTCTCTATTTTTTAGGAACTCCGTACTAAATAAAGGCTCTCCACAACATAAAGATAATAATTTTTTTAGTATTTTGGGTATTTAGAGATCGATCTGCAATAAAATGATCAGACTGTCCGTGACACGCTTCGTTATACATCGTTCTAAATAACGAGGAGTGGAGACAGATAGTTTATGAGCATATAAGAGAGAGATATAAAAATCTATTTTCTGATTTTTCAAAACGTGTCCAATTGATATATTTTCGATAGATTGTTTGCTCTTCGCATTATCTTTGGTTAAATAAATATACTTATGTATTTTTACATTTAATAAATCGTTGACAAAATATTACTTACTATATTACGATTCATAAAATGTTCACATAGTCAACGATCATCTTATAAGTGGTAGTCGTAGGACTTGAGCCGCTACCCCGATGACTGGCCAACGGTGCGAGGCTGTCACGCGAGCCCTGGCTCCAATCACTCACCGATCCCCCCACTGAGTCCCATTATACAATATAATTAGTAGATTTGCCCCAATGTTCTCGGGGGCGTGGGTTAATCGGACTAACGGCCAGACAACCACGTCCTGGGATCAGGGAAAATGCCGTCTCCATAAGTACTCGAATTATTGTTTTTCATTGTTTAATTTTACTTTCATTTTCCTCCCCTTAATATGTGTATAAGAAATAGAAAAAAAATACCTCTCGCTGTCTTTCAGTGCCAAGATTTGGAATGTTACATGTCCATTATAAAGGTGTTTTTATTAGAGGTATGGATCTTTAAAATGAAATAAAACACATAAAAATCACCATGGTATTTGCTTTATTGGAAAGATAATTTTATGCCATTAGTGTTTAAATATAATTTCGGGCAATGGGGGCCACGGTTGATGTTGGCTTCCAAGTCATCTATCGTTTCTGGTTTATCGGCATAGACTAGTGACTTCACATATCCCCACAGAAAATAATCCAAAGGTGTTAAATTACACAATCTTGGAGGCCAATTCCACAGGTCCATTACGCGAAATAATGCACTCATCGAATGTTTCCTTCAATAAATTGATTGTGGCGCGCGCTATGCGGCATGTTGCGCCGTCTTGTTGGAACCACAGCTCTTACACATGAATGCCATTCAATTGGGTAAAGAAAAAGTCAGTAATCGTGAATCTATAGCGCTCTCCATTGAGTGTAACGTTCTGGCTGGCATCATTTTTGAAGAAATATGGACCAATGATTCCACCACATAAAGCACACTATACAATGACTTTTTGTGGATGTAACGACGTCTCAATAATGGTTTGTGGATTTTTTTCATTCTAAATGCAGTTATTTTGTTTGTTAACCATTGTAGCCATTCAACCAAAATTGAGCCTCATCGCTCAACAAAAATTTGTGTTGAAAATGAGGATTAAGAGCAATCTCGTTTTTGGTCCATACACCGAGAACGTACGACACACACGTCGGTCAAGCGGCATCAATTCTTACACGAGCTGGATCTTGTAAGCTCGTAAACTAAGATCTTTCCTTTTTATTTAGGAGAACACATTCTTATTGTGAAGTTGTAATTATTCAGAACATAGGTCTGTGATATTTGTGTCTGCTATCAGTTTACTCAAAGGTATTTGAGATTCTGTATAAATAAGGTAGATGGCTCTGTCAAATGATGGAACGATTAAATGTATTAATATTAAAAAAAGGTAACATATAGGGTCGAAACTTGTCGCTAAAAATAATGTCGCTGTAGCTTAGTTGGATAAAGCACCTTCCCCGGTTAGGAAAGAGATCCAGGTTCGAATCCCGGTGGCGCAACAACAATATTTTTCGATAAAATTTGATTTTATATGTATATCTTTATAATTAATATATTTAATTCATATTTAAGATCTTTCCACAAAATCTTCCATAAAGTGTATGGACACAGCTTCATTTGCTGTGCACGAAAGAGAATCGACTCACTCGGGTCCTCCTCAATACTACGCTCCACTGCAGCGACAGCTTCTTCGGTGCGCACTGTACCACGTCTCTGCGGATGCGTATTATCAATTAGAGTATGCGTGATGCGAAAACGATCGGAATTGTTTTTTTCTGGTAGCTGTATTGTACTTTTGCAGTGCTGTACCGCAGCATGGCACGGTTGACATGTGGAGTAAAAAATGTCCACTTGGTGGGAATTCCATTCATTATTCATTCGCACATTAGCTGTTCAATTTGACAATTGTATATATTATATTGTTTATGTTAGTTATTGTGCGACCACGGCCGGAATAATACAAAAGCTTCGCCTTTAAATATTACTACTATTTACAGTAAATTTAAAGTAAACAAATGCCTAATCAAACATATTCTGTATCTGTTTACATGATTTAAATAATAAAGTATTTTATTGTTCTTGTGATATATACACCACCTGGCAGCCAATCCAACTACGTCTGGATTTAAATTGAATGCTATTTCCTTCAAGAGTGATTCTATCTATTTATTTTTGTTTTAATTTTAAGTATTAAGAAGCAGAAAAAGCAAATTGGCTGTATGTATACTTAAGAAGATAATTGTATTTAATAATAAACAGCAATACTATGTACTATTTTTATATGTACAATATAACCACAATTATTATATTATAATTAAAAATAAAAAAGTTAAAAAATGTTTTAATTAAATAATTATTTTATATATTTTATATTACGCCGTTATAATGTTGTATTATTAGTAGCGCCGATAGTCGGAGAACTGGTCATTATGCACCGAACAAATCCCAACTGGTACTCGCCCACCTACTTTACGGCGAGCCCCACTCGGGAACGCGATCTCGGCAGAGTTTCCGATCTCGGCGCGGCTCCGGCTGCCGAAAGAGACTGCAAGTTTAATTTGTCAACGTGAACTAAGATGGCAACTTTAGCCATAAATCCCTCCTGCGGTCGGCCGGTCGAGATAAACATCCCTCGAAACAATTCTCCCGCGCGTCCGTTTCGGAGGGAAGACCAGCGATGTCGGAAAATACTGTAATGGAACTACGTTAGTAGGTAAGGAAAGGAAAGAGCAATAAAGCGTCCCGTGTTTCAATTCAAACTCGGAACGAGAAATGTTAATTATACCGCGAACTTTTTTTAAATTCTCAACAAGCTGAAATATTGCTGAATATGACATATTATACTCTAAATTATACACACATTTTCTTCCTCTTATTTTATTTTAAAACAGTATTTCCTATATGGAATATACCTACGTCACATCAATATTATTACTATTTTTAAACTAAGCTTGTGCTATAAAAAAAAAGGACTAACTTGCTGGTCTCCTGGAACGAGGTTCGAATCCTCGACTACTAGGCGAGCATCTTAAATATTAGACCAACAAGCAGTGGCGCAACTACGCCAACGCAGCCAGCGTTAATATGGACTATTCTTTTATAAATTCCACCCCAACAAAAATGGAATAATAATAAAATTTAAAACTAAATTACGAAAACTCGTGAAAATATTATAGATGGATACCTACAGTAGTTTTGATACTCAGTAGTAATGATGGAAAAGTTTTTTTCACTTGCAATTGCATAATAATACCTAAAAACATACTTTTGTATTTTTCATGCAAGTATGAAAATTATGGGAGAAAATTTTTGTTAGTAATATTTTATGGTTCCGCTTGTTACTTATTCTTCCATCTTATATACATATACAGGGGGTCCCCTTTTACATTTTGCATTGGGGCCCAATTTTTTTTTCCTTTGATAAATGTTAAATTATATATGTATGAAGGTTCTAAAAAAATAGATTATACGAATTTAACAATTCTAGGAGTTTCTAACAGTTGTATGGAAGCAATCTTCCAACAGTCGAGCAAAACAAGTTCTAATATTTATTACAGCTTTTGAAGATTTGAAGTTTTCATCGTCAAGAAGTCGAAATTAAGTGCACGCCACTGATCAAATGCGTTGTTTCAGGTCTGGTTCCAGAACAGACGGGCCAAGTGGCGCAAGACCGAGAAGTGCTGGGGCCGCTCCACCATCATGGCGGAGTACGGGCTCTACGGCGCCATGGTGCGCCACTCGCTGCCCCTGCCGGAGACTATCCTCAAGAGCGCCAAGGAGAACGAGAGCGTGGCGCCCTGGTTACTCGGTAAATAGTATATATATATATATATATATCGAGACCATAGCACTGTGTGCAGTTGCCCCGTCTTATTAAAACTGATTTCTGTTGTTGTGTCCGGGAAACATTTGTAATTGCCGCACCAAAAACGCATCAATCACACCTTTAGAAGTCCCCGAGTAATTCTATTTTCATGAAACTAGCCAATCCAAACACCATACTTGAAATAAATATAGCTGTTTGATTTTGTAAACAGTGTTTTTATGCTAGTGAAAGAAACTCACCTAAGCGTCTCTTAAATTCGTGTTAAATATATATATATTTCGGGAGTGAAATCATTTGCCAATAAGATGCATCCGAGACACAGTAGAATATGTGTGGTGGCAGTTGGTAGGCAATAATTAAATAATGAGTTTTAAATACTAATTTAATGTATTAATTATAAATATATAAATATAAAATTAATTTTGTCGAAAAATATTATTTTTGCGCTACCGGTATTCGAACCTGGATCTCTATTTCCAATTGTCTTATAACGCCAGTATTTTTCATGACAAATTTTCGAAAATTTCAAATTAATACATCTGTCGTTCCATTATTTTTGAAAGCCATCTACATTATTTTTACGGAATCACAAATACCTTTGTGTTCTGAATAATTACAACTTCACAATAAGAATGTGTTCTCCTTAATAAAATAATGAGTTTATAAGAGTTGACTAATCTGTTAATCAGGATTTAATAAATACATAAAATATACACACATGTTTATTTTCTCTAGAGATATGATTATTATTCTTATTTTATTATTCTTATTTTTAGAGATATGACGTTACATTAAAAATAAGCGAACTTTAAATTTATTATGTACTTTTTTCTTTATTTTATTCTGATATTTTCATATTCTGTATATATATATATCCTATTATTTATGTTTTATAACATCTATCTACCATGATGCAGGCACCCAAGTAAGTGTCTGTATTTTTTATATTAGTATTAACAAAAAAAATTATAATTATCAACAAAATACAAATTAATTCAATTTTCGTTGGTGCACACACACACACACACACACACACATATGACACTTATTTCCTTAAGTAGTATTACCATACATAACGTAAATTTATGTAAAAATTCTTCTACGTCTACTTTGAGACATATTTTATGAAAACTCACATAATACACCCACCCTTGTTAGTGTGAGATCCATGTCGCAGATATGGATGTTGTGTTGGAGGATGGGAACAGGTCGATTGGGGAGAGAACTGTTAATCCGAGCTATAAAATATGTAGATTGTTAGCATTAGGATATATTAGTAAACGAGTATATTATAATAAAATAAGTGTAAATGAATTGAATAAAATAGGTAAAACATATAATTTGGTCGCTATCATTATCGAATTTTTCATAAATACATCGCTTATACACATTCGTCATCTTATTTATATTTTAAAGAGAACACATTATTACTTGTGAAGTTGTAGTTTTTTCAGAACATAGTTCTGTGATATTTTAATACAAATTAAAAGCATAAACTCAATTTATCGAGAAAAAAAAAATGTTGCCACCGGGATTTGAACCAAGTACCAGAAAGGAAGAGATAATTGAGTTTATCTGTATGTTAATATATTTCTAATTGATGCATTTAATTTATATTAAAATATCTCATTTACTTTAATGAAAACGCATTTTTGTTGTGAATTTGCATTTTTTAAACATAGTTCTGTAATATTTTTAATACAAATAAATATGAATCATTTAGAAAGATATACAAAAAAAAAAATTTTTTACATCAATCGAAAGAAATCTTTTTTCAATAGATAATATTTTTCTGTAGGTATATTTATTTAATTAATTATTTGTTTTAAACTATATATATATATATAATTTCCTTATATTCAAATGGATGAACAAGAGCCGCTTGGCAACATAAAACATAAAAAATCTGGTCAATTTTATCACGTAAAAGTGTGTGGTTATCGCGTCAAACAAAGTAAATTATTGTGCTACTGTATTGTCTAGGATTTATTTAAATAAATTAAGGTTATAAAAAATATAAATTTCTCATATTTATGTACGGATTATTTCTAGTAACTAGTTAATTAATTGCGCATTCAATATGACAGAAATGGATCGGCGTATAGTAAAACATCAGTGACAAAACTAGAAATCGAATATATACCTCACAGCTTCCGCAGTAATATTTTTGATACTGATTACTTGTCATATCGTACACGCCTAACTTGCAGGTAAGTACGCGGACAATGGC
The DNA here is from genome assembly GCA_031772225.1 of Eubasilissa splendida. Taxonomy (NCBI): domain Eukaryota; kingdom Metazoa; phylum Arthropoda; class Insecta; order Trichoptera; family Phryganeidae; genus Eubasilissa; species Eubasilissa splendida. The sequence goes on from CM062859.1 coordinate 7,096,943, forward strand.
TCCCAGCCATTTCAAATATTTTCACATTAATCCCTCCCCCTACTTTAGACATGACCGCTGCCGGTGAATACTCCAGAACAACGGGAAAAAAAACGGAATGGCTTCCCTCAAACAGGGAGTCGAGCGGGAGAAAAAACAAAACATGGATTATAATTACTCCCCGGGCTGGTACTCGGCGATAACAACCACAAACACAGCCGAACAAACCGCCCGGCGGCCATATTTGCCCGTACGTATTATCATAACAGTCATAACCCCCGATCCGATCACAAACGGCCGGCGAGCCGCCGTGACGCGGGCGACTCTGGCCCTTGCGCGCGCCGAGCTTAATTCGAAAATTGCCGCGTTCGAGTGCGCGGGATTTGTGACGTTTTGGTTTCGCGCAACGCCGTTCTTCATTTGAAATATGTACACTCCGATACCCGGCCCCCTTTCTTTCAACGCGAAGAAAAACAAGGGACACCATCTACACGCCGTTTCGGGAAACACACCCACGCTTTTCTCCCGCTCGTTTTGCGTCCGCGTCGCGCAAAAAACTGCCGGCAAAATATCGCATCTGCATAAAAGATGCATCAATTCAAGCGATTTCTCATCGTTATTGCTAAGGTTTGAAAGCAACTTTACAAAGTGCCTACAGCTTTTTCTCACTGTTCTCGCGTTACGGTCCGCCATTGCGGGGTGATTTGCGGCAATGTGCAAAATGACGTTTCAGTTTTTCTCGAAAAGAACACTCGCACTTGTAAAAATCTTAATTTTTTGTCCCTAAACTAATTAGTTTCCGGCAATCAACATTAAAATAATAGGTGCCGATGTTTTTAACGAACGTTTTTAGGCGGATAAAATTTTTACGATGACTGGGATATTATTTGAAATAGGAGAATTTTTTTTAAAAACTATTATATTAGATATTTTTTGATAACGCAATGTATGTGTTCTAATTCTAAATTATGTATTATCATGACTGACCGGACAGGGGAAGGAATGAACCTAGCTGGTCAGTATAATTCAACTAATTAAACTCAAAAACAAATAAAAGAAGATAATTCAAATTCAAAATATATACATCGCAATTAACTACGTTTAAAAACTTATTAAATATAATATTTCAAGGCGCACCTTTTCACCACAATGTGACATTCGGATAATCCTCAACAAATCACATTATATTCGATTAGCAGTTTTGAATCTTATCTTATCAGTAGGATAATGATTAATGTATATTACCTTTTTAAAGCTCATAAAGTGTAAAAATATTTCTAAGAATAACGACACGACAATATCAGTAATCAAAAGGTGCATCGTACCTAACCGCCATATTGTTTAATGTACGTCAAGCGAGCCAAGTTTTGATATTATTTTAGATCAATAAATAAATAAATATTTTTAAATACATTTCAAACGCGAATCATCAAAATTATGCTAACAAAATACATATATATATGCGTTAAAATTATATTTAACGTAAGCGCCACTATCGCACTGGAAAAAAGTGCTGTTTGATTTAATAAATTAATTAATAAAATATTAATTAGAAAGATATTAATATAAATTCAATTTTATCAAAAAATATTGTCGTTACGCTACTGAAATTCGAACCTGGATCTCTTTCCAAACCAGATGCATTATCCAACTATGATACAGCGACAATATTTTTAGCGACAAATTTTCGAACCTATATGTTACCTTTTTGATATAAATACATTTAATCGTTACATTATTTGAAATAGCCATCTACCTTATTTTTACAGAATCTCAAATACCTTTGAGTAATCTGATAGCAGACGCCAGAATTATCAATTCATTTTTATTTAATTTTGGACACATTGATACAACTTTATTATTAGGAGAACACATTCTTATTGTGAAGTTGTAAAATTTTAAATATGAATTAAATATATTAATTAGAAATATATGCATATAAAATCAATTTTATCGAAAAATATTGTTGTTGCGCTACCGGGATTCGAACCTAGATCTCTTTCCAAACCAGGTGCATTATCCAATTATGCTACAGCGACAATATTTTTAGCAACAAATTTACTGTCGCTGTAGCATCAATCGGTACCTATTAATCTAACTTTTCATGTGCCAATTAACTTAATAGTTCCAAACATACATATCCTACATCATATTATATAATTTATTTATGTTTAAACGTTCGCCCGTGTCACCTAGCAACATAAAATAAATAAGATCTGCTGCTAATTGGTATGCGTGCGCGGTTATCGCGTGAAACAAATGAATTATTTTACTTCTTGATTTTTAAATAAATTGATAGTATATTCCTAGTACTTAAGTTAGTAATAAATTTCCAAAAATGTTCAATTGATTTGTCAATTTGTAAATAAATAAGTACACGAAATATGTGGCGTAGCATTTTCATCCAATAAGGGCTTCAATTCAATGATAAGGAGGAGATGGGGTATCTACGATTCTTGGATTGTTTTTTCCTGTAAAATAGATTGCTTTTATTATGTCGTATGTAGGGAAAAATACTTTATATGAATCTACACATACTTCAATTCGCTTGTGGTATATTCCCTCATACATTGTTAAATAATGTTAAATTTTCCATTATGACGTTCGTTCTTAAAAGAGTCGAGAGTTTCTAAATTACACGTGAAAAAAGTTATTTCCTTTTAGTTCGAAAGTAGTAAATGTGATTTTCCACTTCCGCACGAAATATTTCCACTCGAATGGCGTGCAAAGTAAGAGGTATTTCATGCGCTTTGAACATCGCACGAATAATGCATTTTCATTCTTTGTCAGACGCAATTTGCGCGAGAAAAGAGCGACCATAATCATTTCCTCGCGAAACGTCAAACGAATGATGATCCATCTATCGGATCACGCGGGAACTAAATTCGAGTCTAGATAGCACCCAAATTGCTGATTCCTGTAGCGGTGACACTTTGAAATTTCAAAGTGCTGCAGCGAGTGCTAAAAGCGCTGAAATAAGTATGTAAAGCAGCTTAAATCAAAGGGATTTATATCCCGCGCTTGTAATTTGAACTTGGGATACAAAGACGGCGGCGCTATCTGTCGGCGAGCAATTGTATTAATGCATTCTGTGCGGAATGATAATGGTCTAACTTTTCGCATACATCGTCAAGTGGGACAGCCGGGGAATGATGTTTTCAGGGCGGTCTCGCTTAAAATGTAATTTGGGACGCCCACTTAGGTTGTTCCGCGTTCTGCTCACGACGGAGTGACGGACGCAAATGATCCTATTTCCTCTCACGTGTTGAAGGGTTTCGGGTAATTAAAGCGTGCATTCGCGAGCACGCTGCAACGGAATGCCGAGCTGACGTATCGGGGACATAATTGAATACGTTATTAGGTTTTCGGTTAATTGCGTTCAACATTCGCGCATACTACAAGTGCAGGAATATATTATGCCGTATGTATATGGTAAAGACACAAATTATTATTCAATTTAAACAATGTTCAGCTAATATGTTCGTATATAAACAGAGAACGTAGTGGCATAGTTAATTAAAACAATTGACCCCCGAAAGGGACCTATGAACATGTATTGAATATTCTTCTATTATAATAATACTGTGTAAGCTATCTGTTAAATAGAACGAAAAATTAGGTTTCTAGTCTCTTAAAATTGTCTGATAATCCTTACTTCGCTTTATTTTTTCGATTTTTTTTTTTTTTGCTTGAACCCTAACCCGAGATATTATACACCACTAATGTTTTTTCGTGCTTTCGTAATACGTGTAAGAAATAGTTTTTTTTATTTTTCACAATTTCATTTTTAGTTGTGGATTTTTAACATCGTTAGCCGGAAAAGAATGCATTGGTTGCATTTAGTTACGCCACTGAGAATACGTCATATTATGAATGATTTTTCTTAAATTTCATTTAAAAGCTCATCAACGTAATTTCGAGAGAAATTATTAAAATGTATTCCAAGTATGTAGTTTGTGTTAATTGTGTTTAAGATTACTTTTGCTTACTGTTGTACATAAAAAAGACTCAAACGCCAAATACAATTAAATTAAATTCTTAATGGCAATTTTCTGAAAGTTCAGATATTTGTGCGCTATGAAAAGGATTCGGACTATTTCGAGAGCAACGTGGAATAAAAATAATACATTATGTACATATTGACAAATCGCGTTAATATTCTTACTCACTTACCACCACGCCGTAGGCAGAGAGGATAGAGCGCCACACTCGCATGTCTTGATACACAATTCTCGACTCATTCACATTATCGAGGCTTCTAACAGAACCATCCTCCGTTAACTGGTTTACCTGGTCGTGCCAAGTCTTCCGCGGACGTCCTATATTTCTGGTGCCATCAACACTTGCGTCATATATCTTTCTTACCATTCTCTCCTCATTCATCCGTTCCATATTACCAAACTTCACAACAAAATTTCACTGTATTCAGTTTAATTTCATTCCTCTCCTGCTAAATCCAGGCCTCACTTCCATACATCAGTGTCGATACCGGGACTCCATTGTGCACCGCTAGTCTTGCCTCGGTTGACAAATTCCCGTTAGATATAACTCCATTCAAACTGCCGTTCACTTTATTCCCTGCAGTCACCCTCCTTTCGACACCATTCTCAGCCTTTCCGTTTCTATCAAACATACTTCCCAAATACTCATCTACTTGTTCCAAACATTCATTATCTACAAGTACTTAGCACGGTGTCTTGCTGTCCTTCCTTCTTGAATACCATCATTTTCGACTTGTTGACATTCATAAAAAGGTAGGTTTGGTTGCATACATCGAACATTCTGTAGTTATTGTTCATTATTCGCCATTATTCAATTTCAACTTGTTACCAATCTGATGCATCCTTGTTATTGGAGAGTTTAAGGCATAAGTTGTAATTTCTATGGATTACATACATTTGTAGGCTAAAAACACTTCATGTTGTCTCGTTTGAGTTGGTATACGAAATATTATTTCAGGACTGTCCAACATAATGTTGATAATTTTGTATATAAATTCTACACAGTGGTACCTTGACTTACGAGTGTCCCAACTAACGAGTTTTTCGAGATACGAGCAGTCTTTCGACCGATTTTTTGCTTTGAGTTGAGAGCTAAAATTCGTGTTACGAGCCATCTTCAGATATCCCACCGCTGTTTGGCGCAACGAACTCTACGGTAAACGCTGCAACATTCGCCCAGCATCCCGTGTCTCACTCATTCGCAGTGTTGTGCTCGCATATGTGCGTGTAGTTACTTCGTTTTTCCAACGTTTTTCGTCGGAAGAAATTGAATGTCAATGACAGTGCTGAGAAGAAGAAGAAGCGGATGATGTGCATTGAATTAAAAAAAGAAATTATCGATAAACATGACCGAGATGTACGTGTAGTCGACTTGGCTAAGCGTAGCACTTCTACGATCTGCACCATACTAAATCAAAAGGAGTCGATAAAGGCTATAACGCCAACCAAGGGCGTTAAAATAATTTCTAAACAGCGAACATCTATCCATGAAAATATGGAGAATCTGCTGATGGTGTGACTGACGGAGAAGCAATACAATATTCTTATGGAGAACACATTCTTAATGTGAAGTTTTAATTATTCGAAACATAGGTCTGTGATATTTTAAATACTAATTAAATGTATTAATTAGAAATATATACGCATTAAAATCAATTTTATCGAAAAATATTGTTGTTGCTACCGGGATTCGAACCTGGATCTCTTTCCAATCCGGGGAAGGTGCATTAACCAACTATGCTATAGCAGACAGTACTTTCCCGGATTGGAAAGAGATCCAGGTTCGAATCCCGGTAGCAACAAAAATATTTTTCGATAAAATTGATTTTATATGTATATCTTTCTAATTAATACAATAATTAGTATTTAATAAAATATTCGTTATTTATAAGTACATTTTTCTTATCAAAAAACGTGTAACCAAAAAAATGGCTTGTTTTTGGGGCCCCGGGACGGATTAATGGCATTTCAATTAATTTCAATAGAGGAAATTGATTTGACATACGAGTAATTTGAGTTACGAACTCCGTCACGGAACGAATTATTCTCATAAGTCGAGGCACTACTGTATCGTTCACATCTCTTCTCCAGGTTAATTTTTTCAAATGCAGTAGACTCATTAAATATGCAATTTAAAATGAATAAATCTTAGAAATGTATGTTACGAGTATATAAAGAACAATGTTGAGCCATAGTAGGGAGACCACAGAGTCGAGTTATATTCCAACGTACTTCTTACAACAGATGTACCTATATCATTATAAGAGTTAAAGTTTTTGGCTGTTCTTAACACATTTCATCGCGTTGTTGCAAATTTTGCAGACTCTACATAGATATATATATATTGTTAATGCAATATTGAAATACAAGTTGATTTTTACTTCTATTAACCCTTCCCAGACCATGCCGTAACACAGGTCTACCATCATAATTAAACATTAATATTTCGATAAATACATGCAGCATAAAATTCATATTTTAGATAATCCTAAAGAAAATATTAACTCTTAGGAATGAATGACTAGTGAAAAACCAATTATGAAAAGGGAATCGTACAAAACCAATTATTTTTTCCATTCAATCTGTTGTAAAATTAATACGTTAGTAAATATACAATTTTTGATATGAAAGACAGAGATCACGCACTATTTTCACTGTGAAAAGTACAACAAACATACAAATATAATTGTCTTTTTCTCACTAATTAAATGAAGAGAGATAAGAAGGAAGAACACATTGTATAGGACTTATTGAATGCTCTAAATTATATTTTTAATCATTTTTTCAAAACTGAATGCTCAATATTTAGAATAAATTCGTGCCATTGAAGCCATTTAAGCTAATAAAATCATTTTTTCTCACTGTTATTTACGGTAACACGAGTTGACGGCATGGCTGCGTTCGGGTATTTTATATCGTGGTACGGTAAAGGTTAAAGCTTATTCGTTTACATTTTTCTACATTAAGATATAGTTCGTTAGCACAGAGCACCACATACGAAGCAGATTTAGGTTATTTTGTAATGTAATAGTCATTTATGTTAGAGGATTGCTGCTGAAATATGTTGTGCTTGACAATTTGCTGCAAAACAAATTGAATTAAAATATGTAATATCCACGACGGTCTCTCATAACCAAGGGTCGTGATCTTTGTGAATGTATCTCGTATTATAATTTTATTCATATTTTAATATATTATAATATTCTGTCAAATAGGTGTTAAATTTTGCTTAATTTTCTAAAATAGCTTATTTCAGTATATTTTTGACTGCACGCGTCTGGTTATACAGTCAAACTCGGTTATATCGAGCACGGTTATAGTGATATCACGGTTATAATGAGGAAATTCTTATTATTTTCATACAACTTTTCACCGGTATAGTGAGCTCGCTTCACTGATATAACGTACAAAAATATTGTTAACAAGTGAACAAAATACAGTACACGATCTAAAAACCCTAATTCTTGAGATGTCACAAAATCGAAAGCAGCGTCGTTCCTTATTGTTTACGATTCCTTTCAGGTTTGTGAATTCTTAAGAAAAAACAATAGGTGTTTATTTTGTGTGTCTTGTAAGTAGTAATAAGTTTTAAACTTTAAAACAGAGCAGTATTTTGAATTTTGTTAAGAAATAATGCGATTGAATGTGGTGATTTACTTTAAAATGTTTTTGTTCATATGTAAATATTTTTTTGTAATAACGAGTAACGGTTATAATGATCAAATTTAGCTGCTCCCTTCGTACTCGTTATAACCGAATTCGACTGTATTTTTATTAATGCTATTAATTGAAATATGCACGCTACTACCCCACTACTAGTAACTACCCCCGCTATCCCCTACTTGTTCTCACGGTTGTGGGCATATAAAAACGCACTTATTCACACACATGCCGATACGTGCACATATCTACTCTTACACATTCCTGTCTTGCAAATGAATTATACGTGTATGAAATTATTTATATTATTTTATACTGGACAAAAATATGTATTCTTCGACAGGTATGCATCGCAAGTCACTCGAGGCTGCCGAACACCTCAAGGAGGATGCCGCGTCATCAGACCGGGACGATGCCGGCTCCAGGACAGACACCAGCGAGAGAGGAACCACCACACCGACTCCCGCTCATCATGTGGGTTCATTTTCATAATTATTGCATGAACGTAATCGAAATTGATTACATCAAAAATGTGACTACGAACGCAGGCTAAAAATGTGTTCGTATTAATAACAGTGTGATTAGAAAATGTTCGTAATGTAAAAATGAAAATAATGATTATCTATTTTATTCAACATATAAAGTGTATACACGCCAGTGGCGTATACCCACTGGGCATGGACTTGCTGTTAATAGTAATGGGCTGTATTTAATAATTCAGAAATATTTTATTGTTTATGTCCTTGTAATTATATAATATATAAGAAAAATTTTAAGAAACTTATTAAGTGAAGGGTTAAAAATATTTTGTATTTTATTTAACTTACATACTTGCATACATTAAAAAAATAACATTTTTTTATAAACGATTTTATCGACTGGTTTTGAAAGTACAGATTCTTCGTCAAGACGGACGTAAAATAAAATATTAACATAAATTATTCGTCTGACGGGGGCGCAGCCGCAGTCGTATTAGGAATGGGGAAAGAGATACAACCTCAAAGCAAAATGGACCAACCTTATTGATACTTATGAATAGTACAATCAAAACAACATCACTCTTCACAAGTTTTAATAATATGTCCATTACCTCCAAACTATCAAATTAGATACATCATTTTATCTTAAGATGGCAGTTTATAAAATTTAATTTTAAAATGTGGAGTATCAGATCTGTTTGCAGATTGAATGATAATATAATTGTGCTTTGCAGACTCCTACCGGTCAGCCCCAGCAGCAGATGGGGGCGTCCACCCCCGACCGCTCCGCGCCCTCCCGCTCGCCGCCTCCGCCGCCCCCCGAGGCGCCGCGCACCCCCGCCAGGGAGCCACCGAGAGAGCCGCCCTACCCGGAGGACCCGGAAGCCTTCAGGAACAACTCTATAGCCTGCCTGAGGGCCAAGGCGCAGGAGCACCAGGCCAGGATATTGGGCTCCGGATTATTATTGCAGGTGATTATCTACTTCCTGTTTATTATTTTTAATTTATCACTCATTTATACTTCTGTAGGTCCAAAAGACTGCGATGGGCTGACCATGTCGAAAGAATGCCATATAACAGGATACCCCAGTGTAGTGTATCCTAGGGGCAGGACAAGGAAGATGCGGGCTGACTGTATGGAAGAGAACTGAAGCAGGATGGGAGAGTTTGGGAACTGGACAAGAATGACCAGGGATAGGAGTCGGTGGAGAGTATTTGTCCTACCCTGGGATGTAGTGCCGTGAAAGAAGAAGAAGAAGAACATACACAAATATTATTTTTTTAAATTATGGTTGTAGTTAATGCATTTTTTAAAGTAGAGACTTCTTAACTCTGCACCTAAAAAGACATGGTGACAAAAAAATCAACATTCACTCATTTTATTTAGAGACATTTTTCTGATCACAATAACTCTGTCCATCCCAAGGAGGCCACTCTTTCCGGAGTTTTCCCCCATCAATTCCATATCCCGATGTATGACAGACTTGATATGGTAAAAAAAACTTACGAATTCTATCTGGACTACACAATGGATGGATCCAAATAATAATAAGCTTAAAATAATTCAAAGATCTATTCCCCGCACCCCCTGGTTCTACAAAAGAACAATATCAAATATATTTAGAATGAGAATTGGGCATTGCCAGGTTGATTCCCTAATGTGTGAGTGTGGTGCCGAGGAGGAAATCCTTGACCATATCTTTTTTGCCTGTCCATAGCGGATCACAGGTTTTTTTACAGTAATCTCGTCAATGGTAATTTTCAACTCCCGGTTAACTTGTGTCATCTTCTTTCCCTTAACTCGCCACATTTAATCTATATAATAGCTTTTTTTTTGAACGACAATGGTATACATGGCAATGATAATATTTCCTATTCTATAATATTATTATGGGTGGATTGCTTCTTTAAAAGAAGAAGAAGTATTTTACTTATCGATAGCTTCTGCCTATCAACTGGCTCATGAATGCTTTAATTTATTTATTTTCTTCCAAAATGCAATCATTTCGTTTCCTTTGCGTCTAACTTTCATCATACTTCTGCAGCGCCACATTTCGAAGCCTTCGAGTTTATGTGTAAATTACCCTTGAGATGATATTTTTTACGAAAATGGTGTTATAAAAATTATCCAATGTTATTATTATTATTATTATTATACAGAAGAGGTGGATCGTTGTTTTACTATGGCTATTTTTTATATTATTTCTTCTTAGGCTTCTCCATTAGTTTCCAATATTACTTTCACAAATTCACCAGTGCTATATTTAATTAATTATAGATAATTGAAATTATTTATTTAATTAGTACATGATATAGATATTCAAAAATTCTTTAATAAAATCTTATAAAACATTATTCAATACAGCAGCAAGCAATTCTATTGTTTTCTTAATTCTGGGAATAAATAATATATTACCACATAAAGACTTGAATTTAAAATATAATATAGACATTTTCTCTTATCAAATTGAAATATATTAATACTATTCTATTAATACAAACAATACTGCGTAGTTTCAAAGCAAGATACTTTTGAAAAAAAATATACAATATTTAATTTCCTTCAACTGGTAGCATTGTACTCATATTTATTATAATTTAACACAAAAAATTGTTTAGATACATAAAATATTTGCATAATAAATTTAAAATAAATCATTTTGGCAGGCTTATAAAAAGTAATTTAATCTTCAAAATCTTAGTTATAAGACATAATTTATTATTAATATTTCTGTAATACTTTTATATATTGTACCTACGTCAAAAATAAAATTCACCTTCAGATTCTAAATTTTGGTGTATTTACTGATTTTAAATTACTGTCGTATATAAAATTCAACATTAATAAATCTGATTTATTTCTAATAGCAGGTCCGCACGCTAGCCAATCTTCAATCCTCTGGCATCAGTCCTCCTGGAGGGTTATGCGACGCCAACGCCAACAGTCTTCATCATCACATGGCTGCCGCCCATCATCAGCAAGAAGCCATGCTGCTCAACAATCACAGAGAGGCCATAGCCAACTTGAACAATCACAGAGAAGTTATGGCGAATCTAAACAGCCACAGAGAAGCTATCAATCTCAACAATAGAGATCCTATGAATCTCAATAATAGAGATTTAATGAACCTCAATAATAGAGACGCCATGAACCTCAACAATAGAGACGCCATGAATCTAAATAGAGATGCGATCAATCTGAACAATCACAGAGAAGCCATGGCCAATTTAAACAACCATCGCGAAGCCATGGCCAATCTAAACAACCACCGTGATGTTATGTCGAGTTTGAACAGTTTAAACAACCACAGAGAAGCCATGAACAATTTAAACAACCATCGTGAGGCGATGGCCAACTTGAGCAGTGGACACAGGGAGGCTTTAGCGGGGCTCGCGGCCTCCAGGCTGGTACACAGCAGAGAACAATCACCCGATGATGCTCACATCGACGTCTGCGCTGATAGCCAACAACCCCCTTCTTCGGTCACAGCTGCGGAAATGTTCTGACAGCAATCTAAATCAGAATCGACCGATGTTCTGTCTGCAAGCTAAATAGGAATTATTTAGTGTTCCTTCGATATGCTAATCGACCGACAAAACAGTGACGTTCTGAATATACTAAATGATTTAACAAAAAAATAGTGATTTAAAAAAAAAAAAAAGCTGTAATTAGAATCCATTTAAAATTATCTTTAGGCTTTTTAAAACACAATATAAACAATACAATACCTAGTGTGACATTCTAAAAACAAACAAATAAAATAATTGGTATTCTTAGGTCATGTGCCAAGGAGGTGATGATATGAAATCGAACGAATCAAAGAACCGTTAGTGATGCTGCGATCTATTCTTGAAGTTGTGTTATTGGCGGTCTAATAAATCAACGAACCGACTGGACATATTTTGGTTGTAACAATAATATTATTATTGAGAGTAGGCACTAATGAATTGTATATACGAATCTGAATTTTGAGATCATATAGAAGATCTTTCGTTGTGCTTAAAACCAGTGGCGTGCTAGATAATGTGAAATGAACTCATTTTGAATATTTGCACATATTTTTATTTATTGAGGTGAAATTATATTATACCTTGATTGGGTAATACGTTTTTTAAATACAGACGAATAATATGTATTACAAAATAACAATGCTTATAAAATCTTTTTCATTGATAAAAATAATAACAAGTCAAATGAATATAAGTAAACTGAAAAAAAAAATCTGTGAATTATGTACTGCTATTGAGAAGGTTACTTAAATATATAGGTTTACAATGCTGCATTATTTTCTAAATATTTTAATTAAAATTCTGTACTTAAAGTCAAAATCTTCTACTTTAAATATGTTTTTGCAAAACAACGAAAAGCCATTTACTTATACCGAAACTCTTTTGTCATTAAACAAGGTATAATAAATTGTGTACCTCTTTGTATTGAGTACCTATATTCATAAGTACTATACATATATTATTAAAAAAACGTAATGACAGTAGATAGTTAGGTATTGACAACTACCTAAAATTAATCATTAATAAATTTTCAACTTTGAACCTCGTGTCGCGATCAAATCATCGAAACAGCTTTTTACAATAACTTGGAAAATCTTCAACGATAAATTATACATACTATAAGAAAGTACTTATAAAGTTAGCATTAAACATTCCAGAATAATAATAAAGTTCCTGTAATTCAATTTAGTGTTCTACAACATAATTCCTTAAATAATAAATAAACATGATAGTCATCGAAAAAGCATTAGATTTAGATTTATTTATGCATGGTGAAAAGTAAAAACATTTTAATATAATGGAGTGTGTTCACGGATTTGACCTTTCATCTCAGAGATTTGTCAGTAAAGATTCTGCGTATAAAATACACGCGGCAATGTGTCTCCAATTCTGTACTTTCCTTTACACGCTTTCGCGACAAATCTCAGAGAGAAATCTCATCCTTTGTATGCACGCCACAGAAAAATAATTGCATTTAAAGAAAACATTAATTTGTATCGTTGCAATAATAATCTCAACTTTGATAGTCACATCGAAAAATATTTATTGAGAATGCAGTACTTATGTATATTATACACCTAACAAAATATACTATTAGGGATGTACAATATATTGGTATTATGGTTCATCGATATATTTTGTAAAATATTGCGTTCGAATGATGAAGAAAAACGTAGGAGGCCTAAATATTATAATTTGCAAAAGAGATAGATGATATTTTGGGATTATTAGAGTCTACGGTTCTGTAATTCAAGTCTTAGTAAAATCTGTAGTGAACTACTTGCTTTTTGTGAACTAGTTATACGCTGGCGGTGTTTATATTGAAGTGGACTAGCAGCCGTCAACATTGTTAGCCACTCAGCAGAAAGCGATCAGCCGTGGCCAATTGTTACATATATATAGTCACATACATATGTTACAATGAGATAGTGGAGCATGTCAGAAATGAGCTTTTGCAGTGTGTTAAAAAAAAAATCCAGATTACAATGATTTTAGAATTTTTTCAAAATGTTCAATACTTTCGGACATATTAGCGTTCAAAATGAAAAACGCTCCGATTATCATATCCACCGTGTGACGTCACATCTCTCGTACGGCTCGTCGACTCGCAAGATGTGACGTCACACGATAAAACTGTATAAACTGATCGTTTTTAAAACGCGCAATTTTGATATTTCACGATATCGAAAAATTTTTTTTCAGTTTTAAAAAAATTACGCCACTGTTTCATTGGCCATCGCAATTTTATTACTTTGCCATCTGCGTTTTCTTGCTGCCACACGGTATTAAATGAACTATTGCTCTGGATTATAATCGAATGTAACTTACTCTAAAGGTTTAATCAAAGATAACTTGTAAATATATATATATTGAACGACTCCATTGGGTTTTCTAAAACGTTGTGATCACATCTGATCTGTGAATATCGCGACATTGTATTTAACGGTACATATCGGAATGATTCACAATAAGTAGAAACGTCATTAATTTACATGATTACTGCTACGGACCGAGGTACGCAAACTTACATCTCATTACTTAAACGCGCTCGCACTGTACACGACGTCACTTAATTACAAGTGTAGGCTAAAAATTATTGAACAAACGTAACATTCACAGATGTAGAAATATTTTTACATTTGTGAACACTAGTTTTGCTGAAGAAATTGCATTGAAATCTTGTGGGGGGGACCTATGACAATATTAATCCATTAATCACTATAATATTTCGATTCAATTTCAAACCAAATTAAAAAACGTGAAAAGTAACTACAATTGCGAAAAAATTTTATTTAAAAATGTAAAAAAAAATATTTCCGTGTTCCGTGGTAAGGATGCTCTGCTAGTGATGAGCTCAAAATCTCAAACTGTGATTCAATCACTCATATCTTTAAGTCACACTCGCTATCAGTGATTGCATATCTGAGAATATACCGTGATTCGTGATTCATTTTTAAATTTTATTTATTGATTTATGATTATAAATTAAATGAAAATATTAATGAAGGAATGACGTGATAAACGCCATCTAGTAGATTCTGCCAAAACGTTTTACGCATTTGGCCCGACAAATAAACTCACATTTTTTAAGAGTTTTCATTATCTTTGTGATGATATTAAATATGTTTGAATAATTTAAGTAAATACGCTCAAAATAATGTTTTTTTTTATTCATTTCGTGTATTGTGATATCGTATTAGTAATGAAACTGTGATCACAATCACAGTTTCCAATCACTGATATTATCGAATATCAATCACAATCACACCAGTGAGTCAAGGAGATTACTAGAAGATGCTGCTATATCCAGAGATCGTTGTAATAACACGGAGTATACCGTTCTAAAGTGAATCTAGGCCAATTAAATTTCACTGAATTATATGCCTAGATTTTACAAATAGTAATTATTAACAAACATGTACATGTTACATATTTGTATTTCGCGTGTATTTGATAAATTTTTAGATGGAGTATTTTTTGCTTGTTGTGTTCTATTGTGTTTTATTAAACATAATACACAATATATTAATACTATATATAAATACTGCTGATTAAAAAATGTATCAAATATATGCGAAATACTAAAACACCTATTTGTCATTACGTAAATGTAAAATGTAAAAACGCATAAATGTAATCAATGTTTGTAAATTCTATTGCACTTCCATAAATCAACATTATGAGTGCAGTGGCAAAATTCACGTATTATGGCCAGTGCCGGCGCCAGACTTTTTGCCGCCGCAGGCAAGATGATGTTTTCAATTTTTGTAAAACCATCCCCATAAATTGGCCGCCCTCTAAATCGGCCGGCATTTTGAAACTTGCCCAAGAGCGGCCTTTTACCAAAAGACGCCAGCGTTGACTACAAATTACTGCTTTATTAGGAAATAACCGTTAAGTTATTTATTGGATTTTTTATACCTGGATTATTAACTTGGGATTTTGTTTTTCAATTTTTTTTTTCGACCGCCCCCATGATTTCGTCGCCTCGGGCAGCCGCCTGTGCGTAACGCCGGCGCTGATGTGGCGCCTGTGTCTATGGATGAAATTTCTCTCGGAAAACAGTACCGAGTTTTCAATGCGAAGCGATTTGTTCGCGGATTAGCATCCAGTATACGCGTATCTTTACCGAAACTCTGAGATCGAGATTGAGGACCAGAGTAATTATGCTTTTAATACCGTGCTTTACTTAGATTTACATTTATTTACTAAAAAATGGCAGTAAGAAAAAAATTATGGTAAATACACGACACGTGGACGTGGATTTTAGAACTCAGTACCTTGTACAGAACCGTCAGCTCTAAGTCTGTCTGAAAACTTAAGAAAAAATGTATGTGTTGAAATCTTATGTAAATAATATTAAATATATCATATTTTTACTATAGGTCGATGGTAATCTCTGTGCAAACATGAAAAAATTAACAAAATAATGAAATCGTTTTAATCGTAGATTTAATGAAGTCACTAAGGTTAAGTGCAATATTGGTATGCTAGTTGAAGTGTAAAAATAATTTAATATGCAATGTAATGGGCGTAGGTTTAACGTTATTGTGATTCTTCTGAATTTTCAGTTTACTAGCTTGTTGTGTAATGAATTGTGTTTGTAAAATAAAATAAAATAATGTTATTTTCTCAATCGTGTACTTAAAATTTATTTAACAGACATCAAAGATACAATTGTCACCCACAATTTCATTTCATCAGAATCAGAATTTCTCAGCCTCACTTGTCGCCGTTTTCTGGGTAGTTCAATCGTGTAAATATTGCTTTGTTTTTCAATAATGAACACTATTAGAGTATACGTTTCGAAACGTGGATACATCTTCTGTAATAAATGTGAAAAACTCTGCAATTAAAATGAATGCATTGAATCCAAAAAACGACATCATGATTTTTTTACTCAAAATATTTGCAAATTTGTTTAATTTTTTTCGCATTATCTGAATGCTGCATTGTTAGTTTAATATTAAAATTATTGTTCGTCATGAAACCTCATTCTTTTAGGGTCTGTATTTTTGTGACATGTCATCTCAATATACTATTTAAATGCTTCATGTTTCTGGTCTGGTCTGGTCTAACGTTTAGTCTTTTCAGTTAAAGCAGACGCTAAAATAAAACTACATTTTTCCAAGAAAAGTGTGCGGTGGGTTTGGATTTGCATATATATATACTTATAATAAATTAATTAATTGTAATGAAATACCTTCAATACTTATTGATACAATATAAATATTTACAAAACTAATTTGATTTTTTATTTCTGCGCTATGAACTCCATTTGTATTCCCATTTTAGACATCAATAGAAATACTACTGCAAAGGTCTCGTGAGACAACTTCCGGGAAATTTCAATATTGTATATATAAGTGATACGATAATTCACATATTCTAGATAAATATAGAAATTGATAGAAAATAAATATAAAAATAGAAATTGATAGAATATATATATATATATATATTAATAGAAATTGATAGATTATACATATATAGGTTTAAAAAAAATTGAAAAATAAGCAAAACAAACTATAAAAATTAAGGTTAAAGACAGAAAAACAATAAAATTTTAGGTTTAACACATAATGGCTGAGTATCAAAATCAATTGTATTATTGACTCAGCTATGGCTCTCAGGCTATACATATATGTTCGTTAGCCGGCCTGTTCTGCCATATTATTTCAAAATGGCGGTTATTCAAAATTTTTTAATATTCATAACTCTGTTGCGATCGTCTTTTGTATTGCTTATAGAGAAAAAGGTCAAAAACGGGAAATATCTTTTCCTTTCACACACGGACGAAATCTATCTGATAATTGTGGCCAGTGCCGGAAGGGTTTTTGTGTGTGACAGAAACTTGTTTTAATACATATATAATAATATCATCACCCGTGTCTCTCCACTGATGGATACAGGCCTCACCCAAGCTCGGCACTCTCGTGATGTCGTCGCTCCATCGAGTTGGAAAAATAATATAATTATCACATTTTTCATATGAAAAAAATATTTTTTTAACTAACTGTTGGAGTGTGTGATGCCTTATCGTCTCAAATGCTGAAGCTCGAGTTCTGTTTAGTGAACCAATTTTCAAAAATCGACCGTCGTTCTTTTGTTTTATCGAACAAAAAAATAATAAGAAATAAAAAAAATAATAATAATAATAAATAATTAAATTAAATAATTAAATTTAATTATAATTTGTTATGAAAAATTAATGTGTGAATGTGGTGCCGAGGAGGAAACCCTTGACCATGTCTTTTTTGCCTGTCCATTGCGGATCACAGGTTTTTTTTACAATAATCTTGTCAATGGTAATTTTCAACTCCCGGTTAACTTGTGTCATCTTCTTTCCCTCAACTCGCCACATTTAAGCTATATAATAGCAAATTTCTTGAATGTCGATGGTATTAACTTGTAACGCAATATTCCCTATTCTATAATATTGTTGTACTGCTTTCTATGAAATAATGTTTAAACTTGTTTAATGGCACAAATCACTCTCCTGTTCGAAAGAAGAAGTTATGAAAAATTACAAAGAAGTTTCAATTCAGCATATTTTACAACCAAATCTTACGCTCGTTCCGTGGACGGGGTCGCAACCTTCATTTGGAGCAAATAGCAAAAATTGAAGTAGATACTGCTAAGGGGATTACTTCAAAACAAAGACAGAACTCCTACATTGAGAGTTCCGTTTATTTTCTGTTCGGCGTTGGAGAGCTGCACAATTTAGATGCAAATTTCCCGCTCAGAAGACAAACAACAAAATTGTTTTCACATTTTCCGCCAAACTCCACCGAAAACCGATCATTTTCCTATCGGTTTCACATTCGCATATAAATAATCAAATTTCCACCCCATTGGAGCCACCCCCCTCAGCAGACATTTATTGATGACATTGTGAAGTATTTGAAATTAAATGGTCATTTTACATCTAGCAGTCAGTTTGCATTAAATACTATCGGAACTTCAATATATAGTGTCAATTTAACATAGATTCGGAGTATAAATAAATATATACGAGGGTACTAGTTGCAATCTCTGCAACTTCCAATTTTTTTTATTTGGAGAAAAACGTGAAAAACTGATTGAACGATATATTTATTAATGCACTTATTGTTATGAAACATAATCCATATAATCCAGTTAAAAATAAATACAACGCCTTTGTATCGCACAGAATTGCAAGATTGCAGCAGAGGCGCCAATTAATTGATATGATAAGACACGTGTCAGTAATTTAAAGGTGTAATCATCGGCGTGGTGCCAAAAAACCCGTGGGATAAATTTCGGGGAAACAAAGACTCTTAGAAAAACGTCACAGCGGCGGTCTGTCGCTGTGTAAATACTTGCAAATATGATATGAGTGTATGTATTGTTATGTATCTGAATAAAACCAGGGTATTCTGCAGGCGGGAAGCCATTCTCGATTGTGTTTCCGTAGTGTGCCTATATTGAACATCTTTTGTATTTCATTTCTTTCGACCTTTTAATCATCATCTTCATCGCCGGTTGATAGAAGCTGAGATCGACGAACCGCCCTTGTCTACATTATTGTTTCCTGTACGGAATAGCATTCTTCCAAAAATAAACTATTAGTCGAATCATAATATAAAGGCGGCGGACAAAAGCAACTGATTTTGTAACAATAATTTTAAATTACCAATTTACATCAAAAAGAGCCAAGTTTGATTGTTAATAAATTAACAGTCTGTTATGTAATAAAAAAATGTAATATTGACGAATCAAAACGAGAGTAAACAACTCTTCAAACGATTCTGGATAGGGTGTAAATAAATAAACTGAATAAAAAATAACACAATGTGTAAAAACCATACGAGAAGACAACTGCATTAAAAGTTAGACAAATAAAATATTATTTATTATTTTTAAGTATTATTATTATTATTAATTATTACACGGTTGTATAATGTTTTCATGGCTGTTCAACTTGTATATGGATAATTGTGTGAAAGAACTGGAATGTATGAATCTAGGAAAACCTAGTCTCCTGGAACGAGGCTCGAACCCCCTAGACCACTAAACCAACTAACTAACCACTAAACCAGTAAACAAACATAAAAATGAAATTATTAGCTCATAATAACTAAAATATGACAAAATATCTTGCAAATCCTGCATAAATTGTCATTCCTGAATTTGTAGTCGGTACAGTCGGATTATTATTAATCGTTAAATTAGGTTTATTATTCAAAATTAATTTATTCTGCATTAATATATCTGTAGAACATGGAGCTGTTGGGTGAATGTTTTTATATTTTCATTACATTTGTAGTTTGATAAAAATATGCGCTGCCATCCTATTGACATTACTGTGAACTAAACAGCGAGACAAATGTCAACTGCCTTTCAATTGTGTGAGACGAAGCTATTACTTTTATTTACATGGGAAAGTAAGTATGAAAGTCTTGGGCATTACAGGGCGTACGACTTGTCGTCATCGGCTGACTTAAGCGATCACTTTACACAATGAAACGTTCACCTATTTACCCAAATTTTTGGATGTTGTATATATGTTATCATATTGAAACCTTTCAATTATTTATTACCAACTACGCAGTCGCCATCTATGGTTTTTTATATATCTTGATTATAATCCCTCAGGGGATAAATCCCAGTAATTAGTTCCTACAAAGATTTGGACATACTCAAAATAAAAAAATAGAATGTTGGTTTTTATTTGAAATTCTGACCGGTTGAAATTATTGAGGATATAAAAAAAATAATTTCAATATTTACGGAAACAACCTATGTGACTTCACAAGGCACCATCGCATTGTGAAAAAAGATGTGAGCATGTATTAAGATGAATTGTTTTTAAAACTTCTCAAAAATAAAATGATTTGTAGTCTGATTGGTAAATAATATAGGGTAACAAATATTGTAATATACAGGTGGCCCAAAAAAGTGAGAACATCTCGTAAACACACGAGTTGTTTCAAAACATAATATAATTAATTATAATTCTTAATGTTTTTTTTTTGCACAATATTTAGCTAATCAGAAATCATCAAAACACCTCATATTGCATAATCTACTGGGTTTAAATCTGGGCTGTTCGGTGGCCACATGCCTGGCTCGATGAAATTAACATTCTCACGATGAAGAAAGTTGATTGTATTTCTGGCTGTGTGAGATGGAGCTCCGTCCTGCTGTAATGTCCAGTTATACTGTAATGTCTAGCTATACTCCAGGCTTTCTTTTGAAACTCTTTAATCATTTTTCTAGCACCCCAACGTTTTTCAATTCGCAAATTTTTGATCGAAATACGGTCTTCTGCAGTAATTTTTATCATTCTGGGCAACAATTTGAAATAAACCAAATATAAACAATGGGAAAATTAATAATCAAAGACGGCGACCAGAAATTGTCGAAATAAAACGTAATATAGGTAAATAGATAAGTAAGTAAATTAGTAAACTATTTAAGCTATTGTTGATATAGTTAAACTGGTTTTGATGTAATTATATCACATTTTACGAAACGTTCTAACTTTTTGGGCCACCCTGTATGATAATCCAGAAAGCTATTTCAGAAAACTTTGATTTAAAAAACCAGGAATTTACTTAAGACAAAAACCAGGTAATTAAAAAATGTTCAAGTCAGAAAAAATGCACTCTTTGCAGAACATGTCACATATATTTATAAATTACTTCAGTTATAATTGAATACGTTGCAATTCAAGCAACATTATTTAAAATATTGCTGTCCACTTTCTGGTGGTATGAATTCGACTACTTGCATAACAAATCCCTTATCCTGAGTGGAAGATTCATCCATATTCTTGTAGCGCAAGATGACCGTCTTGCACGATAGTGTCTTTGCTATGTTGAGTGACAATATCTATATTATATCTATATTCTCTATCTGAGACCAATTTGATGGGGAAACCGTGAAATGAAACAACAAATTATTTTTAATTTTTATTATATTCACTAAATATATGATGAACATGTATATTTCTAATATGTTAAAAATATTTACAAAAATACAAAAGCCGACAATGCTACCTTATAAAATTATAAAATGTACTGATCGTAAAAAATCTCTCGAAAATTCGATCAAAAACTGTGCGATTATTTTCCATTTTGAAATCTCAGTCTAAATCTTAGATTATAATTCAATAGAATCCACAATATTATTGAAACGGTTATCATAGAATGCCTCGGATATCTCTAGTGTTATAGATTTTCTTAGTTTGTACACCGCTGACATATTACAAATATTAGAAATTAGAGGTAGGTAATATAAGAAGTATTCAGCACTGGCTTTTAATCTAAATCTAATAAGGAAACAGCAAATAACAATTAGTAACAGGATAAATATTTTATTGGCATATGCAGATATGTGTTTCAATAGTTGTAAACCAATGACTGTTGAAATACGCACAGATAACCCCATAATTAAGTGGAATTAGAGATCAGCATTGTTAATACAAAATATCTGAATATGAGCAGAGGACAGATGCCATCATCATTATTGCCATTCATCGTAAGAAACACAGCTTTTGAATCAGTTAAACACATTAAATAATGACAAATGGAACAAATGTGACAAGGAATAATGATATCCATCAAGAAATCAAAAAATGCTTGTTTCTTTGCCTATCATCGAGGTTTTTATCACAGAATTTAAAGATTGAAATGTACACAACACTGATACAACCATTAATGTTTGGTCTCTCACTTTAATGCAAGAAAATAAGTTACAGGTCTTGCAAAACTAAAACATAGATGCGCGGATAATGTTGAGATAGACCTGCAAGACATCAGCGAGTGGCCACAATGGTGTTATGAAATTGTAAGATGGATGGCTATTGTGACTGCAATCTTGGACATCCGAGTCCCATGAGGTAGCTGAAGAAGAAGTTAGAAATTTGTGTGGATGGTTGAGGCATTTAACTCTCGTCTCAGAGATTTGGCGATAAAGATGTGCCAGTTGATCAATATACTCTGCATATAAAATACAATCTATTTGTACAACTTATTACAGCCTACTCGATGCTCAACTGTATACTGTCCTAAGTGACTTTTGATACGAGTCTCCGAGACAAGCCTCGTACGTATATTAAACTACAATTCACATCTACAACAATGTTGGCTTTCATGAATTGTCACATTTAATAATGTGTTGGTAATCAATATCAAGATATTTATCATGTTATAACATGCAACATTAATGTTTTCAACTTCTTTGCCATATTTAGATCTTAAATTTGTATTATTTTCTTATTAATCTGTAATATTTCCATCGAGTGTTGAAAACTAAGTTAATCTTCTGATGTTTCGTGTCTCCAAATTCAGGCTTAAGAATGATTTAGAATCCGCTAAGATATCCGAGGCTTTATTCAAGGGATGAGGAGGTATCAATTTAATGTTTTTAAAGTGTTGATGAATACAAAATATTTTAAAAGGTGTATATATTAGTGAATTTGTAAAAAGTTATGACAGAAATATTATTGTTAAAATGTATTGTATAATAGGTAACATAGGTTATCCAGACTTCTTTGTTTTATTTATTTATTATATTTGCAATTCCATCTACTGAGGTAACATGAAAATTAAAGAAAAATAATTTTTCAAATCAAATCAATATTTCAAAAATGAACAAGATTATTGGTAATGTTGAGTATTTTAGATTATAATACAATGAGATAATAATCGTTTGAATGTTTCAACTCTCAATGTTGAGTCCATGGTGTAACTTTATAACGAAAATCTCAATGTTTAATTCAATAATTTTAATGATTTCACAATAATTTAGAAATTCTAAGCATTTTTTTTACACGCATTTACTACTGGAATGGAATTTTATCAAAAGCTTCATGCCGGTGAATGTCTTTGAACGGTCATTTTGACGTTGTTAAGTTGTTGGCAAGCTTTTTTGTAAACATTTAACTTGGTAACGTGAATAGAATTACAAGTGTTTTTAATTTACGTGTGAATTTTTCCCTTTACATTTTTTTTTAGTTTATCAAAATAAAAAGATGTAAGAGAAACCGTCATTCATAAGAGAAAAACCGTGAGTGCTTTTCGAAAGAGTTTCCGCCTTAATGTAAAATTAACTACGCGTTAAAATATTTCATATTTATTTCACACAAATCCACCAGATTCAATGAATAATTTAGTGCTGGAGACGAAAATGTTGGCTCCACCACGTTTATGTTATTATAACAATATTAATTTGATATATATTAATAAAATGGACATAATTCAAGTAAGTTTAATTTAATTTGCTCATTACAAAGGCAATTTTTGCAGATACATATGTATACCTTAAACGTTTAATATTTGTAGATTACCTGTTCACTAATCGTAATCATTACACTCTGTCCACGTTACAGTTACGTATTAGCCGTTCGTTAAACTACGCAAAAGTCCATTATTCTGTTCCATAGACACATATTTATTATTATTGGCTACAAATAGGTCAGTCATAATATTATTTAAATATCATAAAGAATTACGCTAGTGGAAAACACCATTATTGTTTAATATGGAGATTATTTATTATAAACTGAATTTTTCAATACGTACATTATACTACTGAAACCACAAATTGGTGGATTTTTTCATTTATGATAATTTACAAAATGAACCAAAATGATTGAATATCTAATTACTTATTGTATATTTCTGTTATATATTTTGGTTTATTTTTTATAAATGTAGATTAATAAAAGACAAAATATATATAACAAACTGCTGAATTTCCAAAACCGTGCAATCTGATTTAAATACACTTAAAAGTTAATTTACATCAATATCTAAATTCCATAATAATAAAAAAATGCACACGATATATTTTTACAAACATTCTACACATCAACTCTCGATAAATAAAATAATATTATTACTAAAAAGAAATCTACAGAATTAATCGCTACTTTTCACGTTACGTTACACATTATGAAATAAAATCATAAAAATCAAATTCATGATATAAAATTTCTGACAAGTATCTAAATATTTATAAAATAATATATTAGTACAACATATGGCAACATTTCCTAGCATAACTATTCAAAAATGTAGAAAAAGGTTTTTTTACTCCAATTAAAGAGTGTAGAAATTATTTCAATCTTTTTTGTAGACCAAACAGTATCACCGCAATTAATTCACATTTTTGTCTACAAAATCAAATAATCAGTTATATAAAATAATAAAAACAAGTAATTAAAATAAAATGCATTCTTCGGAGAGATTCGAATTCTTTGATTACCGATTATCTCTGTGATATATTTTTTTTTTATACAAATAAATACAAATGAAAAATGTACATTACATATTTTTTGAAACAGGATATCAACATTGTTCAAATACCTCACTTCCTATGACATTAGGAACATTTTATTACAAATTAATCAATTCCGAATAGACAAATCTCAATGTTTACGATAAATATGTTGTATAAACATGCAGCCATTAAAAAATTATGAAATCATTTCAACGATAAATATTTCTTTCTAATTCACCAAAAAATTGGATTGTCAAAATTTTAAAATCATAAAATACGCACTGTGTTATTGATTAGAAGCAGATGATAAAAGAATTGATGTTTACTACGGTGTTAAAATTCTATTAATATTAAAATATATCAGATGAAGCACTTCAAAGAAAAATCTATGTATCAAAAAAAATATATATATATAGTTACCACCAAGACTCGAATCCGGAACTTTATATTGCCGTTAGAACATATTACCAGTTGTTTATCATACTGTTTACATTATTTTTATTTTTAACGAGATATGTTTTATTTCCGACATCTTTATATGATTGTAATTGTAAAAAAATACCGCTGCGTAATTGATAACCGTAGTTGAAAGTTCCTGGTTCAAATTCTGGTGGTAGCTGTATATTTTTTCGATAGATTTTTTTAAATGTAGTATTTCTAAGTGACTCATCTAATTTGCTTTAATTATCAAAGAACTATGATCTAAAATTGCAACTTTACAATAAAATGTGATTTCATTGAAAATGAATATCTAATGAAATTGCTTTAAAAGTACATAGATTATTAAACGATGAAGTATTTCTAGGTAACAAGCAAACAGACCGAACACTCAAGAATGATTAATATTATCACAGACCGGTAAATGAATAGACATGAAATAAAGTGTACATATAGAAGAGGGGTTTGGAACATTAGTTGCGGAATGAGGGGCATTCTACACACATTCTTGGTGGAAACATAAATCTGATTTATCTGCTTATGACACATGTATGCAACAGTAAAAGTATTTACTCTTTGAAAATTAAATCTTTGTGTTAACAAGACGTACTTTTTACATTAATGCATATTATATTGTCAATCATTCAAATTTTCTTTCCAATCGAGTCATATTTTTTAAAAAAATTACAGAGCTCTTTGACTGCGTGAGTGACACCAAAGTGATCACGTAGGCGCCAGCAAAATGACAATTTTGGGACAAGGAATTTGCATTAGTTCATGTCTATATATTTGGTGGTCTGTGAATATAATGTTTATTTAAGTTTAAAGATTTTCTAAGGGATCCAATGATTACAATATTCATATTAAAAATCTATTATAAGATTATTATTACAAAATTCTGCTCAAAATGTGTTGAAGATTTTTCATAAATAATGTACATACACCATTACATTGTTGCTAGAATTACGGTGATATGAATACTTTTAATTCCTACCGCCGACCTGCGCCCTCTCTCTAGAATCTTCCCTGCATATGGCTCTGGGCGGAGAATCCCTTCCGGCCTTTTGGCTCGCCTTCGATCCTTTTCTCGCCCTCTTGAACTTGGCCATGTCTTCACCAAAGACGTCTCCCGTTCTCAGCGCTGAGATCAAATCGTCAAACTCCCCCTTGGCTTGTCCGTTTGCGCCGGTGACGTCGCGGCCCGCATCCCCGTTGACGTGAATGGTTTGACTGGTGGCAGAGCCGTTCGTCTGATTGGATGATTTGCTCAGCCCCAAAGATTTTGAAACGGATGATAAAAGGCTGGACGCTTGTTTTCTTTCCATTGTACGTTTTTTCAGCTGAAAAAATACATATTAAGGATTAAGATTTTTTGCGGGCTATCAATTTTGTGATACAAGTAGGAGCAGCAATCTTTAAAAAATGGACAAAATAAAATATGAATGCAGAAATTTGGGGCAAGTCATTCTACAGCTTGTAAACATACATATATTTGAATCGCAAACTCATCAAATATATAAGAGAAAAAGCATTATATGTTCACATTAGAAGTAAAAGTTTTTCCCGTATAAAAAAATCACATGACAAAACGGCCGCTCAGTACAATTTGACCAGTTTGTGTAATTTTCATTCTTGTTTTTTATCAGTTTCTCGCGTTCTTCCCAAAATCAATATTGTGGTAGAAAACAGACTTTGCTTGTACAGCGAAATCTTGATCGATCGTTCCTCTAATAATCGTTTTCACGCGCGTGTCGATTATTTCTTCCAGTCGCAAATTAATTTCATACAAAACATGCAAAAATAGATTGCATCAATCGTTCCTCTACGCATAATTAATCATTTAAATTACGCAGCATATTTCGTTACACTGGCTTGTTTTATAATTGCCTGCCTAACGGCACACTGATGTTAAAGGGCGAGTTTTTTATGCATATTCAATAACTGATGCCGAAAAAAATGTAATTTGCAACACTGAAAAAATACTGTTTACTTACGGCAATAACGCAACAGTCAAAACACATGAAAGATTATGCATGATACAAAGTTTAATTTTATGTTTTTTTGTTTTTCTGCAGCTTTCTAATTTTATTTGTATTTAAACACATTCATTTACATGTGAAATGTGTATCTTTTTTAGAATATGATGTATGAATGTAACTTTTTTCTATATTCCCGCATTCATTGTTTATTTTAGAAGCTCCCTTCAAAAATGATAGATAGAGATTTCATTCATCCATTAACTTATAAAATTAATAATGGAACAAAGGTTACTGAAATTTAGTGCATTGAAAAGTATTAACTATTAACACATTATACGAGATATATCTTACATAAACAACGAGATATCTCGTGGTTGGCATTCAGTGACGGATGCCAGTCATGAGTATTCTCATGGTAATTTCCTTAGGCCTCAATAAAAATCTAATTTCAATAGCGTTCAGACTTAGCTACCGTCTGATTCCTTGGCATTTGAAATAAAACTCCATGCAGTTAGTTCAATGGTTATCAGTTCCCCTAATGCCAACCACGAGACATCTCAAGCCTACTTTTTTTGTGTGGATAGTATTTGGGAATGAATCTATCCACACAAAAAATTTAAGTTCGCAATGTTAATTTTGTTAATAACAGAAATTTTAACAGATTTTTTTTTATTGATTATGCATATCGCGTCATTTAAAACACTTGTGGCTTACAAAATACGAAAGACAAAGCATAAAAATAGTTATAAAACGTACTTCCTGTTCCTGCTTCAACCTTTTTTCGTCGTCTTCTTGCCTCCTCCTCGCCGCCTGATTCTCCGCCCTGGCCTCGCTCAGAGAAGTGAGGAAGGCTTCAAGAGCTCCATAGAATTCTTCGGGCTGTGTGGTGGCTGCGTCTTCTCCGAATAGGCGCACTGCACCTTCGAAACGGGATTTCATATCCTGGCAAAAAATACAATGTTTATTTTTAGTTTTGTATTCTTAGCACAGAGAGAATAAATTTTTGAATTAATATGGGGAAATCTTTGAGGATCAACACAATCCAAACTTTCATAAAGTATTCACAATCAGAGTTTTTCTTTGATACATTTCATAACATGAGCTAAAGCCACTGTTCCATACAGGAAACAAGAAATGTAGACAAGGGTGGTTAGCTAATCTCAGCTTCTCTCAATTGGCGATGATGATGATGATGATTATAAGGTCGAAAAAAATAAAACACAAAAGATGTTCAATATAAGCACACTACGGAGACACAATCAAAAATGGCTTTCTGACTGCGGAATACCCTGGTTTTATTCACATACATGTAGCGATCGGAATTCAAATCCACCGCCATCTCAGTCGGCATCAACGCTAGCGACAGCGCTGCCGGCTGCTGCTACAAGCCTGGCTCGATCATTCACCGCCAGGCAGTCTCTCCAGTTTCATCGTTTCACAACGGTCTTGCTCGGCGAGCGCGAGTCGGCAAGACCGCCAACTCACTTTATTTCATCTCGTGCACATATGCACCTTCTACATCTTCATTCACTGTATTCATTTCTATCTGTCTTCATTGCTTTTATCATACCGACAATAAACACCTCGACACACGCCAATCACATTTATTTTCATTTAACCACCGTCCTAACCCCCAAATACATAACTTTACATACAGTCATATTTGCAAGTACCTACTCAGCGACAGGCCGCCGCTATGACGTTTTACTAAGAATAATAGTCATTGTTTTACTAAAATCTATCCCACGGGGTTTTTGGCACCACGCCGATGATTACACCTTTAAATTACTGTCACGTGTCTTATCATATCAATTATATGGCGCCTCTGCTGCGACCTCGCTATTCCGTGTGATACAGCCACTATGTTAAAAAGATACATATATCATGGCTGAATATTGATAAGTTATCACATAGCAGTCATAATATTCGTATAAAAATTTTGTGCGTTGACTATTACCTGGAACTGGTCCTCCAATTCTGCAAATCTGCAACTGGCTCCCGAGTAGAACTCTTCCATGACAGGCAAGAAGCGATCGTGCTGCAGTGGAGGGGCCGTTTGCTGCGAACGCTGGTATTCCATCTCACGTCTTATGTCTCCGAGGCCTGCCCTCAGAGTGGCCATGTCCTTCTCCAGCTGACCCAGCGACACTTTGGAAGCTTCCCTGCAATGCGGGAGATCCTCCTCCAGTAGCAAGACATCCTTAAACTGAAATTTCAGAACGCAATTGATTAACCATCCAAGATATAAAGAATATTATTTTGCAACTATTGTTTTTCTCTGATGTTACATTCTCTAATACCCTTTATAAAGGTATTCTACAAGGTCTAAAAACCTGCTGATTTTGTATATATATATATATTTTTAATATGAAGACATAGTGTGATCACAAATGCTAATAAATATTGTCACGCCAAAGTGTACCTAACCCAACCATGTTCCAAGAGACTAATGTGTGGAAATAGAGTGATCATCACTTCAGCAGCAGCATCATCATCAACACCATCACAAGTCTGGGTGGACCATGGTCTGATCAAACTGATATCTCCATTCTGGTTCTTATAAACATTCCCTCTAAGCTAATCTAAGCTTAAAACATGCATGCGAATGTGCACAATTTGGCAAAATAATGCACACAAAAAATTTTTGTGCCTACACATGTTTTAATTTGTTATTTTGTTTACCAGTAATCCTTCAGTGCATTCCAAATAAGATCAATACAGTGGAACCTTTACATTAGTCATTAATCCGTTTCTGAGGGCCTGTCGAATATAGAAACAGTTTTTCCCATAACAAATAACTGAAATTAAATTAATTCGTTCCCAGCCCCCAAAAATAGTATACAAATGAATAAATTTTATGTCAGAACTTTACCTTTATTGTATTGATGAGACATGATGGTAGAAGCGGAAGAGGAGGAAAGTTACTAATATTTAGGAGACAATTTAAACATCAGGTAACTCTAATTCTGGTGGTGGTTTTCGTTTGCCGATGATTCAGTAGCACTCCATTTAACAAATAACTTGTTGTCTGTTTCTGTCTGTTTTTTAAAACCTTCATGAGGTAGTCAATCACATTATCATTGAATCCATTTATGTTTTAATTGACTATGGCAACATTTAGGTGCCACTTTTTGACAGCATTGCCGGGCGGTGGAAGTGATATATATAATTTGTTTGTTATCAAAATGTGACAAATATCGAACCATAGGGGCTGACGAATATAGAGGTTCCACTGTATAAGTATATCTAGATTATTATTAATATTATGTACAAGTACATATATATAATTGTATCTGTAATTAACTATCATTGCAATAAATTGTAGATTGTTATTATATGTAGGTATCTGTATAGAAATATATACAAACTCAAATATGTAATATCTTTATACTAGTACCAGGGCACTGATAACACTGAATATTAAAATTGCACAAAATATTTTTTGCGCACTCGGTGGTTCAAAAATTACAAGGAACATTGGTCCATATCTCTATCCATGGATGTTGATTTTCAATCTCCAATATTAAAAATGACTACATCTTTGTTAACTCCATTCATCCAGAAAAGTTTGTGATGCCCAACTCTTCATCATCCATCAGATTTAGTCACTTTAGTGGTTCATCATCAGCCATCCTTATTACGCACCTTTTACATATCCCGCCAGTTGTGAAATTTTGATAAACTTCCCAATGCTGGGTGCTTGGATCGTGAAGTGAAGCTCATTACTATAACGATGTCTCTGTATAATAAGATTAATTGCTCCATAGATTCGGCTAAGGTTTTTTTAATTGTGGGAACATATAATGTGATATTATATGTGCGGTGTGAATTTTTAAAAATAATAAATCAATTAATTATTTAACGCAAGTTTTGTCTGTTATAGATCCAGTATTTGAATAAAATATTTACCCTGCTTTCCAATATTTGCACAAGATAGTGCAGCAGTGTGGTGTTACGGGCCTGGCTGGACTTGGTGTCAGCCAACCTGTTGAGCGATGCCAAACGGAATCCTGAAGCATTTCCACGTGCACCTCTGAAAACATAATAAAAAATTATATTAACTTATTCGTATACCATTAAATGCTGAAATTAATATTTTAACCCATCCAATATGCAGACTTCAGACTAAAAGCATTTCTATTCATTTTTAAAATAAATTGTGATTATAAAGATGATTGATTTATTGTCATTATTGACATGTTATTTTCTAGTTTCATATTTAATATTTCTTAATTATTTTACCAAAATGTCAATGCCCTTTCCCACCAGTAAAACATTTAAAACAAATAATAATCAGCACATCTCCAATTAATCTTAACGATTTCATTAGAGATAAAATTGGATTGTAGGAACCAACCATACCAATACATATTTTATATTATAGATAGAATCGGCGGTAACTCTGTAGAGTTTCATCATAATGGATGAATATAAATAAAACAATGTTATAACTCTACTTGAATTTATTAGCACTACTTGAGTTTTGAGAGGAAGAGTAACTCTCATCGACAGTTATTTTAATACTTCACCTGTCGATGAGAGTTATAAACATTGTTTCATTTATATCCATCCATAACAATATTTTAAATCAAAAGAAAAAGATTATAGAATGACACTGTAATATACAATGTTTAGAAAAAAGCATTAAATATATATATATTAATGATCTTTCCATAGATTAAAGAATTCAATGGCTGACCTGTTCATGTAGTTGCCGAGTGCAAGTACAATCTCCAGCAGGCGACGCAGCCTGCGTGACCGTGCCACCTGACGAGACGCTCTCAGGACTGCTGCCGCTCGGGCTGCCACCTCGGCACTACTCCCACCCCAACGCTTCTTGAAAAGTAGAGAGCGCACTCGCTCACGATAATGGGGAATCCTGGTAAACAAAAGTTTCATCATTCATAAAATCTTGCGCTACGCAACTCTGTATCCAACACTAGGAATAATAAAAATGAACTATGTACACTCTATCTATAAATATAAATATATTGCACAAAATATGTTTTTATTGTGACATTGAACTTTGAAGTAAAATTAGTGACATACCACAGACTACCAAATATATAGACATGAACTAAAGTAAATTCCTTGTTTCAATATTTTCAATTTGGTGTCACCAGCGTGATCACATTGGTACCACTTACGCAATCCGATAGTCCTCCGGTTGACGGTTGACCCGAGCTCTCGGTGCAGGTCGGGCAACATGGCTTGCTTCACTTTGTCTTCGAATGATTTTGTATTACCATTGTCAACGCGTGGGAGAGAGAAGGAACCGAGACGCATCCTGACAATGCATCTCAATAAAAGTATACTAGTACTCTACTAATAATCAGTGATGATTCATTACAACTGCAGAATTTTACAGCGATTGTAAGACACCATCGATTATAAGACGCACCCCGAATTCATAGACACTAAACGCGTTTGATAATCAAGAAAATACGGTAATTGTCTAAAAAATTAGAGTTTTACAATAATCTATGAAAGCTTTAAAAGATAAAGTGTTAAGTTCAAGCATTTTGTAGTGCACGAGACATATTGGGGGTTGTAATATCGCCTTTGTCGTTCATTTAAACACTGTATATGTTAATAGAGAAAAATTTGAGCTAACTAATACATATTGAACTACTCAAAGAATCAGGTCCCGATCACTAAAAATTACTATAGATAATCACTCAAAAGATGATTCACAGTTAAAAAGTCTTGGGATACTCACTTGGATATCTCATACAAGAATCGATCAGCTCTAGCCAGGTTATCCAACTCATCTTGGTGTTCTTCCAACAACGCTGCTTCCTCTGCACTCGGAGTAAACTTCAGGAGCTGTTCAACCATGTCAATGGGGAGTTGTTCACCGCTGTCCATCGATAATATAGCTCTGTAAATATTAAAAATAAATAAAATAATTAGCTCAATTGAAAAATAAACATATCGTAATTTTTTTCATAACAGAAGGAAAGACACTTTCAGAAACGTTATAATTTATTATAATCAAATGCCGAACACTGTTGCTTGTCACATTGGTATTAATCCGACATCATCGAGGTACTTTATACCTGTACAGTAGATTTAATATCTTTTCACTCTCCTCGGTTGTCAGATTGTAATATTTCATTTGTTTTCTGTGTTTCTAATCTTTCAGCCACAACAAAAAAAATCAATTGCTAACACAGTTTAAATAATTGTAAAAATCATTAAAAATACGTTTCAGAGATACACAGTTTGCTTATTTTTTAATGTCATTAATTATATTAATAAGAGCCATATGTATATAGAACATTTTAAAATTTATAATCTGTGTTCGTTTTTCTAATGAAAAAGAAAAAAATCATATACAAATGTCGATTCTTATGAATGTACAACCCTATTTTACGTCAATTTGGCTTTCGACCAATCAGAAACCCCGACACCATAAACAAAAATATACAATTATACAACAAACATTTGTATGATCAATCGTAGAAATTGATTCTTTGGTTTCGTGTCACTCTATCATAAAATACGTCAAAATTGACGAAGTATACAATGTCATACAATAGCGTTATGAATAGCGCATAGGGATAGCACCAACAAATGAGAATAGACCCGATTATATATGTTATTAATATTTTAATCACAAAAATTGTCAGTTGTAATTATAATTCTCATTGTCCTTTTAGTAATCTGTACTTAAAATAAAATAAAATAAATATAAAAATCTATCTAAATTTGATGTAGCCAGTAGTGAAGTAAAGCGTACCTGCAGATTTCCTCATCAGTCATCTTCAACTTGGAGAGCAGGATTGTGCAATTTTGCGCCCTGCGACCGTCAATCACTGACAGTATCTTGGTTCGACTCTTGGTTCCTAATTGCCTGAGATCTTCAATAGATCCGTCATTCTGTAATCAATAGCAAGTTATAGAATAAGTAATAGCAGATCCTGGGATACCAGATATTTGTATGCATGAATTTAATGACTATTTTTAAACAACATAGCCAAATGAAACATACCATATGATTTGATTAAATTTAGAAGATTATTTGTAAAGTTTTTACTATATGTAATATGTACATATGTTTTATAGTGTTATTTAAATTAGTGATCAAGTAAACTACACAAATATCAATTGGTATTAGTGAATATTTGTTTAGGAAAAAATAATTAGAAAGCTTCTCAAATAATTTTTTCTCACCACTTATGACTTGACAAAGTTCAGAATATGAAACGACATATTCTATGCCTATTGGGACTTATGAATATCGAACTTTCTTGTTTTTGTCAAACAGGTAGGCGAGGTTTAGAATATGAAAAACTTATTCTACACCTATAGAAATTTATTACATAACATGAACCATTTTGTATTTGTCAAGGTGCAGGGTAAGGCCAGTAAAAAAATCTTAGATTTTCTGAGTAGAATTTTCTGAGAGCTATTCTGCTGTGTGTTTCTGACCATTCTGACCTTGGCAGAACAGCCTAGATTCTGAACAGCAATTTTTGTTATTCAATTGTTTTCTTAAATTTTGAACATAACTTCTACTGGTAATAGCTGAATTAATTTTATTTTACATTTAATTTGAATACTCACTGCAACTCCATTCTTCTGGTAAGCGCAGAACATCTTATCAATCACATCCAGCTCCATGGCATCGTACAACTTTGTATCATCAATCTCGCACCACACTGTACCGTGCAACTTGGCGTCGGGGAGCTTGCTCCAATTGAAGCTCTTCAGGGGGTTCCCTGGCTGGGGAATGTTCTTCTTCACTTGCTCTTTGGGCGGAGGAGGCGGTCCCGAGGGATGAGGAGGGGGAGGCGGGCCGAGCAGTGGCGCAGTTGGCGGTGGAGGCGGTGGTGCAAAGGGTGGTGTGGGAGGCGGGGGAGGTGGCGGAGTGAAGCACGACTCTGATTTGAGATTTATCATCTAGAAAATAAAAAGGTCAATTTAATTTTCTTTTTAATAGTACTTCATTCGAAAAATTTCTGTTGATATACTTTTTCTATGTAACCTGCATGTCATCCATTGTTAAGTGCTGAACCTTCTTACTAGCATTACAGTTCTTCAAATTGATACTTATCAATAGTCACATTTTCAATCCATATTATTATTATTAGCACTATTATAGTAATACGTAATATATTCTACCATATTTTTGTTTGTTTGTTAATAATAACTAGATTATGGTTGTCATATAGCATGCTAATGTGCTTCATTTATTTAAAAAAATGCCCTATAAATGTGTTCAGCTTTGTTGAAACGTCGGTTAGCTTAAGTCTTAAATAAATCACTATAATATGTTAGATGTTTTAAATATTTCCGGAAGTACACAAATAAAATAAAGATTAGTTGTAAATCAACACATTATTGAGAACATCTGGCACGTATCTAAATATTACTTTTGTTATGTTTCGCTTGATTTTCTTACCTTGGCATCATCCGGGATACTGCCTTCACTGACAAGCTTTTCAAACCGTAATCTTTCTGCTCTCTCTTGTGACACCTATGAACACCAAACAACAACATATTCAAAGCGACATAACACACAAGTATTAATAATTAGAGCCATCAGCACAATTTTTTCTTTTTATTTTTGTTATTTATTTAACAGAATGCATAACATATGTATTTTGTTATTGAGCATAATGCATAACGAATGTATGTTAAATATTTTGACAGTCGCACTGTCAAATATATAATTAATTCTATAAAAAATATTAGAAGCATGGTTATGGCAATAGTTTTTTTTTACTTAAAATATGTTATTTATGAGGTCCTATAATGCAATGTTTTTTTTAAATGCAATTTTTAAAGTATATGCATATAAATAGTATATACAATTTAATAAGTATGTGTAAAAAAGTAAGTGCATCTACTAATAACATACATAACCATAATAGTACATGTAATGTACAAGGAAGCGGTATTGATCTCTCGTCTCGAAGATTTAGCGGTAAAGGTTGGCATGTAAAAGCAACTATCAGGACAACTCTCATCCGTGTACACGTGCCATAAGATCATCATATGCTCTTTATATATAATAATCCAGAATATAGATGTAATACCATTCCTAATTTTTATCAAAATGAACATTAAAGATGTTGAAACATTTCAAAATTGCGCGGCAGACCGAGAGCTACATTACCGATCCGAAGGGAGGTGGGCAGAAAGAAAGAGAAGGTGAGAAGAGAAAGGGGGACTCGGGCACGAGCCAGCGTGGCGCGTGGAGCACGGCCGAACGACGCTCCGCGATAACATGGAGAGAATGGAATAAGGAATTCTTAGATGTGGTAGATACGGGAGGTTAGTGGACCCCAATCCATCCGCATCATGGACCCTTGGTTGGTCATGGAAGGAGAATCTTGGATGGTAGCTGTGCAGACCGGCGCGGGAGAAATGGATCATGTAAGAATATGGAAGTCTCTCGATGGCGAGACATAATTTTGGTACAGATGCGTCATTCACATTCACATCATTCATTGAACATTCAAGTAACCTCTCATCCTTGTAATAACCATAAGATTAGTATCAAATCCATAACAAACTAGTGTCCTCGCCTTGAGGAAAGAACGATGACAAGTGAAGAAAATATAAAGACTCAAAATGTGCAAATATGTTGTCGGGCATTTGTTCTATTATTTGAAATATAAATTGTATTAATGTTTCCAAAATTTAATAAAAATGAATTATCAATTAATTTTGGCGTCTCCTATCGAATTACTCAAAGGTGTTTGAGATTGCATAAATATAAAGAAAATGGCTTTCAAATAATGAAACAACAGATGTATTAATTTGAAAGTCCAACATGTATATTCAAATATTTTCCGTCAACTTACTGTGTTAGTATAGCATAATCGGTTAATACATTTCCCTGGATAGGAAGAGATCCAGGTTCGAATCTCGGTAGCAACAATAATTTTTTTTTTTTAAATTGATTTTATATGTATATCTTTCTAATTAATACATTTAATTTGTATTAAAAATATCACAGACCTATGTTCTGTAAAATTGTAACTTCACAATAATGTGTTCTCCTTAAAAATTCATTTTTTTCTGTCGTTTACATTGCTATTAGTATTTTTAATTTGCAATCCCATTTCATTAGTACAGAATTTAAAAAGTGCACACATATTGCGTTATTTTATTTAATAATAAATGTAAATAAACTCATGACTACTGGATTAGTTATTGGTGATTGGGTGTGATTAACAGATGAATTGAATTGTGAATGCATGAACGACTCTTAAAGCAATAATTATTAGTGCAAAATTTTATGTTGGAACAAATCCAAGCAAATGTGCGTTAATTCCCAGCATTTATTCTATACATACCAATTCAAATATAGTTTGAATTCTACTGATGCAACTATTGTTAGAACCACGTGGGTGTTTTACCTGATGTTCCAGCTGTGCCACTCTGTGCTGTGCTTGTCTGGCTTTAGCCGCTGCGTCAGCGTGTGCCGTGGACTCCCGTTCTAACCTTTCCTTCAGTCTCTGTGTCGAGGTTTCCAGATCTTCTTTCTCTTGTGACCTCAAATCCAACTCTCGCTCCTTTAATGCAAAAAGCAAACGTACATTTTTAATTTTTTGTATTTC
Organism: Eubasilissa splendida; assembly: GCA_031772225.1. Taxonomy (NCBI): domain Eukaryota; kingdom Metazoa; phylum Arthropoda; class Insecta; order Trichoptera; family Phryganeidae; genus Eubasilissa; species Eubasilissa splendida. The sequence goes on from CM062859.1 coordinate 7,134,814, forward strand.
TTGGGCATTGATTATGTAACAATTTTTAGACATTTTGTTTTTTTACACTACCCCCACCTAATAACACCTAATTACAGTTTATTTTAAGTTAGTTTAACATATTCGCTGTGTAAATTCGTGTAATTATGAACCCCTATAACTTTGTTAAAAATTAAAAATTATAAATTTTATCACCATATACTAGATTATTCTTTCATCTCCCCAAAACACTTGACGCTCGCGACGTAACCTAAACAGGTGGTGCCGCGTGGCTGCAATATTTGTATGGACACGGGAGTTGTGTTTAATACACAGGGCGTGTTAAACAACACTTGTAAATGATACGGACGTGTCGAAAGTGGTAACACATTTGATATAAAATAAGTAACAAATATACATTAAATAAACTCTTCAAATCAAAAAAAAATTGTTAATCCTACGTATTTGATATTCAAATTCTCAATTCAGGTGCAATACCTTTTAACATATTTTTGCGAAGGTGATATTGTTGACGCAAGTCGAACACTCCATGTGCATTCCGTCTTTCCAATAACCTTAATATACCTTTCCCACTCTGACCAACTATTACTTAGGGGTTTTGCCGATGTAGGCCCAGATTGCATTTCAACGCGGACCTGTCAACACGCATGTTTTTTGTCCGTCGAGCGTCGCCGTGCGAAAAATCCGGATCACGAAAAAATGTGTTTTTCTACAACATCCTGAAATGTAGTGTGATATCACCGTTTTTCACCACAAAAGTGCGACTCAACTGGAGGTGTAAATTGACGTCCAACACAGGACTGAGATCATGGTAGGCCAAATCCATATGCCATTATTCCTTTCTGAATCCAATTCGGATTGTGTCAACTAACAGTAGTTTCAATTGATTCAGTCCAGGGAATCTATTCCCATCAGATATAAAAAACAACAAACTAATAAGTTTATTTCGGTACAATGCCTGAAATATTAAAATATATCAATTGAATCATTACCTTTTGTGCTAGTTTTTCATTTACTTCAGTATTCTCCTTCTCCAATGCTTCTGCCTTTGTCCTGGCTACTACCAACTCCTCTTCCTTAGCCAGCAGATGAACAATCTCAGCCACATTTATATCAATGGGTGTCACATCGGGATTGTTCACCTTCCCATTACTGTTGATGGAACCGTTGCCCTTCTCCGACTGGTCCATAGAGAGGGTGGACGATTTGTCATTGTTTATGTTTTCCTGGGAGCTGGTTGAGTTGGCAGTGTTTGTGGTAGACTGCAGGATGATTTGTTGGACTATTCTATCGAGGAGAAGCCAGTGCTGCGCGTGGGGGTTGTATTCCACTAAAAAATAAATGAAAAAATCTTTAATGTGAGAGGAATAAAAAGATATTTTATTTTATTTTATTTGTAACTATATAATACAATGTAAAAATCTGTTTGGACTGTGCCCGTCTCACTAAAGAAATTCTGTGTCGAGACCGGTCGCCATGTCGTCATCAAATTGTTTATTATTTAAGACTTTATTACTCAACTTTCTAATGACGGAACCGACATGTGACAGACAAAAAAGTAGATACAAGGATGCTGCTTGCCACACACCACCCTTATCATTTTAAACAAATTGAATTATCCGTTGGCTGCATTCTCACCAAACTACAATATTGACTATTTTTGACTTGACGACTTAACTATTGACTACCCAGGCATATGTCAATGAACAATAAAATAAAAAATATTAAAATAACAGTTCAAAAAAGATTTTAGAAGATTATTTCACAATAAATAATCTAAAATGAATATTAATTTTATTTAAAAAAAAATTGTACATCATGTACCTGTTGTAGTAAATGTTCAGGATCACTTAGGTGGTTTGGTCATATGAAACTGATGAATGAGGAGACAATGATAAGAAAGATATATGACGCAAGTGTTAATGGCACTAAAAATAGGGGACGTCTGCGGAAGACTTGGCACGACCAGGTAAACCAGATACTGGAGGATGGTCCTGTTACAAGCCTCAATAATCGGCGAGCTTGTATGAGAAGACGTATGAATATGGATTAGGCGAGAATTGTGTGTCAGAACAGAAGAGTGTGGCACTCTATCCTTTTTGCCTGCCCCCACGGTGAAAAGGCGCGATGGTATGTTAGTTAATATAGAAAAAAAATAGCTGAAACTTGAATAACTTAATTGTAAATTTTTGTTTTGGTCTCAAAATTATTTTACGAGTATACGTGTACATAATTTATATTGTATTTAGCAGTTTGTGTTTTGATTTAATTTTTGCATTCCTGTATTGTCTTTGTATAACATAAATCAACAGCTGTAACTTCATTAATTTGCATCTTTTCCATGACCATGATATATGCATTAAATTAATTAGAAATTAATCTTACATGGGAGAAGCAAGCAGTGTTCCAGCAATGACAGCAGATGAGGATAGGCCGCCGTGTGTGATAGCTTCCTTCTGATGAGGTCGAACATTGCCCCCGCACTCTTGGTGTCTACGTGTGGTTTATCATACCGTCTACCGAGTTCCCTCTCATCCTCAGTGCGGACCATCTCAAAGAAGTCGATGTGGCGATTCAGCGTTTCGTTCTCATGCAATCGCAACTTGTCAATCACTGGAATCATTAAAATGATAAATGAGACATGATAAAAAATAAAATCATACAAGACTATATAAATCTGAAAAAATCTACTAGAAGGTGTCTTTCGCATGACTATATATTTCTTATTGTGATTCTAATACATCCGATGCAGAATAATCTCCTACGAAAGGTCTCTGTAGAGATACGAAAACAAATGTCCATCCCCGATGGCCTTCAATCAAGGGTTTTCAGGAGATGCCTTCTTTATACACCCTTTATAACTTTTTGTCTGGGTTGTAAAATGATCATACTTAATAATATGGTCATATTGACTACCATGTCGCTCTACGGTGCAAAATGATTATTATATATTTTTTAAATAAATCAAATTTTGTACTACGCACCATACACAACTGACTATTATTTTTATCACAACTGTAGTTTGTAAAATTACAAAACTACATACCTGGTTGAATACCGAGCATCAGAAACTCATATCTTAAATGCAGTCTGAACTCCAAGCTTTCGACTCCAGGGCCGTAGTTGAGGACAGCGTTGATGAATGACATGATAGCTGTCTTCAAGTTCACCTCGTCCCTGTACACTCCGGTTGAACGGTCCAGATCGTTGACTATACCCTGGAACCTTGTCCTCTCGAAAGCATATTTCTGGTAGTGCAGCATTGCTTCTAAAACCTGGAATTTTTTTTTATTTTAATGAATTACGATTAAATTGGCATACTTTGAAAGTTTGTCTGGACAAGCTGAAACAAATGGCGAAACATAATTTTTTTGTTCGTAGATTATAATAAATTATTGTATTATTAAATAGTAGGTTAAATATTAACCTACGTTCAGTTCACAGCTATGTTTAATATCAGTTGTATATCTAGTAATTAAGGAATCTAATTGGCATTTTGCTATTAATATTAACTTTAATATTGGATTGAGACTAAATAAAAAAACAAGTGAATGATCAACTATTGTTTCGGGCATATTCGCTTTCAAATTATTAATCAATTTTGAATTATTATTTACCTTATTTTTTTTGCATAGATACCTTTATAGACTTACTTATACATTATAAATACTTAAATATCTAATTGTATTAGTTATTTTTGTCCATTTCTTATAAATGTATTTTTAGCTATTTTAATGAGTAAATAATCATATTCATTCATTCATTCATTCATCAATGATCATTAAAATCATATTCCACAATCCCGATATTGCAATTTTGGCTTGGGATTGGCTCACTAGTAGTAATTTGTATTACTTGTTGATACATACATAAATTATTCAATAAAGTATTTGCAACTTGGACCTATATGAGTATAGATTTGTCTCCTGTAAGGTAAATAAAATACACAGGGTTCAAATAAAAAAAACTTCAGTAGCCTCTGAATGCAAAATTGAATGGAAAATTGTCTATTTTTTATACCTTTTTATGTCCACCAGGAACAAGGCACACTGCACCCAGAATTTCTAGAGCAGCTATCTTAGTCTTGATGTTGTCGGTATTCAAGGACTGCGCTATGGTGTTGATGCTGGTCGGGTGAGCCAAAACGTGAGCTCGGCCATTCTAAAATAAAAATCATTTTTGAAATCAACTAATAAATATTATCCTACTAGCCTGTACGTGACGGTCAGATAACATCGGACAAATTGTTGTGTAAAATTGGAAACAAGGCGCAAGAGTCAGAGAGCTGTGAAATGTAAAAAAAAAAGGAATGGAATTTAACACTAGATGCAGATTGACAAAAGAAGAGAATTAAAAAGTGAAAAGATTCAGACAGTAGAAATTAAGACATTCTTTTTTCTAATTGAAAAATTTATCAGGACACAAATTCAGATAACTCGTAATAACTTTCCACCAATTTCAAGTGTCAATTTTCATTCAAATTTACTTATAAAGATAAATATATCAGATGTACTGTTTAAATGTAACTCATTTGAGAGTCAAGTTATTTTAATCAAATGTTGAAATAAATTTCTTAAACAAACTCTTGAAATGTCAATTATTAAATTATAATGGGTTCATATAAATATACACAAAGTTTGAAGCTACTAATAATAGAAATAGGTTAAAGAAATAAAATGTACGAGTTATTCGGATGATGAAAAGTATATTTTAATCAATAGACAGTAAATGATCCAGACTGCTTGATAACTTACAGAATTATTCATCAGAGCTTTGAGACACCCAATGAGACTGGTGTGAAGCGATGTCTGTGCAGTGTGGTAGTCCATCTTCTCCAGCACGTCCAGCACGGCTGCCAGTCCCTCCAGCTCTATGAACTGGAGCACGAAGGAGTGTGCAGAGGTGCGCAGAGCTGTTTTCAGGCCATCAGTCTGGTAGATGCGCTGCTGGAGCTCTTCTTCAGGGATTGTTTCACATGCTGCTAAGGTCTGCAGTTCAAGCGATGATATTTGAATTAATATTTATATTTTTTCAAATTTGTTTCCCATTTGAATGGGAGTAATTATTGTATTTGAAGTCTATCAAAAATAGAAATACAGTGGAACCTCAGTTTAGGAAACAAAAATCCTCACAAAAAAATTCTTCAGTTTGCGAACAGCATTTCGATTTACGAATAGGCAGGCAGTCACGTACTCCATAGATTGAGATCTCGGCGCATACACAAAACCCCAGACACACCGGCACTGACTAAGCAGGCTGGCGATCACGTGCTTCATAGACTAAAAACTTCTTAATGAGCAGTAAAAGACGGTTGCAGAGGAAATATTATTCTCAGAGACTGATGATTGAATAGAAGATGTTCCACGATATGAGCGCAAAGTGGAGTGAGAGTTTGTGAAAAAATATCATCCTGATAAAACTTTATCAAATTGTATTATAAATTTGTTTAAAGACAATGTCATGTCTCATTCCGCAACATTATAGAAAGCATGAAGAAACAAATATATGACACTTTACTTCATATTTTGTAAAATAAGTTAAAATAAAGTATGTTTTTTATTTTTATTATTTTCGTTTTATTATTTCCAATTCCTTTTAAGTTAAAACCATGATTTTTTTATTGCTTTTATATGATTTCAAGCAAGAAGTAGAAAATAAAGAGCCATTTTCTTGGGATCTTAAACAGTTTAATACATTTTACATTGATTCTTATGGGAATAATTGTTTCGGTTTATGAACAACTCGGTTTTTGAACAATTTTACAAAACTAATTAAGTTTTTATTTATTTACACCCTATCCCGAATCGTTTTGAGAGTTGTTTACTCTCGTTTCGGTTTGTCAATATTACTTTCAGTTATTAACATCTTAATACCATCGTAGGTTGGCTCCAGTATCATCGTACCAGAGCCATACCTGTACAATTTGACATGAGACTCGTTATCACATTCAATTCAGAAGGCAGCCAGAGAGAAGCTATAAAAATCATACACCCCCAAAAGGGGAGGTTAGACGTCACATTTATGTGTTGCAGTCGCAGAACTCGGTCACAGTCCGGCAGAAATTCACCCTTTCCAGGTCGCAAGAGGTACGAGGGAGAGCCAGTAGAATGCTCAAATTAAGTTTGTAAACCGAGATTCTACTGTATTAGATTTTTTGTTAACAATATTAAACTGAGATTTTTGCACAATGACAATAGGACTCGCTTATGGCTGCGGTATACCTATACAACATCAACTATGAGAGCATTCAGAACCAATTCATTGTTCATTAAAGGCATGAAACTAAGCAATTCAATATGTTTTACTGTTATGATGCGTACACATGGATGTGACTTTAATATCTTATCTCGTGAGTTTACATACAATATATAATAAATAATGAAGCACCATTACTCATTATATGGTGTACGCTTCACGCACAACATTGTACTGTCGACTTAATATGGTTTTCAAATCAAATCTCATCCGTGAACACTGATCATTAGCTCAAATTGAATCAAGAAACTTTTGTCAAACTATTTAGCTGGTACTTATAAATCAAATAAGTTTTCATAGAATCCTTACTGACTGATGCGGTATGTGCAGTTAGCCAAAAGATTGGAAAATAACATCATAGTATCTACTTAATATGTTTATACTATAACATTTTAGTATGCGGTACATACTCGTACACACAAAGTAATTAAAGTTTTTAATTTAATTCAGATACATAAAAAAACTTGAAGCAGTCAAGTTATATTATAAAATTGTTATTCCAAATCTTGACAAATTCACCGAGGACTGTCACATTTAACATTAAATTTCAAAATTATTAAATTACGTTTAGGACTAACAAGAACTTAGAAATTCCTTTGACCATGGACCCTAAAATACTCAGTCTACTTACGTTGTATATTTGCCTAAGAGTGAGCACATAGTCGTCGGGAGCCTTGGGTGCCGGGTCCCCCGGAGGTGCGGGTCCGGTGGGCCGCCTACTGCAGTAGATCTGCCACTTCTTGGCGGCCGGCAGGGCCAGCATGGCCGCCTTGTTGGGCGCGGTGAGGTCCAGCTCTTCCTGAAATCATAGAAATGCACAAGATTCATTAACAATAAAAATAAAAAAATAATATTAATTTTTTTTTTTTTTTTAATTAATACTAGACCCACAAAACGTCATGATAACCGTTTGTCGGCAGGTATATTTATATCAATTTGTTACATTTTAATAAACTTGAAAACATAACAATTAAACAGTCTAAATCATTCTTACAAGTAAGACAGGTTATTATTATAGATATTTTTAAATATGAATTAAATATATTAATTATAAAGATATACATATAAAATCAATCTTATCGAAAAATATTGTTGTTGCGCTACCGGGATTCGAACCTGGATCTCTTCCCTAACCGGGGGAGGTGCTTTATCCAACTAAGCTACAGCGGCATTATTTTTAGCGACAATTTTTCGACCCTATATGTTACCTTTTTGAAATCAATATATTTAATCGTTCCATCATTTGACAGAGCCATCTACCTTATTTTTACAGAATCTCAAAATACCTTTAAGTAAATCTGATAGTAGACGCCAGAATTATCAATTCATTTTTATTAAATTTTGGACACATTGATACAACTTTTTTTTTTTTTTTAGGAGAACACATTCTTATTGTGAAGTTGTAATTATAAAATTGATTTTATATGTATATCTTTATAATTAATATATTTAATTCATATTTAAAATATCACAGACCTATGTTCTGAATAATTACAACTTCACAATAAGAATGTGTTCTCCTAAAAAAATAGATATTTTTAAATAATTTCTTCTAAATTGAGAGAAAGCGCACTCTTTTGTAAAGACCCAGGTAGTTTATTTTTTATTGTAGGAAAAAAAAATTCTGTTGTCCTCGATCCATACTTATTGGTGATTTTGGGGTTAGAGTATCGTTATAATTGTATTTTATTAAAAGGGACAGTAACAGCCCGTATACAGGAAGAACGTTTACGGAAGAATATAACAATTTTAGATTATGCCTCAATTTAAATGTTTTCAGACTTACAATGTTTTTCACTATGCCTGTTTGAAGATTTTATATTTGTTTTATATTTGAGTTACAGGAATGTAAATAAGCAACTTTAGTAGATGTAATTAAGTATACTCTACCGACCTACTGATGTAGCTACCTAAAGTGGTGGTATTTTTATGTTACGCAGACCTGAGTTATGCAACTTACACACAAGCTTACCGCCGTTAGTAGCTTCTGCTTTCGACACAGTATTGCAAGCCAATATGTCGCAACATGTCGCATAAGCCCTAATGCCCTGATAATGGACCTTGCAACGGGATCCAAAATGTCAGCCAGAAAGGTCGGAGACACACGGCAGAACAGCGCATATACTCGTAACTCTACACAGAAAATTCACCTCAAGTGAGATACATACTATATATAAAAAAAAAAATTATACTATTATGTGGACTATTGAAATAGCATATATGCTGGCCTGCCAAAGTTTCAGCTGGATATAGCTATATAAGCTCTGAAGCAAAGATATCGATTAATAATTGGACAATTTCGCAAATATTTATTTCGAAGTACGTAAACATCAAGCTTAACGGGATTTTATAAAAATTTCAAACAATAATAATATATTCCTTTGCATATATTCCTTGAAGAATTTCGACTCGTAATTTAGTCAGGTATCCACCCATAAAATATTGCGGACTAGATCTGTTACATCCTGTATATTTTACTTATAAAACTTCGTACAACATTATTATTTTTATCAAGATATAAAGGAATATTTTCTCTTCATGTCGGTATACATACATAACTCCATTTTTTTAACTTTGTGGGTTGGATATCCTGATTGTAGAAATACGTTAATTTTTATATAAAACCCTTCTCCTAGCAGGTAGGATTACCAAAAATGCTAACTAATTGTTAACTATTTAAATTATTTAAATAAATGAGACGAAAATATATTATAATTCATCATACAAGCTTCGCGCTAACATACCGTCGTGCACTTTCGTATGGAAATTGAGAAAAGTCGTTCATTACATTCGGAAAACGGCGAAATTGTGCGAGGGCAACGGTAATACAATGGGGCAAGCACACCTACATCAAAGAAGTTTGAAAAAGAAACAGAAAACTCAAATTACTCGATCGGGATTTAATTTGGTTGATCCCGGGATCAGAAATTACTAATTTAGGTACTCATTTACGCACCATCTGTTCCTTCGACTGCCACCCCTGGATTTCGTGTTGATTTGTATTGGTCATTTTATGTTGTGTGAATGTTGCCACTTTTCGGAGATTGAAGGATCGCTGTCAAACGATTGAAATTGCGGTCAGTACATCGTTCGGTAAGGAGCTCAATAATCCGAGCGACGGGAGTGCGCATTTCGGACGGTCGTAAAACTACCCAGAGATAAGAAGAATGATAACAACGGACCTGCCACGACGCCAGAGACACAGCAACAGCCAATCAAAGGTTAATGGTAGTGTTCATTCTGCATATATGATCAATATTATAGAGATTTTAAATTGTCCGGTATTTCAAGGTTGCACAGAGAACGACGTCATTAGCCTAATTTTATTTTAGCTATCTATCTTTTATTCTATACGATTTTATTTTATTATCCAACCTGTAATGATGGTTTTCAATCTTCTTTTTTTGTGTATGAAGAATAATACAATGGCTACTTAGTAATAATGATAATAATAATAATATAAGTCGTTTAAGTTATCTACCTAAAAACATAATTTAAACATGTTGTGCTACGTAATAAACGATGAGGACTAAAAAGAAAATTATTTATAGTGTGGCGGGGCGCGATGCGAGCTATGTATCATTGCTGAGATGAGAGATCAAAGTTTTATCCGTGGATTAAACGATGGACCATTAAACGATGTACCATTGATCAACCGCTTACCCAGGTATCAATATCAACCGCGTCGTGGAGAGGGAATTTCGACTGAGATGGAGCTATGATCTTCGCACGCTCAGGAACCGAACAGACCCACTAGCAGTTAGCAGCCGTAGCTTGCCGTCTAGATGTTAAGCCGAGTACTTCAAACTCAATTATTCTAACTTATGTACTTTTAGTGAAAAAACAATCGAAAACTACTTACTGTAAGCACTTTTTTGTTTCACTCGTCTCATCCGTGAATATACACCACTGAACGATGTGCTATTGATCAACCGCGTGGAGGGGGGAATTTCGACTGAGATGGAGTTGCGACCTTCGCTCGCTCCGGAACCGAACATAACGCATAGCCCTGCAGTCGAGTATTTTCAACTGTCATTATTTTGAACATTCTAGTGAATAAATAATTGAACACTAATTTAAGTACTTTTTTGATTCACTCGCCTATTTTATTCCCGTGTGTTCAAAGTTGCGTGTTTTATACAGTTTTATCGTGTGACGTCACGTCTTCACATCGTCACAAGTCGGTAATCGACACTAGAGGGCGAGTAGTGACTAGGGGTCGCAAACCGGAATCCCGACACTCGAAAATACCGAACTAAAACGAATGCTTCAAAATATCGGAATTGTATTTTCGAAATTTGCGGTATTTCATTTTCAAAAAATATAAATCGCTTTTCTTACGTTTCCGTGTTGTTAAATCAAAACATATCAATAATGTATGTGATGTGAGAACCACTCACACCACGTGTCTCAACTGCACTAGCTGTCGATGCGATCGACTAACGGTCTAGATCTGTGTTCTGTGATTCATTTGTAAAGAAGCGCGCCTTGTGATTAGTTTTGTTTTTATAACGTACAGGATTGAGAAGGAAATTTTCTCACATTATAGACTAATTATTAATGAAGTTTGTCAGGGGAGCCGTGACTTCAAAAATGTTTACGACCGGTTTTACGAGCGCTTCACTAGGAATACAGTCCGACCAACTATTCAGGAAAACATTGCGTCATTCAGAAGTCACAATTTAGACATTTATGTTATTGTTAGAATCTTATTAAAAATTTTATGTTTTTATTTCATTGATAAATCATCACCTCTAATCTCGACGAAAGCTTCTGTAAATATCGAAAATATCGGGATTTCGGAATTCGTGAAACTTCAATATCGAAAATATCGGGATTCCGGTATTCGTGAAACTTCAATATCGAAAATATCGATTTCGGTAAAAGTGGAAGGTGAATTGGCGTAGTGTAATCCGAGCGTTTTTCAACAAGCCCAACATTGAACGCCAATATCTCCGAAAGCATTGTACATTTTGAAAAAATTCAAAAAGCATGGTAATCTGGATAAATGGCGTACTATGCTATCTGTCAATCAATCATAGAGCATGGTACAATTGCTTGGGGGTGGAGCGGCTATGTCTGCAATTAATCCAACAATAGCAGCTCAGAAAATTATATTAAAAGTTATTTTCAAAACCCCAATCACAACGAGCACTGACGAAATTTGTAATAAATTCGATGTCTTTGATATAAGACAAATATATGCTAACACTACTATTAAATACATATATAAATACAAACAGACACATTTTAAAACAACTCAAAACATAATTTCCACACTGACAAATACAAATAACCTACAAACCTCAAGAGCACATACAACATATGGTCAAAGGAACTACAAATATTTTGGACCTAAACTACTTAATAGAATGCTAAACGATTTAAATCAATTGAATTGTCCCAAGAACATGAAACTATATATTAAAACTTGGATTCGTAGTATTCGTAATAGAGCCAGTATTGGTGCACTCACCCAAACATATTGACTCATACCTATATTAATTATTGCTACAAAGTGATCCGAAAAATTAAGACCACTTTAAAACTGTTCTTCATATACACCTATTATATAGTAATAAATGTAATTCTATCTACTACTTGTAATTCTAATTAATTGTACAATTGCTTATAAACTATGCCCGTCTCGACACAGAATTTCTCTAGTGAGACAAGTCCAGACAAATATTTACATTGTATTATGTAGTTACAAATAAAATAAAATAAATAAATAAATACTACAAAAGCTCATTTCTAACACTACCTTATTGCATCGCATCACGGCTATTGCAGGAAAGTATAACAATCGTTAAGGAATAACATTTATAATGAATGCATTTCATTCTAATATATCCTAATCCTAAAATATCCTGTGAAATTTTCGTACTCTATCAGAGATGTTGACTTGGTATCAGCTAGGGAGAGCAATGATCTGGGTGTAATATTTCACAGTAAATTATCATTCATTCTCCACATTGATTCGATAACTAATGAAGGTCTCAAAATGTTGGGATTCGTTTTGCGGACTGCAAAAAACTTTTCAGACCTGCACACATATAAAGTCCTCTACTACACTTCCTTGGTCAGATCTCAGGTAGAATATAATTCAGTCATATGGTCTCCACACTTCATTGTACACTCGACGGCGGTTGAAAGAATCCAGAAAAACTTTCTAAGATTAATTAATTTTAAATTAAATATACGCTCTGAGGATATCAATTATGATTATCTCCTTAGCCGTCTGAAATTGTTAAACGTATCAGTGAGACTGGTATGATTGACTGCCCCCATATTGTTAGCCTATTTGACTTTCACGCACCATTGACGTCATCGAGACACAATTCATTGTTTTATTACAGTGATAATGTCAGACCTCATGCACTAGCTAACTCCGCAGTCCCCAGAATGCATTCTTTGATGAATGAATATGCACTATTACAATTTTTTGTGTCTCAACTCAATGGTGATGGATAAATTGCTACTTCACATTTTATATTTATTTTTAATTTTAATTATTTAAAAACATGCTGACACTATGAAATTTGTTTTCTTCGTGTATTGCACTTTTGTTGTAATTTTCTGTTATTTTACCAATTCTATTAATGCCCGAATAGGGCGTGTATAATAATAAATAAATGAATTCTTTAATGGACGGTCCGGTCTGCATGCACATGTGATGCAATATATCTGGTCTATATACTAATGTATATGCTACAATAGTCATGACACAGTTGGATCGGTGAGCCTATCGCTCTGAAAGAATAAATAATAAATCTACGCAACTAATTCACCGCGACCAGTCAAAACATGGCCGGCCTGATCGATCGATACCTACTTCTAAGATGATCGTCTGAAAACATCGGGCAGGAATTTGAAAGTAGACACGTTCTTCCTTTAATTCTGTTCGCTGGACAATCAATCTACGTTCATCGACTCACGGAAGACGGAGCTACAAGACGAGCGCGCGTGACGAACTAGAACGGCGTACTCCGATTGTTCCGGTCGAGTCCGAGAGGTATTAATGATTCCAAACCAGAACATAAATCGAAGGTTCATTACGACTAGTCACTCTAATAACTAACCAAAATTACAATCCCGGGAAATCGGGATTTGATTTGGTTGATCCCGGGATTAGAAACTACTAATTTAGGTACTCATTTACGCACCCATCTGTTCCTTCGACTGCCACCCCTGGATTTCTTGTTGATTTTTATTGGTCATTTTATGTTGCGTGAATGTTGCCGCTTTTCGGAGATTGAAGGATCGCTGTCAAACGATTGAAATTGCGGTCAGTACATCGTTCGGTAAGGAGCTCAGTAATCCGAGCGACGGGAGTGCGCATTTCGGACGGTCGGAAAACTACCCAGAGATAAGACGAATGATAACAACGGACCTGCCACGACGCCAGAGACACAGCAACAGTCAATCAAAGGTTAGTGGTAGTGTTCATTCTGCATACATGACCATATTATCAATAGGAAACCCGGGAAAGCATTCACTGCAACAGATATAATGTCTCAAATCAGATGAAACACAGCTCGTTTCAATCCTGGATCACCCTCGCAGCTGACTCAACTATCCACCACGTAGCACTCTTCAAGGTTTCCTTTGGCCTAAAGTTGTATCCAGAATAATCTCTTTTTCTAGGCTGTCACTTTGCCTAAGAATTTGGAAAATCTTAAGTTCACTGACGTAGATAGAGACTTAGTGTGGTTAGATTTCTTACATTTAAAAAAAATGCCAAAACAGCGAATGCAACATATTGTGAATAGACATACGGAGAAGTACGAGATCTTTCACCTCATAATTGCAGGGAAAGATTTCTGAAAGTCGGGACCCTGGAAAAAGGAGAACTGTAAAACTTTTCCGGGCCGCAGTGAACAAAGTGATGATATCCAACGTCCGTTGAACGGATAGGGCACAAAAAAAGAAGATTTTAATATTAATTTAATTACGTGAAATGAACCTTTGAACCGTCGGTCCCTGATATTCAAGAACTCCCACCACTTTTCGGTCCAAAAGGTTCTTCAGATCTACCTCTCAGATCGTGGTCCACCACAACAAGCTTCTCCAAGCTATTATCTCTTTTCGTATGATGTCCGAAAAATTAGTGTATTGGTCTTAAGCAAATGGTTGAGTCTTTCATTGATCGTGTCTCTCGAATAGTTCCTGTAATGTAGAGACATTTGTACATCTCGCTGTCCACGGTATATTAAGCACCACATCTCAAAAGCATCAATCTGCTTTCAGAGTTCACGATTTCACATCATACATCAATTACTACAGCAGCATTTTGTTTTTGGCTAATGAAGAAATGCAACAATTTTTTAGTGTTGCAAAATAAAGCTTTGAGAATAATACTCAGAAAAAATAGATATACTCGGATCAGTGCAATGCTGAAAGATCTTTAAACAGAAAATATATTTTAATATAATGGTATTTATTTATAAAATCTTCTATAAGAGAATATCGGCGGAATTTATACGAAAAATTGATGCAAATCAACATCCGCACGAGCAGTATACAAGAGGAAGGGATAGACTGAAACTAACTTTCAGGTAGAAGGCCAAATCTCAGGAATCGATGATGTATAGTGCGATGAAGATTTTTAATGAAATGCCAGAAAACATAAGAAAGAAGGAGAAACTGAATAGATTTAAAGTTAAATAGACCAGATACGTAAAAGATAAGTTTTAGTAAAAGAAAAGACTTTAATCTTGTTTATATTAGAGCATATATAGGAGTACTTATGTATGCACAATGTTAAGAATTAAATAAATAAATACTGAAATATTGAGTGCACCAGAGACGTCACAAGCCTGACCTTAGTTATTTTTTTAACATTTCGCGGTCTTTTCATATATTTTCAAGTCGGAACATAGAAAATTTTGCCATATCGTCACCAGTAATAAAAATCCTAGACAATTTTTAAAATCTGAACGGATTTCGGGTGTGTTGTGAATAATATATCCGAAACAATAGCAAAACATCAAGTGTTTCACTGCGAAATTAATTCAAAATATTGTTTCCGAAAGTTTCTGGATTATATATGTATCAATCCCGGGATTCATTAACACTGTAAACTGGGCCGGGATCTCGGGATTTGGATTCCCTAATTACGACCGAGTGGCGTCGTCCACCGCGCCACGCCGGACCAACGAATGAGAAAATGTATCGACCAAAAAATAAATAAGCCTCGTAACGTTCGATACGTTTATTGAGCAATTAATCAAAACTATTCAATTTCTCTTCGTGTGAAAGGAACCCAAATTTATGTTAATTGTTAATTGTACCACACGTCTTGTGCACGGATGGTATGTTACATGTTACACTCACAATTTAATTCGGTCTTTTCAAAGATTTATTTTGTGTACAAATGAAAGCTGTCCATCTATCCAGGACTGGCGTGGTGATTTAGGAATCATGCCATCTACCGTCGTGGGATATTTTCAGTTCGTCTTTCAGAATAGTGTGATTTTTATTGAACAACGGCGAATTTGTTTGTGATTTTTAATATAATCACATTTTATTTGTGGTGTTACGATTTTTCAAATAGATTTATAGATGATTTCGATAGATAGATAGATTTTTATTAAGGAGAACAGTGTTAAATGTATTAATTAGAAATATATACATATAAAATCAATTTTATCAAAAAATATTATTGTCGCTACCGGGATTCGAACCTGGATCTATTCCAATCTAATTTGTATTAAAAATATCACAGACCTGTGTTCTGAATAATTACAACTTCACAAAAAGAATGTGTTGTCTTTAATAATATATAATTTGTATCAATGTGTCCGAAATTTAATACTCAAAAGTATTTGAGATTCCGTAAAAATAAAGTAGACGGCTTTCAAATAATGGAACGATAGATGTATTAATTTGAAAAGTGTAACATGTAAGTTTGAAAATTTGTCGTTAATCCACTGTGTTGGTATAGCATAATCGGTTAATGCACGTTCCCCGGATTGGAAGAGATTCAGGTTCGAAACTCGGTAGTAACAATAATATTTTTCGATAAAATTGATTTTATATGTATATCTTTCTAATTAATACATTTAATTTTTATTAAAGACAAATTTATGTGATTTTTTTTAAACTTAAGTAAGATATCACGACACCCCGGCCACATTCATTCGTTCACCGGTCATCGTATCCGTAACCCTCGCATCAGGTTTTACCACTGGACCACAGCCTGCCGTGAGCGTATCATCCCGCATGGATATGATGGCCATCTTATGTTAAAACATGATCTGTATCTTTTGTTTATATTTTTATATACTTATATATGCATTATACAGTTTAATAATTGATTAATCCAGGCGAAGACGAAAGTATGTTGAATTGAGAAAAGATACATTCGAAAGACATGGCACGTTCAGATAAACCGGATATTGGAGGACGGCCTTGAGCTTTAACGTGAGAAGATTTTTAAAAGTGAACGAGACAAGAATAGTATGCCGGGACAGAAGAATGTGATGTTATGTTCTCTCTGCCTACTTCTGCGGCAATCCGATGTTATAAGTCGGTAGGTAAGTAATATGTATCAATGAATGAGATTCATTATAACTTCACAAAATGGCGTATGTACATACAAACTGACTTTTTTATTTAATATTTTACCATTAATAGACATCTTTTCGATATTGAATGGTAACCTTACACTGGATGTACTTCCATGTCATGTCAATACATATCATAGTGGTGCTTGACTTTAGGTTTATTGTTATATCTTCAATTGAGAACATATATGAAATTATCATCATATTTCGGGCCCATAAATCATCGAAGAAAAAATAATATGATCATTGGAAGTTCAATGACTTTTTATGTTTCTATTCAATATATCATTAAAATTCAATAAAATATGTTCAATTACAATGCTTACATATATGAAAACGTTGAGAATGGGTATATATAGCTTGAACATTTTCGACTCGTATTTTTAGAAGGCAAAACCTCCTAAAGTATTGTGGACTAGGTCTGTTACACGCTGTATAATATCCCAATGTTCTTCTATACGTAAGGAAATTTGAAAGGATTCTGATATTACATTTATTACGTTGTAATGAAGTGTAAATTTCCTTTGAAATTATTATTTTTTAAGACAATTTATAGATATTTCATAGAGATGGAGCTATATTTATATTATATTATATGGGAAATATAGAAGTATTTTTTACTACGGGGCTTAAGACCTGTCTTCGACTGGCTTGAGTGTTCACTTTACACAATGTAACGTTCACCAATTCTACCCACAATCAACCTCCACTTCTAACAATTTTTTGGAAATTATATATATGCTAATCATTTGTCATATATACAGATAAAGAATATAGCTTTCATATTTCTAAAAAATAAAATTCTCATTAGTGACATATATGCTGTTTCAGGAGAATGAATATCAAATTTCAAACCATAGATGGCGATAGCGAAGTCGTAGTAAAATACTTGAAATGTTTCTACATGGTGATATATATATCACTTCCAAAAATTTGATAGATGCGGAGGTTGAGTTTGGGTAGAACTGGTGAACGTTTCTTTGTGTAAAGTGATCACTTTTATTCACCAATCGAAGACAGGTCGTAAGCTCTGTAATACTCATACTTCAATACTTCCTATATAAAATAAATAGCTTCGTCTCTATGAGATATCTATAATTTGTTTAATAACAATTGCCTTTGGAGGTAAAAATCCAGTAATTGGGTGTTCTTGAACACGCCATACTCAATTATTGTTATTATTATTTTTTTGTTCCAAATGTACATTTTTCAAACAGTAAATTTGTCAGAAATTTAAAAATTAGTAAACTGTAATGCTTCTATACTACTATAAATAGTTAAATATTTAAATGATATCATGTGTACGTCTTTTGCTCCCGTCCCATAGAGGTTTCAAATTTTTAAACATTATATAAGTTACCTATATTATAATATATTTTTCAGAAGAGCCATATGAAAGTTTACGTAAAATACGTGTACTTAATAAATGTTACTGAAAACTTGACAAATTTGTTCATTTCTCTGCAATAGCTCAAATTTTTCTCCGTCTCGCCCCGGGCACGCCATCTGTCAAGATGATGATAAATTGGCACTGCGTTACTTCCACTTTAACAACGTCAACATTTCGATAGTCGATTTTTCCAACCGCGAATTCCTACCGATCAGGTATTGAAGCAGACGTGGTGGACTGTATCTCTGCTGACAGAACCCGATCTGGATGAAGAAAAGTATAAAGACAGAAGGAATTTGGTCTTACCTTGATCCTAATCTCATGTTTGACACTCTGACACTACTGGCAAATCCGCAAATCACGCGCGTCGAACAATATCCCTCCCATGTACCTCACCCTGATGGTTTACGAGCAATTACAATTTAATCTTGAAATTTTTCCGCTAGACACCCTTTACAAAACAAAGACACCTCCCTTTTCCCTATACAGGAATAGATAGTTTTTTTTTTTTACCATTCAATACCAAATTTCATCCGCACCTATGCATGTAGCTGGCTAATATTTAAATTAGAATTTGTCTATCGAAGATAATTTAAATCTCGCACGCCAACGTATAATAATAAATAGTATTACGTATTGCTAATTGCTCCACTCAAATATTCAAAATAAATCATCTCTTCCGGTTGGTTATTTCCGTTCAATGTACGAACCGACCATTATTTTACCAATTTTAATTAGCAGAAAACGCTGTCCGGATATATAAAAAAAAAAAAACAATATTAAGTGATTAACTCGCTCTCTACGGCCGTGAATCATATTAATAGCCCATTTAATCAAGTAAATCACGCATCTGCGAAAAATTTCAGCTCCCTATTCAATATTGTTTCATACATAAAACTGTGAAAACTGTCACTTTGTAAATGTACGTGTGTGTGTGTATCATGAAAGTGAGTAGATGAATGGTGGGGGATGAACCATATAAGAGGCCGTCTCTGGGGGAACGGCTCTCTTCCATCACAGCTTCTTCTGAATAACTAGTCTATCTCTGAAGTGTATAATTTATAATTACTGCAACACTTGTTGTAATAAACTTAATATTGTTACCCGGATGTACTGAGTTTTATAGTACAAGACAAGAAATTGGGACACAAGTAATTAGACAGTTAGCAAAGAATAGAACCCATGGGGAATCTGGTGATAATTCAAAAGTTATTACAATAATTATATAATTATGTTCTAGAACATTGTTATTATTGATAAATGATCAATTAGTAGATCGAACGATCTAGACTTGTAGGTCCAGCGGAGTTTTATATAAAGTATTCGAAGATATTATTTGCACACAAGCTTTACAAAGTTTTACATTAAAGGTTGAAGGCGGAAATACGACAGGAAAATGAAAAGACAGTGGGCAGGCCACATCGCTCGGAGGATGGACAATCGGTGGACGAATGCTGTCATTCAGTGGTAACCCGAGGGAAATCAAGAGGCCGGCCCAAAACCCGCTGGACTGACTAAATTATCAAACCTTACGGAAATTAACCTAAAAAAGTGGAAGACAATCCGGGAGGCCTTCATCCAGCAGTGGGTTGTAAACGGTCGATATGACGATGACTCTCTTTATCTCCTAACTAATGGTGTGTTTGTGGTCTAGTGGTTACGATACTCGCCTAATGATCTAGTGGTTGAAGGTTCGATCCTCGTTCCAAGAAGACATCAAGCTAGTCCTATTTTCACAACACAAGCGTTTAGCTTAGTTTGAAAATAGTAAGAATGTTGATGCAACGCATATTCCGTGTACGCATCTCTATTTAAAAAAAATAAAAAACAGTAGGTTCAAAAAAATTACATAAATTACAAGTATTTGCGGGATGCAGGGAGATGGTTAGGGGTGCCATTTTTTTTTTGCAAGCAAGAGTAACGATGTATGTAAACTTTGCTTAAAGCAGGGGAGGGTGAGATGTCAAAGAGGGTCATATAGAGATGGTGAGATACATTTTTCTCAGAGCCCTAGAGTGCAACCGACCAAATGACCAAATATTGGGTAACATTTAATATAATATACATTTATACCAAAGAGTAGGAAGAGTGTCAATGTTTTACGAGTTTTAAAGAGTAGCTGTTCAAAATTTGGTGTGATGGCTTTCAATAAAAAACACATTAATATCCTGGAGGGGGTGCGGTAACCACGGGGAGAGGGGTAGTGGTTATGTTTTGGGCCTAAAGAGTAATAATGCAAAATTTTGATTAGAGCTGTCAGAGAGTGTTGGAACAAACATTAGATTTTACTCGCATATTTATGTGTCATATTTAGAGATTCCAACTATTCGACATCATCAACTATTCGAATAGTTTCCAAAGTATGACAACAGTATGAAATTAATTTGGAATATTTCAAATAAATCGTATTATACGTTAGTACATCAAAATTCATAACAAAACGAGCCAATTCACCATAAACTGTTTATTTATTGTAGTTTTAAAAATAACAACCCATTGAACGTTTTGCATTTTAAATTTGTTCTTAATTTTGTTTTTATCGTTTGCCGTTGGCTTAACTGTGTTTTAAATAGTAGGTCTAACGTTTCTGTCCTTTTTTTGAAATTGTCCAAATATCTAAAATGTATGCTTCTTAATTCAGTCAGCAATTTGGACGTCGATGAACTCTTCGAACAAGCGACAGGTATCTCTTCCACGTCCGAATCAGAATCCTGAGAATTGTTTAATATTCCATCCTTAGTAATTAATATGAATACTATTAGTATTAAATATTCGAGTAGCGAATAGTAGAAGAAGGTCGAATATATTCGAATAGCGAATATTCGGATTGGAATCTCATCTAATGTTCATTATAAATAAATAATAATTGAGAAAAATATATACGAGTAGTATACTCAAATACTCGATAAATAATACACGTACATAGGTGAGCGTTAAATTGTTGAAACAAGTACGCGTCCGACTGTTTTGATTGAAATCAATTCCCCGTTCAGGCCGCTCGTCGCGGGCACTTTGTCAAAATGATAAATCACCCGAAGGGCCCCCATTTGAATAACCCGTCTCCGCATTGGGAATGGGTAAATACGTCATTTACGAATATGCCCCGGGGCGCATTTCTTCCGATAATTAAAATCCAGTAAAGTGAGACATGAATCAGGTCCGAGTGTCCGTCAGCCGGCAGCGGCAGAAGCGGCGTGAAGATAATTCGGAGAGATCAAGTCCGTGAACGTGCGGCGTCAGCCGGAGGTCGAGGGGATCAATCATTCTAATGTTTACCAATATTTGAATATGTCCCGAGAGCACACAATTACTGGATTTTTACCTACAAATGCACTGTTTATTAAACAAATATCAGATATCTCATGGAGACACAGCTATTTTTTATTATATTTTTAATGGAAAATATATGGAAGAATGGGATAATTACAGGGCTTACGATCTGTCTTCGGCTGGCTTAAGTAATCAAACAGATGAGGTTCAGCTCGTAATCCAGTCAGATTATATATCCACCATTAAATTGAAGGAAATTCAAAAAGGTCCCACTTTATTACGGAATAATTATGAAAGTTTACACTCTCATTTTGATTCCAGTCAGCAAAGCAACGCGTGCATTAATTAACAGAATCTTCAAAGCTTTTTAGAATATTATAACGTTAAGTGCGAGTAATTCTGTTCCGGCAGTCAGCACCATTGGTAAACACATTCTTATTGTGAAGTTGTAATTATTCAGAACATTGGTCTGTGATATTTTAAATACTAATTAAATGTATTAATTATAAACATATACATATATAATCAATTTTATCGAAAAATATATTGGTGTTGCTACCGGGATTCGATCCTGGATCTCTTTCCAATCCGGGAAAGGTGCATTATCCAACAATGCAACAGCAGATTGTACCTTTGTCGACAAATTTTCGAACCTATACGTTACATTTTTCAAAATCTATGAGGACTGAAATATATTATACCACAAGAGCAAATAATCTTAAAACCGTTCCAAGAGTGAAAACTACGTTCGGTCAAATTCACTATTCAAGCTTCCAGAATATATGGTCAAACTGTAAATAATATTAAAACTTTAAATGACATTAAAGCTCTTAAAAATAATGTTTCAAATTGGTTGTTAAAATTAGATAGATCAGATACTGAGAGTAAACTGTTTTATATTATGAAATAATTCTTTTAACTACATTTCATACTCACTGCATTATAACTTTAATCTTACATATTTTCCTTTACCTTGTATGTGCTTATATTCTATTTATACATATTGTATTGTAGAACACATAACTTTAAACTGTCCCACACACCCAACACGATCAAATAATCTTTTTTAACAAAATTTTGGCAGAACGAATTACATAAAAAATTGTTTTGTGATCCGCTCTACGTCAAAATATAATGCCGTAAATTCTTCTAATAACTTGGACACTTTCAACGATAAATTGTTTCCCTTAAAAATTAAACTACGCCAACTTTTCAATAACTATTAACATATATTGCATCCCAAATCCCTCTCCTCTTTACCCTTTCCACTCTGTACGTTCAGTTTAGAAACACTCTTTTGTTGATTAGTTTTTTTTTTATTAATATATACTATTTTTGTTTATCAGTTTATTTGAGTGTACTATTTTCTAGTTTATTATATACTATTTATTTAATTTCGAAGAAAGTTCACTGGTGTTATTTTTATATATTATGTTATTATCAGTTATAATTGTTGTACTGTTTGTTTCTCTAAAAATAAAAAAATAATATAAAATTGCATATTACTATTTTTATTCTCTCGTTTTATATATTTTCACGTTTACTTGCCTTATATGTTTCATTTTCTATTTAATTGTATTTTGCCCTGTATTCAATGAGTTATTTGGTTTTGTGAAATATAATTTGTTTGCCAATTTGCCCTAAAACAGGCTTACCTAGTTGGGCAATGTATTTTAAAATCTGTGTAAAATATATGCTACAAACTGTCTTTATTATTTTTAGCTGTATAATACCTATATATTATATGTGTATAATTAAATTTTTAAAAATGAATATTTTATAATCCCGGGATCATAAAATAGTATCTAGAAATCCCGGGATTGCAATTTTAGCTAGGTATTGGATTAACTAGTGTCCAGTGCGAGTCCACAGATCTACAACCTACATCCTATAGTTCTACCACAACGAATCAGTTCAATTATTGAAGCCACCGTGGTAGACTGCGTAAATACATGTATATAAGACTGCAGGTTATCAATAGTATATACAGAGTAGCCCAAAAAAAGTGAGATCATTTCGTAAAATGTGATATAATTACATCCAAATTATTTTAACTATATCAACAATAGCTTAAATAGTTTACTAATTTACTTTCTTACCTATATTACGTTTTATTTCGACAATTTCCGGTCGCCATCTTTGATTATTAATTTTCCCATTGTTTATATTTGTTTTTTTTTTCAAATTCTTGTCCAAAATGACAAAAATCACTGCAGAAGACCGTATTCTAATTAAAAATTTGAAATGATTAAAATCAAAAAGGTTTCAAAACAAAGCCTGGAGTATAGCTAGACATTACAGCAGGACGGAGCTCCATCTCACACAGCCAGAAATACAATAAATTTTCTTCGTCGTGAGAATATTAATTTCATCGAGCGAGGCATGGCAAAATTGGGCGTTTTGATAATTTCTGATTAGCTAAATATTGTGCAAAAAAAATAAATTAAGAATTATAATTAATTATATTATGTTTTGAAACAACTCGTGTGTTTCGAGATATTCTCACTTTTTGGGCCATCCTGTAGATACTCTACTGTTGAATCTGTTTAATTTATTCAACAATTGACCATCACGTGACACGCACCCCACCCTAACAACAGTAATTGCGCATGAATTTTTTTATGTAGATAAAAATTCGATAATATATTTTTTACACTTTTTATTTAACGTGGGCTCCAATGCGCCGCATTGGCTGCATTGGTGTAGTCACGCCACTCGTCTCGATTGAATCGGTATCATACGTGAAGTATATAAATTAAAATAGACGCGAATAAACTCTAATACTTTCAACAAATGTGCTCTATAATCGATTAACATTTTCCAACGGAGAAATTTTCATCGTAAAGTTGCAATTAATCGATACTTATATAATTTTATGCATTTATTACCAATCTCGTTTGCATGTTAATTGCACTCGAGAAAATTTTAAACGCGCAATACGCGCTACATTTTTTTCATTTCTAATGTCTCTTCGAAATGTGTTGTTATGCTGGAATTAAATTATGCAATTTGATTGAATCGCCAAATTTCCATAACCAATATGAATTTAAATGTTAATAATAGATGAGGTAATAAATAGACTGAAAAATAGTGCATTGCCGACGAGTCATTCCAAATTACGCAATCATTTGAAAGTTGACGACGAAACTGGTATCGTTTAATTAAATAATAATGATATGCTTATAAATTAATATAAATATTCAATGGCTAATTAAGATACATATTTTCTGGATTACGGTTTTCAAATTCTACGTAATAATATAACTTCCTTGTGTTTTGTGGTATTGAAACGTACAACAAATATGTGAGACCACTTCTGCAACAACACTTGTATGTTGTATATTTTATCGGGCATGGGATAAATAAAACAAATATAACTGTTACACACAACTTTTTAGCGACCCTATCCATGACAATCATTAAAGATCAACATTTGTAAAAACCGATATACAGTGTTGTTGCAGGGGGGGTGGGGGTCTCATATAAGTATTTACAGTGTCGCGTGGCAATATAAAATAAACACAAGACCCGCTGTCAATTATATTATGTGGATGGTTACAGCGTCAAACAATGTAACTTATTTTACTTATGTTATTTTTAAATGTTATATTAACATATTCCTACTGCTCAGTAATTCTGAATGAAGTTCTAGAAACGTCTACGATTTATGAAGCGCATCTCTGTTATATTGTTTAATTTATTTTTAATACGTTGAATTCCACACCGCGAGGTGCGTATAAGTTATAATAATATTTGAAAATATGATTTCACATATAATTTTACACACGACGCCCGCGGGCTGCTCAGTAACTAATGAAATCATTTTTGGAAATGTTTTCAAAATTAAAAATCACCATTGAATGGCATTCGGTGTCATCCCATCGTCAACGATGGCCGTTAGGATTTATTTAAATTCGTAAAACCTTCAAACTAATACCAACAACACGTTTTGCTAAATTAATTTTGTCCAATCATCATTGCTTACCAATTATTCGATTGCCGTCGAAATCACAAAGTCGTGACATTGTTTTAAAAAGTCAATCTACGCACGTAGGTACCTAGAACCTCCCAGTTTGCGCGGTAACGCTCCACCAGGCCGCAGGCTTTACATTCATCAGTGCTCGATCAGGAAAAACCTTGAAACACAACTAGACAATGAAAAAGGTCACATGGCTAATGATACAAATTACACTCGCTCTGACGTGCATCGTTTATTGCACCCCCGAACGAACGTAAAATACATTGTTGCGCGTTTCTTTTGAAATAAAATATTTTGAACTCAATTCGCACCGAAGTTGCAGCATTCGATGTTGTGAGATGTATTTTTCATTTGTATTAAAAATATCGCAGACTTATTCTCCGAAAAATTACAACTTCCCAATAAGAATGTGTTCTCTTTGAAATGTATTCGTTTAGACGATTCCAGATCACGTATCATTCTTTTGTAGACGTTAATGCCGTATTCAAGGGAGAGATCTAACCATTGAGAATGATTTATTGCAATTTATTTATTATACTTTTTAAATTAGCAAAATTAACTTTGCGGTTAAAATTCATATATTTTTATTTGTTAACTTGGTTCAATTTGCTAATCATTTGATTGAAAATGGTCATGGCTTTGATAAAAAATTGGAATTGTCAATTTTGCATATAAACGGTGATGGTCACAAATTAAATAATCTGGAATCGTTGGAGATAAATAAAGCGTGTAAAACTAATCGAAAAAAATATAAACAACCAACTAAATTTAACTACGAGTCCCATTCTAAAAATTTTTCCTAAAAATTATTCGAGTAAATTTGTATTAAGTAACAATTTGAGTTAGGTACTAAATTTATTTTTTAAATAATTGTTGTTTTTTTTTAAAAAAAGTAGATTCTGGTAAGAAACTATTTTAGTTAGTTTTGACATACTGAAGAAGAAAATTGTATTTTTCGAAACCGGTAGATGTATTTAAATTCAATTAAGTGGTTAATAAAACAAAGTTAACAAATAAAAATATATATTTATTCTTAATATAGTGCGTATATAAGTATTATATATTTATATATGTTCTAATATAAACAAGATCAAAATTGTTCCTTTTTACTAAAACTTATCTTTCACATATTTGCTTAGTTTCATTTTGAATCTAGATAGTTTCTCCTCCTTTCATATATTTTCTGGCATTTCATTAATTTATGGAAGCCTAATTCTTATTAAAGTCAACAATCGGACGAGTCATGAGTGGCACCGGATAGTGTTCGCTACAGGTCGATTTTTTGGTTATGGCACTTCAAGAATGTGTTGTGTACCGATACACGTCAATGTGTACGTGAGTGCTATCTAAGCGAGAAAGAGACACAGTTTTGTGACCGCTTCACGCTAGACAGTAATGCAACAACTCACTTGACGCGTGGTATCGGTTGTGTACACCGCGCGCCCAGTATGTTGTACAGAATAAAAGTAAATTTAACAAATTGATAATAATTATTATTAAACAATTTTTAAAACTTTCCAAAATTTGTTAGTGATTATCCATTATATTAATATAATAAAATATATTTAGCTAAAAAATATTTTCTTTCCCTACTAGTTTCAGCTGATGAAGGGCATCGAGATTATTATTAAGGGGATGTGATAAATATTATTTCATTACCTATACAAAAAATAATTAAACATTAAACAAATCTAACTACTATTATATTGTAATAATAATAAAAATTATACTAGCAACAGATACAATTCAGTGACCAACTTTACAGTGACTTGAGTAAAAAATCGTTTTTAAAGTATTTAAAAATAGATTAAGTATAGTATCTCCTATAAGATGTGGTGTTGGCGTCACATGTTGCGTAAGTCATGACTGAACGAACTAATGTCTTCATTCTTCGGGAACTTTGCACTAAAGAAAACATTTATACAACATGCAGGAAAATAATTATTTAATACTTTGGGCATGTTGCTGCCAGAGATGAAGATACCCTAAGAAACTGGTGATCGCAGAGAATGCAAGGATGTAGGGCGAGAGGTCGATCTCCAATACGAGGAGCAGGCCAAGTTCGAGACATGACCGAAGGCTCGCCACATAGAGGGGTGGAGGTAAACAGTTCGCGCTAGTAGAAACAGAATATCTTAATACAGGTAGGCCATAAGTTTTTGTACTTTTTAAATCACTTCTGCGCGAGAGGGGCACGCGGGCGACAGCGCGCGAGATCTTAGCCCTTGGAAATGTTGTCGCAATGGATCGCTTCACGAAGTAAAACAGTTTTACAAAAACAACGAGTCTTATGTGATTGTTCGGCACGAGTGGGCCATAAATTTTTGCGCTTTTAAAAATTCAATAAAAGAAACTACAGGTCGTATGCTAATTTATTTATGCAAGTTTACTTCACTGAAAGGGCACAGTTGAGAAAATCATGTCTTAAATATTTTTAAAACACATTATTATGTCGTCTAAATGTCCACAACCCCACAGCTGGCATTCTTCGAATCTGGCATCTAGGTTTTGAAACACTCTATGACACAAATCGCGCGGGTGTTGGCGAATCTCTTGTTGGTTATTGTGGCTGGTTTATCATTTATTATTATTTACGTTGATCTTGGTATCATCTCAGCAGCAGAACGCTTGCGAGTTGACAAGCCCGATTCTTTTCGTGATATTTTCACTTCTCCTGCTCCGTGGCCGCCCGGTTTTCTTCTTATTATATTTAACACTCGGACATTGATTCACACTGTATAATCGATAGTGAATGGGTAACCACTGTGTGGCCACAACATATGAATGATGCACAGAGTGCAAGACATGCTTCATCTCGTGCTTCCGGCGCAAACGCATTTTAATATTATTTCCTTCTTAATGGTTTTGCTAAGTTTTTTGAAATGGTGTCAGAAATAAAGCGTCCGTGGGCGAGGGAAAGCAAAACGAAACATACTACTTTATGGACAATTTCTACAAATCTTCAAAACATGCACATTCGTAATCATATGCACCATGTTTCAGTATAAATAAAATAAAAGTTGGTAGGTACATATGCACCAGTGGCGCGCAGTAGGCATAGACTTAGGTTATGCTGTCACCAATGATATTATACTATATGCGTTAGAAGAAACTATGAACATTCACTTAACTGACTTCTTTAAGCAAAATGAAACTGTAATTTATACGACCCTACCATTTATTTTATGGTATTTTCTTAAGTAATATTTACAATATTTTTAACGTTTAAATTATAACGATAATATAATTACTTTAACATCTGCTTGACCATGTAAAATTCATTATAATTTTTTAATGGAACACTATAATACAAGATGTTTTACAAATTTTTTTTTAGATATTAGAGGTTTTTTAGAATACTATAGTACAAATAATATCTGAGATGGATCATGATTCTATATATGTTTGAAAACTATTAATGTAATAACTGAAACAAATTATTATTTTATTTAAAGGTTAATATCGAACATAATTTTGCTAATTTACTTTTTCAGTACGTATTGAATATTGTGTATGCTGTAACCTTTGTGAATAAACTTCGTAAACTGCAAAATGCAAAGGAGTCCATACAACGCGAAACAGAATTTTCAACTCAGTAGATAGCAAGCAACTGTATGGATTGAGTAGAATGATAGATTAAAAATAATAACTGACAAATGTAACGGCAGCGCCAGGCTGGCTTCAGAACTAAACAACAAAACATTGTAGTTGTCATATTAGCGGGCGCTAGCGTAATTATAATAAATCGTCCGTTCACAACATACGTATTATTTCATTTATATGTTGTGACATTTAAAAAAATGCGCAGCCACACAGAGCGCTGCTTACCGATCCGAGTGGACGCGGTCGAGGTGAGAGAAGGCTGAAGAGGAAGGCGGGACTTGCGCGCGGAAGACGGCGCTCCGCCGCAGATAATGGAAAAAATGGCGACGACCTAGATAGCAAATGAGGGTTTTCTCCTGCGGTAGATTCAGCGGGATTTGAGGAGACTGCGCTGCAACATGCGAAGAGGCCGCATGCGAGAGATGGGCTCGACGGACTCCACAGAGAAAAGATGGCATCGGGGTAACCTTCTGGAGAAAGAGATCACTTCTGGGACGGAAGCGTGGCGCTTGGACCGAGGTTGCGATAACACCCCCATGGCAGCCTGGCATTTGTTGCGACTTCACCCCGTGACAAACTGGGTATAAATCGATATGTACTAAATCCGAAACTAGGAGAGTTTAACTTGAAGAAAGAAGATGTCAAAGACAATTAACGTACTTACAATGACGGGATTGTTATACTTAATGTTATTAAAGTGTAAATCAGGGTTGTTATTGTTCAAAACCATTCCCATCCATCCGAGTCAGGCATACCGATACCACACACATACGTTACCCACAGTCTGTGACTAGCCGCTGGCGTTCGATCCACTGGTGCCAGCGCATTACGTAACAATATGTTTCCCAGAATTTCTAGTAATGTATAGCTTTTTTGATAGCACGATATTTGACGCAAGACAAGGTGAGATCAGATACAATTAAGCGTCTAACTCACCACCAGCTCCGCGAACTTGGCGTCCAGCTCCTCCTGGGGCGGCATGGGCATGGCCGGGGTGACAGGCTGCAGAGACAGGGTGCCGGCATGGTCCACCACGCAGTACGTGATCTCTGGCGGCTCGTCATTCTAAAAGAAAAGATGAAAAATGTTATTGTATCGAATGATGGGACAATTAAAGATAGTTCATTTTTCAATTTATTTATATTATAAATAAAATCTTCAAGTATTCGAATGTCTGTTCGTCACAAATTCATACATTTCATTGAAAAGAAGTGTTAAATTGGTTTTTGTTCTGAGCTTACATTATTTTCAAAGTACTCGTAAACAAAAATATCCATTTAGATATATTGTCAAAACTTTAATAATTGAAATTGCAATAGTAATATTTCTGATACAAATACATCGTAGATAAGTAATTATTTTTTTAGAGAAATATCCTGATCATAACAATCGTTTTCAAAAGGTAAAACGTCAAACTATTTTTCTCGATGTTTCAATGCGTTTGTAGCTGATTATTGATTTCAGTCCCGATAAATCGGCGTTTATTAGCAAAATAACTTTATTTTTAAGCTTGCATCAATATAAACATTTTTTACATAATTAATACACCAGAAAGAATAATAAGTATTAAATATTACATTTAATTTGCATGCTAACCTATTAGCCGCTTCCTACCACCTCGTTAGGTACATATAAAGTACATGTTCTACGGTGTTTTAATTAATATGAAAGAACATTCAATTCAGAAAAAGCGACACATGAACGATGTTCTAGTCCGGGTGTTAAAACACTATTTTTTTAAATTTTCATAGAAAGCAATCACTTCGTGGATTGACATATTAAATTAAATAAAATACACTCGCTTTGTGTGAAACCACGAAATTTATTATACGTCAACCGTTTTCGCTTATCTCGAGCTTTGTCAGGACGTATTTAAAACTAACCATAAATACAAAACCTCGATGTTCCATCTAACTGTATATGTATTCTGACTCACTATTTATGTATATATTTAAGTGTACTCTTTTTTTGTATTTATGGTTAGTTTTAAATACGTCGTGACGAAGCTTGAGATAAGCGAAACAGGTTGACGTATAATAAATTTCGTGGTTTCATACAAAGTGACTATGTTTTTAAATTCAGATACGTACACGAAATACGTGTCACATCAATTAATATTCTTACTATTTTTAAACTAAGCTAAACGCTTGTGCTCTGAAATTAGGACTAACTCGCGACTACGCGATCACTAGGCCAGTGATTTAAGCATTAGACCATCAGATACGTTAATTTACTATTGATATTTTCTCATCTTTTATATATTATATAAATATTTTCTTACATAAAATACGTGTCATATCAATATTTTTACTATTTTCAATTTCAAACTAGGCTAAACACTTATGCCATGAAAGTAGTGACTACAAGGTGAGCATTTTATCTCTAGACCAATAAGCACAGTATTATATTATGTCAACACAAATTACGACTAAATTATTTCTGATACGCCTCTCGCTAATAATACAAGTATTTTATATGATAAAAATTGTTTTCCAAATCATAGTTCAACACAATAATTGTCAACACATTCCGTAGACTTGACGCACAACAAGCGACTATTATTTATCGTGAATAATGTAGAAATTGATTTTTATTTACCAATTTCTACATTCGAAAGTCACTGCCGAAATGGAAAGGAGACAGCCGTGAAATATTAATTTAGGTATTATACTTTTTAAAAGTGAAAAAATTCCAAATTCCAAATATCACACCTTCAGCGTGAAAGAATTTGTCGCATTTATTTTTTACAAAAAAAAATAATGTCACGCTCGCGGACAAAAGAACGAGTAATTTTCGAGGCGGTCCAGTGGCGACCCGAATTATAGATCACTTGACAGGCTGGCGAATTTTTTTTTTCAATGCCTTTAACAAATATTTAATGACAGATCGCAAATCAATCCGACTGATAAACATATACCATTACAGACCGGTAAAAGCATAGACATGAAATAAAGTGTACATATAGGAGAGAGGTTTGGATCATTAGTTGCACATTCTTTGTGGAAACATAAATACGATAGGAAGACATTTATACAATAATGAAAGTATTCACTCTTCGAAAATGAAATCTTTGTGTAAACAAGGCGTATTTTTTACATTAATGCTTATTATATTATCAGTGTTTAAATTTTCGTTCCAATCGAGTCATATATTTTTAAAAAGTGGCGGAGCTATTTGATTGCTTAAGTAGTACCAAAGTGGGTGACACCAAAATGATAATATTTTAACTAGTATTTTTTGAGATTTTAAAAGAAAAGTATCAAGCGGATGCTGTATGAAGGTTGTGTGTCGTATTAAAACAGCATCTTAAAGGGATAAAAGAAGAAACGATTGCTCTCAAAACAAATTAAATACCATGGTGTATACTACAATGAATAATTGTTGCCAATAAAATCAGGATGCTACAATGGACCGTTTATCATTGGCCGACGTAACACGCGCTTGCGAATGACGTGTCGGCGTGTCGGATACTTCCCGCTAGACTCCAGGCGTTTTTCCTATAATTTTAATTTTAATTATAAAAGGCTTATTAGTACTGTTACTGAGGAAAAAATAATTAATTAATTTTATATTTTTAATTTTGTATTATATTTTTCTTAATCAAATGGTTGTACTAAATGGTGACATCACTTTAAACTGTGAGCTTAAAACGGATTGCCCTCCTTAATACATATATTTCAATGTAGATTATACCAGAACGAACACATGCAATTAAGGACGTTCCCAAAGACCAGTCGTACTCAATCTTCAAGAAGATTCCCCCGTATGTAAATGACCATGAACTACTATGAATAGAATAAAAAAACAGTTGAGGTACAGTGTACTTCCGTGTAGCTTCCGCTCACATGCGCAGAAGTTCAAAAATCTCTCACTATTCAAATTATAAAAGGAAACGTCAAAACCATTCAAAAGTAGCTGACTTTTAACATTGTTTATAACAAAACGAATACCGCTTGTTTTAGTTATTTTTACAGAAAGATATTTGTTAAATTTTCAATTAATGATTCTCAGTTTTCCAAAACAATCGTAAGAAAATTACTATTGCTATTTAATTAAACGTGCGCTACAATATCGATCGGGGATGATCGGGGATGGTTCGTATGTTAAATATGCTCATTTTAATACTCAATATTTACAAATTTACTACCGCAAGGACTATTGAAAAAAAATTCTACGTATAAAAGACACTCATAAGTATGTGTATTCAAAGTTTCAAAAGGATTGTAAGAAAAGTGATTTTTATGGGAACGTCCTTAAGTTATAGAACAAATTGTGCACATTTGTTCTAGTATATACGACGGCTTAAACAAATCCGAGCAAATTTCAAAACAATCGGTTTTGTTATTATATTGTGTCGAATTATTGTTCCATGGCGTTGTTAAAAAAGGGCAAGTCGCGAAGTCAGAATGCTCCGCTGCAGTTTCGGCGCGGAATATTCCGAGATTTACGAGATGCAGCCGTCATCCGGCGAAGCGCAAACAAAACGACATCCAGCCTCCGATAAATTGGCGCGTAAACACCAACTGACAGATAAGAATCGGAGAGACGAGACGACCGCGGCATGATTATGTGCTCCGTGGAACAAAAAAAAATATATATATAAACGTACATTGTGTGAGACAGAAAAATGAAAACAAACACATTGTTTGTTTGTAAAGCTGCATTTTCAAAACATAGTTCAGTGATATTTTTTTAATACAATATATAAATTAATCAATTAGTGAGACTTTATTGTAATGTTGGCTGGCATTGGCTGCCCTACCAAATATTTATTTTTATTTTTATATACCGGCGACACGACGCCATATCAATTACAATTAAACAGCGACGAAGGTCCAGGTCGCAATTTCAATTGACTAATATAGTGTTTTATTAAGACCGAATAATGAAAATAATAAATTCATTCGTACTCTCAAATCTATATCTATGTATATAAAGAAGAGTGTCTATAGGTGGGTGTGTTTGTTTTTTATACAAATCTACAGTTTTATTCCGAGAAGGATGAAATTTTGCACACTTGACTTTCAAAATAAGAGGTAAATTACTGTCTACATCTGATTTCGAAAAAAACCTACCTCCATCACTCTGCATGCAGCCCGGGCAACACCGGATACTTCAGCTAGTAACATAATATATTATAGTGTATGACATGCAGTCAGGGAGTACCTAATCATTAATATTCAGTTTAGTTTAGTTTATGAATTTCACGTGCTCAATACAACCGCTGTAAGAAAGGAAAAGCCGACCATACACGCAACGATATACCTGTTTAGGTCGCCTGCACAGGCAAACCAGAGCGTGTATGTCCCAAAACAGGCAGATTTTCTTCTGATTTTGTTGTATATATCTTACGTTTTTAGTGAGATATCTATTTTTTTTTAAATTATCAAAGAACTATGTTCTAAAATATGAAAACTTTACAAATAAAATGTGATTTCATTACAAAATTAACATATTACAATATAAAATTATAATTATTATAAAAACAATATAGTTTGTTGATCATTCCACTAAGGTGACACTCGATCTCCTGAATTCCTCGATACGTATGTCCTGTCACGTGAAATGAAAGTAAAATAATTCGACACTGTAATATGCGAGCGCGTTCGCCCGCTCCGATCTCGACTCCGGGAGAAATCTCAAGACCTTAATCGTTCTAAATGACACCCAAAATCGGCTGCCAAACGATCAGTGTACCCATCGCAGAGAAAGTTAAGAAAAACCAAATACAACTCGGATGAAACGAATCGGTAAGTCGTTTTGGAAGCCCGGATCTGAAGGGTAATTGCAAACAATCGAAAATGACAAAGAATCATATCGATGAAAGCGCACATTTATCATTTATTTTTTGGTATAATTTTAACATTTAAAATAAATTATTGCAATATGATATGTCGACAAAGCGGACACTTTTGTCATACCTCCATATCGATCAAATGGACTAGCGGTGAACGACTACAACCAGTGGGACTTTAAAGCTGGTGAATAACGATGTTTAAATGATTATGTAAAGTACTGTGTTTGAAAGCTAAAAAATCTTTAGTTTCTAGATTTTCTCGTAGTGTATCTTGGATTCTGACTGAATTTGCATTTGAGTTATTTATAAAGCGATAAGAGATTGATAAAAAAATAAACTAAATACTCATCAAACACATTGCATTAAACATGAACATTTTCATCGGTTAACACAGCTGCTATTGTTATTTAGCTATCCGAAAATAAATTATAATAAAATAAACCGAAAACAGATTAAAGTCTAATGGTTACCGTAATATTAAATTATTTTATTGTTACCCTATCACTGTCACGAAAGTACAAATTGTTTGAAAACCTATTTATTTACTATTAATACAACTTATTTGATTTATAATAACACATTTGTGTTTCAAAGTCGTTATTTCTGTGATATTTTGAATACAAATTAACTGAATACCGAAAAAATTACACAGAAAAAAAATATGTAGAAAATAATATATCGAAAACGTAATTGCTTGATATATGTAGGTAAATAAATTGGTTAACATCAACCAAATATTATCTCGACAAATATATTTTTTCTGTATATCTTTCTATTTGATTAGAATTTTAATTTCTTAAATTAAAAACCACGAGTATAATTATGTATACTTTTCCAATGGAAAAGGAGGCCAAGTTTTCAGGTAAACGTTATTTATTTAGCCTATCTGCTACAATAATATAAGTATATAATGTAACAGATGTTCTCCTTAATTAGACAGAACCATTCCTTACTAACTGTATAACGAATATCTTATCTAAATTAGAAAAATATCACATTTATCGATCGAATTAAGACTAATTAAAATAAAACTGTGCACCAAAATTATAACAACAAATACGGTTCTTAATATGTGTGCTCATACTATTAATCTGCATTTGTGAATAAGTGCCACGAAGTAAGCCTCCCACGGATCAAAAATATTTAGCCATAAAAAATGTTAAATTATCTTTCAAGTCACTCTGAATATTATTAACGCTCAATAAAATATAAATATTTATTATGAGAAATTTCACATTCCACATTACACAAAAAGTTAACGCAAACACGTTTTATTCTGCGGCGGAGGAAGCCGCGTGGGGTGTGATCGCTCGAAAGGCTAAATAAGATTAATGGGCTTGTATACATTAATACAAATAGGGATATTTCACAAATGACAAAAATGTAAATGCGGAGAAATTAAGATATTCAATGTACCTTAAAAAGGTTTTCGCGGCTGTCATTTAACGGATAATGACGTAGGATGGTGTAGGTCAACCACTTTTAGAATTCCGATGATTTTTTAAAAATATATTACTTACAATTTGAAATCTTCGTAATGTAACACAGCGACCATATTACTTATAGATAGATTTCTATAGATATACTACAAATAAGGTTTTGTGACGCAACTTCCATAGAATCGCAATGGACTTCTTCGATCATGACCAAGAGGATCCCACAACCATCCTTAATATATCAAATATATAGGATATAATGCATTTTACAGACACGACAACATCCGGAATTTAGATTTTGATAGAATTTTTCTGAAAAATTGACTAAGTATCTTGACTTTGTTCGTTAGCCAGCCAGATTTGCTATCTTGTTTCAAAATTGTGGCTATTACAATCCGTAACTCTGCTAATATGGCACTCGAGAAAAAGGTTTAAGAAACACGCTTTCACACACATACGAAACCCAATTAATTCTTTCTGCCAGTATCGAAAGGGACATTTTTACTTTGAAATGCATATGCGAGATTAAAAGAAATGGGCGGCGCTCAAATACTCACAATTCACTTAAGCCAGCCGAAGACAGGTCGTAAGCCCTTTCATATATTTTCCATTAAATATAACTTTTAAAAAATGCTTTGTCTCTATGAGATATCTGATATTTGTTTACTATTATTTTTATTGAATTTTCTAACCACATTTTTTAACATATTAAAAAAATAAAAACACCCCTTTAGACCAGGAGATACGACATTATTTTGGAAATATTCCGAAACAGTGTCCCAAATTTGTCAAAACCGAGTACATATAAATATTATTTTCCATAAAATTTTAGGCACAATCGTTTGTTTGTATCTATAGTTATTTAATTTTTGGAAAATCTTCTTCTTTTTCCTTTATCATGAAATCCATCTCATTCTTACGGCCAGTGTAGAAAGTAATTTTTTAAATACCTACTTAAAATTTTTGTGTTTTATTTTTGTACACGGAATACATGTCACATTAATATTTTTACTATTAAGCTAAACGCTTGTGCTGCGTAAATAGGACAAACTTGCTGGTCTCCTGGAATGAGGCTCAAACCCCCGACCACTGGATCACACTGGAGAATTTGTGGCCGTCCGCTCTCAAACGAGTTTTGCTGTAGTCTAGAGTGTAAATCATCAGAGAATGTGCCACCGAATGATTAATTTGATCATTATTGGAATGCCGATCGAATCATTACGGAATATGATAACCAGCGTAAATAAAAACATGCTCTTAACAACAGTCAAATTAAATGCAAAAGAAAGTTTTCGTCTCGCGATGTCTGTGCATTTTTTATTCAATAATAGCCATCGCGGGTGTGGCAGCTTCTGGTGCAAGATGTGCACGATGAAGAACGTCATCATCGTGACAGTTTCAGAGGACTTTATTTCTCATTTTTCGCTGATGCTGCTGGACTTGATGGTCATAGTTGGGTTAGAAACGACAACCTTATTAGGAATGAAAAGAACTTCGGATGCTTTCGGGTGTTTGTGGGTGTGTGGGTATCCTGCTGGGAGATTTTGAGGCGTATAAATGCTGCGATTGAGGGTGAGGGTCATCCTCCCTTCCTGTAACTTAACCTTGATCAATTGTTTTCTTTCTTTCTTTTGTGAATGAAGAAAATGTATTTATTTTTGTACTTAGTCCACTCTATGTTTTTTTTAGGGGAGTGATTTATTACGTTTTTCACTTTTACTGTTCTTTTTTCTGAGCACTGTAGAATGGTTTTTTTTCCATTTTCATATATGTGTAAAATAAATAAATATAATTTTAATAAATTCTCTTGGGTATGAGCGCTGAATTAGACAGTAAATGGTGTTGGTTTTGGTGTCCGTGGCGCGTCACCGTCTGGCTGTGCAGCTCTGAGACGTAGCACGGTTGCCTTTGTTGTATTAAAAAAATGCGCGAATAAGATAGCTGATACCGACAGCTTTTGCTCATAGAACGGTCCTGGGTGGGTCACATTCGTTGATGGACCGATGCAGTGACCACCAACAATTCTATGTCGTCTTTATTGAATTGTGTGTGCATGGTTGATTTCTTTATTGACCTCGGAGGTAATTAATTACTCTTAATATTTTACGTATAGAATAAAATATAGTATTATTAATAATGTTAATTAGAAAATTATAAATATACCCTACACATCATTCTGACCTATAGTTAGATAAAATCAAGAAAGCAACAAAAATTTATCATACTGGTCAGCGGTCAATGAAGGTAATGAATGAGCAAAATTTGTCTTATCAATAAAGGTAAAAAAATAAGAAAAATCTGCAATAATGGTATAAAATCAATGAATGTAAAGTATGAACAAAAAATGTATCATAATGGTCAATGATCAATGATGAAAGTAAAGAAAGAACTAAAATGTATCATAATGGTCCACGATCAGTGTTAAGAAAGTTTATTAACTTTAACTTAATTAAGCTAATATTAAAAAATCACTTTGTATGTCTTAGACATCACTTTGTATATCATACCACCCCTGAATATAATATGTTTTTCCGGTTCGCCCCGCCCCATTTCGTATACATAT
Source organism: Eubasilissa splendida (assembly GCA_031772225.1). Classification (NCBI taxonomy): domain Eukaryota; kingdom Metazoa; phylum Arthropoda; class Insecta; order Trichoptera; family Phryganeidae; genus Eubasilissa; species Eubasilissa splendida. The sequence continues at coordinate 7,173,654 of CM062859.1, forward strand.
TAGAACCTCCAGTAAAATGTTACTCACATTCTTAACGCGTTTATTCAAAACAGCTTCGTGACACGTTTTACTCGGAAAGCCCTTGAAATAACACATTCAACTATGTTGATAAAATATGTCTTACCGGTCCGCAATCGACGGAGGTTGAGAAACAACCAAAATGTACAATACTGGTTCACGATCAGAATGAAGGTTACGAAGAACAAATATATTATGAAACTGGTTCACGCTGTACGAATCCACATTCAACACAGAGACAAGGACGGAGTGTCAAGGTCGAGGAGAATTCCACAGCAGCTGACGGTGTGCAGCCCACCACGCTGGATGGACTATATTATTATTAATAGCTCTCAATGGATTATACATGCACGAAGTGGCCATTTAACAGCCGGCACTATTGTGTTGTGCTGTGCACGGATTTCAGGAATGAAAAAAACTTCAACTGCGACGAAGCGGAATTCTCGCCGTTCACGCGAGCGGGTGCTTAGGATGGAATTTTAAAAAAAATCTCATATTTTTATGACTTCGTTATTTATTTAATTTCACAAAAAAAGCTGTTCGCACCGGAATAACCATCGGACACGCGGTACAGCCACAGCCTCGGTAAATAGTAAAAATAAACTATTCGCCAGATTTTTTTGTGAGAAATTTCACTTTCAAGTAATTAATTAATTAATTAAATGTATATGCACCACAGACCAGTAAATGTATAGACATGAAATAAAGTGTACATATAGGAGAGGGGTTCGAAACATTAGTTGAGGGACGAGGGGCATTCTACACACGTTCTTGGTGGAAACAAAAATCCACACATTTATGCAACAGTAAAAGTATTTACTCTTCGAAAATTAAATCTTTGTGTAAACAAGACGTATTTTTTAAATTATAAAATAACATGCAATATACATGGCACCTTCTTGTTTTCTGCCCATCACTTTGTTGTTACGTCCACGCTACTGTCGACTGACTCAGTGAACACTGTAATCTTTTGCTCTCGTTCTAATGCGGATGATATCATTGTGTAAACACTTGAGTTCAATAGTCCATCTGGATAGGTAAGGTTAGGTTAGTTAGGTATTATTATTATTGCTTCATATATTTAGCTGCGGCTGGAGCTCAGCACCAACTCTCTGGTGCAAGCGGCGCTCTCATGGAAAGCTGGTTCCCTGACCAGGGAATGGCAACGCCTACAGAATAGCTACAGATACAACAATGGCCGTGACTGAAGTAGTTATATATGTAATATTTATATTTTGTGTGTATGTATGTGTGAACTTTTTACTTTATTGCATTATATTTATTTCGTAACTTTAATATACAACATAATATGTATTATCTTTATGGCGAATCGGGTTAAAAACCTGATCACGCTGGAATAAACACATTATTATTATTATTTATTAAACAATTTCAAAATGTATTCAATTAACATTTGCTACACAGGTTCTTCAAATTAATTATTAAATAATAATAATTAAAGTAAATAACATTATCTCCAATCAACAATTTGATTTCCGATCAAAACGCAATATAGAAGATGCCCTCATGTCTCCTCTCGTGGAATATATCGTCTCGAACCTGGACAAGGGAAATAAATCTGAAACAATGAAAAATACAGCAATCCATCATTGATAACATACGGCGTCCCACAGGGAAGCATTTTTGGCCGTATATTATTTTCTCTATTTTTATTTTTATTCTTGTCGAATCATTAGCTTTCTTGAATTAAATAACACCACAACAGCACGAAAAAAATTGGCTACTTTAACACAGACAGCAGTCTAGCAAAGTAGCCATGACAATGCTGTATATATCAGAGGTGGAGTCAACTCCATCAAACACAATAAACTACGAGTATTATACTTAATTGTAATATAATTGTATCTCATGTTTATCATGTTATATAATAATGTATTCACCTCTGTTACAACAAAAAACATGTATGTCAATAAAGTCTAATGCATAAATAAATCTAAAGTGTCATTTTATATACCAGCAAATAGCGGCAGGCAGATAACAGAAAAGATCATATGCGAGTATTATTAAACACATTACAACTCCATAAATCATTCGAAATATTTACTACAGTCGGAGACCATTTAAAAATATTATTTTTTATTTATTGAAATGAATTGATCCAAGAATTTTTCATGACACAATATTTTAAAATTCTTGCTATTTATAAACAAACGAGCCGAGGCAGGTAATTGTGTACGAATTGTATTAATGGTCGTGGCACAAAAGTGACATTCGAATTATTTTAAATAATCGTTTCAATTCAAATACAAATTGATCGTGAAACGTATAATTAATTATTAATTAATCTCGAGTTAACTATTTCACAATAGTGTTCAAATAAAACTGCCAAATGATTATATTTATTTATTTTTACGAATTTAATTAATATTTAATTTTGCAGTATTAACGGGATCGTTGGTTTTTTTTACAGTGTGGTCTTCGTCAATCCACGTTTAATCTACGACAATGGTATTGACTTGTAATATAGTATTTCTTATTCTACAGTATTATTGTATTTTTTTCTATAAAACAAAGTTTTTAACTTGATTAATGGCACAAATCACTCTTGAAGGGTGGATTGCCTATTTAAAAGAAGACGAAGCAGTATTAACGAGTTCATTTATGTGATAATAATATAATAAGATCACATCCGGACACGGTACTATTATAAAAAAATCATTTTTGGCTCAGGCAGCAAGAATCAGGTAGATTTTGTCTACGTTTTTATTATCTTCTTTATATCCAATATAAATTGTTACAAATTTGTAATTTTATATTTTCTGGCAGTTACCCCGCGAAACCCTCCGAATATTATTTTTACATAAAACTACCTAAAAAATGTACACATATAAAGTAGACATTTAATTTTTATTGCATTTTTATTTAATTTTTAACGCACATTTCAATTTGCGAAGATGGCAGACAATTCAGCCATTTATGAAAATAACAATATTATGTATAAATACACAATTTAAGAAATATAAAATAAAATTTACAAAATTTAGAAAGAAAATGCACAATAGTAAATGAGCGTGTTTGATGGTCTAGTGATTAAAATACTGGCTTAGTGATCGAGTAGACGGGGGTTCGAACATCATTCCAGGAGACCAGCGAGTTATTGCTAATTTCAGAGCACAAGCGTTTAACTTAGTTTGTAAATAGTAAGAATATTGATGTGACACGTATTCCGTGTAGGCATCTCTATATATATATATATATAATAAGGTAGATGGCTCTTTCAAATAATGGAACGATTAAATGTATTAATATCAAAAAGGTAACATATAGGTTCGAAAATTTGTCGCTAAAAATATCTTCGCTGTAGCACAGTTGGATAATGCACTTTCCCCGGCGAAACACCAATATTTTTCGATAAAAATGATTTTATATGTATATATTTTATAATTAATATATTTAATTCATATTTAAAATATCACCGACCGTCTGTTCTAAATAATTACAACTTCACAATAAGAATGTGTTCTAACATATTTATATATCTATATAAGAACGATTATAAAGATGAAGTTGCACTAGTTTGAGATATGCACACTGTCGCGTGAGAGTAATTCTAGAATATTCCGCAAACATTTGTAAAATTAACTATTTAGTTTGACCAATTGGCTGCTCCTAACAACTGTGAAACAGAATAGCCACGGTCGACAGTAAGCATATGACAAATCTAATATAAAAGATTATGCCTTGCATTCTGGTTATGTATTTAAAATAAAATACTTGTCAAGGAATCGGCACTAATTATACCTAACTACCCGCAGACGCTGAGGAATTTGAAATAATAAAAAAAATGCCGCAATCCGCAGTGTGCCGATACGGACCGCCTGTCCTTGGATCGGTCGAAAACCGCATAGATACAATACAGATGCACGAAATTATCTCAATGAAATCGACATGCCTAATCTGTAACATGGTACAGCAATGATATAATTCATTTGTCTTAATTCATAATGGCCAATGGCAGTGGCGTTACTGCGCCGATGTGGCTACTCGAGGCCAAAGGGGTTCAAAATGTTCGCGTCGTAAAATATGTGACAACCCAGTGTCACATAACAGCAAGATGTGGAATTATATAATTAAAAAATACATCTCTCAAATGTATAGTGAAAACACGTAAAAATATTAACACCAGTATCACGTTACTGTATCTGAGGACAGGGCCCAAATCATTACGCTAAAATGAAAATCGCTAAATGTGTAAATATTATAGATGAGAAATAATAATGCAGTGAAAAATACAGAAATTAAATATCGTATTGAGTTTTTTCGCAAGAAAAAAATATTATGCAGTCATGATTTAAATTTATATTTGCGAATGAGAATGATACGATGCTGGGTATTCCCTCTACTTTTATATACAATGCGCTCACTGAAACAATGTTAAAGCGACATGAAACATGTGAGATGTTGATCTACAGACGACAGTTATAAATAAGCTTGATTGGATAAGGTCGCTAATAAGAATTAAAACCCATAAAATCACAATATATTGCCGTAACACGAGACATTATTATATCAGATTCTGCATCTCGTCGTCATTCAAGGCATTACTAGCAGAAGTGGCTAAAAAATTTAAGGTAATGGTTCGGCAAGTCCACAATCCAAATGGTTTTCTTTACTTCCGTACATGACACTCGATTATCTGTTTGTTTGTTATGTTGTTATGTATGTTAATAAATAAAGATAGCGCTTAAAAGGGCGCAGGAAGATTTACATTTAAATCTCTGTTCGTTTTCGCAATCGCTTACATTAGCTTTTTTTTTTATCTCCTTTCTTTTGTGTTTATTAATTGTATATTTCGCGTTTCTGTAGTACTGTGTGCGGAACCGAGAAAAGAAGTTGAAACTTCTACAACGGTTCCGGAAAAAGGTGTTAAAAAATATTTATCAAAATAATTATCGCCAATATGATCGCTTACGTTCCGTTAATCCGACAAGCATTAAAAGAAGAAAATAATAACGGCCCTTGCATTTTGCATGTTTAGTTACGCCACTGGCCAGTAAGCGCTCCCGTAGCCCGGTCCCGACGCGACCGTTCTATCCTTCGACGAGAAGACGCGCGATATAAATCACAAGCCGCTCCGACACGATTTAGTTCACGGCTCTGCTCTCTGCTGGCCTCGTCGGCTGTAAAAATCGAAAGTTGAACAATTTAGAGTTGGGCGAACCGAGAACCGAGAACCGAACGGTCTGGCTTGAGACAGATAACCCGGCGCGTTATTTGTAATAACATCATCATCTTGGTCACGGCAGTGGCACTCCAATTCAATTATTGCAAAGCCCTGAAAATAGAAATAAACTTTAGATCGTCCATGTACGCAACACGTCCTTAATAATTTTAATACATTTGGGGAATTGGTTTTATTTATGTCGCGGGTCAGCAGTATGGAGTGATGAGTATGCACAGAATGAATATTATGTTCCAGGCCGATGTTGTTTTTGAATAACTATAAAAATAAACATATTTTTGTAATTTAGATTTTATTTATCGATTACTTGATTTATTACAATTATGTATACGGCGGCACAAATCCGTGCTCTTTTAACTATATTTTTCATAACATTCTCGCACATCTTCGCGTGTAATTTCAACAATTTCATTTCGAATATTATCTTGTATCATCCCCCCCCCCACACACACAATAGTCGCAATACGTCAAATCAGGTGATCGAGGAGGCATGTCGATATCACCACTTTTTGACATTATACGGCCGGGAAAAATTTCTTGCAAAATTTCAAGCGTAGCTCGAGCTGTATGTGTGGTGGCACCGTACTGTTGAAACCACATGTATTGCAGGCCCAATCGATCCAAGAAGTTTTCCAACATGTGACGATAGCGATCACCATTAATGGTTATAGTATTGCTATTATTATTTAGATAAAATGCTTTATTGAAGTAATTGAGCCATTCGATGCTCCATAATAAATTGTAATCAACTACTATCTTCGACTGCCAAATGCGAACTGACAATTATCTTCCAAAACCAAAATGGTGGCAAAAAAAATCGGCCTGGAACATTTAAGTAATCTTAACCTAGAGATATTAAAAACACGTTCGACATATTCGCACCAAAGTATTTTTTCTTACTGCCAATGAACGCTAACGTGTATAATTGAGAATGCAACTAAGCGAAATCGTATAATTAGATAATTATTTTACACTTTTTATTAATTTTTATTTTTGCGTAGTTAAAAAAAATACGCGACGTCTTTTTGTTCTTCTCGTCGGTAACAAATTGCGATCGAGATGAAAATCAATCGGTCCATTGAAGATCTGACTCATCAGATTAATCGACCACTATTTAACTGTGCATAACAGTTTAGTATTTCTGAGTAATCAACTGTTTAATTATATTATTACAAAATCGTAATGAAGCAAAATACGATATTTACTTATTTACAGATGATTTACTCTTTCGTCACAGCTACGAAATATTAAATAAATTCAAATCAGTAACCACCTCTGTGTCATTAGTGATACAAAAACCTATATCTTTAGATTACAATCTAGATGAGTGATTATATTTCTCATTTAAAAAATAGCAGAAAAACATGTCACAACCGCAAAGTACTTTATCAAATTCTGACCGACATTTTGATATAATCTTACATAGCTTCATCTCGAGACATCGGTTGGTTTGTACGCAGAAATATACGCAAAAAGTTTATTCGACAATGTGCGACATTTTATAGGTATAGAGGAGACATTCAACTCTGAGACAGTAATAACGCTCATTCATTTTCATTCGCTTATTCATGTACAACATGTACTCGTATTAAGATTTTCATCTGGAGAGATCAGATTGATATTGATAGAAAGAGACACTCAAACTAGTAGTACACATAACGTGACCCGTTTTGAACGGGACCATCCCATTTTTAGATTGCCTATCCCGTTGTCCCGAAATGTCCCGTTTTAAGAAATTTTAAGAAAAGGCGCAAAAATTCAAAAAATCCGACGGTAGCGCCTAGTAGCGCGGCGATGACGGCACGTGCAATACGTCTCACACATATATATGTATTGTCGATTAAAAGCCTGCTAGCTCGCTCGCTCCTCGGTTGCAAGTGCGCGAAGACAGCTCGCGCATCTTTCTTGACGATTGATTATTGTTTTTTTTTTTATTGACGTGTGTTATTGTAGTCAATTTAAATTTCTTGTACGTGAACCCTTCATTTTAACTGTGGCTAAAACGCAAGTGCACTTTTAATGTCAACGTACAAACTGTGTACCGTTTATAAAGCAAAGAAGTACTTCATCAGACGTGAGATGTGAAAAGTGTCGTGCAGAATTAAACGTAGCCTATGTCGAGTCCGACTCTAAAAATTAGTAGATATCCCATTTTGAGGAAAAAAATAAATCATCACTTTCCATCTGAAGTATACACAAATGTCACCTAAAACCCACTATAGATCTTTACAACTGTATATTCTGGAAAGTTAGATATAAGTCTTTAAACATGAATATGTGGTGTTAAAATTACAAAAAAAAAATCTCTTTTAACTGCTGGGGAGGTTGAAACTATTGTTGTGGTAAAGGGAGAGCAAGATGTGTTTGTAGGTAGAATGATTGATTCAAATTGAAAATATAGTTGTCCATAAAAAAAAACAATTTCTCATTATAGTATTTGCATGAACGGTGAATGAATGAGATTTGTGTGTAAAATGTTCTACTTCTAGGAATGTGGAAGAGTACGGACTGCCGGGTCGATCTAGATGGTATGTCAAAGGATATTAAATCTAATTGGCTGGGACAGTCAGTATGGCCTTTGCAATAGTTTAAAGATAAGTATTTGGTCAGCTCGTGTTCTTCGATATTCTAGGAGTTTCATATTGTGGATGTTTTCTGCATCTAAATTCAGTTGCTTTCAATTGCAACTGAATATGAATATTCAATTGCATCATAAATGCCGATGACCAGGGGCGTGCAGTGCACACAAGCAAAAATACTGTGTATTACTAAAAATTCTGGGAAACAAATATAAATTAAATAATTGAATTAATATAAACGAAAACACTATTTTATAATTAGCGCCATTTTTGTACCAGAAGAGACTTTAATTGCTTAGTTCTAAAAACTACCACGACAACTCACAGTTGTACCCATGGCGCTCTTTTTTATTCGCCGCATCCACCTATTTACATTACTATATTCTGTCTTTAAGCTAGTGAATTACTCAAGTCATATAAATGGCAATTTACTGAATTGAAAATTTCTTTCGGTCGAACCGTTTTATATGGAGTCGTTACCTATGATGTTTTTTAACAGAATAATATTAGAAAGACTTTCAACTGCGTGCAAATCAATTAAGTGTCTACATCATCTTTTACTAATTCGCGAATTTTACTATCTTACTGTTTTAAACGTGTTGATTTCATGATTGTTCTTTAAATTTGGTGTTTGATTTGAAAAAAAAAAAGGAATTGACAGTTCAATAGCAGTAAATTCAGCCTGTCTTTAAATCACAGCCTATTTTTCACCCTTGCGTGTAGGTACAAATAAATAAATACGAAGGCCTCGCATCCCAATCCAACCCCGCAATTTTCCAGGCCGACCCTGCCATAAACCTACATATTGCATATGTAGTTAGGTATCATGCAAGTACTTAAAAAAGCACTTAATAAATTAGTCAGCCATATATGGTAATAAAGAACGTTAAGCACTCATTAAAGAAATAATATGCCACTGACCCAAGGCGTATTAAATTCAGCCCAGTGTGAAAATAACGTATCGGTAACATTTGCACTGACACGTGACTCGACAATAGTTTGACGCGCGTCTAATTTTTCAGAACGCCCTCAACTGTCGACGCGCTCAGGGTCAGTGTCGACGATCGGGTCTCGTTCTTTAATCCATACAATTAACAACAATAAAAATATGAATAACGGCGCCGATTAAACGGCAAGCGCCGAAGGCGTCACAAACATTATTTAAAAAATTAATTGGACATTGCAAAATGAAATCCTCTCTGTATTGTTATACCTATGTATAAATGTGTTAGAGTAAATGTATACATATTTACTAGTCAATGCATACACATACTGATTTGATAAATAAATATATTCACACAATTAAATTTTAACTTTTACTAGTAGAATCACACGTTTGCGTCGACGAATATCAAATTCGCCTAAATTCACATAGAATTTTTTTAAATTTGATTATTTGTAACCATGGAAATATTATATGTGTAGCAGAGGCGATCGCTTCATACATGCTTTGGTTGCTTCGCATCCCTTGTGTTCTAGAGTCAAAAACCTTTGTACTTTGTTTCTAGCTAAAAACAGCACTGCTGCACACGAAATAATTCTCAGCTTTCGAACTTCTATGAATCGCGTAAACACACATACCAGCAACAGTGGATTCTATCATTCTTTCCGTATCCACAAAGTTTGAAAGTATTCGATTTTCTTATGGGGAATGCTTATGGGTATAATGCACCGAATAGTATACATATTTTGAGCTTTTGAGTTTTGCTTGAATACTTAAAGCCGAATTATTGAAACATTAAATACTTTTCGATTATCTATTTAATTCATCATTTAAATAAATAATTAATTGGAGACATCACCAACGTGTTCTAACGCTGTAAACAAAAATAGGTGTTCGTGGGCTATTTATATATTTGATAGTATGTATAAACTTATTATCCAGCATCCCTTCTTTAAAAAGTCACCGAGCGCCACTGACTGATATGTAGGTACAAACAAACGAACCAAAGTATGTATAAATTTTTAGGAGAACACATTCTTATTGTGAAGTTGTAATTATTCAGAACAGACGGTCTGTGATATTTTAAATTTATTTCTTTCCCGGTTTGGAAAGAGATCCAGATTCGAATCCCGGTGGCGCAACAACAATATTTTTCAATTAAATTGATTTTATATGTATATCTTTCTAATTAATATATGTAATTCATATTTATAAATTTTTGTTTGAAAATTGATTTGAACATTGAAGTTTTTTTCATAAGCACCAAAGTCCAAGTCATAATGTGAATCAGATTCACTTAACTCCATTTGAACCAATCACAAGCAATCGTGATATTTAGTCACTCCCCCATTGTCTGTTGATAATGAGCAGCGTAAAAAAAGATTTCTCAAGTATATATTGTGTTTTTTTAATAAAATTAAACATGTATTGCCAACCACATTTGGCTTTAACGAAGCGACGATCAAATTAGAGTGAAAGGTAAAGATTTTTTTTCATACTTGAGTCCTGATCAAAAACCTTGTATATTTTAAAACTATTTAAAATATAGCCCAAAACTAATATTTAGTACTGCTGACGCAAGTTGAATACTCTATGTATTCAGTCTATCCCGTGAACCTTTTTATACCTGTCCTTTTCTGTTTCATTTCTGACTAAGGATTTCGCCGACGTGGAACCAGATTGCATTCCGATGCCGAACTTTCAGTACATATGTTTATTTTAACAGTCGAGAGTAACGCAGTGCGTAACGCCACGAAAAAGAAGCGGTAGCGGTGCTCCTCAGCATCAAGAGTGCAGTGACATTTCCGTTCTTCACAACAAAAGTGCGAGTCAACTGGAGGTGAAACTTGACGTCCAACCCAAAGTAGGCCAGATCCATCTGCCAATATTCCTTTCTTGTTCCAATTCGAATTGCGTCAACTGACCATTAATTTCAATAGATACAATCCACGGGATCTTATCCCGCCAACTACATTTTATACATTTACTGTAACACATGTGAAGTGTGTTAAATGAAATTCTTTCGACATCGAAAAGGTTAAGTTGTGCAAAGGTCGGCGGAGCTTGCGGTCCAACATTTTAACAGGGCAATAAAGTGTGCAATGTAAAGCTGCCGACCTCCGCGGAGCGTTAGTTACGCCGACAACAGCTGAGATATGATATCCATTCCTCTCGGTACACTGTACCATTATACGTATCGTATACCTTTATTATCTATTTGATAAAACGATACAAATTATTTATACGTTAATACATTTCTACTAATCGGTAATTTTGAATGAAATACTATAACATCTATTGTACATTTTTTATTGCAATGATTAATTATTTTTTTCATTTTTCAACATTTGAAAGAAGTAGATGAATTTGTGTATTTTGAAAGTGCATATTATTATAATAATTACAATAATTATAATTATTTATTTTTTAGTTTCATACCACATACAGAGTGTGTTATACTTATTACATTACATTATTATAAAAATAAGGAGCAACGTTGCAGCAAAATAAAAATACTTAATTCGGTGCCCTGCCCTGCTACACTAGTATTTTACTACATTATAGCAGACAGTGCTTTTCGGTATAGTAGTGTATAATAATAATTAAGAATCAAAATATGAAAAAATAATAAATCAAACAAGATTCAGTTAAATAACATACAGAATTATGTTTGAAAAGTAAGGCTAAGAAAGATGTATGCATGAGAAGAACGGTGACCGAAGAGAATAAAGTGAACGGCGCATTGAATGTAGTAATTTTTCTAAGTCAACTGAGGCAAGACTATGAGTCCGACCAACGTAAATTGGCGAGCAGTAACTTTTTGAACTAACATTCCCTCTTTTTTTTTTTTTTAATAAAGTTGTATCAATGTGTCCAAAATTTAATAAAAATGAATTAATAACTCTAGCGTCTATTATCAGATTCACTCAAAGGTATTTGAGATTCTGTAAAAATAAGGTAGATGGCTCTGTCAAATGATGGAACGATTAAATGTATTGATATCAAAAAGGTAACATATAAGGTCGAAAAATTGTCGATAAAAATAATGTCGCTGTAGCTTAGTTGGATAAAGCACCTCCCCCGGTTAGGGAAGAGATCCAGGTTCGAATCCCGGTAGCGCAACAACAATGTTTTTATTTTTCGATAATATTGATTTTGTATGTATATCTTTATAATTAATACATTTAATTCATATTTAATTTAACATTCCCTCCGTTCGCGCGCGGCTGTTCTCCTCTTCATGAGATTCATTATGAGTACAGTGGCGCCCTCCGCCGTTCGCCAATTTACGTTGGTCGGACTATAGCGGTGCACAATGGGAGTACCAGAACTGATGTATGAAAATGATGCCTGGATCCAGCGGAACAACAAAAATGAGATCACTTAGGCGTGAGTGTGTGGCTAATTCGCAAAAGATAAAATTAACAAATTAGAAAAGAATGTCAAGCTAATCTTAGCATAGTAAACAGGATTAAAAAAGGGTGGTCATGTTGAACGAATGAATGAGGAGAGAATGTAAAGATATATAACGCGAGAATTGATGTCACCGAGACCAGACACCGAAAGATGTTCCTGTTTTTTTGACAAGCATTTAACATTTGTGTTTTTTTTATGTTTTGTAATCGTACGTATAAAACATGAAGACACCATGATGTCCGAAGGCTACTAGTTGAAGAATTGCCCACACTATCCGATTTACAAAGCAATTTTTACGGTGTATCGAAACACAGTGATCAAAACAAACAATCTACGTAAAGATCGTTAATTTTAACATTACAATAGTTATGAATGCCGGTCAAAATTGCGATAAGCAGCTCCAACAACAATGTCGTATAGTACAATTAAGTATGTATTTGATTACGATAAGATATACAGGTAGGTGTATATTAAATTCGAACAGAAATTATTGAAACATTTAAGGGTAATACGAAGAAAAGTTTTTTTTAAATATTTTCAAGTATAATGTAGTTTTACACAATCATCGTAGAATCGTATCAACTTGTTACGGTTTTTTTTTTAAAGCCAACACAATACCATTGTGAAGTTGTAGTTTTTTCAGAACATAGTTCTGTGATATTTTAATACAAATTAAATGCATCAATTAGAAAGATGTACATACATAAAATATACAATATTTTAGCTGCTACCGGGATATGAACCAGAAAATTATGACCAATTACACCATGTCAACCCAGTAAATTGACGACAATTTTTCAAACTTATATGTTGCGACTATTTCAAATTGATACATCTATTATTAAAGAGAACACATTATTATTGTGAAGTTGTAGTTTTTTTCAGAACATAGTTCTGTGATATTTTAATACAAATTAAATGCATCAATTAGAAAAATGTACATACAGATAAAATATATTACATTTTGAGATATCATGATATTAGAATGTTGGGATTTTGTCCCAAACCCAATCATTCTACTGCGGGTGCACTGGCCCACTGTCTACTGCGGGTGCACTGGCCCACTGTCTACTGCGGGTGCACTGGCCCACTGTCTACTGCGGGTGCACTGGTGGCCCACTGTCTACTGCGGGTGCACTGGCCCACTGTCTACTGCGGGTGCACTGGCCCACTGTCTACTGCGGGGTGCATGCTTGGATTCATAAAAACAGTGGGGAAGGCGGCAATCTTAATACAGCCGTATATCATATCACGGCATCCTAAGCACTGAACATTGGAGAAGGGGGTTGCGACAGTGGCGCCGACGATCATTACAGACTAAGGGTGTTTTTCCACACTGCAGTACTGAAAATCTGAGATCTCAATGCAAAATATTTATTAATCTTTTGCCATTTAAATAAATAAAACAATAAAAATATATTACTTAACATGTAAACACAGAGAGCCATAAGCGATACGCATGTATTATATTATATACATATAAACTAATTATCAAAGAAAATGATACATTATTTTCCTTCCATATCCGGTGTAAACAGTGCTGTGATGGAAGTCTTCAGGGAGCGGATGCGAAAGACACATTTTTGAATTGTCATTTTTTTCAAAAAGCAAGAACATTTCTTGTTTTTTGTGACAATTTGAAAAACATGTACATTTTTGCACGTTAAGCGATCAACAAGAACATCTAACAATTCTCAGTGCAATCTAATCTTCAAGAATCGTAGCGAGGCGTACATTTATTGAAGGTATATAGCGAAGTATTACTATTAAATGTTTCATAACGAAAATAGTATGTATATTATATATAACATATCATATAAGGCGACTTAAAAAAAAAAGTATGTTTTGAAAATATCAGTTTATATACTCGTTATTCCTGATAAACAGAGTATTATTCCTCGTAGGATCTCCTATATAAATTTATTAATTGATATCAAATCGTCAAATCAAAATTGTTGTTATCGACCCAAAGTCTGAATTAACAGAATATTAAAGTCTGACTGAAGCATCGGCTTCGGCCACTTTCAGCCAAGAAATACACCTTCGGCTTCGGCTAAAATCTGCCGAAGGTTCGGCCAAAGCCAAAGCTTTGTATTTAACCGTCGAAAATACACGAACTATTACGTATGAAATAAAATACAGTATATCGTTTCTGGAAAACTGCAATTAATCTATATACTGAATATATTTACAATTATTATCAATGCGGAAAACTAAGTAACAATGTAGAATCTGTATTGTTATGTATACATAATTTCTAGTCGGCGTTCTAAGATTTCTAAGTACGATTATGGCAAGCGCCGAACAATCGGCTTCGGTCAAAAATTGACCTCCGATCGGACATTACAGAATAAAATAAATTCATACATTCAGTTGACCACTGTCGCCCAGAGGTGAACGATGCGACATAAACATTGTAAAAGCGTCGTTGGCCGTCCGACCGTTCGCAAGCGGCATCCATAAAGATCGTAAACAAATAAAAGCGCTAATATTTTATACCGCCGGCGATTGAAATCAACGGGTCAGCGAGTTGTGCACTGCGCCTGTACGCAGTCTATAATACATTCGCAGTGGTGTTGCATTGTGCCAACGTGTTCGGCTCGTATTTCAAGAACTTGTGCAGATATTCATTGACTCGACTGTACTATTTACTGAGGAATTGGATACCTGGAGACAGATGCACTTTCTCGTCAACCTTAGCGCCTCGGCGGCGCCATTTACCGTTTACTGGGATAAAATGCGATATAGGTAATACATAAATAAGGAATATAAAGGAAAAACAATAGATTCCACATTTAATAATAATTATTATTTCATTGATACGTGTTTGCCTTCTGTTTCAACAATTATCAAAAAAAGAGAAACAGATTTTACAATACGACCCAACTTAACCAATCATACATATTCTTAAAATTATTTTCGTAATGTGCCGTTCCGGCGAGAACACGACAATATGTATACTGTGGTTTGGGTATTGAATAAATACAATTTGAAAGCGTCTCGGTTAAAATGTACAACATCGTGCGATTGCATATACATGCATTTGTAGAACAATATGACATGTATATGTAAGATTCATACAACATATATATAATTATATGCCTTAACGATTTTGTTTGGCAGACATTTGTCAGTTCGCATTTAGTAGTCGTAGATAGTAGTTGATCACAATTTATTACGGGGCATCTAACGCCTCAATAACGTGATGAAGTCATTAAAACATTGTATTTAAATAATAATGGCAATACTGAAACAATTAATGGTGAACGCTATCGTGACATGTTGGAAAACTTCTTGGAAGTCGTTTAGGGTCAATCGGGCCTGCAACACATGTAGTTTCAACAGTACGGTGCCACCTCACATACAGCTCGAGCTACGCTTGAAATTTTGCGAGAAATTTTTTCAAAAAGTGGTGATATCGACTAGCCTCCTCGATCACCTAATTTGACGGTTCTCGACTATTTTCTGTGGGGGTACTTGAAAGGAAAGGTCTACGCCAATAAGCCAACAGCAATTCTGATGCTACAGGACAATATTTGAAATTAAATTGCTGAAATAACACGGAAGTGTGTGAGAATGCTTTGAGAAATATGGTTAAAAGAGCACGCACGTGTACCGTTGCCAAAGGCGGCCACCTGGCCGATGTCATATTCTATACATAATTGTAATAAACAAAATAATATATTAGGAGAACACATTCTTATTGTTGAATTCAGAAAATGGATCTGTGATATTTTAAATATTAATTAGAAAGACATACATATAAAATCAATTTTATCGAAAAATATTGTTGTTGCACCACCGAGATTCGAACCTGGATCTCTTTCCTAACCGGGTAAGGTGCATTATCCAACTATGCTAGGTTCGAATCGCGGTGGCGCAACAACAATATTTTTCGATAAAATTGATTTTATATGTATATCTTTTTAATTAATATATTTGATTCATATTTAAAATAATATATAAATAAAAACAAAATTAAAGAATTATGTGTCATTTTCTAGTTAATTAAAAATCACATCGGTCTGAAACATAATATTGACACTGTAATATGTTAACTTAGCAAAAAAAAAAAAATCCGTTACGAATGGCCCGGATTTAAGGTCTTGCCCACGGCCTCAACGATTTGAGCGACGCAACGTTGTGTTTCTGTAACAAAAACAAAAAAACTAAACGAAAGTTTAATTTATCATTTTCCTAAACTGTTTATCTTTACAGCATTCACAATCCGTCATCTGTAATGAGCGCCATTAGCTCCGCAACATCCACCACGCCGCCGCCGCTGCACGACTCGGCATCCGAATTTGTTGTACCATTCGAAAACAATGCCGGCGATCTCTGTTAGTAATTAATTTCAACTCAAGTGAATGGAAAGCCGGTACGATTAATTAATAAAACCATTATTGCGATTTGCGCACAGACAAATGAAGAAAACTATTTAATTTGATACTCGCCGGTTGAATGTTGAAAGTTTACTAGCAGTTTTGTCAGTTTGGCTAGTTTCGCTAGGTAATGGCCCGCTTCATGGTTAACCTTTACCATCATACCGTGATATGAAATACTCGCGCGCAGCCACGCTGTCAACTCGTGTTACCGTGAAATGTGAAAAAATGGTTAATGCCATAAATTTACTTGAGCATTAAATATTTTAAGAATATGTACTATTATAATTCGGAGCACTTACCAAGTTTTGTATATATTGCATTATATAATACAACCTTCATTTTTATCTATCTTCATTTGACTAATAATAATAATTATGTTCGTAGGTTTGTTATCGTTTTCACTGCGAAATTAATGTGTGATTTCTTTCTGCCTTGCCACAAATGATATTTTTGTCGACGTATTAATTTTATAATGAAATGAATTGAAAATAATTATTTTTGTAGGGTTCGCCTTACATAATTGATTTTTCACTAGTCATTTCTGAGCATAAATATTTTCCTTCGAATTAACTAAAATATGAAGTGTATGCTGCGTATATTTACCGAAATATTACAAATAAATATGAATTAAATATATTAATTAGAAAGATATACATATAAAATCAATTTTATCGAAAAATATTGCTGTTGCACACCGGGATTCGAGCCTGGATTCCAAACCGGGGAAGGTGCATTATCCAACTATGCTACAGCGACGATATTTTTAGCGACAAATTTTCGAACTTACATGTTACCTTTTTGATATTAATACATTTAATCGTTCCATTATTTGAAAGATCCATCTACCTTATTTTTACAGAATCTCAAATACCTTTGAGTGATCTGATAGCAGACGCCAGAATTAACAAATCATTTTTATTAAATTTTGGACACATTGATACAACTTTATTATTAGGAGAACACATTCTTATTGTGAAGTAGAATGTGTTTTCCTAATAGAAATATTACAGATTTAATCAGAGGGGTAGACCTGTGTTACTGCATGGTGTGGGAAGGGTTAATGACGACAAAAATCACAACCATCATACGACGAACAATCAGTATCCATTGAGATAATTTGATCTTAATTGAAATATGACAGAATGAGCTAAAATTCAGATACAAATGCACATCTGAGTAGGTATAACAATCCCGAGAAAATACTGGATCGTTTTACTTGGTTTAGGCAGGATCGAATCAGGAGTTTATTAAATCAAACAACGTCGCTTAAAAATAAGAATATTATATATATATATATATATATGATGCCTAGTATGCATCGTCGTGTTTCTGAAGACGGTGATTAAAGGTGAGATAAAATATACCAGGTTCAGGTACTTAATAAAAAAAAAATTAATAGAGATGCATTCACGGAATACATGTCACATCAACGCTCATATAACTGAATTAATGCAGACTTGAACCTTCGACTATTAATCCTTTACTACTTGACCAACAATCACGTTCCGATGAATCCTGCGTTTATAATGTCGCATAGCAACACAAAACTAACGTATCGACCCCTCCTACGTAAAGTACCGTAAGTAAAAAATTACATTTTTAAACATAGTTAGTATTTTCCACGTATTTGATACATCTTTAAAAGGATCAAATTTTTAAAATATTATCTACGTCATAGAATACAATTTATTTTTTTAAGAATTCTGTCAATTAAATAAGTATGAAATACGTGCAAAATAGAATGATAAAAAACGTCATTTTCTACTTACGATACTTTACGTAGGAGGGGTCGATATATTGGCAGCAACAAACAAACAAGATCTGCTCTCAATTCAAATTGTGCGGTTATAGTGCCGAAGTAAATTATTTAGGACTGTCACGCGTCACGTGTTCAGATATCGTTAACCTTGAAACCCATGCACTTTTGTACTAGTGCGGTAGTTTCAATATCATGTTCGTTCTAACAAATATTTTTTAACAGATTCCGGATCCTCGTAATTCTCTTGAAATGTTTTTAGACAGTATTTTTGATAACATGTATATTAAAAATAAATAAAATATTTTTTTAATTAAAGTTGTAAAAAAATATTAATTAGGTACCTATTATTGATGACGGGTTATTTGTGTGATACACGTTAAATATTAGTACATATTTAATGTAATTGATTTGCCCGCAATGAAATGCAACATTGTTTAGTGACCCTCGTACCTACATTGATGCTCGGTGCGCCACTCGTCGCGGGAACCAGTGGCGCCACGTCTCTTTATCTTTGCATCTTTAAATTAATGATATTGTTTATTTTGTACTTAATGGCACAACAACAAATAAAACTTAATGGTACCCGCTTTATTATCTCAACTCTCGTCATTTTTTATAAAAGTAAGGAAATATTTACTTCAACAAAGATATACGAAAATATTCATCGCAAATTTTATAAAACCATTTTGCCAAATTTTTGCGTCAGTAGTGCCAACATATTGCGCGATTCAGAACATTTTCATTCCAGCTTTTTTTGAGGACATTTACATATTACAAATCC
Source organism: Eubasilissa splendida (assembly GCA_031772225.1). Lineage (NCBI taxonomy): Eukaryota > Metazoa > Arthropoda > Insecta > Trichoptera > Phryganeidae > Eubasilissa > Eubasilissa splendida. Next base: position 7,192,739 of record CM062859.1, read on the forward strand.
TTTTATTCAATCTTGACAAAACGTCAAATCACAGAAATAGAAAAATCTTTTATATTTGTACACGTCACAAATGAAACCTACGACTAGTGAGCCGTTTACAACCGAATAGTTTAGCTTCAAATAAAACACCAAGCTAACCTAAGCATAAATAACGACATAGTTTTATTTCAAGTTCAGGTGAGGTTCTTTCGTTTTGTGGATACAGCGTTAGTGTTAACAAAGATACTAAATATCTTTAAATTTTTAAGTGACATTAATATCAGTATTGCTGAAAACGGTCGTGAAACTCTGGTAGAAGAATATAAAAACAAACTTAGCTATACACGTTTTCTTGTCGTGCACAAGGATCGACAAAAATTCTAAAACATGTTGAGACCATATATGGTGTAAACCAGACAATAATCTACATCTGAAACCATATATATACTAAATACGAATATTACTGATCATTTCCCTGAAGGTCTATTAAAAAGATATTAAAACTACAAATGAACCCTGTGTACAAATCAAAAATACATTTACTAAAATAAATTACGAAAAGTTAATTCACGCTATAAACAATCTAAATTGGAATGATCTTCACTTGGTCGGTAATGCTAATAAAGCTACAAAGTATTTTATAGAGTCGATCTACGAACACATAAAAAGGTTTTCAATTACAATGATTAGAAAAAAATAATATCTGTTAATTTTCATATTTTGTATTATTATAAATGTATGTATATAAATGTGGATAATCACCCCCATAATTCTAGATCTTTCATATTTGGGAGTGCATAACTCTATTATAAAGTAGACTAAGTAATACTAGTGTATAATTTTAATTTTTTTTATTTTCGAATGTATAAATAAAAACAAATAACAATGAAATAAAAATTGTTATACCTACCCGTAACAACGTACTTGTATATTGCACCCCTACCCGCAAACCTTCTATAAAATGTCACGCTCTTTTAATATAGAAAATTTAGTGGATAAGGTCCCTTAATATTATTTATTTCAAAAACACAACGATAAATTGAATGTGTCTGTATATCTTTCTAATTTTATTATATAATATTTAATTTGTATTTAAATATTATAAAACTATGTTTTAAAAAACTGTAACTTAGCAATAATAATGTGTTCTCCTTAATTAAGCGTAATATATTTTAATATGCTTCTATAACACAATTTTTATATACCTATAATAAATAATAAAAACATTATGTAAACTTTATTATAACAGACAAATCATATTAGAAAGGATTTTTAAATAGACGTATTATTATATTTATGTACTATCACCATTAGAGTCTGAAATTTCTTCAGTTTCAGTATCCGATTTCTCTGAATCACTTTTCGACTCAGTCCTGCTACTAATCAGGGATGATTCATCACGACTACGGAATTTTACAGCGATTATAAGATGCACCCCGAATTTAGTGATACCAAAATATTAAAAAACATACGTCATATAATCGAGGAAATACGGTATATAAAAAATAAAAACAAATTGTTGTGCCATTCTGGCAACAATACACTGCAAAATGATGTGATGAAAAAAAATATTACTGATATCTACACGGTCAGCAGTTAGCTCTACCCTTCACCTTCCGTACGTCTCCGGTTTCCGTGCTGGTGCCACCGACTATTATGACTATTGTAGTCTAGAGACTCGAAAGAAATGCCACCTTGTTAGGTGAGGCAGAGTTCAGCCGCGCACGGAGCGTGACTCACGCCAAGTTGTGGAATTTGCATGAGATATCTCGAGGCTATTATGTTACCTGGTGATTCTGTTCTGATATGGAAAGTGATTCGAATAGAAGCCATTTTTTTTATTTAGTTACGCGCACTGTCGCTGTCGAAAGCAGGGTTGGCAAAAGACAGAAAAGAAGACAATTAAATTATCAAAACATGTGAAATAAACAAACAATAAATAACACTTAAAATCTCGGATCTATGATTACTGATGACGGTAGCTACGAACCAGAAGCATACATAGGTATCTCCCACAGACCACCAAATAAATAGATACGAACTGACGCAAATTCATTGTCCCAAAATTATAATTTTGTAAATACTAAACAAATGTATATGTATATACATATAAAATCAATTTTATAACTTGTTGTTGCGCTACCGGGTTTCGAATCTGGATCTCTTCTTCAATCCGAGGAAGATGCATTACCAACTATCCAGGTTCGAATTCCGATAGCGCAACAATAATATTTTTCGATAAAATTGATTTTATATATGTATCTTTCTAATTAATACATTTAATTAGTATTTAAAATATCACAGACCTAAGTTCTGAATAATTACAACTTCACAATGAGAATGTGTTCTCCTTAATAATATAATTTTGTATTTGGCAAAATAATCAATCTAGAATCTGTATGACTTCCAATTATGTCATTTCTAATTGAGTCCAGCAATATTTTGTCACTAGAATCTTAATATTTCGTCGATAGCCCTTGTAAGCGAAAATTCACCAGCAAAACGAATTATCTCAGCATCGCGAATGTACCTATTGAGATTTTCGACGTTGAATTATAACGATGTATCATGGTACGCTCCGGGCCATACGTCAGGTGGACCGTTCATGTGATCATCTCCTATTCATCGGTCTCGGCTAATGGGCTCATCGGCATGGGAACTGTTCCTCCGACGACTCCATTGATGCAGCGATGTGGTACTTGCTGGTGAGAGATGAACATCAGCCATCAGCCATCAGCCTACGCAGATCTGTAGGCTGCACAAAAACCATCTTATTTGTTTGGTGATTATAACGTCCTCGTTCAATGAAACACATAGATTTCCCCAATCAAATTAACACAGAGTCGTAAAATATTTTTTTCCCATACCTTGCTGTGAGGATATTATTATTTCATCTGACAAAGATTCTAATTAGTAATTTTGTATCATCAAGTAACAATTTGAGTTAGGTACTAAATTTATTTTTTAAATAATTATTGTTTTTATTTTAAATAGATTCTGTTAAAGAAATAATAACGTATGTTTTTGATTAGTTATTGGCATACTGAAGAAGAAAATGATATTTTTCGAAACCGGTAGATGTATATATAATGATTTCTAACCACAAAGTTAATTTTACCATTTTTAAAAATATTCTAATAAGAGTTAAGAAATTACTCGAGATAGATAACTCACAGAAAACGAGAAAAAATCCAACAATTATCGACAATGACATACAAACATTACATTAGGAAGAAATAAAATACAAAAACTGTCACAAAATTAACAGAAATATTAATTAACATTATATGATGGGGCTATAGTTAAAAAAAAGAAAATGATAGTAATTGTTTTTTTATCAAATATTAAAAAAAAATGTGACAATTATTACAACGATTATACAACTTACCATATTAAATAATTGAGCATTGAGATTTAATATATATATACTAAGAGGTACATAGACGTAAAAAAAAAACTAAATAACGGTAAAACATATTTTACCATTTTAAATTTCTATTATATAATGTAATGTATGCGAAAAGTTGTTAAAACACTCGCTCTTCATTTTAATTTTTAATAAATAAAAAATCAACATTGGTACAAGACGTCTGTTTTGTCTCAAATTTAAATAATCCATAATATTAGCAAAACACAATAAATTACACAAATCTAATGAGATAATGCAACTTTTGAGAAGCGAAAGTTCTCGGCCGATAAACGTGTTTATATTTCATGACCCGTCAGTCCGAGTGGACGTAAACATTCACCACGTTGTACGGAGAGTTGTTAAGTTCATTAACACGACAGTCTCGCCCACCTGCATTCCTCTGCTGGCAAAAATCCTCGCCATATCTTCAATCAAAGCTGATAAATGTTTTCTGCAACAACAACAGCGTTCAACAATTCCAAGCAGAACGTTCACAACATCAAAAAGTCGTACGGACGACTTCATACTAATGTTTATTATGAAAAGATCTTGAAAGATCGCGTCGAGATGTGGTATTGTATACCGTGTACTGCGAAACGATAGAGATAGCCTAAGAGTAAGAGATATAAATATATAAAGTTATGACGGAGAACGTACGAGGACGAAAGGCGAGAGGTCGATCTACAATAAGATGAACAGTGAATGGTGACCCACCGCTTACCCAGGACCGAGTTATGAGCAAAATCTGGAATAGACTCATTGAGAGGGACGGAAAATCACAACCCTTAAAGGGAAAAAGAAGACAATACACAAAAACAAAGGGAAGCCAGGACCGGCAGATATCAAACCTAAGGTTTTTCGAGCAAGAAGGTGAAGAGCGGATGGCCCTCACACTCTTTCTAAACACCTGACTATCTCAAAATCTCCCAATGAGACACCCACACACCCGCAAACTCCCGGAAAAGTTATAAAATAAAATAATAGTATGAAATATTAATAAGATGATCGGAGTCCAAGACATGACCGGAGTCTCACTACACGTCGCGCTAAACGAGGCCCAGGATCGCGAAAACTGTAAGAAAAAAAATTGAAGGACTCGTCTCAGGCTGTAGGTTGAGAGTATGTCTTTGATGTTCAATTCCTGCAGTATGGAGGCATTCGTGCGTCTCGCCGTCCATGGTATGCGCAATATGTGTCTCCAGTACCACATCTCAAAAGCATCAATCCATATTATATCTCGTCCCTTCAGGGTCCATGATCCCAATCCATATAAAAATATAGAAATTTTAAGAAGTACCTTCCCATTCTTAATTATTTTATTAACCTTTTAACCACCAAACGTATTTGAAATGAAAAACATCAGGCTTTGAGGATCTTGACTTAAAAGTATCTATCTAAGTCTGAGAACGTCTGTCGTCCCCTGCAAGGTCAAAAAGTGCGTATTATCACGCTTATGGCTTGGTGTGACATGTGAAGTTTGACGTGTTATCGCGCTCATGGCATTTAAAAGGTTAAGGACATAATTACACACAAAATGTAAAGCTATTGATAGTTATAACTAAAAATAAATATATTTTCCATTAAATATAGCTTTGTCTCTGAGATATCTGATATTTGTTTAATAACAGTAACTTTGTTGGTAAAAATATAGTAATTGTGTGTTCGTAGACATATTAAAATATTGCTAATATAATATACTAGTCAAAATAAGAAAATATATAAAAAAATGAAAAATATGCTGATAAAAAAAGGAAAAATGAATTATCAAATTTGGTCCATAGAAGGCGATAGTTAAGTGGTACTCGAAGCAAGTCCACATACAACTTTCAAAAATTTGAAAAATATGGAGATTGAGGGGTGAGAATTGGTGAACGTCACACATATATATAAAGTGATCACTTAAGTTAGCCGAAGACAGGTCGTAAGCCCTGTAATTACCCCATACTTCCATATATTTTCCATTAAATATAATAAAAAATATATTTGTCTCTATGAGTTTATCTGATATTTATATAAAAATAAATCCATTGTGATGAATGCGTATGGGGCCATTACATCTATCGTCACGAAAGATGCCTAAAATACGATCAATTTTCTCGGAAGTGCATCTCGTGACGTCAGCGTGTCAAGTAAAAGCTGATTTCTACGTGTCAGCATTCTAAATTAATTCATCCTTCGATTTGATTGAGTTTTGTTTATAGCCGATCGAACTAGATTGGATCTATCGACGGTCGGACGGGGCCGCGCATCGCCCGGCCGCGAACAGTTTATACATTTTCGAGATTTCGATACCATCTGGTCGCATTTAATAGACAAGTAGAAAATAATCAGAATAAATAACCACTACTGCCCACTTTCACCGTGCACTGCTAGGATAGCAGTTGCCACATCGGCGGAATATGAATGAATAATGAATATGGGAAAAATATATATTCTACATCACTTTGTCGGGAGCAGAGGATTATTAATATCCTCATATAACCGAATGGAAAAATATGCAAGTAGCTATTAATACATAATTAATTAGAAAATAAAACATGCGATCCAAACAGTTGAAATAATAAAGATAAAATGTTATAGATGAAATACATTATTATTAAGGATAACACATACTTATTGTGAAGTTGTAATTATTCAGAACATAGGTCTGCGATATTTTAAATACTAATTAAATGTATTAATTAGAAAGATATACATATAAAATCAATTTTATCGAAAAATATTGTTGTTGCGCTACCGGGATTCGAACCTGGACCTCTTTCCAAACCGGCAAAGGTGCATTATCCAACTATGCTACAGCGACAGTACTTTTGACGACCAATATTCGATTATGGTGATGGCTTTCAAATAATGGAACGATAGATGTATTAATTTGAAAAGTGTAACATATATTTTGAAAATTTGTCGTTAAAAGTACTGTCGCTGTAGCATAGTTGGATAATGCACCTTCCCCGGTTTGAAAAGAGATCCAGGTTCGAATCCCGGTAGCGAAACAACAATATTTTTCGATAAAATTGATTTTATTTGCATATCTTTCTAATACATTTAATTAGTATTTAAAATACATTATTTATATTTAATTTTTTTAACATACTTTAACCTCAGCCGTAGTCTTAAAACATAGTATTCATATCACAAATATTACTGATTACTATAATAGCATTTTAAAAATGTATCTCGACAACAGAAGGTCACATTTTCACCTAATTTATATCTATGCTATGTTTTTTGCTTTCAAATATCTCTACACTATATATAGAACAACATTACCATATGATACAGGTGAAAGCTAATTTTCTCTATATTAATGTACATAGAGGAAATAAGGAATAATATATAAATAATAAATAATTGTAGTACTATTTGTAAAACTATTAAATAAGCTTAATGTCGGGTGCTTATAATGTACTCAACAATTCCAGTTTAAATGACAAACGACCTAAATTCTTTGCTAATTTATTTATGACCTAATTTGACGACAAAAGATACAAGCACGTGTTCCATCAATGCTTAAAGAATTGTATTAAAAACAAAACATAGAATGTTTATTCGGGCGCATGGAAAAGATAATAACTAATAATCCAGTTAATTGGACATACAACGGTTTTGATTGCCGTTTAACACGCGTAATTAATATTAACGCCAAAATTTAATTAAGTACGTCTAACAGAATATTGCGCTACCTCCATTGTTTACTTTACGGCCAAACATTGGGTGCGAGCCGAAAATGTGATATTTTAATTTTTTTTCACTATTTTTCGATCACTAGGTAATTTTAAAAATTATTTATTAATTATTTGAAAATAAATCAATCGTTTTTAAATACCTAGATAATTAAAAAAATTGTGAATATTATGTTCCAAGCCGGTGTCTTTTTTGAACAACTAAGAAATGAAATAATTTTTTTAAATTTTATTTTTTATTAATCGATTATTTGGGTAATTACAATTGTGTATGGAATATGACATCGGCCAAGTGGCCACCCTCTGGCTGTGGAACAAATACGTGCTCTTTAAATTATATTTTTCGTAACATTCTCGCACACTTCGCGTGTTATTTCAGCAAATTCATTTCGAATATTCTCTTGTAGCATCGGAATTGTTAGCGTATTGGCTCACCTTTCCTTCAAGTACCCCCACAGAAAATAGTCGGGAGACGTCAAATCAGATAATCAACAAGGTCAGTCGATATCATCACTTTTTGACATTATGCGGCCGGGAATCATTTCAAACGCAGCTTGGGCTGTGTATGAGGTGGCATAGTCATCTTGAAACCACACCTGTTGCAGGCCCAATCGACCCAATTCGGCCACCAAGAAGTTTTCCAACATGCGATGATAGTGATCACCATTAATGGTATAATAGATATAAAGTTTTAATAACTTCAATGCTTTATAATAAATTGTAATTAACTACTCTTTACGTCAATTAAATTCAAACTGACAAATATTTTTCAAACCAAATTGACGGTCAAACAAAATCGGCCTGAAACATAATATTCATCGTGTATGTGACATAATTTTTTAATTATTTAGAAGCGGGATATTCGAAACATTAGTGGTAAGCACTAGTTAATGTTAACTAGTGCTTGTTACTGTTATTTTGTTATCTTTGAAATAAGAACTAATAAAGTGTTACAGGGACACTCATTTAAAAAACATCATGACTTATCTAACTACCTGTACGAGAAATATATAAATACAAATGATATTTAATAGACAGATATTTTTAAGCATTTCCATATCTTATGTATGCTTAAAAATAGATATTATTTAATGGCACGCACCTGCAATCAGTACATTGAAATCTATATACTTTGATAAATTAAATCTTTTTTTTTTTAAGGAGAACACATTTTTGTTGTGAAATAACATTTTCAGAACATAGTTTTGTGGTATTTTAACACAAATTTAATGAAAGAGGCAAAAAATTATTTTTAAATTTTGCATTGGGGCCTAATTTACGCCACTAGAATGGAGATGAATTGTGGAAGCTGGACCTTCCATATCAGAGAACCGTAACGCTCAGTATTGAGTATACGATGAAGAAGAAGAAGTACGTACTAAGTTCTGGGTACAGCGCGTTAGGTAGGTACTACAAATTTGAATTTTAGTTTTTCTTATCAAGGAGAACACATTCTTATTGTGAAGTTGTAATTATTCAGAACAAACGGTCTGTGATGTTTTAAATACTAATTAAATGTATTAATTATAAAGATGTACAGAATAAATATGTTTATCGAAAAAATATTTAGTTACGGGGTACGAACCTGGACTTCTTGCTATCAGGGGAAGCGCGTTTACCATTTCTCATATAGCAATCGAATACATTTTCGACAAATTTTGAACTTATATTCTATAATCTTTCCAAATAATAAATTCCCGTAGCAACTAAATATTTTTTCGATAATTTTTTTTTTTCAATTAATTGATTAATTTAATTTGTATTATTAAAATGTGAATAATATGATAATAATTGTGATATCGATTTATTTCTCAGAAATTCTAGATAATTACCGCTTATATCTAAGTATTGTCTGTCTGCACCCCGCTGCTTAATAGATAGCCATCTTATATATTGCCCGATTTTCTTATTACAAATGCAATAGAATACAACTGATAATATGTTCCCTCTTCAGTTATCTCAAAAGCAAACAAAAAAAAAATAGATTAGGTGTTAAAAAGCAACCAATGCTATGCTACCAACATTCTAAAATCTCAAGTGCAACTGTGCCACTTATGAACGGTAGGTTTGACGTAAGCAGATAAGGTTCTTGGACCATATTAGAAGAATGATAAAAATACAATGAAAAAAATTCCTTAAATTATTAGTATGTTGTTTGCACCCAAGGCAAGTGTGGATGCGTTATTTTTTATTTTGTTTTTCGCCACATTCCACTCCAAAATATACTCACGCCATATTTTTCTCAAGAAAATGAACCTGTTGCCTATGAAAATTTCCCTGAAAATAACCTTACAGAGCCTGTCCCCCGTGCGAAAGTTAAGTGTAAAAATCATTTAAAATGCTATTTCTCTTTAAAATCAATACATTGAGACGTTAAAATGACGAAAATTATGACCGAATTAGTGCTTAAGGCGAGGGTTGTGTTCAATTATTAGATAGTTATCGAAAAATTTTACCTAAACAGGCAAAACAAAATACACTACATTATTTTTGGAAAAGCAGTACAAAATGTTCAACATTTTAAGAATACTAATTAAATGTACTAATTAGAAACATATATATATAATCAATTTTATCGAAAAATATCCCGGTGGCAACAATAGCATATTTTTCGATAAAGTTGATAATATATGTAATTAGTACCTATTTAATACATTTAATTAGTATTTAATATATCACAGACCTATGTTCTGAATAATTACAACTTCACAATAAGAATGTGTTTTCCTCAATAACATTTTTTTAAATACAATTATTATTATATATTATAATCGTTAATAAAGTATTGTTTCATATTTAAGAGGTATACAATCAAAATAAATCTTGAAAAATTAGACAAAATAACATATGAATGCAGGTTGTAAGCCCTGTAATTACCTCATACTTCCATATATTTTCCATTAAATATAATAAAAAATAGCTTTGTCTCTATGAGATATCTGATATTTGTTTAATAACATTGACTTTGTAGGTAAAAATCCACTAATTGTGTGTTCTTGGACATATTAAAATATTACTAATATACCTACTGTTCAAAATAAGAAAATATATAAAAAACTAAAAAATATTGATTTTTCAGGCGTATTCTAGTATAATATGTTAAAAACATTTTACAGATAAAGAATATTGTATTAAAAAAATTTATTAAAAAATCAGATTCTCGTAGTGATGACATATATGCTGTTGAAAAAAAGAAAAATGTGTGTATTGGTACTCTAAACAAGTCTATATAATAACATACAACTTTCAAAAATTTGAAAAATGTGGAGATTGAAGGGTGAGAATTGGTAAATCTATGGTTGATTAAGTGATCTATTTATATGTATATAAATAGATCACTTAAGCCAACCGAAGACAGGTTGTAAGCCCTGTAATTACCGCGTACTTCCATATATTTTCCATTAAATATAATAAAAAATAGCTTTTTCTCTATGAGATATCTGATATTTGTTTAATATGCGTTAACTAATGTCAATATATTATTTGGTAGTCTATGGTCTATTCTCATTTTTATTCTCAAAATCAATATTGGTAGTAGAAGGCTGTCATTGCTTCTAAACCATGTATTTTAAATATATTTTTTTTACATTGCGACCATATCTAAAACGAACCCCCCGCCCCCCACGATTTGTTACCAGTACAAATTTTAAATCGAAAAAAAAGCCTTTAAATCCAGTTCTGAACTGAATAAATCGGCATCTATGATCACTTTACGTATACACCTACAGCAATCATCTTATTATATCTAGAAAATTTACCGACGTTCGTTTTTATCTGAAATTGTATTTTGTACATACTGGACACATTCATTACACGCGGCAATTTCCACAATTTCACACAGCCGCAAGACGCCGCCCGGCCTTGCCTTCTCGGATAAGTGAAACAAATGTTTTCCGAGAACCATAAATGAGCATAAAATTAGCTAGATAATGTTTTGTGAAATATCCATTACATCCACGGCTGGTATTTCATCGCGATATCTCTCCGTCCGGCTGCAGTGCGTAGAACCCGATCTCGTAGCCAGAGGGGGGACATCATTTCAGCTAAAAGCTAAATCGAGTCCGAAATATGTATCCAATTTACAACACGACCGCATCCAATCAGATAATGGAGAACCACGAGTACATATTTTGTTGGTGTGCGTTAAATTTTATTTAAAAAAAAAAATTCGTATAAAAAAAAAAGTATTATACGTCTACGCATCAGATTGCCAACTGTGAATGTATTCGAAAGTTAATTGACAATTTTTCAATATTTTACACGAGATAAGAAGTGAACGACGATACTCTGCGTCCTTGCATGCATCATCATAATATAATCGCCGAGTAAGCCTTACAGACTTATTAATAATAATAATAATAATAATAATGGCCACGGGGGGTGGGAGAAATTTTATGTTACGTAAATAAAAATAAATCGTTACTTAACTAAGTTAAGTGTAGGTATATATATAAGCACTCCTATATACGCTGTGATATAATCAAGATTAAAAAAGTGTCTATAAACTTAGTTGCAAGGATTGTGCTGCATTTTATATTGGTAAAACGGGTAGAAATTTTAATATAAGAGTAAGGGAGCAATTTGAGATGTTTGAACAATAGTGGATTTTCAGAATTTTCTAATCATTTGATAGAAAATGGTCATGATTTTTGATAAAAAATTGGGATTGTCAATTTTGCATATAAACGGTGTTGGTCACAAATTAAATAATTCGGAATCGTTGGAGATAAATAAAGCGTGTAAAACTAATCAAAAAAATTATAAACAACCTACTAAATTTAACTACGAGTCCCATTCTAAAAATTTTTCCTAAAAATTATTCGAGTAAATTTGTTTTAAGTAATGATTTGAGTTAGGTACTAAAAATTTTTAAAAATAGATTCTGTCAAAGAAACAATATATGTTTTAGTTAGTTATGACATCCTGAAGAAGAAAATGGTATTTTTCGAAACCGGTAGATGTATTTAAACTCATTTTAGTGGTTAATAAAACAAAGATAATAAATAAAAATATGAATCTTAACCACAAAGATAACATTGCTGATTTTAAAAGTAAGATTAAAGTCTTTTCTTTTACTAAAACTTATATTTTACATGTCTGGTCAGTTTCACTTTAAATCTATTCAGTTTCTCCTCCTTTATGTCTTCTGGCATATCATTAAACAGTATATATATTATGTAGATCACCTTCTTTATTTTGGTAATAAATTACATTTTCAACTTTAACTGCTCTCTGCGAGCACTTGTATAATCAAATACAAATCATCATCTATTAGAAGTAAATGTCCATTTTGGATTGCAAATGATTTTTTTGTATATGATAAAGTATTCGTAGGTAGGACGCCGCAGTTATTCAGCCATGTCCTGAATAGCTTACTAAACTTTCGTGTTTGTCATAAAGCACTTACTTAATGAATTTTTTTCATAATCTAACAATTTTTTTGTTAATTGTCATTCGACATCTATGATCGTTTACACGAGGGATTGGTGCCAAGCTATCATTAAATATTTCGCCTTTTCTACATGTAATAAATTAAATGCAATGCAGGGGATGATGTCAAGACTTTGGTCCTCAGACCATCCACGATAACGGATGAAAATGATTGAGATTCTAAAATAATCTTCTTCTTTTAAACAGGCAATCCACCCTTCACGAGTGATTTGTGCCATTAATCAAATTTAAAACTTTTGTTTTATAGAAAAAAGTACAATAATATTATAGAATAGGAATTACTATATTACAAGTCAATACTATTATCGTTCAAAAAACTTGCTATTATATATATTAAACGTGGAGAGTTAAGGAAAAGAAGATGATACAAGTTAAACGGGAGTTGAAAATTACCATTGACTCGATTACTGTAAAAATAAACTTGTGATCCGCAATGGACAGGCAAAAAATATATGATCAAGGGTTTCCTCCTCGGCACCACACTCACACATTGGGGAATCTATTAAGTTCAATCTGAATAAATGTGAGACTACCCGGCAATGCCCAATTCTCATTCTAAAGATATTAATATTGTTCTTTTGGAGACGTTCCTTTTGGAGAACCAGGGGGTGCGGGGAATAGATCTTTGAATTATTTTAAACCGATTACCCTTATGATTATTTGGATACATCCATTGTGCAGTCCAGATAGAATTCGTAAGTTTTTTTTACCATATTAAGTCTATCATACATCAGGATATGGAATTGATGAGGGAAAACTCCGGAAAGAGTGGCCTCCTTGGCCAGTTTATCAGCACATTCATTTCCACGAATTCCCTTATATCCAAAATAATCAAGTACTCGTATAATAAATAAATTGAAAGTTGTAATATAAAAGTCATTTATTGAATGGCTCTATACGAGTGGTCATTTTTGCGATTTGGAAACAAGTTTGAAGAACCTACGTGAGAGTGTGTAAGGAACGTGTATACAGTTAAATAACAGTGGTTATACAACGAGAAATTTAATTCACTAGTTAGAGAGATTTATAAGAAAGTTAAATTAATCGAATGTAATGTGATGATATCTATCTGTGATATGATGATATTTTTAAAAATTTTCATGGTCAAACTCCGTAAAGGATTCCCCATAATAACGTTGAAGGATTTCCCTTTTGGTCATTGCCACGACAAGCTGTAACCATAAATTACCACTGGCAATTAATGACGCTTATTACACCGAACACCGCCAACTTCCCGCCGAGAGTGTGGAATGTTCTCGATCCGTGTCCCGCAGCGTCATAATTCATTTTCCGCCGGGGAACTCGGATGGAAAATTAAACCGAATTGATATCTAGGTCTATTACTACATCTTACGTACGTACGTAATTCCATCATTAATAAGTTAGTGACTAGAAATAAATATGAACTACCAGAGATAAAGACGTTGATCTTCAACTCGTTGTTGGACCGACAGGATCAAAGATGCTACTGACTATCCAGTGCCGATCCTAGCTTCTGTGGCGCCCTCGAGCGAAATTTTTCTAAGCGCTCCCATCGCTGATTTAAAAAACCGGTGGATCTGTTAAACCATTCACTCAGACTCTCAGATTCCGCAGCGTTATAACGTCCTCCTGCGAGCAGACCTTCTTTTTCGTGATTCAATCTAGCACTGATGATAACGTGGAGAGTGTTGTATTACATATGTCTCTTAAATTATCGCTATGAGATTGACCAAATAATTGTATTTGTTATAGGTAAAGATGTACCATAAGGCATTATTTTTGGTCTAAAATTGTAGAGTTTTGCTATTAGGTTACTTCCAGTGACTGGTTTAATTAAAACTCGACTGAAAGAAGTTAAACTGAGATTGAGAAAACAAAATTAAGAACACAATACTCATATTGAATTACATAAGCGAATTAATTAAATTCTAAAAAAATGTCCTTTGGACAGCAATGCGTACTGATGCCTAAATTTTGAGATAATTAAGGATTCAGGAGAGATGGACTACGATCTATCTGATTATTTTTTTTTTTCAAAGTGCAGGAGAGAGAACATATTATTTAAAGGTGAGTGGGTAAATTCTGGCGTTGGGAATCCATTTTTCATGCTCTCCGATAAAACTGTCGGTGACGGGGTGAGACTAGAGATCTGCAAATGATATACCCAATTTTTTGGATATATCGTCTGCAGAGAGAACGATTACCTGTAAAAGCTAATTGACGGTGACTGGAAATATGAAAGGATGTAGAGGAAGAAGGCGATCTCGAAGACGGATTGTTTTTAAAGATTTATAACCAAGATCAAAGATTCTACTGGCTATCCTATCATCCATAATGTGATCTATAGCAAAAAATGGAGGAGACTTGTCAAAGACATTAACATGTCACAACCCTATCTCTAAATGAGGGAACCACTTGAAGAAGAATAAATGCTAATTTAACGTATATACGCATTTTGTATTTCACAAATATCGTAATGTTACATTTAGAATGACGACTGAATGATGAAGGTGCGAAGGTTACCTGTAGGCAGCCGCAGAAGCCGCGCCCCCTAGCCCTCAGCGGGGGCTGCTTGGGGCGCGGCAGACAGGGGAGCGCCGAGCAGGGCAGCGCGGGGCAGCGCAGGCGCGCCACGCGGGCGCGGGCCGCCTCCACGCCTGACGACCACGAGGGGACACCCTGGAACAACACAAATATCACGATTAAAATACATCCCCTAGTTCTACACACAGAAAGTAATCAATAATCATGCGAAAAAAAACATTTTTTTAAATTTACGCAAGATACCAAGAGCATGCACGCTATATACATAATAATAATAAAATATATGCATAACTGTAATTTTTGCGGAATATATTATAATGTTATGTTATGCTACCTACGGTAGGTATTATTCCGTGCACAAGAATATACATACAAACAATTATCATTGGTTATTAAAATAGCAGATAGATAATTCGAGAATATTTTCGTTATCTTAAAGTTTAAAATTTAATATTATTTATATACAAGCCGTCTCATATTATCGACTCTTAAAGAAAATTTTACAATCTGCAAACATATTTTTTTTTATTAAAATGAATATGCGAAATACGACGTACGCCGCACACGGTCCAGTTACTGATAGATTGGAAATTTTAGCTCAATAAATGCCAATCACTCGATAATTGTTTCAATAATGCTTAGTTTATAAAGTAATTAATTGTTTAATTTCGTGTTTTTCGAAATTTAATCGAAAAAAAAGCACATATAATAAATACACAGTAAAAAAATTATACGATGTCATCCATTTAAAAAAAAACAAAACAAGTGAATATAATTAGTACTCTCGTGGTTGTGTACGAGTATTAGACATCGCGTGAGTGTGTATTATGAGTACAGTTCACCGGGAAAAAATGAAATTTAATAACATTTATTTTTGACATTTTCAAACATCATTAGTTAGAAAACGATTTATGTATTATTTTTCAGTACTTTTTCACCTACCGGAAAACACATCTTTTGATGTTCGAATTTTTTTTTAAAAGTGTCAAAATGTATGTTTTGACGTGTAGGTAGTCATATATAGTCACCGTGGTAAGATGTACTATGTATTTATTTGGTTACGTTTTAGTCACGCATTTTTCTGAGATAAAAATATCATATCAAAAAATACAATTATTTCATTGATTAAGTATTATATCGCACACCTAGATCAAAACTAAGAGAACTCAAAACAACAAGAATTTTGAGTTATTACTGCATTCGGATACTCTGTCATATACGCAACTAACTTAGCCCCACTTCTCGAATAATGTTATTTTAGGATACATTTATGACCAAAAACTAACAAAAAATGGAGAAAAATCATTTTTATTTTTTTGTCAACTGAAAAATGAGCGTTCTTTTAAAAAATTAGTATTTATTTAACATTAGTTTGACCGAAATGGAACGGTAGTAAAATCGTCGAAACAGTGCGTCGGTATATTTATTTTTCACATCTACATTTCACGTATTTCTCGAGGTCACATCAAACAGTGAGCAGTGAGCTTTCACATCAGAAATAATTAACTTAATTATCTTGTCGTTCGCTTCTTCATTTACAGTGATTTGAGATGCCCATGAGTGATGAGCACGGCAAGCCAGTCGACGTGTCTCGGGATTAGATACACGCACAGGTGCCCCACCGCTGACTATTTGACAGAGTAATTACGCGCGGACCCTGGGAGAGAATCACACTCGCGGCAGCAGCGATGGACCGAATGATTACCATAATAAATTATTACTTCATTTGATTTGGAAATTAAACAACGATTGGTTAATAAAAATCTATCATCCGAAATTTACTCGATTACAAGTATTAGATGTGGCCCGTGTCCACCGATGAGATTTTTGACACGAGATCTGCGAGACACGGATAATGCTCTTTGGAAACAACTCTCGGCTATCGTAGCTCACCGATACACACCAATTAATTCGTAGTCTACGGCTCACTTTAGGCTCGTTAAACATCAAATGTCAGACCATTAATGTTCCGTTCGTCAGTTGGATGAATTTGAATCTCCCCAGTAGCAGTTAAAACGGAACAAATGTTTAAAATGTTCTTAAGTTTTCACGGCCGTTCAGAATCTTCAGGGATAATGTGCCCTGATGATTGACCCTGCAATGGGATCCGAAACGTCAGCCGGAAAGGTCATATATACACGACAAATTAGCCCAGAAAACTATACACGGAAGGAACAAATGTTTGTTACGGTTTTATGTGACGTTTGTGTGCACGTATCGAGTCACGATGTCAAATCGAAATGTGTATTAAGTTTTGGTCTCTTACTACCAATTTCAAGATCCAGATCAAAATCTCAACACGTGTATATGGTACTGAGATCTCAACTAAATCATTGAGATTTATCTCGTCGTGTCTCACTCCGTAGACATGAATCGTTATACATTTTTGATACCGACTCTAGGCGTATATCGAAAGTTGTCTTCGACAGAGTGCCGACAGCAGATATATTGCTTCGAGGTCGGCAGCGTGTTAGATGGGACGACGGTATCGCAAAGGTCACAGCCCGTTTGATCGTTATTAACTGGACACTCGCAGCCGAAGATCGTGATGCTCGAAGTCGCTCCGCCGGACCTGAATCCCCACGGTCCACGTCATGAAGGAAACTGAGTAAATATACACTGAATATTCTTATAAACAGGTTGTACTTAGAGTGACTACAGGACGTGGGATTGACATAGATGGATGCGAAAGGGTTGGCGATGGACCACAGTCAACGGAGGAGTTTGTGAAAGTATTCCAGAAAAGTAGAGTTTACGAAGAATATGACGAGACATCCTGCAGACAGCCAAAACTCATCAAGGATTATACCATTGCTGATAAGCGACAATGGTAGAAGAAGAATAATAATAACATAGCCAAGTTGAATACTAATTTGGCCAACTTACTGATCGTAACTAAGAGCAATACCTCTTAATTTGGAGACTGTAATTAATTAAGGGAAGCCAACTTTTAGGGGAAGATATTTTATAATTATTTTTTTGTACAAGAACGAAACGAAGCATTTTTATACAATTTATTATTATGATGGTTGATATAACAACAACATAAATTGTAAATACTAATTGAATGTATTAATTATAAAAGATATACATATAAAATCAATTTTATCGAAAAATATTGTTATTTCACTACCGGGATTCGAACCTGGATCTCTTTTCCAATCCGGGGAAGGTGCATTACTAACTATGCTACGGCGACAGTATTTATGACGACAAATTTTCGAATCTATACGTTACACTTTTTCAAATTAATACATATATCGTTCCACTATTTGAGATTACGTAAAAACAATGTAGATGGCTTTTTTTTCGCTGTAGCATAGTTGGATAATCTACCTTCCCCGGTTTAGAAAGAGATCGAGGTTCGAATCCCGGTTGGGCAACAACAAAATTTTTCGATAAAATTAATTATATTTTATGTTCTGAATAACTTCACAATAAGAATGTGTTCTCCTTAATAATATAAATTGTACTTACATAGAACAGAGAAATATACATTTTTTTGGTAATATTGGTACATTGGTATTAAATATTAAAATAAAGTATAATAAAAATAAAGATTTTGATAGATTTTATTCCATATAGAAATTATATAAAATGCGGTTTTGAGCACAATATAAGTAAACTGTTAAGGCCCAATCCTCACTATATTACTGACTATAAAATACACTAGAAAATGATTTACACATTTCACATTAATTGTAAACAAGTTTACACTTCTGATATTAGATTTTCCTTTTTAAAAACGACAATTATAGATGCAATTAATAATGACAGCGTTAGTCTTGTTCGCTTTAAAATTCAATTTATCTTGAAATGTGTTGACTTTCATATCTCCCCAGCGATCGTAGGCTATCAATATTGCGATACCAGTTTGGCCACATCTGCGTGCTGATGCAGCTGTAGGTTGCCGGTGAATACCTGACGACAAACGTCAGTTTTCCCTTCCCAATATGACCGGTGCCTCTAACCAGATATGCGCCGAAGAAAGTGAATTTGCAACGGAACGAGATGCTGAACTACTACTAAGTCAGGGGGTCACCTTTCATCTCCGATAACCAGTTGATTCTGTGGAAAATGTGTGTTTCCCTCGCATTAGATGGAAATCACTAATCATAGTAAAACACTGATCATATCACGAATTAAAGAGATAATGTGTTTAAAACAAATTAGCGAATCACGAATCCAGAGATTTTTTTTTTCTGTTAATTTAATGGACTGGATGTCCTGACGCCATCTAGCAGATTTTTTGAAAAACAATGTAATTAAAAAGATGAACGCCTTCAATGACAAAAATTATCACTTACTCTAAATTCTCACAAATCTCACGTACAATGTACAAGTATATAGACGAAATCTGACAACATACTATAGTGTCATTAAATCGATTAATTTAGTGTTAATCCATGTTATGATACGCCAATTTTTCATGCGGTTTTGAAGTTATGCACTTCATATTTCAAGAAACTTTTTTTTTTAAATAATTATTTTAGACCAATTCGACATGTTGAAAGGATAAAAAATTCGGAGAATTTTGTCTGTATATGCAAAAACAGTCTGCGCCAGTACAATTCAGCTGAAACGAAGTGAAGTTGGGCATGTCTGGACGCGTTTCTTCCCTCCATTGTTTTCAGAAATTATCAGTGAGCAGAATGCAGACGATAATGTCATGAATGGCAATGATATCATTGGTATAACTCTTGATACCGTTGAAGAAAAAGAAAACGAAAATGAATCGGAAGAAAATGAAACTCCAGTCACACCCTCACTGCAAGTGTAATTCGAAAAGTTGGCAAACCATTGAAAAAGATGATAATTCTGAACTAGCATTCAAGTTTCAACGTGAGCTTCAGAATTGCATTTCTGGATATTTACAAAAAATTAGCAAAGTTTAATCACTGATTATATTGTCAAAAGGGAAAAATCAACATGCGAAGTTGAGGCTAGTTTTATATGTGAAGAATCATTATCTTCAGGACTTGGATCTGATGCGCTGACTATCTCTTCTAGTGATGAAAGTGATTGAGAACCAGTTCGCAAATTATGCCGAACATTATCATATAGCGATGATAATTGTTAAGAAAAAAAAATTCAAAAAAAATAAACTTTTTTTTTTAATTTTGGAAGGAATATGTTAAGATTATATTTTTCTGAAATATAATAAACTTTTTTATGCGTTTTCGGTATATTTTAACTTATTGAAATAGTTTTATGCAATTTTAAGAAATTATGGAACGTATCCTTTATTTTTATACGTGTGTCTAGTCTTTTTATGCGTTTTCCTGTGGAACGTACTCGTATCTACCGCATAAAATACCATACCCGAATGTATTACATTTTCATAAATTAAGTCGCATCAAACTGCATACATATTAAAAAAAACAACTTTTTTAAAGTAAAACTTATAAGTCACATGCGTATTTGAGAATGCTACAAATAATGCATAATCTTTTTATTTAAATTTTATCTGAATATTTTTTTTAAATAATATAAAACATTGCCTAACTATTCTGTTACAGAATGCCGTGACCGAAAATAATTTATTCAATATTTTTCATCTTCATACATGCGTGACTAAGTGTTTACTTTAGAAACTCGGTAACGTTATTACGAAATCTTGAGAAGTGAATTAAGTTGTTCATAGCTTCACCAATATGATAAAAAAAGCTTTTCATTCATTGTGTATGTGAATTATGCATAATACTACGCATATTAAAAAAAAAACTACAATAAAAACGGACCAGTGATTCCAAAAAAGACACAACTTTCTATTACACAATCCTTATATAAGAAGAACGCGGAAATCTAGAGCGACACGCCGTGTGCTAATGTTTTAGCAGATACTATTTTAACAAATCTAAGGTACATCTCGAGATTATGCAATTACGATAAATTGAGTGAGAGTGAATCTCGTGCATCTCATCTCGTCTACAAGTCTGATAGTCAATTTGTAAGCACAAATGATTTTAAACTATGCTACAGTGACATTATTTTTAACAAATTTTCGAAATTTTATATTACATTTTTCATCGTTCCATTATTCAAATATTTCAAATAATGAAACGATAAATGTATTAATATGAAAAAGGTTCGAAAATTTGTCGCTAAAATAATGTCGCTGTAGTATAGTTGGATAATGCACCTTCCCCGGTAAGGAAAGATATCCATATTCGAATCCCGGTGGCGCAACAACAATATTTTTCGATAAAATTGATTTTATATGTATATCTTTATAATTAATATATTTAATTCATATTTAAAATATTAACTTCAATAACATCGGGGAAAATAATCAGGAACGTTGAATTTGAATTATGACTGAGATGCTTATATCCATTCTAACTGGGATGGCAAAGCTTACAGCCCATAGACAGCAAAAAAAATTACGCCACTGCACATTCGGTGATTTATTGAAAAACCGACGACTTTATTCTAGAGTAGAAATTTCACATAAAATAGTAATTAGTAGAACTCTATCGGAAATGGAATTCAACCAGTATTTCCAGCAAGACAGGTCGGCATGGAGGCTGCCCACTCGGAGAGGAAATCTGGCGTGACACTTGTACGGGTTGGACGACGTGTGGAAAGTGATGGTTTGGAATGTAGGGAGATAAATGAGCCAATTAAATCATCGTACGAGAGTAGATAACCGACTGAAAATACTGGCGTTCAAGATCACTTACACTGGGGCTTTAATAAAATTGAAGAGATGAATTTCTAGTATTTACAGCCTATTCTAGCGCAGAAGACGTTCAAAAACATATATCTGATATCTCATAGAGACAAAGCTATTTTTTATTATATTTAATGGAAAATATATAAAAGTATGGGGTAATTAAAAAGTCTCCATATTCTTTCCATTAAATATAATAAAAAATTGCTTTTTATTAGAACACATTCTTATTGTGAAGTTGTAATTATTCAGAAAAGACAGTCTGTGATATTTTAAATATATTAATTAGAAAGATATACACATAAAATACATTTTATCGTAAAATATTGTTGTTGCGCCACCGGGATTTGAACGATTAAATGTATTAATATATATTAAAAAGGTAACATATAGGTTCGAAAATTTATCGCTAAAAATATTGTTGCTGTAGCATAGTTGGATAATGCACCTTCCCCGGTTTGGAAAGAGATCCAGGTTCGAATCCCGGTGGCGAAACAACAATATTTTTCGATAAAATTGATTTTATATGTATATCTTTCTAATTAATATATTTAATTCATATTTAAAATAGATTTTTCTCTATGAGATATCTATATGTTTAATAACGGTGCCTTTGTAGGTAAAAATCCAGTTATTGTGTGTTCTTGAACATATTCAAATATTGCAAAAGAAGTTCATTCAACGGTTTTGTAATAAAAATAATCAAATTCAGAAACTAAGCTTCAGTAGTAACAAAGTAACGAAGAAATACTGTATAAATGCAAACGGTCCAAAATTAATTTGTCTTCTATGGGAAGTTTATGATGATCTAACTTGTCTACCTCTTTTTGGCAAGGAATCGTGTAGTTGTAAATAATTATTAGTTTAAAGACGATAAACATTGCTGCAGCGCCAACGGTTGCGAAGACGTGGAAAAACACAATGATAAAAATGTAATACATATCTTTATTTCCAACATCTGAATCCCTCTTTATTACGGTGCTTTATTATATAGGTATAGTCATTGCTTTATTATCTTCTGCGCACTTCGTACGCGCATGCTATAAAACCTCCAATGCGAGAGAATATCAATCATAGTAATAAGATATTATTATAAAGATTTGTTTTATAAAATAGTGTTTTTCTTCCAAAGAATGCTCAAATTTGGTCATTTTATAAATAATGTTTATAGATATTAATCTATAGTTTCGCCACTCATATAATTCTACAACCTACTTATTTAAGTTTTTAAAGATTATTTTATTTATTATGGATAATATTATCGATAATATTCTCGCCCTCACATTGGACAAATTTAAAATTTGTTTTATTTTGTATATTTGAATAGTTTTATTTGTATTTAAAAAATATATTGTTTATCCTTAAATACGTTTACTATGTGGTTATTTTAAGTTTCTTTATCAAAATAGTTTTTTTAAATTTATCTATAAAGATATGGCTGTTCATTAATCATTTAATTAATGGTACCATGTACTGTATATATAAATAATTAAACAGATATAACGCAATAAGGCCAACTGCTGCGAAAAATGACACAGTAATAAAATTTAACACAAATCCATGTCAGCAGCGGTGTAACTTGAAATGAAATTAACATTATGATTTGAAGTAAAACGGAAAGGCGAATTCAATCAATCAGAACACGCCGAGGCTAATTTCAACACAGTAACCAGATACAAACAGCTTCGTTTCAATTGACACATTCATTTCGACGCGAAAACAGCTGTCATTGTCAGACACACGTCTGCCTACGTGACCGCTCAATTCCATACATTAGTCAGCGCAAAATGGTATCTATCAATCGATCGACTTAATTGACGAAAGTCTGCAAAAACATGTCGAAGACTAGGAAAAATACAAGACTACACGACTGCAAGAATACTCAGTCCACATTCTTGAATACCCCGGAGGAAAATTGAAGTTTCAACAACGAACTGAGTTGTTGGCAGGCACACAATACGTATACATGTCAGACTGGAACTACGCGAAAATAGTATATATTAATATTAAGCTTACAAAAAATCTGAAAACATTTGAATTAAGATTGGGCGTATTTGTGGATTTTATCTAATACTAGATGAAGCACCCGACGTTGCCCGTACTTTACCCATATTGAACATGCTTCATTTAGGGGGATAGGGGTATTTTTTTTTTAAATCAGATGTAGACAGTAATTGTCCTGTAATAAACTTCAAGTGTGGAAAATTTCATCAAGAAATACCAAAATTCTGCTTTAAGGGGTGAGAAAAGGGAATAGGGTTGGTGTTTCGAAATATCATGTAAACAGCAATTTTTCTCTTATTTTTAACGTCAAATGTGCAAAATTTCACCAAGAAGTATCAAAATTCTGGTTTAAGGGGGTGAGAAATGGGGATGGGGGTGGTTTTTCGAAATCTCATGTAGACAGTGACCTTTCTCTGGTTTTAAAAGTTAAGTGTGCAAAATTTCATCAAGCTTTGAACAAAACTGTAGATTTGTACGAAAAACAAACAAACCAACAAACACTATATATCGTCAATCCGTGTTGTTGGTATAGCATAATCGGATAATGCATGTTCCCCGGATTGGAAGAGATCCAGGTTCGAATCCCGGTAGCAACAACAATATATTTCGCTAAAATTGATTTCATATGTATATCTTTCTAATTAATACATTTAATTGGTATTTAAAATATCACAGACCTGTGTTCTGATTAATTATTATATAGATTTATTACTGGAATAGATTTAATAGAACATGTTAGTCCGTGACATGACACCACAATTTAAGGATGAAAGGGCGTCTGGCATTTTACCGAAGCTATTCACAGCGACTCTAAAAATCATGTTTATAAGACTATACTGGGATTCTAAATGCATCTATGTAAATGATAATAACATCGGATAATTTTTATAGCGTCATTTTCATAAAAAATTTCATCTCAAGAGCGCTTTACACATAAACTCTTCAGTCCAATACTATTTTTGTATTTAAAATTGTTATATGAACTAAAGGATATGATTTTGTGAAAATTGAAAAGTACACATTGCAATTAAAAACTCAATTTGGCAAAAATGTCAGTTGGCCACTTTTCGCCCTTGACCAGCGACATTTTGTTTAAGGCATGCACAAGCTGAAGCCGAGTCCCATGCATCACGCGCTGATGCTGACGCTGCTAATGGTTTCAATTAAATATTTTCATGAGACGAAATATTATCGAGACGACGCCGTGGGTAATTTACTACCAAAACAAGGAGAAACCGGATTATTACAGCTTCAAAATGTAACGTAGGAATTTTTATAGCGTCACTTATAAACACACACTTAGATTTCTTTAGACATTTTCATTTGATTTAACATATTGGAGAAAGTATTCTCACCGCGCCAAATATACATTTTGAGATGTTGAGATGTTATTCACGAGCATCGATGGAGTCCGTGCGACATTTTCCTTTTTATGTGGCGTATTATAATTAAATGTGACATCGTAATAGACAAATTAGAAATGTACACGTGTCAGCTCTGTTTTTATTAAATTTAGTATTTCTTTATATTTTTTTATATATTCTAGTAATTGTAATGCCAGCCTTACTAAGTTCTGCCTACTCTAGCAATGATTTAAAAAAAAAAAAAAGTAAAAATCCTTTTAATTTGACGAAAAGAATTGATCATATCCATAATAATATTACGCTTCTCCATCTATGACTGTGACTTTCTGAATGCCGGTTGCAGTGGTGTCGTTGTGGCTGTAAAGTATTTGATTAAACGGCCAGGTCTGTAAAAACGAACGTGTTTTTAATATTTCTAAGTAAAGATTAGTTAAATATCTTCTCTTTTATATATTCAATAACAGTACGTACATATACAATATATTCATTTTGAAATGAAAACATATTTTAGCGAAATCGTACATTGACGTCTGTCATCTTTTCTTCTGTCTATGGTAAGAGAGAAATTTTACCATTCTTATGTCGTTTTTTTTTCATTTTAACGGCTAACTTACAAAGATGGAATAATTTTAATTACATCGATATTTTATTTACGTGTGGTTTATTTTGGAGAAAACTCTATCGTTGAAATATAGATTCTATAGAGACCGTGACCGCGCAGCGATATTATTATATAACGCTACAAACGCGGGTTACATACACACTTTGTATTACTAATGTATTTAAATCATATTTGATGTACAATATACCACCACAGAATTATCTATTCGTAATATTATGTAAAATAAGCTTACACTATTCGGTTATGTTTTTATTGAAAAACGGGATCCAAAAACATTAAGATAAAATATTGGTCAACTCTTTGATGATACTGAATTAATAATCGAGAAATTAATTTATAAGTCTGTCACTAAAAATCTTGCAGTAATATTATTTTTTAAATTGAATTAATAAACATACATCAAAAATAATGTATAACATTTTACTCCTATTACTTTCGGGTGCATGTATATAGTAGTGATGGAATCTGAAAGAATTAATTTAAGTAGGGAATTATACTAAAAATAATACGGTCGGATAGGATCAAACACTGACCCCAAGTTAGCTGTAATCATCTAACATAATCGACAAAGTCTGCAACACTTGGATCCTTGAAGTCTAGTAAAAAAATCTACATATATTATTCATATGGACATATTATCTTCTTCTTTCAAATAGGCAATCCACCCTTCAAGAGTGATTCGTGCCATTAATTAAATTAAAAACTTTTTTTATAAAAAAAAAAAATATATTAGAGAATAAGAAATATTATATTAGAAGTCAATACCATTGTCGTTAAAAAAAATGTTATTATATAAATTAGATGTGGCGAGTTAAAGGAAAAAAGATGACACAAGTCAACCAGGAGTTGAAAATTACCATTGACTCGATTACTGTAAAAAAAAACCTGTGATCCGCAATGGACAGGCAAAAAAGATATGGTCAAGGGTTTCCTCCTCGGCACCACACCGCCACACTCACACATCGGGGAATCTATCAAGTTCAATCTGAACAAATCAGAGGCCACCTGGCAATGCCCAATTCTCATTCTAGAAATATTTAATATTGTTCTTTTGGAGACTTTCCTTTTTGATAACCAGGGGATGCGGGGAATAGATATTTGAATTACTTATATATTGCGATGACGTTGATATATAAGATTTATAATTAATATAAAACAAATTTATATAACAAATAAACGGAGACGACATAAGTGTTAGGTCATACGGCACAGTAGTTTTCTTCTTTATTTATATAATGCATATTATATTACTGCAGCAATTTTCCAGCTGTTTTAGACAGGTAATTTATATAATCAGGTAACTACATTATATAATTACACCATCATTATTTATAGCCAGGCTCGTCTTACGTATTTAATTTTATTATAATAATAATCAGTATTTATTAACTACTAAGTAGGTACTTCTAATACGGGTGCTAAAACAATTATTTAAAAAAAAATATATATATTAATAATTCAATCTTTGTTCAAATATTGTCTAAAAGAACAAAACAAAATGTTACACAGGTAATATTCGATTATTTGCTAAATATTGGAGAATCGAAATTATAAATTCACCCAATCACAATCTCGGTGTATTTAATTACTAGTATATGAAACGCTCGGATAAATGCTGTGTGGTATTTTTTTAGAATTACTACAATTACTTGATTTTTTTCCAATGCCGATAGTTCATCCCTCATAAAATTATGTAGGTGTGCATAAAGATATTTATTTTAATAAAATACACACTTGGCAATTATATTAATTAATCTAATTTACTGGACATATTCACGAAACAATGCGAAACGAATTACTGAGCTAATATTAAAATAATCCACTTGAATACTTACCTACACGATTAAAACTAAATTAACTTATTATTATTTTTTTAATCATCTCCAAAACACAATGAACGTATTAGTACAATCAAATAACAAGTAACGAACTCGAAAATATGCAATTACACGACAACCCCGAACTTTGTCCATGTGACATCCCGTCACGATGGACCCAAACTAACTGACGCCAACGGGATAATCAAATTGTAAACATCCTCCTGCAATCAAAACGTTTTGGTCCAGCGATCGTGCACAGTGCTCGGTGCGCATCGAGATATCGATGATAAAGTTTTAAACCAATTTCGTATACATTTTTAACATCATCTAAGTCAATATTTTGTTATGTGCCGTCTTCTTTTATCGAAGATTGCCAATTATCATTCAGACGCTGAAGCGCAAAATAGCTCAATGAAATAGTAACCGAACCGACCACTTTTGAGATTTTCAGTCAAATTTATTTTACCACTGATTTATCTTTATATGATGATGTTGAATTTGGATATTGTATAGTCTCATTACAAGATGGAGAAATTTCAGTTTTATTTACTTCATTATGAGCCTACTTACTATTCCAAAAATTACAAAATATAATATCTATTTATTTATTTACACCCTATACCGGAATCGTTTTGAGAGTTGCTTACTCTCGTTTCGATTAGTCAATATTACATTAAGATCTTAATACCATCATAGGTTGGCTCCGGTATCATTGTACCAGAGCCATACCTGTACAATTGGACGTGAGACTCGTTATCACATTCAATTCAGAAGGCAGCCAGAAAGAAGCTATAAAAATCATGCACCCCCAAAAGAGGAGGGTAGACGTCACATTTATGTGTTGCTGAAATTCCGGCAGAAATTCACCTTATCCAGGTCGAAAGAGGTGCGAGGGAGAGCCAGTAGAATGCTCTGTTAGGTAGCTCTAACCAATGCTTTTCCCTTCATCGTCCATCCCAGCAACCCCCAGCGGGAGACCCACATCCTAATAAAGACCCAGAAATGTCCGGATACCATTCCGGGGGATCACTCAATATAATATGTATACATATTATTGATAAAGCAAATCTAATATCTCGTTTACTTGGTCATGCCAGAACTTGTATGGACGCACACAATTTCTGGAGCCATCGATTCTCAAGTTATACATCTCCTCTATCATTGATATATTCCATGTGACCATTATTATTTTGATCTGTAAGTTTGTCACAATTGGAGTTCCATCATCATCGTCCAAGTCGGTCCTTCATGACTGAGGACTTCGATCGCCATGAACTCCCCGCCCTCATGACTATCCTCCTCTAGTTTTCATGTGATCTGTCACCAGAGAAGCGCCTGTCTCTTCTCGCAAGATGCCCAAAAAATTAAAGGATTCTTCTTAGGTTGCAGGTTGAGAGTCTGTCCTTGATCTTTAGTTCCGGCAGAATGGAGACATTCGTGCGCCTCGCAACACGTAACACATCTCATAGGTCCGTCGTCTCATGCCTTCAGAGTTCATGATTCAAATACTTTATTGAGCATCAAATTATCTTTCGATCCGTACATCAGGTACCTAGTAATGTCTATTTATGTACGTGTTTGCAAAGGTAACCTAACTATCGTAATATATCTTGCATAAAGAAGCAATTACTTTACACTCAGTTAATTGCCATTTCAGTTGCATTCATTCAATCATCTTTTTTTCTTATTTTTCCAATTCTTGGCTTCGCTTTCGCACATTAGTGTTGACACCAGAGGCTATTTAATACGAATTATCTTCGAAATCTCAAAAATAATATATATAATACATAAATAAACGACTAATGCATAATTATTTCTTAAGAAATTGCGTCGATTATACACGATGGATATGAGTGTTTCATCGTGCATAGTTAAGAGTGTGCAACATGGATGTTAAGTAAGACCGAAATGACTATAATCACAAAGAATGATTTTATAAGGTATCTCGGACGTGTGAAGCGAATATTTCGTGTATAATAAAATACAAATAAATAACTCTTATAATATGTTCGACGCTCGTTGAGCTATGATGCATAGCGCACGTGATTGATGTTGAGAATTCCCAGCAAGCCGATGAAATATCGCGCACTCAACATTCAAGAATTGTCTTTAACAAATTTAATTACGAACATGACACTGGAAATATAAACATACAAAATAAATTTGTTTCGCTGCCTGGATCTCTTTCCAAACCGGTGAAGGTACATTATCAAACTACGCTACAGCGACAGTATTTTTGACGACAAATTACACATTTTCAAATTAATACATCTATCGTTCCATTATTTGAAAGAGCCATCTACTTTGTTTTTACGGAATCTCAAATACATTTGAATAAATCGATAGGAGACGCCAAAACAATGTAGATGGCTTTCAAATTATGCATTATCCGATTATGCTGCCGCCAAAATTAACAATTCATTTTTATTAAATTTTGGACACATATTGATTATATGTATATTTTTATAATTAATACATTCAATTAGTATTTAAAATATCACAGACTAATGTTCTGAATAATTACAACTTCACAATAAGAATGTGTTCTCCTTAATAATTGTTATTTACATCAGCTAAAAACCACTCTCTAAAATATTAAATTACTTTTAATCCGCGCAGCAAAACTGTATTGTTCATGATTTTCATTAGATGTCTATCGATAAATCAAAGTTTAGCAACCCTGTCATGCAATGATGATGATGCAGTGCCTATCCACACGTATGATGTACCAGATATGCGCGTACGAGGGGAGATGATGGGATCAACACGTGGTGTGTCCGGTTGATCAACACGAGATACCGCCGCGACGCCAGGACCGACAGTACAACTGGAGCTTTATCAGACACGTGCAAATGTTAGTAGAAATATTTCGTAAGTCGATAATTGAGGAGTTTAACGGTGCTGCATCTTGGCTTTCCGAGGCCTTCTGTCGGAGTTTCAATATTTTTGTAATTGACATAATTCGACTTGACCATGATTATTGTTATTTCATATTTTTAATAATATTAATAATAAGAAAACATTGTTTATTGATAAATTAACATGTTTTAAGACCAATAGTCCCTTCTTCAGAATGACAAAAACAAAACTATAAATATAAGTGGCGTGCTTCAAATAATGGAACGATAGATGTGTCAATTTGAAAAAGTGTGACATATAGGTTCAAAAATTTGTCTTTAATGCACTGTGTCGGTATAGCATAATCGGTTAATGCATGTAGAGATTCAAGTTCGAATCCCGATAGCAACAACAATATTTTTCGATAAAATTGATTTTGTATCTATATTTTTGTAATTAATACGTTTAATTTGTATTTTTTATATATCACAGAGCTATATTCTGTATAATTACAACTTCACAATAAAAATATGTTTTCTTTAATAACTAATTAGGAACTAATGTGAAAAAAAAATTTAAAGGTGACTATTTGCAGAAAGGATTTGTTTATTTTTATTTTTATTTTTTTTATTTAAGCGATTACTTTCCCTAGATTCTCATGTAAATGATCAAGTTTCTCTTCATCACAATCACATCTAGGCGTACACATAATTTGTATTGAGTTAAACTGTCATTGTAACTCTGATTAGAGTTCAAATGTAACGCTGATTGGTAACGCGACAATCGAATCACAGTCACAATCTTCGTTTATCTCATCACTATATGTAATACGTATATTCTATTTACTATTAATAGTGGCGTGCAGTAGGTATAGACTTAGGTTATGCTGTTACCATGATATTTTATAATAGGTATTATATCATATGCTACATTGTACATAGGTTTATGAACTTTCGTTTAACCGACGTCTTTAAACAAACTGAATCCATCATAATAAAAATGTATTATCGTGAATCATGAAAACGACACGTTTAATAAGGTAGTTAAATTAATAAATGAGAAAGTAGATGCTTTTATCACCCCTAAGCCATGTTGGCTTGTCGCTGGAAAAAGTGTTGCCAATTCGAAAATTAAACCTCTAAAAAAACACCTTCAGTAGCAATAAATGAGGAATAACACAGTAGAGGACTACAGCGCTCCGGTGGCGTCGCGCGGTAGCATCCAGAACTACGCAAATAATGATTCCGCTGGTACACAGTGGGCGCTAACGTAATTATAATATATGGATTATTTTAATTTATATTTGTTTCTCAGAATTTTTAGTAATGCACAGCTTTTGTGCTTGTATGCAGTGCACGCCACTGCTATTATAATGTATGTATTTGTATCATAACTAATGTGTTCTAAATATTAATATGTACTATTATGGAATGGATGCTTACTTCGGTTAAGTGACTTAGCATTTGAGGTATGGTTCTACGGGAGATGCTCAAAATTAGTCGGATAGTTGGAGTTACAAATGAAAATGATATGGTTTGGCTAAATATGGAACAAGGAGTAGTTAAAAAGCTAAATATCCGAAAACTGCAAAATTTCGGACATGTGATAAGACACCCAGGAAATGGGAGTCGAGAAAAAAGGAGCCAGCATTCATCTTTTCAAAATCAGAAACACCGCTTCATTGAAGAATCTAAAGCTTTATCTAAAATAGGTTATATATACAATATTCTATACATCTATAATAAATGTGAATTACATATGTACAAATATATATTTTATTGGCAATATTTGAATATGTCCAAGAACACACAATTACTGGATTTTCACCTACAAAGGTAATGTTATTAAACAAATAATAGATATGTCTCATAGAGACGAAACTATTTTTTATTGCTATTTTATATTGATTTTCAGGCGCATTCTAGTAAAATGTGTTGAAAACATTTTACAGATGAAGAATATTACTTTAAATATATATTTTTTTAAATAATTAGATTCTCATTGTGATATATATGCTGTTTCAGGGAAAATGAATATCAAATTTAGTCCATAGATGGCGATAGTGTAGTGGTATTCGAAGTGATTCCACATATTAACATATATACAAGGTTAAAATATTTGATGAATGTGGAGGTTGATTGGGTGGAATGGTGAACGTTGCACTGTGTAAAGTGAACACTTAAGCCAGCCGAAGACAGGTCGTAAGCTCTGTAATTACCCATACTTTCATATTTTTCCAATTATAAAAACTAGCTTCATCTCTATGAAATTTATTATTTGTTTAGTTATTGTATTCACTTAAAAAAAGCAATCATGTATTTTCATATTAAATAATACAAAAAAGATGATGAAATAAAATAAAAAAAATTATTATTATCTTGTATTATTACTGTTTGTAATGCCTTTTTTGAAATTACCAACGCATAATAAAATAAATTTAGATTTAAATAAATAAATAAACTGTGAGTACCTGCATCGTAGATGTGTAAAATCGCGTAGTGTCTAACGCGAGTTCAATCTTAAAGGGGTTATACATGAAGGCATCATTTTTTTAATTGATTCTAAGAAGCTCCGGCGTCCATTGACGACTGGATATCCGGATGTTTTTTGTGCACGCGTGTATAAATTTGATTGACACCTTTTATTTAGAGCCGCGATCTAGACGCGAAGTGCATTGTGCTCGTTGTGACCGTTGAATAATTTCATAATCACAGATGCACATGCATACGTCCGAATGAGAAAATGAGTACGTAAACATAACCACTCGTGTGTTGTGTATATTCACAACACCGGTTGTATTTGACAGCTTTATTTGAAAATTAAAAAAAAAGAAAAAAAGTTTTGATAAAAACTCGTATGTCCGATTTCGCACAGAATCATTAGAAAGTTACGTTGCATAATGTATACGAATATTTGTACCCCCCCCCCCTCACAGTATTATGGCGGATGTAAAATTGAAACAATTTTGATCACAAGTGTTACGTACAATAATAAAAATACACCTTTAAATTTAGCATGGACCACGTGAGCTAATTGATCATTTAATAAAGTGTTTTTGTAAAAGTTTATATTACGGAAGATGAAATCGAGAGGGAGGATAATCTGGGTCAACGATGATTTACACTTCCGTTTCCCGTTATCACTTTTTTTTTCTCAATGTATTCAAGACTAGCGTCTTAATACCGACACTTCTTATTGAATGGGCTGACTTCAAAATAGTAAAATTTAGAGAATTAAATTTTTTTAAATTTCAATTAATTCGAATGCAATCAAAATGTCATAATTAATAGAAATCTTTTACATTTACTAAAATTATGAGATTTTATTTGTTTATCAATTAGAAAGATATATAGAACAAATCTGTCAATCGAAAAAAAATTGGCTCTAACGAAAAGTTTTGGGGATTTTTTTCTATTTATCCTTCTGTTGTGTAATTCATTTAATTTGTATTAATATATTATATAAAATAAAACACATTTTTGTTGTAAAGTTGCAACTGTGGTATTTTTAATACAAATTAAATCAAAAAATGGACATTAAAAATCGATCATCATTTTATCGAAAAAATGTTATCATTATCGTTATCGTTTATCATTATCGAAAACATTTTATCGAAAAAATATTAATAAAATGTATTTTCCCCGATAGAAATAGATCCATTGCGGTAGCATCCAAATATTTTTACAATAAATACATTTTTCATAGACGATTCATTTAATTGGGATTATATTATTGTTATTTTAGTTCACATTGCATGTAAAATGCATCTTCGCACTGCATTTTATTCAATAAACTTTTTTCATATCTTATTTTCGAATACAGCCTTTAACAATTCTTATAAATAAAAACAATAATTTATTCTAAATATCATCGTAATTTAAAATAATGATGAAAAATAAAAATATATATATTTTACGAGATTATGAATAATTATAATAATCCAATGTCACAATAGGTACCGCATTGCCTCATTCCTCAACATGACACGAACCACTTATGGCTGTATCAGCGTGACACCAAAGTGGTTCCAAGGTCAAACAAAGTACGGCATCTCATCTGAGAGGTATCTGTCTTTAGATGGAATGCTGTCAGTGACTTGTGGTGTTTTGCATGCGATTAATTATCATAATTGCTCTCGTCCATCAGCGGTTGACCCATATTTCTTGCAAATATGGTAACGGTACGCATATATCTGTCAAGGATAGTGTTTCAGTTAATGTATTCTAACAAAACATGCAGAAAAGCAATCGTCTGTCGCCGATTGTTTGCTGCTGCTAGGCCCTGCGGGTGGTCATTGTGGCAGCTGCGCGATCAGGAATCTATATTTCAATGCAAAAATCCCTTATTAAATTGCTTTAACAACGCACCGTTTATATTTCAAGAAAAAACTAAATATTGGTAAAATTATACGTACTGTATGCTTATCGTCAGAATGTTATTAAAAGCATAAATATGAAAGATATAGTGAAGTGGCGTGTTTTTAATCTAGTAGTTACGATGCTCGCTTAGTTATCTAGTGGTCGGGAGGTTCCAAAAGGCCATCAAGTTTTTATTATTTTCATGGCACAAGCGTAGTTTGAAAATAATGATAATACTGATGTGACATTATTGACATTATATGACATGTATTCCATGTACGCATCTCTATTCATTTAAAAAAATAAAAAATAAAATTAACAAAAATCTTATGTAAATACGATATTTTGTTTAAAACCGCTTTGCACTGCAATGCTAAAATGATCGTGTAATCATCCAAGAAATACTCACTTAAAAAACTATCCACCACTGCCAGCGACGTGTTAATCCGTCGCGACGTAATTTATTACAACGACACCCACTGAAGATCTTAATCAGTGATATTTATTTCACAATGTGTAATGTTTGTAAATGAATAGTTATATTCAATATAATTTTTTGCTAATACTGCCATAAATTATACTATAACACTAACATTGGATACAATGGATACGAAACGCAATGTTATGGATGTTAACGGCATTGAACAATGTGTTATCCACCATTTTATGTGCCAGACACTATTAACAATAACTATATACTGACAAGATTTGAATTATCGAGTTTTCAACTCCCTTCTTATATTTCTAGATCTTTGAATATCTATTAGAGAGGCTTGTGGTGGTCTGCAACGTCGAGGAATTTAGAGGGAGAGGATAGGTTCTCCTACAGGCTGGACCGAACAAGTGAACATCGCAACAGGCACTGATAATTACGGGATGCCAAAAGAAATTAAATAACACCTTAAGAAGGGTCCATAAAGATCGCGATAAGGAAACGATTTGTAAGAATATTATGAAAGAAATGGACCGACAGAGATAAACTGAGATGAAGTGTCATGAAGAAAATTATAGAATATATATTAATAATTTTCGAAATGCACGCCAGATGGCAAAGGCATAAGTAGCCAGCTAAAAAAAGACAACAAGTTGAGTGGTAAGAATATTCGATGGGTCAAATATTATAGAAGAGAATTGACTGTCCAAAATGGAACCTATGCCTTGTGTCGCCCTAATACGACGAGGTGAATATTCAAAATCTATTAGATCAATTGACGTGTTATTTTTTGATCTGGTGGTAAGGCACTCGCCTAAGGGTCAAGTTGTAGGCCTCGTCCTAAGAGACCAAGTCGTTCCTTTTTACTTATTTTGAAAAACAATAAGAATATTTATGTGATATTCGTGTATACTCTATTTAAAAAAAAACATGTCTGTCTTATTTAGTATCCATCCACTGTTGCCTCTCTTAATAACGGCCATTTCTCTATCCTTTATTCCCCGCATCCAACTACGTTCCGCAATATTTCTTATTTCATTGACTTGGCGAGTTGGGGACGACCTACGTTAGGTTTCCATTGCGGGGCATCCATTCTGTCCACTTTTGTATTCCAATGCCCGTCATCCTTCTGTTGAGCTGCCAAGCCTATTGCTGTTTCGACTTATAAGTAATTTAAAGGTCAGGTGTTGATACATAATTAAACATTATATTCACGGCATTCTAAGGTCACTTATAAAAATATATACATATAAGGGTGCCCGAGAAATACTTGTTTATTTTCAATGAATTTATTTTATCTGCTAAGATAACTATTTGAGAGAAAACAAAACTGAATAATGTAAAAAAAGGAGTAAACTATATCAATTCAAACGTTCCCACATTACCGCGCAGAAGGTGTTGAAGGAATAATACCATGAATGATTTTATATCACATTAGAGGGTTCCTAGTCATTTTCTCACGGTCAGTCAAGTGAATAATTACAGTCAAGTTTACAACGCAGAGAAGTACCTACTTGAGTGAACCTGACGTCAGAGCTACACCGGTCTGTCGATACACCATCGATGCACTGTACAAAAAATCCCATGTGATCACTGAATAACTAAATTCGTGATTTAGTCATTCACCTATTACCTATACCGTGGTATTTTAAAAAAAAAATTTAAACGATAATAGGTTTCGACTATCAAAATTGTTTTTATTACTTTACGTAATATGTGTAAAGCAATAAAAATTTATGCGAAACAATCTTATTTTTAATGTTACTTACTATAAAAATGATCATGTCATTTTAAAATTACAAAAATATTAAATATTAAATACACAGTTTTTGAGCTCATTCCAATTATTTCAGATGACGTAGACAATTTAAAAACATTAATTGATCAAGCAAATTTCAAAAAACATCTTAACTACATTCTAAATAGTTTAAAAAATGCAATGTTCTGCAATGAAGATTTCGAAAATGACAAATAGATAAGATAACTTCAATTATTTATTAGACATTCTGAAATTTGTAAATAAGATTATTAAATGTACACAGAGATACTAAAACGTGTAAAACATCGTTAGGTTTGTTGCATTCTTTGCACGAA
The DNA here is from genome assembly GCA_031772225.1 of Eubasilissa splendida. Lineage (NCBI taxonomy): Eukaryota > Metazoa > Arthropoda > Insecta > Trichoptera > Phryganeidae > Eubasilissa > Eubasilissa splendida. The sequence continues at coordinate 7,229,993 of CM062859.1, forward strand.
AGCGTGTAATATTTTTTTTCCCGCTCCGACGCCATCTGTCAATATTTTTTTTATTAATGTCACGACCAAACCATCGACAGTCATTTAATTAAGTTATTACATGTTGATAACAAAAAAAAAACAACATCTTTCGTGTCATCGTTTAGAAGCACATTTTTTAAATATATTTTTTAATTCTTTAACAGCTACATGATGTTCAAATAAACACATTTAATAACACGTCCATGTTGATCTTTAAAACGATTATAATAAACTTATACAATAAAAAATCACTTAGTCAGTACCTCAAACATTTGTCGAAATCCGGTCATTTTTACGTTGAACTCAACACTGACTTCATAAATCTGTTTACGTCAGATTAAAATTATCACACTAACAACACGAAAAGTCATCTTATTTTAGAATTTTAATGTGCCGACACCATTAAGTGTTACACGCATTAATTAAACACATATAAATAAATTTGCATAAATAAATAATCTAAGCGTACGAAAATCATTCAACAGCCGCTGGACACACTGACATCAAAACTAACATAATGCATTTAGGATAATTGATTTCATTCAATATACGGCGTCTTGTGACAATACAAAACGAATAATTGTAGTGCGGCAGTCGCACTCGTTAAATGTAGTAGGGAGCGATCACAATGCCGTATTAACACGATGTCCGCCGGTTACGCGTTTTAATTGAAAAATATAGTGGATTATTATCTTATATTTTTATTTATTATCTTTGTTTTATTAACCACTTAATTGAGTTTAAATACATCTACCGGTTTCGAAAAATACCATTTTCTTCTTCAGGATGTCATAACTAACTAAAATATATATACCAGAATCTATTTTTAAAATAAAAAAAAAACAATTATTTAAAAAAATTAATTTAGTACCTAACTCAAATTGTTACTTAAATTAAATTTACTCGAATAATGTTTAGGAAAAAATTTTAGAATGGGTCTCATAGTCACATTTAGTTAGTTGTTTATAATATTTTGATGAGTTTTACACGCTTTATTTATCTCAAACGATTCCGAATTATTTAATTTGTGACCAACACCGTTTATATGCAAAATTGACAATCCCAACTTTTTATCAAAACCATGACCATTTTCTATCAAATGATTAGAAAATTCTGAAAACCCACTATTTTTCAAATATCTCAAATGCTCCCTTACTCTTATATTAAAATTTCTACCCGTTTTACCAATATAAAATGCAGCACAATCCTTGCAACTAAGTTTATAGACACGAGAATTGTTAAATTGATCATCTTTGTCTTTGAAATTTATGAGTAAATTTCCTACACTATTATTTGTATAAAACGCCGGTCTAATGTTTCGTGGTAGGAGGTGTTTAGATATTTGATATTATCATCTTCACTTTCTGAGTACAAAGAGTAACGCAAGGAAACGTGAAAATTCACTCGAGATGAAATAACGGAGGAGAATATGCGAGGTCATTAACCGGACCACACTGAGTCATGAGTTATTTAAAATTTGGTCAATATTGTATTCGGTAGTGTTGACAGTTACCATCAATGTGTTTACGTGTCAATTGTTAGGAGTATATAGGAGTCGACACGAAGGCGCAAATTGAAAAACAAAGAAACAATGTATATACTGTGAAAATAATATTGTTATTATATTACCGAGTAAAAGACAATTTACACCGAAACAGTAGAGTGGTATTTTAATATATGCATTTTTAAATTAGTGCAGACATTATTTTAAGGTGTGAAATTTTATAGTACATGTACGTAAAATATTTAATATCTATAAAATTTTAAATAGGCGCCATTTGCAATACCCTCAACATTTGAGATGGATTGTATAAAATTTAATTTCACGTATCATAATCAAGTACAACAATTAGTGGCGTAACTATGCCGATACAGCCGATGCTATACATTAGTGTCCACATTAGATGGGCATAGTTAGTTTGGATAGTTTTCCCAGCGGTAAAAATATTTAATCAATTTTATTTATATAGTTTTAGATTATTTGTAAAACTTTTGGATACTAAAAATTTTCGTTTATAATCATTTATTTAGAATGTCTAAAAAGTGTAAAATCTTTACCTCGAAACGGGCGGAATTATGAATACGATTGTTTATAATAATTTAGAATAAATTTAAAAAAAATTAAATAACAATTTTAACAAGAAATGGAATTATAAAATTTTAATAATCATTACTCATATGTTTTACAAAAATTAATCAATGTGTTGTATATAGTCATTAACTTCGCTAATATTTCGGGTTGTGGACAAGACCATCGGCGTAAAGCGCGATTATTATAGGAAACAAGAGACCAATTTTGTTCTTATTATTTGACGGATAAAGCCGCAAAAATATTATATATTTTTATATTAAATATTATAATTTTTTTAGTTACGCCACTGCTCAGAAATAATTGTTTTCATTTTGTTAACATCGAGTATGCACACCATAATATATGTTTCTTATAAAATTTGTATTGAATACATCACTAACCATTAATAATGCCGTTCACTACTTCAGATCATTAATGACTTGCGCCAAACACCGTAACACAATCATTTATTTTAACAATCATTTAGAAACTAAATGTACATCGTCCACGGCACACAATTTTTTATTTTTCACATATAACTAATCTTTTAATTAAATTGATTTTAAAACTAAATTTAACTTCACAATCGTATGTGTCTGGGAGCGATGAGATCCCAAACGGAGGACGAAAATATAACAAAAAAACAGGTTAGATTTTTTTTTTAATTTCCACAAGTTATTAGTAATTAGTTGAACACGGTTATGGTTTAACATTCAAGACGCGTACGAATCGAAATCACGCGACAACGCGACTGAAAAATAATACTGCTCGATAAGAAACATTCCGTCTGGGAAAAGAATTGTCAACACCGTCGTATTAATGCGCATGCGTGTATCTGAACATTGCACTCGCATCTTAATGAAGTTAAATAACTGATAAATAACAGGTGAACGCAACGCTGATTATAGACACTACCTTCGAGCACACATTTACAGAGAATCGCAGAAGGTTGTAAAGCAAATTGTTTTACTTCAAAATATATATATTTTTTAAATTTACCAAAATTAGTATTATTTTATTTTATATTGGGTGCACGCACACATATGTAAAATGGTTCATGTTACATAACGTATATATTTAAAATGTCATCTACAAATATACGTCACATCAATATGCTATACGCTTGTACTATGAAAATAGAACTGACGTGCCGGTGTTCTGGAACAAGGCGCTAAACCCCGACCACTAGATCGCTAGGCCTGCGTCTTAACCACTACACAAACATACCACTCAATATCTTGCACTTCATAATATGCCAGTAACATGTACAATAGTGTAAATTGCTTGACGACCGAATGCACGATATATGTGTTTATTAATAGGTGTGTTTTAATTAATGTTGTGTATGTAAGATATATAAAATGAGAAATTAATTAATTTAAAAAAACTGTGAAAAATTGACCAAAATCTTTTATAAGCGAATTCGTAGCGGCATTAGATTTATCCATGTCTATGTAGCAGTTGTCTGTGTGTGAGTGTTGTATATGTGTACAGTTTTCTATGTGTACAGTTATATATATGTGCAGTTGTCTATATATTCAGTCGTCTATGTGTACACTTAACTGTGTGCGCACCAGTCATGTGTACAGTTGCCATGTGTGCAATTCGCTGTGTTATCTGGCCATTAACGTTGGATATAACATAACATAAGTAATACTTACGTTAAAATAGTATAAGACACTTCATTGTTTTTTTCTTCAACACTTTTTATCAGTACTGATTTAATATATTTTTTAGATGTTTTACCCCAAGTTGGCTCTTCTATACGAATGGTTGGACATTAATATTATATTTTTTATTGATCTACTTTTACATTGTTCTTAAATTGTGGGACTATCCATAAGATAGGGATCATCAAGGGGTCCATTGATAATCTGTTGCATCAATGTGATATATGAGCAGTAAATTTTCAAAGTTTACTTTACAATAGAAACCTAATTTCAAATCGACAAATCACTAAAACAAATTCAAATTTCTCGTTACACGAGTAAAATAAACATAAAAATAATTATAAAACTAGGACACTGAAAATGAGATATTTCACTATAATAACTATTAACTATTAAATAATTTGAGTATTTTTAAAATCCAATCGCTGTAGGTATGAATTAAATGTCACTCGAACTTCGTATAACATTAATTAAAGTATTGGAAATAAAAGGCCACATAAACCAGACACTCGAGGATAGTCCTGTTATAAGCCTCAATAATCGGCCAGCTTGTAAGAGAAGACGCATGAATATGGATGAGTAGAGAATTGTGTGTCAAGACAGAAGAGTGTGGAGCTCTATCCTCTTTGGTAAGTTAAGTTAGTTAGAAATAAAAGTTATTAAGGAGAACACATTCTTATTATGAAGTTGTAATTATTCAGAACATAGGTCTTTGATATTTTTTAAATAATTGTATTAATTAGAAAGACATACATATTAAATCAATTTTATCGAAAAATATTGTTGTTGCTACCGGGAATCGAAACTGGATCTCCGGGGATATTGCATTAACCGATTATGCTACCTCAACACAGTGCATTGATGACAAATTTTCAAACTTATATTTTATATTTTTCAAATTGATACATCTATATGGCTTTCAAATAATGAAACGATAATTGTATCAGTATAATACTTTTAAAATTAACAATTTTAACTTTGTGGTTAAAATTCATATTTTTATTTATTATTTATATATAGAATCAGTATAAGTTCAAAAATTTGTTGTCAATACACTGTGTTGGTGTAGCATAATCAGTTAATACAATTTCCCCGGATAGGAAGAGATCCAGGTTCGAGTCCCGGGTAGCAACAATATTTATCAATAAAATTGATTTTACATATATATCTTTCGAATTAATAACTTTAGTTTGTATTTAAAAGAAATAAAAGTAGTGTTTGACAATACACTATCTCTCTGGCTTGAACGGTCAATGTCGCCCGCATTTGAATTTCCATCCAATCCGAGTCCATCCAATTCGGTCATACACCGCACACACTTTGGTTTACTTATAATACAAATTTCATATTTGGATCACCACATTTAAATTCTGTTTAAACGTGTGTTGATCTGAATCCCCAGACTGAAGTACACAGCCTCTCATCATCTCGCGTGCGAGTCTTATAGGTACTTGTAATATAATAATAGAGTTTGCATAAGCCGGGTGCTGGAACAAGATCAGGGGCCCAGTTACTCGAGATGAACTAGATCCACCGTGAATAATATTACCACCATGCATGGGGAAAAAATGCTGTTAAACCACTTTTTAATTATTACAAAAGCCAAACACGACTTTAGCTGTTGATAAAAGCAATGCAGGTTGAAAGTAATAAATGTACATGTATTATACGTGTGAACGTAATATGTACGTACTACACAAAGATGCACTGTGATTTTTAAATATTGAATAATATTTTAACCCATACACCTACCATCTCAGAGTACATATATAAGAAGTGTCTTTCTCTTTCTATGTATTAAGTAATGTATGTAATTTTTTTAATTAATACTAATATTGCTAAAAAAAAAATTATGTTGACAGATAATTAAAGTTTTTATAGTTATATCATTGAACTATTTTTCTAACATTACAGGACGTTGGTTATTGAAAAGTGTTTGCAGTAATGAGGCGTTTAATTAACGTGGAAAGCGATCCAGTTCAGCAAAAGCGACGTTTAAATGACGTCACGTTGCGAAACATTAACACTAGTTTAATTAAAAGATTAATAAATAAAAATTCCTTTTGTATCCGAATCTATTTATTTGATTTGCTGTTAGATACCTTATCAACACACGTCATTAAAATTAAATCATATTAAACAATCATCAACACAATTGCTCTTATCATAAAGTTAACAGTAAATCAGATAAATAGAACATTGCTAGGCATACATACAGTTTCGTTAAAACGTTTACAATTCAAACAACTGATACAGTCTATCTATTTTTTATTCAGCGGTATCAACAGCTCTCAAACCCAAATAACAAGATCACGACTATGTAACAATAATTCCTATAGTCTGAGGAGTTGCAAAGATGTATTGTGTAACGCGTGTTCATTGAGCAGGACGATCGCATCGTGCGGAGCTGCAGCAATCATATATTGAGGCATTTTCTCATTATTAAGATTGTTCAGGAAGTTGCAGAACTCACCTGTTGCTATCTTCCACGCCAACCGAAGGTCTCTCAGAGGCGACTGATGAAAGTGGAGCTAAAGAAATAACATATTGTATTGAAGTAGCTGGGCGGAACGGACACCACGCATTGTTCCAGGCGATTCGACCATAGTGCCGTTGAAGCACCCTCTCAATAATAACGTGTATCTAATTGTTGTTTTCTTCGATCATCACCATCATCACCTTCGTCATCTTAGTCATTATCATAAGCCCGATAACCAGGGAATCAGAGGTGGGTTATCTCTCTTGTCGATCCAAAATAATTCATCATCATAATCATCGATTCCAGCTAGTTTAATTTCTCACATGTTAGTGAAGTCAGTAATATTTTAATCTTATTAAGGAGAACACATTCTTATTATAAAGTTATAAATATTCATAACATAGGTCTGTGATGTTTTAAATACTAATTTAATGTATTATCCCGGTAGCGCAAAAACAATATTATTCGACAAAATTGATTTTATATGTATATATTTATAATTAATACATTAAATTAGTATTTAAACCATTTGAATATGTCCAAGAACACACAAATACTGGATGTTCATCTACAAAAGCACTAGTATTAAACAAATAATAGATATCACATAGAGAAGAAGCTATTTTTTTTTAATAATTAGTCACAATACTTTGTTAAAACTACTATTTATTGATTATCCTACATGTTTCGATACCTATAGTATTTTCTTCAGGAAACAATGTATACTAAAATTAAAAATATAGATAAAAACAAAACTATAAAATGGTGTATAAAATATGAAAACAAATTTAAAAGGTGACTATTTGCAAAGAGGATTTGGTTATTTATAATATTAAGTTTTCTATTAACACTTTTTCTTATTTAGAAAATTTCAAATGTATCTAACTGTAAACCCCTAGTATTTGTATATATAATTTATAAACCCTTGTTAATATCAAAATAATGGTTTGTTTCCAAAATATGATTGGAAAATTCTGAATAGTTGTTGTTATTTAGGTATCTCAAATGCTCCTTAATTCTAATATCAAAATTATATAAAAATAATAGCAATCATTGCAAATTAATTTGTAAATGCGCTAAGCATGGAATGAAAAGATGATAATTTTTGAGAAAACGGATGATTATACAAAGTATTTTGTCTAATTATTAATATAAAATGAGGCCACAAAGTAATTTTGAAAATATTGAAGAAGTATTTTTAAAAAAATATATCAGCTATTATATCAGTATACCAAAAACAGTTTCGGTCTTGCTGCTCTACGGGTTAATGATTTGGAATTTTTTAAAAAAAGGACTGGACCCGGGACCCGAAGCTGGTTAAGAAGCCATGGCTCTCTTGTCGATCCAAAAAAATCCAATCAAATTTTGCGAGAAATTGTTCCCGGCAGTATAATGTTAAAAAGTGGTGATATCGACTGGCCTCCTCGATCACCTGATTTGACGACTCCCGACTATTTTTTGTATGTGTACTCGAAAGGAAAGATCTACGCTAATAAACAAACAACAATTCCGATGCTACAGGACGAAATAACACGCCAGGTGTGCGAGAATGTCATGAAAAATAACGTCAAAAGAGCACGATTTATGCCGCTGCAAGAGGCGGCCACCTTGGCCGATGTCATATTTCGTACATAATTATAATAAACATAATAATTAATCAATAAAAACCAAATTAAAAAATTGTGTTTAATTACCTAGTTATTCAAAAACAACATATTCACCATGTACAAAGGCGAGAGGTCGATCTCCATTAAGATGAACAAACTAAGACCGATACATGATGGGTCTTATTTTATCCTAGCTACACGTCACACATTAAACTAGATCCAAATGATCGCGATAAATGGAGGTAAACAGTTGGCATTGTGAAAGTAGAATATAGAAGAATATTTAGTACCACGCGATTGACTAATTAAATATCGCGTTATATTATAAAAATGACAAATGCCCCCCTCCCCCTAAACCCCCTCAGCTACGCCACTGCACGTGTGTAACAAAATTTATATTTTTTGTTGCATTTCATCATTTGTAACGCGTAGGCTTTGAACACGTATGCACGTTTAAATTTCAACATAAAAGTAATGTTTATTACTGCGGTCGTTCGTATTCAAATGTTGTTTTATTTGCCTTTTTACTTCAGCGATATCTGACCGACCGAACGAACTTAGTGAAAATATTTTTTCGAATACAGTATTTCCGCCGCACTTCAATGAACGTCTGTCACAACCTGAATCGTCGAATGGTTAAATGATTATCTATTGTTAAAAACACTTGCTCACCACAATTTATCGCCGAGAAGCCTCCGATTGTAAAGAAATAAACTTACCAACGGAAGGCACCGCGGGTCATCGATTACATTTTCCATCGCAAGTTCTCAAAGGAGTATTGTGTGGAGATAGTGTTTCCATGGATCGTTGGACAACGCTTTAGAACATTGTTTTGTTTTATAACAGTAACAAAGCATTGACCTCGACATTCATAAACAATTGAGAACTTAACAGCTCGCGATACCGGGAATTTGTTCGTCCATTTTTTTTTTCTAGAATATGTTTCATCAAATGCTCACCTTAAAACTAAAACTATTGAAATAGCTTTAAAAAAACTTCGTAATATTTTATAGGAGGTTGGTGGGTGGTTAGCACTGTTAGTGAGGGTAATATAACATATAAGAACGTTGTTACTGGTATTTAGAATATTTATAGATACCTTGACGAAGAAATATATAAGAAAAATATATTGTATCTATGATATATGTCTCTAAAATATTTAAGACTTATTTTTCTCATCTTCTTCGTTCTCCAAGCTCTTTCCCATCAATTGGGGTCAGCGTTCCTACTTCACATGCACCACGTCTTGCAGCCATGGATTGTCAAGTTTGTAAGGTCTCGGACGTATTCATTGTTTATCTTATCTTCATGATGGCGACACCCCCAGCTCCGAGCAGATCTCACAGCAGTCGTTACAATTTACTCTTAATTTGTTTAAGGCTCTCTAATTCGTTTTCTTTTCCCATTCTGTTAAAATATAATATATTAAAAAATTATTATTAATGTACAAATTTTTTTTTAATTTTTCCGTTGCTTTTAGTCACCTAGACCTTTATAGAACAGAATTTTGGGGAGATTTTTGAAGTATATATGGATTATAATAATTTTGTACTATAGCACTTGTACAACGGAAATTTTACACGCATTTACATGCCAAGCATTTCTACGATGGTATACTATATTCAACAATATATTTTGTATACAAAAAGTAACATTAAAAAAGCTCAATCTTTAATTATACTACCTTAATGTTTTTAAAATACTCTGGGATAAAACCTACTATAAAAATTCATTCCGAGTGGTTACGGTTTATAATAACATACTTAGGTAGTATAAAGTATATCATTGTACAAATGCTAGGAGTATAAATTTCCACACGTATAAAGATAAATGTTACTAGACACAATTAATAATTATTCGAACTTGCCGATGACTACGCGTGTCACGTGATTTCGTACACCTTGGAATTCACGCATTTTTGCTAACATGTGCTAGTTTTTAATATCTTGTAATATAACATTTATTTTTATTTTTTAACAGCTTAAGTAATTTTTCAACCTTAAAAAGAGCAATTCCCTTAATTGTCTTAAAATGTTTGTAATATACCGGGATCAACCATTAGAGTCATTAACGACATATTGATAATCTGTATAATAAAAAATATAAATAATAAATACGGTAAGTCCGAATGAAATGTGTATTGCATGAACGTCTCATTATTTAACAGTTATTGGCAACCAACTTGTCAAATTAAAACTGAATCTCATATCCGGGAAAGTAGACCACAATTGTAATTATCAACCATCCTTAACCTCAATACAACAATTACAAGGATATAAACCGGAAGCATCATTCATTGATATCTCGCCATCATTATTTGCATCTTTATAGTTCGGAGAACTGGCCGCAACACCAACATATATATAAATGAACCACATCCATCACAATCAAAGTGCGTTAACTTACATAGATGTGTTTAGTACACAATCGCACTTTGAATACTAAACACGCTTTACCGGACAATTGGTGAGATTGTTTTAAGGCCAACGGGTCATGAATTAGTTTTCCTGCATATATGTTTATTAACCGACACATTGTCGTATTATCCGCATTGTTAGCGCTAGTCGCAGGACAACCCGGTCTATAAATTTAATTAGTTTTTTTTTGCGTCTCTTTCGTGACCAGATGTGGCCTTACGAATTGATAAGTGTTTAATAACAGGTTCAATCATTATGAAGAGTCATTGCGGGTGGCTATTGAGATATACATAAGTTATTACAATAGTTATTATCATTACAAACATATTTTTTCTACGCAGGTCTCGTTAGATTTACAATCAGACTACTGTATCGAGACCATTACTTCTCATAGCACCATATAAACGTAATTTGTTTTATTGCAATATTAGTTATACTACCAACATCAGAAGTACACAATAAACACATAGCACTAATTCAATACTTGCAGGGGTAGTACAACAGGAATCTCGTAGCTTGGAATATCTTTATATTTTTATGAACACATTATTATTTTAGAGTTGCAGTTTTTCCAGTACATAATATTAAAATATATTTGTATTGAAATACGATAATAAATATGATAATAATAATAATAATGATAGCTTTTTTTTAAATGGAATAACAGATGTATTAATTTTAGAGAGTTGCAGCATATAGGTTGAAAATTTGTCGACAACTTCCACGGTTGACGTGGCGTAATGGTAATGCACTTCCCCGGATAGAAAAAGATCCCGGTAGCAACCAAAATATTTTTTCGATAAATTGATTTTTTCTGGTATCTATATTAAGGGTAAATTATAAAATCTACTTATTTTATTTTATTTAATTTTAAGGATACAAGACTATCAACAGGTCATTGATGACCCATAGAGATATATTATCCAATTAAAGTACAATGCGAGCATAGAAATGTTACAATCGTCAATTTTTCTGATTAAATAATTAAAAACAAACAAAAGATAAGATTATTAGGAGAACACATTCTTATTGTGAAATTGTAATTATTCAGAACAGACGGTCTGTGATATTTTAAATATTAATTAAATATATTAATTAGAAAGATATTATAATTAGTCTGCTATCAGTTTACTCAAAGGTATTTGATATTCTGTAAAAGTAAGGTAGATGGCTCTTTCAAATAATGGAACGGTTAAATGTATTAATATCAGAAAGGTAACATATAGGTTCGAAAATTGTCGCTAAAAATATTGTCGCTGTAGCATAGTTGGATAATGCACCTTCCCCGGTTAGGAAAGAGATTCAGGTTCGAATCCCGGTGGCGCAACAACAATATTTTTCGATAAAATTGATTTTATATGTATATCTTTCTAATTAATATATTTAATTTATATTTAAAAGATAAGATTCTTGCGCACTATGAACAAACGACGAATATCGAGAAACTCGTGATCATAGGAACAATTGAGGAAAAGCAAAAAAAAGGACGGTCTCCTTTAAGATGGATGCACCAAATAAAAGAATTAACAGAGTCCTCTTTAAGCTCCGCGATCAACACGGCTTAGAACCTAATTCCAGACAGTTCAGAATACCACGACACTCAGCATTGAACATATGATGAAGAAGAAGAATTAAGAAAGGAGAATATTACAGATTACACTTAGAAAGTTAAAAATACAGAAAAAAATTAAATATTTCAAATTGAGAGTGGTACAAAATGCGTGGGTTCCAAAGAAAACGAAACACGTGACACGCCAACTTTAAATTCTTCATCTTCTTCTTAGTCCTGCTCTCGATGAAAGCATTCGTGATGATATATAGATATATAAATGATCAATAGCATGTTGGACCGCCCTGAGTTGACACAAATGGTTTCGTATAAAGTACCAACTCAAACATAAAGTGTTCTTTGTAGGCACACATACAAATAATTATGCTATTAACTCGCCAATATCGCGGATGCATCGGCTTGGTATAACAAGTTGAATTTCATTGACATTTTTCGTTGCGGGAGCATACCATGAATTGAAGAAATATTTGTACGTAAATTATACTTAGTTTTTTTATATTATATTTAAACTGTTATATTAAAAATGTACTGCTACATTTAAATTAAATTATATATTCTTGGGTAAAAGCCCACAAGAGCGTTGATGGAAATAAAAAAAATATGAAACTGTGACGAATTATTATGGATGATTTGTTGCCACCTATTCATAAAATAGAAGCGCAGCTTTTCATGTCAGTCAGATCTCGTAACGTCTGGACTATTCTACACGGCTCTGTCCACGAAATAGAGACTGCGCTGAAATCCACTTTTTACCATTCTGGTGACAAAATACCCATTTTTTTCCTGCTTTGTATAATGATTTTTCGTTTTCGACCAAAACTATGACGTGACTTTCCAACATTATGCTGATTTAAAATTCGACAACAATTGTCCTTTAGTGACTCTTTCAATTGAATTGGCGAAGATTTATGAGTACCCGCTGTATACTAATACTACATTATTCATCACTTAGAAGGAAAGGAAAGTATTGAATATGTCGCAGTCTTTGCATTTCTCACATCGATGGTGTCACTTTCTTTGAATAGTTTTTCTATAACAATTAACAGTTATTTAAATTCATACACGTATTTAATAATAATATAATGTTATTAAGGAGGACACATTCTTATAATGAAGTTGTAATTATTCAGAACATAGGTCTGTGATATTTTAAATACTAATTAAATATATTAATCAGAAAGATATAAATATAAATTTAATATCAATAATTAATATTTAATTATTGTTGCTACCGGAATTCGAACCTGGATCTCTTCCAATCCGGGGAGCTTTCCACAGACATTACAAAAATGATAATAGCCAACAAGATATATAGCACGGCGGATAAAACTGATAAGGGATGATAAAGAGAAAAATAAATAACCCTCTGTTTTAATTAACTTAAGGCTTGCAGTATTAAAAATTGATTTTGTATTGAATTGTTGATTAATTTTTTGTCGCGGAATCATGTACATATAAGGTATGTATGTATCTATAGAACCTATATTAATATGCACAGCATTGCTCGTACAATCGACATACAAAAAGCGAAACCAAACAACAGAACAATGCACGAGTTGTTCGGTGTTAATTGACCATTAGGTACCTAGTTTAATTGACCATTTATTACCGATTGTCAACCCTTGTGAGTCCACGCGTACACCAATATAGTGTTCAGTTGGTGTCGGCTACATTCAATCAATTAGCAATTATTATAATATAATATCGACTATACTATTCTAGGGATAGGTACATATTATTTATGCATTATTTTAATAACATGACGTGCAATAAATAAAGCATAGTGTCGTGATCATTAACGACGCTGGCGATCAAGAGAAAAAGTTTTTAATTGATTACTCGATAGCAATACTAATGAATTTTAAAAAAGGCAATAAATGTATGTTTCAAAAAAAAAAAAATATATTCTTAAAGTCGGATTTATTAAGTAGTTTTCAATAGAAATACTACCCCCAATAGAAGGTCTCATAACGCGTGTTTCAGAAAATTTCATTGCACTTTTTTAGAAAACCTCAAACCATCCTCCATAAAAAAAAACTTGAGTATTTAACTGATTTTTTGTGGATTAGATCAGATTTTTTGATACATTTTTTTAACACTTACTGCCCGGTGGATCAAAACAAAACACGTTTTGTGGGAGATTTTTTATAGATAATATAATATGATTTAATGTTTCTGCTAAAAAATTAAAGTTAAAAATTAAAAAATATTACGAACTACATATTTTCACGCATCAACAGACGCCCAACACAGCCAAAATACAAAAATCCACTGAGCATGTAATCTTCTCGTCGGAACCCGAACAGGTAGTGTCATAAATCTTACAGGTAGGCCGCAACGCCCCTCAAATAGTTATATTACTGGTATTGTCTAGGGGCTGCCAGATGAAAATAAGTCAAAACATATTCATGGACGCATATATATTTCGGTGTAAGCGCTGAGATTAAATCCCGTAAAAGCGAATGATTTTTGAGCATTTTTTCACATTTTTATCAATAACTCATTTGAATCTCATCCGATAACATTTATTTGTATCTGAAATTATTTAATAAAATATGAACTAGAAGGAAAACAGCATTAATCGAATATTTGTAGCGTAATTCATATTTTTACAAACACCTGGTCAAATCTGACTCATCACCGCAGAAGATGTGTTAATAATTACCCCTTTACATAGATATCTCGGCTATGCTTGTCATTCAGCCAAATCAGCCGTTAGAATTCATAGTCCGGTAGAGTAAAAATAAAAAGGTACTAAAAAAAGCGCGAAATATCCAAACACATAGTCGAAATCTATCCGATACTATTCTGATACAAGCGCTATGAATGATAACAAAATAGAATGAACCAACGATGAATAGGCTAAGAGAAAGTATCAAGTGGTTCCAAATTAATTGAATTAAACTACGTAAATACAATTCGATGCGGATAAAGAAGAGTGATTCGGTGAGTAATAACAAAGGCGTGTTGAAAAAAATCAGGCACACAAATGGCGTCATGTTTTCGCGTGTGTGTGTCGCGGTGTCCGACATTTGGAGGCTTTTAACATCCCGAGCACGTCCCACATTAAACAAGTGCGCTGGAACATTCCGCTAGTCACATTAGCGTAGGTAAGTGAAGGGATGCTCGGTGGGTGAAACAAACCCGTGACCCACATTGTTGACACATGTCCTAGTGACATTTTCATTGTTCCATTTATTAAGAGTGACACGCTCTCCCCTCTATTTTCAAACATACCACGTAGCTTTAATAGATTTGGTAAATTCAAAAATCTATCCTGTATTCGGAAAATAATGGCCGATCTTTATTTAATTTATTCATTTAATCAATAGCGGTTTTATAATACACTTACATAACATAGCATATGGGACTAATTATAAAAATCCACAAAGATATTAAAGTAAATTGGTATTTGTTTGGTACATATTTTTAACTTAATAATTATATTTAAAACATACAGTCCACATTTTGGAGGTGTCGGTAGAATCTGGATTGTGGTGAGAGACAAACTTCTTTCATATTCTGAATTCTTCCGGCATCTATGCTTATACGCAACATTTCCCGGTCCTTCGAGCCGGATTAATATATAATATATAAAGTTTTAGATGTAGAGAATATGAAAGACAGCGACAGAGGGCAAGAAATTCTAAGACGCATACGATTAGATAAAGTTGCAATGAACCAACTGTAAAGAATATGAAAAGACAGTGGTAGTGAGCAGGAAATTCTAAAACGCATTCAATTACATAAAGTTGCAATGAACCACCTGTAGAGAATATGAAAAGACAGTAACAGTGGGCAGGAAATTCTAAGTTGCATACAACTACATAAAGTTGCAATGAACCAACTGTAAAGAATATGGAAAAATAGTCACATACAGCAAGTAACTAAAATGTTGGTTCACACTCATATTAGTTATTAGTCCGACAGTTCGTAATAGTGAGAAGCGTAAATTAGACAACTTTGAAATGTATTGCTGGAGAAGGACGTTACGCTTCTGGACAGCATGACGCTAGAATGACTCAATCTTACAACGAATCCAACCACAGCAAGACTTTTCCACAATAGTGAATACAATTCTATCAATTCTTGGCAACATTATGCGTCAAAGTGACAGCTTATAAAAGGAGATTATCCTATGTGTTTACGCGCGTTTCATTCCTTCGATTGGCACCCCCTATATAATAAAAATATATATATTTTGAAGGATTTTCAAACAATAAATGAATCATGTTCAGTCATAGATAATGTTTTTAAAAATGTCCATACATTTTTATATGGGTAAGAAGGTATTATTTTATGTTAAAATTTAAACATTAAAAACACTATTAATAGTACTCTAAAATTATAAATAAATACATGGTAGAGTCGTATGAACGACCGATTTATTTTGTCTAAAGACGTTGGTTAAACGAAAGTATTACATATAATATATATGATTGTATAATATCATTGGTAACAGCATAACCTAAATCTATACCTACTGCACGCCATGACATGAAGAAGGGAGAAGAAAAATGTAATGCTAATTAAATATCCGATTCCTAACTGTCAAACAAAATGAAAATGAATAAATATGTCTTAACAAAAAAAAACGATATACAGAATGAATATTATGTTCCAAGCCGATTTTGTTTGGCCGCCATATTAGTTTGGAAGACACTTGTCAATTCGAATTTGGTAGTTGTAGAGAGTAGTTGATTACAATTTATTATGGAGTATCTTATGCTTCAACGACGTGTTAAAGTCAACCATTGATGGCGATCGTTATTATCACATCTTGGAAAACTTCTTAATGGCCGAATTGAGTCAATTAGGCCTGCAGTATATGTAGTTTCAACAGGACGAAACCACCTCACACACAGTCCGAGCTACGCTTGAAATTTTGTGAGAAATATTTTCCGGTCGCATAATGTCAAAAAGTGATGATATAGAATGGCCTCCTCGATCACTTAATTTGACGGCTCCCGACTATGAAAGGAAAGGTCCACGCCAATAAATCGATAACAATTGCAATGTTACAGAACTATATTTGAAATAATTTTGCTGAAATATGCAAGAATGTTATGAGAAATATAGTTAAAATAGCACGCATTTGTTCCGCTGCCAGAGGCGGCCACCTGGCCGAAATCATGTATTCCATACATAATTGTAATAAATTGAATAATTGTAAAATGAAAATTAATTTAAAAAAATATGTTTCATTTCTTAGTTATTCAAAAATAACATCGGCCTGGAACATAATATTCACTCTGTACTACGATACAATATTGAAATCGGCCATTATTTTCGTAACAACCCAATATATTGTCGAGAGCTACGATCCCAAGGATCTTTGTAAACAGAGTGTTGCGAGGAATGTGCTGGTGAGTCTGTACCAATCCTTTGTATTCTTCCTTTCACTTTCGACAAACACAATACATACACGAAGCGTTTGATGAATAAACAAAATCTTCAAAATGTACTACACATATTACGTAATCATTATTGATTGTTATGATCTGTTATGATGTATCTCGCGGCTTGACCAAGGCGAGAGAGATGTCGTGTCTGGTGTTCCGAGAAGCGAGCGCAATAATCCTTTTCTTGGATGCAATATCTGCATCCGAATCAAATAACTACATCAGGCGAAAAATGTAACCTTTCGAGTGTCCGGTTTGCAGAGTCGCGGAAAATATATTTCCAAGAGCAAATAAATAATGTTAATATCTCTATATTATTTTTCTTTGAAATAATTTATCTAGCTCCTGTTTGTATGTTCTAGACACTCTACAAGATGCTATATGTATAATATCTCTCCTTGTCTAAATTATAAACCTATCAGTGCAATACATTTTGATACTTTTACTATCTAATTTATAGCTATTGACATTGAATAGAATATAAAACCTTTTAAACCTTTCTAGATAATTTTATATTGTAATTCGATATTAGTAGTTATTCTGCTCGTTTATAACAATACTAGGCTCACCGTGAAGCCTAAAATGAAAACAAGCTTTGGTCAATTCTTCCATATGTTTCTGGCCCCCAAAGCCTATAACATTTTGCCGAGCAGTATGAAACAATTCTCGGTGGACAAACTCAAACAACATCTCAGGAGCTGGTTATTGGGTATTGACAAAGAAAACTGAGCAAAGATTCATGGAAATGATCACATGAATAAAACATCATTTCTTTATATTCATTTTCTATTTTGCATAGTGTTTCAATCAATCAATCAATTTTACTTATTTATTATGTTATTAAAATTCTTTTATAACCCTGTTTAATTCCTTCATAATATTTATGGTAATGGTTTTCATATTTGTATGATAGACAACGGATAAACCTGTCTCCTTTAGTACAGACTTCGGTCTAGTTAAAGAGACAGTGAACATCGCTTACGTTATAAAACTTGTTCGCCTTTTTTGTATATTTATAAGAATGTTTATAATGTATTATATGTACGTATATTAATAATAATAAATAAAATAATCTACAATTACAAAACAACTTTCAATGAAGTAATCAGTGTGGACAAATAAAATAAATCATACAGATTGAGAATACGAAACAATTATTTGCACTTTTTTCAATTTCGAATATTCTCTACTTATTAATGAAATATTATTTAAAAAAATTATTAATCCCCACCCCCTTTAATCCCTTTACAATCACACACAACTTTAAACTCCTGGTAGGTCTCATAATATACCGTGAAAAAATACCCCTAGTACGCCCTTTACTTTGCCCTTCTCCATCTCGCCGGGAATCGCATCTAGAGGTATATAAATATATAGGTAGGTATTATATATACAGACACACGGACAACCTAAATTATATATACATATATATAAATCATAATCACTTTATAATAACATCATCATCGATTAGGATTCTTATTGCATGACCACCGACAGTTAGCTATAATAAATAACCTTGATTCTCTCAGTTCCTGAATCGTTACCTATCCCATTCTTTCACATAACATTTCGACAGATGAAATTTATTTGGATTTTTTGTCCTATTGGGTATATATGTATGAGTACATTAAAAAATACTTGTGTTGAATTATTATGCGTTAAGCAAATATATAAAAATTCTTTAACTAAAAATTAATACTCTCGAGTGATTTACTACCCAGCTACATCGCATTCGTATCTATATCAATTAAATACAAATTAGTCGTCCAAAAATACTGTCGCTGTAGCACAGTTGGTAATGCACCTTGTCCGGATTGGAAAATAGATCCAGATTCGAATCCCGGTAGCGCAACAACAATATTTTTCGATAAAATTGATTTTATATGTATATCTTTATAATTAATACATTTAATTAGTATTTAAAATATTATTGTTCAAATTAGGATTAAAATAATTTATAGGTCCCGATGAATTCTTGGTGTTGCCATCACAATAGAGGGCGGCAATGGACCGATTTTTATATAGGTGTAACATTTCACTACATTGCAACACTGTGACAGGTAAGCAGATTTCAGGTGTTGTGACACGGATAACCTTGTGGTGTTTTTATGATCGGTAAAAGGAGTCAATTGTTATTGAAATTATTTTACATTTATTTTTCAATACAATTTTATAAATAAGTTTACGGATCAATGAGACCTTCTGATTTTAGCGTGAGCTTAGTTCATTTTTTGTATTTGCGTAAATTATAACAGATATACGAGGTAATGCAGAAAATGACAATTTAGATTCAAAAATTAGAAATATATTTTATTACGAGAATTTTTTTAAGCGTAAGCAGTACCTTAATCAATTCATTCAAATAATTACCTTTTATATTGACAACAACATTATACACTTTTTTTATACTCTTCTTTTTATTTTTATAATTAAAACTAGACCCACAAAACATCTTACTAAATGTTTGTCTGCAGGTACATTCATATCAACATTTAATATTAAACAATTCATTTTATACTCACAAGTAAGGCAGAGGTTATTATCGATAAGCAACTTTTTTATAATTTCTTATAAATTTGGAGAAAGCGTATTCTTTTGTAAAAACCCGGGTAGTGTATTTTTTAGTATAGGAACAACAAAATCTAATGTCCTCGATCCATACTTATTGGTGATTTTGAGAATTGTTAAATTCAGATTAGCTACACCTTTTGTATTTTTTTCCGTGTGACGTCACCATATTTAGAATATCGTTGTTATAATTTTATTTAATTAAAAGAAACACCCCGTGTACAGTAAGAACGTTTACGAAAGATTTTAGATTGCGCCTCAATTTGAATGCATCTAGGCTTACAATTTTTTTTCACTGTAGCTATTTAAAAAATTTTGTATTTGTTTTATATTTGAGTTACAGGAGTGACCCCGCGATCGGATCCCATATCTTAATAAACAAAAATAAAGAAAATATCTGAGAAAAAACACTGAAACGGTAACAGTATCTTGACATAAAATCAAATACATTAGATAAAATTAGTAGGTACGCGTATAAAGTTATCAATGTTTGTAATCTGTGCGACATGTAAAAAATTGAAAAAAAAAAAATTGCATCATTTAAAGTAAAAAAATTAAGCCATTCATAATATTAACCTGTGACAGGTATCGTATTGTTGGCTCGACCGGGTGGGTAATAACTTATCCGCGGACTTGCTGATTGATTTCACGACTCGAAAATATGCGCGGATAGGCGAGGCATATTTTACATTACTTCCTAGTCTGCTGCACAACGACCGCATAATCCGACAGCGAGAATTCTTGGAGAACTCCATAATCAATATAATTCTTGGAGAACTCCACAATCAATATGCACGCTTAATATATATTATAATACGGGTAATAACTACTTCATGTATATTTTGCTGCCATTTTTTTAATATCATCATGTAATTGATCAAAGAATGTCACAACAATATCGGTTTCAGCCATTTGTATTTTCTATAAATGATTCACAAACAACATTTGATAACCATTAAAACATTCGTAATTGATAGAATAGAAAAATAAATAAATACAAATTAAATGTATTGATAATAATATTATTTTTCTTACAGAGATTCTAAAATTCTAGATCTCTTCCAATCCTGGGGAACGTGCATTATCCAATAATGGTATACCAACACAGTAGTAGATCAAACCTATATGTTACACTTTTCAAATTAATACATCTATCGTTCCATTATTCGAGAGCCATCTACTTTGTTTTTACAGAATCTCAAATACCTTTGAGTAAACCGATAAGAGACGCCAAAATAAAGTAGATGGCTTTCAAATAATGCATTATCCGATTATGTTATACCAACACAGTGGATTGACGACAAATTTTCGAACCTATATGTTACACTTTTTCAAATTAATACATCTATCGTTCCATTATTTGAGAGCCATCTACTTTGTTTTTACGGAATCAATAACAGACACCAAAACAAAGTAGATAGCTTTCAAATAATGAAACGATAGATGTATTAATTTGAAAAAATGTAACATATAGGTTCGAAAATCAGTCGTCAATCCACTGTGTTGGTATCGGATAATGCACGTTTTCCGGATTGGAGGAGATCCAGGTTCGAATCCCGTTAGCAACAAAAATATTTTTAGATAAAATTGATTATATATGTATATCTTTCTAATTTAATTTACATTCAATCTGTATTAAAAATATCACAGACCTATGTTCTGAATAATTTTGCAAAATAACTATTTAGATTGTTACTGTGCGGAATAATTAGCCGGGGAACATTAAATTTAAAAAAAAAACATAAGTAAATTTATCAATTCCCAATATTGTAAGATTTTTCATTACTGTGTTGTTGCCTAGTAAGTTAAGTAAACCTCTTTAAGTCCTAAGATTTTCGGTAGATAGAGAATAAGGTCAAAACATTACACGTAGAAAAGGTCATTGCAGTAGCTACGTCACACTGCGTTGAACATTTCGATTACATCTAGAAAACGTGTTAACCTTTTTTTTTAATAAGTATATGTTTGCTTTATTGATTTACATTGTTGTTATATTCAGCTACTAACCTCATTACAGTGATAAAAAAATATATCGATATGAAATTTGAATGGTACAGTGAGTCTACACATAGGTACCGGTATACAGGGTGTAACAGACCTAGTTCACAATATTTTATGAGTGGATACCTGATCATATTACGAGTCGAAAATGTACAAGCAATATGTGCAAATTCTGCACCGATACCGGAATTAGGTAACACTAATATTCCGTGTTATTTCACTTCAAAACATACATAGAAGTAATCGGATAACGCGAGTCTAAATGTGACGAAAAATATGGTAACGTCAAAATAACATTTCTACATACAGGGCAACTTCACATATGGTAACTGCACACAAAACAGGTGCACAGTGACAAGTGCACACATATAATATTACGTAAATATAAGTAATCTCATGCTAGTTTATATACATTTAAGATAGGTTTCGGTAAGTTTCATTAAGTTAGATTAGATTAAATAAATATCGGATATCTCATAGAGACGTAGCTATTTTTATTATATTTAATGAAAAATATTTAGAAATATTGAGTAATTATAGTAAATTCAGTATTTGTGTGTTCTTGGACATATGAAAGTATTGCTAAAATAATACACTGGTCAAAATAAGAATAATATAGATTTTTCAGGTCTATTCTAGTATAATGTGTTAAAAACATTTTACAGATAAAGAATATTGCTTTAAATAATTTTCAAAAAATCAGATTCTTATTGAGTTGACATATATGCCGTTTCAAGGAAAAATTAATTATCAAATTTGGTCCATAGATGGCGATGGTGTAGTGATACTCGAAACGAGTCCACGTACTAACATATATACAACTTTCAAAAATTTGATAAATGTGGAGATTGAGGGGTGAGAATTGGTGAACGTTATAAATATATATAAAATAATCACTTAAGCCAGCCGAAGACTGTAATTACCCATATTTCTATATATTTTCCATTAAATATAATAAAAATAACTTCGTCTCTATAACATATCTGATATGTATTTAATAACAGTGCGTTCGTAGGTAAAAATGCAGTAACTGGGTGTTCTTGGATATATAATCAAATATTGCTAGATTTGATAAGGTTAATGCACAAGTCACGGCGACAGAGTATCGAGTCAACTGTGTGCAGATGTCTATGTGTGCATCTGTCTTGTTAAGAAATTCACGTATCTTTGATGTTTGATCGGGTGAAAATTTACATAATACACGGCTCATTCTAATATTCGCACGACACGTAACGTATTTCAATACGCCAGTAATAACATTTACTTTATAATAACTCCCAACTCGCGTATATACGATGACGATTGTCTTTTGATTATTTCAAATTTATGGCACAACCATCGACAATAATTCGCACGCACGACACGTGCTCGTGTAAAAATGAACGTGCACACGCAGTAATTTAAATAAATAACGTGTTATGATTGAAGACAAATGTTCTCACACGGGTTACAGCGGTATCCGCAGTTCGTTTTTTGTCATTGTTGGCGATTGCACACTAAGAATATGTAAATTACACGCAATAGTGGCGGTGTATTGTAAAGCAAAAAATGTGTCGCAACCTTAACAGCCACGGTGAACTTAATCACCAAGATTTATGTAAACTTTCCATTACTGCGTCATCGTCAGTAATAAACTAAAACTAAAACTGGACGATAGACTATCCACTACATGGTGGATGGGGGGAGGAGCGGTATGAGAGCGGTGTTGGGGAGATGGAGGTTTCGATGAAAAGTGAATTTGGTTGTAGGCGGGGCTAATATGGACAGGAGAGGAGATGTAATAGGGGGTGTTTGTATGTTAAGTACATTTTTTTGTTAATATTAATCTCAAGTATTATGTTATCATAAGGCGACTGTTTGGAGTTATACTTATACAAAATAATGATTCAGTGCCTCCCACTTTTCCTTCGCTGTTGTCTAAAGTCGTTTTTTAAGGAACTTAGCCTAGATATTTACGTCAATTTTTCAGATAATTTTGATCGAAATCTGATAAAAAAAAAAGTTCATTGAAATAAATCAATCATTTTAAACAAAAACATTCATCGCACTGTCACAATAACGGCGTTGATCAATATCATACTAAATAAGTAGTGGTAATTAATCTCAAAAATGAAAGAAAAAATTTGATAAAATATTCAGATAGTACTAGAATATATTTTGTTTAAAATTTGCGAATTTTAATATAACAAGAATTTTTTGGCGAGTAATTCGAAAAGCTAAAACTTTCAACATGAGAATATCAAAAGGGTGAGTAGGTGTGTATGTAAAGTGTAAAAGTTTTTATTTCATACCTCGCGAGATCGACGAACCCCTGACCTCTATCGAACGCGTCTATTTGCACTCAAAAAAAATAAAATAAACTGGTAATACAAAACGCAAGTGAATCAAAAAAGATGAATTAGATGTTGACCCACAAACACGTTTTAACCAACATTTATTATCGCGGATGCACCTTTACGATGGCAAATTGACGAAACACCGGGCCGGCATTAAGGTAGACTGGGTGTATTGCCTACACTCAGTGGCGTGCACTACGCATGGATTCAGATTAAGCCGCTAATATCGATGATGTAAAAGAACGATTGACGGTATTGTCACTAGAGGTTATATTCATATGCAATAATATTCCATTACCAACCTATTACCGCCTTCCACATATCCAGAACACGACCTTTTTCTGTGGTTTTGGACTAGTTGAAGTTGAGAAGTATGAACTGTCAGTAATCGTTTACCATTGGGTGCGTTGACTGCCGCTTGTTGCCAAATGTTGACTTGTAAGTATCATATCTGTGTGTAATCGATTTCTCGCTACCGTGCATACTGATTAGTACTTTCATATTCATATTGTGCATAGTGCGTGTCATCCCACTTCGCGATATCATCGAAGTATGCTTTCCTGGAACCATAAAACCTGTGGATGCAGTGAAAAAAGAAAATCCATATACCTAAAGGAGAAACACTCAGGTGGGTCGTGTATTCTTGGTTCCTTCAGCCCCACCTGTTTTCTATTCCTGTCACTCTCCAAAATTCCTCCCACCTTTCCTACATTTCGTTTTCCCAACCCCTTGTTCTATCATATGCAGTTTATAAAAAATGTTTGTTAACTTAAATGTTTGATTGGTTTGGGTATGTCGTGTGACGTAACACTTGACATAAATTAAGTATCTTCTTATATTTCTCATGCTTTATCCGTTCAACGGACATTGGGTCTCATCGCCATGTTCACTGAAAACTCTACAGTAGGCTGGCCAATCCACTGCCTTAGATTCTTCAGCCATGATGTTCTCCTTCATCCAGGACCCCGACTTCTCTGCATTATGAAGTGCAAGATCTTGTAATTATCTGTATATCTCATTACATGTCCAAGATGTTAAAGTTTTTGAATTTCGATTGTTTTAAATACTTTTTTCTTGATTCATCCGAACCATAACATCTTCATTCGTAACTTTATCCATCCAGCTTATTTTGAACACGCTTCTACAGATTCACATCTCAAATGCTTCAAGTCGCTTTATCGTTTCTTCTATAAGTGTCCATGCTTCCATTTCATAAAATAATATCGAAAATATACAGCATCTGACCATTATGTGAACGTACACCAAGTTAAACTCTGTTTAAAATCATTTTAATATCCATCAACACAGTATTTTCCCCTTCCTTAATGTTCCGTCTATCTGCATGTGTATTCTGTATATCTTGATGTTCTATTTAACTATATATGTATTCTGTCTCTCTCTTTCACGTGCAATTTTATATTCTATCTCCCTCCTTATGTATATATAAGAGCACTCTTTTTGTATTTATGATTAGTGTCAAATACGTCCTGATGAACCTGTTGACGTATAATACATTTTGTAGTTTCATACAAAGTGATTGTTATTTTATTTAATATAATATTTTAAACCACAAAGTGATTGCTTTATATGAAAATATTAAATAACGTTGTTGAAAAATTCTTCTTTCCTCCTTCGTGACATTTAGTTAAGTAAAAAAAAAGCAGTTATGTAAAAAAATATTTATACTATGTTTACATCAATTCATCTTACATAAATTAATTATAATGTAATTTTTATATAAATAATCTTTGCCATGCTTGTATAATAATGACACTCGCTTCGTAATCCCTTTGACGTAAAATGTGGCCAAAGAATTGGAAGAATATTTTATTTACTGCTATAGATAGAGCTTTCTGTGATTGGATTTATTGCAGGATCAAAGGCTTTCGTGCGTCACGCTACGGGATATATACCTAACATCCTTCTACAGAAATACATTTCGAAAGCGTTCATTTCACGCATGTCCGAGTCTCTTCTACATACTGGGTGAATATTATGTTCCAGGCCGATGTTATTTTTAAATAAATAAGAAATAAAACATAATTTTTTAAGTTTGTTTATATTTATCGATTATATGATTTATTACAATTATAGTTAAAAAAAGTTTATTGCAAAATTTCAAATATAGTGTTAATGGCTGTGTGTGAGGTGGCACCGTCCTGTTGAAACCATATGTATTACATGTTCAATCGACTCAATTCGTCCACCAATAAGTCTTTCAACATGCAATGGTAGCGATCACCATTAGTGGTTATAGAATTCCATTATTATTTAGATAAAAGGTTATAATGACTTTCAACACCTTGTTGAGGCGTTAGATACTTCATAATAAATTGTAATCAACTGCATACTACGACGCCATACCAAAATGGCGGCCAAACAAAATTAAAAACACTACTGGTAACGAGCTTAAAATATTTTATATTATGAATTAGTACGATGTTTAAAGAACATTATATTCTTAAAAAAATGTAACAACTTTAAATATGAATTAAATATATTAATTAGAAAGATATACATATAAAATCAATTTTATCGAAAAATATTGCTGTTGCGCCACCGGGATTCGAACTTGGATCTCTTTCCTAACCGGAGAAGGTGCATTATTCAACTATGCTACGGCGACAATATTTTTAGCGACAATTTTCGAACCTATATGTTACCTTTTTGATATTAATACATTTAATCGTTCCATTTTTTGTAAGAGTCATCTACCTTACTACGCCAGAATTATCAATTCATTTTTATCAAATTTTGGATACATTGATAGAAATTTATTGTTAGGAGAACACATTCTTATTGTGAAGTTGTAATTTAAAATATCACAGACCGTCTGTTCTGAATAATTACAACTTCACAATAATAATGTGTTCTCCTTAATAAATGTAACAACGTTCATTTTACTTACACAATTGACAGCACTCGGCTAGAAAATAAAAGCGATGTTAAAGACCTAAGAATAATCCTCGATAGCAAACTTCTTTTCAAGAACCACATTGACCAATTTACATCCAAGGCCTACAGAATGCTAGAATTCATACATCGAACCTGCAAACACTTCCAAAATCCATATTTCTTTAAAATACCGTATTACGCATCTCAAATCTGGAACCCATGGCAGATTACACATATTGCGAGATTAGAACGAATACAAAACAGGTATCTTCGATATCTTAATTTTAGATCTAATCTATCATTCAAGCAAACTTCCACAATATGAAAATCCTAGAATATCGAAGAACACGTGCTGACCAAATACTTATCTTCAAACTAATGCAAAGCTATATTGAATGCCCCAGCCAATTAGAATTAATAACTTTCCACATACCATCTAGATCGACCCGGCAGTCCGCGCTCTTCCACATTCCTAGAAGTAGAACATCTTACATACTAAATTCATTCATTCACCGGTCATGCAAATACCATAATGAGAAATTTACAAAAATTGACTTTTTCAACATTAGTCTTAGGTTTTCTTCTTATGAACCACCACAATCTCAATTTTGGTCAATCATTCTACGAGTACTTATAAACACATCTTGCTCTCCCTTTACCGCAACAATAGTTGCAACCTCCCCACCCTTTCTCCCACCTCTTTTCATTTTATTTATCTTCTGCACCTAAACATACTTATGTACCTAAACATTTCTATGGTTTTTCATAAATAGTATCACATGTTACATATTTATTATGTTAGTTATATTAAGTTTATAATATCAAAATCCCTTAATAAAATAAAATTAAAAAAAGTCTATTGGAACGCTTATATTCAATTTCGCTTCAAATACACACATGCGGCGTTTATCAATGATTACTTAAGCAGAGATATGTATTTAGAATACCGCGTAATGCGAGAGACTGTAGTATTGTGTTTAGTTGATAAGCATTTGGAGCAGATTTTGCTAAAATTACACAAAACACATGCGTAGCTTTATTTGTCATTTATATTTTGTTCCACCAGATCGTTCTAGTTAACACATTAACATGAGAATTTTAAATTATTTGCACATGAACCAACATACTTAACACATGATATAACAAATAAATATTTAGTTTACAGAAATAATAGTTTTGTATCATACACAGCATTTTGGTTATGTAGAGTGCACGCCCCTGCTTACACTATATTAGCATCAGAGGCCTGGTCGGGATTTGAACTTTAAAATAACTGTGCAATACCTCCCAAGTCAGGTGCGGTGTCCCGCTTACCCAATGACATTCAGATATTTCATAGAATAGCTATTATCCATGGTCGCGAAGTACATAAATTGTGGACGTTTACTAGATTATGATGTGCTGCTCAAAAAAGCTAAAATACGGGATCAAAACATATAAATACCTCTAGCATTCTCTGAATGTTTACTTTTATTGTAAATATTAATATTATTATTCTAAGACTCTTTATTTTTAAAGTAGCGTAACTAACAAATAGGTCATTAAAGTCAAAGATTTTTTAAATTATTGTATTCAATAGAATACAGCATATAAAAATAATTATTTTCATACACTGGTGGGATAAGATCCCGTGGACTGTACCGAGAATAATATTAATCAGTGAACGCAACCCGAATTGGAAGTCTGAAGGGACATAAGGGCAGATGGATCTGGCCCACCTCGCTTTAAAGTCCTGGGTTGAGCGTCGATTTCACCTCCGGTTGACTAGCACGTTTTGAGAGATCACTGCACTTCCGGAACTATTGAATACACGAATAAAAAGATAAAAAGGCATAAGATCTTGATAATCTTGATCAATCTGTCCTCCGTCGACGAAATCGCAAGTAATAAGACATGTATACATTATTGAATGGACAAAAAGGGCAGGAAACGAGTATTCAACTTGCGTGCGTCAATATACACAATACGTATTAAGTACACACGAAATACTAAAACAAATAAAAATTACCTATTTTTTAATGATACTTATCAAAGGAAAGGTCAATATTGATGTACGCACGAAGATTCTCAATCCCTAGGCGGCAGTCAGGCTTTGGCCATATGGAAGATAATCGATAAAAACAAAAATCATAATAAAAGTGTAACAATAATTTAACCAATTACATATTTTCTCATAAAACAATCAACTACTAGTATTAATTAACACTAGAAAGTAAATACGATATTACAAGAGGTCGTGATGACTTTTCGCACGTATCTACCATCTATGTCTGTACAAACATAATTAACTAATACGTAATAAAACGAGAGACTACATCGCAATACATGGAAACCTTTTCCAAGCGACAAAATAATTACTTCGAAAATAATTTACACAGATCGTAAGACAATACTGACTCGAGCGATACAAAATTACAGACTTCGGTGAAATGTCAATGAAAGCGATATTCTGTAGACACACTACGGCAAGAAAAACCTTGTGAATATAAAATACAACTATTTAATTACAGTGCAATATCGATTACGCTCATTAAATTATTGAAAACAGCTGACAATTAATATACCGACCATAATCCACAATTGTGAAAAATATTTCAATAAATTATGATAATGAAAAAACATAAAATAATAAAAAGCAAGAATTATCAGGTACGCTCTGACCTTCGTTCGAACTGAAAACAAATATGTATTGCAAAAAGCGTACTAGTTTTCTGAACTAATCTGCCGTGTATATTTGACCTTTCCGACCAATGTTTCAGATCGGATCCCATTGCAGTGTCCATCATCAGGGCTGATTTGTGATTAAGTACTGGCTTGCAGTACCGCATCGAAAGTAGGTGTTATGAGGAACTGGCATGCAATACCGTGTCGAAGACAGGCGTTGTGTGAATCGAGTAATGTTAGTTATGTGTAAGTTTCATCTACTGACTCTTCAACTTCTATGACTTTGAAATGTTGAATATCACGAGGTTTTAGGGCGTCATCCCTATTAATGTTTACTGGGTGTTAATATATTTCAATTGCCTCCTTAACGTATCAGCCCTTTTTAGCGTATCATTGTCGATATTATACTTCGGTAGTTCTAATTTAAAGCTGCACACATGGTCCAACATTGATATATAAAATTGTCGATATTATACTTCGGTAGTTCTAATTTAAAGCTGCACACATGGTCCAACATTGATATATAAAAGTAAAGCCAGGAGCTGGCAAAAGAAAAACGAATGTAGACCGAATGCAGTAGATATGAGATCACTCAGGCGTACACGTGACAATTTATGATATAGTGAAAAATGCACAACTTAGTATTGAATGTAAAACTGATACTAGTATAGTGTACAAGATTATAAAGAATTTCTTCGTGTAGAACGAAATAATTGATAGAAAGAAAGATATATTATGATACTGTTGATAGCATCAGAAATATAAGATATACTCAGATGACCAGATAAACTAGATACTGGTAGATGATCTTATTAAAAGTTAACACTTTCGGCAGTCTGGCTTTGGACGTGGAAAATGGATATGTGCATCATGTTACCACCGGAACAGTACAATCAAATATTTTGTAAACATCTGATTGTATTTTTGTTACCATTTGTTAATTGATGTGTTAGACCGTTTCCTTTTTTAAATAGTATATTATGTTTTCAACATTGAAAAACAGGTTTAACAAAGCAGTGAAGCTAGTAATGCAGAGTGAATATTATGTTCCAGACCGATGTTATGTATGAATAACTAAGAAATAAAACGAAAAAATTTAATTTGGTTTTTATTTATTGATTATTTAATTTATTACAATTATGCATAGAATATGACATCAGCCAGGTGGCTTTTTTAACCATATTTTTCATAACATTCTAGCACACTTCGCGTATTATTTCAACTATTTCATTTCAAATATCGTCCTGTAACATCAGAATTTTAGTTGGCTTATTGGCGTAGCCTTTCAAGTATATACCCACAGAAAATACTCTGGAACTGTCTCTCTGAAAAATTTCTCGCATTGTCATTATTATTTAGATAAAATGTTTTAACAACTTCGACACGTTGTTGAGGCGTTAGATTCTCAATTATAAATTGTAATCAACTACTCTCTACGACTACCAAATACGAACTGATAAATATTTGCAAAACCAAAATGGCAGCCAAACAAAATCGGCCTGGAACATAATATTAACCCTGTATATTAATTTAAGATACAACCAATAGAAAATGTTGTGCAGCATAAAATTTAGATGAAGAACAAAATGTACATATTCAATATATACATATGCAATAAAAAATAGTAGGGTATTTATTTTAATAATTGTATTGATCTAAAAACTCGGCAAATGAATTAGTAATAATGCCGAGCTAATATTCAGTAGTACAGTAGTCATTACTGAAACTCGTTCGGAGATATACCGACATCCGTGAGCAAACATCGTATGTGTAACGAAGAAAAAACACAACACTAACGACTATTTGGATAAGCGAGCAATGATAATCTGTGGGTACTGCCGCATTCCCAGATCACATGTGCCAAATCCATTACTGTTGTACTGTACCAATACCAGTGCTGCTTCGGTACACGATAATTGATATCACACATTGAACGGTCTACGTAATTTCTACGTCAAATTACGACCAATAATCCTCGTGGACGCGATAGAGAATAAAAAATAATACTAATCAGTTTCTGATTAACAAAATACACTTTTTGAATATATATGAAAATTGAATGCAATGTTAAGGTGTTTTTTTTTTATACTAACTAAACAAATATCGGTAGAATGTGTAATAACAGCTAAGCTAAATTATCACGATACGAGCATCGTGGAAGAGTGAGGGATAGAATGAGGCCGCCATTCAGGAAGAAGACCAAATCTCAGAAATCAATAATGTACAGTGCGAAGAAGATATTCAATGAAATGCCAGATATAAATTTAAAATTAAATTATATAAATATGTGCAAGATAAGTTCTAGTAAGAAAGGAAATATTGATATTTTAAATACTAATTAAATGTATTAATTGGTTAATGCACTTTTCCCGGATTGGAAAGAGATCCAGGTTCGAATCCCGATAGCAACAGCAATATTTTTCGATAAAATTGATTTTATATAAACCTTTTTTTTTTTAAATAGATATGCGTACACGGAATACGTGTCGCATCATTCTTACTATTTTCAAACTAAGCTAAACGCTTATGCTATAAAAATAGGATTAAATTGCTGGTGTCCTGGAACGAAGCGCGAACCCCCGACCACTAGATCACAAGGCCAACGTCTGGACCAATACACCAACAAAGTACTCAAATTTGTAATTAATACATTATTTAGTATTAAAAATATTACAGACCTATGTTCTGAATAATTACAACTTCACAATAAGAATGTATTCTCCTTAATAATATATAAACTGTATCAATGTGTCCAAAATGTAATAAAAATAAATTATTAATTCTGGCGTCTTCTATCGAATTACTCAAAGGTATTTGAGATTGCGTAAAAATAAAGTAGATAGCTTTCAAATAATAGAACGATTGATGTATTTATTTGAAAAAGTGTAACATATAGGCTCCAAAATTTGTCGTCAAAAGTACTCTCTGCTGTAGCATAGTTGATTATTGCACCTTCCCCGGTTCCTTGGAAAGAGATCCCGGTAACAACAACAATATTTTTCAATAAAATTGATTTTATATGTATATCTTTATAAGTAATACATTTAATTAGTATTTTAAATATCACAGACCAATGTTCTGAATAATTACAACTTCACATTAAGAATGTGTGCACTAGATTCAAAAATAAAATAAATATGGAAGCTCGCTCAACGAGCACCTTCCATAACGAGAGATTCGCATAACGAGCAAATCAAATTGTAAAAAATGGCTCGCTTAACGAGCGACGATAATGGATCTACAATCAGTCTGTGTTTAGCACTCGTTCTGCCAGCATCTTAGTGTCGCTTGTGATGGTACTTTTTTCAAAATTTGTGTTCAAACAAACAGTGCAAAGTTTAATAACCTTTGCAAGAATGTTCTCGAAGAAAAAACCGCAAGAAGACAGCGATAAGAGGAAAAAGTACGATAAAAAAGGAAACGTGAAATCATTGAAACCGCATACAATCGATCCACATCAACGATTTGCACTATCCCAAAATATTTTCTTCGGCATGGAACGTATTATCGTATTTTACATTGATTCCTATCGGAAAAATTATTTCGTTTAACGAATAATATTCGGGGTCGAATTAAGCTCGTTAAGCGAGGTTCCACTGTATATATATATATATAATAATTATAACAATTCAATTGTATAATATGAAATTCGCCTTATATTGGTGGAGTTGCAATTATTTAGGACATATTAATTTATTGATAACGCGGGTCAGCAAATAATTCTAATCCGCGAGCAAAACATACGATGTGATGATTTATAGTTTCGCATTGAATTCTGTACCGCGTTCTAAACGTGCACTCGAGTCGAATCTCTGAGAGAAATTTCATCCGTGGACATCTATCATCATCATCCCCCTTCAGCACTCCGCGCATTCATCTTCCCCACTGTTGTGAGAGAGAAATAGAAAAAAAACATCATCAATAAACCTTTGAGAGCAAAATACCACCCTGTCACCCTTACATGTTAAAGTAGGGCTGATGAAGCAATTCATAAAGGCTTTCAATAACGATATTCGTGCTTTGAGTATTGCTGACAAAAGTTCCCGAATTGAGTATGGAAAAATAAAAAACAGATATTTTTTATGGTTCTCTAATCAATTTTCAAATGAAATGTTAAGGTATGAATTAAATATATTAATTAGAAAGATATACATATAAAATCAATTGTATCGAAAAATATTGTTGTTGCGCCACCGGGATTCGAACCTGGATATCTTTCCTAACCGGGGAAGGTGCATTATCCAACTATGCTACAGCGACAATATTTTTAGCGACAATTTTCGAACCTATATGTTACCTTTTTGATATTAATACATTTAATCATTCCATTATTTGAAAGAGCTATCTACCTTATTTTTACAGAATCTCAAATACCTTTGAGTAAACCGATAGCAGACGCCAGAATTATCAATTCATTTTTATTAAATTTTGGACACATTGATACAACTTTATTACTAGGAGAACACATTCTTATTGTGAAGTTGTAATTATTCAGAACATAGGATTATCTTTCTAATTAATATATTTAATTCATATTTAAAATATCACAGACCGTCTGTTCTGAATAATTACAACTTCACAATAAGAATGTGTTCTCCTAGAAATATTATGGTTTTATAAATTCGATAACCATTATTGTTATACACAATCATGTGCTAGATACTACTACTACTACTACTACTACTACTAGACTACTTAATAACGTACTGCTATTGTTAATAAAAATAACGAATCATTAAAATTTCTCAATCAATATTAATATTTACTTTAAAGACATCGTGATTAGTCATTTTTAATAAAATGATATAATAAAATTTGAATTTAAACACGTAAAATTTTATATAAAAGACCAACCGGTTTTTCATACAAAACTCACGCGGTTAAATATAAAGATTATTGTGTAATTTATTTTAATTAATATTTATATAACATTTAATACACGCATGTAACAAGAGAACTCTTAATTAATTTTATGTAAATATCCGACAAAAAAAAAATAAACATATTTTTAACGACAAGACAGATTAATAATCGTAGCACAAATTATTTTCTAAACGAATTAGAAATCGGACATAACAGAAATCGAAATTAATAAATAATATCAGACCTTCGGCGCGTGAATTTCCGCAGTTGGCATAAAAAATATGTTTAATTCAATTATGTATTGTAATGGAGATGTAAAAATGCGGAAGTGATATCGCTCGAGTCTGCTTCACCTGCCACACCTCGGCCGGCGTTGGCCTCTACTCCTCAGAGGAACGACTACAATAAAATATCACCAACATAAATTAAATATATTGCGGTGCCTCTCAAACTATTTTAAACACAACGTTCGGGCGAGTAATTCGCCGAGCTCGGTAATTAATTTACGTATAGGATATTAAATCGTACAAAGATGGATTGGTTAGGTTAGTAGTGTATTTGTAGTATTTAAAAAATAACCACAATTAATAACAGTAATATTTAATTCACGGTGTATCAGAATGATTCTTCTTTTAAATGGGCAATCCACCCTCCAAGAGTGTGATTTTTGTACCATTAATCAAATTAGAACTTTATTTTATAGAAAAAAAGTGCAATAATATTATAGAATAGGAAATATTATATTACAAGTCAATACCATTGTCGTTCAAAAATTTGATTTTATATAGATTAAATGTGGCGAGTCAATGGAAAGAAGATGACACAAGTTAACCGGGAGTTGAAAATTACCATTGATGAGATTACTGTAGAAAAAATCTGTGATCCGCAGTGGACAGGCGAAAATACATGGTCAAGGGTTTCCTCCTTGGCACCACACTCACACTATCATAATGATTTAGATATTGTATTTTTCAGGTAGGAATCATTATCAACCATTATCAATCCACTGCTGGATGAAGACCAACCCATGTAACCCAACCCATTCTCTTCGGCTCTCAATTATCTTCAGTTCATCACCAATCTTTGTCGATTTACACTTTTTAACTGTGGCAATAACATCCTTCACCTTGATCTACGCTCTGACCCACAAGCTTCTTCTTCAGTCTCTTCTATAGTAGTCACTTGCGCACTTCTCTCCATACTACTCTGAGTCGTCTTGAACTCCTGAGATAGCTTAGTATTCAGAGTATGGGATTCGCCATCATATGTAAGGACTGCAAGAATGCAATGGTTAAAAATTCTTCTCATGAGATACGTATTTTAGAGGCAGGAGTTCTTACATTTAATTGCTTACTTTATTAATTATCATCATCTTCATGACATGTACATCTTTCTTACCATTATCCATATTACACACAGTATATCGTGTATTGCACATCCCGTTCAAGGATTAGTGAAAAAAAGTATTAATAAATTTTTATCATAAAACATAAGCGAAAGAAAGAATGTAAATCATTAATTAATTCAAAAATACATATCGAATTATTAAGTACCTGACAATAATCGATGCCTGACTAGCTTGTATCATTGATCAGACAGAGTCATTTATCACTGACCAGTCAACTATATATAACTCACTTTTTTTATATTTCTATAAGATTGTTGACTTGATTGCATAATTACTTACTGATTTAAAGCTAATTGCGTCTCGCACAAAAGAACTAAAAAAAAACAATAAGTTTTACTTAAAGAGTAAATAAATGTATTAATTAGAAAGATATACATATGAAATCAATTTTATCAAAAAATATTGTTATTGCGCCACCGGGATTCGAACCTGGATTTCTTTCTAAATCGGGGAAAGTGCAATATCTTTAATGAAAAATATATGGAAGTATGGGGTAATTACAGAGATTTTGATTATTATCAGAATTTGATCAAATTTTCCTGAAAAAAATAGACTTGGTAAATATCTCAGCTAAGTACATTAATCAGCCTGATCATCTGAATCTGCCATCTTTTTTCAAAATAACATAATAATTCAAATAAAAATAAATAAAATAATTCATTATTTTTGAACCTATAGTAAAAATATAAAAACATAATTTCCACCTGATTCTGGCGACCAGTAGCGAAAGGTATTTTCTATATTTTAATCCATACAAAAAATGGGTATGCAGTGATACGTTAACCTGCACAGCTGTTAGGATGGAGTCCATATTGCGTGTTCGCCATTTGATGGTTAGGCTAGGTAAGGTTGTGATTTTTATTATATCACACTTTTTACAGCAATATATCTCAAATAACTCCGATTCTTGCCTCTTCCTTGCGGCGGGCGACCGACACAGTTCAAGGAGCACCGCCGCAAAACGAGCAGATATTAAAAGGAATGCACAACGTTACAAATGGAAACCGCAGTAGATCGTGATAGATGAAATGCGAGAATCAAGTGAGACTTGTGCATTTCACATTATTACTTCGGGATAGGGAAGGTGAGTACTTTACCTATTAGAGTAGTCTAGCGATCATTGTCGGTCGGAGAAAGAAAAATAACAATTTGCATTCTGTCTGCATAATATTCACCGTGTCGCGCTTTTTAACGTACTTCCGCTAATTATTATTTAAATGAAATTTGTAAAGCATGTAATTAAGCCCACAGTGAAATACTAATGCGGTTTAAATTAAATCCAAGGTGCATTTTGTGAAAACTAAACCCACCCACTCGGTTTAGATGCACAGTTGCAACATGGCTGTAAATCGGGAGCGATTAAGATTTTGCAGGTTGTTTAAATCTATTTTTAATTAATGAGAACACATTCTTATTGTGAAATTGTAATTATTCAGAACATAGAACTGTGATATTTTAAATACTAATTAAATGAAAATTATAAAGATATACATATAAAATCTCTTTCCAAACCGGGAAGGTGCAATGTCAAACTATGCTACAGCGACAGTACTTTTTACGACAAATTTAAATTTAAAATATCACAGACCTATGTTCCGAATAATTACAATCTCACAATAAGAATGTGTTTTTCTTAATAATATATAAATTGTATCAATGTGTCCAAAATCCGAAATTTGAGATTCCGTAAAAACAAAGTAGATTGCTTTCAAATAATGGAACAATAGAAGTATTAATTTGAAAACGTATAACATATGGGTTCGAAAATTTGTTGTCAAAGTACTGTCGCTGTAGCATAGTTGGATAATGCACCTTCCCCGGTTTGAAAAGAGATTCAGGTTCGAATCCTGGTAGCGAACAACAATATTTTTCGATAAAATTGATTTTATATGTATATCTTTCTAATTAATACATTTAAATAGTATTTAAAATCTATTTTGACTACTTAGCAATAATATCGATCCATGTATTTATTTGTTAAAATATTTTTAGTAAATACACGAATAACATCTTGAATAATGCGTTTAAGATATTGAAAATTACTTTAAATACAAATTAAATGTATTAATTAGAAAGATACACATATAAATTCAATATTATCGAAATATATTGTTGTTACTACCGGGATTCGAGCCTGGATTTTTTCCAATCCGGGGAATGTGCATCATCCGATTATGGTATACCAACACAGTGATTGATGAAAAATATATAATGAAAATTACTTTCTTAACGTATTACAAGTTTAGAGAATCAACAGCGATTAGGTCACGATAAATACATTAATTTGAAAAGTGTAACATATAAATACGTTCGAAAATATGTCGTCAAAAGTACTGTGTGCTGTAGCATAGTCAGTTAATGCACGTTTGCCCAAATTGTAAAGAGATTCAGGTTCAAATCCCGGTAGCGCAACAACAATATTTTTCGATAAAAATTGATTTTATATGTATATCTTTCTAAATAATACATTTCATTTGTATTTTAAATATCACAGACCCATGTTCTGAATAATTACACTCCTTAATAATAATTGATAAGCAATAATAATGGAACAGAGCAAATAACCATTAATTGAATAGTTCCAAAACTGTAAACAACTCACGCGGGTTCACGAATTGATACGGATCTGTTCTGGAAGCGGCCTTCTAAGTTGCCAATACGGGTGCTATGTATGCAAGTAGAGCAGAGATCCGCGACGAACAGACTTCACGTGAAACTCCACCATGAATAATCAATCCAAGGTAGACAATCGCACATATTTAAATGAGCAAAACACATAAAAGCATAGATTAACGGTAAAACATTACGTGGGCATCAAGTGCACCAAACCGAAAGGCTCGCAAATATTCAATGGAAGGTGAAATGACAAAATTTCAAAAAAGACACTCGCATATTTTGCCACATCTTTTGGTACGGTACGTTTACTTCGCAACTGACATTAATCAAAATGGTAGAGATGGGAATAAAATGACAGATTATACAGAAATTATACAGCGTATGTAGAAATGTAAATTCTACATACAGCGTACGTAATGGTAATCGGATCCATTGCGCAAACAGTTGATGTTCTCAACTTGACTCAATATAACAAATGAATCATTGAATACTATGTATATTTTGCTATTGTTCACTCACTACTCCAGTATGGAATAATTGGGTGGGGAGGAGCATATAATAATATAATGAACTCAGTAAAAATAATACAGAGAACAATTATTAAAGTGATATTAAAAAAAAGATCAACTTTTTCAACACAAACACTTTTTGCAAAATTCCCAGTTCCCAAAATAGAAAACATTTACAAAAAAACCTCAATTAATCAATTAATTAAAGAAAATAACACTAGAAAATTTGAAACAAGCACATCATTAAGGTTTAAAAATAACTTTAAAATCCCTAAATGTAACACCAAACACTATCAGCAAAATTCTATATATTTAGGGATAAAAAATTTCAATAGCCTCCCTACACAAATTAAAGAAATAAAGGATATAAAAGAGTTTAAAAAGAAACTAAATGAACACTTCAAAAACACATAATTGGACAATAAACAATATTACAGAATACTTCAGAAGCACACAAATGGACAATGAATAGAATATGTAAGGTATTATATAAAATTATTGTAGTGTAACTCCCTCTCCAAGCACAAGAGCTGGTCTCTTTTTTGGAGAGGTAAGCGAAAGAAAAACCATGTATGTATGTAACCAAAAATTGAATTTATTTTGCCATTGTATTTTCGCTAAAATAAATAAAAATTAAAAAAATTAAATTAATCAATTTGAAAGATATACATATAAATGTATTTATCGAAAAAAATGTTCAGAAATTGCAGCGTCACAACAAAAATGTGTTATCTTTTAATTTCTTGTAACTTTGACCTGCATTTACTCATTATTCGTATTTGCGAGCTGTATTAGTGAATCAGGAAGTGGTAAAT
This sequence comes from Eubasilissa splendida, assembly GCA_031772225.1. NCBI lineage: Eukaryota > Metazoa > Arthropoda > Insecta > Trichoptera > Phryganeidae > Eubasilissa > Eubasilissa splendida. Next base: position 7,269,905 of record CM062859.1, read on the forward strand.
ACTTTTAGCTAGCGGTCATTACACAGCGTTGCTTGGTATTCAGAATTAGATAACAAAATTTAAATTATAAAATTTAAAATATAGATTTAGAGGAAGAAGAGTGCCATTGGCGCAAGCCCTAAATATCTAATAATGATATGTGCACAATTTGATCCAGACAGGGGGAGGGTGAGATATACGCGGGTCTATATTTCTCAGGATCCTAGAGTGCAATTGAACAAAATTTTGATGGTGTTTAATATAATATACATTTATATCGATGGAGAAGGAGGGGGGGGGGGGGGTTGTCCAGGGAGAGGATATCTTTATTTTATGCAGAGGCCTAAAAAGTAACTGCAAAATACGACCTGTAAGTAATACCCAAGATTCCTATACTTACCTTTCCATATAAATAAATAATAGCTTCGTCTCTGTGAGACATCTATTACATATATATCTTGATAACAACCCCTACGGAAATTAATACCATTAATTGGTTCCTACAAAGATTTGAACATACTTAAAATATTTTAACTGTTCAAAATAAATATGTCTAAATAAGAAATTTAAAAAAAAAATTAAAATACTGACTTTTCAGACGTATATTCGGATGAATTTTCATATACACACATTCAAAATACAGCCCCATACTTCGGTCAAAAAGAGTCACGGCTTCAGCGACATCTATACTGTCACATGGGAATGAATATCAAATTTTCAACCATAGATTGCGACAGCGTAGTTTGTAATAAATAATTGAAAGGTTTAATAGATGCGGTAGTTGATAATGAGTAGAATTGGTGAACGTTAAATTATGTAAAGTGATCCACTTAAACCAACCGATGACAGGTCGTAAGACCTGTAATGCCCAAGCTTCCATATTTACCTTCCTCTATAAATAAATAATAGCTTCATCTCTGTGAGACATCTATAATATATATCTTGATGACAATCCCTCAATTAGTTCTTAAAAAAATTGTTCAAGATTTAAAATAGACGACATTAAAGCTGAAACACATTTATGTCGGGTGCACGAATTTAAAATTTAATTTAGATCGGTCAAATAGTATAGGATTGTACATAAAGATAGACAGACATTCACTATTATATAATTTAAATACGTGGTACTGTCGTCACTGACGCTTTTTACAAGTATGAAGAATAAAAAGTATTCTCTCTAAACCCCGTTTTGCATCCGTTGTTCGTATTGAGTTTTCGCAGTTAATTAATGCAAGCAAAGCGGCGTAATTTGCAAATCGCTTTGTTTTAAACCACCGCCAGCACAAATGTCAAAGGTAGTCGTGTAATTAATTAACCGCGAGTGGCATTCCAGAAATGAATACAAGTTTATTTATTAGAATAGTACAACTAAAAATTATCGTATCTAAAAACACTATAATTATATGTTTGCTGTTGAATTGATCAATTATATTATCTTCAAAAAAAAAAAAAAAACAGTCAATAATGTCAATCGAAATTACAAGTATGAATAAATAATAGTTGTATAATTTTAATATGCTTAGATATTATTTTATTATTTTTGGTTTTTAACACACTGTACATTATTTAAAACTTTGTTCTCAACCACTTAATGTGTTGTTCATATTTAATAAACTAATATCAGATGTCTCATCGAAACAAAGCTATTTATTTATTATATCTAATAGAAAATATATGGAAGTATGGGGTAATTACATGGCTTACTACCTGTCTTCGGCTGGCTTAAGTGATCACTTTATATACATATAACGTTCACCAATTATCACCACTCCATCTCCATATTGATCAAATTTTTTAAAGTTGTATATATATTAATATGTGGACTCGCTTCGAGTATTACTACACCATCGCCATCTATGGACTAAATACTAACATACTAACATATATACAACTATTAAAATTTTGATTAATGTGAAGATTGAGGGGTGAGAATTGGTGAACGTTATATATATATATCTAAAGTGATTACTTAAACCAGCCGAAGACAGGTCGTAAGCCCTGTAATTACCCCATACTTCCATATATTTTGCATTAAATATAATAAAAAACAGCTTTGTCTCCACGAGATATCTGATATTTGTGCACTAATTGTGTAAAAATCCAATAATTGTGTGTTCTTGGACATATTAAAATATTGCTTATACTTAATACACCAACCTGTTTCGGAAAATGCCATTTCCTTCATCAGGATGTCAAATTAACTATTATTTAATTATACGAAAAAATTCAGTTCGAACTTGCTCAATTTGATATTTAATTTCCGTAGAAGGGTCATGGTTTTCATTTAATCTACATTCCACTATCTATTTTTTATAATTTATTTTTATTTATTCTTCTTTAATGGTTTAGGATAAAAGATATCATTACTAGATGAATACCCTATCTCGTTTTTTTGTCTAGAAGATATAATGATTATCACATCTATTGTTTTAATTTTCTCGACATTTTCATTAGTTAATTAGCATAGCGACATTATTATCACTTTTTAATGTAACGTTTATGCTAATAAATTACCAGTTTAATTAAAATAATATCAAAGAGCTAGTTTTCCTTCAAAGCTTTTATGAAAGGGCAAACAACTTTACAAATAAACATTGTTACTTAAGTCAGGCATTCTGAAAAAACTCAATAAATATTCAGCAAACCGCATTGAGAAAAGAATATTATACACAGTATTACGTATATGTAATTATATGGTTTACCTTATTTGCTTTCCCAGATTCTTGTTGCAATAATTCCAATTCTTCAACTAGCAAATCAATTAGGCAAAAATGTAAGACAACCGATTTAGTATATTATTAGCATAATGCAATCTTATAAACCGAGGCATTTTTATGCTTAGCACATATCACTAATGATTTGCTTGACAAATCGACCCCTTAGAATAGCAAGGTTCCAACTAACATTTGAGTCATTACGTGAAATGGGTTCCAAATGTATTATTATTTATTTCTTCCATACATACCGACTATTAACGGATATTAAAGGAAATAGCAAGAGCTGAAAGTTGCAACTGCATTGTTGTTGATGTTGGATCATTATTATTAATTTACAATGTTTTTTTTTAATTTTTAATTTCATACTCACAACTAAATATACATCAAAAGTGTGAAAATTCAATCAACACTTTGAGCTCATTATCTCAAAACTGTGTCAGTGTTAGATAGAACCTTGTTATTCTGAGGGTCGAAATAACAGTTGAACTCTGATTTAATAAATAAACAAATTAAGAACGAATGTAAATAAAGTAAACGAGACAAGTGGTGTTCACAAATCATGGATACATAACGAAATATCATAATATAAGATTATATTTCATTACCTCTAAGACGGATAAAGATGTTCAGTGACTCCTGCGATCAGCGAAATTGAAACCCGTCAGAGTGGCGATTTAATTTTCAAAATTTTTTACGGCTTTCTCTGCCGGTTGTACATAAATGTCATTATCGCTTAATTGAAATGCTAAAAAAGTACAAGTAATAGGCACTCAAAGCGCAAAATTCCATAGAAAACACCCATCTCAGATAATTGCATCGTTTTTTTTATTGATCGAGTTTCACTTTAATAAGAAAAGTGGTCACAGTGAAGATGACATCGGGGTTACTTAAATTGTGGTCCGCGATGATTTTAAGAAATAACAAAATATCTACTCATTTTTAATATGGATCCAAATTTTACTCTCCCCTCGTTATCCTAATGAAAATATTAAATAGTTATCAGATTAAGATTGGTTTTGATTAAATAAAGCTTTATTTCTAAATCGTTTAAGACAACAAATATGATTTAACGCTTGTATGATGCGTACAGATAAATAATTTTAATTTATTTATATTGTTTTCTGTATTTTATGTTTCTGCAGTAGTTATTACAAGAAACGATAATATAACCATAATTCAATTAAAAAATTAATAAAAATAAATTAAATTAATTTCTTATTCAATATTTGCAAAATTACTTTGTGGACTCATTTTATATTAATAATTAGACAAAATACTTTGTTTAAATCACTATTTCTTAACTATTCTATATGTTTCGATACCTGTGGTATCTTCTTCAGGAAACAATGTATACTGAAATTTAAAAATACAAACATAGGTAAAAACAAAACTATAAAATGGTGAATAAGTAATAACTAACATGAAAACAAATTTAAAAGGTGACTATTTGTTAATAGCAAGCTTAATATTATAAATAGCCAAATCCTCTTTGTAAATAGTCATCTTTTAAATTTGTTTTCATGTTAGTTCTTACTTATTCACCATTTCATAGTTTTATTTTTATCCATGCTCGTATTTTTTAATTTCAGTACGCATTGTTTCCTGAAGAAGATACCATAGATATCGAAACATGTAGAATAGTTAATAAATAGTGAAAATATTAATTAAATGTATTAATTAGAAAGATATACATATTAAATCAATTTTATCGAAAAATATTGTTGTTGCGCCACCGTGATTCGAACGTGCATCTCTTTCCAAACCGGGTAAGGTGCATAATCCAACTATGCTACAGCGACAAATTTTCGAACCTATATGTTACCTTTTTGATATTAATACATTTAATCGTTCCATTATTTGAAAGAGCCATCTATCTTATTTTTACAGAATCTCAAATACCTTTGAATAATCTGATAGCAGACGCTAGAATTATCAATTCATTTTTTATTAAATTTTGGACACATTAATACATCTTTATTATTAACTCCTAATAATAAATAGTGATTTAAATAAAGTGTTTTGTCTAATTATTAATTAAATTAATGGTTATAGATATATTTAATCGTACTATTATTGTATATAAATCCATTTCTAGATAAATTGCACATTTTTTCTTCGATCTGACAATAGTTTCTTAATATTAGTTTTGAAAACTTTTTAAAATATGCAAATTAAATGTGCGAAAAATATTGGTCTAGTGGTAAAGATATTTACCTAATCATCTAGTGATTGAGGATTCAAACCCCGTCCGAGGAGACCACTAAGTTAATTCTATTATTATAGCACATTTTTGAAAATTGTAAAAATATTTATGTGATACGTATTCCGTGTGTATTTGCGCATCTTTAAAAAAATAAATAAAAATAATATTAAGAAATTAGTGACGGATTTGAAGTCAGCTTCTGTTTAAAACATACTATGCAACTGTTTTGGTTGAAAAACACTGGTCGTGAGCGACAAAATACCGGTAGCCGATACACACAAAACAATTTATTTCCTCGGGGAGAGGAGTCACGCCAAATTATCCGTTTCATCTTCTATTCATTTCTGATCAACATCTCTTCATCAGCAACACTCTTCTTGTTATACTTAACTCACCTCTTGACAAGTGCATTTGGAGTTGAACGTATTTGCGGCGAGCAAACTTTTTTTATATATTTGTCCGTTATTCGAGTGCCGCTCTAATTGTGAAACTTTCTTATCATTGGATACAGTATATTGATACCACTGATATACTAGTATAATAATAAAAAATAAAAATAAATGTCTATGGGCGATATTCGTTGTGTATGCAAAATATAATTGTCACATTTTTTAAATTTTCATAATTTTATTTATTTGTGCGCTCAATGCTCGACATACGACTCTGTCCTTAACACCATCAAGATGTTGTGTGTAGTGTTTGTGTTCACCTTAACCATTATTTGTTGGTTGAATGTTTGACTAAGCGAATGTATATGTGTGTGGTGTTCTTGGGGCAAACAAGTATTAAATATTTTATATACAGCGTCGGCGTTACGCACAGGCGGAGCAAGCGCCTGCCTATGGCCACCAAATCAAACAAAATCTCAAGTTGCAAAACGATAATAATGTGTAATATAAATAATCCAATAAATAACATTATAGTTATTTCCTAATAAAACAGTAATTTGTAGTCAACACTAGTGTCCAGAACGTCTTTTGGTAAACAGCCGCACTTGGGCAAGTTTCAAAATGCCAGTCTAACAAAATACTGCCTATAACGTGTGTAGCACGCGGGCAGCCAATTTAAGGGACGGCTAATTCATGGAGATGGTTTTACAAGAATTGAAAACATCATCTTCATTTAAGTCTAGCGCCGGCGCTGTTTTTATATGTATATTAGGATATTTAGGAAAATTAATTTAAATGGGACTTGTGGTTAAATTTAGATGGTTGTTTATTATTTATTATAATAATTTTGTATCATCAAGTAACAATTTAATTTAGGTACTTTTAAAAAAATATATGTTTTAAAAATAGATTCTGTTAAAGAAAAAATATATAAATTATGTTTTTGATTAGTTGATAACATCCTGAAGTATAAAATGATATTTTTCGAAACCGATAGATGTATTTAATTAATTAAGTGATTAATAAAACAATGTTAACAATCTAAAAAATGGATTTTAACCATAAAGTTGATTTTGCAAATCTCGAAAATATAAATAAAAACATTTTAAATTTCTGTAAACATTATTACACACAAAAAACTGCTATGTTATACCATTTCTTCTCTACAACGTCATCAACATCTTGAACAACAAGACATTTTAAATTTTATGCGAAGATTGTTACAAAATAAAAATTCCTATGATATACCACTTCTTACAAACCATCAAGAATTATGTTCATGTGTTGGGTGTGCCTTGTATTTTGAGGTGTTTATATTTCTAATCACTTCGTATACCCAGGAAATGTAACAAATGATTGCTGCGATGGAGATACTGACATCAGAGTAAAGTGAAAACGGCCGCATAATTAATCTCGGTATATGCAAAGCGAAGGCTAATTTTACACCAAAGGCAAAAATAGGACGAGTTTTCTCAGTATGGAGGGCGATTTACCTTATCTAAAATACGGAAACTGTTCGAAGAAGTGACGGAGATACATCGGTCCAAGTGAGGTGGGAGCAGGAAGCTGAATCACACGACCAACGCGTCAATCAATGTTTACATTTTACCATCGAGACGTATTAGATCGTGTACCGAGAACTATCGTAGCACCTACCTAGTTGCGTATGTAACCTATGTGGTACATTGGCAACATTGGATTTTCAAACAAGCCTAATATTCATAAAATTACGTTAAATTTAATATGGAGAAATATTTTTACCATTACATTATACACCTTATACTAAATTTATATATTATTTATAACACGATAAATATATTTAACTGTTCAAAGGTTTTTGGTGAAACTGTGGATTATTTTGTAAATTGAGTTAAAACACTGTTTTATCTGTTACACTGTTTTACGACCAAAAGACAACGACGAAAGAAAGAAAAATCTTGAACAATAAATCAAAAAATACACCAAGAAGAAAAAAGCGGAGTCTATAAGTTGAGTTGCAAGGATTGTGACGTATTTTATGTTGGACAGAGCGGAAGAAGAATAAGAAAAAGATTGGAAGAACACAAGAAAGCTATAATAAAATTCAGTCTAAACTCCGAAATGGTTGAGCACGCAAGAATGGAGAGCCATTCTTTTGATAATAATAATTTACAACTTATACATAGTTGCGCCAAAGGACGAAAGTTAGACATTCTAGAAAATTTAGAAATATTTAATAATAAAAATAACAATAAAAACATAATAAATATTCAAATACCGCCCATTACATCCCCTCTCTTATCCATTTTAACTCCACCCCCACCTCCACCTCTGTTAACCCCAAATACACCATATATTACTGTCTGAAAGTGTTTTTAACTTTAGTTGAATTATAATATTGATACACAATAAAACCGAGGGAAAAAAAATTTATCTTACTTTCACACTTCACGCCATTTCACCGCAGGGATATGCAGAGGGATAGAATGCCACACTATTCGTTTCTGACATACGACTCTCGAGTCGTCTACATTCTTACATCTTTTAATGCACGCCGTTCGCTTATTGAAGCTTTTAACATGACCGTTCTCCAATATTTTGTTTATCTGATCACACCAGGTCTTTCGCGAATGCCCACTGTTTGTTGTTGCATTCAACATTCGCCTCATATATTTATATACCTAATATAGAATAACAAATACAATAGAATCAAAAACTGAACTGCATAAGTGTTGGACAACGTTTCATTTGATGATCGATTCAACTTACCACAGGGGAGAGTTATTCGATTGCTACAAAGGACTATTACCGCGCGCCCCTTGCCACACGGCATGATTGAACCAATAAAGGCGGCAAGTATCGCCGATTGCGCAACCCGACATCACAAATGCACACGGAACACTCACACGGTATCCATTGTCAACAGTTGCATAATCGTCTTGCGTATCGATCTTCCGGCAAAATGCACTCGCGTAGCGTGTATATAATTAACGATAAACCAACAGTAATCATTATTATTGTTGAGCAGAGCTAATTCTATGAAAGTGAAATTTACCCACGGTATAAATGAATTTATTCTTCTTCATTTCGTTGTAACACCACTTTATTTGAATATATAACCAACTAGTTTCGGTTCAGACTTGAACATACATCAGGGTTGAATAAATATATACTAAACTAAAAACAGGATTACAACCAATTAGGAAAACATTGAAGAGAGAGAAAAATAGAACATCATCTGTGGTGGGGGCTAGGTAAGAGAGCGGGAGAAAGAGTGGGTGTAGGGAAGTAGAAGGGGAACATATCTAAAATTGGGCTACTCGATAAATCTTATTGTTTGTTTTAGAAATGGTTTTTATTTATTTTTAGTTAGTATATATTTATTCAACCCTGATAAAGGTTCAAGCCCAAACCGAAACTAGTTGGTTATATATTCAAATAAAGTGGTGTTTAAACAAAATAATAGATTTTATTTAAATTATAATTATGACTAACCACAATGTGTATAATCAAATATCAGGTATGTCATATAGAGACAAACTTATTTTTTAAATATATTTAATAGAAAATATATGGAGTTTGGGATAATTACAGGGCTTACGACCTGTTTTCGGCTGGCCTAAGTGATCACTTTATATAAATATAACGTTCACCAATTCTCGCCCCTCCATCTCCACATTTATCAAATTTTTAAAAGTTGTATATATGTTAGTATGTGAAATCGCTCGAGTACCACTACACCATCGGATAATTCATTTTTCCCTTTTTTTAAACAGCATATATGTCATCACTATGAGAATCTGATTTTTTTTAAATGCAATATAAAGCAATATTCTTTATATGTAAAATACTTTTTTTAACATATTATACCAGAAAACGTCTGAAAAATCTATATTTAACAATTTTTTATATATTTTCTTATTTTGACAAGTATATTATAAATTCAACGGGTTTACTTCATGTGAAAGTTTTATTATTCTCGTTGTTCTAAGATCACGGTGTGTCAGTATCAATACACCGTGACCTTGGAACAACAAGGTGGTGTCTGGAATTCGGGTCAAAAAAAAATTCCCTCCATAACTGTGTCACAAACGTGTCAAATTTTCTAACAATTTTGAGACATTATTTTAGACAAGTATTTTTTTAGAAATATCAACTGTTGATTTAAATACAAAAAAAATATTTGTCAATAAACTATTAATTTATAGCAGTGAACTAAATCATTTCATTGGGTGATGATAGTATATCGGTTAATTACAGCTTTGCGCTTTATTATTATTTTTTTCTTTATATTATTATTTTCGACTTCACACTGCTAACTCAATTAGCCGCTTAATCATGCCAGAGATTAATGACCTTTAATCACGTTACAAATTGCATGTGAATTTTTAATTGGGTTAAATTAAAATACATTCGAGAGGAGCCGACGATGTTTCATTTCACACGCAAAAATGTAATACCCTACGTTCAATTTTTGAATAGTATTCACATTGAATCAATCACACAAAAATATTGAATAACTGATGATACAATTTAGATTAAATAAATATAGGATAGTTACACTTACAATTGATATAATTTGATACATTAAAAATAAAATAATAAAATAATAAGTCTCTGTCCCTATTTTAGTAGTTTTTTTTTTTTATGAATGTCTGCCTTGAACAACTGCACCTCAATTATCCATTAATTTTCCATCTGCATGTAAAACTATGTTCTATGGATGATTTATGTTATATGATTTTTTTATGAATGTCTGCCTTGAACAACTGCACTTTAATTATCCATTAATTTTCCATCTGCATGTAAAACTATGTTCTATGGATGATTTATGTTATATGATTTTTTTATGAATAAATTCAGCACTTAGGGTACGCTGGAAGGTCTAAATTTTAAATCTTAATTAAATTTCTTCTCATTTTTCGTTTTGCTTATACTTAAATATGTTATTGAATTAAAGTCGCGTATTTTTATTAGCTTTGATGAGTGGGACCGACAAGGGAGCCTTAATTTATAAACCAGTCGGTCCCCCCTCCAGCTGTTTTTATAATACCCCTGCATTAAATATATTTTTCTGGTTCGAAAAAAAAATCATAAATTTAGTTAAATAAATACAATTTTAATAAAAAAATATCCAGGCCAGGCTTTCAAGTATGAACATCTATATGTTCCGGGCCTATGCCCGGCGGGACACAGAAAGACACATGCATACAATAATAGTATTGTAGGGATAAGTAAAAAAAATATTACGAAATTAGCGTTGAAATTAATTTCAACAGAGAAAGACACGAGAGTACTGATGTAATTATCGACATTGCATAAAATGATTAATTGAAGAGAAAATATTTTTATTTTGTAAATGGTCAGTTTCTAAACAGATAAATATATTTTGTATGTTTATAATAATATTTCTAATTTTATAGAAAATGCCTTTTTCACATGGTGTGCCATTTCTCAATAATATTACAAAAAATAATTAATACAAAATTAAATTAGTCAACTAGAAAAAAATCTATTTATTGAAGAAAAAAAAATTTTGTTGCTACCGGCATCCGAACCTGAACCTCTTCCTATTCGGGGAAACGCGTTACCATTTTCACTATAGCAATCGAATTAAACATCTATTATTACATTTATAAAAGTAATCAACTTTATATGGCGATGAATTCCAAATACGCTAGAACTAGAATTACCTAAATTAATCAATTTTATTAAATAGGTATAAACTTTTTTTAAATGTTATGTTCTAAAAATACAATTTGACAAAAAAATAATATATATATATATTAATTTATTTCCATCAACACCCTTATGGGCTTTTACATAAGAATAAATTGTTTATTAAATTTAAATATAACAGTATATTTTTAATTGATATTTCAATATAACAGTTTAAATATACTAAAAAAATAAAAACTAAGTATAATTTACACACAAATATTTCTTCAGTTCAAGTATGCTGCTGCAACGAAAAATGTCAACGAAATTCAACTTCTTACCAAGCCGATGCATCCGCGATATTGGCGTGTTAACAGCATAATTATTTCTATGTATACCTACAAAGAACGCTTCATGTAGTCTCGTTTGAGTTGGTACTTTATACGAAACCATTTGTATCAACTTTTTATATATTTTAAAAAATTGTGATTTGGCCGATTGTCGGCCGGGTCAGTAGTTTAAGCCGTCAATCCGCCCCTGAACAGAGGTTGTACATACAAACTACGTACATTCACGCTGCGACATAACACGCTGAAATGAAGAAAGCGTGGATATGCGTAAATTATTAGCATTATCAATTTTATTAATAAAATAATCCCAATTAAATAAGGGAAATGTTCGCCGGCTGCAAATGAAGTAAACATGTTTGGTTAAATAACAACCAACTTTTCCTTCATACACCCGACATCGTGTCGACTCGCGCCGGAGGAATTAAAGTGAAACTAATATTTACAATCGCGAAACAAGAAACAACTTTTTAGGACATATCTATAATGTAAGATGTTCACCGCCACCACCATGACTCATTTGCACGTACACACACATACGTGAACATAAATAATGTATCGAGTATGGCAGTTTCGGCTACCACCAAACAGACAATCTTTCGTACGCCAACGGTTGCGAAAAAATTATACCTTGTAATTCGACACGCAAAGACAATTAATTGAATTGCAATTCTAAAATATCTCTAGTATTGAATTACACGCCCGTATTAAAACTGTTATAATCAGTGGCGTGTGTACGCCAATGCGGTGCATCGGGGGTCAATAAAGGTTCACGCCCTACAATCCATCGAAAATTTTCCCATCACATTAATTTCTTTGGGCAGTAGTAGTACCACGCTAATATGCCAGATCGAGGACTAGACCGTAACGTGAAGCAAGAATTTTTTTCAATGCATATTAATGTCAAAAACCATACTGTTTTTTCATTCAAATGTGAATATGGACAGTGAAAATACAAAGTCTATATTTTTTCTTACTGTTAACTAACTAACTTACCATTGCACCGGTAAGCAAAGAGGATAGAGCGCCACACTCCTCTGTCCCGACACACAATTCTCGCCTCATCCACATTCATACAAGTTCGCCGATTTTTGAGGCTTCTAACAAGACCATCCTCCAGTATCCGGTTTACCTGGTCGTGCCAAGTCTTCCGCGAACTTCATACCTTCATTCGTCCGTTCCATACGACCAAAGCACCTAAGTGAACCTTTCTTAATCTTACTCATTATACTAACATCAGTTTTACATTATTTTCTTATTTCATACTCGGTCTAGATTACTGTTTTATGGTTAAAACTATATGGTACCTTAAATTCTTATTTACATTTTACATTGGGGCAAATACCGTTTTCCATTGTATTGAGGACCATTTTTTTTAGTTACACCACTGGTTATATTAAAATATTAAATATATTATATAGCCCGAGAAAGGTATAGATAAGGTACCTATATTGCATTATTGAAAATTTTGATATTTAAATTGAAATATTGGGCATTTAGGTTTAATTCATAGAAGACATTAAAATATATCACTCATACCTAATGAAGTACCTGCATTTTTATGTTAGCTAGACGCCAATTTGTAAAAATTATAGCATTTATTACAGAACAATTTATTATATCATAATTATAACAATTCTTTATTAAGATTCCACATTCTGTAAAGATGTTTATAAATCATTACGAACACTATCGGTCATGTTATTGGATGACGTTATTTACAGATTTACATTTAATGCATTGCAACAATTATTTATCGGATATTTTTGTGACACAGAAAAAAGTATTTTAAAAGATAGCGCAGACAGCGGAAAAATTGTCAATTAGCAACAAGGGCAGAGACGAGACAAGAGAGAGAAGAAAAGTAAATTTATAACGGATATGACATGAAAATATGTCATTAACCCGACCTTCATTCCAATATAATTACATTTTATTTATTTATTGATGATATTAAGAATTATTTCTCGTATGTTAATAAGCGCTTCTGACTATTCGCAAACTATGTAAATATAATATGTTAAATACCTAGTATATAAAAATACGTGTTATTCAACAACTTCTAAGACTAGCTAATCAACTATTTTACGAAATGTAATTAGATTTTATCAACGAAAAAAACGGAAATGTTTTTTTGGTATCGAGAGAACTTGTGACCCGAGGTATGAGAAGCGAGCACTCCACCGCCACGCAATCGGGGCCACCAATCAAATAAATATATATAATAAATATCTAGGCCGAACATAAAAATAGAAACTCCTCAAATGCAGGTTGGTCGCCCAGATAAGTAATTTAGACGCTGAAACTTAAAAGGCTTCGGAGGAACGTGAGATCGGATCCTACCAGCTCGATATATATAATTTGAGGCTTGCAGCCGGAAAGCCTCTCATTACCGGCCAATCACACGGGCGCAGACATGAGCCTATCGGCCGAAATAAAGGTCATTTTTTGCAATGTCAGATTTGAGAACATGATCACTTAGGGGTATATTACCGACAATCGGCGATAAATTGACTTATTGCACAAACACGCACCGATTGTAATAAAACTGTTTCACCTGTGCAGGATTATATCTCTTAATATCAAAACTAATGGCAGGTAAATAACCGAGGTGATTAACTAGACACTAAACCGTGTTTTAATTAATGCGACCCGCGTTAAGGAGTAATAAAGGCATTTGATTTATATTTTTTTCACAAATGATAATTTATTACTTTGTTAATGTAGCCATCTAATGAGAATTGTTTTTTTTTTTAAATAAGGAAACAATTTTTTTATTGGTCACCCATTACCAGGTATATGATTTTATGCACGTTTCGTGCTCATATGAATTTCTAAAAGGTATTTAAGTGGCACACTAAAAGTGTTAAGACACAAATAAAAAGTAATAAAAAACACTTTGTTTAAACCATTGATAAATCAACGTGTATCAAGACCAATGGTCCCTTCATCAGGATACATTTTGTATACTAAAACTAATTAATAATTTATTAATATTACTATATATATATATATCATTATCATATAATATATATCATCATCATCATCATCATTATCGACTGTCTGTCCTTCACAATAGTCCAATACTGGATACACAAGTTCTGGTCCATCTTGGGTGTGGGAAGACAGCGGCTATGGGCTTCTTTAATCTTCCTTATTTTTCCTCATGTTTGTACTAACAATAATAATAATAATAATAATAATATTGTATAATTTGTATAGCGCCACTTTCATCTCAGGAGTGCTTTACACATAACTGTTTATAGTTTTATCTTTGTTTTTAAAATTAAAAATTGTTATTTTCACTTTTGAAAAGGTGCGTTTTTAGTTTCTTCTTAAATAAAGTCTCTGTTGCACTGTTTCTTATGACAGAGGGCAAAAAGTTCCATGCTTTTTTGGGCCCTGCCACCGCAAATGCCCGTTCAATAAATTTAGATTTCTGCCAACGGTTGGTCGATTCTACAACTCTTTCTGCGGCTTTAGTAGAGGCTGACTTGAGAGTTTGACGTCTATCATTCGAATTATTGTGTCGCCTTGTATATCAACCAGCACAATTTAAATTCAATTCTTTCAGGGAATCGGAGTCAATGTAGCTGATGTAAAACGGATGTTATATGAGAGAAATATGTTATATCTTTGCAGTATTTTCTTGGTTTTCTGCTTTGATTGGGTACTACTGCCATTGACTGTTAGTTTTGTGTCCTGCAACTAATTCCTAAATATCGCTCTTATCATTTGCCTTTTGGAAGTTCGCATTCAGGAAGTCCTTGAGGAGTTTTTTTTGGCCTCCATATAAGCGTTTTCCCTGGGTTAACTGAACTAAAGGAAACCAGACTCTGGTATACTGATTTCAGGCTACTCCCTCGGACTGTAACTTTTTCGTGGTGGCAGGGGTTGCTTCTGTGAGCCAGAGAGACAGAGGAGACCTTAGTCTTAGTAGAGGGAGATTAGAATAGATTAAACTATTCTACTGTATATACTTACATACTTACTCAAGCACCCTTTTATCGCTATAGACAAAAAAAAACTCTAAAACTGAGCAAGGCACAGGGAAATTTTATCCTAAAATATATTTTAAACGATTATCCGAATCTCTTTAGTTGTTACTATTTCATACGGTACATGATTGAAAACTCAAACAAAAATTCAAGGCAATTAGATTAATTTTTCGCATACACTCGTTTGTTGCAACATAAATTTCAAATTCACTTCTAATCTCACCTGTACGTAATTGGCGCAGGTGTAACTATGATACCTTTTAATTGAGCGAGTGTTTATTCGGCAACTCATTTCACATCACTGCCATTTAATTATTTAACATAAATTAACCATTAACGTTAATTTCAATCTCAATGACAAAATGACCATTTATTTGACACGTTTAAATCGTCCGTTTAAACCACGGACGCGAGAACAATGGAACAGTGAGTGCTCAGTGGTTGATTATAAATTGCAATTAATCAAATCTTAACTCTCAAACGATTTTACGTCATACCTCGACGACTTTGACTGCCCCCGCGAACAAGTGTAAAATATTGTTTTTGACCAAATACTAATGGGTGATTAAATAATATATATATATTGATATTAATAAGGGTTTAGAAATTATACATACAAATACTAGGGAAATCACTATCATTAAAAACGTAGACAAAAGACACTGGTATTCGTTTTTGTCTATGTTTTTAATTCCATATTTATTTTATTTAACCTCCATTACAAGTTGATGCATGAATATGGAAATAGAAAATGTTATTCGTCACGACATGAATGGGTGAACCTAAATAACATTAATTAAATTAGTTACTTAATAGTCAATTAATTCTGACTACTCCCACATTTGATTTTTTTGAATTGCAGTATATATGTATCTTATGCAGCTACCAAAAATACCTATGTAGCAAATCATTTATCTCATTATTTTCCGATTAAAGTGTGTTGTACCATCTCGCCCGTTGATAGCGACGAGGAAACATAAAATTTCTCTATTTCATTTTTTAAATCATTTTGAGTGTTCCATTTTCAATTGCTTCAATAATTAATGTTTATCAACACGATTAAATTTAAAAATGATTAAAATATCCCGATAGTTTTTCATATTCAGTCACGTGACGAAGTATGTACAGTTTTTGCTAGATAATAATATAATTAAGGATAACACATTTTTGTTGCACGTAAATATATCTTTCTAGTTGATTCATTTAATTTATAATAATGTAATTATTTTCGAAATGTGCGTGCATATAGGCTATGGACATGGATATAAATCAATAAAGTTTTATTGAATATGATTTCTCGTGTGTGGAGATGTAAAAAAAATGTAGAAATAATGAATACATATCACAATGGACCAGTAGTAATCTTTAGAATGGAACTGGGTTGTTGCATTTTCTCTACAATAAAACAAAGTGTCTCATCTCGACACAATGTTCAGGCACAATAGGAGATCTCCTTTATAGATGTACATATAGGTATACGGACCTATAAAGTTGGACAAATTACTTTAGTTCACACGACTCGCTCTATGAAATACCGCAATGAAAACCGCGCCGTTCTTTATTTTACTTTCTCATTTGAGTTGTGAAATTGAAGCGCATTTTAATTTATATTATTCCCATGTAAAGTGGACCATGTTTTATTTTGTTCGTTGAAATGCGCGCGCTGTTAATAGGAGAGAGAGAGAGAAGGATTTATTAATTTAAAAATGGGGAGAAAATATATATAGTCGACAATTTGTAAGAAATAGATGAAAACAATGCAAAAGACATGTTACAAAATAGTACTGACTTGACAGGGAATTATTTTAAGAAATATGTGCATCAAAATAAATATTTTATTCCATAAAACGAATTGTCTGTGTATAACAATAATTTAAAATAAAAATTAAATAAACATATGTATGTTCTATAATATATACCTAACCTTGCTAAATTTGTATTATTTGATTATTACAAATTATTTGTTTTAATGTACGTATCAATTAAAGCAAATTTAAATACTGACACAAAAAAATAAACATTGTATACTTATTTGACAATTTGACACCAGTATACTAAAGCATGTGAGAGATAACAAAATCGATTCTCGGTATCTCCAAAATCTTTTTGATTCAAAAAATATTACAAGGTTAATAGTTATTCAAATATGTACTACATGCTTACCGTAAACTGAATTCGCACTCTTTGGACTGTGGCGCATCACATGATCAGACTTCATAGAGGTGTGTAAAAGTCCTGAACGCGCCGTACAGTACCTGTCCGTTTAGCCAGGCGCTCTACAGCCATTCAAGTCCGTCCAGTATCGACCGAAAATCTAGACGACAATACATCGCAACGCAACCGGTTCGAGAAGTCAGTAAAAGTAGACATTTCTTCCCCCTTCTCGGAACCAAAGCATCGCTAGTCACTAACTTTATCGTGCAATTTAACATTCAACCTGTGTGAATTTATTTGTGCATCATCCTATAATAAACGCCAACCGATTGTTAGTCCTGTTTCATTTCATCAACCTGCTGTAGCCGCAAACGCCAACACCTATACTCACACGCACGCTCCGTAATATTTATATACACTGCGACATTCACACACACGCGTGAAATTTGATTATTTTAAAAATAACATTTTTTTTATGCTTGCATCAATATAAACATTGTTTAATAAATGTATTAATTTGAAAGAGTCTAACATATGGGTTCGAAAATTTGTCGTCTAAAGTACTGTCGCTGTAGCATAGTTGGATAATGCACCTTCCCCGATTTGGATAGAGATCCAGGTTCGAATTCCGGTAGCACAACAACAATATATTTCGATAAAATTGATTTTATATGTATATATTTCTAATTAATACATTTAATTATTATTTAAAATATCACAGATTTATGTTCTGAATAATTACAACTTTACAATAAGAATGTGTTCTCCTTAATAAACATTCTTCAACTATAATAAGTACTAATATTTCTTATGTATAAACCTGTTGGCCGCTTCCTACCTCGCTAGGTACATATAAATTACATATTCTGAGATAAGTAGCCATTAGGTTCCATTAGCTATATTATAAGTAGGAATTAAGGTAACAAATTAAATAATTAATAACAGAAAAATTAGAATGGAGACAAGGAATAAAGTTAAAAAATTGATACAGACCAAAGACATGTAAGAAGTAACGAAACAGACTATAGAGAATATTAAAGTAATAGCATATTAAATAAATGGAATAATAAATAATAACAGGTTAAAATAAATAGATCAGAGTAATAACAAGGTAAAAAGTAGGATTAGAAAATTTATTTAAAATTGTAAAAATCAGGATTAATATAATGGTATTTATTTACAAAATACTCAATAAGAAAATATCAGCGGAATTTACACGAAAAATTTATACATGAGCACGAGCATCGAACAAGAGGAAGGGATAGACTGAGACTGTATATTGTATGATGTATATTGCGATGAAATGCCAGAAAACATAAGAAAGGAGGAGAAATTGAATAGATTTAAAATGAAACCACCAAATATGTAAAAGATAAATTTTAGTAAAAAAAAAAAACTTTAATCTTGTTTATATTAGAGTATATACAGGAGTGCTTATTTATGCACTATGTTAAGAATGAAATAAATAAATAAAAGAAACTAACATGATAAAGTACGAAATGGGATGTAAGAATAGAAAAGAATTATATAAAATGAGTAGCTTTGATTATTTAACGCATGAAGCAAAGCGACAAGCACAATAAAGCGCGAGTCAAACGCGAGAGCGTATAAAAAATTTCTAACGCGCTATTTCTAACGCACTTTTCGTGACAATTTTTACCGCGGCACCGGTCGGCGAGTGAACGAAAAAAAAACCTCGGATATGCAGGCGAAATGAAAAAAGTGTCAGTGTGTCACGCGGGCCCGCGGGCCGAGGACCGGTCCGGTGCCGTCCTGGGCGCGGTCCGCCGGAACCGGTCGGGCCCGCGCCGCTGAATCATCGTCTCCCGGCTGACCAGCGCGCGAGGGGTCATTTGTCTCGAAAAAAACAATTCGTGTAATAAATTCACCGATAAATACTTTTACAGTTGGCCGGAGCAAAAAGTTGATAGAGCTATTTTTGCGAAACCTACGCGCTTTCTTGCACAAATTGTTGTTCAACAATACTATTTACGGGAAATGAAGCTCGGAAGAGAATAATTCGAAACAGAGCAATGAGGACTATTTTATGATACTAGGTCCCGCGGGTGGACATTGTGGCCGATAGTCAGGATCTCAATAGAGTATATATTTCAATGATAGAGCTTTCCCCAAAAACAAACCCACACGTGAATAAAATGTCGATGTAATTAAAATTATTCCACCTTTGTAAGACAGCTGTCAAAACGAACAAAAATGGCATTTAAGAATCGCAAATAGACAATTTCTACGGTAAGTAAAATTTCTCCCTTACCATAGACAGCATAGATAAGAAAATATGACAGATATCAATATATAATACTACTTACCAGTCGTCTAGTGCGATTTCGCTAAAATACGTTTTTTTCTTACTGTTATTGAACATATAAAAGAAAAAAAATTTAAGTAATCTTAACCTAGAGATATTAAAAACACGTTCATTTTTGCCCTGCTCGCATCTCACAAACCTGGCCGTTTAACCAAGCACTAACCAGCCAAAATCAATTACATCCAAAAATCAGAGAAATATATGGGGAAACAATATAAAATAAGGATAATATATTTTTATTAGAAGATACAATGAGATATAGTACATTTTTAAACATAATCAATAATTATATATTTAACATTTTTTTCTTGTTTATGAGAGTCGAGACTCGTGTATAGAGAAGGAGTATATAAGAGAGTGTATAATTTATGTATCTGCTAGTCTGTGTACATATTTGTTGATTTCTAATACAAATTTATAATAAAAATGTTCTTAGGTTTTCACGGGCGTTCAGAATCTTCTGTGTATAGTTTTCTGGGTTAATCTTCCAGAAAGGTCAAATATACACGACTGATTAGCCCAGAAAACTATACACAGGAAATTTATATATGCTTAAACAAAAAATTCTACAAAATGTCCAAAATAAAAAATTGATTATTGCCAAGTTACATTAATAAAAATATAATTTTGAGGTCCACACAGAAATCGGTGGGATTTTAGACGTCCACAAACAAATCTGACAAGAATACAAAAGCGCCCTCGATATGCATTTTTTACAAAAATTACGCTATATAAAATATCCAATGTGCGCTATATAAATTATACAAAATTACGCTATATAAATTATCCAAAATTACGCTATATAAATTCAATTACAAATATTTATTCTGTTTTATCGGCTGCTGGCGAGATTCATATTCACCCAACTAACGAAAAATATCAACGGTAAACTGATTGACATACAACGTACAACAAGCGTGTAGTGAGACGGAAGATGACGAATCTCTAAGACATGGTTTGTACACGTGGACTACGAAAGCCGAGAGTTGTCTTCAAAGAATTTCGTAAAATCAAAATTCGTATATCAGATATTGTCTCCAGTCGACTACTTCGTAAAAGTGTAATCCGTGGACATGGACCAATATACCACCCTCGGGTGGACAGTTGGGGACTCAGGGAAGAGACTTGGGTCTTGCTAAATTTGATTTATTGTATATCAGCGAGAACCTTGTTAAATTAAAAATACATAAAAACATTTTTTTTACTATATCTGTGTCTCTAGCACCATATTTGAAAGGCATCTTTTATTTTTCTTTAATCGTTCATCTCCACAAATACGCGAAACATTTACATGAGCTTTCATATTACATTTTTTCCCATAATGACACTTTCGGGGCAATTGTTTCCAAATTTTTTTTTTAACTCGTTCATTTCAATTGTTCATTCATTCATCATTACATGTCATGTCTTACGAATGAAATTTCCAAGCCAATCAGCATGGTCTCTTTGTTTCTTCGCGTGGCTTGATAAAATTATTCCATCTGTAAGTTAAAAATAGCAACTCTGAATATAAAACTCTTCTTCATTAATCACTGCCACGTCTTGAGTTCTTTCACTAGAGTTATTATATATGCAAATTGGGTATTTCCTCTCAGTACACACATTCATATAAGCAGTAGTAATTTTGGGAATCCTCCATTACTCTAATTCGTCTAATAGTCAGCAAATTATCATTCTATGTTTTTTTTTTCTCCATCATCAAAATTTAAATGCTTTCAATCATTTTTCACTATTTTTTTGCATGCATCATTAGATATGTGTTCCTATCTATCTATTTACATAGGATGTAATAGACCTAGTCCACAATATTTTATGGGTGGGATACCTGACTAAATTACTAGTCGAAAATGTTCAAGGACACCTACCTAATCTCAACCGTGTCAGAGATAAAAGGATTTAAAAAAATAGTAATTATGCGATTGTTTCGATTAATTTTAATATTTTATTGATTCCATATTATATACTGAATTCCAAAAATTAAATGTCATCGAATTTCGAGCGGTCACATTATTTTTTGTTAAGCTTTTCAACTCCCGGTTAACTTGTGTCATCTTCTTTCCCTTAACTAATAGCAAATTTTTTGAACGACAATGGTATTGACTTGTAATATAATATTTCCTATTCTATAATATTATTGCACTTTTGGCACAAGTCACTCTTGAAGGGTGGATTGCCTATTTAAAAGAAGAAGAAGAAGTAGGGCCTGAAGGAACGATATAGATTAATTTAGCAAATATATATTTTGAAGTGCGTAGATTTAAAGCTTACCATTTGTAAAAATATCAAACAATAATATTTTCCGTAACGGTTCAGAATTTACACATATCCCTTGAACATTTCAGACGCGTAATTTGAAATATTGTGGACCCATAAAATATAGTGGACTAGGTCTAATACACCTGTATAATACTATTTTCACTCTTTTACAAACATCTTTTTCACTTCTGTCATTCTAATTTACAATGTCTTCTAGACCTGAGAATTTTTACCTTATTCGTATAATTTATTATTTAGTTTTATATCTGTTGACTAGTATTTTTAGCCAAACAGTCAGTCGCGCCTCGCGCAGTCACTTTGGCCGCATAAGGTGGAGCACGTGTGTCGTGTTAGCACCGCAACGGTACGACGCATAAATGTTTGATTGGGTATTTATTTGCGTTAATAATTTAAACCGTTTCACCTTTTTTTGATAATGAATTAAGTTATCAACATTGAAAATAAATTTTACGGAAACATCTCGAACAAAAAAAAACATTATTCATATGTTCGGTTTTACTATCTTATACCGCTATGTTATTTGCGAACCTTGCACAAAATATACTCATATATTCTATATTGCTATTTTATTTTATTTATTATATTTTATTTTATCTTCATAGTAATTCATTCATATGTTTTTATTATTATGAGGGCTCATTGTGTAGCTTGCCAATTGCTATTCATCGCTTCCGTTTAAAAAAGCGGGCAACGGATTTAAATACAGGCATACCCCGCACACTGCTCAGTTAGGTGATTAGTAACGCTATAACGAGACATTTAACGTATTATTAACTGTATTATTATTTGATTGCGCGCGAGCGGCTAAAACCGGATCAAACACGGAGGCGGCGGAACAATGGGTGACATAAAGTCGGACACGCATTTTGGCACGTCCTGTATATTGGTCAAGAGACGTCGGCATTGTCACAGATACAGGTAACACCGTGACAAGATTTGTTTACATTAACGCCAATGGGCTATTAATTTTTTCAGATTTATTATTATTTCCAAAATGATTGAAAATGTTTAATTCCGATTATAGCAATGTACAGTAGAGACTTGGACATGCTGTAATAGCAACACCCGTAAAATAAACGCCTTCGAAATGTATTGCTGGATAAGGATATTACGCACTTCGTGGTCAGCATGAGGTATGACTAGGGCGTGCATTACCGGTTTACAGGTGTACCGGTAAATCTACCAAAACGCACCACAGGTAATTACCTGAAATTATTTTACCACGAATGAAGGAATTCCAGTATATATACATATACACCATATAAAAATAAAATAAATATATATTCAATATACATATATCCATATCAATAAAATCATTCAGCTGTAATATTATTTTATTTTAATTGCGAATTTATATTAGGTGCGTACAAAGTATATATCCATACACCTAATGTATGTTTCACATACGTCAAAAAATTAATGGTAAACTAATAAGTTAATAATATTAACCATAAACCAAATATTATACAGTCGTAATTCAAATTAACCAAACTCGATATGACATATACATAAGTGATTATCTGACCTCCCATTACCATATCTCAGTAAAAATAAAAAAGACATCATATGTATGTATTTATATGACATTTTTTACCTGAAACGTATTAGAAATTATTTAGGTTTTAATCTAGAATACCGTTTTTAGTAAAGCACATACACATACATCACATACAGTTATTCTTTAATCATCTAATCTACATCTATTTTTTTTTCATTTACCGGTATGGGATGGGAAGAATTATTTACCGTTTACCGGTAATTACAATTTGACGGTAAATTGCAAGCCCTACATAAGACACACGAATTCCCATGGTATTACAAAAAAAACCTCTTCCAATTATTCAGTCACATTTTGTGTCAAAGTAACAGCCTAGAAATGGATGAATGAATGAATGCATAAACCAGTGGATGGTTCTGGTTGAAGAGACCGTGACGTCACCTATTAAGGACGAGCCAGGATCGAGACGTGTGGAAGTGCATGCCACTATATGTCAATATTGATATTACATAATAAGAAAGAAAAAATATGTCTGGTACCATTAACACTCGAGTCGTATATCGTTTCACATGACTAAGCCACCGAAACGTTCATAATCATATTCACTATGCTAAAATAATATTTTGTTCTCATATCTTCTCTCTTCTTAGTTGTATCAAATCAAAATGCATTTGCCAAAAAATAATTCTTGTAAACTTGTACATGAAAATATTTAGTTATAATATTAATCGGCTTCTATTTTTGCATATAAACAAGTGATATTTTCCTTCATTCACACAATTATCTGTTGTTCAGGGTTACATTATTAATGAAATGAATGAATGTTTGGAACAAGTAGATGAGTTTGTGTATTTGGGAAGTATGTATGATAGAAATGGAAAGACTGAGAAAGATATCGAAAGGGGGGTGACTGCAGGTAATAAAGTGAACGGCGCTTTGAATGGAATTATAGCTAATGAGAATTATCAACTGAGGCAAGACTAGCGGTTCACAATGGAGTCCTGATACCGACACTGATGTATGTAAGTGAGGCCTGGCAGAAGAGGAACAAAAGTAGACGGAATGCAGTGGAAATGAGATCACTTAGGCGTACATGTGGCAGATCCATTTATGACAGAGTAAAGAATGAAGAAATAAGGAAAGAATGTAAAGCTGATCTTAGTATAGTGAGTAAGATTAAGAGAGGATCACGTAAGTGATTTGGTCATATGGAACGGATGAATGAGAAGAGAACGGTAAGAAATATATATGACGCAAGTGTTGATGGCATCAGAAGTAGAGGACGTCCGCGCAAGGCTTGGCACAACCAGATAAACTGATACTAGAGGATGGTCCTGTCAGATGCCTCAATAATCGTCGAGCTTGTATGAGAAGATGTATGAATGTGGATGAGGCGAGAATTGTATGTCAGGACAGAAGAGTGTGGAGCTCTATCCTCTTTGCCTACCCCGCGGGGAGACGGCGAGATGGTAAGTAAGTTAGTAGTTAGTTCCATGGTATACCGGTAGCAATTAAATATTTTTTCGATTAATAGATTTTTTATGTATATTTTTCTAGTTGATTAATTTAATTTATATTACATTATTCTCTTCGGGATGTTATATTTTGATTTTGATAAAAACATTTGATATTAACGTTTGGTTGTGCACACACTGGCCGACTTTTATTTTACAATGCGTTTTAATTTAATTACTTGATTGCGTGCTACTTGAATGCTATAAATGCCCCAACGCCACTTGACGCCTTGTTTGCATTTTGGACTAATGACCCGGGCGAGTACGTGTACAGGCCGCAAAACCATAGATAATGAGCCTGCGGACGGACTAGTTTACATGGCCGAACAAAGGAGAAATCGCTAAGCGATGTGTCTCTGTCGAGTGTCTATAATATACGTAATGTTTTCGATTCAAAGTTGTCCCCTGTTAAATGCAAGTTCATTAAGTGGGTACTCACCTAATGACACGCATATACCGTGTCGGCTGTTGGCCAACTTGTAGGGACAATTCGCAATAAATAACATGCATATGCTCAAAATGCTCACAAGATGAAATTACGCACCAAACAAGGAAAAAATTAAGCATCAAATAAATAACACACACATGTAGCGCCTAATAACAAAACTACCTAAAACAGATTTCGGATAATTTGTGTTAAATATGCAGTTTTGTAGATTTTTTTGTCAACTACGTGCAGATCACATTGTTTCTCGCAAAAGCCACTTAAGTCCATTGATATTGCATGTTCAAAATACCCCAAAAGCAGACAGCGTATAAGTTGCTATTCCAGCCAATCACAAAGTTTGTTAATGTTAAAATCCAGTATGGCTGCTAGAACGATATATACAGAAAAAAAATGCTGATGTAAAAAACAAAAATACACGTTTTCCTCCATAACTCAAAAACACATAAAGTCGTTTTAGGGGGATTTGGAATTAGGCGCTACATATCGTTAATTCATATGGCGGTTACTTTGAGATGTAACATGATTATTTTAATTTTCACAACCAAGCTTTGTACTACACACACGTTGGGTTATTGCTGTTATGTTATCACCGGATGATGAGAGGGACTCCACCTCTCGAAACAACAATAGATACAACAAACCAACGTGTGTGTGTGTGTGTGTAGTAAAAGTTAAGTTGTGAAAATTAAAATAAAATTACACATACTCAAAATTTCACACTTTTAAAATTTGTTATAGTTATTTTTTTTGTAAATTTCTTCTTCTTTCCTTTGTTATGTCAGTATGAACTTTATTTTTATTTTTCTTTGTTTCATTTATTCCGTGTAATTTAATTATGTAACCGCGCAAAGTTACAAATAGGCGGACACGCCACAATCGACAATGCAAGGCGACAACAAAAACGTTAATAAATCGATCTTGATATAAAATAAAAATATAATATTAACATAGCGTGATTTATCGACTTGGCCGCACATCACACAGCAGGTGGGCTTATAAAATATCACACCAAATACAAATTTATCGATTTTATATATACCCAGCTGGATAGTTCGTACAAGGTCGTGCGAAAACAATAACTATGAATATATTGGTGGAATCAATATTACAATACGGACCACTAGTTTGGGGAGGAACTTGTTCCACACATCTCAAACTAATAATTACAACTCAAAATATAATAATAAAAATAATTTTAAAAAAGGCTAGAGATAATCCAAGCAAACAAGTTTTTAAAGATTTTCCTGTTTTAAATTTATCTTCCTTATACTATATTTTATTTTATATGTTATTTTTTAAATGTCCAAATTAGGAATAGGACAGAGACATGCATAATAAATTGCTCCTAGATTGTATAACCAACCATCAAAATCAACTAAATTAGCAATTAAAGGACTTCAAAATTATAATGTATTTGACATGTTTATTATTTCCAAGTTCTAATCTGATCAATTTCTCAACATTTTTACATCTAGTAGATCTTGATCTTATTTTATATAAAATTCCATAGTCACCCTCATAATTCAAGATATTTCTTATTTGGGGGGGGGGCACATCTGTATTGTCGTTTTATATTGTCGAATGTATATAAATAAAATAAACAAAAATATTTGATAAACTAATTTTTCATTGCTTATGAATAGGTTATGTGAATGTAAATTACAAAAAATCTATTTATATTTTATTGAAAATCATTTTAATAAAGCATGTACCTAATAGGCGCCCATCTTGCTCCCTGCAGAGTGTTTACTTTTGACAGCTTAGTGTATCATATTTCAAAATCAGAACATCTACGGAATAGGCAGTTCATTTCGAAATTATCACCAAATTATTTATTAAAATATTCTTAAAATTACTAGTCATTAAAATCATGTACATAGGACGGTCGCGTAATTTAAAAAATTTAAAATATTTCCTTACACAATTAAATTCTATGCAAATATACGTACCTACTCGTACTTGTGAACACATTTTTATTTTTTTATTCTGTTCATGTTCTTAATATACGTACATATTATACAATATAAGCATTCTTATAAATATACAAAAAAAGGCGAACAAGCTTCATAATGTAAGAGATGTTTGCTGTCTCCTTAACTAAACCGAAGTCTGTACTAAATGAGACAGGTTCATCCGTTGTCTATTACGCAGATATGAAAACCATTATTAATATATATTTTATTTTATCTAAACCAAAAATATTAGGAATGAAGAAAACAGGGTTATATAGAATTCTAATAACATATTAAATAAGAAAAATACTCTCGCTATCTCATGATTGAAACACTATGCAAAACAGAAAAATGAATATAAAGAAATGATGTTCTGTTCATGTGATCATTTCCATGAATCTTTGTTCAGTTTCCGCCAACACCCAATAACCAGCTTCTGAGATGGTGTTTGTATTATAAAACCTTAATGCTTTCATGATGGCGGTATGCTGTATTTGTGCATTTTGTTTGTTGTTTAAAATTCGCCACCATACATCACCTTGCCTCAATCTTTAAGCTTAACCATTAGTCATTAGGTACCATTAGGTAATTGAAAAAAAAGAGAAGTTTAAGTGTAAATAAATAAATAACGATTAAATAAAATTACCTACTTCTATGGAAGAAAAAGTTCATCCGCCTAATTCGTACAATTCAAAATAACTTAACGCATGACTCCAATATAATGTTATCGGTTTCCTTCAACTTTCATTAATTTGGTTATTATACACCGTACATATAAAATGATTCACAGGTGTTCCACTCACATTGATCTGTTTACAATTCCAATCTCACTCATAGCATGACGGTAATAGCACTCCATCGGTAATGGCCCAACACACGATAACTATTTCACACGCAAATCGTTTTTTGATGTTTGCGCTAGACGTTTGCATTTTAATATTAAAAGGCAATGTAAAACTAATGACTGTACGACGCTACTATATAAAGTATCAAGCAGTTTTCAACAATTAAAGAAAGTCCAAGAACACACAATTGTATTTTCTTGGACATATTCAAGTATTGCTAATAATATACTAGTCAAAATAATAAAATATATAAAATTGAAAATATTTTACAGTTAAATAATAATGCTTTAAATAAATTCAAAAAATAATTAGATTCTCATTGTGACATATATGCTGTTTCAGGGGGAAAGTAATTATCAAATTTAGTCCATAGATGGCGATAGTGTAGTGGTACTCGAAGTGTTTCCACATATTAACATATATACAACTTTAAAAAATTTGATAGATATGAAGATTGACTAATAGGTGGGAATGGTGAACGTTATATTTATATAAAGTGATCACTTAAACCAGCTGAAGACAGGTCGTAAGTCTTGTAATTACCCATACTTCCATATATTTCCATTAAATATTTAATTTAAATTTCCTAATTCTTTACTCTGTCATAAATGTATCTGCCACATATACGTCTAAGTGAACTCATTTCCACTGCATTCAGTCTATTTTCGTCCCTCTAATAAATATTTTATTTTTATTTTACATGATTTCACAAATATGTACTTTATGCTACATTCTTCAGCATATTTATTTCCTTCTATTAATAGCATGTATTTCAATATTTTCTTTTCACGTCATTTAAAAGAACACTGAGCAATAATTGGTTGGCAACTCGACCAAATAATTATGTGTACTCGCACATAATGTATTCCATTGATGGCCTATCAAAATAAATTACTTCGCACATCCCTAACCATCATAGATATTGATCACGACGGAACAATCCGAGCTGTGCCGGCATCCTTATGCGAGTTCCTGTCGAGGTCGGCTTTCTCTAATATCTTCAGCGCAATTATCGGCCTGACAGTGGAACGCACGCGGAAGACGCAGCCTCGTTAGGTGCTGCGGGAAGTAACAGCGCCACGACGAGCCAGGACAGATCGAACTGCGTAGCGCTTATCTCATAAAATTGCATTCCCCAGTTATTACACGCTCTTGTCCCAACACCCATGGAGGGTCTAAACACGAACACAGTACACATAAGAATATATCTTTTATATTTCTAAAAAATAAGATTCTCATTAGTAACATCTATACTGTTTCACGGGAATGAATATTAAATTTCAAACCATAGATGGCGACAGCGAAGTTGTAGAAAAATACTTGAAAGATTTCAACATGGTAAAATATATACGACTTCCAAAAATTTGATAGATGTGTAAGTTGATTGTGGGTAGAATTGGTGAGCGTTAAATTGTGCAAAGTGATCACTTAAGCCAACCGAAGACAGGTCGCAAGCCCTGTAATACTCATGCGTCCAATTTTCCCATAAAATATAAATAGCTTCGTCTCTATGAGATATATATAATTTGTCTTAGACAAAGGATTTAAGGTATGGATTTCGATGGTAAGAAGTTATTCACGCCAGTGCGAGAAATATAATTCACTTTCCTGTTAATAGAGTTATTATTGGAGCGATGACAAATATTTACAAATAAACAGCTATGTTGTGATTATCAATTCAATTGCATTGTTCTCTGTAAGAGGTATGCAGTATGGTACGTACCACGTACATTTATACAGGAGGACTATATACTCTAGCTTACCAACTAACATCACGCCGTTTCATCGCAGGGGTAAACAGAGAGATAGAGCGCCACACTCTTCGGTCTTGACACAATTATCACCTCATTCACGTATTCTCACGCAAACTCGTCGATACCTTCTTCCAGTATCTGGTTTACCACGCCATGCCAAGTCTTTCACAGACGTCCTCTATTTCTAGTGCCATCAACACTAGCGTCATATATCATTCTTCACCCTTTCTATCCCGAATTATTAAATTTAAGTGCCTAGCAACTGTATATTTTTTTTAGTATTCTTCAATTGTGATGGAAATTTTTTTTAAAAAATCTGGTTATATAAATATTATTAATTATAATTTGTGGTACTACTAAAACCTTACATAACGACCACAAAAAAATTAAATATTTAAGTATAGTACAAAAAATGGGAAAGAAATATTCTAAAATATTAAAAGAATAGTTGAATATTTAAGAAGATAAAATTTGGTCAAAATAACTATGAATAGTCACAAGGAATACAAGCGTGTTAATCCTAACCTTGTAACAATGCACAACTGACCAATTTCACCTGCCGCAATATTGACAAAAGACTAATGTTAGAAGTCTAAATAAGGGACGCTGGAAGGTCAAAATTTTTATTTTTTTGCGAAAATTGCTAATAACAACATTGAACTTCTTACCTTAAGTTGTATCAATGTGTCCAAAATTTTATAAAAATGAATTGGTGATTCTGACGACTCCTGTCGCACTACTCAAAGGTATTTGAGATTCCGTAAAAATAAAATAGATGGCTTTGAAATAATGGAACGAAAAATGTATTAATTTGAAAAAGTGTAACATATAGATAGGTTCGGAAAATTTGTAATCAAAAGTACCGCGTGCTGTAGCATAGTCGGTTAATGCAATCAAAGTGATCCAGGTTCTAATCCCAGTAGCAATAACAATATTTTTGGATAAAATTGATTTTATATGCATATCTTTATAAATAATACATTTAATTTGTTATTTAATTATAATTAATACTTCACAATAAGAATGCGTTCCTCCTTAATAATTATTCATTACCTATTAAAGGGGTGGGTGCGCACGATGTACTCGTGTGTAGTATAGGATTAGAAAATGAAAGGAGAAACATGTAACAGAACGATTTAGAGCAAGAATTGCGAGCAACGTATCGCGTTCGCCAACTTGTTCTACATTAAGATACAGAATTTTGCATAGCTAATTTAACTGGTGGTGACAAATTATTCGTAATTTTCTTCCTACAAATAATTTCTTGTTTACATTAATATTACACCTGTCGTTAATATTACGCAATATCTCTTTATCACAAGACCTAACCGTCGTTTGGTTCGACAGCGTAACGGTCTGTATACATTTCCTGGATCCTCATCAACCGCATCAATATTAATCTAAATTTCACGGCCATTCCTCGGAAGGGTACAGCGTCGTGTCTCAGCTTCCGGAAACAAGGCAATGTAACAATTAATTTTAAGCGTCTGATTATCATAATATATTTCGAAAATACATCACATTATTTATGTACATATATTTAAGTGGAGAATAAAACATTGTGATATTGGAACATGGTTCGCGGAAAGATTTCTTTAACTCGCAAGAGATAGACAGATGGTAGATATTCTGTTCTGACATATCACACTTGCTTAGTTCACTGGCATTCATATTTTTATGCACGCTCAACTTCTTACAATATCTGGTTTAATTCTTTATGACATACCATAATACAGTTCCTTGATAATTATAACTAATTAGATAAACCACAAAGATAAGAAAAAAAAATCTATCGAAAAATATAGTGAACGCCGGTGGCTTCCGGCGGCCAAAAATAGATATCGCACTAAAAAAAATTAAGATATATATAGATCAAAATCTGTAGGGTCACTATAGCATAATTGGTATAATGACCACGTTACTTTATATGTAACTATATTTTTTCAAATACAAATTAAATGTATTAATTAAAAAGATATATATAAAATCAATTATATCGAAAAATATTGTTGTTACAACAGGGATTCGAACCTGGATCTCTTTTTTTTTGTCGTCAATGTACCGTGTGCTGTAGCATAATCGGTTAATACCCCCCGTTAGTTCCCCGGATTGGAAGAGATCCAGATTCAAATTCCGGTAGCAACAACAATATTTTTCGATAAAATTGATTTTATATGTATATGAGTAAAGGATGTCACAGAGATACGCCTTTATCCAACGTTGGATGGACGTAGGCTGTAAAAGAAGATGCTACTACTAGATTCAAAAGTAATTTTATCATTAATTTGCAAATGGACAATTTTTAATACATTTTTATTTTGCTTTATTATTTCATAATAATTTTTCTGACCGTTCAAGTTTTATATAAAAATGGTGCAGACGCGTCGTAATTAAGATTAAATAGAGATATCAATAAATTATGCATGTATCTATTCAGGAACCGTTTAATATCGATAATATGTATTAAGCAGATACCGAGAATTTATTTAAAAAAATGGTAAATGATCTATTCCAGTAGTCATTTGCATATTACATAAAAAGTTATACACAATACGTATTATGTTCATTTCCTATTTCAGATTTATGTACATACCTATATACATGCATGCATACATAGGTACTTGTTATTCACTTCATTATGTTTTTGCGGTTTAGTCTGTTTCAAATGTAGGTAGGTGTTGCAATAAAAAAAAAAACATAACTCCTGTATATTATCATTACATTTTTGTTTGTGTATTTTTGCATCATCGGTTTGTTAAATTATAATACATGAGCGGAGTTGACTTACAGTATTAAAATAAAATTAAATTAAATCGAGTGAATGCAATTAGTACCCTCGTGGAAATATCGCACGTGTGTGTGTGTATGATACTTGTACAGTTTACTGGGAATGAGGTAAAATATGAAATCCTTATTACGTTTTTTTTTGACATATTAAAATTTAATTTGTTTGTAAACTGCTCAGCATTGTACTTTGTGTAAGTAGGTAGGTACTAGGAACGTTGTGGCCTTTCTACGTGTGTATTTCTAAAAAATGGCAGATTGACGTTTATGGGCACTGAATAAAATATCTAGTCACCATGGTAACGAGTATGAAATACTTGTTTGTGTGTATACTTGAAATGTGGGGGGGGGGGGCGAGCTATAGTGATGGTAAACCGTTACGTGACTGTGATTATATCGATGATTGGTAACTAAAATTTAACTGACGAAGACTTACTTTCTAGTGTACCAGTCATTGCTCGTAGAATTACGTCAATTAGTTTTCAATCATCTTTACAATCGCAGTCACAATAATAGTTAAAATAACGGTTTAATTATTATCGTGTACGATTTTACAGGGAATTATTTTAAGATACGTGTGCATTAAAATAAATGCTTTATTATATAAAACGAATTGTTTGTGTATTACAATAATAAAAAATGAACATTAAATAATTAACCAAATCTTAAAAATTATTTATTTTTGCACAAATAATTCGTTCTAAGGAACAAAATATTTGTTTTAATGTACGTATTAATAGTTCCCATTATTATCTAATTAATAAAAATCTTAAACCGTCGACAGTTGTAAATAAATATACCGCCACAATTTAATATAATATTACATTTTTGTTGCATAGCGTAAGAAGTGAAATATGCGAGTGATAAATATTTGTGTTAAGTACCTACGTGACTGTTCGGAGGTCATAATAGAAGCGGTATAGATGAGGTGATGAAGTAATCTGTAGTCAGAATTGTATTGGAAAAATAATAACTGACATCAGTCATAAATCAAAAAGCTAGACAATTTATTAATAGATATTTGAGAATTAATACATTCATAATTAAATCATGATACAAAGGAATTATTCAGCTAGTAAGGATTGTAGACTTTAAACATCTGTCAAATATTATAGCTATTATGAAAACGATTTCGTTAACTATTTTTTTTTTGTAAATTATTTTAACTAATCTATTTTTTTTACCAGTGTATCTATTATTTCGTCCTTTTTTTATCAATGTTTGTTTCTTCAATTCTTTTTATTGACATATCAATTAATTCCACTATTTTTTACTCTTAACGAGTAACACAAGTTTTATATTTGATATTAAATTTTGTGTGAAAATTTTTCATTTGTTTTATGGATTAAATATTTTATAATATTAACTGATATATTCAAATTGAGTGCTTGGTTTCATGAATAATATCCATGTACGTAAAATTGAAAAAAACTACAAATAGATTACACATTAATTAAGCCGATCGGTATCCCGCGTCACGTGTTCCGATTTGAAACTTGACACTTTAAAACCATACGCTCTATAACTGTATAGTACATTTAAAACATGTCTATCATTCATCTGAATTGTCAATTGTAACATTTTTTAAAACTGTTGAAACGTGTTTCTAACGTTGCTATCACAAAAAAAATGTAACATTTCATGTTCGTCTTAATATACTTTTAATTATTTAATCATAAAAATTGTCAGTACCTTAATATATCTCTGTAAGACTTTGTAATAGTACAATCTGTCTCATTTAAATTAAATATATGTATTTTGGAAAATCAAGACCTCTTGTCATTGTTAAAAAAAGTCATTGTTTTTTGCGATTATTATTCATACTAACCCAACATATAAAAATAAATACTTTCCACTAATATATATTATTACAATAATATAAATTATGATTTATTTAATACTTTAAAAAAATGTAGGTTTGATGTTGTTCTAATGATTATGCATTTGCATTTATTGATATTTAATTCAAAAATGGGTTCTAATTATATTTTTTGACAAACTTTATTCGTATCCACGGCCATTTTTATTATTAATATTTTAATGCTTTCTAAAATTCGGGAAATATAATTAAGAAGAAAATTATAACCCATTATTATTAATATTTGTAATGCTTTAATATACGTGTTTGATTCTGAAATGAATGAAATATAATCAAAAATAAAATTCATTAAAAAATAAGCAAATTAATGTAAATAAAACATGTTACTTTTACTAATTACTTCATGATCTAGTTGTCTTATCAAACAAAATTCGTAAATATTCTCGTAGGATTGTTCTTTTTTTATAAAAATATAATATTCTGACATATCGATACCTTAATCTTCGAAACAGCTAATTCCATTTTTCTAAAATATTTAGAAATAACAAAAACACTGTTTAGTTTTGTAATTAAACGGATTACAAAAATTCCAAAATACACTTTGGTAGATTGTTTATGCAAAAATATGGTGGCTGAGAAATTTTATTGATATTTTAATTTATTTCGGATTTATAGGGAATATTTGGAGTTTTTCTGAATTTCTTTATCAGGATTGTAAAATATTATTGGCTGATTCTCTATGATAATGTAGTGCAACACTTGTGTCGGGTAAACATTTAATGTTTTTTCAAGAATCAATCCAAGATATTTAAAAAAACGTGATTTGATGTGTTTTAAAATTGATGAGAATTATTGGCTTTTAGTGTACCATAGAACAATAAAAGAGGAAAATAATGGCGTCAAAAACGGTTTTTTGACCATGGATGGAGATAGCTACTTTTTAGATTAAGGTATTGATATTTAAAAAATGCAATTCTTCCAGATTGAATAGACAGAACAATTTTAAAAATTTAAATTTTGAAGAATTTTTTGAAGATAAAATTTAAGACGCGTTGATCAGTTTAGTTAGTCAATAGAATAAGTCACACCTTAAGAAATAATAATAAAAAAAATGCTCACCACATTAAACTTGTCCAGCAAATTAGTGATTTGTTCCTTGTTACACATCATCTTGAGGTTTATAAATCACTTCTTCACTTTTACAATTGTCAGTACATGTACCTTACACAAATAGTATACAACTATGTAGTTTATTTTTCAAAATACCATTGTATTTAAGTAATTATCACATCTCACTGTTTGCGTCGCGCATCAAGATAACGGTGAAAAACTCATTTTCTAAACAAACAACAAATAAACAATACAAATTAAATGTTAACACTTCGCGCAATCACCGTAGTCCGTCGAAATCGTGGATCCGTAAAATTCTTCAATAGCTTTATAATAATAATTGCTATAACGCTATTCTTACAAACGACTACTATTGTTATAATCGTAGCAATCATTTCGTCACTCATTGGTGAATATGACAATTCGAAAATCCGACAATCAAATAAAAAATACTTTTACGCATAACATAATTTGGAAATTTGAAATGAAACCGATTAGTAACGAAAATGCGGTACAACAGGCGACTTGCATACTTTACCTCATCATTGATGTTCGTTCGGTAGTGCAAGAAGCATATGTGATTATAACTTCGAATGCAGCAGTTCAAGTTTATTTTAAATATATTTTATTTCATCGTCTACTATTTTAAATTGTCAATTATAACTTTCCTATGTTCATATTGTATTTGAATATTGTATAACTATGTATCATTAACGACCTGTTAAAATAAAAATAGCATTAAGAACTCGCACGTCGCCGGTAAACGTATTTGCTTTAAACTTGACAATCATTATTTTAGTGGTCAATTTTTTAACATCCTGTATACAAAACGTCTGCGGAAGGTAAACCAATAAGCACGTCAATAATGGCGTAACCATTTCCAAGTTAATCCAGTTTGACCGCACGATTCACGCTCGCAAAAACCAAAGCGAATCCACAACGACGACAAAAAAATTACTTGAATAATGATTTTAACGGTCGTTCAATGTCTTCTGGTTATGTCTAAATACCCATATAAAAATCTAAAATACGTGAAATAACATAACAAATTTATTTTTATGTATTATATCTTCAGACGTGCTAAAAATGTTTTAATTATTATTAAAATTTCAGTTTCATGGTTGATCCTGGTCTCCCAAAAGAGAAATTGTAGCCTTACTGCATCCTTTCGAATAATCATCTTCATCGATATGTCATTCTTGGGCATCCCAGGGGCCGAGTTTTCATTGACGTTCCGTCATACACCTTATGGAGTGCTCTAAAGAAGTCGCAACTAACTACCTCTTCGGTTCCTGTTTTGATCAGAAATTGATCAAAAGTTTTGGCCAGAAATTCTAATAGTAGATTCCAACAATAGACTACGAAATGAAAGATTGTCTTCATTCTTCGGGAACACCGTGTTAAAAAAATAAAAGCTATGCACAATATAGAGGAAAATAATTCTTTCATAATTTGGGTATGTAGCTAAAAGAAATGAAGATAGGCTGAAGAAATTTGTAATCACGGTGAACGTACAATGACGGAGAGCGAAAAGTCTATCTCTAATAAGATGGACAGACAATGATCGAATATGACTGGAGCCTCGCTACACGTCGCACTAAACAAGGTCCAAGAATGAATGCGAGTAGTTCACGCTGTGGAAACAGAATAAAGTTCCACAAGAGGAACCATTGTTATTTAAAATAAATAAATCTATAGTATTCTCTAACATGTTATTTACCTTTTCTGCCATTACTGTCTGCAATCATCTCATACAGTACGAAAAGACAAACTAAGCGATATAACCACACGAACACAGAATAGTAAACCGACTATAATGTCATTCGCATCTCCACCTTTTGTTTGTATACATACATTATGTTTCAGGCCAATTGTGTTAGGCCGCCATTTTGGTTTGGCAGACATTTGTCAGTTCGCATTTGGTAGTCGTAGAGCGTAGTTGATTATAATTTATTACGGAGCATCTAACGTCTCAACAACGTGTTGAAGTCATTAAAACAAACACAAATCCGACTTAAAAAAATCATCATGAGCGACGAAGTTCATTTCGACTTGGCGGGTTTTGTTAATAAACGAAAACGGCCATTATTGGGGCACTGAAAATCCTCAATTAATACACCCACGCAGAGTTATTGCATGGTGCGCAATCTGACAATGAGAGACAATGCTGTAAAGACTTATCGGTGGCCAAATTGGGTCGATTGGGCCTGCAACACGTGCGGTTTCAACAGGACGGTGGCACAATGCCTGCCCAACGGTGCCTGGAACATAATATTCACCCTGTTCTACACTCTCCCAACCATTGCCGAGATGTGTTGAATAATTTCCAATAACTTTTTACAATCATATTTACAATAACTTTTTACAATCATATTTGTCTTCGTGTGAGCGTACAAGTATATAAGTACATGTTAAATTTTGTCGATTATCTTTAGTGGATTTTTAATCACCGCGAGTAAAAATTTCGAACCACACTCTCTTGTTACGCGGACCGCAAAATGGAGAAGCCAACGTAATGAGACAAATGGTACGAGACCAAATCAAAAACAATCGCCGTCATTACACGCGCCGTGGGCCGTGATGTCATTGCTCCGGAAGAGCGTCGCATTTTTTCAGAAGCCAATTTCAGAAGTCAACAGTTCCAATTTTTTGCATCGAGACAGACGAGAGGCGGCCCTCTTCAAACGTTGGCTAATTGCGAGACAAAAAAATCTGTGTCCAAATTTTACAGTAAACTTAAACAAGATGCAATTTCAACGATTCGAACTGTCATTGATGCAATCTTTATAGGCGTATTCGTCATGTGAGCGGTGAGAGGATGGTGAATGAGATAAATAAGACATCATGTGTGAAAGTGTACGATGCAAGAGTGGTAATCCAGGACAGAAGAGTGTGGCTTTCAATCCTCTCTGCCTATGCCTGCGGCGAAACGGCGTAATAGTAAGTTTAACAAATATCAGATATAACAAAATATATGGAAGAATGGAATAATTACAGGGCTTACGACCTGTCTTCGGCTGGCCTAAGTGATCACTTTATATAAATATAACGTTCACCAATTCTCGCACCTCCATCTCCACATTTATCAAATTTTTTAAAGTTGTATATATGTTAATATGTAGACTCGCTTCGAGTATCACTACATCATCGCCATCTATGGACCAAATTTGATAATTCATTTTTCCCTTTTTTTTTAAACAGCATATATGTCATCACTATGAGAATGATACCCTTTATTTTTAATATAAATTAAATATATTAATTAGAAAGATATACATATAAAATCAATTTATCGAAAAAATATTGTTATTACTACCGGGATTTGAACCTAGAACTCTTCCTATCTGATTTTACTCAAAGGTGTTTGAGATTCTGTAAATATAAAGAAGATGTCTTTCAAATAATGAAACGTCAGATGTATCAATTTGAAAGTGCAACATATAAGTTCGAAAATATGTCGTCAACTTACTGTGTTGGTGTATCACAATCGGTTAATGCATTTCCCCGGATAGGAAGAGATCCAGGTTCGAATCTCGGTAGCGACAATAATATTTTTTCCATAAATTCATTATATATGTACATCTTTCTAATTAGTATATTTAATTTGTATTACAAATAATATGAATATAAATAGATATTTATAAGCATTTCTACATATTACGCGGCATTCTAATTCAAAATGTACTAAAATGCCACAGATTAGCAACACTGTCATTCTATCACTGTCATTGTTGATTATCCCAAAACTCAACAAAAAAGTTGGGTGTTAGAAGATGTCATGGCTATGTGCTACCAACATCGCAAAATTAAAATCAAGTTCATGGCCGACCGCAAAACCATCATTCAAACCTCTCTATCTAAAAACAGTGATCTTCCGCCAGGGAATTTATTGCCTCGCTTCGAACATTATCCGCCCGTTACTCGGGCGTCCCGACGCCGAGCTACTTTCGGCCTGATAGACCTTATGGAACGTTCTGGATTCATCACATCTAACATTCTCGACACCAATATTGCCAAGATGTTATTGTTTGTTGGAAGAACATCGACAACCTCGGCGTTTATGCGGATGCGCCATCGGTAATCATCCTTAACCAATGAATCTTAAATATAATTTTTGCAATGCAAAGCGCATGACACTTTTGAGAGAAATATTTGTACGTCAGAAAAATTGATTTTAACGTAAATAATTGAACGATTGCATTGGATACAAGCACGGCATTCGCGAGTGAGCGAACCAATGAGCGTCGAGTGTCAAAGAAGTCAACATTCAATCGGGCCGAAACACGAACAGGTGTGATTTTTCGCTCCACTAACACAGTGACTCGCGCGAACGTTGTACCTTCAGCGCGAACAACAAAACCAGACAATAATCAAACATCGGCTGAATCGGAGACGGTCTACTTGTCCGGTATATTTCTATGATGATTGGACACCGATCATCGTCTACTTTTGATTTGTCACACAGCGTAAACGTAAACGACGATCTCACAAATTTAAATAACGGCTGTCTTGTTTCACAGTCCATCGACCCAAACCGCGATATGACAATTTAATAGAAATTATCAGGGTTTCATATTTCGACCAGTGTAAAAATAGTATAGTGAATAAAATTGATCACTGGACGAAGCCAATTATTTTAATTAGAAATATCAAAAGTAATCCGTAATAATATCGGTGAAACTTGTGGTCGACATTGCCATGTTCACGCAGCAATTTAAAATTCATATATATAGTCTAGCAAATCAGCGAAATGTAATCGAAAAGAATTTTCCTACCGAAGTAAAATAGTTTTGTGAATAATGTAACAATGTTTTATAAATTATTTTTAAAAATGCACACGTATTATTATATGATGTACAACGATTGTTAATGATATTTTAGTGATTGAATGACATTATAGTGATTGGATGACATTGTAATGATTGAATGACATTATAGTGATTGAATGACATTGTAGTGATTGAATGACATTATAGTGATTGAATGACATTCTCTGAGAGTGTACGGGATGCGTCAGTTTAATCCACGCGCAAAACTTATGGGGTGATGATTCATAAATCGCTTCACGCTGAACCCTGAACTGTCATTTATGTAAACTCGAGTCGAATTTACGAGAGAAATCTCATTCCTGAACAAGAGCCATAAAGATTCCAACTAGCAGAGTTTAATAATTTTGTTTATTCAGTCTGCCAACTAGCAAGCCGCCACCCGGCGATAAGTTTTCATAACAACGTTATATTAGTCTCATTGAAAACGGCATTAACAGCAGCAGATCGACATGTAATTGTTACAGTATTGACAATAAAAGTGACAAATATTTATTGTGTTGTATTGTCGAGCACCAGCCCGTGTTGTCGCGGCGGCGATCCGTGACAATACCGACACGAATCACAAGAGAGCGCTCAATCATCGCGCGCCGGACGGCCGGACCTGGGGTCCGAACGCGAGCGGCGCGGTAACACCGTGCACTAGAAATGTTGGCACCCACACGATCATAGATAATGTGAGGTGTAATATCGTGGAATCGTATCCGAGGTCTCTCGGTTAAGTGTAAAGACTCTGTTCGCAGAGAGAGATGGGTGCATAGAAGGGTGAAATCGACCATAGAGAGGTGAATGGATATAATGGGGAACAATACTGAAATAAAATTTACTTACGATATTATATTAATAATTTCATTAAATACAGAGTGAATATTATGTTCCAGGCCGATTTTGTTTACTCTCCATTTTGGTTTGGCAAATATTTGTTAGTTAGAATTTAGTAGTATTATAGAATAGTTAATTACAATTTATTTTAAGGTATCTAATGCTTCAACAACGTGTTAAAGTCATTAAAATATTAAAACAAACACAAACCCGACTTTTGGAAATGAATCATCATGAGCGACGAAACTCATTTCGACTTGGCGGGTTTTTAAGCGGAGCACTTAAAATCATCAATTGAAACACCAACGACTTTTACACTCACGCAAGAGTTACTGTATGGTGCACCATCTGGGCCGGCGGAATCATTGGGCCCAATTTCTTTCAGGGTGGAAGAGGCGATGCTGTAAAAACTTCTCGGTGGCTGAATGAAGTCGATTGGGCCTGCAACACATGTAGTTTCGACAGGACGGTACCAAATATTTTAACAACTAGCTAAGGGAATAATATATTTATAGTTATTTTTATATTACCCAAACATGTTATACAAGTTTAAAATAAATATTAAAAACTTATAAAAATTAAAAAAAACAGCATTGTTCTTGTATTTTACATGTAAATAATAGAAGCATTAGTTTAGATCATTTAGATTTTTTAATAATATACTTTTATTTAATAAATTACTCATTTTAATCCTCCCCTACCATACGCAGCCACGCACCTATGCGATGGTTATTATATTTTCATATTTATTTTATTGATTAGTTAGTGTACGTCCGTCACGACGAAGATACAGTAGTATCGAATCTAGTCAACGTCAAATTAATTGGGAAGACAGTGACCCCGCGATACCAGCACCATAAACTTGAAAGGGGTTGGGAAGACGCAATATCGATGAGGATGATATCAAAATAAATTATTTTCATTTCCAAGCATAGGAGAGACTAAGTGTGACTTGAGACTTGGTTACGTAAAATATTGCAATCTCACTAATATTTATTGTGGATATATAGAAATTAAATATACTTTTAAAATTAGCAATATTAACTTTGTGGTTAAAATTCATATTTTTATTTATTATCTTTGTTTTATTAACCACTAAATTGAGTTTAAATACGTTTACCGGTTTCGAAAAATAAAGAAAACCCTACCAATCTATGCGCAAACAAAAAACAAAAAAAAAAGAAAAAAACCGAATCGATTACACTTTTTTCAAGTGTACTTTTACAGCAGATGTTTATTTATTTTTAATACACTTAAACGTGAAATTAAATTGTCATACTTAAAATATAATGCGAGATTGCTCTCCGATATTCTTACATAGTCGAATAATATTAAGTATTTTAATACAAATTAAATGTATTAATTAGAAAGATATACATATTATTATTAAATAAATATCCGATATCTCATAGAGACGAAGCTATTTTTATTATATTTTATGAAAAATATATAGAAATGTGGGCAATGTACGACCTGTCTTCGGCTGGCTTAAGTGATCACATTATATAAATATAACGTTCACAATTCTCACCCCATCAATCTCCACATCTATCAAAGTTGTATATGTGATAATATGTGGACTCTCTTCGAGTACCACTACACCATCGCCATCTATGGACCGAATTTGATAATACATTTTTCCTTGAAACAGCATATATATCAATGAAAATCTGATTATTTGAAAATTATGTGCCTTTGTAGGTAAAAATCCAGTAATTGTGTGTTCTTAGACATATTCAAATATTACTAAAAAATATTATTGTTGCTACCGGAATTCGATCCTGGATCTCTCCCTTTTAGGAAAAATGCATTAAATGATAATGCTACACCAAGACAGTAAGTTGACGATAAATTTTCAAAGCTTATACGTTACATTTTCAAATTAATACATCTGTCATTCCATTATTGACAACAATACTTTTTCGATAAATTGATTTT
Source organism: Eubasilissa splendida (assembly GCA_031772225.1). Lineage (NCBI taxonomy): Eukaryota > Metazoa > Arthropoda > Insecta > Trichoptera > Phryganeidae > Eubasilissa > Eubasilissa splendida. The sequence continues at coordinate 7,313,242 of CM062859.1, forward strand.
AAATGTATTGTAAATTTCTAATTAATACATTTAATTTGAATTTAAAATATCACAGACCGTCTGTTCTGAATAATTACAACTTCACAATAAGAATGTGTTCTAATAATAATACTTTTTAATTGAAACAGGGTATTATCATATTTTTACATTAAAAAAAACTAGTTGAATAAATAATTTATAGTATATTTATGACAAATAGACTTATTACGTATAAATATGTAATGATAAGTCGGTACCAATCTTGATGTTTTCTTTTCAATACGAAATTGCACGATAGTTTAACTGGTCGATTGCACATGGACGTAAATCATCGTCTTCATCAGCCGTTGTCGACACCCTGTTGTATGAAAGCCTCCCCACGTATCTTCGATTGTCTGCCAATCTTTGCCATGTCACTCTCACTGCTCCGGAAATTTGATCTATCTACTTTGAACGTCCTCCGCATCGATTTTTATCTTATAGATACATTATGATTCTACACTCTAACTCGCGTGTCTTTCATCTTAATGTCTTCTAGTAATTCCCAGTACACTTTTTCCTATACAACGATGTGTTAACTAGAATTTCTGAATTAGATTTTTTATTCAGAGAGAAGAAAAAAATTCCGAATGTTTTTGGTCTTTGTGTGAATTAAAAACGTTTTCGACTGATGACGGGCAGACAGCTGATTGAAAAAAAAAAACGCGGCATAAATATTAAACGAAAACACCACACGTCTCATGAACACGGTGCCATCCGTCGGCCTGGCACGAAGGCATATTACTACAAGTTTAATTCAAATTTATATTAATTTCACATCCAGGGGTGTGCACTCTATACAATCAAAAAAGCTATAATTTCTGTGAAATAAATCTAAATTAAATAATCATTTGATACATTAAGTATGTGAATATAAATAAATTAAAGTTCTCGTGTTAATACGTTAACTAGCACCATCGAATTTAGAAATTATAAATAAAACGGCACATGCGTTTTTCGCAAAATTTACCCCATATGTATGATTGAAATGCAACTCCCGCGCAGCGCGCTGTTCTAGAAACACGTCTTCGCTTGAACAGACGTGTTGAAAAACACCGCATTTGAATATATGCGTTCCAATACATTTTAAACACGTCGTGTTATTTTATATTATAAAATATTTTAAGTCCTTCACCTGATAATTTGAAGGCTTTCCCAAAAATAAGAGTAATATTATTAATATTTTTCAAGAACGGAAATAAGGTAAAACCGATAGGTAATGAATGTTTGGAACAAGTAGATGAGTTTGTGTATTTGGGAAGTATGTTCGATAAAAATGGAAAGACAGAGAAAGCTATCGAAAGGAGGGTGACTGAAAAGAATAAAGTGAATGGCGCATTGAATGGAATTATAGCTAATAGGAACTTGTCAACTGAGGCAAGACTTGCGGTTCACAATGGAGTCCTGGTACCGACACTGATGTGTGGAAGCGACGCTTGGAGTTGACGGAATAGGATCGAAAGTAGATTGAATGCAGTGGAAATAAGATTAATTAAGAAGTAGAGGACGTCCTCGGAAGACTTGGCACGACCAGGTAAACCAGATAATGGAGGATGGTTCTGTTAGAAGCCTCAACAATCGGCGAGCTTGTATGAGAAGATGTATAAATATGGATGAGGTAATAATTGTGTGTCAGGACAGAAGAGTGTGGCGCTCTATCCTCTCTGCCTATCTCCGCGGGGAAACGGCGTGATGGTAAGTAAGTAAGTATGATATATTTTCACAAAAATATACTTTTGAATAAGCGTATTTCTTTACACCTCTATTGACAATACCCCTCGCTTTTACAGCATCGATTTAAGCAGCATAACCTATATCCATGCTTTGTGCACGCCACTGTCTACATCGTTTTCATAATTTACCTAGTGTATTATTGATTTCATTTTACGATCGCTGCCCCGGGCCCGGGGGTCCCGGAGATCTTTACCGTTTCTGTTCCCAACACAATGAGCGATTTCATACTGAATTATTCTCAACAACTTTCTATCTCCTGCGTTCGCCAATTATTGTTCTCCGCTCTTCTAGAACACTGCTACGGGACTGGTATTTCGTATCACAGTGTGCGTAGGACCGAAGGGCCCCGACGTTGATGAGCGGGTCTAAGTGGGTCACGATGAGTCGGCAATCAAATGATAGTGTCCACTTCAAGATTGACGATCACCGTGTACTTCAAATGGAAATTATCATCAACAAAGAGTCGCCTGTAACGTGAGAAAGTTCGCCTCGAACATGTTACAATACGATTCGTGTTGCGCGAACAAAGGGATGTTATATCTGATAATAATAATATGAAAGCACAGTATGAATAGAAGTATGTAAGTAGGTTTATTTTATATTTTAATTTCCCAAAGCGATTTCGCACTATTTCGCTTTCGAACGCCGAGCACTGTCGTGCGTCACGTGCTCCGACATCGTTGACCTTGAACATATTGGCTTTGCACCTGCACGATAGATTTAATAACTTGTTTATTCTCTTCAATAATCAATTCGCAATGTATTTTTTATGTTTGATTGTTTTTTAGACTTTTCAACTCCCAAGTGTCTTAATACGGTTTAACCTTTTTAATTACAAAAAAATATCAATCGCAACATTTCTATCCTCACTTGAGTACTTTAATATGACCGTACAGAACTATCTATTAGGGTCATTAACGACCTGTTGATTATCTGTCTACTTGAAAATAAATTAATTTAATTAAACAACAGTGGTGTGTCGGTGTATTGAACTGAAAATCATGCAAGTGTAAAAATCAGAAAGAAAAACGAAATGAAGTGTACACTATCTTGATTACGAGTAATAAAAAATATTAATTAGCAAAATCGTACTATTAATCATCTGTCTAATCTATGGTCGCGATACCTGATTGCTTTCCTACGAGTATTCCAATAAAGCGGTATTATTACTGCAATACAAAAATATTTATAAACTGAAAAGGTCTTGAAGTCAACAACGAGGACGAACCACGTTCAAAACTTGGAGATGCATTATGAGCCGTTTCTCGCCTGATTGAGGCCACTGTGTGTAAATCCCGACATGAAGGAAGAACGAAATAGAAAATTACATCCGAAATATGACTGACTTGCAGCATCAACCAAGAAATACATGTCTATACTATTAGTTATTCAATTCATATAATTAATTCGAAACTATATATTTCTTTTAGACAACTAGTTTGTATTATATTTTGACATATCTGCTTTTCTTACCAGCTGCCGAATCTGTTACATTATCACAAAATATTATTAACCAATCTGTAAACAGTTAAATTCTATATGCAGCAAGTGATTGTTAGTACTTTGAAAAAATAACGAAGGCCCTTTTTTAGTAACATTCTTTATTGGTGTCAAAATACATTGTAATTTTATTATGCATTGTGTGTGGGGCGGACTTCCTTGATAAATCTCCGACTGAAAAAGCTTTATCTGGATTTCAATATTTTTTATTATTTTTATGAAATAAATCAGTTTAAATAAAATAATGTAGGTATTAAAGGAGACCTTGAAAAAATGGAAAAATACGAGTATAATACAAATCACAAAAAATACTCGATTATGTGATATATCCTACTCTGTACCACGAATCAGTGAATTTTAGATTTTGATAGAAATACTACGTAAAATGATAAAATTATCTATTTCAAAACTCTCTTCGATTACGACCAGGAGACATCAAAACAAACCTTCAGTTAAACATGTAACTATATATACTTACATATAACGTGGAGATATAACGAATATTGTATACACGATAACTACCGCAGTTCTTATCAGATTTCGATAAAAAAAAAATCTTAAAAATTGATCTGGTGAATATCTCGGCTAAGTTCGTTAACCAGCCTGATATGACTTTTTTTTTTCTTCTAAATGGTGGCTGTTCGAAAAATCACATTTGATCAATTTAAATTTAATCAATAACAACAATGTGACCACGGATGAAATTCTACTTAGCGAGTTGACTTTTATTGTTTATTTGCACAAATTGCTATAAAAATGTAAGCGATACCAAAATTAACTTTCACACCCGCATTTTATTTATTTCTAGTCGAGACAGTTGACTCTTGACAATGAGCGAGTCAGATATACGAACGGTATATTCGGTGGAATGAATATCTAAATTTCTTTACAACAGAATGTAGCGAATCGATGTTCACTAATGGCAAACGAAATGAATTTGCAAATAAGATTGCGACAATCCAAAATTGAAATGATTTCTCGAGCTGGCGATAGACGGTGTAAATTTCTAAAATATTATTCTACAAGTACACCGGCAACACTAATTAATATGTACCCACATATTTAAAGGTAATTAAATTTTACAAATAAACCTCAACGAAATCACGAACTTTTCAAAATGTCAAGTGCAGAGCGATATAAAATATTGTTGGCAATCGGCGAAGTGTAAAAATATGTGCGGCCGTACATCTTGATTGACCTTCATGATGCAAGATGTGTCTCGAATTATTAATATTTAATTTTCCAATAAATATCACTTGTTGTCGAAAAGGTACGTAAAAAATTCTACCTTGAACGCGTTGAAAAAAAATGCATCGATGTTTACATTTTGCTGTTTTATACATCAGTTTTAAGTACTCAGTTGTGCAAGAGAGATATTATAAAAATATGCGCTTCGGTGGAGAGCGTGCGTGCACTGTCTTACTCAATATTATTATGTCAAGATCACAATATCAGAATCTTTAATCTCACGTTACTCGAATAAAACGATAGTTTAATCGCGGAGTATTGGATATGTATGATGAAGTACACGAGCAAAATGTTAATGGCGTCACAACATATTAACGCCCCACATAGCACGTTTTACATTAAATATTACAACAAGAAAATATATTTCATATTTAAAAAATTTGGTATTAGATATTTGAATTAATTAATGTAAAAGCAAGATAGCCGCAGTGGGCGGGACATGCGGTGAGAGCAGACGAGTCCCGTGACACGCACAAAGCTCTCGTGCTCGTGCCAACAGGATCGAGACGGTGGAGAAGACCAAGATGCAGATGGGCGAATAATGTCAAGACAGACGTGCAAGAGGTAGGCAGGTGCACGGCGGACTGGACCAAGGAGGCAATGTCAAGGAATATATGACACTCCATTATAACTGCATTCCTGAACTTCTGAGTCCCATGCAGAAGAAGAAGATACAAATAACTATTCTAAGCAAATGCTATTCTAAACAAACAAATGGAAATGGAAATAATTAATCTTACAAATAAAATAAACAAAACTGCCTACATATTTTTTAGACTCGGAAACATCTTATGACTAACAAATTTGAAAATAATATATTACGCGTTTGTACAGTCACATTTGCAATACGGTATTATTGGATGGGGGGTAGCGTGTAAAACTTCAATATAACAATTAGAAATCACTCAAAAAATGATAATAAAAATTATTCTTAAAAAAAAAAGCTATCCAAGTATACAACTCTTCACAGATTTCAATGTATCAAAAATAATAGACATGTACAAAAAAAAATTTAATTATAAAAATCAATTAAATATGAGAAGCAAATTTCAATCTACAAGATTTAAAGACCAAATTGATCATATCACTATATTTATGAAGGCATCAAATTTTTTAACAATCTTCCCATCACAATTAAAAAAATTACAGACTACTATAAATTTGTATCTGAAGTAAAAAAATATGTACATAGACTAACTGAAACATAAATTCTCGTATATACATACTCTTTCTCTATACACGAGTCTTAACTCTCATAGAGAACAAATAAATGTTAAAAGAAATGATATATATCCTACTGATTATTTTAAAAACGTATTATATTTTCTAATGTTAAAATAAAATCTTTATATCTTAAATATGTACCTACGGTACCACGAAATTATTACATATTTAAATTTAAAACCTGCTCATTCATTCGTAACTAAGATTTTTAGACCTGTATTTGTTGTGATTGTTAAACTTGTTCAGCGATTCCGGGCCCCCCTGGGGCTCTAACCCCCGGACCGGCTGCCTAGGTTACCTTCAGTAGGCCGTGGCAACGCCACTGAGAAGTATGTTACCGTATGTGAATTTCACGATACTACGTACAGACATATTGATTTTACGTGACGAGTCGCGTGTGGTGCAATACGAGCTCTACATGCACGCGATCTTGAATGTCACAATATTTACCTTTACAACTACCTGATATTCACTATTCTCTGTGGGATGTTATTGTCAATTAGGTAAACTGCTCAAATAACTGCCAGAAGCCAATTTCAAAAAATATTTATCATGGCTTTGATATTAACCATTGACTGTAAAGCATACTCTATCAGGATACCCCTGTCACGAGCCTTTTGCATACCAGGCACACAGAAATTTTTAAATTTCGTGCCAAAACCCTCTATAATCGAGTACTTAACCATCAAACGGCTCAATAATGAAACTGACCAATAGTTTTTAGTGGTATTCCAGTGGCTTGTACCAAATAAGATCAAATAATGTGAGCAACGAACACCTAAAATACGCGTGTTGAGTTTCAAACACCTCTATAAATGGTATAAAGTGTCAATTAAGTCAATTTTGAAATTTCCCAAAATCGACAACATATTTGTAATTTTTTTTTTTGCCTTTCCTGTAGTATTGATACATGATTAGATGAAAATTCTATTTTTAAACGTTTTTCGTGATTTTTGGGTTTTGTTAAAAATTCGTTATAGGGGAGTTTGGAATTAAACGACTCATATGGTTCACTGCCTCAATAAAGTGCTCTCTGGTACACCGAAAATATCCAGCAAAAAAAAAAACGAAGGAGCACAATTTGCACGCGTGTTCGTGTGCGTGTTATGTTCACTGGGAGGGAAGAAAGTAATGAAATTATATTAGGTACATTTATTTTTGACATTTAAAAATTTAATTTGTTAGATTGTTTTTTGTAGACGTCGGTAATAGGTACCTATATATTATTATTTCAATTAAAATGATGGTGCCATGTAGGTATACAAAGAAAGTCTTTAACTACTAGAAAATCATGAAAGAAGATATTTTAATTTTCAAATTAGTGTATATCTAAAAAATGTCTAAACGTAAGATTGGGGTTTGGGATACTGAATAAAATATGTATTTACCACAGACCACCAAATAAATAGACATGAACTAACGCAAATTTCTAGTGCCAATATTTTAATTTTGGTGTCAACCACGTAATCACTTTGGTACCACTTACACAATCAAATATCTCCGCAACTTTTTTAAAAAATATAACCCGATTGGAACGAAAATTTAAACGCTGACAATATAATATGCATTAATGTAAAAAATACGTCTTGATTTAATTTTCGAAGAGTAAATGCTTTTGCTGTTGCACAAATGTGTCCTAAACTATTGGATTTATATTTCCACCAATAATGTGTGTAGAAGGGGCGAGGAGTCCCGCAACTAACGTTCCAAACTGTTCTCCTACGTGTACACTTTATTTCATGTCTATTCTTATACTGCTCTGTGGAATTTACCATTTATTTGGATACATCCATTACATACTTTTTAAGATTAATCTAATATAAAAATTTAGGGTGAGAAGGGGTGCGAGCTGAGTTGTTTACATATCGAAAATAGTGTTCATATAGGGTAAAACCGTGGTTAAAACAATATATTGTTTTGCATCTAGCTCGATTCTATGTTGAGCATCGTTGAAGGAAGTCACCGCATTAGGGTGTCTCGAGGGGGAGCGTTATCTCCCCACCGACTCGGCTCACTTAGCTTAAGTGGTCGTTGGTGGAACAATGGGGGTTCAGAGTGCTTTTATAAAATATTGCAGCTTTTGTAGCAGTCACGCGCGACATTCTTCAAAGGAAATATAGAACTCTATTCTTCAAAATAGTAAAATTACACCATACCACTTGCCAAGCTAAAAATTGACATAATCCAATTAAATTGGTTGGATACGTAATCTCTTTAAATTCACTACATTTTCATATCATTTTTTTGAAATTTTAAATAGATAATTCCACAGCCTTCTCAATTCTCCGCTACCCATTCTTGGCATTCTTCTTCATAAACCTCCCTCATTCACTAATCACTCTTTCCCCCTTTGGATCCCAAGTACACTTTTTGAGTAATTTCGTGAATTATGCACAAATGTCTAGTATAACGTTTTATGGGTATAGTTTACTTCATAAGATTATAGAATTCGTTTTTCTTATAATAAAAAATAAACTGCCTGGATCTTTACAAAAGAGCGCGCTTTCTCCCAATATAGAAGAAATCATTAAAAAATGACTTATAGAAAATAAGCTGTCTTACCTGTAAGAATGATATGTATTGTATAAACGGTGACTGATTAATAGTCCTGCAGACACTGTGGGTGTAGTGTTAGTTAAAATAAAATTAATATTAAAAAAAGTATAACATAAGACAAAAATCCATGTCTTTGACCGCTTTAAAATTATAGGCTTGTGACATTACAAAGTAACGTCATGCATTTGGAAAAATAAATTTTAGTCAGGGCATCATTATCTATGAAATTTGGAATCTATGGTGATGGTGGCAGGCGGCCGCGGGAAGGGGTTCACTCTGGCTCTTGCTCGGGAGACGCGCACGGGCCGCTGCGAAGAGTGGATCGGCTAAGCCGGGCACTCGGAGCGGCGGCAGCCGCCGTTCCCAGGCCGCTACTAGTGTATTTGTTTCATGGTATAACAACAAATTATCTTTTGCCGAATTGTGCTATTGGCTTGGACAACATTGAATATTGCACCGGAGGTTGCTACTGTTTTGTGGTAAATGGCTGCGATTTGAATGTACCCATCTGTCGAGATATTGGACGTCTTGGCAGATTAAAGGACTGGAAAATATGGAAAGATTGGGATATTGAGTTCTGTACCTCGGGTCCCAAGAGCTGCCATTAATGCCACCAATAAATATTGTTTTAAAGTTAAAGTCCGCTTTCATTCTGGATACTTCTTTTCTTACCTACACACCACACTTCATATTTCAGATATCATAATTACACATTCCTCCGATGATGACCAACACTTAAGAAAGAGGTGAGTAGGTGATCTGAATCTCGAATCGAACTCACGTTACATGCTCTACCCTGTCTAGCCGGTGAGGAGCGTCCAGCCTCACTTGGACCGTATCCTACAAGGCATCTTAATTACCTAATGCACCTTAATTTTTCTTCTGTATGTAAACAATATTCTATGGATTTATGTTATATGATTTTTTATGAATAAAGATAGCACTTAAGGGACGCTGGAGAGTCTAAATTTTAAATCTTAATTGCTAATAACCACATTAAATTTCGTCTTCTTTTTCGTTTTGCCTATACTTAAATATGTAATAGAATTAAAGTCGCGCATTTTTATTAGCTTCGATGAGTGGAACCAACAAAGAAGCCCTAGCTTCTAAATCGATCCCGAGAAAGAGTAGGTCCCCTCCCCTCCAACTGTCCTTTATAAGGCATCCTTAAATTTAATTAAACATGAACTTTTATATAATAACTAACAATTCTTAATTAATTAATTTCTCTTATTCGAATCTGTTAAAAAATCAGATACAATATTTATTTTTTCACGTCTACATCTTCACTGTTACTTATCACAGCTTCGAAAAAAGTGATGAACATTTATGTGCCGGTAGTAAACGGAATAAACTCTAAACTAAAAAAAAAAAACATATTTATGTTGTTTTACAGTAGGTGAGCGGCGGCCATTCAGCGTATGACATAAATACTTCGACCATATTAAAAAAACGAGTTCAAACCAAATACGCGGTGTGTAGCGCCGAATCACACCCAAATGCGGTTTTCGTTCTTGTAATAAATATTTACGACCTGTGGTCCAATCGGCTTGGACGTATTTAGTATCACGGTCAAATTATGCGTTAGATAAAGCCTGCACTTTAGATTGTACATGTCCAGAGATAATGTTGTGCAATGTTTAGCGCGAATTGCGCGCGCGTTGGCGACCATTCACAGGCAAGACTTGACTTAAATTGCAATCACGCCGTTTCCCCCCGCGGGAGTAGACAGAGAGGATAGAGCGCCACAATTTTCTGTCCTGACACACAGTTCTCGCCTTATCCACATTCATACATCTTCTCATACAAGCTCGCCGACTATTGAAGTTTCTAACAGGACCATTTTCCAGTATCGAGGATGTACTCTGAATCTGGTGCCATCAACACTTGCATCATATATCTTCCTTACCATTTTCTTCTCATTCATCCGTTCCATATGACCAAACCACCTTAGTGATCCTTTTTTAATCTTATTCACTATACTAAATTTACGTTCTTTACTCTGTCATAAATATATCTGCCATACATATGCCTAAGTGATCTCATTTCCGCTGCATTCAGTCTACTTTCGTTCCACTTCTGCCAGCTCCAGGCCTCACTTTCATACATCAATGCCGGTACCAGGATTGTGTACCGCTAGTTTTGCTTCGGTTGACAAGTTCTATTAGCTATAATTCCATTAAAAGCACCGTTCACTTTGTTTCGTGCAGTCACCCCTCCTTTCGATATCTTTTTCAGCCTTTCCGTTTCTATCAAACGCACTTCCCAAATACACAAACTCATCTACTTGTTCCAAACATTCATTACCAAAAGCCTTAAAAAAATTCCTCAAATTTCATCGAAACTTGCTAGGACACATATTAAGCGGATGTAACCTCCCTCCTATCTCTCCTACGTCCTATCGAACCACCCACCACACCTCTGGTAGGTCTATGTCATGCGCCGTGAAAATATACCCGCAGTAAAACCTTAGAACCTTTCATACCATTAAATCGGACCTAAGATTTTATTTATAAATTGAACATTTTTCTCAAAGCTCCCGTAAAGGACAGTACAGAATTAGTGTTAAGCAATACGTAAGTCATACGTCATCTATCGTTTTTTTGTTTTTATTTTAAACGCACTGACCAACCGATGCACACCGACCTTTACACCAAAGCTAAATTCTACCCCGTTCAGAAATAAGACTGGTAGGACACTTTCCTAATAAATAAAAAGGTTTTGTGAGCAAAGACAATGAGAGAAGAAGTAGCAGTTGCAGCAGAAGACTAACGTGGACGCAAAAGCCTCGCATCGGCATTCCCATTCGGGAATCAGTATCCGTATGGTCTACTATATCAAGTCCATTCAGTTCGAATTTGTAATAAGCATACTAACTACATTTATTAGTTAATTCGCCTAGTTTTATTTCCATGTCGTAAAGGTGATTTTCACACAGCAACACCAAATACGTCTGAAAATGGGCAACGTCGCCGGAATCTAAATTAATTTACGCAACGACAAATCCAAATTGTGTGACGCGGGCAAGCGGGCACAATACTATACCGGGTAAAGGTACTAAACACGATCGGGGCCGCCCAACCCGCCGGGCGACAATACTCCACTAAATGGATTGGAATCGGATTATGGATTGCACTAACGCAATACTCGCTTAAAACGTTTTAACACAGCGACCGACTGCCGCGCGAATATCGATAGGCAAACTGAAGAATATTGTATTGTGTCGGTCAAAACTAAACAAAACTTTTGCGCAAAGATTCCGTTTGTTTCTGGCACCAAAAATATACAACAGTCTAAATGCAAAAGTGAAAGATTGCAACCGTCATAGTCTTGCATATTTTTCACGAAAAGTGCAGTTCTGGCTCCACGAGATGGGGAGAAATTATGCCCAAGAACTTTTAAAGGTTCAAACACGAGAATAAAACTGCTACAAACGTATATTAAATTACCTAATTGCATCTCTTGTTTAACTGTTTATATATATATATATATATATTTGTACATTGATACCGGAGGAACACTACCTGCAATAATACAGTAAATTACTAGTGTAGCAGGCAGGGTAGCCAAATACATGTCTCACTTTCTTACCGATATGTTTACCAAATTTTATATGCATACCCTCGGTACATTTGTCTGATATTTGAAATATTACGCAACACTCATAGTAATGAACTAGGTGAAAATGTATACTTAATGAATATTAATTTGGAAGAGTAATCAATGTAAGTACATAATACATGTAATAAGTGAACCCAATAAATGAATTATTATTATTTATTAAAATTGGTTTTGTCGCAACTTGTGTACTTGACAGAATGAATTCTGTATAGAAAACAATCTAAACATCAGCTGGTGTATGCTATCCATCTCTAAATGGGCGCCAAGATGAAATTACTCACGAAAAAATTACACGAAGTAGAATTACACACATTCAAAATTTAACTTTTTTTCTAACTATTAAGTTTTTTTAATTTTATTGTAATTTACGCAAATTAAAAATTAAAAACCTACACGCGTAGGTGAAAAAAACAAAATTCTCAATACAGGTCAGGTTGGATAAATAAAAGCCCTAATTTTTTTAGCAAAAATTACGCAAAGAAAATATAAGCATTTTTAAAAAAAAAAAATTTTTAATTTCATATTGGTGAATAAAATATTATAAAAAAAACTGTTAAATTTGGTTACATTCATTAAATTTTTCTATAAATGTACACTTTTATTAAATGTGTGTAATTTTTTTCTTTTGTAACGTATTTTTAAGTGTCATCTTTCCAATAATAAAACTCATGATTTTAAACATTACATAGTTAGAAACTGTCCGCTGGGGGAAACTCGTCAAAGTACTAGCATAAAAATGAGCAAAATTAAAAATGGCGGGCATTTAATATAACACACATTAGTCGGGGGGAGGGGAAGGGTGGCTAAGATTAACACAGGATCCTAAGGCTTTACAAAATTCAAATAGATCGGTCATAGGGTATAGGATAGTATAGAGAACAAAGCGATATACATTCAAATTTTAAGAAAATACATAGATAATCGCCAAAATTACATATGCAAGGTGTAGTTAATAACGAATTTGTAAGAATAACTCAAGAAGATTTATTTGTTACATAGTCGATAGCGTTATGAAAGGATTATTAGAATAGTTTCAGTTAAAGTGAGAAAATTAATTTATATTTTTAAAATTTTACGCAGCTTCATGAATATTATTACTTTATTAAAAATGGTATACTATTCACTTTGTCAGAGTCTCGTCAGTTACGCAATATGTGCATGGGGTGGTGCAGCTCTTGCTTCAATGGATTCTCTAATTAAGGCTCAGAAATGGGTCATCCGAGTAATAAACAAGAGACCATTTAGACATAGCTCTGAAGAACTCTTTAAATCCTTCCAATTTTGGATATAAGACAACTGTTTACTAGAGCAATCTTAAAACTATTTTTTTAAATAAATTAACTTAACTTTTACGATCCGATCCAAAGGAAACTAGGAGCAAAGTCTTAGGATACTTTTCAGTGCCAAAATTGAATACAAAATTCGCTCAACGAACTTTCTTATTTTGTGCTCCGCGAATATTTAACAAATTGCCACTAGACCTTAAAGGGTCTAAAGTGTATAACGACTTCAAACCAAAAATAATAAAGTGGTTTCTTGATGTGGGTAAAAATAAAAATGAATCTAATTTGTCATTTGTGCTGACCTAACTATCTACACATTTTTGTCTCCAACTATTGTATATTACATACAATAATATTTTTATAACTATTTTCAATAATATTTTATATCTTCAGATTGTACTTTTTTCACATAACTTTTTATAACTTACTTAACATTATACTTATTTACCTCTAAACAATTACAACTTTTAAAAACTGTACAGGTAATTACTTTAGAACAGACCACATCTAGTAAATTAATTACATTTATTATGCTATAAAAAAAAAAAATAAGTATATACTGTATACAGAGAATGGTAAAAAATATATAGATACAAGACGAGTGTTGACTATAAAAGAAACAAAAAAATCTAATAAATCAGATATTAGAAGACTGTAAAAATCCTCAACCCGGACGAGTATCAGAGAAAAGAGTGTGGCGTTTTATCCTCTTCGACCATTTCTGTGAGCAAATTACGTCAGTATTGCTAGCGCCAGCAAAGGTAGGCTGATAATAATCTTTCATCTGGACTCGAATATGTGGTCCATCGAGCCTTTCCAATTATAATAACTATGATTTACTTCTTCTGACTTCACTATTTATCGAAATTAAAAATAAATTACATACCTCGAATTGATAATAGTCTAAGTACACAGTGTCTAAGAAAGATCTCATTTCTTAAGTATGGAGAAAAAGGTGAAAGGATGGAAGATGATTTTCAATCAATCCGAAATGATCAGCTTCAACGAAAGTACTTGCAAGAACTTAGAATATCAAAGCGAGAGAAAGCAATGCCGGTAATCCACGGTATTCAGCAAACCTACATTATTTATATCAAGAAACAACACGAAACCTGTTTTCTTCAGCTTCGCAATGTCAAAACTGCCTTGGTTCAATAAGCTTTCATTTTGTACCCTTTACTGTTCTAGTCTCACGGCGGCGTTTAAAATGTGCCAGAATACCGTTAAACTATATTTGTTATAATTCGTACCATGGACTGTGTTCGATATTTATGATAGATCCATGAATCGTCGTGCGCGTGTGTAAATATTCCACTATGTTTACTGTGCCAATCTGTCCCCCGCCTTCTATACCCTACACCTCAGAGCACGATATTTCTGTGCGTATTATTTATGACTTTTAAAGCAGTCAAGAATGCTATGTGCTCGTCACTAACTTGAAATGTTTATAAAGATACTTGTTGCTAGTGTATTCGGTTCCTTGCTTGTGCGTGCAGAAACCGGTATTGTGGATCATAGTTCTTCGTGCTGATGATCGTTTCCTCACCCCTTGTCTAAACAGACTGTCTTCATTCTTCACTGCGCACTAAAGAAAAGCTGTCTACAACACTCCAAGCTATACCCATCTGTTATGCAACATATGGGTATAGCTTTGAGAAATTGGTGATCACAAGCAATGCGAGACGCAGGACGGAGGGCGAGAGGTCGATCTTTAATAAGATGATCAGACCAAGTCATAGACATGACGCATGTCGCACTAACAAGGCCCGAGATGGCAAAAAGTGGAGGCAAGTAGTTCGCAGTGTGGAAATGGAATGGAGGATCGCGATGATTAGTCGTGAGCAAATTCGAAAATTTATTTTCCCTAAATATCCATTTTGGTGGCAATCACGCAATATCCCGGTTTGGAAAGAGTTCCAGGTTCAAATTCTGGTGGCGCAACAACAATATTTTTCGATAAAATTGATTTAAGATAACATTCTTTACTCTGATTCTCTACCTGACGATAGTCGACTGAACATATGGTCATAAAAACACGGGAAAAGACAGTATCACATTCCGAACGGCCATGAAAACTCTAATAAAACTCAAATTAAGTCAAAATTCACATAATTATTTCGGGGAAAAAATCTAAAAATAACAATACCAGAGACCACTTAAGTTCGTATTAATATATAAAAAAAATGGCGCGCTATTACAACAGGATCAAACTAAAATCCAATTTGCGGTACAAACAAAGGCTTCACCGCAAAATATCAACGTCAAAAAAACGTCAAGTTTACCGACATTCTACCATTTCCGATATTATGATGTATTGTATATACAACATTGTCCAATATGACGGAGAATGTTCAATATTTTGTCAACTATTTCGTTTTTGTAACAACAAAAAACAATCGACCGCCAAATTAAAAATGGAACGTGTAAAAAAATTGGACAGTTCAAATGCAGTGGTGACACTGTGAACTAATGCTACGTCAACAGAATTACTTCATTATTAAGGAGAACACATTCTTATTGTGAAGTTGTAATTATTCAGAACAGACGGTCTGTGATGTTTTAAATACTAATTTAATGTATTATGTATCCCGGTATTTTTGACAAAATTGATTTTATATGTATATATTTATAATTAATACATTAAATTAGAATTACTTCATTTTAATTAATTATAGAGAATTTAAAAAAAAACTATCAATTAAATATAACTGAAAACGTATAAAATATTATGCAATAATATATAAAGTGATCACTTACTTCCATATATTTTCCATTAAATATAATAAAAAATTGATTGTCTCTATGAAATATATATTATTTGTTTAATAACAGTGCCTTTGTAGGTGAATATTCAGTAATTGTGTATTCTAGAACATATTCAAATATTGCTAATAATATACTGGTCAAAATAAGAAAACATATAAAATATAGATTTTTCAGGCGTATTCTGGTATAATGTGTTAAAAACATTTTACAGATAAAGAATATTGCTTTAAATAATTTCAAAAAAATAATTAGATTCTAATTGTGACATATATGCTGTTTCAGGGAAATAAATTATCAACGTTAGTGTAGTGGTACTCGAAGTGTGTCCACATAATAACATATATACAACTTTCAAAAATTCGATAGATATGTAGATTGATGGGTGAGATTTGATAAACGTTATTATTATATAAAGTGATCACTTAAGCCAGCCAAATACAAATCGTAAGCCCTGTAATTACCCATACTTCCATATATTTTCCATTAAATATAATTAAAAATAGTTTCGTCTCTATGAGATATCTATTATTTGTTTACTATGTAATAATACGTAGCATACTACTAGTATACTAAATATTCTATATTAATATTATACTAAAATATGTAAATAAATTTAAAAAATCATAGCCGTTATAGTTACGTTAAAAAACAATTTACCACACCTGAACATCACCATCTTTTTAAATTTTCTGATTATTTTATTCAAAAATGACATTAGTTTACCATTAGTTTTATGATGTGTTTCCGCTATTTCGTATACACTTAATTAATCTGTAAGCAGCTAGTTTAAAAACTCGAAGTGTTACATTACCATTCATCGTGGTGGAAAACTATAATTAGCAAAACTGCATTCTGTGTGCAACAATTAATACAATGTAGTATTATTCAAACATTTACGTGCGTTTTATTCAAATCTACGTGCGGCGTAGAACTTCATTGCTTTAGCGAGGTTTCGTGACTGTCCCATCCATATTTAACGATCGTAAGTATAGATGCATTTTTCATTTAATTCGCTCACTTTCATTTAAAAATGCAAAATCATTTGATAACCAAGATCTTGTGGAGATATAAATTACTACTTTTGATGTGATTGAAATTCGATGATATGAATGATTTAAAACTATGAATGATAATATTCAGCGGAAAAATTATTAGAACGTTACTTACAAGAATCCATTAGCAATACTTGTCGCAACCAACAATTATATGCAATTCCAATCAACGCCGAGTTTAGGATGCGTAACGACGTGCAGAGTCGCATAATGTCGCATGACGTTCTTTTTGTCATACCGTAAATCAAATTTGAAAGCAAACAAATGAACGCATTGTACTCATGTGCGACATTCCTTCGTAATAAACTTTTGAAAAATTCTCACGTTCGAACACACCAAAATTGAAAGAAAAAAACTCTCGCCACACTTGCCGGTACGCGGCATAGTTAATAATGAAAACATTAATAAATGTCAAAAAATGTACTTTTTATAATAATTAATAACAGAAATAATAATAAATATTAAGGTCACACACATATATTATATATTATAAACACGGGACGTACAGACAATCACATGTTTTCAGCATTATCACAATGTTCCTAATAACAGCTGATAGATACAGATATAAGGATTATTACTGATGACGTCATACCCCCCTATCAATCGATCATCAGGGTTCGGTTTTAGATGGTTCTATATTTTTCTAAAACGAGTAAATTGTATAATAAAAAAGATATTTCAAACTAAAAATACGAAAACAAAGTGTAAAAAATTTAAATTACAGTCAAAAAGCGAAATTATTTTAAATAAATTTTATGAAAAATGATTATTTCAAACAACTGAAATGTATACATATAAAATTGTATGTGTCTGTTATTAATACGATTTCACACACTTTAACCAATCAACCCAAATTTTGCATAGTTACACTTTAGGACCCTCTGCGTAAAACATAGACACTACATACTTCGAAATAAATTTACATTCTATTATAATGGATGCCATCTGTTCCAAATTTGCATTGTAACCCTTCAGGATCAAGCACAAAACATAGACCACCCCCCCTTATTTTGAATGCCATTCATTCCAAATTTTGTTTAATTACTATTTAGGACCCCGCGCAAAATATACGTACTCTCCACCATCCCCTAGCCACGCCCGCCGGATATAAATGTGTATTGTATTAAACGTCACGTCAAGTTTGTTGAAATTTTACCACCCCACCTTGCCCATGTCCGGACCAAATTCAGCCTAGATCATTATTATTTAGGACCCAAATCACATCTTAATCTGAACAAATCTGTGCGGATCTCTAATTTTTAGCAAAGCAACGAGTTCATTCAATAGCTGCAAAGGTAAAAAAAATGTGTCAATTGAAGTGAAGCAAGGTACGATCAATACTGCGCAATGCTTATCTGATACCGGCGCTGCTGTTGCGCAACACACTTCTGCATCTGTGCAACTGTACAACGGAATGCGAATGAAAAAGGAAAATCTACGCATTGTAAATGATAAATAATATAATCGTTAGGCGGACGCGACACGTAACACCGATCCAGATTTCAATCAATTACGCGGTGAAACGTTCACAGAGTGGTTTAAGATGAAAGCGAAAACGTCTATGGATCATTTATTAAACTATCTCGGTACGCAAAAATAAAGAGAGCGGAAATATAATAAATCAATTCAATTACAGGTTTTGCACCGCTGGGCGCTCAATGAGACAAGACGGGATTGTCTGTACGTCGGTCGTCTGCTGACGTGTGGTGCTCACTTATGTTATGATGGACGGGGTCATTTAATATGTAACTGAAACACAGATCCGTGTAAAAGAATATTCCACAATCGTTGTCATGACAGCGGTTTAGCAGCTCGGATTACGTAAAAACCAGTAGCTCCAAGGGTGAGAATGTTATATTTTAATTCTCATCCCAGCTTTCGGAGAATAAGATAATAAAATATAAGTATAAATATTAAGATATATCAATATATTATTTAAAGCATTAAATTTTAATCTAAAAACTCAGCATTATGTTATTATTGTACGACAGTTTGGTACGATAACAATTGGGACAGTAGTTAAGATGGTAGAGCGTTCGTTTAGCATATTTTAATATGTGAAATCGATACCCCGTACGGAAGAGTAGAACCACTGACTTAAAAAACTAGAAGAAGAACTAAAGAAAGGTAAACATAGTTTGATTATAAAATAAGAAAACTCATAGGGGAGCAAAGCACACTAAGGAAAAATTATAATATTATTAAGGAGAACACATTATAATTGTGAAGTAGTAATTATTCAGAACATAGGTCTGTGATATATTTTTTTTAAATACTAATTAAACGTATTAATTAGACAGATATACATATATAATCAATTTTATCGAAAAATATATTGTTGCTGTTACCGGGATTCGAACCTGGATCTATTTCCAATCACAGTACCTATATGTTAAATTTTTCAAATTAATACATCTACCGTTCCATTATTTGAAAGCCATCTATCTACTTTGTTTTTACAGAATCTCAAATTCCTATGAGTAAACCGATAGGAAACGCCAGAATTAACAATTCATATTTATTAAATTTTGGACACATTAATACAAGGAGAACACATATTTTTCAATAAAATTGATTATACATGTATATAATCAATATTATATATATATATAATCAATCTGTTTCTGAGTCTCTCGCTGGGGGTTACTGGGATGGGCGATGCCGGGAAAAACAGTGGCTGGAGAGACCTAACGGAGCATTCTACTGGCTCTCCCTCGCATGTTTTACACATAAATGCGTCTACCCTCCCCTTTTGGGGGTGTATGATTTCTATAGCTTCTTTCCAGCTGCCTTTGGAATTTAATGTGATAATGAGTCTTACGTCAAATTGTACAGGTATGGGCTCTGGTACGATTATACCGGAGCCAACCTATGATGGTATTATGATGATAATGTTAATGTAATAAAATTTTAAAAATATGTAATTATGACGACTCGAAACGAGAGGTAAACAACTCTCAAAATGATTCTGAATAGGGTGTTAATAAATAAATAAATAAATATATATATATATATGTATGTATATCTTTTTCATTAATATTTAAAAAAATATATATATATTGTAAATAAACGTCCGAATGTATGCAATAAACTATTACATTCCCTCTCAGTCGTATTCCGGGTTAAGGGTCATGATCTCCTCAGGATATCTCCTCAAAGAGTCGATCAAAACTACTCAAATTTTACGATCTTCGCGAGGATAATTGACCCATGAAAACGAATCTTCATCACTGTTTATGTATGCAGGCACCTAATAATATATATAATACATTATTAACATCATTAACTCTTGTGATAAATAGCTTTCCTATCAGCTTCCTTATCATTATCAGTTAAAATAATTGGATAACATTCCGTAAGGATAAAAAAAGCTTTGACTCATATCCTGTGTTCACCACATAAATGTTGACCCACAGAATTTACAGCCACTTTACACAAACCTATTATTTGAAGTCTTTAAATATATAAGACCACACATTCCGAAAAGGCTTGATACTTCTTATTTTTCAGGTGTGTGCGTCACATGCTATAATAGCCTATAACAAGTTCATTTCTAAACCCAATATGCAAACATGATATTCGTATAGATGTAAGATATTCATAATATTAGTATAAACGTAGAAAATAACCAACACTTATACTTAAATTGATGCTATGTATCAAAAAATTAAACATCTTCACATTGTACTGCCGCTGTTTAAGGATTAATTTAACTAATAGATATCAATGAATCCTGCAATATTTCATGATTCATGATTATACAACTTAATAAATAAACTAAATGTTCATTTTTAATCCTTGATGAAGGACGCACGGAGACAATTCTGTGGATTACGAGTTTCCGTTCTAATTCTAGCCTGAATATAAAATATAAATAAATATAAAATATATCAAACACTAATTAAATGTATTAATTACCTCTTTGAGGTTCGAAAATTTGTCGTCTGAGTACTGTGTGCTGTAGCATAATCGGTTAATACACATTTCCCGGATTGGAAAAGATCGAGATTCGAATCCCGGTAGCAACAACAATATATTTCGATAAAATTGATTTTGTATGTATATCTTTCTAATTAATACATTTAATTTGTATTTATTTAAAATATCACAGATGAATAATTACAACATCACAATAAGAATGTGTTCTCCTTAATAATGAAAGATATGTCAAATATTTTTTTCATTTAAATATACTATTTAAGTTACATTTCTAACGCACAACCTCGAAACGGCACGTCATTGTAACAATGACAGAACGCTTTTGATAGTGCGCTTTTGTTTTAAATTATGTCCAATCATTTTGTTGACATTAGATTAATCGAATGTCAGTTTGACAATAGAGAATATTTTATATTAAAGTCTCGAGCGGATATAAAATTATAATTAAAGACCGCGTCGAAAATAAATATTCGACTATAATTATTTTTAAATACATTTATATTGCAATTATTATTGTGAGTTATTTATTAATCTCGACGCAGGGTTTGTCGGAGATAATTACGAGCGTGTGCACGTTACGGAATGCTTATATCATAATACTACTTTATATGACGTGATGACGTATTTATTCGTCGCCAATCATTTCGGCGAAACAATAATTATTGTAACATTTACAAGGTAAACCACAAATGACTGAAGAAAATTATTGTCTAGTTGGAAAAAAATCATCGGTCAAGTTTCCGACATGCAGCGAGACATGTTCAAGGTTAAACGGTATGAAGTAGAGATTTGGAAAGTCAGGAACGCAGGGAAGTAGGCTTTCACGTGTACCTTGGAGAAATGATGTTAAAAATTAATTGAATCATTATGAATGCAAGTGATTTAATACCGAGGGAGGTGATCATCTACCACGCCTACAAATATATCAGAATATTTAATAGAACGATTATAAATACGAACAATTTGTCACTCTTTTATAATGTAAAGAATATTTTAGGTGCGTTTAACTATCTACCCACGTACGAGTATATATAATATAATATTAAACCAGCCTCAAAAATAATATATAATAAATGTACTTAATTAGTTTACGGAGAATTCTCTACATGTAAATCAAATTACGTGAGTCTAAATACATCAAACGTTTGGATTCATGGAAATTAATGTGATGATAAACTGGCCAAGGAGGCCACTCTTTCCGGAGTTTTCCCTCGTCAATTCCATATCCCGATGTATGACACACTTAATATGGTAAAAAAACGTACGAATTCTATCTGGACTGTACAACGGATGGATCGAAATAATCATAAAGGAAATCGGCTTAAAATAATTCAAAGATTTATTCCCCGCACCCCCTGGTTCTCCAAAAGAACAGAAAAATGCGATTTTTTGTTTCGGAAAAAAACTGATTTGAACCAGTCGGGACTCCAAATAAGAACGTTCTAGAAAAGCGTATGACGTCGCCACCTGTCATACACAAATTAAATATAAATACTAAAATGCATTACAAAACAATTCTAAATTTTAACAATACCTTCCGGTAATAACCGCAAGAATCAAGTAGATTTCGTCGGCGTGCAAATGAGTGTTTTACTTTTTTCTCTATGTTCAACATTACAGAATTACGTTTTTTTTAAGACGGCGATTAAAGCTGGCTAACAAACTTAACTGGGATATTAATCATATAAAATTTTCGGAACATTATAATCGAAATCTGATAAAAAGTTATTATCGTGAACACAAAAAGCGCTCCGAATAGATCATTCCGGGAATTGCGTCAAGAGTCCCTTAATCAAAATATTCCTAAAATCTAATATTTTAAATCAACCTACAATGATGTTTGTGATGAGTAGCTTGTTGGTCCAACGGTTAAGACGCTAGCCTAGTGATCTAGTGGTCGGGTGTTTGCATCTCATTCCAGGAGACCAGCAAGTCAGGACTATTTTCGTATCAGATGCGTTTAGGTTACTTTCAAAATAGTTAGAATATTGATGTGACATGTATTCTGTGTAAGCCGCACATCAATTTTTTTTTATTTAAAAAAAATAAAAAATTATAAAAAATGATATTTTTTTTTTATTGATACTTGTGCATTGCAACAATAATTGAACGTATGGGCAGACATTGCGCGAGTACTAAATGATCCCCAGCAATCTCTCGTAACTGTTATGGTCACGAAATTTTACGCGCACAAAAAGCGAGATATTTATGCAAATCACCGTCGGGCTGAAGGTCGCCACTTAAATGGCGGTCCGTTTAACCGTTGTTAACAAAAAAGTTGTTAAAATAACACAGATAATATTGCATTAATTATTAAATTAATTTTAAATATATATAAGAATATTATACAACTAAATCAGCGCGATTGATTTGTTTTAAATGATTTAAAAATTCGTTAAAGAAACATAGTTTTAATTATATAAACGATATCTATATAATCTACTTAAAATATTTGAGCCCTGCAGCAATATTAAGATGAAAGTTAGAAGCGATTAAAAAATTCTAATCAAATTCTAAATCGAGCGCTTTGTAATTTTAAGATACATTTTAATTATCATATTCATTTTTTTTCAATTATACCATTTATTTTTGTGATGTTTTTATCTTCTTTAATATTTTTTTTACGTATTTATTCACATTGTACTATCATATGTACATTAACGACATGTTAATAATTTGTCTTATTAAAATAGAATAAAAGTAAAATAAGAGATTACAAATCGAATATAATCAAAATTAACAAATTCAAATTTAAATGAGAATATAATCCGTGAACGAAAAAAAATCTATGATTTTAAAAGCGAAATTGTTAGTAGCTTTTTTTCGAAGTTGGAAACACGCCATGATGCCACATACATTACAGTGTGTAAGTGCATACATATTTATATATTATGTGTTTTTTTGTATATCAAATAAATTATAATGGAAATTAAATATACACAGACCACACAGAGAAAATCTATGATCAGGTTACCGAAAATTACAGAATTATAATCCCGTAGGCGGATACCCTAGCTGACTCAACAAACAAGATATATTTGTTTTGAACAAATAATTACTAAAAATTATTTTTATTTGTTAACTTTGTTTTATTAACCGCTTATTGAGTTTAAATACATCTACCGGTTTCGAAAAATTTTCTTCTTCACGATGTCAATACTAATCAAAATATGTTATTTCTTTACCAGAATCTTTTTTTAATAAATATATTTAGTACCTAACTGAAATTGTCACTTAATACAAATTTACTCGAATAATTTTCAGGAAAAAATTTTAGAATAGGACTCATAGTTAAATTTAATTAGTTGTTTATAATTTTTTCATTAGTTTTACACGCTTTATTTATCTTTAACGGTTCCAAATTATTTAATTTATGACCAACACCGTTTACATGCAAAATTGACAATCCCATTTTTTTATCAAAACCATGACCATTTTCTATCAAATGATTAGAAAATTCTAAAAATCCACTATTGTTCAAACATATTTTGATTAGTATTGACATCCTGATGAAGAAAATTGTATTTTTCGAAACCGATAGATGTATTTAAACTCAATAAGTGGTTAATAAAACAAAGTTAACAAATAAAAATAATAAATTATAACCACAAAATTAGTTTTGTTAATTTCAAAAGTATAATTACTAAAAACTAATTAAATGTATCAATTAGAAATATATACATATAAAATCAATTTTATCGAAAAATATTGTTGTTGCTACCGAGGACCTATGTTCTGAATAATTACAACTTCACAGTAAGAATGTGTTCTCCTTAATAAAATTATTATTATTTAGAGTATTGAGGAAAACATCTTGCGAAATTTATTTAAACGTGCAGTACATATGTATGACATTAATGCATACAAAATTGAAACACGCTAGAAATTGAACGAATTTTAAAGTGTAGTAATTAAATAGAAAATCACCCATAGAATCATCTAAATGGGACAATTTCATCATCTCGGAATAAACTACTAAAAAACAATTTTTGCTATTTCCGAGGTAAGTTTGTAGAACTCAATAATCACATATGTGAAAATAAAACACTCGTTTTTATGGTTCTACTCGTTTCGCCTTGCAAGGGCATTATCAATCTAACAATTTAACTCAACAACTTGTATTTTTTTTGCATGAGATGAAAATGGACAACATTATTCATTGGAATTCTGAGAATTTCTATACATTTTGAATGCTTTTAAATTATGTCAAGTAACCATTTGTTCAACACCTATGATGGTACTAAATAACTAATCTCGATAAATATATTCAAAGAATAATCAACCTGGATTGGAGGGATGACAGGTGGTGAATTATTTAATTTACTTTTGATTTTATCTACAGACTTTAAAATATTTTGCTGATAATCTTACCCGTAGGAGACGCGTTAATATTTTTATCCGACGAGTAACAGTAGTCAGAACTTAACAAGAGGTAATTAAATAGCTTCGTTAGGACTATTTTATTTATCTCACTCACACACACATGCCCGAATACACACATAATTCAACATCAGCCCTGATGATGGACCCTACGATGGGATCCGAAACGTCGGCCAGAATTGTCGGATACACTCGGCAGAATAGCTCAGAAAACTTTGCACAGAAGAACGATATTTACAGTCCTGAAAGTTACAGTCTCGTCGGAGAAACGGTTCTTTAAGGATCTACTTCCAGCGAAGATGATAAACCAAGAAAATAACATGTTTAATTTTTTTTAATAAACACAAAAATAGCATAAATGACGTCCATAAAAACTATTTAATTCAATATTTGGGAAATTTCTGTCATAAAAATTAAAAAATAAATAAGGTTTTTTTTTTAAATTAGTTACATTATTTCATCAGCTGATCTAATCGAACGCAATTAATCCTCATTGGCACAACATCAATTTATGAACTGATCGACGATCACTGTTTGTTTATTTCCGAACCGAAATCGGTGATAACGGAGCGCACTAGTCTCGGCGGCGACCGGCGATGTGACCGCCTCCTGACGGGGCAGAATCCAACTAGCGGCGGCGGCGGCCGCGGTCACCTGCGTCGCCGGCCCGGCGGGCGGCGGGCGGCGGGGAGGGGAGATCAGGTGTGGCGGCGAGCGGAAGAAAAGCAGGTGGAAATGGACATGAACGCGTGGGCAGACGGCAAACCTAATCTCTTTCTAACGATCGCTCGATGATGTACGCCATTCGGAAATAATTTTGCGAGAAGCGATGTTGCACAAAATCGCTAAGTTATTTTTTTTTTAAATTTATTTAGTTTGAATCTCTCTCTAAAGATGATGTATTCATGACTGCTTTATTCTGCTTCAACAGCATAAACTGCTTGATTAAATATTGCATAAATCCTGTGATTTATTTAGTGTGACATTTAGCGAGGACATGGACTCGGTGTGTCCATCTTCTTGGACATGGGCCTCTAGTCCTTCGTCCTTATACATTCCCAGTGGACACTAATTTCTTCAAGCTTTGTCTATCTTATTATTTCATTTACTTATCATACTGTGTCACTGAAGAAAACATGGAATTAACTTAATTATATGATTCTATTTTAATTTTTATTGTAAATATGTTTTACAAATAAAATCTCTACTAGCAACATGCCCAAAGTACAACATAATTATTTTCTTGCATGTTGTGAAGTTCCGTTCTTCGGTGCAGAGGTCCAAAAGAAAAGAGAGATTCGTTCGCCTCGCAGTCTAGCTCAAAAAAGTACCCACTGTTATTTTATTTTATTTCACCCCATTCATTTATAATTTCTCATCGGTATATAAAATTACACTTTAGTTAGAAAATATCTTTGTACTCTTATTTTTAATGCATTTTACTGTTAACGAAATATTTTAATGTAAGAAATTTATCGAAAAAAAAAATTATTAAGGAGAACACATTCTTATTGTGAAGTTATTCAGAACACAGATCTGTGATATTTTAAATACAAATTAAATGTATTCATTAGAAAGATGTTCATATAAAATCAATTTTATCGAAATATATTATTTTTGCTACCAGGATTCGAACCTGGATCTCTTACAATCCGGTGGAACAATTCAACAGTAAAACTTATTTATTTTTTACATTAATGCATATTATATCGCCAACGATTAAATTTTCGTTCCAATCGAGTCATATTTTTAAAAAAAGTAGCTGAGCTATTAGCGTAATTGATCACGCGGGTGACACGAAATTTGCGTTAGTTCATGTCTACGATTTGGTGGACTGTGATCTGAATACAAAAATAAAAAGACGTCAAACTTCAAGCGGCCAGACTGTTTTATGTTAAATAATTTAGGGCCTGGCGCAAAGATATAAATAATCATCGGTCAATTTCGCAAATATTTATTTTGAAAAACTTTATATGATTTTGCAAAAAAAAACTCACACTAATATTTTCCGTAGATAATTTGTACATATTTATAATTTAGTCAGAAATCCACCCATAAAATATTGTGGACTATGTATGTCTGTTACACCCTGTATTTAAGCATTAAACTAAAGAAAATTTCAACAATATTGAATTCGTTTCCGAGTCTGCGAAGCCTTTGTATTGATAAGTTAATTTAATAATGGTTTTGAATTTTGATAATATTTTTGAATTTGTAGATATTTTATACTGTTGTATTCCGCTATAACTTTGTAGTAATTCTTTATAAATACAATTATTTTTTTTTTGCTAAAATCTTCCTCAAGAGCGTTCGTTGACTAGTAAGTGTTTCATTAAAGCTATTAAAGCTTTTACTGTAACATTTACATAAAACTCATTGCTATGTTGAACCAAGTTGCATACTCCCTATGTATTCCGTCTACCCCATAAACCTTTTTATACTTGTACGTTTATGGCCCACTTCCAACTAGGGATTTCGCCGACGTGGAACCAGATTGCATTCCGACGCCGAGCTGTCAACACATATGTTTATTTTAACGGTCGTGAGTAACACCGTGCGTAAGGCCAGGACCACGAAAAAGAAGCGATGTTCTTCATCATCAGGAGTGCAGTGATATCTCCGTTCTTAACTACAAAAGTGCGAGTCAACTGGAGGTGAAACTTGACGTCCAACCCATGACCGAAATCAAGGTAAGCCATCTCTGCCAATATTTATTTTTTGTTCCAATTCGGATTGCATCAACTAACCAATCATTTTAGTCCACGGAATCTTATCTCACCACGATATATGTATGATTTTACGCATTAAGAATCGAAAGAAGATTATTTATAATAACCACTATTTTAATTTACTACATAAATAAAAAACCCCGTATCCGAATACCAATAAAATAATATAATTCTAAAGAGAATATTTTTAAAACAAAAAAAATAATTATAGTCTCATTAATTAATCGTCATTGTAAAGATAACCGGATAAAAGAGTGTGGGACGTACTATTCGTACATGCGTATGGTGTCGGTGCCCATACCGGTACGTAGGCGATACACAATCTTGTGTCTTGCACATTAATACGTAATTTATTGCTTAATAAATTACGACTTAAGATGTCTTCGAGTAGGCTCCATAAGGTTCTTCGGTAATTATATTCGGACATGTGAAAATACGATGACTGTTTTCAATAAAAGTATAATTAAAAAGGCAGGATTACGAGCTATTGATTAATTAATTACATTCAAATCCTTGATGATTTCTAATAAAAGATTTATTCTTCATAACCATCCAGCATAATTCCGAATTTGTTTTTCTAGAAAAATAAAATTAATTGATTTTTTAAACGATGTTGAGCAACTCGGAGCCCACATTTACCCCAACATTTATAAGTAGCTATATTA
Organism: Eubasilissa splendida; assembly: GCA_031772225.1. Classification (NCBI taxonomy): domain Eukaryota; kingdom Metazoa; phylum Arthropoda; class Insecta; order Trichoptera; family Phryganeidae; genus Eubasilissa; species Eubasilissa splendida. The sequence continues at coordinate 7,341,960 of CM062859.1, forward strand.
AAAAATACTGATCCACTTTTCATTATTTTAATTGTTGTTATTTATCATTCTGACTAATTAGTATCTAGAAGCTTGTATGTTGTCCTTTTCAATTAAACGGAAAATATAACATTTTATTCAGAAGTTAGAAAAATACAAAGAACACATCAAACTTTCAAAAACTATAGCTGCTTCTTTTTATTTTCTTCACTGTACCATTCATTCATCGCGGTTCCCTAAAATATCAGTAATTTGTTGCATAATCATTGTGTTTAAAAAGGATCCTGATAACTCCTCTGAGGTCCATCTATCATGTGGGAAGCCCGCTCTCTCTCAGCTGTTACTGTGATAATGACCTTGTAAATACTCTCCATCGTTTTCTCTGCTTGTTTTCTAAAGTATTTCTGTAGTTCTTAACTCCTGAAGGATAGAGATATTTATACGCGATACGCAGCTAAATACGCATTAAATATCCAACAGATTCGTTTGTATATTTATTAATGTCCATTTCCATTCCATACAGCGCTATGGACAATACCAAACATCTTGCTGCTACGATGATTTAAACCCAGAACTTTATACAGCCAAATTAACGTCAACTGCTGCTTTCCGCTAGTAATAAATTCATCATTATTATCCACGTCGGTCACTTATTTATTCTTAATATAGTGCATACATAAGCGTATTTATAAACAAGATCAAAATGTTACTTTTAGGAGAACACATTCTTATTGTGAAGTTGTAATTATTCAGAACACAGGTCTGTGATATTTTTAATATAAATTAAATATATTAATTAGAAAGATATACATATAAAATCAATTCTATCGAAAAATATTGTTGTTGCGCCACCTGAATTCGAACCTGGATCTCTTTCCTAACCGGTAGCGGTAGGTAACTCAAAATAAAGTAGATGGCTCTTTCAAATAATGGAACAATTAAATGTATTAATATTAAAAAGGTCATTGTCGCTAAAAATATTGTCGCTGTAGCATAGTTAGATAATGCACCTTCCCCATATTTAAAATGTTACTTTTTACTACAACTTATCTTTCATATATTTGCTTAGTTTCATTTTGAATCTATGTAGTTTCTCCTCCCTTCTTATATCTTCTAGCATTTCATTAAAGATCTTCATCGCACCGTACATCATCGATTTCCGAGATTTAACCTTCTTCCTGAATGGCAGTCCCAGCCTATATTTTCTTCTTGTATAATGTTCGTGCTCATATTGATTTGCATAAATTCTTAGTGAAGATTTTAGAAAAATAGCATAATATTAAAATATTTTCTCTACTTAAAGGTCATCATATTCAGATCTTTCAGCATTGCACTGATCCGAGTATATCTATTTTTCTGAGTATTATTCTCAGAGTTTTATTTTGCAGCACTGGCAATTAGTCAAAAACAAAATGAGCTGTATTATGACTGAGGATCGTGATCTTCATGAACTCCCCGCCCTCTTGACTATTCTCCTGCAGATCTTAGAGCTGTCATCAAACAAGTGCCTGTTACCTTTTCCACTTCGTCAGTCCAACAGATGAGGGATCTTCCTCTTCCTCCTGGCGGACCATAACAAGCTATCTTCTCTTCTCTTCTCGCAAGATGCCCAAAAAATTGAAGGATTCATCTTAGACAAATGATTTACAGTCTGTCCTTGATATTCAGCTCCTGTAGAATCGAGGACGATCTTGTATCTCGCCATCCACGGTACGTATCTCCAGTACTTAAAAAAATAATTTGACGTTAGGAATGAAAAATTCAAAGGGCTACTGGATGACAGGGATAATACCCGACAAAATCGTTATGAAGAAATAGTGAAAGTTTAATATTGTATTTAACGTCAGCTATTCACGAATAGCTATAAAAAAATATGTCACTCTTAAAAGTCATCCCGTGTTACATTTTGAACACAGTTTTACAACTCTATACACCGGCCGCGAGTGTGCACTCGTCGTAAATATCAATCACCTTTTATCGGATGCACTCTAAATTATATGATGGCCGACCGTTTAGTGGCGCAATAAATTTAATCTCCCGGATTTAAAAATCGGAGGGACCGTTAAAAAGAAAGTCACGAGGCATGCGAGCCCGACAATACAGCGCTCGGCCGCGGTGGGTTTGTCAATCAAACTTTCCCACTTGTCCCGAAGGCAGCCGGAGCGGACACGAGGCTCTACACGCGCGCGCAACCCTCAGCCTCAGCGCTTTATACAGTATTTTTTATTTTATTTACACCCTATCCCGGAATAGTTTTGAGAGTTGTTTATCCACCCTCGTTTCGATTCATCAATATTCCTTTTTTTTTATTACATTCAGTTCATGGCTCCGGTATCATCGTACCAGAGCCATACCTGTACAATTTGACGTGAGACTCGCTATAACATTAAATTCAGAAGGCAGCCAGAGAGAAGCTATATAAATCATGCACCCCTAAAAGGGGAAGGTAGACGCATTTATGTGTAAAGCATTTACAAATAAATGCTTTATACAGTCGTTAAAATATCGTGCTGATACATCACAACGAACTTCGCAAATTGTACATGATGTAGGTAGTTCAAGGGGCAATTTATTTGGGGGCGCTGATCACGAACACTAATGACAGTGGAATAAGAAGAACTCAACCGCTTTTCTGCGTTGCATAGCAACACAAAACAAATAATACTATCTGTCAATTCATATAAAAGTGTATGGCTAGCGCGTCAAACACAAATTTTGCCATCGTATTTTAGTTTATTTTCTAAATGAATAAAAGTTACAAAAAATATAAATTCTCGAATTATTTCTCTGTATTAATTATTCACGATTTACTTTTAGTTGTAAAATAGACAAACCAAGATGTTTTACTAAAAAACGTGGTACGCGCGCGTCCGACAAACGAATTTTTCTCAAATCTCTATTCGTCACTATCCTACGAATTGTGAAATTACACAAAATACGAAAAAGGGCATAGAGATGTTGTTTGTATAATACATTGACCATATTCATGTGCATATTATGATATGTGACGTGAATGTCGATCTGCCGCTACACATAGCCGTATTAATAATGTGAAAATTATTAATCGATGGATCTATCGCACATGGATAACGATGATTTATTTTGTACATAAAAAAATATGTATCATTAAATCACTAAAAATTTACGCATTTGTGTTCATCCTCACATTAACAAATTTTCTAAATACATAACATACTAAATAATATAATACTTTATCATCATTATATATTTTGTTAACTAACTAACTTACCATCACGCCGTTTCTCCGCGGGGGTAGGCAGATAGAATAGAGCACCACACCCTCATTTCCACTGCATTCGGTCTACTTTCGTTCCTCTTCTGCCAGCTCCAGGCCTCACATTCATTCATCAGTGATGGTACCAGGACTCCATTGTGAACCACTAGTTTTGCCTCGGTTGACAAGTTCCCATTAGATATTATTCCCTACTCACTTTGTTCCCTGCAGACACCCTCCTTTCGATACCTTTCTCAGCTTTTCCGTTTCTATCAAACATGCTTCCCAAATACACAAACTCCAAACATACTTCCCAAATACACAAACTCCAAACATCCAAACATTCCAAACATTTATTACCTGCAAGTATTTAGCACGGTGTCTTGCTTTCTTCCTTCTGGAATATCATCACTTTCGACTTGTTGACATTCATAAGGTCGGTTTCCTTGCATACATTGTAATTGTTTTGAACAATTGTAATAAAGGTAATGTAATATGTTAGTAATAAAAAAATTCGTGCTGCATTTTTGTTTGAAGAAAGTAGTATGTATCCATGACCCAAATATAAATTTGCGAGTGAGAATGGTACGATGCCACATTTTCTCTACACTATTATATGGAACGGAATCGTGGAAATTCACCTAAACAATGCTAAAGAGGCTTGAAACATTTGAGGTGTGTGTGTGTGTGTGTTTGAAATGGAAGACGCCACATAGGGTAAGGTAAGCTTTAAGGGTCATGACTTACAGTACCTATGAAAAGCTGGTAATTGTCATCCGATGATGCAAAAATGATATGAAAATATGCTTAATTCTTGCAAAAGACTGTAAGTCCAAAATGTGCGTGTTATTGCGCTTATAGCTTGGCGTTACGTGCAAAGTTTGGCGTGTTAATGCGCTCATGGTATTTTAAACGTTAACCAAGTCACTGATTAAAGGAAAAAAATCTATCTTAAGACATCCAGAAATATGTATGTCAGATCCTGTATCTCATCATCCGAGTTAAAATTGCTAGCAAAGAAGCCCCCGGAAGACGAAGAACTGCTGGTTAAAGAACCAAAAAATAATGGTTTGGTACTTCACAGTCCAACTATTTCATTTTTTTCATTACTAAAATTTTTAAATTTTACAAACGGAACTAGAAGTAGATTATATTCTAATTCAAAGTTCGTTGGTATAATCATTTATAAATCGGCTTTACTTACGTGCGTATACTACTAGACCACCAAAAATAATAAAAATGAATAAAATACGCATATTTCTTCATTATTGAGATCCATAAGGCTCAGCAAATAAGCAAAAATTTGATGAAATTTGTTTAAATTTAAATATGCGACCACTTTCTTTTTTTTGTGTATACATTCCTGAATATCGGGAGCGGTAAAAGGAAAAAGAAACAACTATAAAAGAATTACAAATTCGTACGAAATCAGCATAAACACGCGTATGTAGACAAATCATTGAAAGGAAAATTATTTATTCAAAATATGATTCGTTGGCGCCGTGAACGAGGTTAATCCAAAAAGTAAAGACAACTTAGCTTTTAAAAATATTTATTTCACAATTTTATATTTTCTTAAACACACAATACCTCAATATTAAGGGAGTAGATCGAGGTTTCAACAGAAACTGATATCTGCTCAAGCGTGGCAGGAATCTGGAGTTGTTTACGGCCTTTGTTCGAGTGTGAGTCTCCAGATGGGAGATCATCCGGAGGACTGCCAAGTAACTTCATCATCATCTCTTGTTCACTTTGTAATTCTTATTTTCTACATTATGCACTAATATGATCTGCGATGTACTATACTTGTGGGTTAAATCTGTCAGCAGTGGTGCGTAGAGGGTAATTCTCTTATATGTTTTTATTTTGTGCCGTCTCGTTTCCCAGAAGGGAGTGCCTCTTTATTTCCCCTCTGCTCCCCGGCCTTGTTAATTGTATTATTTATATTATCTTTATATTATATTATTGTAAATATTATTTATTGAGTCAACTGGGGACAATGAGGGCAAATTTTGTTTTGGAAGTTGAGTGGTATCGTCCTGTCAATAGGCGGGCTCTTCAGTAAACATTGTTTCCTGAAGAAGATACCATAGGTATCGAAACATGTAGAATAATCAATAAATATTAGTTTAAACAAAGTAATTTGTCTAATTATTTAGATATAAAAAGGCTTAAATGTGATTGCGCGAAAATTAAGATGTACTGTATATTTTTAAAAATTAAAAAAAATAGATTTTCTTAAATTTTAAATATCTAAATAGTCTTTACTTTTGGATTATCTTGTATATTGATGCGCATAGCTGAGAGAACATGCAAATTTTAAACGAAATAACTTTTTAATGTAAACGATAAAGATTTTTGTTGATGACATTTTCGATGATCGCCAGTGATAAGCATTATAATGTTTATATTAATAATAATCGCTTGTATAAAAATGTTTTGATTTTGTCATGTTGTATGTCAAACGTATAAAAAATGTCGAAGCTGCACATTGTTTATTACAATTTCGTCGATGTTATTTTTAAATTCCGAAATGAATTTACGATCATTAAAATGAACCGCGCTTTTAAAATAATAAACACTTTTATGCTTTAAAACACAACTCGGTATTGTGTGCGCGCAGCGCGGATTGAAACCAATTTTAACATAATTACATAATACAAAAATTTCAGCCCTGCGGATGATTTAAAATCTAAATTTGTATTAAGAAATCTAGAAATGTAAAAATAACAACCCTTCGTTAAAATTTTTGAAATATGACGTATTTATGAACACGAGTCAGATCAGATTTCAAAAAAAGATTCCGAAAAATTTATGTAATAAATATTTCTGCTAAGTTTATCAATCAGACTGATTCGCCTTCATTTGAAGAATGTGTTCTCCTTAATAATGTATATGTTGTACAAAATGTAATAAAAAATTAATTATTAATTTCAAAGGTATTTGAGATTATGTAAAAATAAAGAAAATGGCTATCAAATAATGTAACGATAATTGTATCAATTTGAAAAGTGTAACATATAGGTTCGAAAATTTGTCATCAATGTACTGTGTGCTGTACATAATCGGTTAATGCACGTTCCCCGGACTGGAAAAGATTCAGATTCGTATCCCGGTAGCATCAACAAAATTTTTCGATGTATGTATATCTTTCTAATTAATACATTTAATTTGTATTTAAAATATACATACACAGAATACGTATTATACGTTAATATTCTTACTATTTTCAAAATAAGCTAAATGCTTGTGCTATGAAAATAGAACTAACTTAACGTCTCCTGGAACGAGATTTGAATCCCCGATCAACTAGATCAATTATAAAAATACATAATATGGTTAATATCTACATAAAAGTACTTAGAGAAATAGATAAAAAGCACATTTTCCTATCATCTCATTTTTGGTCCAACTTTCTTCGTCTTTTTTCAGGAACCTTTTCGGAGGTTTCGCATCATGCATGCTGTATGACCTAGTCATCGAAACGTCTCTAATGTTTTTAATTGTATGATTTTAAGCTCACCATACAGGCCATAAAATTCTCGGTCGTGACGCTTACCCAACACTACATTTTGTTTAAAATTTCCTGACGACACTTTTTTCAATACTACTTCATTGATGGAGTCCAGATATCTGGTATTCACAAGTACCGGTTTTAACAAAGTTTTATACAGCAGATGGTCCTTATATAATAAGGTATTGAATAATTTTACGATATACATAATCATTTTTATGTAAAACAGACTATACTTTGGTTTCTCGTCTTTTCGCATTACTAATTCATTATTTGTCGTTTGCTTAACGCTGAATCTTTATATTTACGACTTTATATAGTTAGTTAAAAAGGCAATCCAGGTATTTATTATTATTCTTTTTCATAAATATTTTGACACACCTGACAATACCTTCCATTTGCCGAAATCCGAGAAGGCGGAAGGTCGCGTGGAAACACATACATCGAAGACATTAATTAAACTTGAAATGGTCAATATTAGACATATAAATGCGACAAACTAATATACTCCCAATGAATATTTATAGAAAATGTTCGATTAAAACGTGTTATGTAACAGTCGGAAATGTTAATAATACGTAAGATTATTTTGCAGACGGAATTAATATTTCACCATGTGAAATTAATAATTACTAATGTGTATGTGTGAAATCCAAAATGATATAATTTATTTAAATGAAGCCTTTGATAAGATTTTTGTCATTCCAATTCATGTGTGAAATAGATATTGATTAAAATACTAGACTAGAAATTAGAAATATAAATATGAATTAAATATATTAATTAGAAAGATATACACATAAAATTAATTTTATCGAAAAATATTGTTGTTGCGCCACCGGGATTCGAACCTGGATTTCTTTCCTAACCGGGGAAGGTGCTTTATCCAACTATGCTACAGCGACAATTTTCGAACCTATATGTTACCTTTTTGATATTAATACATTTAATCGTTCCATTATTTGAAAGAGCCATCTACCTTATTTTTACGGAATCTCAAATACCTTTGAGTAATCTGACAGCAGATGCCAGAATTATCAATTCATTTTCACAGACCTATGTTCTGAATAATTACAATTTCACAATAAGAATGTGTTCTCCTAATAGAAATATAACTTTCTTGGATTTAAATGGATTAGATTGATATTATTTGATAGTTATTATTAATAATTAGATTTGGTTCTTTCCTTTTATCTACTCGCTACTATTCTTTAAGTTCTAATTGGTATACAAAATTATACTTTAGATAGCGAGTACCTATTTATTTCATTTTTTAACTGTTTAATAAATATGTGAATACAAATATTATACTAACCTAATCAAATAAGATAATCCAACTTTGCCTAACCTAATTAGATAGACTACTAACTCACGTGACTACAAATAATTACATTAATATAAGAACTAGAACAAAAGAAAACAGTGGTCAACTGAGTCAGTGTGATAGTGGAGATAGCAGGATTTTATATGAACATGATTATTTGAGTTTTGAGGATCTAGACCACTTTGAAAACCTAAACTACGTTAAGTGAATAACGGCAGACCGGCAAAAAGTGACCGAATATCCAACAGATTGGTTATCCTGGAACTATGTTTGTTCAGACAACAACATTCAGCAGTCATTTCGCTGAGTTGAATGAAGGCCAAAAAAAAAAAAAAAGTTACAATAGTTGTAGTTACACACACGGCAACTGCACACAAGATAATAGAATTTTAGCCAAGTAACTTCACGATAGCTTACTTTCTTTTAAAATAGGTTACTTCAAGTTACATTGAATTACGTTAGCTTATTTAATACAAAGTCGCGGCAGCAGACTAATAAACCGACTGTGTGCAGTTGTCTATGTTTGAACTTGACATGTGTGCATTTGTCGCGTAATCGTTTATCCGCCACTGTCAATGTCGCCCTGATCGTGCAAACAGAAATATACTCCTCGGAGTGACAAATGTATTTCTGCAGCGTCGAGCGGTGCACCGTGCAATTGGCATGGCGTACTAAAGGTACCGTTGCCCGTGACTCCCGGGGCGAGGGAAGACGTGCGTGGACGACGACCTCGATGCGGAACAGGCTGCGCGGCCAACCCGATCTACCGCTCATGCCGAATTTGTACTCCATGCAGTATTATGACTTCATGGAAATTATACGCACGCTCGGCTGTCAGTAATGCGATAGCGCTTTTCGTATTCAATACAAAACGGAGGCAATTATTTTAATTCTTTTGAAAATGTATTTTATAAAAAATAAAAAAAGTATTTTTTGACGAGATTTAATATTAATGTGACATTATTTTTGGAATCGAATTATCGTATATTTCACCGATCCTCGGAATTTGAAACTTTAGCTGGTTTGTGCTAATAAATATACCCAGTACAAATTTAAGATACGATTAAAATACATAACTTGGGTCATTCATATTTTTATTTGTAAACAAACAATTAATCGATGTAAAAAAAATTCATAATAAAAGTGTAACAAAAATTACACCGATTACATGGATGAAAGAGGATCACCGATAAGAAAGATATAAGACGCAAGTGGTGATGGCATCAGAAATCGTCCGCTGAAGATTTGGCACGACCAGGAAAACCATATACTGGAGTATGGTCCTGTTAGAAGCCTCAACAATCGGCGAGCTTGTATGAGAAGATGTATGAATGTGGATGAGGCGAGAATTGTGTATCAGGACAGAAGAGAGCGGCGCTCTATTCTTTCTGCCTACCCCCGCGGAGAAACGGCGTGATGGTAAGTTAGTTAGTTACATGTTTTCTCTGAAATAACAATAATACTAGATACAGTGCAAGACAATAATTTGAAAAATTCTTATTAAGTTGATAAATAGCTTGTTAAGACTTTAATAAGAAATTAATTTTACGCTGCATAGGAAACGATAAAGGAATGATAACTTTCTTCTCTATTACAGGAATACAAAAAAAAATCAGTAAAAATAAGAGAAGAAGTAGAAAACATAAATATAAAAGAGATAAAAGTTAAAAAGAAGAAAATTTTCCAGGGGAACGGGAGGGTGAGAAGAAAGCAAATAATAATAAAATTTAGACCACTAAGTTTTATATATTGAATTTTTATTCAATTGTTGTTACTGTATTAATTAATTAACACAGTTACCACAAATAATTAATGTATTAATAAATTAAGTTAATTGTGGTATTGAAAATGTCTAATTTATTTAAGTGTAATTTTAAATAAAGGTAGACTCGGTGAAAAAATGAGTTTTGTTTGGCATTAGTGTTACAATGTGAATGGTTGAATGTGAGATTAGTTCTGGTTGACTTAGATGACACTCGAATGGATATGCGTCAGAGTAAATCAGGGCAGTCTACTTTTGAGTTGGCTATTTTATGTAGGAAGATGACATCGGCCGTGCCACTTCGAATTTGTGGTGATGGAATTTTGAAGATAATAAATGACTCAGCAGTGTTGGTTAAGGTTCGATAACTACGAAAGTTAAGATATTTCAAGAAGCTATTCTGTATTTTTTCGATTCTATTGATGTGTGTATTGGATTCCAGACTTGGGAGGCATATTCGATGATACTTCGAATATATTATATAAAAAGTACAGAGTTTTCATGGTGTTGTTATTAAATTATTTGACTACCCGAAGGATGAAACCCATTATTTTAGTTGCTCTGGAGGTAATATGGTCAATGTGAATATCGAAGAGAAATTTGGAATCCAAAATAATTATTTTTTGTTATTTTTTTTTTGAGATTCTGTAAAAATAAGGTAGATGGCTCTTTCAAATAATGGAACGACTAAATGTATTAATATCAAAAAGATAACATATAGGTTCGAAAATTTCTCGTTAAAAATATTGTCGCTGTAGCATAGTTGGATAATGCACCTTCCCTGGTTGAGAAAGAAATCCAGGTTCGAATCCCGGTTGCGCAACAACAATATTTTTCGATAGAATTGATTATATATATATCTAATAAATATGTTTAATTCATATTTAGTTCTATTTTCATAACACAAGCATTCAGCTTAGTTTTAACATAGTAAGAATATTGATATGACACGTATTCCATGAATACATCTCTATTAGTTTTTTTAAACTGTAGCGTGTTTTTTCTTCTAGTCGCAAGAACCAAAAAGGTTTCACTTATTTCCCTCCAACGCTTCTTAATCGCTTTATTGATGAGACGTGAAGGTCGCGAATGAAATAAAAATAAGTTACAACACACGAGTGTTTAATACACAGATGGATACATTTATAAATGTCATAAATAGTTGGAATATCTTATCTATTGATAATACTTAAAAAGTTTACAAGGGAGATTATAAATCGTTAACGTACAAAAGCCACCGTGTTACCGAATTATTGAAAAGATGAACATAAAAATGTCGTGGAATTTTTCAGTTACGTTGACAACATCACGATCTCGCCGCCGCATGAAGACGTTAAACTGATGTTTCGGCATTTTCCACAATTAGTGACGTTTATTAGTTGCAGTCGCGCCTCGCAGCATCTTTCGACGGGGATTATAGATGCAACGTTAGACATTTCTCGTCACCAATCTATTATTAGATACTGAATATTTCCATTACAAAATAAGCTTTGTTTCGAGCGTGATCCGTCGCGCAAGAGTTTTCATTAGTTACCTATTTTATTATTTCCTTATATCATCATCATCATCATCATCATTATTCAATATTACATTGAAAAGTACAATGTTCTATATGTACGGCAAATTTATACGTTGATTGTTCAATACTTCCATTCAAATGATAATAAGTTATGGTCAACTTTTCTAATATGTTTTTAGATCCGAACTTATACAATTCACTTAACACCAACTGGAAATCGTTCACCTACAAAAACAAAAACTCAATATATGATCCGATTGAGAAAAGATCAGTCGAAAGCAACGTTAACTATTTTCATTCTTAAACTCATCACAAAATATTATTCATTTTAGATTTGCAACGCATCCATTATATATTTAAGTAACTATCAATTTACTCGCTTCCAAGAGATGTTAGATGTTTAAAAATCGTTAGAAGATTCATTAGTAAAGAGTCTTGAAAAATAGTATACAACTCTGTTATCATTCCCCACATCGGCACATACTGCAGCAGTATTTTGTTTTTGGCTAACGAGAAGAAATGCAACAATTGTCAGTGCTGCAAAATAAAGCTTTAAGAATAATACTCAGAAAAAATAGATATAGTCGGATCAGTGCAATACTGAAAGAGCTGAATATGATGACCTTTAAGCAGAAAATATATTTTAATATAATGGTATTTATGATTAAGATGTCTCACAGAGACGAAGCTATTATTTTTATATGAGAAGCATAGATGTCTCGGGCATTACAGGGCTTACGACCTGTCATCGGCTGGCTTAAGTGATCACTTTACACAATGTAACGTTAACCTATTTACCCACGCTACCACATCTATCAAATTTTTGGAAGTTCATATCATTTTAATCTTGATGACAATCCCCAGGGGATAAAACCCAGTAATTAGTTCCTACAAAGATTTGAACATACCCAAAATTTTGTATAATGGTATTTATTTATAAAATTTTCAATAAGAAAATATTGGCGGAATTTATACGAAAAATAAATGAATAAACTTATTATTAAATTAATAAACTCATGTTCACATCTGATATTTTTAAAATTTATGTCAATAAATATTTTATTATTATTATCATCATCATCATTAGCAATTTTAAATATGAATTAAACATATTAATTAGAAAGATATCCATATAAAATCAATTTTATCGAAAAATATTGTTGTTGCGCCACCGGGATTCGAACCTGAATCTCTTTCCTAACCGGGAAAGGTGCATTATCCAACTATGCTACAGCAATAATATTTTTAGCGACAGTTTTCGAACCTATATGTTACCTTTTTGATATTAATACATTTAATTGTTCCATCATTTAAAAGGGCCATCTACCTTATTTTTACAGAATCTCAAATACCTTTAAGTAAACTGATAGCAGACGCCCGAGTTATCAATTCATTTCTATTAAATTTTGGACACATTGATACAACTTATTGACATAGATCTGTGATATTTTAAATATAATATTTTAATTTATATTTAAAATATCACAGACCGTCTGTTTTGAATAATTACAACTTCACAATAAGAATGTGTTATCCTAAATCATTAGCACTGAGCCACTGTTAGATGAAGGGGTCTCAATAACTCTGCCACTCTTTTCAATCAATCTTTGCCATGCCACTCCTCGCAGTTCTCCGATAATTTCGTATATCCGTGAAAATTCTTTGCCCATCGGTTATCTCATTGACCCTATTTAGCAGTGACAATGAAATCCTTGACCTTGGTCTGACCGCTCTAACCCACGTGTTATAAATTTTCTGCATCTTCAAGTGATTCCCAGCATACTTCTTCCGGTACCTCCCTCTGTGTCGTCTGGAGCTTTTGAGTTAGCTTAGTACCTATTCAGAGTTCAGGTTTCACTATCGCATTACCGGTCCAAGAGTCTTCCTTTAAATCACAGCAGTATGTTACAATGGAAACCGTCACGAAAAATCGGTTAACATGAAAAAATATTCTGGGGACCAACAAAATTTCGTTTACTGTTTATAACTTTATGACTCTACTTTCTATTGACTTGCCTAACATCTGATAATAAACAATAGATACAAGTATGCCGCTTGTCGTACACGAAATATATATCACATCAATATTGTTAATATTAGGAGAACACATTTTTATTCTGAAGTAATTATGCAGAACATATGTCTGTGATATTTTAAATACTAATAGAAAGATATACATATAAAATCAATTTTATTGAAAAATATTGTTGTTGCTACCGGGATTCGAACCTGGATCTCTTTCCAATCCGGGGAAGTACTGTCTGTGTGTAGTGCAGTGAATTTTTTTGATAAAATTGATTTTATATGTACATCTTTCTAATTAATACATTTAATTAGTATTAGTAATTAGAGATCGCAACCGAATGCAATATTTTTACGTAACCATATTTAAAAAAAATAATAAAATGGTTAACAGACTCGTGATATTAATCACTTTAGCTTGTTACAAAATCAATTAAAATCAAGTAATGTGCAGTGATGCAATTCCAAATTAAAATCAAATTATTTTTTAATTCGTGTCCGCAATGACAACAACAGAATAATACAAATTAGAATTTAAACGTGAACCAACATTTGGTGGGCCCAAATAAGCCCACTCGCGGCATGGGCCCTCTAAAAGTTTGGACCAGGCCAGTGGTGGCGAACCTATGACACGGCACAGCGTTTTGGGTGACACGCCAACGTTCACTAATATCAGAGTTATCAAAGGACACGTGTTCCGCCACCAGACGTCTACCCGACAACAACGTTCGAATTTATCACTACGCATATATTACACGTGTATCTTTAATACAAATTAAAATGTATTAATTGTGGACCAGAATTCGAACCTGGATCCAGGTTCGAATCCCGATAGCAACAACAATATTTTTCGATAAAATTGATTTCACATGTATATATTTCTAATTAATACATTTAATTTGTATTAAAAATATCACAAACCTATGTTCTGTATAATTACAACTTCACAATAAGAATGTGTTCTCCTTAATAACATATGTATCTCACTTTGTGAAAAAAACAAGTAATTAATTGATATCAAATCACATGCTATGGGTTCAATATTTTATTCTAGTTAAATTTAATTTTAAAATATTTTTGGGGGGTGGGGGTGACACGCCAGCAAAGTTAAGTAATGATTTTCTGAAATTTTAACACGCCGAGCCCAAAAGGTTCGTCATCGCTGGACTAGGCCCTAGCGGGTCTTGCGAACAACGATCAAGGTCATCGGAGAAATTCAAACAGTGTTATTTATTTACCATCTGTTCCGCCCGTATTGGGTAATGTATGTGAGAGCATATTGTGTTATTCAGTTGTAGTTAATTACAATTTCTTAATATGTCAAAACGTGGTGATATATCTATAATCGTGTCACTTAAGGCTTATTTATAACATGAAAATTAATAGAATATTACGAAGACACCATTGCTCTCCACGCAAAAGAAGTTAATAAAAAAATAATAATAAAGACGGGATTATGAAATTAATTAACTTAAATTAAGATTGCATAAGCGAGTATACACGCACACTCAGGAATGCGCCTAGGGCTGGTTGAGTGCTTACTATATATATATTGAAAAAACACTTTCCATGATAAATGTGTTTTACGACAAGTAACACGGAATACGTTTGAGTGGAATTATATCTAACGGGAATTTGTCAACCGAGGCAAAACTAGCTGTGCACAATGGAGTTCTGGTACCGACACTGATGTATGGAAGTGAGGCCTGGGACTGGCGAAGAGGAACGAAAGTAGACTGAATGCAGAGAAAATGAGATCACTTAAGCGTATATGTGGCAAATCTATTTATGACAGAGTAAATATAGGTGGTTTAGTCATATGAAACGGATGAATGAGGAGAGAATGGTAAGAACGATATGTGACGCAAGTATTGGTGGCACCAGAAATAGAGAACGTCCCCACCAGATAATGGGGGATGGTTCTGTTAGAAGCCTCAACAATCGGCGAGCTTATATGAGAAGATGTATGAATGTGTATAAGGCGAGAATTGTGTCAGGACAGGGGAGTGTGGCGCTCTATCCACTCTGCCTACCCCCGCGGAGAAACGGCATGATGATAAATTAATTAAGTTAGTTAGTTAGTTAATTAATTAGTTAGTTGGAATACGTTCCCCAGAATGTTAAAAATAAAACATTAGAAATTAAGCGAAATAATAAATTGAAATAATACATTTTCATTAATTTTATTTTCGAAACGAGAACAGGTGCACATCGAGATCGGGAGAGAGATAGGAAATTGAGCCATGGAAACCGTGGTTTATCTTCGGACGAACGTGGAAGAATGTTTATAATTTACAAGTTCCGCCCTGTTCCTCTCTCTCATAACTCACAACAGTGTGGGTTATTCATATGACTGACATAAAATTGACCTTGTGTATAATACAACTACTAAATGATTAAACTATAATGGCGGGGTATTTTTAACGGGAAATATTTATACGTACATTAAAACAAATACAAATTCAGCAAGGTTAGGTTAGCTCATGTTAGGTTAGATATTTTTTATTATTGTAACGCACAAATAATTAGTTTTATAGAACAGAGTACACGTATCAATAGCAACCACGTCGTATTTTTCAACGACACTAATCTAGAGTTAACTCAATAATTTGGTCTATCCATGTTGTAAGAGAGCGTCCACTTGATTTTTTTGACAACAATAAATTGATTAGCTGACAAACAGTACCAAATTTACCATCAGGCCTACCAGCGGGTCTAATGGTAAATTTTATAGTTGTAATATAAGTAGGTATTTAGAACGGTATTGCGAAATCTGCGTGCGTTTAAAAACCGTTGGCGGCTGTTTTTGTGTCAATTTTGACACGATAATTCATTTGCATTATGACATTTATTGAGTATTTTGCAACCCATTGTGCCGGCGTGATTGAACTTTAGCGCAACGCGTTAAGAAATGTAACACCCGCCGGGGAGACACCGCCGACTGCAACAACCAAATTTGCCTTCTCTCTCACTCTCTCTCTCTCTCTCTCTTGAAATAAAATGCTACGATTTTATTCACAAACAAATCAGTAACACTCCACAAACTGCAACATAATTTGCTTCTGATAAATGTTAATTGACTCTTCAGAGTTAGATACTGGTAATTGTTATTTACATAGTTGCAACGCTCTTGCGGCGCAGTGTTAACACTGCGGCACGCATCATGTGACTCTATACGAGTCACGTTATGCGCGTAATTTAAAAAAACTCTCTAATCTTTTAAATGTTGAATAGAAACACATCTAACGAGATATATATTTTTTACTATATAACGCCTTAAATAAAATATATCTTAATCCCTTGATATGTGCACTTACTACAACAGATATAAGAATATAATATAGTTAAACGATGTGTAAAAATTTTAAACAACTTTGTAAATAAATCTGAAATATTTTTTATCGCGTCATTGTTTCAAATTGTGTATTGATGGGTGCCGCCTTAGTCATACACAGTAAAGAATTTGGTAACGACACGGCGGCAGGTATTTTTTTTTTTCTATATTTATGTTCTTCTGAGATGGGAAATAGTTTCATGTTGAGCATTAATAATTTTTTTAAATCGCGTTTCACTTTGGTAGAGCGGTTTCGAGGTCTCCTGGTCATGGTCATGAAAAAAGTGCATTTATATATTTTTTTTAAATTGCGCCATGAATCTTTCTGCGATAAGTAGTGGGTAATTCTATTGAAATCTACATAAATATCTAAAATCAACACTACTTGATTTGTGAATTAAAAAATAAATCATATTCATGTTTTAAAAGCATTCTTCAAATATTTTGTTTAACATGCATTAACATAATAATATTATGTATGCGAATAACTATATTCTCAATTATACAAACAATACTTGTTAATGAAACAACTTAATATTTGCATAACATTAAAATATTTTTGTACTTTAACTTATAACGAGATTATTTTTAAATTTGTTGCCATTTAATTTAATTCTTCATTGTATACTACTTATACACTAGCTGGGCCAGATATTAATTTTAAACAATTATTATAGTTAATGGAATCCTTTATCAAATCAAATCATTAATTATTTTTTTATATTCTTAGAGGCAAATAGGTTATGGCGTATATGCAACGACACAACGTACTATGAAAAGAAGTATTACGTGAAAAAAAAAACATGTGGGTTGAAACAAAAAATTGTAAAAGGCAATGGGCGGGCCATATTTTATGGCACACAGATAATTGATGGTATGGTACGGTATCCACGTGATAATAAACAACTTAGAAGACGTCCAAAGACTAGATGGTTAGATGAAATTATCGGACAGTGACATGAAAAGATTGACAGACGATCGAAGTCATGGGGAGGCCTTCGTCCAGCTGTGGATTGACAATGGCTGACGATGATATCTGTACAACCGTAAATTGTTGTGATAAAACGATATACATTTTATCGTATTTAAATGTTTAACACTCATAGCGTATTTAAACTATAATAAATAATTTTACATTTTTTTAATGCAAAATACAATAATTTCATTTACTTGTTGCGATATTAACAAATAAACACATCAAAAAGCAAAAATATATAAGCGAGTATATCCGTGATAATAACTCACCCAAATACATTTTGAAAAATACCATACTTGAAATAAATAAAGGGTGTCCCAATAAGAGCGCCTTTTAATTTTTTAAATTAAACACGTTATTTATTCGGAAAGTGATAATATTTTTAAATATGAATTAAATATATTAATTATAAAGATATACATATAAAATCAATTTTATCGAAAAATATTGTTGTTGCGCCACCGGGATTCGAACCTGGATCTCTTTCCTAACCGGGGAAGGTGCTTTATCCAACTAAGCTACAGCGACATTATTTTTAGCGACAATTTTCGACGCTATATGTTACCTTTTTGATATTAATACATTTAATCGTTCCATCATTTGACAGAGCCATCTACCTTATTTTTACAGAATCTCAAATACCTTTGAGTAAACTGATAGCAGACGCCAGAATTATCAATTCATTTTTATTAAATTTTGGACACATTGATACAACTTTATTATTTAGGAGAACACATTCTTATTGTATAAGTATTGTATTGACAATAAGAATGTGTTCTCCTAGATAATATTTTTATTTCGTTTTAAAGTACAAATCTTCCGATTGTGCATGGAATGAAATACCAGACCAACGCGCACCGCGGCTCTTGCTCTTTTGATCAAATTTAATATAACATCGTTCCATAATTGTGCTGTACGTGTGACAATGACACGTTGGATCTAAGCCTTAAGCTCTCTGATTGTTCGTGGCTTATCGGCATACACGTGTGACTTCAAAAATGCCCAAATAAAAAAGTTACACGGTGTCAAATCACACGATTTAGATGCTTTTTAGCTGATGTTCAATCAATACGTTAACAAATTCCCTTCGCTTAAAATGATCTGTTGATTTGAGTGTTTGAGTCAATTGGATCTTGTAGGCGTGCAGATTCATATCTTTCGTAAGGTGCTTCTTGAAATGCCTTACTCTTGAGAACGGTGACGAATTGACGTCCTTGTGTTTTCAGTGACACTTTCTCTCATTGAGGATGTTTGCGAAAAAACGCCCACTATTATAGCGCATGGGTAACTCATTGTTCACAATTGAACCCAGTTTCATCAAATTTAATTAATCTTCTAATTGATAACTTATTTGGAACATAATTTCGACTGAAAATTTTACGAAATGTTTCATTAAAACTTTCTCCATTTTTGTAATGACTTTAAACAATAATAACGCGTTGTTCTTTCGTGTATCGTTAAATATTTACTAATCGCAAGGGTGACAAATTTAAAATATTATATATTTGAATGGCCTACTTGGAAAAAAAATGGCGCATAATTTTAAAAAGGTGCTCTTATTGAAACACCCGTTATATATATATATATATATGTTATCGATTTTTAAAGGTAATGTTTTTATGATCGTGAAAGAAGTTCTCCCTACAACTACAACAAGTTCACAGAACTTAGTAAATTCGTGTTAGATATATCTATTTCTAAAGTGAAATGATTTGCCAATCTTGAATTAATTGAAATACGTATTCATTTCAATTATTATTCAAAACGAATAAAAATATCAAATGTATATCGTGCATCATTCAAATTTATTAATTTTATAATAAAATACGATTTAAAATAATGAATATTTAATTCATGAAACAAATGAATATGAACACTGTCCAAATGTTAATAACGCGCAGTTGGACGCGTCTCGGCATCCCGGCATCTGACAGTGGTCAATTATGAAAATTACCACTCGGAACTCTGCAATAATCTTCACGAGTCGTGTAGCGGACAGCCAAAAAAACATCGTAAGAGGAATGAAATAATCACATGTGATTATTGTCTCGAGAGAAATTATTACCTGTCATTTTTCACGTTGCCATGTTGGCAACAACGCGTAACAATTAAACGAGGAACGACGTGAAACAAAGAAAATGCGAAAGAAAGTAAAGACCGCAACGATAGATGACTAGAATGTGCCAATTGTTCATCATGTTGATGACGCAAAAAAAAGATTAATAAGAATTAAAAATAATTGTAGTAAAAATACTTCCGACACACTTCGAAATTATGTTGGTACATAAAGTTCCTATTTTTATTTATTTTTTCATTAACCTTTTAAATGCTTACTCTATTTGAAATAGAAGACGCCACATAGGGTACGACTGGGCTTTAAGGATTTTGACTTATCTATCAAAAAAACAGTGTTTTTATTACTTTTTCTCTAAGTTCAATCTTAACGGAGTTATGTTTTTTTTTTTAGATTGATCAATCACCATTTTGGAATGAAATGTCGGATAAGGCTTTAATTAATAAATTTTTATTTCCTCAGAATCGAAAGCTGATAAAAACTGCAGGAGTCATAATGTCCACAAAAACCGTTAAAATTTTTAACATAGGATGGCTTCGGGGTCTCCTGTTTATGATCAAAAAAAAAATTAAATTTACCGTAAATTACGTCATGAGACCATCGACAATAGATAATATTTCAATCAACAACAACAAAGATTTTCTAAAATATTTCAGAACCTGACTCGGTGATAAGTACCTAATGATAGCATAGGAATGCTAATCGACGCACAATTTATAATAGTGGAATTTGAATGGTCGTGTTTGTCGCTAATAAAAATTCCTATACCATTTTCATATGGTATTATCACAGATCACAGTCTGAACCAAGATAAGTGCAATATGAGTTAAACCAACGTTATTGACATAGAATATTTTAATGACGGACATCCTGTGGAAATCTTTTACGCGCATACGTTAAACGCTTGACGTTAAATTTGTTGTCACATTAGATGTCCAATGTATAATAAAATCGTAAAATCAAATCCAACATTATGCGTGATATGGTGAAGATTATACGCGGTAAAATAAATGTATGAAATACGTAATAAAGTGCAACACTAATTAATAAAATGTACATAGACTGTCGTATTTTTTTACAAAATTGAAATAATCCCAGAAAGCTAGCCATTAAAGATATTTTATTATATACTGGATTGATGCATTAGTGGTTCGTGACACTTTTATTAAATATACATAAACTAATCAATAATATATTCTGCATTGTTTACGATTGACTCCCTACGTTCCACATGTGAAGAAATCCGGTGGTTTGGAGGTGAAGGAGTCGTCAATCCAATTTTGAAGAGAGAATATGCCCAATGCGGAATAATCTCTCAACTCAGCTTTTGAAGTCGCTTTTGTAATGTTAGCAATTTGCGAACGTGCATTATCATGCTGAATAATCACTTGATGCCGTCTTCCCGGTAGATTTGCGGCCGCATCGCAACGGAATTATTCAGACTAGATTCACAGTAAATTCCTTAACTCCTTGGATAAACTCAAATACGTAATATTTAATTTTCTTTTCATACCTAATTGTTGGTGCATATAAAACTTCAATGTCACAATTAGAAATCACTCAAAAAATGATAATAAAAATTATTCTAAAAAAAAAAGACTATCCAAGTATACAACTTTTCACAGATTTTAAAGTACCAAAAATAGTAGACATATACAAAAAAAATTCAATAATTCAAATTTTCAAAATTAAAAATCAATTAAATTTTAGAAGCGAATTCCGATCTACAAGATATAGAGATCAAATTGATATCCCAAAACTAAAATATACCGCAACTCAAAATCAATATATTTATCAAGGTATCAAATTTTTTAACAATCTCCCCATCACAATTAGAAAAATTACGGACTATCATAAATTTGTAACTGAAGTTAAATAAATATGTACACAGACTAACTGAAACATAAATTAACTCGAATATACTCCTTCTCTATACACGAATCCCACTCTCATAGAGAAGAAACAAATGTTAAAATATATATATATATCCACTGATTATTGAAATTGTATTATATTTTTAATATTAATAAAAAAAATATATTAAAAAAAAAATTAAGGCAACGTATTCAATATAATAATACTACAACATTAAAATGACATTGATATTCGTTAAAAAAAAAAAAATACTGAAACACTCTCGCCTTGACAATCCAATAGAAATTTCTACTATATTACTTTTCAAAAATCATTATATTATGTTTGACTAAATGTTTTCCTGAATAAATATTTAATAACTTAATCATTGTTAAACAAGATTGTGATCTCGATGGCACTGCCCAACGGTAACTGTTTATACCGTAATATATCTAGATACACATACAACAATACGCAACGCTCGCAGTAGAAACATCATTAATCTGAGGAAGGGAAAATTGTCAGATTACAATGCCACGAAGCCTCGGGCGCGAATCAAAAAGAGAAACAAAAATGTCGATATGAAATATTGATATGGCACAACATTAATCATATAATATAAAACGCATTCGGATGATTGAAACATGTTTTAAAATGTTCAAGCTACCGCACGGGACATACAATGGGCATATTTTCAATTAACTTATTGTGAATAGACCATCGTACAATACAATCAATTATTTTGTATAGTCGAGTGGTCAATACAAAGGCTAACCTTCACACAGGCGAAGGAATCAACCCCTCTAGTTAGTTAATTTGAAAATAGTAAAAATATTAAATATTTGTTATAAAATATATGTCAATGGGGTACTTTTATCTCGGCAACCTTCATATTTTTTTAATCGGAGAAAAATGTGAAAATTTTTAAAAATAATATATTTATTAATGCACTTCTTATTATGAATGATATAAAATAATAATAATATTAGATAATTTGTAAAAACTTTCATCTTAAGGGCGCTTTACACATAAACTGTTTATAGTTATATATTATTATCTTTGTTTTTTTAAAATTAAAAATAATTATTTTCACTTATGCTAATGATTTTTTGAATGCAAATGCCACACCTTATTTCAAAAGCGAGCTATTTTCAATACTGGCAGTTATTTAAATTTTATAAATGCGAAGACTGCTATTGGTCGAATCTGATCTATAAATGGCATAGGGCAAAAGCGATTGATATTGCAATTTAAAAAAATATATAAGTTGATTGTTAATAAATTAAAACAATGCATAAAAGCTATGTGAAAAGAAAACTTCATTAAAAATTATATCGTTCTAGACGGGTGTGCAGTTTAGCGCAAGAAAATAGGTTGCATGTCTTCATAAATAAAGTCTTAGTAAGATTTACGGCCCAATACGTAGAATACTAACAACCAATTAAATACTATAAGCGTCCTTGAGGTGAAAGTTTTTATGAAAATGGCGCTATACAAATTATCCATTATTATTATTATATATTAATTATATACATAAATCACATTCATTATATTGTAATATACCTTACCTATTGCAGAGGACCTGACGACGCATCATCCGTAAAATTTAATGCACTTTACAATTTACTTTTAAATAAATATGTCCAAGAACACACAATTACTGGGTTTTTACCTACAACGGCCCTGTTATTAAAAAAATAACATATCTCATAGAGACAAAACTATTTTCATTATATTTTCCATTAAATATGATAAAAAATAGCTTCGTCTTTATGAGATATCTGTTATTTGTTTACATTTTAATGTTTATACACATTCAAGTAGTCTTCAGCTTATCAATAAAATAAAAAATATACCTTATATAGCATACATTGGAATGAAGTCCGAAATATGTAGATGCCATATAGCGACGCAAGTACCAATTATTGTCTGATATCGAATTGTAAGGTAAAATGTTTATAAATAATTCTTTATTTTCTATAAAAAATTAGATTAATGCATGATTATCGCCGTTTTTCAAAAATTATATTGTATTATTTTATTGTAAATTATATTATAACATAAGCAAAAACAAAAACATACTATATACAATTATCATCCGGTCAATGTCCACACCTTGCAGTTTTCTGATATGACAAAACAATCGTGGACTGATCGATGTTGACGTTCTCAGCCAGTGTCCTGGTGGTGCAACTTTCGTCCTCTTTCAGTCCGCCAGTAGGGTCTGGTCATCAAAATCCGAAGATCGCCTCTTTCCTGATTTGTCGTCTAAGCCGGTATTACCAGCTTTGAAGCAAATAAACCACCCTTGGCACGCCCTTTAGCTAATCGTTCATTCGCCGAAAAGATCGTTGAGATCGCGAAATGACTCGATAGCTTTCCGCCCTTTTTCCAAGTGGTAAAATAAAAGACAGCTGAAGGGGCGGGGACCCACCGTTTTAGAAGCTAGGGCTTCCATGTCGGTTCCACTCATCAAAGCTAATAAAAATACGCGACTTTAATTCAACAACATATTTAAGTACATGCAAATCAAAAAAAGAGAAGAAATTCAATGTAGTTATTATCAATTATCGCAAAGATTTTAAAATTTAGATCCTCCAGCGTCAGTGCTATCTTTATTCATAAAAATCATAGAACATAAATCCATAGAACATACGAGTACATTTACATACAGATGAAAAATTAATGGAAAATAAAGGTGCAGTACTTCAAGGCAGATAGATATTCAGGTATCCATTTATCAAAAAACACTCCCAAAATGGGACAGTGGACCAAACACAAAATGGATTAAGACACACTTACACAGACAGACTAACGGAGTTACAAAACAAGAGGTATGGAGAGTGATAGTTAGACGCGTAAGTGGAGTCCCACCCACGCAGGCCGGCCTAACTACCCACCTAAGAAGCTCCAACGAGTCACCCATACCCGAATAAATGCCTTATATAAAACAAGATTCGTCTCATTACTAATTAGGTTATTCCAAGTGGTATATGTGTATGGTTTTCGATACGTATTTTAATTACTTAACCCTATTGAAGAATTATATTATGACAAATCGTCGTGGTATATGCAATAGGTTGTATATCAAAAATACCAAACATTTCACGAGAGACAAAAAAAGTGTCAACCTAGTGTGACGCAATACGCAACTTATGTGATTACACCGTTAACAGAGTGAAAGTTCAATTAAGATAATAAATTTGCGAAAGAATCGGTATGATGGGGTAAAGATGTGATAGTTTTTTGTATCTCCTGAAATGATACGTATTTTTAATATACAGCCTATTGCATTTACCGCGATAAATTCATAAAATAAAAAATCAAATTCAAAAAACGTGGCCATTTTTCCTCATCAAAAAAAAAAAAAAAAACACAAACAAGCCTGGCATAATTACACGCGCACGTGTCTCGCGTCAGCGGATGCGGATACGAACTGCGCCCGTGAAAGCAGTTGTAAATAATTTCGATACGTCCGAAACAGCCGACAAGTGTCCAGCCCACGAGATATCATCAGCTCGCCAGATATCGCCAGCACAGCGGGGAACAATCGGCTCCGACGAGGGGCGAGGTGGCGGAGTAATGACACGGCGCGGTGTGACGGTATGACGAACAAGTCTGCCAGCGGCGAGATCGTACACGTGCTAGTCAGTTCTATTCTGTTGGTACTCCCGAATGAAGCTACCTGATACCGAATACATCGACTGCTGACTGAGACTAGGACCCTCAACCTTACAATTCTTGTTGAAACCCTCGCAGCCGATTAAGAATAAATAGTATTTATAATTTGTTTTACGTAACAACGTGCGGCTCACAAACATTGTCAATCCTGTGAGATTAATAAAGCATCTTCAGCTAACAACGCAGTTCGGCGGCAATTTGGCGGTAGAGTACGGGCAGGACAGACACAGAAAATGGAAAAAAAATGATAATAATCTGTAAGAATTGAATTAAAGTTATACAAAAGACGTATTAGATACATCATTCTACTTTGCCTACAAAATACAACAATAACTCCGAGGCAAGTCTCATCGTGGGCACGCACCGTCATGGTGGCCAAGTTATTAGCGGACAAGCTAACAAGACAAGCATCCTCCTGTATTACTTTGTAAACTAGCTGCCGTGCCCAGCATTTAGTTATAATATAAAATATTCAGTTAGGGGTTTGGGAAGAGGAGACACCGGGATAGAATTGTGTAGAGAACAGAACACACATTAAATTTTGTATATATTGTATAACATCTTTCCGTACATCTTCCTTACGAAAATATGTATATAGAGCATCACAGAGAGAGACAGGAAAAGAAGCATGTGAACAATATAACAGACAAGAGTAGTTGATATTATTGAATATGCCAATAAAATTAAATGGCAATGGGTAGACCATCACGCACTAGGTATCACCTCTGATAGATTCAGCCTTGTCCTGTCCGGATAGATTCATTCAGTAGGTTGGATAAAATATATTATAAAAATCAACTATACAGAATGTCCTGTAAGTAGTGGTCCAAACGAAAGCCATCGATAGCTGATACCGCCATCTGTGTACCAGTAGAGACTATAATTGCTTAGTTCTAAAAACTACTACGACAATCCACCACTGTACCCATGGCGCTCTTATGCATTCGCCGCCTTGAGATATTCATATTACTCTGTTGTATCTTTAAGCTAGTGAATTACTCAAGTCATATAATTGGATATTTACTGAATCAAAAATTTATTTTGGTTGATTCGTTTTGTATGGAGTCACTTATGCTGTTTTTTTACTAGAATAACATTAGAAAGGCTTAAAACTGCGTGCAAATCATTGAAGTGTCTACTTCCTCTTTTACTAATTCGCGAATTTTACTATTTTACTGTTTTTAACGTGTTTTTCATGTCCGTTCTTTGCGTTCGAGGAGCATTTGGTGCATGAATTTGTTTTTGACTTAGGAAAAACAAAAAGCAATTCGCAGCACTATCTTTTACGTTATCCTTTAATAAAAAATATTATTTCGTTTAGTTATTAAGTGAAGGATTTTCAAACAATAAAAGAATCACGTTCAATCATAAAAAGTGTTCTTAAAAATGTCCATTCATTTTTTATATTGATTTTTATGTGGGTAAGAAAGTATTATTTTACGATAAAACTTTAACTTTAAAAGCAGTATTAATAGTACTCTAAAATTAGAAGTAAATACATGGTAGGGTCGTATAAACGACGGATTCATTTTGTCTAAAGACCTTGGTTACAGTTCATATATTATATATGATTGTATAATATCATTGGTAACAGCATAATCTAAATCTATACCTACTGCACGCCACTGCCTATCAGAATAACCCATCATAGGTCTATTGAATGTCGCACGGTTTTCAAGATGTTTAAACTTTTATGATTTTTTTAAATAATTGTACCCTTTTTTACTTGTGTGTTTTTTTTTAAAAACAGAAACAGTTTTGCCTGGAAAAATGTGATTTCGGACGATTTAACATTTTACAAAGAGGTTTAACGCACAGTGGTGTTAAAAAAAAGTGTCATGACCTAAGTGCCCATTAGCCTGAAAACTTCTTCGTGAAAAATTGCAAAAATACATTAGAATGTGCAGTAATTTGAAAAAGTGGCCATTATTTTATTAAAATTTAACATAAAAAAAATTAAAATATTCAGTTTCAAAATTATTTTTTTTTTGTATAATTTTAATTTAATTTATTAAGGGTCTTTGAAAGTGTAAACAAACATAATAGAACTAACATAACATATGATACTAATTATGAAAATGCACAGAAATGTTCAGGCAAATAGCAGTAGTAATTGAATCACTACACAAAAAAAAAAAAAATTCTAATTCGGAGACAATAATAATTAACTTTCGATACGGCTCCGACCAATTAGGAACGGACATTGGGACCCGATCTGTTATCTGTTCACCGCGGATGACGAACACCCCTCGGGCGCCGCGCGGTAAATATAGACCAGTGCGTCATGTCCGTCGCCGCTCCGTCGCCATCTTTCTTTTCTTTTTCGCCCCGCCTTTTGGCGCCCTTTTTTATCGCTTCCGCAAGCGCGAAACTCGCGCGGTACCGAAATAGCGCGTGGCCGGAACGCACGCACACTGGGCGTGCCGCGTGCGTCGCGGCTGTTCTCGCTCGTCTAACGCGCACCAAAATTTAAAAATGTTTAATGAGTATGTATGTCTAAACAAATACCCAATTTGTACACACAGGACCATTTTAACAACACAGTTTTTTTGTGACGTATTTTGTCTCGGACGTCAAAATTGACAGTACGCTTAGGAGTGTTTTGAGGTTTTCGCGACAGTTCTTTTTTACAAATAGTACATAATATATAATAACTTATGACTTACATAATGTCAGTGGCGTGCAGTAGGTATAGATTTAGGTTATACTGTTTTGACATTATACAATCGTATGTAATTTCGTTTAACCAACGTTTTTAGACAAAATGAATCCGTCGCTTATACGACCCTACCATGTATTTGTTTTTAATTTTAGAGTACTATTAATAGTATTTTTAAAGTTTAAGTTTTAACGTAAAATAATACCTTCTTACCCATGTAAAAATCAATATAAAACAGTACTAACGTTTTTAAGAACACTTTTTATGACAGAACATGATTCTTTTATTGTTTGAATATCCTTCACATAATAACTAAATAAAATAATAATCAAGCACCAAATACACCTCGAAGGCAAAGAACGGCCATGAAATCAACACTTTAAAAACACTAAGACAGTAAAATTCGCGAATTAGTAAAAAAGGAAGTAGACACTTCAATGATTTGCACGCAGTTGTAAGCCTTTCTAATGTTATTTTGTTAAAAAAACAGCTTAGGTAACGACTCCGCACAAAACAGATCAACCGAAAAAAAATTTCAATTCAGTAAATAACCAATTATATGACTCGAGTACTTCACTAGCTTAAATATAGAACAGAGTAATATGAATATCTCAAGGCGGCGAATATATAAGAGCGCCATGGGTACAGCGGTGAGTTGTCATAGTAGTTTTTAGAACTAAGCAATTAAAGTCTCTACTGGTACACAGATGGCGCTAATTGTAAAATAATGTTTTCGTTTATGTTTATCCAATTATTTAATTTATATTTGTTTCCCCGAATTTTTAGTAATGCACAGCTTTTTTGCTTGTATGCGCTGCACGCCCCTGCATAATGTATAAAAATATGATAAGTGAAGTTTCTTCGGAGCTGAAAAACGTAAAAATTTCATACAAACTAATAAGCTAAAAAATAGTACTTATTAACAAACTGATAAACAAAACACGTTTTAACAATATATAAAGCGGAAAGTGTTGAAAGGGGGGAAATGGGATGTAATTAAAATTAATTAATCTATAATTATGATTATCTCCTTAGCCGTCTGAAATTGTTAAAATTATCAGTGAGACGTACGATGACCGACCTTATATTTCAATACAGGATCATCAATGGTATGATGGACTGTCCCCAGATTGTTTGTCTATTTGACTTTCACGCACCATTGAGATCATCGAGACACAATTCATTGTTCTATTACAGTGGTAATGTCAGAACTCGTGCACTAGCTAACTCCGCAGTCCCCAGAATGCATTCTTTGGGGAATGAATATGCGGAGGTAGTCGACATTTTTGCTTGCGTTGACTGCATTATTAAATTTTTTTGTGTCTCAACTTATTGGTGACGGATAGATTGTTTTACATTTTGTATTTATTTTTAATTTTGATCGTGAAAAGACATGCTGACATTATGTAATTTTTTTCTTTATGTAATGCACTTATATCGAAATCATCCACTATTTTGCAAATTATGTTAATGCCTGAATTGGGCGTGTATAATAAAAATAAATAAATAATTTACTTAAAAAAATTTAAAAGTGATATTAGTTGTGAAATATGATTTGTTTGCCAATTTTTGCCAACAACAAACTGTTTTTTATCTATAAAATATTTATTATATGTGTCAAAGAAAGAAATAAATAAACGCGGGGACACCTCTAATACCGCAGAAACAATAATAAAGCAATAATATGAACACCTAATACATACAATTTACTTTCAAATGCACTCCTCGAGCGGAGAAAGGTGCTAAGTATCGCTAGTAAAATTCACAACAACCGATGAAGTCGAAAACTACAGGAGAATCCACTCGAAGCGAGTGTTCTTAAAAGCAAACGACTATGAAGAGGAACAATGTTAAGTAGACGGGCGATAAGCACCTGCTGCATAAAAATGGAAGCGCCGAACCGAAACTGATAGGGCCACGTAGAAGACAAAGTGGTCATCGATCGTAAACTACCCACTTTATGATCACATTTACCACTTAAGAGAAAAGCAATGTTTTCCGCTATCGAAATTTATCACAAATGTATTTTTAGCATCGGAGAATTTGAAAAATTAAGAAACGTCTCCGTGAAACAGGATCGAAGAAGAATATTCAAAGAAATATTTTATCAAATAATGCAGGTAATCATAATCCGCATAAACCGTTGTCGATCCAATGAAGATCTTCCCAAGACTCTGCCACTCTCGCTCATCTGCCAATCTTGCACACAAAACAGTTGCACACAGTGAAAAGTGCACACATAAACAACGGCACACAAAGTAACACAAACAAAAATAATAAAAAAACACAAAGTAATAGAATAAATTCCTTTTAGATAGGTTACATTAACTTACTTTAAGTTAGGTTACTTTATGTTAGATTTGATCAAGTTTTTTATACAAGTCACGATACCAGAGTAATAATCTGAGTGTGTGCAGTTGTCATTGAATCTTTGCCATGTCAGTTCATTTATTTAGTCTGCCAATAGAGACTTTGGTCATTCAATAATGCGTTTTATTCAGAAATTTTACCGGAAGAGCTTTTTTTAATTGAATTATTCTACAGGTTAAATATTATATTACTTAACATAACATACAGAATGATACTTTTTGAATATATTATTAGCAAGTATTATGGTCTCAAGTAAGGTACGAAAGTAAACACTTTCCTTAATATCAGTAAATAATTATTTAATTTTGTTAACATAACTAAATATGAAAAGAAATTTAATTTCAAATATCGAAGTGTATTATAAAATACAGATAAAAATATATGATGTCTATTATGTATTTTTCTACTAGAATACATACAGCTAATATAATGTGTGACCCTTGGTATTATACATTTCATGGTATATCCATACGTACGCACATGCAAGCCTACACATAAAATCAATGATAAATACCATAACATTTTTTATGTTTAACCTGTATATAAATAATGACACATGCGCTGTATATGTTACAAGACCAAACAGTTGCAATTTTCAAGCGGTTGCAATTACTAGCTGGTGATCGAAACGAGGCAAAAAAAAAGAGTATTCATATTATACTCAAACCCACATTCATTTTTTTCCATCATTTATATGCACAAATATAACAGACCCACAATAGATTGTTTGTTGATTGTTGAGTAATGATTCTATATAATTCCATACACGTATGGTGTAGACATTAAAAATCACCTTCATATTAACACCAAACTAACAAATTGATTTGTTTTTTTGATTTTGTTTTTTCCAAATATAATAATTTAAAATACTATTTAACCTTTACCATACCATGATATAAAATACCCAAACGCAGCCATGCTGTCAACTTGTGTCACCGTAAATAACAGTTATAAAAAATGTTTTTATTAGCTTAAATGCCTTAAATGGCACGAATTTATACCTAAATACTGAGCATTCAATTTTGAAAAAATGATTAATAACACAATTTAGAGCATTTATTAAGCTCTATACAATGTGTGCTTCCTTCTTATATCTCTTCATTTAATTAGTGAGAAAGAGACAATAATATTTGTTGTTCTTTTCAATGTGAAAATAGTGTGTGATATCTCTTTTATATCACAAATTGTATTTTTACTAACGTATTAATTTTGTATGATTCCCTTTTCATAATTGGTTTTTCACTAGACAATCCTAAGCGCTGATATTTTCTTTTTGAATTATCTAAAATATGAATTTTATGCTGCATGTATTTACCGAAATATTACAGGTTTAATTATGATGGTAGACCTGTGTTACTGCATGGTTTGGGAAGGGTTAAATGTATTAATTATAAAGATATATAAATAAAAATAATTTTATCAAAAAATATTGTTGTCGCGCGGTTTGGAAAGAGATCCAGGTTCGAATCCTGGTAAAACAATATTTTTCGATAAAATTGATTTTATATGTATATCTTTCTAATTAATACATTTAATAAATATTTAAAATATCGCAGACCTATGTTGTGAATGATTATAACCTCACAATAAGAATGTGTTCCTAATAATATAATAAATTTGTCTAAAATACGAGGCCCGTTTTTTAAGTATGTACCATTCCCAGATATTCCTGATGTAGCGCTGCGATGTTGCGCATACGCAATGATTTCCTCCATGTGTTGACTCACCACATGCAACGTTAGAGACCATTCACATAGTGAGTGGTTGAAATGTTCAAGACAATAGATCATCCCGCCGACTGTGAGATACGGTCGGTGATTCGTTTCTTGGATGCACGAAACATGAAATCAGCTGACATTTATGGCCAGGGGTGTCCTGTTTTGTCCTGATTTGGCGCCAAGTGATTTCCATATTTCCTTTATCTGAAGCGGTTCCTTGGTGGCGAGCGTTTTGAAGACGATGATGAACTCATACACAGAGTACAGATATCCCAGACGACGTCGTTCTATGACGAAGGTATACAAAAATTTGTACTTCGTTGTGACAAGTTCCTTAATAACGATGGGGACTAGACTAGAGTTCGAAGAAAATAAAATGATGTAAAAATGATGCGTTTCTTTAAAAAATATTTCCGGTACTTGCTTAAAAAATGCGCCTCGTACATCCAACTTGTCATATTGTATCTACTTATTATTACCAAAATATTCCAGACTTTAGATATATATTGCGCTGAAAATGCGTGGGAACCGACAACCGTTAAAGACTGTTACAACTTGTGTGTAATTTTCCGGAGAAATAATCTTGCAGAAATTACGAATAAAATTATATCGTGTGATGGATGACCCTTTCAGAGGAGTGGGAAGGGTGATACAAATCAGACAACTCACTTATACGTAGGTACCTTATTCCGTGGGTCGGCAAACTTTTCGCATAAAAGCCCGTTCTTGCAAGCACAGGGCAGCGTTGTCTTTTCGACTTGGCGTGCTTTGTTAATAAACAAAACAGCCGTTATTGAGACACTGAAAATCTTCAATTGTTACACCGACGACCTTAGTCTATTTGTATATGCTAGGGATTGCATACTAAATTTAAAAATTTAAAAAATTCCGAAATTCGTCCTCATAAATATAATTTAGAATTCCGAAAGTTTCATAGGGAATTCCGAAATTTAAATATATAAAAATAAAATATTGTTACGATCACAGACTAACGGCTACACAATGAGTAATCGCAGAATAACAGGGGTGTTCCGAAGGGATCGTTCCTAGAAGTTCTAGAAAGATTTAACCAGCTACAAAACTGTATTAGAAAAGCATTGAATGATATCGCGTCCGAATAATTTTATCGCTAGTTGTGCAAGTCGTTTTGTGTCTTTATTAAAATGTTAGTATTTAAATCGTAAATGAACATTTTAAAATTCAGAATTAATTTTATCAATTGTTTCGCTTTTAATGCTGCAGGCATAAGTAATAATTTCGAAGGTGAATAACATTGAAATCAGCATTTTATGTGAAGTGAATTGTACATTGGACAGGGCGCAATATATAATAAGTGTCGAGAGTTTTCACCGGCCGACGCCAGGAGTCGCCGTGGGCGTCGCAGCACAACATTGTCATGAACTAACCTGATATGCATAATATTGCGGTAATAAATACATGTTCGCAGTAAGCTATCATTTTTGTGTAATGTACATACATAATATACTACTTCTTCCAAATTGTTTTCTCATAAGTCTCTCGATGACCCTTCCGACTGTTAGAACTCTAGGCAAGTGTCTTAACCACTATATCAACAAGCTCGTCTTAAAGTTTAATTAAATTAATAATAAGACAAAATAGAGGATTTGGTTATTTATGATATTTAGTATATATTGTAAGTAAGAATATAATTTTATGGACATTAAAATGATATAATAAATAACCTTTTATATTTTTTTGATTTATGTTCAAATTCAAGTAGGCAAAGGTCCATATTATATTATATGAAAACGTACAAAGTAAAAAAACAAATATTTTGAATGTGTAAAATTCACTTAGAACTAATTATTATCATACTATTTACATTAATTGTATGTATATGTCCTATTTAGAGAATTGGATATGCGAATGAAAATACTAAAAGTTGTTAAATTTTTCTAATATTATCAAAATCACTTTGTGGCCACATATTATATAAATAAGAAGACAAAACACTTTGTTTAAACCGGTATTTATTGAAAAAACAACATGTTTCGATACCTATGGTATCTTCTTCAGGAAACAATATATACTAAAATTAAAAATACGAGCATAGAAAAAACAAAACTCTAAAGTGGTAGGTAACTAAGTAGGTACTAATATGAAAATAAATTTGGTTATTTAGCTTGTTATTAACACTTTTTCTTATTTCTAAAATTTCTAATTTATCTAACTGTAAACTCCAAGTATTTGTATGTATAATTTATAAACCCTTGTTAATGACACCTTTTAAATTTATTTTCATAGTAGTTCCTACTTAGTTATCTACCACTTTATAATTTTGTTTTCATCTATGCTTGTATTTTTAATTTCAGTATACATTGTTTCCTGAAGACATTATTATAGGTATCGAAACATGTTGAATAATCAATAAATAGTGGATTAAACTTTTATTATTTATATAATAATATGTGGCCACAAAGTAATTTTACTAATATTGAAGACTTAATGTAATTGTTCGTGTCTCTACTTCATACAAGACGAAAAATAGAAAGTTAATGAAACGTAAACTGTCTTACGCAGTAACACTAATCAATTGTTTATTTAGTGAAAAAATGTAATTGGTTGAATTTTTTATTACACTTTTACATTTACATTTGATTAACTGTTTGTTTTCCAAATAAATAAACACATCTACCAATAAAATTTTTAATCTCATCTGTCTGTCCATTGGATGGCATAGTTCTTCCACATTCTACTCCACTTTTATTGTAGGACAATTTGCTCCATCCCAGAAAACTTCCAGGTGTCTCCATTTCTCATATCGGTGACGATCCTAAACAAGTTTGGTCCACCTGTTCTCATGTCACGTTTAGAACCTTATCCGCTCATTGCGTTTTTAAACACACACGTTCCACTGCTCCTTGGGCTTCCATTAATTAAGTAAATAAAGTAAATATAAAGTAAAAGTTTAAAAAAAGTAAAAATAAAGTACCTACCATTAATTATTATTATTTCTCGGGGAATTAATGACGAACTAAAACTCTATTCCTGATACCGTTTAAAAACAAACATACTTGTTTCTATAAATAATAAGATAAAACACTTTAAACAATGAAGTTGTAGTTAATACTCTAAGTGTTTCTACATGGTAGCATAACTTCCAAAAATTTGATCAATATGGAGGTTGATTGGGTAGAATGGTGAACGTTGCATTATGTAAAGTGATCACTTAAGCTAGCCGAAGACAGATGGTAAGCTCTGTAATACCCATACTTGGCATATAATATTATAACTTCGCTCTATGATATATATATAATTTGTCTTAATAACAATGCCTTTGGAGGTAAAAATCCGGTAATTGTGTGTTCTTGGACATACTCAAATATTAAAAATTATATTAATGTGATTGTTATCTGGCCATCTGTGTTTCTAATTTACTAGTATTATTGTTAACCCTTCCAAAACCATGCAGTAACACAGATCTACCGCCCCAATTAAAACTGTAATATTTCGGTTAATATACGCAACATTAAATTCATATTTTAGTTAATACTAAGGATAATGTTTATCCTTAGAACTGACTAATTAAAAACCAGTTGTGTGAATCGAATCTTAGAAAAATAATTATTTTTCAATTCAGTCAGTTGTAAAATTAATATGCTGGAAAAAATACAAATAGAGATGGTACATTAATTTCATAATAAAAATAATAACAAACATACGATTATATGACCTCTCTCTCTCTCTCTCTCTTACTAATTTAATGAAGAGAGATAAGAAAAAATGTAGTATTGTGTAGGACTTAATGAATGAATGAATTATATTAGGATATTGATCCCATTTTCGTAATTAACGCTCAATATTTAGAGTAAGTTTATAGGATTAATAATTTGAAAGCCATTTAAACTAATAAAATCTTTCTTCACATTTAAAATGTTAAAAATTTCTTACGGTAACACGGCTGCGTATGGGTATTTATATCACGGTATGGTAAAGGTTAATATTAACAGAGAAGGTTTGCCTAAAATTTCCGGGAAATAGGACGCGGAATCTAAACGATAGATATATGAATAATGATATTTTTTTTATACATTATCATATATATATGTGTGTGTCCGTGCGTAAACACCAACAGAACATACAGCTCCCAGACTCTCCTTTTAAGAGCAATTATGATATAGCTAGTTATGGTTATCAAACGCGACCCAAACAAAGTTGATTCTGCAATCAAATTTTAATATTCGTCCGCCTTCAGTTCTGTCCCTCTATCTCAGAAGCGATAAGTTCATTTAGTAATGACATCACGGCAAATTTGAATCGATCGTAATAATTTATTTGCGCAATGCGGGCGCCTTTGCATATATATGCAAAATGCTCAATGTTTGCACTTGCATCGGTTTTAAATTGAGACATACTTTTGCATTCGTCTTGTGGAGCAACTGACATTCACGCAACTCGAGAATGCAAATGGATTGCAAATGAAAACACATTCAGCCGTCTTCAATCTAAATCTGAAAATATGTCTCGTAACATTGTTTTTAAAATAAAAATAAAAAATACTGACTACCCGCGCATCATTTCATTGTGTAACTCCATGAAAGGATTTTAAAAACGAACGGTGTAAATTTTTTAATTAGAATGAATCATTTTTATGAATTTTGAATAACTACTAAACTATATTTTAAAAAATCAGTGAGTGCAAATAGTACTCTCACGGTTATGTGTGAACATCGCTAGCGTGTGTGTGAGTTGTGTACAGTTCACTGCGAAGAAAGGATGGAATAAAATTTTATTAATAATACAAATTAAATGTATTAATTGGAAAGATACGCATATAAAATCAATTTTATGGAAAAATAGTGTTGTTGCTACCGGGATTCGAACCTGGATCTCTTCCAATCCGGGGAACGTTCATTTAACCGATTATGCGATAGCACCACCGTGCATTGACGACAAATTTTCGAACTGATATATTACATTTTTCAAATTAATACATCTATCGTTCCCTTATATGAAAGCCATCTTCTATTTTTACGGAATCTCAAATACCTTTGTGTAATCGGTTAATGCACCTTCCCCAATTAGGAAAAAGATCCAGGTTCGAATTCCGGTGGCGTAACAACAATATTTTTCGATAAAATTGATTTTATATGTATATCTTGATAATTAATATATTTAATTCATATTTAAAATATCACAGAGCTATGTTCTGAATATTTACAACTTCACAATAAGAATGTGTTCTCCTTAATGAAATTTTATTAGTTCATACATTTTTAGGAAGGTACCGAATTAACAAAGAAGTTACTTTTCTACCGGGACACATTTTTTTAATATTCGAACATGTGAGTGTTGTGTGACTTTTTGAACCTGTGAATTTCTAAAAAGTGTAAAATCTTATGTTTGACGTTTAAGGATACTGAATTAAACATGTAGTCACCATGAGTTTGACGCATTTGTTTGGTTACATTTTCATCACATACTTTTCTGAGAATATATAGTATACATTTTTGGCGGGGAGTGGGTGAACCTTAAGATATTTACACATCAAAAATGTATTTCGATATATTTTGTTTTTAAAAACCATTATTTATAGATAGTTCACATAAAATATCATTCAAGCTTTTTTGGTACAGTGTGTGTATTTTAATTTTCTGTTTATTTTATAATAAAGTTTAAGCTGACAGAGATTGTGAAGTTGCAATTTTAGAACATAGTTATCGTTTATTTTAATACAAAATAAATAATCAATTAGAAAAATATAATATAATATATTCCAGTAACCACCAAATATTTTTCCGGTACATAGATTTTTTTCTGTATATCTTTCTAATTGATTAATTTAATATGTGTTAACAATAGTATTCCCTGTAACCACTAAAATCTGCAAATATCTCATTTTAATTACGTCAAAGTAATAGACTATCAAGTCATGTACCGATATCGTATCAATAATAAAAAAAACTTTGTTAAAAATTTGCATTTTATTACATCTTATTAATATACAGTGTGCATACCAACGCAACGAGCTGGAGAGGGGCGGGGGATATGCCGATCGCTAGCCGCGTCCTTGGGAATTCAGTCGCTATGGAGCGTGTCCTAACCAGTTGTTTGCGAAATTTTCCACGGAAAATTAGTATCCCGACGAGGTGACATAAACTGGCCTTCACGTAGCCCCGACTTGACACCAATGGATATTTTCCTATGGGGTTACCTTGAATCAGAGGAATACAGTGAGCAGTTGTCAGAAATTTTTCTTCCCGTTTAGAAGAGTGCTAGCGAAATAACGGATCACATTTAGAAAACATAGTTTTTAAGAAATAAATTCC
The DNA here is from genome assembly GCA_031772225.1 of Eubasilissa splendida. Classification (NCBI taxonomy): domain Eukaryota; kingdom Metazoa; phylum Arthropoda; class Insecta; order Trichoptera; family Phryganeidae; genus Eubasilissa; species Eubasilissa splendida. Next base: position 7,380,271 of record CM062859.1, read on the forward strand.
CAGGGACTGTGCTTAAATGCAAGAAGATAAACATTTTTTTATTAAACACATCCATTATTTTATTATAGATTTTTTATTATGATAAAGACTTTTGGGACACCTTGTATTGTATAATGCTTGTAAGGATTGAATATTTAATATGAATCCTGAATTTGACAAACGGCAAAAATATTCAAGAGCTATCTCCGATCAGCGCCGCTTGTGAACTCTCCAGCCAGCATTCAACCACCCATGGCCGCCCACGCTATCCGATAGAACAATTTCCCACGACCATCAAACTGACGAATTGACAGCGATTAAGTTAGTGAAGCTTAATTGTGGTCATATTGTGCTTGCATCCTCTCACTGATTCATGATGGTGAAACAATCTCCACTTTCGGAACACCCGCTACTCAGTGGCGGATTTACCAACAGGCAGTCGGGGCGAGACATTAAAAAGATTAATAAATATCACACAAAAATTAAACCTTTTAAGAAAAAATATTGACAAAATGATTTTTTTTTAAATATCGACATATTCATTTGTTAGTGTTTAACCGAGCAGTTAAAGCATGAATTAAATAATAATAAGTACTATTAATTGTACCGCGGAATGTAACGTTCACTACTGAAAAGGTTTATTGCCAACAACTCCATCGCCTTGAGGCCGCAATTTAAGATGGCATCAAGCGATTTTTCAGCACGATAATTCCCGTCCGCATACTGCTAACATTACAAAAGCGGCTATTTAGGAGCTCGTTTGGAAGGATATTCCACATCCGTCCTATTCCACTGATCTTACTCCATCAGATTTTCATCTGTTTCGCTCTCTATTCAACAATTTCCGAAAAATCCCCTTTGAGAACGATGCTACTCTTCATAATCGGATTAATCTCCAACTTCAAATCACTGAATTTCTTCAGGCGTGGAACCGAAACACTGTCCGAAGGTTGGGAGTTAATCGTAAACAATGCTGGAAAATACATTATCGATTAATATATTATATTAACTATATTAATTTAAAAAAAAATTAATAAGAAAACGCTAATATAAACAGAATAAGTATGTTTCGGTATTAAATTCTTTGAAAACGATATTCTTACAGCGACGTAATAGATTCATTTGACGATCGAAAAGCCTAGAAAAATACTTTTTTAGGTTTATAATTATTATTTAATTTATTATTTTTTCCGTTATACTACGATGTGTATATAAATAAATGCGCTGAATTTGTGTATTGAGGGCCTTGGACAATCTAAATCCACCACTGCCACTCCGAAAGGTTCGTTTTATTACAATACAGAGACAGGAGATGTTGATAATAATAACAACCATACTGTATCTCAAAGCTGTCGAGACGACAAGGAAGTGATCTGCGACAGATCTGCATCAGTCTAAAATGAAAAAGAACAATCTCGACTTCGAATTGTCCGCTGCGTTGCATTGTATCATTACGCAAGAACAATTCGCTCTATTACACCATAGGTATTTTAATATACAACCGTGATGGTGATCCGTTTCGTGGCATCCTGGATCGTTCAGATCACGCGGGCAGAGGATGTCTGCAAGGATACATGCTAATTATAAATATGAAAGTGTTTCCGCCTTTCAAAATACAATTTAATAGGGGAAAAAAATGCAATATTCACATACATTAATATAACTGATTCTCTTAAACGACTATTTATGTTTTTTAAATTGTTAATTCTCAACGGGATTCGGACATTTCTAGTTGTGTTTCGTAACAATAATGGTTTGATGGTGTCATGGTGTTTCTGAGTTCAAAGAGCAGGGTTATTTCGTATTTGGATAATAAAAATGAAAACAGCTCAGCTATATCTAAAATCATGTAAGTACAAAATTAATACCCACACAAAACATATTTGAGAGTATCGACAATAAAATAATTCTCTCCGTTTGTACGTCGGTTACACATTAAAAGACGCAAGCCATATACAGGGTCATCAGTCAGGCTTTGACCATGAATGTAGATGTCGAAGAAGAAAATTTCGTATTAGCGCTTGAACGGTACATTACATATATATCTGATTGGGTGTTGTTTCCAGTAATTGGTAGACCGGCTCTACTTTTTCATAATAAATTATGTTTTCAACATAGAAATTTTTAGAGAAACACTGTCCATGGCCGCGGAGCGGCCATCATTGGCCGTGAAGGAGGACACTGTAGTCGTTCGCAGGGCAATAAGTAATCGGTAATAGACAAAATAATTTTTAAATTTATGGGGTATTTCAAAACATATCACATTTATATATATATTATATGTCCATTTTCTGTATCTATAATGAGTAAAATTCCGCCACATAATATTATTATTCTTCTTCTTCTTAAGCTAATAAGCTCTATCATGGGAAGCATTACCCGAAAATGCTAGTACTAAATTAGTGAAATGAACAATTATAAACTAATGTAATGTAATAAAATTTATTGAATACTATACTTTTAAAAAAATTTGTTACATATTTTTCATTTTTATTACATACGAGTACATATCTTATATTATAATTTTTAACGTTTGCCAAACTGCAGAATAGTTTTGTTGAAAGGATCACCCTTCAGATAGTAATCAACAGGTTTAATCAACAACAAAAAGAAAATAAAATATACACATAAAGGGTATTTTTTTAGAGGTTTGTTTTTCGAATTGGTAACACTTTTTACAGCGAAAGCCAATTTGACAGCTGACAGCTGATTTGTGCTCAGATTGGGTTGCAATTTCACCACATTAATAGACTTACGCCAGAACAAAGCTTGTATAATTCAAATTTATTTCGAAAATAGTGGTTCAGTTCGCAAAACGTGCCGTGCGCTACGTCCATTTACGGTCGATATAATCCGAGCAAGTAATTCGAATAACCGTGGATCGTTTTCACACTACGCATACTCTAATTGATAATACGCTTCTGCAGAGACGTCTTCAGTGCGCACCGAAGAAGCTGTTGCTGCTGTGGAGTTTAATATTGAGGAAGATTCAAATGATATCGGCCAAAACGTTTCAGTCAATGGAGAGCGCTATAGATCCAGGATTACTGACTTTTTTGTTCCCTAATTTAATGGCATCAATGTGAAAGAGCTGTGGTTCTAACAAGACGGCACAACATGCCGCACAGCGCGCGCCTTAATCAATTTATTGAAGCAAACATTCTATGATCGCGTAATTAATAAGCGATTTAACACCTTTGGATTATTTTCTGTGGATATATGTGAAGTCACTGGTCTACATCGATAAACCAGAAACGATAGATGACTTAGAAGCCAACATTCGTCGCGTTATTGTCGATATACGTCCCCAAGTGCTCCAAAAAGTGGCCGAAAATTGGACTTCAAGATTGCGTTTTATTCGAGCCAGCATCGGCGCCCATATGCGCGAAATCATATTTAAACACTAATGGCATACGTTTATCTATTCAATAAACCTAATACCAATATCACGATTTGCATGTGTTTTATTTCATTTTGAACCTCTAAAAAAAATATATATATATAAAGGAAACATATAATTACACGAGAATCTGTTCTTTCACTATATATTCATATTCGTCAGAGAAAAGATTATAAGGTCAACAATTAATTATGACGCAAAATCAATCAATAATAGTTCAATAAGAAAAATCATTCAAGGTTGTAAAAATATAAAAAACGTAAGCAATAAATAGCGAGATGCGAAACGTTCGGAACCTCCCGCCTCCCACGTTCGACAGGGCTCATGTGTTTCAAAACCCTCCAGGCTCGAATCCGTAAAGGGTAATATAGCACGTTACATCGAACGAATGAAATCTAATATTAACTGCCGCCCATATCGATCCAAATCGAGATGGAAGTTTCGGCATCCGATGTGATCTGGTCCCGATCGGCGCGGAGGTGAACTTTAGAGCCGATGACGGCCCGCCGGCTGGCGGCTGGTGGCTGGTGGCTGACGACTGCTAAATGTTAGTCGTGAACCGTGAACCGCACAGAGAATGCACCGACATTCGACACCACCTGAGGCGGCATGATGTGAGGTTACGTAACAAATCGTGTCGTTCAAACAATTTAGAGGAATGAGCACAGTTTGAGCTTTTGCACCGTTGCCGGGTGCTCTGTGCGCCGAATGCAAATATCAACAATGTCACGAAATGACGCGACGTGCCGGGAACCTTCCGGAATAAAACATAAACGACCTGTTTATATAACGCGTAGCACATCATCCACGTTAGTCCTTCACGATTGGGTGATCTTCATGAACTCGCTTACTTGACTATACTCCTCCACTTTTCTGAGGTATTCTGCAGATCTGAGGACTGTCACCAGAGAAGTGTCTATTGTGTCTATTGAAGAAATACGCAACTCATATATACGTGTGAAATAGCACAGTAAACGTATCTGTTTTACTTTATTCATCATTCACATCGATCACTCTCGACTGAAAATCGTGATTTCCATGAACTCCGTCCCCTTTAACTCTACTTTTCTCGGCATCCTGCAAAACTGAAGTCACCAGAGAAGAACCTGTTGTTTTTTCCACTCGGTCGGTCCAACGGGTGGAGGATGCAATGGTTGGTTCGACAGGGGGGAGATCTCTCTCTTACTCTCCGCCTTTCGACATGACTCACCACAGCAAATTTCTCCAAACCATATAGTATATCTAGCATAATATCTATCTTCTCTTCCTTACTTTCAGAGTCCACACCATACGCATTGAGTACTCCAGAGACGTCACAATCCTCGCCGCCAGCAAATTCCACAACGCGTAGCGGTTCGTGAAGCGTTCATTTAAAACAATGAACCTCCCCTGATAAAAATAAAACAAAAATAAAGTATTATTGATGTTTTTAATAGAACTTAAGTTTTGCATAAATGAACAAATCCGAAAATGAATAAATGGAGTTAAGATTCACAAAGTCAATGATTATTTAATTAAATAATAATACAAAACACTTTGTTTAAACCACTATTTATTGATAAATCAACATACATATATAGATCAATTTGAAATTTTAGAAATAAGAAAAAGTGTTAATAGCAAGCTAAATATTATAAATAACAAAATCCTATTTGTAAATAGTCACCTTATGAATTTGTTTTCATAGACGTTTCTACTTAGTTACCCACCACTTATACTTTATAGTTTTGTTTTTATCTATGCTTGTATTTTTAATTTTAGCATACATTGTTTCCTGTAGAAGATACCATAGGTATCAAACATGTTGATTTATCAATAAATGGTGGTTTAAAGAAAGTATTTTGTCTCATTATTTATGTAATAGTATGTGGCCACAAAGTAATTTTGCTAATATTGAAGAAAAAAATGTTTAATTAATTTAGAAAAATTTAACAACTTTTAATATTTTCATTCCCATATCGAATTCTCCAAAAAGGACAAATACATACAATGAATCTAAATAGGATGATAATAATTAGTTCTTAGTGAATTTTACATATTTAAAATATTAGTTTTAACTTTGTACATTTTCACATAATATAAATCAAAAAAATATGATTTGTTCTTTTTTTGTTATTTAATCAGCGATAAAATAAAGTATTCATTAAATCGAAGATCTATATTATTTATTATATCATTTTAATGTCCATAGACATATATTCCTACTTACAACAAAGATATACATATATATAATATATTTGTTGTAACAACGTATCAAAGTTAAAAAGTAAAAATATCAAACAACAATGTTACATATGGCATCGAACATTAAATTCAAATATTATAACTATGTACTAACTGCACAATGCAGTTGATTATTTAGCTGATTATTTAATCATAAGGGTAAAATAATTCAAAGATATATTCCCCGCACCCCCTGGTTCTCCAAAAGGAAAGTCTCCAAAAGAATAATATCAAATATCTCTAAAATGAGAATTGGGCATTGCCAGGTAGCCTCACATTTATTCAGATTGAACTAAGTAGATTCCCCAAAGTGTGAGTGTGCTGCCCTTGACCATATCTTTTTTGCCTGTTCATTGATCACAGGTTTTTTTACAGTAATCTCGTCAATGGTAATTTTCAGCTGCCGGTTAACTTGTATCATCTTCTTTCCCTTAACTCTCCACGTTTAATCTATATACTAGCAAGTTTTTTGAACGATAATGGTATTGACTTGTTATATAAAATTTCCTATTTTATTATTGTACTTTTTTCTATAAAACAAAGTTTTTAATTTGATTAATGGCACAAATCACACTTGAAAGGTGGATTGCCTATTTAAAAGAAGAAGAACTATTTACTAAATCATTTCTTATTCGACTGTCATACTTTTGTAATGTTAAATTAATGAAACAAGCAAAAAGAAATGTAATAAATGTTTTTTTGAATTAATAAATAGCCTTGATTAATACGTCAAATTTAGTTTGGATCAAAACCAAAAAAAATATATATTTCTAACAAATTGCAAAAATAATAAACTACAATAAAGTAACGTTGAAGATAACTAATGTAGGTATGCATGAAGAGTTGAAGTGTTCTTTTAAAACGTAAAAAATTATACATAAAATATTATATTATCACAATTAACGGAGGTTTCAGATTATCTCGGCGGTTTACAAAACTCTCACCATTTTCAAAACATCGCCGACAATAATTCATAATAATTATCGACGAAAAATAACCACACGCCGACTCTGATAAAAACCGGATAAAATTTATCCGCGATGATCGATACCCGAAGGTGCAATAAATCGTTATCTCTTCAATTCTAGGAATTCATCAATTTAAAAAAAAAAAAAAAAAACACATAAATAATGCATTGTAATTTGGTCGTGTTGACATTTACGGCTGCGTGCTGCGACCGAGTGAAAACGTGTCAATCCGATAAAGAACAACACTTGATGTTTCTTACTTCCTCGAATTTGAACACATCTTCGGGCGGCGATGATTTAGCACAGTGTACCAACTGGTTGGTTCTGTTCGTATCCAAGGTCGGGTGAGGAGTTGGCTGCGTCTGTACGTCACATTCTCGCTCGTCACAACAGTGTCACATTCCGAGAGTCCTGCAGTGCGGCGACGGTCGCTACTCGCGCAGCAATCTCATTGCAGGTATTTTTATGAATTTCGCAAATAAATATTTTGCTTCCACGACTGCCTACTCGTATGTAGGAGTAGGCAGTCATTCCTTCAGATTCAAAAACTTAAGACAATACTTTATTTATACAATTATAAATCTGTACATTACATCAATGTATCATATCTATCTGAGAGCTTTAAAATCCCGCCAGTCCATTTAACAATTCATAAATTCCACCCAAGAAATCTTTAAGCTTAGTATAAAGGTAAAAATCGTTCAGAGCAAGGCACAGACTATACGGTGAATGATCGAAAATCTCCTACAAACTTTTCTGTACAGTTTTGGGGACAATTGGTTGAATGGACTAACGATGGATGACCACAGCCGCGGGATTTTAAAACTATAAACCTTAAAGTCTCGTTGATTGATTTGACAGCAACTTCGTGAAGTTGCATTTTAATTTAAAAAATACATCGTGACATTATAAATTAGAATCACATTCGAAATTGCCCCGTCTCTTGTCTTTTTGCCAAGCACCACGAAATCACAAATAATTGCCCTTACGTTGGTATCGCAATATGTTTTGAAAAGTTATAAAAACGGTCACCGTCTATGGTTCATTTTTAAATCATCGACGGAGCTGTCAGATTAGGCGGTTCATTGCTACTGTTAGCGGTTATAAAATGTCATTGTGAGCGATCCAGTATGACCAAAGGGAAAATATTTTCATGTTATTCAATCACTAGTGCATAACTTATTATTAATTTGTTAATCTAATCGCATGGTAAATAATTTTTACAGGAATTAAGATGTTTCCCTTTAGATTTCGCCATGGGTTTTTCGCCTCACTGTAGGCTACATTTTGATGTGATGTGATCATTTACAATTCCGCTTATAGATCCCATCGCGTCGGCTTGATTGCTAGAGCAAGAAGGTGGAATGCTCGGATGGCATGGAATGGAGCAATGCCATCTCGTGGAACATCTAGTTGTCACCTGCCTGCTTGAAAAACGTCGTAATAGTACCCAACCCGACGAAATGAGGATCAGTTAAAGTGGATTGTTTTTTTGTTTTATTTCATTTTTTCATGTTGCTTTTCTGATTAGAAGCTATTTTTATAATGATTAACATCTTTTTATTTATCACCTCCATGTGTTACTTATAATTTTTTCCCAGTTTAGGATGAAGGCAGAATGCGATAAAATAAGGTGGGTTGAGTTACTGAGGTGAAGAACCCGCGGATCTTGTTCTCGTCACTGACTAGCCGGTGAAAGGGAAGAACATAGATCTCTACTATACAATATATATAATTTTTATATCGACTTTCTACTACATACACACATAATTTTTGAGTGAATATCACGACTAGTTTCGAGAAGAACAATCCTTCTCATCTACAGGTGTAAACAGTGTGTAGTACAAAGTCAATATAAAAAGTATATATTTTTTTAACTTAAAATCTCGCTATAATGCTAATATAGGAAGTGGATATAATTTCTAGGTCCTGAAAGCAACTATGGCTTCTTGAAACAAGTTAATCAAATTTCTCATCAAAATAACGATATCCGTGCATGCATTCAGATAATTTCAGATTTTTCTGCTCAAATATCTTAGCAATTCGACTGAGTAATGAGGTCGACATCAATAATACAGACGTACATACAAACGAACGATCTCATTGTATATAGTATTATGGAGACAAAAACTTTAAAATTTGCTGCAATTTTGTTTTGCGTGGTACGCATTAACATAACCAGTCGCAGTCAGTTCATCGTGCGGTCCTGACCAGCGGAGACCACAACCGCAGGGGCGCGAGGATACGAAGAACCATTGCGAGATCGAGTCGAGAAAGGCGGATCTAGATGCCAGATGGTCCGAGGACATAGACGACCGTGAAGCAATATATTTTGAGATTTTATCAAACTTAACAAAGACGATGACGTCACCGAGGCCGGATGGAATTTAATAATTTATTGGCCCGAAAATATATTTTATTTAATCGTCGGAAATCGAACCCGTAACCTGAGATGATTGACATCGCAGACATACATTATTAACATAGAATATGTGCATTCAGCGAATACCCCAATAAAATTTATCACGAATATTATAAATAGCGCTAATATATTTCAATAAGTAGTAAAATTTTTATATATATACTTAATAACTTATAAAATTTGTATATACTTAATAACTTATACTCTCACTTGTACCTCGTATTTTAAGTACCTGTCATAAAAAGTTATATAACGTGAATTTTTATAATGAATTAAATCATAACCATCATCATCGCATGTTTTCTATCCGCTGCTGGATGAAGGCCTCCCCAAGTGTCTGCCACTTTTCTCATTCTATTGTTTTTATAGTTTGATGATTTCATCATTACAGGGGTTTTAAAAGCGCCCTGTCGGCCTCTTAATTTTTAAAATAAAAATTAGAGATACTAATTAACAGAATACGTGTCACATCAACTTACTCACTATCGTATTTTTAAATTAAGCTAAACGCAATAATAGGACTAAATTGCTGATCTCCTGGAACGAGGTTCGAATCCCCGACCATGATTCGGCGCATGTGCATATGAAAGGAAAATATTCATGAAGGAATGACGTTATATTTCGTGATAAGCGCCATCTAGTAGATTCTTCCAAAAAAGTTTTACGTGTTTGACCTGAGAATGCTGAGAATTTGACCCGATAAATAAACTAACATTATATAAAAAGTTTTCATTATTTTTAAGATAATATTAAATTATTTATATATGCTAGAATTTTTTTTTACGTAAATGAAGTTTGAATAATATATGTAAACATGCTCAAAATTATGTTTTTTTGTGATATTGTATTAGTAATAAAACTGTAATCGCAGTCACAATTTTCAATCACTGATATTATGGAATATCAATCACAATCACACCAGTGAGTCAAAGGGTAGCATTTTTTCTCATCCATAGTCTAAATATCTAAAATGTTTTTTTAAATTATATCAACAAATAATAATAATAATAGTTTCTATGAGGTATAAAATTATGTTTCTCAATACAGTCTGCAATACGAACGTCAATAAATAATGAACGCTCGAACAAGCAAGAGGTATCTCTTAAAAATCCTAACAATTGTTTAATATTCCATCCTTAGAAATGAGTAGGAATACTATTCGAATAGCTGCACAAATATTCGAGTATCGAATAGTAGAATAAGGTCGAATATATTCGAATATCGAATATTCCGGTTGGAATCTCTAGACGCGACACATGATTTTCAAAAGTGAACTTCTACAGTGTGTACAGAAAGTGATCAATCGATGCACACTTCGAGCACTGTGAAACATGGACTCTCAACAAAGGAGAAGTTTAAAAACTTTAATGTAAATAATAAATAAAAAAATATTATATTTAATTCATATTTAAAATATCACAGACCGTCTGTTCTGAATAATTACAACTTCACAATAAAAATGTGTTCTCCTAATAATAAAGTTGTATCAATGTGTCCAAAATTTAATAAAAATAAATTGATAATTCTGGCGTCTGCAGTCGGTTTACTCAAAGGTATTTGAGATTCCGTAAAGGTATTTGAGATTCCAGATGTATTCATTTGAAAAAATGTAACATATAGGTTCGAAAATTGTCGCTAAAAATATTGTCGCTGTAGCATAGTTGGATAATGCACCTTTCCCGGTTAGGAAAGAGATCCAGGTTCGAATCCCGGAGGCGCAACAACAATATTTTTCGATAAAATTGATTTTATATGTATATCTTTCTAATTAATATATTTAATTCATATTTAAAATAAAAAATATTAAAATAATTTTAAAAAACTTATTACATTCAAATTAAGTTGCGTTATTTGTTAGACATAAGTCGTCCTAACAGAAACAAAGCAAGAAACATCAACGAGTGAAAATACCGCGACAAAAAATATAATGCATGTAAAAGTATTTACGTACCGTAATATCGTATTGTTCCAAAGACAAAGAGATGCATTCACTGATTCCGCATTGTCTATGATTTTCCTCATTCATCGAATCGAATGAGCATTGTATCGTTTTCAATTTTACCAATGCAGCGGAGAGAGAAAGCTGAAGATCCATACGTCATCGCATCGATCTTCATCTAAAAATAAATGCCCTATCTGCAAACGCGCAAGGTCGCCGAGATTCGAACCCAGATCGAATAAATAATAAGTAACAGAGGTCCGGCTGTCGCCGTGACGGATGGGTCCATCTGACTGTCCACTCACAGTCGATCAATCACCAGGGAACAACTCAAAAATAAAGAGAAAGAAAAGCACATCCAAGAGAGAACGAAAAATAATTAATTGAAAAGATGTGATTTATAGCAGGTGGTAATCATTTGTTTTATACCGGTGTTTTCAGTGACAGTTTTCAATTCGGGCTCATATTAAAGAAATATGCAGCTTCAAGTATTGCATATATATTTTCCTTTTTCGTGTTCATCTGCAAAAGGCCCCGGTGGTTGATATGTTGGGGTCCATGTTAACAGAAGACCACGCGTAATGTGGGTGAAAGCTGTTTGAAGAAAAAGGTGAATTGGAATCTTTAAAAATAATTGCCTTATACGAATGAAGGACCAAAAAATCAGAAATTCGACCCACGGGTGATATAAATGATATATCATTCAAATTAAATGTATTAATTATAAAGATACACATATAAAATTAATTTTATCTTGGATCGCTTCCAATCTGTACGATGTGCTTTAGCATAATCGGTTAATGCACGTTTCCCGGATTGGAAGAGATCCAGGTTCGAACCCTAGAAGCAACAATAATATTTTTCGATAAAATTGATTATATATGTATATCTTTCTAATTAATACATCTAATTAGTATTTAAAACATCACATTAATAATTACAATAATAATAATTACAACTTCAAAATAAGAATGTGTTCTCCTCAATGATATATCATCCATCTACTATGATCCCTCTTGACCGAGGATCTTGATCTCCATGAACTCCCGCCCTCTTGATAATGCTCCTCCACTTTTATCGGCATTCTGCAGATCTCAGGGCAGATGTAGAGAAGTGCTCGTTACCTTTTCCACATGGTCAGTCCAACAGGTGAGAGATCTCCCTCTTCTTCTCTGTTCTTCGTCGTGGCCCACCACAATAAGCTTCTCCTAGCCATATTCTCTTCTCCAAAGATGCCAAAAAAATTTAGAGATTCATCTTGGGTAAATAATTAAGAGATGATATATATGTACATATAATAAGATCTTTTCGAACAATATATTTTTTTAGATTTGTCCGTATGTCTGCAAAAAATTGATTCCAATTCTATTAAACTAAACACGTCATAGTTGATCAAACGTTCAATGTTATAACAGCAAATCAAACGTAATTGGTGGTTAGCTGGTGATAGGTGGCATATTTGAGGATGGGCGCGATTGTCCGTCGTATACGGTTTTATTATATAACACATAGCACAGTGAATTCGCGCATCCTCCTATAAGGCCTTGTAAATAATTTTAATCTGCGGGCGATGATTTAATCTTTGGCTGTGTATAAAAATAAAGTATTTGTGTCATGGAAAACGCATAAATCATATCAGTATTTGAGCATTAAATATTTATGATGACAATGTAAAAAAAAAACTATTCACTGTAATAATAATTAATGATATTTATTAAAAATCAACAAACAACTTTCGTTCTCTCAACGATTAGACTGTATTGTTTTTCATTCTTGACGTCATCAATTTTTTCACTAGATTTCTCCTATTATATAAATTTTATTACAAAGCAAAAATAAAACCTAATGTATTCCTGTATTAAATATATTCCTAATAAATGTAATGCACTAATAACGTATTAGATGTGTGATGTGATTAATCACATAATAGCTAATTAATTATTTTTAATATACTTAATATAAGTCACATGTTATAATAAGAAACTGACTGATATTATATTCACATGTGTACCGTACATCTATCTACATACTAACGTACTGAATTGTTAACTCTTTATAAACCATGTATTAACACAAGTCTACTGCCACAATTAAACCTGTAATATTTTGGTAAATGCATGCATGCAACATAAAATTCACATTTTATTTTATATTTAAAAAAATATTTTCGTTCAGAAATTACTATTGAAAAATCATTTCTGAAAAAGGAATCCTACAAATAAATATTTTTTCAATTCATTTAAATTCTTTGTAAAATGAATACCTTGGTAAAATACCATTTATGGTATGACAGAAATACATTAATTTCACAGTGAAAAGAATATCAAACATACATTTTCACTAGAATTTAATTAAGAGAGATAAGAAGAAAGGTCGTATTGTATAGGTTTTGATGAATGTTCCAAATTATATTATTATGTTAAACCTTTTTTCAAAATGGAACGTTCAATATTTTGAGTACATATGTGCCATTAAAGCCATTTATTAACGGTAACACGAGTTGACAGCATGGCTGCGTGCGGGAATTTTATATCACAGTATGGGAAAGGTTAAACGGGAGATGGCTTTTATTTCTAATGGAAGATCATTGAAGCGTTTCCGTTTCTGCACGTGTTGAGATTTTAATCTGGAGATAAACTCAGAAGTCAGCTTGAGATCGGTAGATAGAGATAAAAACTGAAACCCATGTACACAACGTTCGATTTGACAGCGAACTCGACACGTGCGTACAAACGTCACTTAGAACCATAAATACCTATAACTATTTATTCTTAATAATTAGACAATAGAAGGCATTCATTTCAAACATTTATACAGATTAAAATTCACCCAACTGACGAACGAACGGAACATCAATGAACTGACATTTATTGTATGATATATAATAAGCGTGAAGTAAAGCGCGAGATGGCGAATCTCTGAAAGGTATGTATACAGTGAACTACGAAATCCGAGAGAGTTTGTTTAATGCCTTATGCTTATTTGTCGGAATGGATAATTGTATGATCTATGGTGGTTTTAGATGACACTTGTTGGGCATGTGTCAAACATTGCTGTCAGATGGAACGCCATGCACACTGATTTGAATTTTTGTCTCTTTCTACCATCTCAAGCTATATCTGTATCATAGTGTCTTATTTCATAGACACGGGTCTTAAGAGTTGAAAATCTCACAAAAATCTTATTAATGGATGCAGGCTGTGGATACAGACTTTTAAATGAAATTTAAAATAAAAAATATCACTTGACTTTCAATTAATTAGTTATGAGCTCAAGATCACGAACCGTGAGTCAATCACTGATGCCTTTGAGTCACACTCACTATCACTATCTGGGAATATCGTGATTTGTGATTCATTTTTTTATTTTATTTATATTTGGTTGTGAACCTTGATTCGGCGCCTGCACATTTGAAATGAAAATATTCATGAATCAATTAGTAGATTCTGCCAAAACCGTTTACACATTTGATACGAAACGCTGAGAATTTGACCCGAAAAATAAACTCACATTTTTCTAAGCGTTTTATTATTTATCTATTTCATGCACTGTGATATCGTGCATATTAGTAATGTAACTGTGATAGTTTTTCAATCACTGTTATTATCGAATACCAATCACAATCACGCCAGTGAGTCAAGAGTAGCATTTTTTCTCATCACTACTTTTAATACAACAAGAAATCGTTAGGGGCCTATTTAATAACTAGTAATAAATAAATAACAGTATTTATAACTAACGCGTCTGTCCATCAGAGAGACGGTAATAGGTAGGTACTTTCGATATAAAGTGACATCTATGACCTCCATACAACAATAGTGTTGACCCGGGGGCGGAACCGACGGGGAAAGTATTGGATGAACACAACCACAGCTCGCGTTTATAATAGTCGGGTCTGTTTGAATAATTACTGTCATCACGCCGTGTTGTCTTCGGATGTTCTCTAATAGTCGGTAATTTAGCCAAAAACAACAGCGACCAACGCCCTCACAAACGAAATCACGGCAATAAATCAAAACTTTGACCCGCGCACCAGTGGCGCGTTTCCAAATTAAAAAATATATTAATAATTATACAAAATACTTTGTCTAAATCACTATTTATTGATTATTCTACATGTAATGTACATGTACTATTTGCAAATAGCCACTTTTTAAATATGTTTTCATATTAGTTCTTATTTAATCACCACTTTACGTTTTTGTTTTTATATATGCTTGTATTTTTTAATTTCAGTATACATTGTTTCCTGAATAAAATACCATAGGTATTGAAACATGTAGAATAATCAATAGTGATGAGCTAAACCGTTATTGTGACTGTGATTGTGAAATTTGTGTTCGATTGTAACGATGATAAGTAACTGATTATTCGTAATTCGGCGAGCAATCACCGATATAGTGGAAACTAAACCTCTAACAGTAAAATATCAGTTACCAATCATCGTTATAAAAGAAATACCAAACGCACAATCACAGTCACAATAACGTTTAGCACATCAATAAATAATGATTTAAACAAAGTATTTTGTCTAATTATCAATATAAAATGAGGCCACAAAGTAATTTTACAAATATTGAAGAAAAAATATATGTATAATCGATTTGTATTTATTTTATACTGGGTGTCACACCACCTAGTACACAATATTTATATTAAAAAAGTAATCGAAAATGTTCAAGTTGCATGTGCCTAATTTCAACCATGTCAGAGATATATTCCATTTTAAAAAGTCGTTAAACACGTAGACTTCTTGTATATACACATAGTAAGTAAAACCTTGGATTGCGAGGCGAGTAAAATTTCTCTGTCCTTTTTCATTTTAATATGACTCAACGTGTACTCTCTCTAATAAATATAGTTGAAATCATATGATGATAATACTAAACGATAAATTAAATTTCATTATTAAATTATCACACTACGCCACCTCATTTTATTTACAAAAGTGAAAGTTATGCGACATCAGAACATAATCTTAATTATAATCGAAAATATTACGCTTTTGTGGCGACATTTGTTTTTAGATTTTCTGAATTTTTGTAATGTGTTTCGAATATGGGGGGGGCGTGTATTAATTATTTTAGCAGTTGGGCTACAGCTTTAGAGGCTATATATTCCCTGAATAAAAATCCTACGTGCTCCGACAGATTCAAACACGCCACTGACGCACATAAAATAAGACTTCGTTTAATTTAGTCTAACCTGACACGAACCCAGCAAATGTATGACTCTTGTGACAAAATGAGGTGTGCAGTACTGTTAGGAGGGAACGGACGCGACTGTAGTTATTAGCAGCACGCACACGTAGCATCATCACGCTCGGTAAACGGCCTTGTCTGGCTCTGGAACACTTCCTTGCCGCCTGCATTATAATATTTATATATGATTGTTTTCTATGCATTTTTCTACTTTATTGCGATACTATTGTAACAATAAAAATGATACGGTCCGTGAGTGATTTTTAACGATTTCCAAATTGACAAGATCGTTCTTATACGCCTGCAAACTCAATCACACAAATGCAGAAATATTGTATATTTTAAATTATTTTTTAATGCCTTATTAATTGTATGTTTTCGTCCTGTACACGATTGTGTTTATGTGCATATATTTTAATAATAAAATGAGAAAGGATAATACAATATCATCATTTTATGTTAACATAATATTATATTTTTATTTATTATCTTTGTTTTATTAACCACTTAATTGAGTTTAAATACATCTACCGGTTTCTAAAAATACCATTTTCTTCTTCAAGATGTCATAACTAACTAAAACATATATTATTGTTTTTTACCATAATCTATTTTTAAAAAATCTATTTAAAAAAAAAAAAAATTTTAGTACCTAACTCAAATCATTACTTAATACAAATTTATTAAAATTAAGGGAGCATTTGAGATGTTTGAACAGTAGTGGGTTTTCAGAATTTTCTAATCATTTGATAGAAAATGGTCATGGTTTTGATAAAAAATTGGGATTGTCAATTTTGCATATAAACTGTGTTGGTCACAAATTAAATAATTTGGAATCGTTAGAGATAAATAAAGCGTGTAAAACTAATCAAAAAATTATAAACAACCAACTAAATTTAACTACGAGTCCCATTCTAAAAATTTTTCCTAAAAATTATTTGAGTAAATTTGTATTAAGTAATGATTTGAGTTAAGTACTAAAATTTTTTTTTTTTTTTTAATATAGATTTTTTAAAAATAGATTCTGGTAAAAAACAATAATATATGTTTTAGTTAGTTATGACATCCTGATGAAGAAAATGGTATTTTTCGAAACCGATAGATGTATTTAAACTCAATTAAGTGGTTAATAAAACAAAAATAATAAATAAAAATATGAATTTTAACCACAAAGTTAATATTGCTAATTTTAAAAGTATAACATAATATTAGTTATTTACGTAAGTGCTGAAAAATTAACAAAAAAATACAAATTAACATAAGTTAAATTGTAATCATATGTTTACAAAACCTTACCGAAATAGGCTACCTTTAAACCAATTTTAAAATAATGCAGATTAATAGCTTACTTAACTGCTCTATTAGATATTAATTTATATATATTGTAGAATATCTACATATAATATAATATACACATGCAATACCTGCTGCAGTATTAATTGCAGCATTCATTATCAAAAACGTTGATATATGTCAGCTGAGATGTGATCAGTTAACTAATCTTATCTTAACTTAATGCCCACATCTAAGATGGCACCTCTCGTTTGATTCATCGTACAATATGTATTGTATTATATAATATATTTTATAATATCTGTTCATTTAACGCGATGCGTGATGATTTTAAGGGATAACTATGGGTATAAAATATGAAGAATAGTTTTAGAATATAATAGATGATTCTTAACGTTAAGTGCCGGATAGTATTACGTAACTTACTAATGTAAGTGGGCTAAATTTTACTGTAGTTAATTTCTGCATTAACTATTTATAGTACATAAGAAAAAATACTTTTTAATATAATATCACATGTGTTAATTTTGATCACATTGACCTATTCAAAAAAACAATACTCTCACTAATAACAAGTCGACAATTATTTCAATAATATTTATTTCTCAATTTTTTTTAATACACTGGACTGATGAATTAATTACCATCGCTGGAGTAAAAATACCATTAGTCACAGAAATAAGTTATGTAGAAAAACTTTTGAGTTATTTATTATTTTTATTTAAATATGATTTATATGTGTGTGTACTTCTAATGAATTGTACTTAGTGTGGTGTATTATTTTGTACGAGCCGCACATGTTTATATCAATAATTTTTAAAAACCCATAAGTACGTAAATATAATATAAATAAATAATCACAGAAATCCTTAATCTAAGCCTTTTTAGCCAATACCAGTGATTGTACCAGCTGACGTTGTCATTGCAGTAGCAAACTCAAAGTTTCGACAAAATACGTAAGAAGATGATTGCAGATCTCACTTTCTTCTCTTTTGATATTTTGCAGAACCTTTTCAAATATTCAAGACAATTTCGTGATAATAATCCTGACACACATCATCTATGTATATCGCATATATCTAATATGGAAATAAACATTTTTAACACAGGCCACGCATGTAATGAAAAGTACGCTAAAAATCCTATTTATTAGTAATTCCATGGTGGTCACCACTTTCTTGGAAGCGGGCAAACATGAACTTGGAGTTCAGCTCACGCGGGTAGCCGGCCCCACCGAATAGCGTCCGATAGTCTGCCACGCCTGACACACTTAAGGTTTTATTTGCATACACGCACAAGGATATCAGGACATGCCGTACTAATAGGCGTAATTTGAATGAACTTACGTCATCAATATAATGGTAAGTTATATCAAAATGGAAAGAAGATGTTGTATAAGACTTCTGCAGGTATAAAACAAAGGACTATTTACTCATTATACCTGATTATTGGACACGATTCATTATGTTTTAAACCTCGTATATTCAAATCTACAAGCAGATTTTATCTTTACTAGAATTGGGCGAGTACTTTACCTATTTATTTATTCTTAATATAATACATACATAAGTATATTTATACATGCTCTAATGTAAACACGATCGAAATGTTCCATATTACTACAACTTATTTTCTTAGTTTCATTTTGAATCTATGTAGTTTCTCCTTCTTTCTTATACCTTCTGACATTTCATTAAAAATCTTTATCGTACTGTACATCAACGATTTCTGATATTTAGCCTTCTTCCTGAATGGCAGTCTCAGACTATCTTTTACTCTTATATGATGTTCGTCCTCATATTGATTTGCATCAATTTTTCTTATATATATTTTTAGTGAGAATTTAAAAAATAAATACCATATTTTAAATACTAATTAAATGTATTAATAAGAAAATTATACATATAAAATCAATTTTATAGAAAAATATTGTTGTTGCGCTACCGGGATAACGAACTTGGATCTCTTTCCAAACCGGGGATGGTGCATTATTTAATTATACTGCAGCGACAGTACTTTTGATACATTTAATTAGTATTTGAAATATCACAGGCCTATATTCATAAATAAATGCACCTTCCCCGGTTAGGAAAGAGATCCAGGTTCGAATCCCGGTGGCGCAACAACAATATTTTTCGATAAAATTGATTTTATATGTATATCTTTCTAATTAATATATTTAATTGATATTTAAAATATCACAGACCTATAAATGTGTTCTCCTTGATATATACCACATTAGTACTAATATTATTCTCAAAACTTTATTTTGCAGTACTGATAATTGCTGCAATTCTTCTTCATTGGCTAAAAATAGAATATTGCTGCAGTATTTGGTGTGATGAATAATAACAGAGTTGTAAACTTTGTATTATATTAAATCCTTTTTGATTGCAAGAGAAACACTACTGTAAAGTATTGTACATAAGTCAATTAATCAATTAATCTCAATCTCGCAAATCTCTAAAAATAAATATCAACTTGCACGTTGAAAGAAAACTGATACATCAAAGCAAAGTATCAATTTCATTTGAAATACAAATTAGGTGGATGTGTAATATTTTTAGTTCTAACTTTGCATAATTATTATTATATATTTGTGCGAGTACTGTGAACTGATTTATGTATTTTTTGTAAGTAGGATCAAGTTTAGTAAGCCTGATAAAAAAATAAAAATAAAATTTGTAATTATCGAATTTATTTACCCATACAAAAATTTATATTTACATCGTCCTAAGACGGGCGCGCTGCGTCAATGCTGCTTTCAAAATCATTCTAAGTACATTTTCAAATTTTGATCTTTTTCTATCGAACTGGGTCCAATATTGAATTTTGCCCAGCAATTTGTCCGATGTCACCTAAACACACTGACTTAGAACGTGTAAAATACAACTAGTGTCGTATACGATACAAGTTCAAAAGTGTGTCACAAAGATTCAGTATTACAATACGATTGAATTGTGTGAATGGTTGTGTATTTGCAAATACCATAAATATAGGTACAAAGAGAAAAGATTTACGATATTTGCTAAGTAACACAAAATGTGCAAACTGACGCGATATGAGCAAACAGTACAAAAGAATAATAATCGTTGTTAGATTTCTCGCGCCAGAGAGACGTTCGACGATGCGAGTCTGGGTTTACAGTATTTGCGCAAGTACCTACCTACCCACTGACTGCGAGTCGATTCCGGATTTTGAAAATGGGCAAATGTTTAGTTTAAACACTTTCCACAGATAAATTTGCAAATCTATTCGGCAATTGACATTCTTTGACCTCCTTACTTGACTAATTTAAATTTAGCCGCTTGTCTGTTGCCGCGTTCGTGACTGGATATAAAAAGGATCTCGATAATTTATATAAATCGTGGTATCGGTACTTACGTACTTACCATCGCGCCGTTTCCACGCGGGGGTAGGCACAAAGGATAGAACGCCACATTCCTCATTCCTGACACACAATTCTCAACTCACCCGCATTCATTGTTGAGCCTCTATTATCTGGTTCACCTGGTCGTGCCAAGTCTTCAGCGGACGTCCTCTATTTCTGGTGCCAACAACACTTGCGGCATATATATTTCTTACCATTCTCTCCTCATTCATCCGTTTCATATGACCAAACCACCTAAGTGATCCATTCTTAATCTTACTCACTACTAACTTACTAACATCAGCTTTACATTATTTCCTTACTTCTTCATTCTTTACTCTGCACGTCTGACTGTATGTTATCTAAACAATCCTACATCCGTCGACTGATTAGTTATTCTTTAGAACTCCTTCTTTTTCCCCTGACCACCCCACATCCAACCCTGATATAAACTTATGTCATAAAGATGTCCCAAAAAATGTATACACATTATATAAATTAAGAAAAAGTTATGTTTTTTTTTCATTTATATTATATACGCTCATATATATTACATATATTAAATATACGCTCTGAGGATATTGAATCTCCTATCACTAGACCACAAGCACGATTTTTTTTTCAAACGTGTTCTAAATTTTGCTCAGTTAGGACAAATTTGCTCAATTCTAGGACCCTGAGGAAAATATAGAAATATAGTAACCCCATTCCACCCCCTCTGTACATATCGCCCTCCACCAGCATGGACCAAATATTGCAACCAAATTAACAAGTATATATGTATGTATATATATAATATATCTAAATGAATGTATTACATATATGTATGTCTGTCTATTCTCTATTACTCAACCTTACATCATTCGACAGATATAAATATGTATTACGTTGAATACGATACGTTTTAAATTTTGGTCAGTTGCATTCTAGGATCCTGAGAAAAATATACTGAGCCTTCTCCCACAGACAAGTCTGAACTAGACTTGATATTATTTTACATATTTACTTTCTAAGACCACATCTATGTTGATTACTAAACTAATTGTATTGAATTAAAAATAAACTTGAATCCCGGGTAAAGCCGGGCACGGACCGCTAATTATTTATAAAGTAATAGCGAAACACAGGTATTTACTAAAACGAGTATGACGTTAGCGTTTCGGCATGGATCCGCTGCGCTAGTAATAAATAATTACATATTTTCTTATATTTAATGTTGACGCCACAAATATTATTTATTTTTTTAGATTTATGCAAACATTAAATTACTAAAATTACGAACGGTCGTGGCTTCTCTGTCGGTGACTACTTCAATCTGCGGGGACAGCGATTCAAATTCACCGCCACGTCGATCAAAAACACGGACGACATCTGCATCCAGATTTCACGCTTCAGCGCAGAAAAGACACAAGACATGTCCGTATACAAGACATTCAATTTAACAGTGAGGCACGACATAAGCGCAAATTATATTTCTCGCACCAGCGTAGTGCCGAATTAAAAGCATCCTTTGTACACTGAGCAAGAGAAAATAATTAATTTATTTAACCTTTACCATACCATGATATAAAATATCCGAACGCAGCCATGATGTCAACCCGTGTTACCGTAAATAACAGTTAAAAAAATGTTTTTATTAGCTTAAATGCCTTCAATGGCACGAATTTATACCTAAATATTGAGCATTTAATTTTGAAAAAATGATTAATAACATAATTTGGAGCATTCAATAAGTCCTGTACAATGTGTCCTTCCTTCTTATCTCTCTTCATTTAATTAGAGAGAAAGAGACAATTATATGTATATGTTTGTTGTTCTTTTCACTGTGAAAATAGGGTGTAATCTCTGTCTTTCATATCACAAATTGTATTTTTACCAACGTATTAATTTTACAACGGATTGAATGAAAACAATAATTGTTTTTGTATGATTCCCTTTTCATAATTGTTTTTTCACTAGTCCTTCCTAAGCGCTAATATTTTCTTTAGGAATATCTAAAATATGAATTTTATGTTGCATAGATTTACCGAAATATTACAGATTTAATAATGATGGTAGACCTGTGTTACTGCATGGTTTGGGAAGGGTTAAAATGAACTTCCCATGACCGATATCCAAAACACAGTGATTTGCTAGCTATGGCTTCGGCCCTTTTATTATTTATAATCCTTTGTTCTTGGTTAATATAAACATTTTTTGTTTTAAGGGAAGCTTTTAGTTCCAACAGTGGGTTCATTGAAACCGCTGGTTAGCCTAACCACCGACCCTTAGTATCTCAAATGGGCTTCCCAGTAACCGAGTTCGTCGGCCGGACAAAGTAAAAACAGAAACGAATACAATGATATTTATGTAGGTATGAATTTAATTATTATAAATTGCATCTACTTTGGTAAGCCGTAAAGTTAGTAGATAGTAATAGTACTATAGGCAATAGTATGAAGTAAGAAGTATAAGAAGGTAGGTAGCCGAAATATAACACGCACACAAATGTCATCTAGAACTATACATACGTAAAACTATTAACAGAAAGTACTAAATTACAAACGTTTATTCTGTTACACGGTCAACGGACAAAAGTGACATCAGTGGACTCCATCATTTGACGTTTGACGCACAACATGCGTGAAGTGAGGCGCAAAACGGCGAATCTCCGAAACTTGGCGTGTATACAGCAGACCGCGAAAGCAAATAGTTATAAATATTAATTAAATATATTAATTAGAAAGATATACATATAAAATCAATTTTATCGAAAAATATTGTTGTTGCGCCACCGGGATTCGAACATCAGTTTACTCAAAGGTATTTGGTTTACTTTGAGTAAACATCAGTTTACTCAAAGAAATCCCGGTGGCGCAACAACAATATTTTTCGATTAAATTGATCTTATACGTATATTTTTCTAAATAATATATTTAATTCATATTTAAAATATCACAGACCTATGTTCTGAATAATTACAACTTCACAATAAGAATGTGTTCAGCAAATAGTTGTTTCCAAAGAATCTCATTGGAACATAATCCCTGTCTCGAGACAAAAATCTATTAATTATCAAGGATCATTAGAGTACAAGATGTCAGTAGAGATTTTCTCAAAAACACACCGGCAATGAATTATAATAGTATGTGTACATTGTCTACAGCGTTATACATTTAACAGTGCGCACTATTGTACCGTACACGCAAAACAACGGTGTTTCGCGTGAAAGTTGCAATAAAAAATCGATTAAAGTATTCTCGGAGCGTGGCGAGTACCTACCCGCCGCGATTCGCATCGAATGTGTAAACACCTAACCGGGAAAATCAATCAGACGGTGTCAAGGATGACGAGGCAATGAGCCAAGGATGTACAGGATATGTAATGCTCACACAACCTACGTGACCTTAATGTGAAATAATCTGTAATATAAAACATTATTCATAAGTTCGTCATGATCTATAATACATTGTCTGTTGTGAATCACATTCAGGCGCACCCCGCTAACATTCAACACTCGGCATGTGTAATATAATAATATTTTGTCATTGTTATTGGTCGCATGCCTTTACAGGGTACCGGGTTTGAAGAACCCCTTGCCCTACCATCCAATTATGAAAAACAATTAAGTAACAAGCTGCATTAGTAATCAGGTTGCAGGAAACTGCTAGATGGCGCAGTGAGTTATTCGTCTAAGAGGACGGATTTTGGACGTTTGTATCGCGACGGTGCGTTCAAGCAAGTCGTGTTTAGCTAACGAATTGACGGTCGGATTTGGGTGCTTCTTGAGTCCATCGTTTAAAAACGTTTGGAGATTTGTGTGATGTACTCTTTTACGGGGAGAATGCCCGATTCTTGATGAAGTTGTGTGAGCCTTATCCATTTGGGCGCATCCAGTGATAGTCGGATACACTTATTCTGGAAGGTTTGCAGTTTTTTCATGTTTGTGGGAGCCGCGTGGCCCCAGATGGGGGCTGCGTATAGGAGTATAGGCCGCAGGACGGCCTTGTATAGGAAGAGCTTGTTATCTGTGGCAAGTTTGCTATTCCTAATATAATAACGTGTCACGAAGTAACTGCATCATCACCCTCACTGCCGCGTATCAGTCTCCGCCTGGCACCGCTTCAGTGTGGAGCGAATTGGCCGGCATCATTTAGAAACATTCAATATGTTATGATTTTTTTTTTTTAATTACAACAAATCTATTATTACATCTTGTATTGTTAAAATTATTATTTCTATATTTAAAACAAATTAAACGTTACAGGTGTAGGAGCCTCGTTCCAGGAGGCCGTCAAGTTAGTTCTATGTTCATAGCACAGGCATTTAGCTTAATTTGAAAATAGTAATAATATTGAAGTGACTCGCATTTTGTGACTGAACGATCAAAACTTACCAAAGAAAATCTCACTTCTGGGAAGAATCAGAAGATTTATTAGTACTGAGTCTTGTAAAATAGTATCCAACTGTGTTATTATTAAGGAGAACACATTCTTATTGTGAAGTTGTAATTATTCAGAACAGACGGTCTGTGATGTTTTAAATACTAATTTAATGTATTAATTATAAATATATACGTATAAAATCAATTTTGTCGAAAAATAATTAAATTAGTGTTTAAAACATCACAGACCTATGTTTTGAATAATTACAACTTGACAATAAGAATGTGTTTTCCTTAATAAGATAAAATTTTCTTTTAACGTGAAATAAAATTCGAAAATACTTCCCGTCTCAGAGTAACAAAACAATGTACCAACAGCCGCAACAACCAAATTGTTTAATGCTTACGACTCAACGTTCTATTTTGTATTTTAAAAATATACATTGTCATCATTTTTTTTATTTCAGTTAGGGGGCGTAGGAGGAGCCGAGGAGGAGACCCTTGACCATATCTTTTTTGCTTGTCCATTGCGGATCACAGTTTTTTTTACAGTGATCTCGTCAATGGTGATTTAACTTTTGTCATCTTCTTTCCATAAAACATACTACATTTAATCTATAAAATATCAAATTTTTTGAACGACTTGTAATATAATATTTTCTATTCTATAGTATTATTGTACTTTTTCTATAAAATAAAGCTTTATCTTGATTAATGGCACAAATTACTCCACTTAAAGGGTGGATTTCCAATGTAAATAGAGAAGAAAAAGAATAGGGGGCGTAGGAATGAAATAATGGATTCAGGTGAGCCTTAAAAATCGATGAAATTCTGTTTAAAGATTAGTAAGATCGATATTCAATTAGTCAGATGTTTTAACATATTACATAATAAAATTGGACCATGGAAACTAAGAAAAAAGGAAAGTAATATGTTGAATGCTTAGAGATGTGGTGCTGGAGGCGGATGCTGCGTATCCCATGGACCGCAGGGCGCACAAATGTAAGGATCACAGAAAGACTTTCGACGATATGCAGGAGAGAAATTCTTACGTAATTAAAACATGGTGCCAGAAGAAGCAATCAAAGTCTAGAGAAGTTCGTGATCGTGAAAAAAGCGAGCAAGACGACAGTCATTTGCAAGATGCATAGACCAAATAAAGGAGCAACTGTAAGCACTGCGTTCAACATGTCTCAAGACCGGGAGGAATGGAGACATATTGTGAACCAAGTTTCAGATATTTCAGGGGACCGCGACGCTCAGCGTTGAGCGCACGATGAAGAAGGAAAATAAGAAATTAGTCGGTCATTTCATTCGGCACACTAATACAAAAGACAATGAATGACAGCTCGCTCCACTCTTAATTCTGTATTGTAACTGTCCTTTATTCAGCTTTCGAGACGTGACGTGACAAGTCTCATTCGTACATACACGTGCCGTTGAGGTTGGCTAAAATCATGGAAATTTTTACATTGTCAGCAGCTACTCTGAGAAATGATTTTGTAGTACAGTTGAACCGCTCTCTTAAGTTATTTAAGCATAACGTCTTCCTTGTACCTTTCCTTGCAATGTAAGGCTACTTATATCCGTCACAATATTCCCAAAGTACTCCATTTTTCTCGTTTTAATAGAAGTAATTAGGAATCCGGAATTTCTCACAAAGTGCAAACTTCTATTCTATAATAATATCTTGTCTGCCTACTCTTTCAAGGACCTGTTGTATTTTTATACAGGCATGAGGTAACAATTACGCATTGAGCGCACGTATGAAATGGTCGCGCGCTCGGCACGTGAGATTCGCCTATTTGGCTTTGAGGTCTCCTAGACCCGGGTTTGCATTCGGCGCGCGCCACCGCAACGGTAAACTAATAACACGAAATATGTGCGGCGACCCTGATCCTGATCAGTGGCGTGATATTATTAATCAGTCACTGCTTGCCATATTGGGAAACGTTGATAAAAATAAGCCACAAACATATTGTCTGATATTGTGTGTGCGGAATGTTCCTGGGCTTTTAAGATCACGCCGTACCCAAATGCATAATCTCTAGACCTTAACCAATTTTTTCAAGAATTCTTGGAATCGAAGAAGGTCCCAATAAATTCACCCGGACCCGTTATCGATGTTATACATTAGCGCATCGGTTTCGCTCAGCAAAACAGATGCGTGAGTTTATCAGTCAAAATTTCCGGTACTTAATTAAAAAATGCGCCTCGTACATTGCAAGGCCTTTTTTGCATAGGCCCTAAAGATATGAATCTAAAATTTACTCTAGGCAGGATGAGTTTTCGGAGGGGTTACGTGAGATGACTTCCTAGAGTGCGACAAAGTAAAATTTGGAAAGGACGCCACTCAATGTGACGTGCTTTTTATCTATTGGTTAAGACACTCGCCTAGTGATCTAGTGGTTAGGGGTTCGAGCCTCGTTTCAGGAGGCCATCAAGTTAGTCCTATTTTCATAGTAAAAGCGTTTAACTGAGTATG
Organism: Eubasilissa splendida; assembly: GCA_031772225.1. Classification (NCBI taxonomy): domain Eukaryota; kingdom Metazoa; phylum Arthropoda; class Insecta; order Trichoptera; family Phryganeidae; genus Eubasilissa; species Eubasilissa splendida. Next base: position 7,407,914 of record CM062859.1, read on the forward strand.
AAAATAGTAAGAATATTGATGTGACGCGCATTCCATGTACGCATCTCTATTTTTTTGTTTACATGTATAATGTTCATTATTATCAGGGGGAGGCGGTAAGGTGGCCAGGAGGAGGGGGAGGGTGTATTTAATTAGCTCAGGGTTCTAAAAAGTAATTATACTATTACTAGATTATTTAGAGAACATACAGACAAAAATCAATTTCATTTTATATATACAGTTGAAGCAGTGAACAAAAATTTTACAAAATACATACATGAATTGAAATGGAAATTTATTTAAAAAAATACATTCAATTGGATACTTGGATAAGTAAATTCAGTAAATGATTTCAATAAACACACCCATTTCAACATATGAATACATTACTTTTCGCTAAATCGATTCCAACAATTCACCGCTTCCCACAATAATTTTGAGAGTATTGTGGTTACGGCCAACTTAAGTCATTCAAATCACGAGCGGGCCCCGCTTGTAATGCGCACCGCGCCTGCGCAGTGCACAAATGCCAGACTCTGGCCAACTGTTGGCCTACTGACGCGCTACCTGCACCGAGAAGAAAATTTGCCGTAAAAACCATACACAAGTATTCAAATGGGTCTGCCAAAGTGTATAGAGCGCGTACTTTAAACTAAAAACAAAATATGCAACTCGTACACACGTACGTGTGAAATAATACAAGATAATTCTCTAATTTTATTTTATTCAGCATCCACGTCAATCCCTCATGACTGAGGATCATTTTCTTCGTGACTCAACTTTTACCGGCACCCTACAGATCTGCGAGCTGTCACCAGAGAAGTACTCATTGCCTATTTCACTTGGTCAACAAGCTTCTCCAAGCTATTCATGTCTTCTCGAAAGATGCCAAAAATTGAAAAGTTCGTCTAAAGATTGTTCTCGACGTTAAGTTCCTGTATTATGGACACATTCGTGCGTCTCATCATCTACGATATGCGCAACGTGTCATCTTAGTCAATGATTCCACATCATTATGCATCAGAATGTTCCAGACAGTACAAGCCTGACCTTGGTTGTAACACAGTCCTCTACATACGAACATCTGTGTATTATTTAACATTTTTTTAAATATATTTATATAAATGCAAAATATATCAGATATTCGAAATTGGCAGCAGTACGTAAGTTAGTCCGTGTTCTAACGATTAGCGGCGTGTAGGATCCACTTTTTCAATAATGTTTACAGTTGTCATGTGCTTCCTTATAATTAATTTGTTCAATTATTTTAACTTTGATTGATGTTAAGGGAAGAAATTATGGTGATTATTACAGTCCATATTAGATGTCCAGACTAGCTTTGTTCGACTTACGAACAAATTCAACTTGAGAACGAGCTTTCGAAACGGCACACGTTTAATGCGACATAATTGAATGGTGATTATTAACCTTTACCATACCGTGATATAAAATATCCATATGCAGCCACGCTGTCAACTCGTGTTACTGTAAGAAATTTTTAAAATTTTAAATGTGAAGAAGCTTTTATTAGTATTTATTATTATTACTGACTGAATTGAAAAATAATTATTTTTGTAGGATTCGCTTTACACAACTGGTTTTTCCCTAGTCAGTTCTAAGCATAAACTTTTTCCTTAGAATTAATTAAAATATGAATTGTATGTTGCGTATTACTGTACTGTAGTACTGAAATATTACCGTTTTAATTGGGGCTGTAGACCCATATTCATCCTCAACACGATGAACCCTCCTCACACCTCGATATTCTTCAGAATATAACATTTTCTATATAAAAACACGTCCGCAATTTTTTGAGAGTAATTGAAATATAACTCAAATTCAAAAATACAATCAAATTTTTAATCGATTTTGGTTAACTAAACATTATATTACTACACGTCTTGATATTTATTATATACTATATTTCCCTCTCATTTATATCCTCCCTCTCAATATCATTAACATTCTCATGTATATCCTTTCTCCCAATATCATTAACATTCTCATTTACATCCTCCCTCTCAATATCATTAACATTCTCATTTATATCCTCCCTCTCAATAGCATTAACATTCTCATTTATATCCTCCCTCTCAATATCATTACATTATCATTTATATTATAGTAACGACAAAAGTACACATCGTGTGTTTTTTGATAAAATTTAAATAAATGTTCAAAGGTTTTTGGTGAAACTTTGTGGAATAACCATGATTATTTTGAAAATTGACTCAAACTCTGTTTTATTCCACTACACTTGTCATTGTGTTAAATGATATAACGTTTTAGGGAACATCTTCCCATTATCAATATAATAGATTAACTAAAATTAAATTCATATTTTTATTTATTATCTATTATTATTATCTTTGTTTTATTAACCACTAAATTGAGTTTAAATACATCTACCGATTTCGAAAAATACCATTTTCTTCTTCAGGATGTCATAACTAACTAAAACATATATTATTGTTTCTATTATTGAAGAAGAAAAAGGTTTTTTTTCGAAACCGGTAGATGTATTTAAACTCAATTAAGTAGTTAATAAAACAAAGATAATAAATAAAAATATGAGTTTTAACCACAAAGTTAATATTGCTAATTTTAAAAGTAAAATTAAAAGCACTTTCAGACAGTAATATATGATGTGTTTTGAGTTAACTGGGGTGGAGTTAAAATGGATAAGAGAGGGGATATAATGGGCGGTATTTGAATATTTATAATTTTTTTAATGTTATTTTTATTATTACATATTTCTAAATTGTCTAATTTTCATCCTTTGGCGCATCTATGTATGAGTTGTAAATTACTGTTATCAAATGAATGGCCCTCTCCATTCTTGTGTGCTCAGCCATTTCGGAGTTTAGACTGAAGTTTTTTTATGGCTTTCTGGTATTCGTCCAAACTTTATCTTATTCTTATTCTACCCTGTCCAAAGTAATATAATAATGATAATGAGAAGATATTCCCGAAAACGTAATATATATCATTTAACACAATGAAAAGTGTGATGGAACAAAACAAATTTACGAAATGAAATAATGTGTTGCAACGATAACTGCCGTGTCAAATAATGATATAATTTAATAATAATAATAAAATCAAATATATTCTAAATAGACACAGATAAAAAAAAAACTTACCCCTCGAACGAGACGACTAAGACTGCTTGAAAATCCGTTCACGAATGTGTGTCGCCGGTTTGATATTTTTCACATTATCTCGCTGTCCTGGAAAACAAAAGAAAAACACACCACGTTTAACACACATCGCAGATAAACAAACTAATAACAATCGACAAAATATAGAAATATTACAAGCAAGCTACAAATTGTAAATCACGCACGTATTGAGCACTCGTGAGATGTTTGATTACAACATTTGTATTGTAATATGTGATTTGTTATGTTCGTTCTCTGTCACGTTAATATAATATAAAATAAAAAAAACTTAATTTCTGAGAAGTCAAACTAAACAGCAGCGATTAAATGATACTCGGCGATTCATATGGCAAAATTATGTCCAGCTAAAATTCCAATAATCAGATACACATTTCTGCGACATTGTTAACAGTCGACTTTACACAAGAGGAGTTTTCGAATGGTTCGTTGTTCTCCAATAAAATTATAATATGAATTAAATATATTAATTAGAAAGATATACATATAAAATCAATTTTATCGAAAAATATTGCTGTCGCGCCACCGGTATTCGAACCTGGATCTCTTTCCTAACCGAGGAAGGTGCATTATACAACTATGCTACAGCGACAATATTTTTAGCGACAATTTTCGAACCTACGTGTTACCATTTTGATAGTAATACATTTAATCGTTCCATTATTTGAAAGAGCCATCTACCTTATTTTTACAGAATCTCAAATACTTTTAATTCATATTTAAAATATCACAGACCTATGTTCTGAATAATTACAACATCATTATTTGAAAGAGCCATCTACCTTATTTTTACAGAATCTCAAATACCTTTGAGTAGACTGATAGCAGACGCCAGAATTATCAATTCATTTTTATTAAATTTTGAACACATCGATACAACTTTATTATTTTTAGAAGATAAAATATCACATACCTATGTTCTGAATAATTACAACTTCTTAAAAATTATAATAATATAAGTGCGTATTATAATTCATAGGTGTATATTGCAACACTAATGTATGGCAAAATAAAAACGAAATACGACCGCGTGTGTGGAAAATATCTGTACAGTGTGAATGAATAATGAATAATAAAAGTATTGAATGTACACATATGTGAATATTATGTTCCAGATCGATGTTTTTTTTAAATAACTAAGAAATGAAACTCATTTTTTCTCATTTGGTTTCTATTTATCAATTATTCAATTTATTACAATTATGTATGGAATATGACATTGGCCAAGTGGCCGCCTCAGACAGCGACACAAATGCGTGCTGTTTTAACCATATTTTTAATAACATTCTCGCACACGTCGCGTGTTATTTCAGCATTTTCATTTCAAATATTGTATTCTAGTATCGGAATTGTTGTTGGCTTATTGGCGTAGACCTTTCCTTTAATATACTCTTACAAAAAATAGTCAGAAGCCGTCAAATCAGATGATCGAGGAGGACAGTCGATATCACCACTTTTTGACATTATGCGGCCGAAAAAATTTCAAGCGTAGCTTGGGCTGTGTGTGAGGTGGCACCGTCCCTTTGAAACCACACGTAACGCGATCACCATTATTGGTTCCAGCATTGCCATCATTATTTAGATAAAATGTTTTAATAACTTCGACACGTTGTTGAGACATTACATGATCCATAATAAAGTGTAATCAACTACTCTCTATGATGACCAAATGCAAACTTACAAATGTCTGCCAAACCAAAATGGCGGCCAAATAAATTCGACTTGGAATATTATAATATTCACCTTGAATATATTTATAATATAGTCGTTAGAATGAGATGATTTAATCATGTGAAACGTTTGAGTAAAAGGAGGATGGTAAAAATAATGTATAAAGCGAATGTTAAAGGCGAGAGGAACAGAGGGCGTCTGCGAAAGACCTGGCATCAGATAGATCGTATATTAGAGAACGGTCGTATTAAAAGCTTCAATTATTGACGAGCGTGCATGAACAGATGTATGTATGTAGGTGAGGCGAGAGTTATGGGTCCATCTATCTTCGTTGCGTGAAAACAACGTGATGGTAAGCGAATTAGTTTATCATATTTCAATTTCACAAATAGGTCAGGCAGAAAAAATGTTCACCAACACGACATTGTTATCAGCATCTAAACATGTTGTTAAAAACCAGTGGCGTAATTACGCTAATACAACCAAAGCTGCGCATTAGGCAAAGGCCCCACAAAACTTATAAAAACAATATCGAGGATGGTTCTGTTAGAAGCCTCAACAATCGGCGAGCTTGTATGAGTAGATGTATGAATGTAGATAATAAGGCGAGAATTGTGTGTCAGGACAGAAGAGTGTGGCGCTCTATCCTCTCTGCCTACGGGGAAACGGCGTGATGGTAAGTAAGTAAGAAATAATCAATGCTATCAAAAAATACTTATAAGATGAACGTGTATCCCGAAATTCATAATATTTTTATATCGTTGTCATAAATATATTGCATTTTATTTTATTATAACCTAGTTATTGTAAATAATAATTATTAATATGTAATCCTTTTCTCTGCGTTGTATTGTATCATTGTAATTATAACAGATTATTATAACAGATGAATGTTACAGTAACTTTTGTTTTTTTATGAAACTGTGAATATTACAGGAGACGAAAGACCAATTTTGTTCTTACCGCGTTGTTCTACGTATCTTCTCACATATTTTATTCTATCTATGGCTACGGCACTGTCAAATTAAACTGTCCTCTATTTTTTACTGATGGCATTGCTTTTCTCGAGTTCGTTCTAGTTTGTCATCTCGCGCTTACGATTTCATGCATCACTCACGTTCGACACGTTGAATTCTGTCTGTTTGAATCCGAAACTGACACATATCTTTGGAGCAGTGTCATTTACCTCGGAAATGTGTATATACGAATTAAGTAAATACGTGACTTTTTTGTTCAGCACGTGCACTGTGAATGAGTAATTATGTAATTTTTGTTTTTTTCATAGAAATCGTCCTATATACTTGTTTTGCGCTTTACCTAGAATAGATTTTAAACACTATTGTATTAATAAAGAATATGTTTAAAAAAAATATTATACACATAATATATTTATATATACAACATGAACTGAAATGTTGATATTACAATTTTTATAATGCATTTGTGGTGTCACGTGTGGACTATTGTAACAGCATCTATGCTGGCCTACCAATGTTTCAGCTGGATAGATTACAACCTATTCTAAATGCGGCTGCACGGATAATATATGGAGTTTCCAAATTCTCTCATATAACATCCCTTTTACATCAGCTACATTGGCTCCGACTCCCTGAAAGAGTTGAATTTAAATTGTGCTGGTTGATGTACAAGGCGACACACAACATGGCGCCTCTATATCTTCAAGAACTTTGTATCCCAGACAATTTGAATGGTAGACTCTCAGGTCAGCCTCTACTTCAGCCGTAGGAAGGGTTGTAGAACCGATCAGCCGTTGCCAGAAGTCTAAATTTAGTGAACGGGCATTCGCAGTGGCAGGCCCAAAAGCGTGGAACTCTTTGCCCTCCGTTATTAGAAACAGTACATCAGAGACTTTATTTAAAAAGAAACTAAAAAAGAATTTTTCAAAAAATCATTTCTATAAGTGAAAATAACGATTTTTTAATTTTAAAAAACATATTATGTGTAAAGCGCCCTTGAGGTGAAAATTTTTACGAAAATGGCGCTATACAAATTATCCATTATTATTGAGCTAAGCGAAACCGGTTGGTGTGTAATGAAATTCGCGGTTTCATATCAAGTGATTGTATTTTATTTAATATAAAAATTACACTTCCAGGATCGTATCTTCCTTATATTTGTTGTAATATATTCCATTGTTTACATTTTGTAAATAAATGTCAAAAATGAGCACCGGAAATTTTATCTTAATTTTGTTATAAATGTATTTACGAATTTAAAACATTTGGGGCGACCCTCATAAATACGAGCAGCTGTTCAAATAAAGCTCCCCCCAAATAATAGCATACGAGACCAGACCAGGTGACGTCGCCCTGATGGAAGCCATAGATTATACATCTATTATGTTCGGAAAAATTAATGTTGTGGATTAATATTTCAGAGGACATAAATAACATTAATTTGTATTTGGCACGGGCGGATAGACACGAAGGGACACAGAAAGAAATATTTGCATTTATTAAAAAAAAATATATATATATATATACTTTTAAAATCAGCAATGTTATCTTTGTGGTTAAGATTCATATTTTTATTTATTATCTTTGTTTTATTAACCACTAAAATGAGTTTAAATACATCTACCGGTTTCGGTTTAAACTCATTTTAGTGGTTAATAAAACAAAGATAATAAAAAAATAAAAAATTTAAAAAAATAAAAATAAAAATTTTAAAAAAATATATATATATATATATAATATTCAAATTCATCCTCATTAATTTAGCCGGTAATTAAAAAATATTCTAATATGAGCAATATTTGAATATGTCCAAGAACACACATTTACTAAATTTTCACCTACAAAGGCACTGTTATTAAACAAATAATCGATATTTCATAGAGACAAAGCAATTTTTTATTATATATAATGAAAAAATATGAAAGTATAAGTAATTACAGGGTATACGATCTGTCTTCTCCTGGCTTAAGCTATCACTTTATACAAATATAACATTCACAATTCTCGCCCATTAATCAATCTCCATATTCTATCAAGTTTTTGGAAGTTGTATATATGTTAATATGTGGAAATACTTCGAGTACCACTACACTATAGTCCTTTAATTACCCATATTTTTCCATTAATAAAAAATAGCTTCGTGTCTATGAGATATCTATTATTTGTTTATTCTAATATGTACTAACTTTTAGTTGTACGTAAGTACTATTATTAGATAGTTGTATCTTTTATATTAATAACAACATAGAAACATTTTAAATGATATTGATAATGGCGACATGATAAAAAGCGTTTTTAAAAATAAAAAATTAGGTAGATAAGTTTTTGAAATATTGACCGATAACTATTATACATATATCTTTTTAAATTAGAATCCAATTCCATTGAAAATGCATTTATTTGTTTATTGTTATTTATTACCTATTAAATATATTATTTGTAAATAATTTTATAAATTATGATTGAGTATTGTAAGAGCCGATATTGACGTCATGCGCAAACAAGGAAAAAAACACGTCAATGGAACAGCTGCGTCCTCGTTTCTAAGTCGTGTCAATTGCTATAATCGTCTATAAATGCTGTAATTAAAAATCTTAAAAAAATTAAATTAAATTTTTCATTCTTATTAATATATAGCATTTCTGATTTTAAGAGCATACACGTCAGAAGCATAATAAATTAACGCCATTCCCCGCGAGGATAAGCAGGGAGGAAATAGCGCCACACTCTTTCGTCCTGACACAATTCTCACATCACTCACATTCATACATCAAATCATACAAGCACGTCGATTATTGAAGCTATTAGGGCTTCCAACAAGACGATCCTCCAGTATCTGGTTTACCTGGTCGTGCCAAGTCTTCCGCGGACGTCCTCTTCTTCTGGTGCTATCAAAACACTTGCGACATTTCAGCTTAAATAGAATCCAAAACACATGAGTTGCATTGAATTATAATGTTAGATACACACATAGCTTATTTTTCGAAGAGTATTTCTATTCTTCGCGATATATCATTATATTACGCCATAAATACCAATTCCGCATCACATGGTGTAGTGTACTGCATTTTCTATTTTTTTATTGTAATTTATGTTTGAAACCCTGGCCGTGGGCGCGCGGCGGCCACCGTTAACCGCGAAGCCATCTAATAACAAATATTCGTCGATAGTCGATAAATTTTTTCTTCATTGTCGATTATTTTCACCTGTGTAAATAAGTATATTGCGTGCATTAGATATGTGATGCTGATGCACATGCAGCAAATCCCACGGGCAGCTTACATAACAAACTACTACATTTTACAAGAAATAAATGTTAAACGACCATCTGTCTATCCATAATTATTTATATTTAAAAATATGGCAATTAAACATCTTAAAAATGCACATCACATGCGTTTACTACGGGTAACCCTCCCCCCCCCCCCCCCCCCCCCCACAACCCATCATATTACTTATACCATACTTACAAATATTTCTTACAAATCATTGAAAATTCCCCTTCTCTTCACAATCAATGGCTGGAGTTATCAGAAGAAAACGACAAAGATCAAGAGCGAGTGAGCGCTGTGAAGCTTGGCTGTAACGGATTACTTGACAGCTTTCGGCAAATTTTGCATAATAAACGCAGAGGCCAAACTAGATTTTTATTTGCAGCGCGAAACCAAAATGAATGAATTATGTTATGTATGACATTTTTTTGTTCATTTTATTAATAAAGTATTTTTTTCGTATTTTAAAATGGCTTTTTGAAATCCTCCGTTGATCGCGAAATTTCACTTATCGCGACCATGTCCAGAATGCATCCCCCACGATCAAAGTGGGTTACCCGTATAATGTAACTACCCACCGAAGCTTATAGATATACAGTAATTATGAAATGTGTATTGACAATGAAATATAATGTATCTATATAAAAATTAGATGTTACCAACAGTATACATATATTAATCTTAAATATGAATTAAATATATTAATTAGAAAGATATACATATAAAATCAATTTTATCGAAAAATATTATTGTTGCGCCACCGGGATTCGAACCTGGATCTCTTTCCTAACCGGGGAAGATGCATTATTTAATTATACTGCAGCGACAGTACTTTTGATACATTTAATTAGTATTTGAAATATCACAGGCCTATGTTCTAAATAAATGCACCTTCCCCGGTTAGGAAAGAGATCCAGGTTTGAGTCCCGGTGGCGCAACAACAATATTTTTCGATAAAATTAATTTTATATGTATATCTTTCTAATTAATATATTTAATTCATATTTAAAATATCACAGACCTATGTTCTGAATATGTACAACTTCACAATAAGAATGTGTTCTCCTAATATATTTATCTGAACAAATTACAATTCAAAATACATGAAAGCATTATATTATATATATATAAATTATAAGAACATAGTAACATAAAAAATTATAAACAAATATTAAGCGCCAACATATTATACAAACATAGTTTCACGAAAAAGTGTCGTGTATACATTTATTGTAGCTTAGCAATTAATTCCAAATTTATTCACACTTTTATATCTTCCACAATACAAATGCGCGTACTGAAACAAATACTTCTGACAGACATAAGACGTGACTGGTGGTACAATACAAAGACGAGGGATCCAGCTCTTCCTAAAGATGAACGGATATGGTGAAGTCTGAAGCAACCAATGGCTCACTTCGGAAGCTGTCAAGAATACTGAAGATCAGAACAGATGGCGCCGGATAGTTTCAGCTGTGGTATCGTAATTATCATAGCGACCACGACGCATAATGAAAAAAAAAAAGAAACACATTCATTTTAGAAAATTCAAACTCCATCTTTTACAATTTAATTTCTGAAATAGTAAATACTTCGGTCAATTTCCAATCATTGTAATAATATCAATAATTCTCAACTGACGTACGGTTTGGATAATGCCTGCCATCTGTTGAAGACAGGCCGCAACAGTTTGGCAGATAGCCGCTGCCGTCTGACATACGTCAAAAACACGTGGGAGGCGTGACGCGAGCTGAGGTTCTCAACGTTTAAAAAAAGATGCATTTTATATTTATAATCTGTTCGTATTTTCATTTTTATTTTAAACAACAAAGATGGCGCTATCTTATGTAAAGAATGCAATCTATTTCTTCATGTATGCAGAAGCTTATGGGTTTATTCACTAAACATAACATAACTAAATATTAAATGGTGATATTTGCTGTCCACCTACGATAATTTTTAATATATATAATATATCATTTAGTGGACGCTCAAACCATGCTACATATGTACGTATTCATATTGGGTAGATTTCGATAAAAAATATTACCTATTGCAGAAGATCTCATGAAGCAATTCCAGAAAATTTCAATGATTAACTAAATAATGTAAATATATGTTGGTTAATGCACCTTCCCCGTTTTGGAAAGAGATCCAGGTTCGAATTCCGGTAGCAACAACAATATTTATCTATAAAATTCATTATATATATAATTAATATTTAAAACCTATGTTCTGAATAATTACAACTTCACAATAAGAATGTATTCTCCTTAATAATATATAAGTTGTATCAATGTGTCCAAAATTTAATAAAAATGAATTGTTAATTCTGGCGTTTGATATCGGTTTTCTAAAAGGTATTTGAGATTCCGTAAAAACAAAGTAGATGGCTTTCAAATAAAGGAACGATAGATGTATTAATTTGAAAAGTGTAACATATGAGTTCGAAAATTTGTCGCCAAACGTACTGTCTGCTGTAGCATAGTCGGTTAATGCACCTTCCCCGGATTGAAAAGAGATCCAGGTTTGAATCCCGGTAGCAACAACAATATGTTTCGTATACCTTTATAATTAATACATTTAATTAGTATTTAAAATATCACAGACCTGTGTTCTGAATAATTACAATGAGAATGTGTTCTCCTTAATAATATATAGACGATGTTAAAAAAGTGTATATACCTATATTATTATATAGGTATATACACTGATATATACACAATATTCGTTATGATGTACATAGATGATAACGAATTTTGTGAACAGGATATCTCCTACAGTGCTTAATTCAATCAAATTATTTATTTAATATCTCATATATATGATTTTAATATTTTAGTCGTTAAAACTTTAAAAACCCTACCCCGAATATAATCTATCGCCAGGTATCTCGCTATTGTATGCGTTTTACATTACCAAAACGCTAAAGAAATTATATCAAATATTTAAAGAATTTGTATAATTGGATATTTTTTGCGACAACTGACAACGTTAATAATAAATTATAATCTCAGCATTGACAAATAGGTTTTACGGTGTTTTCGAGTTTATTCAATTTTCATAGCACACAGCTCAGTTTGAAAAACGTGAGAATATCGATCTCTATTTTTTTTTTTAAAACTCAAAAACAGAAACACCGGCCGCGATTGTCCGATTGACCTCCACTAATAACATTTGACAACCTCATGGCTCCGGGTGTTCAGTGTGTCGGGTATGTGTGTGTGTTGTATTCACATGGCGCAACGTATGCGTAGCTGGTGGGCAGAGCTTCGGACAGCAGACTCGCGGGTGAGTTATGAAATTAAATACACCGTTGAGATTTATGAATGAAAGTTGTGTATAATTTTCAAATAAAAAAATAACAAATTTCCACCTACGCGATGTAATTTAAAAGGAGACTTTTAATTTGTATACCTCTCAACACGAAGATAACAATTAAGCTAATTATAATTATGCAAATAAAATGTCTAACCATAAATTTGATATAGCTGGACACTCGCCACAAAGAGGACGGAGGCTTTCGAAATATTTCCGTTACAAAAGAATGCTGAATGGGCCGATCTTGGATGAACAAGTTCAAAATTAATAAAGAAAATCACGCCGGGTTCACCAATTCAGTGGTTTTGTGTTTGAGATGTTTAGCTAGAGTGGGTGGATTTTTAATGAAACAGTACTTACGACAGTTGGCGTTTATTTACAGATTTAATACTGGATACGATGCCGAGATGCGAGTCGATGTATCCGAGGAGCCGGCCAGGAGAAGAGTAGTCGGTTCCAGGTTTTCCTCAGACCGGTTGCGGCGCGACGTATTGTTGTCTGGCTTGGTGGGGTACCAGTGGATTTGTATGACTGTTGAGTGATTTCATTATGCGGCCATGGACCACCCCTGAGGAACCTCGTCTACTCATAAATGCATTTTTTTGTGTCACGTGTGGACTACTGTAATATCTTAAATATGAATTAAATATATTAATCAGAAAGATATACATATAAAATCAATTTTATCGAAAAATATTGTTGTTGCGCCACCGGGATTCGAACATGGATCTCTTTCCTAACCGGGGGAAGGTGCATTATCCAACTACACTACAGCGACTGCGTGAGGTCGTAAGTCTTTCGGTAATCCTTCATTGATTTGGTCGTTTATCTTACATCATACTCATCTGCTCAATTAGACAACATCACAAAGAGGTGGTCGAATAAGAGAGCGATACGGTTTTAATTTAATTAATTTTAATTTAAAATAACATCGCAACACATTGGATTTACCTCCCTGTTCGGCGTGAAATATGCCAAGGGTTTGTTGACGGCAAACGAGATATTTTTTTAATTTATTTATTTATTAATCTGTTATAATTACAATGATACAATACAATGCAGAGAAGAGTATTACATATTAATAATTATTGTTTACAATAACAAGCTTATAATAAAATAAAATGATATATATTTATGACAACGATATAAAAATATTATGAATTTCGTGATACACGTTCATCTTTAAGATATTTTTTGATAACATTGATTATTTCTTTGTTATCATTAATATAATATATAAATAGTATTGTAGCTGAATTTTTTCTTTCAAAATGTATCATATTTACACACATTTAAATACATTGCCCAACTAGGCAAGCCTGATAAAAATAAACATTTCCATGTAACAATCAATCACAGCAATAAAATAATGAATTATACCGTAAACTGTCGAGCCGGTGGGAGGTGCGACTAACTATTTCTTGTTTTTTATAATAATCTCAAATTGTAAGTAAATAAATTATTTGATTACAGTATCGTCTGTATACTAGGGATGTCCACTCTTTTTGCAAAATAATTATAATTTTTTTTTTTCAGATTGTTAACTATTCTTATAATTTAGTATCATCAAGTAACAATTTAAGTAGTAAATTTATTTTAAAATAATTATTATTTTAAAAATAGATTATTTTAAAGAAACAATATAACATATGTTTTTGGTTAGAAAAAATAAGAAAATGATATTTTTCGAAACCGGTAGATGTATCTAAAACTAAATCTAAAAAATGGATTTTAATCACTAATTTGATTTTGTAAATATTAAAAATATAATTATAAATTAAATACGTATTATCTATTAAGTGCGTAATTCCACGCGCAAATAGTTATCACGTTAATGTTCTAACTAGAACCATCTAACGGAATAATAAAGAAATGACAAATAAAGCTGCTCAAATTTTTCGCAAAATCTGCCCCAAACTAAATGCAATACTTAGTTTCTCGAACCGCGCGTTGTTGCACGTCTTGCACGTTAATGCACGTCTTCGCATGAGCGAATGCATGTCTTCACAGAGTGGTGTCTAAAAATGTAGCTGTGTATATAAGGTAGCGAAGCAAGTCAGAGCCGTCGAATTGGATCGTGGCGGATCGGGACTCGTGTTGGATCGAGCACCGGAGCGAGACTGGTCTCGACACCTCACAGTATATCGCCTGTGTCGTCAGTCAGCTGGTAGCGGCGATAATGGCGATGGATTTGAATCGCCACCACCGCAGAACATTGGAATGTTCTGGAAAACTTGATTGGAAGAGTTTATTAACACCTGCCGACCGCTAAAAATCTTTAGCAACAGACACACCGCAAAAGCGACTATCAAACAACGAGATGTTTCCAATGTTTCCAAGAATGAATGAATGATTCATCTTACTTCCAACAAAAAAAAAAAAAAAACATTTTTATATCTTCACGTTCACCTTAACCGTGACAAATTACGACAGTTAAGCTTTTGCGGATGTTTTGAAATAGTGCCATCTGGCACGAACGCGCTACAGCTCTGACTCTTGACGTATTTGCCGTCAATTTAAAGCAGTCTTCAGGTTAAATTTGCAGCACTATATTCCGAGAACTTTGCCGCAGTGTTGCTGAGAAAGCGAGAAATTTTCAGACATGAATACAAACGTCACCTTCCAACCCTCCACCAAGAGAGTTAAAAAAATGTAATTCAAAAAGAGTTTTCTACTCGGTGAGCTTTTTTATACAAGTTTCATGCCTTCTTGAAAATAAATTATATCTAGTATTGTTTAACATTTATAATTCCATTGTTTAATATCATTTACTTAATATATGACTAAATTATTATTGTTCAAAAAATTCAGCTATTGTGTTTTTGGAAACTGGAACTCTTTGCCCTCCGTTATAAGAAACAGTGCATCAAGAGACAGAGAAGAAACTAGAAACGCACCTTTTCAAAAAAATCATTTCCATAAGTTAAAATAACAATTTTTAATTTTAAAAACAAACATAATGCAACTATAAACAGTTTATGTGTAAAGCGTTCTTGATGTGAAAGTTTTTACGAAAATGGCGCTATACAAATTATCCAATATTATTTTTATTATTAATGTGGTTAATCCTTGCCCCACCAGTAGCCCTATACTTTTTTATTTTTTTTTATTAATATTAAAAATATAATACAATTTGAATAATCAGTGGATATATATATACATTATATTAACATTTGTTTCTTCTCTATGAGAGTAAGACTCGTGTATAGAGAAGGAGTATATACGAGTTGATTAATGTTTCAGTTAGTCTATGCACATTTTTTTTTTTTACTTCAGTTACAAATTTATGATATAATTTTTCTAATTGTGATGGGTAATGTTTTTCATATTTTCTCCCCTGGCACACAAATAACAGCATTGGTACTTACAATTGCACAAAAACTTTTTAACCCGCTCACCGTTATCCAAACTCAGAGGGAACATTACTTGAGACTGCGGCTTACATCTTTAAATTAGACGTTTTAATCATAATATTATTAAAGACTCGGATAAGAGAAACATGTGAAATGCGATCAATTTACTAATAATTTTGACAATTATTTTTATTCGACATCTTCCGCGGTGTGGACCTGCCGCCTCGACTCGGCCATCATCCGACTGTTCCATAAATAGACGGTCGTCGTTACAACCGTCTGTGGGAAATATTTAAATTGGTTCCGATGGTTGACTCACGGATAAGCTAGAGTTTCCCGTGAACCGCGGGGACAAGGAGTGATGTGTCCACCGTCCACCGTCCTCCGTCCGCGGCTATATTTGTCCCGAGGAGAGCTTCGTGGAAGTCGGTGGAGTTGCCACTATGAATTGGCAACACATTATTTCACACGAACACATCCTTAGATAACATTATATTATGTCGCCATTTGCTGGAAACTATAAAGTTTGTTGTTACGCGATATTTAGAATGAAATATCCGATAACGATTGCCATCAGATTCGTTGTTTCGGAGGTAAGTTTGTAGAAATCCATAAACACACGTGAAAATTAAAACATTTGCTTTTTAGTTCTACTCTTTAAATTTCCGCGTGTATAATATAATATAATAAGTAATATAATATAATCCGTTAAATAATATAATCTTAGGGGGGTTCACAAAGGACGCGACATTTCCAACTCTTGAAATTTGATGTCATCTTAACATTCAAAATTATAAATACAACTATTTAAAATTTATTGGGTTGACGCACATTGCTCGCTACTTAACTATGCGATCGTCAGTTGGGGTGGTGCAGCTAGTAGCATTTTAGACTAGAAATGAAGCCCAAAAAATGTTTTTTAGAGTTATTTATAAGAAACCCTTTCGCTGTCTTTCAAATGGACTCTTCAAAGATTGTCACGTCCTAGACATCCGTCAAATGTATATTCTTGGCATACTAAAATACTTTTACCGACATAAACTATATCACCAGCAAATTAACTAACTGTCACTATCTTGTGCCAAAATTAAACAAAACTTTTGCATAAAGATTCCATTTGTTTCTAGCATCAATAATATACAACAGTCTAAATGCAAACGTGACAAATAGCAATCTAGTTTAAAATAAAATTAATTTATCTAATCTAATGTCATCTTGTTTAACGCTTTATATATATATAATATACATTATATATATAATACATTGAACATTGAACTTTGTTTACTACTATACCGGAAAAACACTAACTGCTATAATACAGTGTGCTACTAGTGTAGCAGGCAGGGCACCCAAATATATGTCTCACTTTGCTGAAATGTTTATCCGATTATAATATAATATAGATCAAATAAATTATTATTATTATTAATAATAATAATAATATTATTATTATATGTTCGTAGCGTTTTTGTTTTCCAAGGCAAAAGAAATAAAAAATATTTACTTTTAGTGAATCTAATTTTAATGGCATAGTATTGTTTTATTGAATGATAATCTCATTAGTAAAAAATAGACTGCCAAGTATAAAAAAGGATTATTTTCAATATATTATCTTGTTCGAATTTAACCGAAGAGATATGGCATTGCAAAAATGGCAGTTCAAGAGCTCGATTTGGAGGTTATTCCACATCCGCCATATTCTCCTGATCTTGCTCCATACATTTTTTATATTTTTCGTTCGTTCCTTTAATAACGACGCTGCTCTTAAAAATAGCTTTAAGACGATTTTTCAACTCGAAACCACCGGATCTCTTCAGGCGTGAAAAACTGCCAGAACGTTTGAAATCAATCATTAATAAGATAGTAAAAATAATATACTATTAATTAGGTTATGTTTTTTTATTTATTTAAAAAATATATATTAAATTTAACAATACTACTTTTTAGTAAAATCTCACAAATAAGCATTTTAAAAGATATCTATTGTAAATAAATACAACTAGTCTACGGATTACAGCTGAGACTTTTCTACATATCCCTATCTCGTGGTTCACTATCGCTACAAGCATATGTGAAATTTTTAAAATTTGTATCTATTTGTATCTAGATCGCTTTGTGTAACACATATTAAAAATAACTTCTCAAGTGACGACAGGGGTTAGAGAATCTATTCCCCTCCTGAAAGTCAGTATCATATTTTACTTCTCAGACAGAAGCCATAGTTCGAAAATAGCCCTAATGGTAATGTAAGTAACTCCAGCTCGGGGGATTAACGGCTCCTTGTAATAGTCTACGACAGGAAGAACGCGAATGTCCCGATAGATGATCCTTTAAACAAGAGTGTTTTTTAATAAGGGAAGACAAGAATAGAGTCTACATAATTTAAGGGAGAATCCTATACAATGTAGTACGTAAAATATTATTAATGTCTAACTTGAGACTAGTAATGGTAAACCGTTATGTGATTGCGACGATGATCAGTAACTAAGATTGAACTATTGGAAAGTTTTACTTTCTACTGCACCAGTCATTGCTCGATGAATTACAAAAATAATCAGTTACCAATCATCGTTACCAGGGGCGTACAGTGCACATAAGCAAAAAAGCTGTGCATTACTAAAAATTCTGGAAAACAAATATAAATTAAATAATTGGATTGACATTAACGCTAACATTATATTACAATAAACACCATCTGTGTACCAGTAGAGACTTTAATTGCTTAGTTCTAAAAACTACTACGACAACTCACCGCTGTACCCATGCCGCTCTTGTGCATTCGCCGTATTGAGCTATTCACAAAACTCTGTTCTATCTATAAGCTAGTGAATTACTCAAGCCATATAATTGACTATTTACTGAATTAAAAATTCCTTTCGGTTGATCCGTTTTGTATGGAGTCGTTACCTATGCTGTTTTTTTTTTAACAGAATAACATTAAAAAGCCTTACAACTGCGTACAAATCATTGAAGTGTCTACTTTCTCTTTTACTAATTCGGGAATTTTACTATCTTACTGTTTTTATCGTGTTCATTTCATGGCCGTTCTTTACGTTCGAGGTGCGTGAATTTGTTTTTGATTTGAGAAAAACAAAAAACAATCGGCTGAACTATTTCCTACGTTATCCTTTAATAAAAATAATTATTTCGTTTAGTTATTACGTGAAAGATTTTCAAACAATAAAAGAATCATGTTTAGTCATAAAAACTGTTCTTAAAAACATCCGTACATTTTTTTATATTGATTTTAATATAAACTTTAAAAATACTATTAATAGTACTCTAAAATTACAAATAAACACATGATATAGTCGTATAAACGACGAAAATTTTGTCTAAAGACGTTGGTTAAACGAAAGTTCATAATCCTATGTACAACATATATTGTAATACATATATTATATATGATTGTATAATATTATTGGTAACAGCATAACCTAAATCTATACCTACTGCACGCCACTGATCGTTACAATCGAACACAATCATAATCAAAAGAATGGTGGAAAAAACAGTTTAACCAAGTTACATTAGATAATAAAAACATTACAGCTGCCAAACATTTTTATTGCATACCCATTTGGCGTCCGTAGTTGGCTGGGTTGTAAAAATTTTCATATAAAAATGAATTATTTAATATATCTACAGCCTAATCTATCTAAACAATACTATTCAGAATAAGCATACATTTTCTTAAAGAGGTTCATTTCTATGATATGTCCGTGAAACTGACATCGTTGTGATCCTTAGTTAATTTATAAAGTAGAATCTACAGAAAGAATTCTGCAAGAATCAAATGAACGTTGTTACCGCCATTTAAATAAATTAAATTTCTATTATGTTTTTTGGTGTTTAACTTGTTGCCTCACTCATGCATACCTTCTGTTCGCTATTTACCCAAATTTTAACCTGCGTATATACGTCCCTACCTATCCTTAAGAAGAAGGAAGAAAGAAGATGCCGCAGTAATTAATATACGAATATGGATGAGGTGAGAATTATGCATCAGAATAGAAGAGTGTGGCGCTTTATCCTTAATTAATCAGATAGTACATATAATTAGTAGAAAACATAGGCGTTGACATTATATTACAAATTAATTTAAAAATACGATCGAAAATTGAAGGAAAAAAAATATATGTATGAAAATATAATATAAGACGGCATATATGTAGGTGAGGTTTGCTGTATATAATGAATGCTATTATTGTACATAGCTTATTCAAAATCATTGATGATACTTCACTTTATAAATACCTATAACAATCTTTGACAGCACCTACCACACGTTATACACCAATAGCAATACTTTACTTTTTACAGCAATATCAAACTCATGTTCAAATTGGACATACAAGTTTCTCTGATAAGCCAAATAAATCTCGACAAAATAAATATTTATAATCCCAGTTTAATATTTATTTAATCTGTCAAATTCATTAATTAATAAAGCCTTTCATAAAATATTTATTTTAAATAAGTATATGAGCATAAAAAGATACTGCCGAAACCAGGGATCGAACCAGGGACCTTTAGATCTTCAGTCTAACGCTCTCCCAACTGAGCTATTTCGGCCGATGCGTTAACTTTCGAAAAATCGCTACTAAAACAGTTTCTTGACATTTACATAAGTGATTCATTCAATCGATAAAAAGGTCGAGTTCAAGGTTGCATTATGAGATTCATTATCATTGGATTCAGCCGATAATGAAATCGTCTGAAGTTTATTTCGCAACAGGAATTATGTTATATTAATTTGTAATATAAATTAATTGCTCGTCATTCGACGGATTTTAAAAAGTAAACATTTGCACGACTTTGTACTGTATTGTACAATTAATTCATTATTAAAATCTCAACTAATATATTTTTTTTACATAATAAATCGTTTACTTTTTATGTTTATAGCGTTAACGTTGTGGTATCGGACGTACACAGTGTACGTTCATCCTAATGAATATGCAGTGATACTGAAACCTGTCGACATTTATTTCATCAAAGTTCCTTATACAAAGTTCGTTGCTACCAACAATATTTTTTGATAAAATTGATTTTATATGTATATCTTTGAAATGAATACATTTAATTAGTATTTAAAATATCACAGACCATCTGTTCTGAATAATTACAACTTCACAATAAGAATGTGTTCTCCTTTTATATAATAACTTATTTTTATTTATACGTACAGCATGTAAAGCCGCATCTGTGTACTTTGTGGTTGACCGGGAATAAACGACAAATATATAAATATTATTTACCATATTGTATTTCCTGTGCCGGTTTAGATTTCATTTCAAAGCGATATTTTTGTAAATATCTTTATTTTTATCAAGGAATGAAGTTCATTGTGTATTTAAAAGTGCAAATCATTATTCACTCACATAGTTTTATGGTTAAAACGTGATTGAATTTTTCCAACTGGCTCCCAAGGTTTCGATCTTTGCACTGACATATCTGCTCCGTTTCTCAGGTTTCAATCATTAAGTGGATTCGGTAGAGTAAATAGCGAGCCTGAGTTTAAAAGCTATGCAACTCATAACTTTGGTTGTAGCGGTTATATTTTAAAAGCGGTTTTGATTTTTATTTATTACGACTGTCTCCATTTATATGAATTATTATTTAGTCGATAATATAATAATCTTGGAACTAGTACCGTACTAGATATATATTTTAATTATATGTTCATGTACACGCAATTTGATATATGTATATGTTAATAATTATATAAAATACTTTGTTTAAACCACTATTTATTAATTATTCTACATGTTTCGATACCTATGGTATCATTTTCAGGAAACAATGTAAATATACTGAAATTAAAAAATACAGCCATAGATAAAAACAAAAATATTAAATGGTGAATAAGTTACAACTAATATGAAAACAAGTTTAAAAGTGACTATTTGCAAAGAAGATTTGGTTATTTATAATATTATAATTATTATTTCAGTATACATTGTTTCCTGAAGATAATACCATAGGTATCGAAACACGTAGAATAATTAATAAATAGTTGTATTTTGTATAATTATTAATATAAAATGAGGCAACAAAGTAATTTTGCAAATATTAAAGAAGTGATGTATATGTATTATCAATAGTAATACACATTAATATCATGAGTAAATGGTGAGAATGCCTGTTTTGCACAGAATCCTAAAAACCGTAATATTGTTTACATAGGACAAAGGATGGTTTTGTATGAGATTTTTCCAAAATCATGTTAAGATTTAAGTCTACTTGGAAATAAATATTTTCGAAATTGACCCATTATTATTCTACACTTTTGCTTCACGCATCAAATAAGTCGCTCAAAACTTTGTTAACCCTTTATTTTTTGCATTCAATATATAGTTTAAAATAAACTAAACATTTCAATGAATCCAAATCATCGTACAACTACGATATTTTTTAATGTTTATATCTCTGACATTTTAGACTCATATTTTTAATATGTATCAACTAAAATCTTATGCACTAGATATATTTTTTACTGCCATGTATCTATCATGTTAATTCACTTTTTTTAAATTGTTAGTTTTAAAAATTATTTATTTGTTTCATATTATACAAAAAAATGTATTATTTCAATTTAGTCACTAAATTTATTTTTAAATATGTTAAATTTTTTCCTATGTATATTTTTATAAATATGCTTAAATGTACTGTGATTATTATCTACCATATAACTTCAGTTATAACTTTTTAAACAATTATTATTTTTTATTAATAATTGTAGGTAATTTAATCTCACTACGTTTTTTTTTTATTATGTTTACATTTTTCTTTACATCTTTATTAATATTCTTAAAAGCACTGTTATTTTTTTAAAATATTACTCTAAAAGGTTAATCGATTGTTTTATTTTTTTAATAGTAGGTACTACGTACCTACCGTATGTATATAAAATAAATAAATATAGATCATATATACGAGTGGGTTAATAACACAACAACGACTACTAAGGAACATCATGTTCGTGTATCCTACATGACCTGTAGAATATTTAATGGCACGCGTGCCCGAGTTGGTTTTGTTTGGCACGCATGGCATCATTCGATGCAGAGGCATGGGAAACACGGCTTACCTATTACACTATGGATTAGAAGATATATGTATATACATATATCTGATTAGAAGATATATGTATATACATATATCTTCTAATCTATTATATATATATATATATATATGTTTTCGATGGAACTGCAAAATAATATGCTATTATTTACATTGTAAAGTAATGAAAACGTAAAATCGATGAAAATTTGATAAAAAGTAGAACCCGAAAGGTTTGGACGACGAAACATGGGTCAGGCGCTAGGCTTCACTGTTTCGTCTCTGATATCTGACGTCACCTCTGACATTCTCCCCAATATTTTTCACGACTTTGGTCATGTTTGAAGTATTCAACGACACAACCACCGAAAATTGACCCACTCTCACACGCGAACTAAAAAAAAATCACTAAGGTCTGACTAGGACAGGTGCAAAGGGTGCAGCTGCACCTAGCCGCGCTTTGCGAGGCCACCCTGTACATGAAAAAAAAACATCACAAATAAATATCTCAAAAATATTAGTGTTTTATTTTCATATATGTGACTGTGAATTTCAACAAACTTAATAAATAAATAATTATTTCATTTGACACTGGAAGGTCTGTACGCAAGTGAGTAACCCAAGTACATATAAGTTTGTGTTGATGATAAGCAATGCAGATCATCCGCCATACGTGTTCACACAATAACCGATTACCGCTCAATCGGGCACGTTCTTCACCATTCTAGTATCACACTTCCCGCTAATCCGATGAGCCTTGCGCATCAATATAATTCAAAGTCGCATCATCAACGGATGATTCAAATATGAACAATAGTGGACGGAGAATTGAGTCTAAATAATGGGCGTAGAGTACGACCAGTCTAAGTTTGCGCTTTAAAAAATCTGCGCAGAAACGCATTTGGGGAAGGGGTGTGATCTAATCCAGTGTGTCACCAATCAGCTCTCATTTTAATTAGTTACCCCTTGTCCTACAAGACGTTTGTGTGCTCTGGACGTTTCCGACTGCTTTTTAGTGCAGGTACACTCAACCTAATCGAGCGTTACGGAATTTTTAATATTTACATAATGTCTTCATCACCTTCATTAGGACGCTGACGAGCACGTAGCGCGTGAAATATTATTCAACGTATACAAGTTCACGTCTAATGAAGCTGCCAATGGGGTTAGTGATTTGAAAAAAGTTCAAAGTCGAGTAATATTTTCGCAGTTAAATGTAAATGACTATATTTTATTTATTGTGCCATTTCATTGTGTTAAAATGTTAATAATTTAATTTCTAATGTTATTTTTATAATATTCTTGGGGTTAATTGTAAATGATTTAATTTTCATAAATCTTTTAATTGTCATATTTATGCGGTTAAATGTAACAAATTTAATTTTCATTGTTATTTACATTATACTTCATTATTTATAAATTCTTCACATCAAATTTTTATATATATATTTTTTTTTAATTGTGACCTATATTAAATTTTGTAAGAAGCCAGTATTAATAAAGAATTAAAAATATTTGTGAACTGTTATTTTCTTATATATGTATTAAATTAATTAATTATCAAATGGAACTGACTTTTTATTTTGTGTATCTTTTAATAATGCCCAAATTTAAAAGTCAATTAAATTCAGAAGATCGCTTTTTGGTTTACCTACTGTAAGCATTCGGCATATGCGCCCTTTTTTAGAAGTTTTACGAATATCTTCGTATAGATGCTCGTGGCCGAAATCTCATGTGCATACTTACATTGGCCGCACTCTACCAACAAGATACCATATAGCCGATTTCTCTAGCGGTGCTTTTTGTAAGTTGATACTTGACAACTATCGTGTAGACAGTGTGTTATTTCAAATTAGAACGTTACATGGTTTAATAACGATTATTACTGAAGGAAACCACGAAAGGTCCCATTCTATCCCGGAATCATTATGAGAGTTGTGCACTCCCGCTTCGATTCCACTCAACGTGCATTAATTAACAGAATCTTCAAAGCTTTTTAAAATATTATAACGTTAAGTTCACTCTGTTCCGGCAGTTAGTCAACTAATACCTTAAGTGTTTCCTTCACAGTTCATTTTTTTTTCTTTTTTTTTCCATCAGCGCCCTTGTGGGTTTTTACCTAAGACTATTTTTTTAAATATAAATATAATAGTACATTTTTTATTGACATTTCGATATAACATGAAGAAATAAAAACTAAGTATTATTTACATACAAATATTTTATTAGCTCAAGTATGCTCCTGCAATGAAAAATGACAACGAAATTCAACTTGTTACCAAGCCGATGCATCCGCGATATTGGCGAGTTAACAGTATCATTATTTATATGTGTACCTACGAAGAACATTTCTTGTTGTCTCGTTTGAGTTGGTACTTTATAGGAGACCATTTGCAAAACTCAGGGCAGTCGAATTATTTTTATAAATATACTATATCGCTCACATCCCTTCTCCAGGCTAATTTTTATATAGCACAATTGGCAAACACACCTTTATTACATTTGGTTATTTATTGATATAGGTTGGCTCCAAATCATCGTACCATAGCTATACCTGTAAAATATCCATCCGTATGGTATCAATTTTATGTGAGACTCGTTTTCATATTGATTCTAGAAAGCAGCCAGAGAGAAGCTATAGAAATCGTGCACCCCCAAAAGGGAGCGTAAACTTCACATGTATGTGTTGTGTCCGGCAGAAATTTACCCTGTCCATGTCGCAAGAAGATGAGAGGGAGAAGCAGTGGAATGCTCCGCTAGGTCTCCCAGCTACCGCTCTTCCCGGCATCGTCCGTCCCAGAAACCCTCAGCGGGATACCCACACCCTAATAAATTATCTAATCCCGCAATCATAATATCACGTGCATCATTCATAATCACACATTGACCTCTGACATTTTCCACGGTGTTGGCGGTTTTATAAATTTAGGATTAGCACGACTTTGTAATGAATTAATACTCAAAAGTTACTCAAAGAGGAAAGAATTATAATTTGAATATCTCAAAAATCGGGTATATAACATTCGCCAGAGAACCGAGGAATGACTCCAACAGTAAGACTTTAAATCTCGTGAACAGATATGATGAATGTTTAAAAGAGATTTAAATTCATTTGTGAGTTTTTTTTAAATATGTAAAATTGTTACTTTCTGGATTAACCGCGTATTTTTTTTTAAATTTATTGGGTATAGCATTTGATATATAAAATAATTAATCTAATAGGAAAAATAAACACAGATACATAAGTAATATTATAGAAAGATGAGAGGGAATATTATACAAAAGTACAATGGAGACGTAATGAAAATATTCATTTCATCGTGAAATAATAGCCGTGGATAAAGGACTGCATTCATAACACTAAGCCAAACGAACGTCACGAAATGCCTCATCAGCATTCCCCGTCACAATAGCGCGAGTTGAAAGATAACACGAACCAAAATACTGGCAACAATTAAAGACGTCGATGATTCAATGCACTTTGCGGATAACCTCATATTTGATATATTGAGCCTGATTTCGCTAACATCCGTTTGAAGTAAATATTGGTGCCGGTCTGAGTAAACTCAGCCGAAAACCTGCAGAGAGAGTTATTGAAAGTACAATATTAACCTGTAATATTATGTCCCTTCACTCGTCCACCCGTCAGTCCATATCGCGTAGCAACATAAAGCAAACAACAGCTGTCCATTTGGCATCTTTTCATTTATCGTTTAAAAAGAGCAAAATATTTACTATAAAATTATGAAAGAGACATACCAGAAAACGACAACATAGTCTATGGCTATTTTGCTCTCGACAACAATTTTAAATGTAGAACATCGCTGATCGACATCACACTAAATAAGTGGGTACTTTCGTATTTTTTTAACTAATCTCAAAACATTCATAAACAGAAGAAAAAAATGTGTAATTTATCGAGAAATTAATATGCATATAATAAAGAATATGTCTTAAAATTATTTTGTTATTGTGATACCGATATTTTTTTTAATAAATTCAAATATAATAGCTGTTAATTTCCCGTAATTATTGTCGGATTATTTATAGTTTATAATATTTATCATAATTATATTTAGTCTAGGTTTGCAGCTAGAAAAAGAGACAAGAAATTAGAAAGTTAAACTTTTAAACGTTGTATTTTTGTTGATTATCAAAACGAATAATCTCCCGTCATTATTAACGGGTTATTTCTAGTATTATCTAGTGTGGTGGTACGCAGGGTTAAGGGAATCCCACGCAAAGATCGTATGTGATCTCGACGTTCACCGTGGGTCAAGTGTCACCGGGCGGTGGTAACCTTAAGAGATCACACACACGACACACGGATAAAATGTATCGCTCTTAAGCCGCGAGTCGTGTTTCTTCAAACAATGCAACGTCTAGAATGGCCAATGAGATAGGCTCAATTGCAATGCACGAAATATGCGCGACATCTTTGATGTTTTAGTTTTTGGAAGACTCGGTGTGAGAGTAGGATTTCTTTCTTAAAATCTATAAATATTATATATACTCGTATATATATATATATATACTCGTATATATATTTATAACACATATATGAGGGTAGTATTATGGTTGCAATGTCAGATGTCGGCAATCTCCATTATCAAATTTTTTAAACTTTTAATCCAATTTTCTTATAACTCAGCTTTTTACATTGTGTTAATTTATTAACAACCAAACTAAGCTCTTATTCAAATTAACGTTTCCGAGGTAAGTTTGTAGAACCCCACAATCACAGATGTGAAAATAAAACACTTGTTTTTTTTATTATACTCAGTTAATTTACTTGAGACGCGTTTCGCCTTGTAAGGGCATTATCAATCTAACAATTATTGTATTGTATTTTCTTCTTATATTATAAAATTATATAGCTGTCCTTTTTTACATTCATCATTAGTGTTGAAACTGAATGGTTACTTAATAATTAATAATAATAATTAGAAGCATTTAAAATGTATATAAATCTTCAGAATTCCAATGAATAATGTTATCCATTTTCATCTCATGTAAATAAAATTATATAGCTGTCCTCCATTATAGTTATAAATATAAGTTGTTGAGTTAAATTATTACATTGATAATAAATGCCCTTACAAGGCGAAATGCGTCTGAAGTAAATTAAACGAGTAGTATCAAAAGATAATTGTTTTATTTCCACATATGTAGTCATTCAAATCAGTGTTAGCTGCAAAGCCAATTTAAATGGACCACAGTATGGAAATTAGCTTGTTCTTGATAGAGGTGTTACATTTATTTTGTTTTAAACCAGATTATAGCGTGCAAAATTTTCGCAATTGTAAAAAATATTGTTCAACAGAGCAAGTCAAAACATCCCTTGATGAGTTTTTTGCCCTAAATTCCGAAAAATTTAAAAGTGATGTAGTAAATTAATTGAGTAATAGATGGGAGACAGTCATATCTAACAATAGACATTATATATTGGATTGAATAAGCGTTGTGTCTAAGAAAAATAGTATTTTATTGTTAAAAAAACACAAGAATTTAAGCATCAACCTATATATTTTTCTTCAAGGTCTTATCAATTTTTCAATAAATATAAATATATGTAGGTAGCTAATATTGCAACCAGTACTCTCATATAGGTGTTTCATTTATATTCTAAATATTATTGTTTGTTAAAAGTCCGTTTGTTTATATTTTTTCAAAAAAGATGCGAGTCTCTCTTTGAGAGGATCCTTAATAATATTACGCTTCCCCATCTATGACTTTCTGGATGTGGCTTCAGTAGTATTATTATGGCTGTATAGTGCTTAATTAAACGGCCAGGTCTGTAAAAACGAACGTGTTTTTAATATCTCTAGGTTACGATTACTTAAATGTTTTCTCTTTTATATATGTATTCAATAACAGTACGTAAATATAAATATATTCAATTTGAAATGATGTGTACATTGTCTTTAGTACGAGTAAGAAAAAAAACATATTTTAGCGAAATCGTATATTGACACTTGTCATCTTTTCTTATGTCTATGGTAAGTGAAAAATTTTACTTACCATAGAAATTGTCTATCCACGTTTTTTATATGTCATCTAGATGTTATTTTTGTTCGTTTTGACAGCTAAAGATGGAATAATTTTAATTCCATCGACATTTTATTTACGTGTGGTTTGTTTTAGGGAAAGTTCTATCATTTAAATATAGATTATATTGAAACCTGAGTAGTTTATTATATAATGTCCAACAAGTACATGTAAAATACGAAATATATTATAAGAAACTGTTAAACCACAGTTTCAATCTTAGTATGAAATAGTAGGAGTGACATTAATGAACCGAGTGAGAAGCGTGACCTGATAAATTGAGGTGGCTTAGACAAGTCTTTTGAATGGTAACCCATACTAAGTTGGGATAAACAGCAATAAAGATTTTATGAAAATAGATTAGACCTTGATTGGTAATCAAGAATTGAAATATCGTAACACACAGGAAGATGGAGATGTCTTGTCCAGACTTTCCAGACAGTCCGCCTAAGATTAGAGGATAAAAATTAATGAATGAAAAAAAAAATTAACGAGTTTATATTTTTAGCTTAGCATAAATTCAAGATTTATTACCTTTCTGTTCTTATTGAATTTATTTCAAACATTAATAATAATTTATGTTATGTGCGAAACATCTTATCAAATCGTTCACATTATCTTTCGTATTATTGTGTCGACAATAAAAATGATTTATCTTTGTAATGTAAATAAATTATTTTTTATTAGTAATTGATTAAATTAAATTGGTATTTTTTTTCAAATAAATATGTCGGCCTCCGTCAACAAACAAGTTTTTCATGATTTATTTTCAGTCAGGATTCAAATCAGAGTATGAAAAAACGGTGTTTGCTTTATATAATACATACAGTAAAAAAATATATACCAGTAAAATGTCAGATGTATTTACATTGCTGTCAAAACCTTCAACACTTGTTATTTCGGAAATGTATGTATAATAAATACAAGCTGTATTTTCAAAGAAAGCACATTAAGTAGGACCAAATATCGTTCTATGAAGATACACACATCAGATGGCAAAACATTTCATATCAAAAATTTCAAAGAAATGTTACTAGATTCAGTATTTCCTGCCAGATGAATATGAATAGATACCAAGAAATAATGTTTAGATCTCCTCGCATTCTGACCATGGCACATTTTTCTGTTTTTTCCGCATCTTCAAAAATACATCTAATAAACGTTCGTCAGTGGCGTGCTCTAGGCACACGCAGTTTACGGTGCTGATAATGATGTTGTAGAAGTACGATGGGTTAGCGATAGCCACTGTAAAGACTTTATTTTTATTTTTAAAATTGCCAAAATCAACTTTGTGGCTGAAATCCATTATTTTAAATTGTTAACTTTGTTTAACACTTAATAAATTAAAATACATCTACCAGTTTCGAAAAATATCATTTTCTTCTTCAGGATGTCAATAACCAATCAAAATCGTATGATATTATTTTTTTAACAGTTTTTTTAACCACAAGTCCCATTCTTAAAATTATTCTAGTAATCATCATCAAGTAACAATTTAAGTTATTATTTTTTAAAATAGATTCTGTTAAAGAAACAATAACATGTGTTTTTGATTAATTATTGACATCCTGAAGAAGAAAATGATATTTTTCGAAACAGGTAGATGTATTTTAATTCATTAAGTGGTTAATAAAAGAAATTTAACAATTTAAAATAATAGTTTTATTATAAAAAGTAACTTAATTTTCCATGTTATAATGTATCTACTGGAAACAATGTATTCATGTACTTTTCAATAATGAACTTGCGCTATATAGTTGAAAACATGTTGTAACACGTCAGTTCAAACGAAGATGTGTATTAAGAACACCGCGCGGCGCGAGTAAGATGAGTATGGCATTTAGTTTGTAAGCGTTTGGGATAGAGTTGGCGAAAAAATATGGCAAAAACATACACAGTTTTGAGACAAACTCAGACGTGAAATTAATTGATTAACATAGTGTAATTCTCATGTATCTCATCTCTCGGCACGAGAACGTTCCTAGTTTGAGTCACAGTGGTAAATATAGATATATATATAATAATATATATCTTAACTAATGATGAGAAAAAATGTTACTCTTGATTCACTGGTGTAATTGTGATTGGTATTCGATAACATCAGTGAATGAAAACTGTGACTGATCACAGTTTTCAATTATTAAAACTAACATAAATAATTAATAGAAAATTACATCACATACATACACATTCCTACAAAATGGTTAGAAAAAATACCAACAAAAATAGATGCAATCACAATCCAATAGATGGCGCAGATTCAAGTGATAATCGATTTAAACGGCGGCGTCAGAAAAACAATAGAATTTTTAGCAAAAGAAATCACGATATTCTCAAATATTCAATCACTGATAGTGAGTGTGATTCAAAGATATCAGCGATCGACTCACGGTTTCACGTGATTTAACCATAAATTAATACGCTGTTGAACGTTGCCAGTTTCGCATCGGTAAATTTCCAAGCCGCCACACGGTGCACAATGCGCGCGCCCACTTTTTGGACCTGGACAAAAATAACTATGCCGAAGCGAAAGAAGCCACAGACGGAATAATATTTCGTCAGCTCCGTGTGTGAAGGCGTGACGCGCAAATAAAAGTCACCGACGATCGCGTAACATCGGTGGTTGGAAACGGGTAGCATTCTCTCGGGCGGCCGGGGCGGGTCTTGTCCGCTGGCGCCATTTTAGGAAGTCGACGACGGAAACGGGTACCGTCGGCGGCCTCTGATCGTATTGGCATTCTAATAATAGCCTCGCCAGTTTAAGTTGTAACAGATCGGGCCCGATGGCACAGGTGACTCTCGGACGAAGACAAAAAATACCGAGCGAATGGAAGATTTTGGACAACGCAAAGGTAAACCAATGTCTTGGGTGAATATCCAAAAGAGAACAATCTAATAACGCAAATATAGAGGAGCTTTTTTTAGTACCGGAATTTTTTGAACACTTGTCATAACGGAGCACCAATTTTTGTACACCTTCGACATAGAACGACGCCGCCTGGAATGAAAATCAAATTCATCACCGTCATCAAAACGCTTACCTCATTTCAATCACTCACTACCAGATGACCACACTATATGCATGTCTCTAACGTTGCGTGTGGTGAGTCAACAGATGAAGGAAACCATTGCGCATGCGTAACATCGCAACGGCACCTTTACACCGGAAATATCCAGCAACGGAAATACTTTAAAACCGCACCTCGTACAATCGTAAACTCTTCGACCGATCTAAAACAAATTTTGAATAGTTACTCTGTAGGACTAACTTAACTGACTAACTTACCATCGCGCTGTTTCCTACGGAGGTAAACAGAGAGGACAGAGCGCTACACTCGTCTGTCCTGACACACTATTCTCACCTCATCCACAATCATACAAGTACATCATCTTCTCATACAAGCTCGTCGATTATTGAGGCTTTTAGCAGGACCATCTTTCAGTATTTGGTTCACCTGGTCGTGTCAAATTTTCCGCTGACGTCTTCTATCTCTGGTGCCATCAACACTTGTTTCATATATCTTTCTTATTATTCTTTCCTCATTCATCAGTTCTGCTCTTTAACATAGGCAGCCTCTCCACTGCCTCTCGCTACTCCACTACAGAATATAAATGTGTTCTTACTATAATATATTCGTTATTTGGTATAATTAAAATAAATAATTAATAATTAATAATCTATATAATTATAATTAATAATGTTATATTAATTATTAAATTAAATTATATATTATATAATTATTATAATATTAAGTGAATTCCATTCTTTCCAAATTTTGCATAGTGACTCCTTAAGTCCCTGTGCAACGCAAAGCCTACCTCTGGACTACCCTTTAAAACCCTGAGCAAAACATAGGCATCCTCCCCCTTTGACTTAGCGCTTGTTGATCAGGTGGTCAAGACACTCGCCTAGTTATCCAGTTGTCGGGGGTTTAAGTCTCATTCCAGGAGACCAACAAGTTAGTTCTATTTTCGTAGCACAAGCGATTAGCTCAGTTTGAAAACATTAAGAATATTGATGTGACACTATTCCGTGTACGCATCTGTATTTTTTTTAAATAAAAAAGTTAAATAAATAATCGCTAAATAAAATTAAAATTTATATTTCGAAAAAATATAGCTGACTTTAACCTAAAACTTTTCATTGCTGGCAGAATACTTTACCGATTAAATCGTAGCAGCCTGTACGTTAGCAGCGGGTGCATCCCCCAAATGGTTTGCCCTACCACCCCGGATAATTGAGTGTTTACTGTACATTAATTATAAATCACATAAATTATAAATCACGTGATGGACCAGATGCTTTCAGGAAAAATTAACAAAAAAAAGTAATAACATATATCACGAGCGAGCCTAGTGAACTTAAACCGAGTATGAAGTAATGGCCTAACTTTGAAGGGTACCAGAGTAGCATGACAAAGGAACGTTAATTAGGGATAGAGCACACAGGCAATAAATAAATGCGATACAGGCCAGACGCGGTAGCTAAAATACCGCAACTAACCAGGCCATTACGGGTTTAAATTGATGGTGGAATGAAAGGTAAATGTCATCCTATATTTTAGGGAAGAAATTTTATTATAGTTATAATTACCTAATCAATTAACCAGGATCGACACTCCCCACACGATGTGAGGAATCTCCTTTTAATAGTGTTCGAATAAATAGATATGCGAGTATACCTGCATATATCCTGACGAAAGCGAAAGCTAACAGGCTACAATGGGCGAGAGTAGTCAAGTCCCGTAACACGCGTAAAGCCCTCACAGACAAGCCAACAAGATCAAGAGATAATGCCAAGGCGAACCTGCAAGGGTTTGGCCCAGCAGACGGGACCACAGCGAACTTAAGGGACATATGACGCTCTGTAGAGACTGAGATCATAGACTTTCGAATCTCATGACACCGCTACAGAAAAAGGAGAATAAATGGCATGCCATTGTAACTATACTTTTATTTATTATCTTTGTTTTATTAACCACTTAATTGAGTTTAAATACATCTACCGGTTTCGAAAAATACCATTTTCTTCTTCAGGATGTCATAACTTATGATGATAAATGGTATTTTTCGAAACCGGTAGATGTATTTAAACTCAATTAAGTGATTAATAAAACAAAGATAATAAATAAAAAATATGAATTTTAATAACAAAGTTAATATTGCTAATTTTAAAAGTACCATTGTAACTGCTTAGCTAGAACTTCTTATTCTTCTTCTTGCTGTACCCAATCCATTCAACGGACCTTGAATTTGACGTCAAATCTCACTCTCACGTCAGCCTCTACTTCAGCCGCAGGAAGGGTTGTAGAACCGACCAATCGTTGCCAGAAGTCTAAATTTAGTGAACGGGCATTTGCGGTGGCAGGCCCAAAAATGCGGACCTCTTTGCCCTCCGTCATAAGAAACAGTGCATCAGAGACTTAATTTAAGAAGAAACTAAAAACGCACCTTTTCAAAAAGTCATTTAAGTAATTTTAAAAACAAATATAATTGTAGAACTATAAACAATTTATGTGTAAAGCGCCCTTGAGGTGAAATATTTTACGAAAATGGCGCTATACAAATTATCCATTATTATTATTATTATTGTCTATCGTCATTTTGTTCACTGTGGCCCGGAAAAGCTCTACAATAGATTGGCAAAACTATTGCCATTCGTCGACCATGATGTTCTCCTTCTTCCAGCGATCTTTTCTTGCATTATGAGGTGCAAGATCTCATACATCTCTGGATGTCTCATCACATTTCCGAGTAATGAAGGTTCATATTTTTATTGTTTTAAATACTCTTTTTTCCTTTATTCATCCGAACCATAACATCTTCACTCGTAACTCTATCCATCCAACTTATTTTGAGCATTGCTCTGTAGATCCACATCTCAAGCCGCCTTATCATTTCATCAGTAAGTGTCCATACATCCATACCATAAAATAATATCGAGAACACATAGCATTTGACCTTTCGCATTCGAAATCTAAGATTGAGATCATGACTGCAAAACATCTGTTTTATGCATATTTTTGGAGCAGTCCGACAAAATATTGTTTATCCCTCACGGGACCATCAATGCGGGCCAGGGCGCCGCCCTCCCTGCCATTTTTTTGACACAAAATTTACTTTTCAAGTGCATTAAAAAAATATTTTTTATAAAATTATATCGGACGGGAGCATTTTCATAACGTGAAATTCATTACAAGGAAATTTAAGAATTGGATCATGTGGGCGCACGGCGGTATCCCATTACTTCAACCGTTGACCATGGATACAGATGAAATATTTGAATTCAACTTAAATAAACAGTCATCCCTAAATGTACATGTTACAGCGCGATAGTTTTTTTTGACATATGCGTGGTTTTTGCGTTTATAAAAATTTAATTAACTCTGTCTAAATTGTTTATTTTTAACCACAAACATATTAAATTTCAAATTTCCGTGGTAAAACATGAAAGTAAAATAAAGGGGAGAGAATTAAAATAATAATTATTTATTTTTGATTCATAGTACAGTGTGTTACACTGTTATAATCGGATAAAATTGCAGCAAAGTAAGGCTTTCGGTACCCTGCCAGAGTCGACACGAGAATAGGCGATGCAAGCCCCTCCGGCTCCTCTCGCCATGCCTCGGCGAGAGTGGACTGCTGGCATGACAGACAACATAGAACTGCTGACCATTATTATGCAGTTTGTTTTGACTTCTCGAAGGGCGCATGAGGTACCCCGAGAGCGATCAGAAGCATATTATGTACTTGAGTAACTAATTTAAATATTGTGTATTTGAGTTTGAAAAAATTGTACCACCCCTGTGTCGACCTTTACGGCTAATTTCGGCGAGCCGAAAACACGAACCCTTTTAAATATTTTACTTGGAATAGTTTTATTTTTATTTTCAAATCATTTGTTTGACTAAATTGCGTGCGAAATTCTTAAGATCCCAAATATTCTGAAATTTGTGTATTAGATATATTATTGTATAACCTTTAATATACTACAACCTTTAACGCAAGCTGCTTCTATTTCCTCAGCATTAAAAATGTGAATCACCATTTCGATATTCCATAACAGAATGTCAACAGTACCTTCTGTACAGTAAAATACGATCTTATAAATAAAATTCTAGCCTGAAAATGGTTTGCACGCGCATATTTTTGGAAATTGAGCATGTAGGATTTATTTATTTTGAAAAATATATTTAAATAGTGATAAAACTAACGTATCGGCGAAATTGCTTTGACAGTTCAAAGATATTGCATAAGACCGAACGCCCATAAGTAAACAGTAAGGAGAATAATTTTATATTTAATTTAATTAAATATAATTTAATACAACTCAAAGCGTTAGGTTTTAATAAAATACTATTTTATTACCAAATATATAGCTTTCGTAGAACTGAGCATACTGTGATGGTAGGTGGTTTATCAGATAAACATTATTATTGTTTTTAATATATGAAATACATAAATAAAAATTACTAAATAAATCAATAGATTTAGTTCTTTCACAACTTTAAGAACATTCGTAAATCACAAATCGAATCTATTCCCCGTGAAATGCAGTCGAGTTATAAAAATATATATTCCAAATTAATAAAATATGATTGAATAATTAAAAATTTTCATTGAAAAATATAATCAGTCTCGGCTATGTTGCAAAAACCACCTGCAAACGTATAATAAAACATAATTTAATTAAACGATAAATTACTCACGCTCTTGCATATGATAATATCCAAAAATATGTATTCCACCGTTTCAAACACTTTTTTTAATTAAACCACTGAGATTGATAACAAATACACATACGCAAACCATAAAATAATATAATTTTATAAACAAGAAATAATATCTCCAACAGCTTCCGCCTACTGAACTGTCAACATCACTTATGTTTACCTTTGAAAATCAATATTATTACACCCTCTATTTTAGATGCATACGTGTAATTTTAAAAACATTCACTTATTAATTTAAGACACAAAATCGGTGAGAATGATTTAAATCGCGCACGTCACCGCGATATCTGTCAATTTCCGCGGGAATCGCGAAAAAACTAGAAGCTTTCGAAAATCGAGCGATCGCGGCGCGTTTCGAGAGAAGTTGTTTATTTTTTTAATGAACCGGGCAGGTACCCGAGCAAAGTAGCTACTCGAAGGAACTGATATGATTATTTTCAACTATTGCACGCGAGGAAGGGAGGAGGAATAGCGCAGCATGTGTGGCTGTTATCGGACGTCAGCGCTAGATGGCGGCCGCGGCAGACAGCTGTATCGACTGAACGAGCGGTCCGGCGTGTGCTGTGTTTAGGGTAAGTATTCCACACATTTGTGTGGGGTGTGACAGGGCCGGCTGTTACATCTGGTGCATGCGTTTTTTTTTTGTCATCACATCAAACTGCAGGAAATAATAATATCTAATAAATCATGTGTCAAATGAAACAATACAAAAAAAAAAGTTTAATCGAATCCATTGAAATTAAAAAGTCGCCGATCCGACACCATTAAGCAATGTTACATAAATAAATTTTTCTCTTTTTTCTATTCAAATATATTTGATGGGCGGACATAAATAAAACAATGTTATTACTCTACTTGAGTTAATTAGCACTACTCGAGTTTCGAAAGAAACAGTAGTAACAACTTTTCCGAATTCGAGAACCGCATCACGGATAATAATCATTCAGTAATAAAATTAATAATTTTTAAAGTTTAGAAATAAAAAGAAATTTGAACTCAAGTATTAATTTATTAAACAATATTACATTTTCTGACTCATCTATCCTCTCAATATTCCCGTTACAACCACCCCTCCACCGTCCACCATTAACTCCACCCCTCTCCCCCACCATCTGTCAGTACCTTAATTCTTTTATATCCACCACCTAAGCCTTGTATATTGTCCTATATTTATGTGTAATCGGTTTAATACTTCACCTGTCGATGAGAGTTACTATTTCTCTCGAAACACGAATAGTGCTAATAAACTCAAGTAGAGTAATAACATTGTTTCATTTATATCCATCCATTATGATGAAACTCTACAAAGTTAACGCCGATTCTATCAATAATCTTAGCATATTTTTGTATTCTCTTCTTCTTAAGGAACGTTCCCTTGTAGCTCTCTCAATCGTTCCTATTAGCTTTAGTATCTGCTCCACGTATTTTTTTCCTAGGCCGTACTTTTTTTTCTTATTATTTCTGTCTTTCTATGATATGACCAAACATTTTCCGCGTCCGTTTATTATCGCCTTCAGGGTAAATCTATTTCCTGCATTTCTTTTCTCTCAATGAATTTTCATCATTCCTATCCAACACCATATTTCGACGACTCGAAGGCAAATATACCAGGAGGTAATTTTCAAATTGAAACATGTCCATTTTTTGACAAAATGAGAAAAACACGTATAAATTTTTTTTAAAACCATTAAATGTCGCGTTCCATTGAAAAACGAACATGTTGGATCTCTGATCTGCACAGAAGGATTATGACATTCAGTAAGATGGCGTCTGTCTTTGACTAGATTTGAAAATCACATAATGTCAAGCACTTTCAAAAGCCGGTAAAGTTTGGAATTGACTACTTTTGAAAATAACTTCCTGATATCCATAATACTATTACATAACCCCGTCTATTTTCTATGACTTTCTGGACGTTTAAAATATCTAGATATAGGGTGTAGTGTCGTTATGGCTATATAAAGCTTGATTAAACGGCCAGGTCTGTGAGACGCCAGCGTGGCAAAAATGAACGTGTTTTTTTAAATAAGATTAAGATAAATTAAATGTTTTCTCTTTTATATATTCAATAATAGTATTTAAATATATATCCGCGAAATCATATTACGGCTGGCAAATATATTGAGCATCTGTCATCATGTTATCTCATGATCATACCGCGTGGCACTCTACGGTCAGTTTCTTATCTATAATAGAACTATGATAAGATAAATGTTTTGTTTGTATTTTTCAAGCAAGCAATCAATGATAGCTGATGAGACCTTGACCACGCAGCGGTCACCATTGGCCGCCCGCTTATTTACTGCTGGATGATGATCTCACACGATTCTTTCACTCTCCTCGGTCTACCGCCAATCTTTGCCATGACACTCACACTATTCCGATTATTTCGAGACTTTTCATATTATATTTATATATTATAAATTACTTTTTATATTATACGTGAAATATTGTATATTTTACTTGCTTTGCACAAGTTTCCATTCTTCAACCATTGAAGATTGTTTACTTGTAGAAAGACATAATTACATTACTTGTAGAAAGAATAGAACGTCTTAATACCGCGTTGAGACACACCCATCGTCTCGTCCACATTTGTACATGTGTTGTTATTTTTCGGTTAAGAAATGACTGACTGGTTTTAATTTATGAGTACTTAAGTCATCTCTCTTTCACCTTCAGGATTTAGGAATGTTAAATATTTTTTTTACTTTGTTCGTACATTATTCAATATTACGCTTATATGCTCAGAATCTGATAATCTATTACTATCAACAATATATAATTTTAATAAATATTTGTACTGTATTGATGGCTCAAAAAAATATACACTTTATTTTTTCATAAAAAATAAACATCTGGAACTTAATTGTCATTTGAATAATTTTTCTACGCATATAATACACTAAAAGTTTCACGAAATTTCTGAAAACTTATATTTTTAGTAATTCCACTACACCCTCCGCATTACTTTGACAAGCTTATGTTATCCATGCAGTGAAACCATACCCCTAGTACGCTCTTTACTGTGCTCTTAGAACCTTTCATCTCACCAAGTATCGCGTGCATATTCTTATTCTTCTTCTTCCGTGGCGCTGTATCCCTGGGTGGTATTTGGCCTCCTCCACGACTGCTCTAACTAATTTAAGCCGCTAAACTAATTTAAGTAAATCGAAGATGCTAAACTAATTTAAGTAAATCGAAGATGCTAAACTAATTTAAGTAAATCGAAGTTGCTAAACTAATTTTATTTGTGTAATTTCGTTCGGGAGTACTTCTCTGTCCCGATAACTCACTATGCATCACGCCAGACAGGAACAGAAATAGTGAGTTGGTCCAGACTCGGATAGCTGCATCCCGCTCGCCGGCGACTGCCGTCACAGGGACTTTATTAGTCACCGCTCTGCAATAATCCACAGCTTTATCGCAGTCTGGTTCGAGTCGAGAGTCGAGGACCTATTCAGTATCCAGATACAAACTCCAGCGTGCGAGCATATGTTACAGACCGCGATGCCTGTATGTATGGCGTGACGTCACTGCTGACTGGGGAAGGGCCGCACCGGGCGCTCAGGGCGTCTTTCCATTTCGTGACAAATTAACAAAGTACATAAATTAAAATAAATTAATTAAATTATGATTTTCTCCATGAGGGTCAAATATTTTATTAACACGAAGACCTAAGTCAGTGGCGTAACTAAAAAAATTGTGCTCAGATGTAAAATAAAAAAGGACATTGGGCATTGCAAAATTTTTTTAAATATTAGTATTACGCGATTTATATAAACAGTAGTATTTTAATAATCATAATGTCCACTGACCTAAATAAAATTGAATGCAAATTGAAGTTACGTTACGTATTTTAATATAAATTAATGCTGTTCTTATTAATAATATTTACTACTCGTAGAGAAATTTCACCATACGTCAAAATTGAATAAGCTTCTTTAAATAAGCTTAATGTTTCTTGCAAAAACATTGTGGTTAGACATATTTCAATAAAATTTTACAATGAACATTGTATTTAACCACAGGAGGTTATTTAAACTAACCGACTATCCTGATGGAAATATGATTTTTCTGAAGCCGGTTGGTTGCCAAATACAAAAGTTAATTCTATAATTGTATTAATATTTGACACAAAAATTAATATTGAAAATAATAAACTCTGTATAAACCACTTGATTGATTAATTTTTCATTGGCTGATTTCGATGCCGCTGTATTTTCGTTAGGACGGATATACACTAACACTAATGTACGTCCGACCTGACGAATATACAGTGGTGTCGAGGCTGATCTTCATCAAAGTATTTCAATTAGTGTTTTTAATATTATTATTAAATCTTTTTTATAAAATAAATAATAAATAAGAACCATAATTATTTTTTTCAGAAAAATCAGTTGCAAAGTGTCTAAATTATCAAAGATTTTTTTTTAAAATGAATAAATTGTATACGCTGCTATCAATAACGATGACCTCGGTTGTAACTTTCAGCCTTTCCAAGTTCTCGCATGTCAATCACATGTCCCGTAATTCTACCGAGTACAACCTGTGCGTACCCGTTGCGAAACGTCCGGGATCCAATAATCAAAATGTCATAAAATTGACGATTGCTCTGTGGAGCATTCGTGCAAAATTTGCTACAAACTTTTGAATGAAGTTCAAATGAAATAATGTGAATAACCGGTAAAGTACCTACCAATAAGCAAGAATTATATTGTCCCAAAAGAAAATTGTGATGACAACATTTAAAACAATGCAATGCCGGAGAATTTTAAATATTAACACAGGATGTCCACAGTTGTTGTAAGCTGTACAAACATGTGCGAATGTATTTTAATAAAATTTGTCACTATCCAAACAAGACATTCCAGTCTCACGTGAATAATAATGAGGAACGCAACTGGATATTCACGGTGCCAAAAACGACACTGCTTCAATAAGATGACAGAGCCAGCAGCGAACACCTTCGAAAATTCTATTGTTTAGTTTTATGTTATAAGTTATGTTAGAAGCAGCAAAAACAATATTAGAGTCGGCTAAAATAGCACAAAAAACAAATCTTAAGGTAATAAATGGTCGTCCCTTTAGATATCCATCATATCTTATATTTAAAAAGTACAATACCTTAGACATAAGACTATATGTTGTCGTCCAATTTTTCCACTATACTGACAGCAACTCATCCCAAGCTTTACATCATGGATACAACACAAGACATCTACACGCCAGTTCCGAGAGCAACAACGACATTTTATAAAAGATTCTACATGTTTTTAGCTCCGAAAGTGTACAACACACTCAGCACCAACTGGAAATCGTTCACTTTCAATAAGATTTCAAAAATATGGACCCAATATATGATCCAATTGGGCAGAGATCAATCAAAAGCATCGCTATCCAACATTCTAACATAATCATTATACAGTCCCTACACTAATAATAATTCACTAGTTTTACAACACTCACTACATTTTTTTTTCTCTACTTTTATTTTTATTCCTGTCGAATCTTTCTTGAATTAAATAACACCACAAGAGCGCGAAAAAAACTAGCTACTTTAACACAGACTGCAGTCTAGCAAAGTAGCCAGGACAACGCTGTATATATCAGAGGTGGAGTCTACTCCATCCCACATAATAAACTACGAGTATTTAATTGCAATATAATTGTATATTTATGACACGAAAATTTAATAAAATCCCGACTGTTGTCTGAAAATCACCAAACTTGTATTATACAAGAAGCATATTAGACCAACACTTATATATGCGTGTAAAACATGGACACTGGACGTTTTTCAAAAGAAAATTTTGAAATGCATCTTTCGATCGATTTTAGAAAATTAATTTTGGCGTGGTCGCTAAAACAATGAACTTTATAATTTGTACAATAATATACAGATATAAGATGTTTATTAAAACAGAAAAACTTCGATGGTTGAGTCTGGCGAAGAGGGTGATCGAACAGCAATCAAAATCAATTCACAATCACCAAAATCATTGCTGAACACAAAACCAATAAAATGCAAAAAGCTTCAAAAGACCAAAGCTATAACTACGTCTGTCCCAGATATTCAAGACTGGAGACAAATTTCTCATAATAGGTATTATTGGAAAAAGATTATTGAGGTGGCCAAAACCCACCAGAAGTCGAAAAGACAATAGAAATTAATTAAGCATTTTACGTAAGATATTATAATATATTGCGACATTATGCTGCATGCATTCGCGTGTAAGTGGCCACCAAAAACGTCAGATATAAAATGTCGCACTGTGTGTCGGACTGGTCGTAGTCCGAAAGGAAGCCTGCGCTTTTCGGCGAATGATCTATGGCACGACGCAAGATGGGAGCTGTCACTTTTTCTGGTGAACGGATCGAGACTGGCGTGGTCCAAGGAAGAGAGCTGGCCAAGATGAAAAAGAAAAGGCGAAAAATGGAAAAGCCATAACTAGAAGCTGGCGAAGAAGAAGAGATGGCGGCGTGTTTTGGCTTGCATATTCTGTGATGGCTAGGATGGCGGGTCCAACATTCAGGGCCTCTGGTGAGCAAGATTCATCTAAAAAGAAATGGTGCTTGAAGAATAAAAAGTGAAGTGAAACATGGACGAA
This sequence comes from Eubasilissa splendida, assembly GCA_031772225.1. Classification (NCBI taxonomy): domain Eukaryota; kingdom Metazoa; phylum Arthropoda; class Insecta; order Trichoptera; family Phryganeidae; genus Eubasilissa; species Eubasilissa splendida. Next base: position 7,451,123 of record CM062859.1, read on the forward strand.
AATTGAGTATGTTAAGTGAAGCGTGGGTGATTGTAAATGACGTTATTATTAAATTATAGTTTATAAATGTGAACAAATTTGTAATCATATTTTTTAGATTAGCAAAAACAACTTTGTGGTTAAAATCCATTATTTTATACTGTTAACATTGATTTATTAGTTAGAATTTATGAGTGAATTTTCTTTATTATTATTTGTATAAAATGCCGATCTAATGTTTCGTGGTAGATGTTTAGATATTTGATTCGAAAATTTATTTATTTTATTCGAAGACAAAGATGACAAATTTAATAAGTCTGGTGTATATAAACTTAGTTGTAAGCGTTTGTTTAGATGTTTGAATAATAGTGGGATTTCAGAATTTTCTAATCATTTGTTAAAATATGATCATACTTTTGATAAAAAATTGGGATTGTCTATTTGGCATGTACACGGTTTTGGTCTTAAATTAAATAATTTGGAATCGTTGAAGATAAATAAAGCGTGTAAAACTAATCAAAAAATTATAAACAAATCCCATTATAAAATTTTTTCCTAAAAATTATTCTAGTAATTTTGTATCATCAAGTAACAATTTAAATTAGGTACTAAATTTATTTTTTAAATAATTATTGTTTTTTTTTAATAATAGATTCTGTTAAAGAAACTATATTACATCTGTTTTTGATTAGTTAATGACATCCTGAAAAAGAAAATGATATTTTTCGAAACCGGTAGATGTATTTTTAGTTCATTAAGTGGTTAATAAAACAAAATAACAATTTAAAGTAAATAAACTCTCATGAAGCGGCCTATGGACGTTACTCGGCAAGAACCCGTAAATTTGTAAGAGCCGATTGTAGCTAGTCGGTAACGCGAAACACGGGGCCTGGCGTTCTATCATCTATTCGGGGTCAACCCGAGCAGAACGTAGCAATATATTTATCTAAATATATTATTAAACTAGTTAACTAAACATGATATGTTAGATTCATACGAAAATTATGGCTGAAGTCAAATGCAAGGTGACATGTTTTTCAAATTAAAAAAAACAATTGCTGCTCAAATATCAACATCAACAAAAAGGTCTACACATCGCTAGAACCATTATGGTATTATATTCACGGATTAACTTTAATTCCACGATCCGACCCAAATGAAACCAGGAGCAAAGCCTTAGGATACTATTCAGTGCCAAAATTTAATACCAAATTCGATTAGCGAACTTATTTATTTTGTGCTCCGAGAATATTTAACAAATTGCCACTAGACCTTAAAGGGTCTAAAGTGATTAACTACTTCAAACCAAAAATAACAAAGTTGTTGCTTGATGGGGGTAGAAAGAAAAATGAAACAAACTTGTCATTTGTGCTAACCCACACATTTCTGTCTCCTACTATTGTATATTACTGACAATAATATTTTTTTATAATTTTTTTTTCAGTATCTTTTTATAACTTCTCATTATACTTTTTTCACATAACTTTTCATAACATACTTAACATTATACTTACTTACCTCTTTAACATTTATAACTTTTAAAAACTGTACAGGTAATTGCTTTAGAACAGACTACGTGTAGTAAAACAATTACCTTTATTTTTTTATATATACTATTTATGATACAAAAAATAAATAAATAAAAATACATATATTTACAAATAATTCAGTAATACCAACAAAAAACAAGAGAATTTTTAAATACTGCAATAATTCTAGAAAAGGCCATTGTGGTTTTTCAATAAATGCCCTTAGATCAAAGCGAGAGAAGTTCACCCCCCAATCATGACAGGGGCGTGGCGTGATTGAAGGGGATAGACAGAAAGCCATGATTTATTTAAAGCCACTATCGTCGGGAATGGAAGTAGAACAATTGAGAAGCATGATTTATTTCGGCCAGTCCTTCAAACCGCAACAGCCATAAAATAAAATGATAAAAAGAGGTAGTGGAGTAGATTGTACCGCATTTCCCAGTGCATTTTCATTTATTTACGGTATTAATATATCAAACATGCACATCTCTCTAAAATACTCTGAACATCGTCCGAACTGAGAACAAATATAATATAACAAAAGCTCAAAAATTAAAAAAAAAACAAGTGTCACCCTAGTCGATAATAATTTAGATAGTTCTGATTTATACCGTATATCCTCGATTATAAGACGCACCCTGAATTCAGATACACCATAGTAGAAAATAATCGAATAAATACGGTAACAACAAAAGATTTCGCTTATTTTAGGTTTTTTAAATGAAATGAGACGCGCATTTTAATAATTTAATTATAAAATTGAAAACATTTATTTTTATCTATCTACGTCCTAATGCAGTGTTGAATAAACAATAGTCGCCGGTGAAGACTTCGTAGTTTTGATATTCCGTTGTCAGGGCGGACTTGTTTTTCGATTTTGAGAATACATACATACACTTAGAGTTTGTTTGTACTCGAGCAATGTCTATTATACAAAATTTAATAACATTTCAGAAACGTTATAACAATCTCTGACACCGTGAAACCAAGCGATGAATAATGAATTTAAATGTCATATTAACTTAGTTATATACGCCAGCGAGTCGGAGAAAGGGCTAAAGGTGGATTAAGGGATGTTTGTGAATGATTCAGTATCTACGCAAAAAGACACAAACATTGTATAATATATAATATATAAAGGTAATGTAAGTACAATCGAAATGTACAGGGTGAATATTATGTTCCAGGCCGATATTGTTTTTGAACAACTAGAAAATAAAACACAATTTTTTAATTTAGTTTTTATTTATCGATTACTTGTTTTATTACAATCACGTATCAAATATGACATATGCTAAATGGCTGTCTCTGGTAGCGGCACAAATGCGTTCTTTTTTAATCATATTTTTCATAACATTCTCACACATAACATTCGCGTGTTATTTTATCAATTTCATTTAGAATATTATCCTATAGCATCGGAATTATTATAGACTTATTAGCGTAGACCTTTCTTTTCAGAAAATAGTCGGTAGCCAGGTGACCGCGAAGGCCACTCGAAACAACCACCGTTTATATATATGCAAAATGGAAATCAAAATCAAATGATTAGAGAATTCTGAAAACCCACTATTGTTGAAACATCTTAAATGGTTCTAATATTATACAATTATAAATAGTGTTCATATCATATGGAATGATAAAGAATATACCTAGCTCTATGCAATGCCGGTGCATTGGCCGATTGTACGTAGCAGGGACAATGTTTGTACAAAATATAAATATTTTTTCTTCGATAAGACTTACACACTGCTCGAGAAATTGTCTGAAAAATATACACATATGTCATTGTGAAATTGACAGATATAATCTCGACGTCGTTTTTCAGATTTTTTGCAATATTTGCAAAACTGAATAGACATGTATCGAAATAAATATATATATATATATTTATTTCAATTTAATTTATGCTAATGTAAAAAATAAATATTTGCTTGCATGCAAAGTTTTCACGAGTATGTTTAGTTCGTTCATAATTAGCGGACGTAAGACTAATGTTTAAGTATATTAATTAGCTTTAATTAATAAAAAAATTAGGTCGTAGCTACACCACTGTTTGTCAAAGTAATGACTTGACGAGTAATCGACACTCTTTTATTTAGATGGATCAGTGTCAAAAAATATTATTGAAGAAATTTATTAAGTGTTTTTTTAATATTTCATTTATATCGTATTCCTTTAAAAAATATTCGAATATTAGAAATAATCTATCAATAATGACGGAAAAATAATTTACGAAACTTACGTGTTTTTGAAAAAGTGCGCATGTGTTATTTATTTGTGACGGTACCTTCAATAAATTATTTAATATGTACCATACATACCATATGCCTGTGAACGGAACCTTATTTTTGCACATTTTTGTTAAAATACAATGTACATACATTAGTGATGAGAAAAAAGTGCTACTTTTAACTCACCGGTGTGATTGTGATTGGTATTCGATAATATCAGTGATTGAAAACTGTGACTGTGATCACAGTTTCATTACTAATGCGCACGCGCCGCACGATATCATAATACACGTAATAAATCAAAAAAACATATGATGCTGATCACGAATTATAACGTCATTCCTTCACGAATATTTTCATCTCAAATGCACAGGCACCGAATCACGGTTCACAACCAAATATAAATAAAACAAAAAAATGAATCACGAATCACGATACTCCCAGATATTCAATCACTGATAGTGAGTGTGACTCAAAGATATCAGTGATTGACTCACGGCTCGTGATTTTGAGTTCATCACTAATATATATACTTATATCTTAGCCGACATCTGCGGCAATATTACATAGATGAAACATACGCTCTTGTGCTCTCTCCGTGTGTTTATATAGGGAAGTTCTTTAATTAATTAATTTTTAATTTAACCTTTCCCAAATCATGCGGTAACACAAGTCTACCGCTCTAATTAATCTTGTAATATTTCGGTAAATACACGCAACATGCCATTCATACTTTAGTTAATTTGAAGGAAAATATTTACTCTTAAACTAGTAAAAAATTAAGAATGCAAGGCGAATCCTAATAAAATAATTATATTCCAATTCAATCCGTTATAAAATACAAAAATACAATTTATGTCAAGACAGAAAAAAATCGCATATTAAATTCACAGTGAAAAGAATAACAAACATATGAATATAATGATGTCTCTTTCTCACTAATTAAAGAAAGATAGATACAAATGAAGGTTGTATTATATAATGCAACGTCCTATACAGGACTTGATGCTCTCAATTATAATATTACATATATTTTTTACATTTAATGCTTAATATTTTTAGCAAATTTATGGCATTAACCATTTTTTCAAAAGCATTTTTACAGACTTCAAAGGCTAATAGAACTCTAATTTCTTACGGTAACACGAGTTGACAGCACGGCTGCGTGCGAGTATTTTATATCACGGTATGGTAAAGGTTAATTGTAGAGGGTTTTGATAAAAGGAATGAGAAAGGAATAATATCAAGAATGGCGCCATTTCACATTTCAAAAAAACCTGCCAATGTCCATTATTTCATTAAAGGTAGACAGACAGACCAATTTTTATATATTTTAAATACTTTAGGTTATACATATATGTGCAGCGGTAAGTGGAACTCGTCACACTCTCGACGGTTTAGATAATTTCAGACCCAGATCACGTAGGCGGACTGGCCTTGTGGGCCCTAAAGGCCTTAACAATCCAATCCAAAGTACAATACAAACCCCCAAACAATGGCAGGAAACAAGACAAAAGGCGTAAAACAGTATCTCACAATGTTTTAATTCGTATTATTTCTAAACACTTTCGCTACCACGTGCCGCGTAACTGGTTAAAGTTCTTACAGAGAACAGAACAATTCGAAGTGCGTTGAGAAACGAAAATTTTTAAAGTGTCAAACGTCTTGTTCTAGTATCGATTTTAATGTGAGAATAATGCTTTTACTTTTTTACGTATTGCTTAAATTTACGAGTGAACTGTTCAGTTGTCTGAAGTCGTCGTTTTGGTCCTTATAGGGAAGTCACCAGGGTCCGTGAACCTCTCAATCTTTTTCGTTTGCTTTTTTTCTCGTCTCAGTAGGTTCCATTGTCGGGCCGTCATACACCGGGGCGGGGGGGAGGGGGGGAGGCAGGATCGCTTCGAACTCAATTACGATCGCATTGTTGGAACATCTATAGTGTGGGCGCCAAGATGGTGTGGTGTGATATGAGCAAGAATCGGTGATCCTTTATCGGCACGGAAACCAATATTCCTAATAGAACTAGGTATTAGAGTGGCTTCTTTTTCTGTGTTCCCGCTTAATAGAAATTGACTAGAGACACAATCAGGAAAATATTTGGTTCGGCTCTTTTCGTGAGTTATTTATGGTTTGTATTTGGTACACTTAGACCGTAAAATTGAGTAATGTGTACACCTATTAGGCAATGTATACATTATTGTTAAATTTCAGTAAAAGTATTAATAAAATACAAAAATATATATTTATATTTTTTTTAAATAATAACCTCTACTTACTTTATTACCATCACGCCGTTTACCCACGTGGGTAGGCAGAAAAGGATAGACCGCCACACTCTTCTGTCCTGACGCACAATTCTTGCCTTATCCACATTCATACAAGCTCGCCGATTGTTGAGGCTTCTAAAAGAATCATCCTACATTATCCGGTTTACCTGGTCGTGCCAAGTCTTTCGCGGACGTCCTCTACTTCTGGTGCCATTAACACTTGCGTCATATATCTTTCTTACCATTCTCTCCTCATTCATGCGTTGCATATGACCAAACCACCTAAGTGATCCTTTCTTAATCTTACTCACTATACTAAGATCAGCTTTACATTATATTCTTATTTCTTCATTCCACACTCTGTCATAAATGGATCTACCACATATATGCCTAAGTGATCTCATTTCTACTGCATTCAGTTTACTTTCGTTGACAGTGTTATCAGTCTCGGTACCAGGACTCCATTGCGGTCCGCTAATCTTGCCTCAGTACCTAACCCAACTTGAACAATAATTACACTCCTATGAAAACAGGTAATTACACTAATGGTCACTAGATGTTCATACACAATACACATCAAATCAATACAAATATAAAGTTGAAACAAACAAAATTCTTGATAAATAATAAGCAATATTTAATTGAAGACACTATCGAGTAAAAAAAAACTCAATTAAGGTTTGGTAACATAACCTTATTCATAATTATCACATATCTCTTTACTTAATTTAGGGCATGTTATCGGCATGCACATCTGCAAGCAAAAGTAATCATTTCAATTTATGAATTTTTGTTTGCACACACTTTTACTAGCTCACGTGTAAAAATGTTCGCTTCCACTAGTAAAAGTTTAATTGTTATAGTTTTTTTTTAACACATTTACTAAATTATTTATCAAATTAGTATGCATACACGTTAACAAGTAAGTAAATATAATTACTGAATTAACACAATTTACTTTGATTATTCACATAAAATTGCTACTGGAGCATTTTCTGAATTACTTAAATCCAGTGGAGTTGTATTATATTATTGTTGTGAGAACACATTCTTATTGTGAACTTGTAATTATTCAGAACATAGGGTCTGTGATATTTTAAATATGAATTAAATATATTAATTAGAAAGATATACATATAAAATCAATTTTATCGTAAAATATTGTTGTTGCGCCACCGGAATTCAAACCTGGATCTCTTTCCTAACCGGGGAAGGTGCATTATCCAACTATGCTACAGCGAGAATATTTTTAATGGATAATGCACCTTCCCCGGTTAGGAAAAAGATCAAGCTTCGAATCGCGATGGCGCAACAACAATATTTTTCGATAAAATTGATTTTATATAAATATCTTTCTAATTAATATATTTAATTCACATTTTATATTATTGTGTAGATTTTCCCATTATTATTGATATATTGTATTTCTATTGTATAGAATATTGATTTTTCGTATTACTTTTAGCCTCAATACATATGATGTGATAAGATCTAAGGCAAAAAAATCACAAGGAAACAAAAATAACGATTCCGTTACTCTGCTTTGTAAAAAATAAAAAAACACTAGGTGTTGCCTAAAACGTGGCAATCATTAAAACAATCACATTTGTCACTGAGCAGAGCAATATACTTATTTAAAAATAAATAAGTTCGCTTGATCGGTCAGTCTAATCGTCAGAAATGTCCACTGGGCATAATGCGAAATTCCCAACATTAAAATGACGCCAGTCGCTCCTCTGAAATATCTGCCGCTGTTTGCTGTACACTCAATTAGTGACGGAAAATTAATGGACAGGTAGCTACCTATTCGGCGTTAACTGAAAACAGGGTCGGCCCATCAATGTCATGCCTTCATTTTTTTCTGCTCAGACCATTACCGTCGCTGTCAACTGTGAAGGTATCAGTGCTGTCAATGTTGGCGGTGCTGTCTGGGGACACACGCAATAATAATAATAATAATTGAAAGGATACAATTCACAGGATTCGGAATGTCATTATTTCAACCCTATATGAAAGTTTATTAACATAAATGATGGTTAATTATTAAAATGTAATTGAAAAAAATTCTTTGTATATTTTCTTGATTAATTTACAAATATTTGATTGTATTCTATTTTCTTATATTAATTGAATAAAAACTATCATAAAAATATGTAAATAAACGTTAGAAAATGATGCTCTTTTCATTATCATTACTGATGGCATGTATTCACTAATGAGATTTCTCTCAGAGATTCGACTCGAGAGCACATTGAGGACGGCACAGAGTTCAGAGCGAAACATCACCTCGTATGATTTGCTCGCGGATTAGAATGACACATCCAGTGCATAGTACCTTTAGCGTCTGTCAAAGTGATCAAAATCTCAGTGAGAGATCATCGTGGGCACGGACCTTAAGAATGTACAGGACCAGCGAAGTTGGGAAGTGACACTGGTCTCAAAGACATGTCTGCCTCAGAGATCCAAATTTGGAGAGAAACAACGCGAAACAGAGATTAATGGAAGAAAAATCTTGAGATAGCCAATATATACCAAAGGTTGTAGCGCCAATAATGTTGACAACTAAGTAATCAGTAGTAACTTTTTACTTTAGTAAAATAAGTTACTAAAGCAATTTTTTTTTTGCAAAAACGGGTAAAAAAATATTTACTTCTCGAAAGTACACCCGTAGTAACCTCATTTTACTCTGCGATATCCGATAGTAAAAACGAGAATCGATAGTTAAATATGACGAACTTTTCACAGCTGTTCCAAAAGTCATCTGACACATTGATACTTTAAAAGTTGCACTATACGACAATTAATCATTCAATATCTCGCTATTTTAGCGATGAGAGTTCGTTCGGTATAATAATATACATTATTACACATAATACGAAAAAATTTCACCCCCAAAGTGACAGATGAAAAAATTCATAGATAATGCATAAAATATAGCATATTTCATGATTATTTGTCACGCCTATAGACATCTCCATCTATGCTTTGACAGTAGTAAATTCGATGAATCAACAACCCGCAAAGGATTTTTACTACGGGCTTAGTAAATAAACTTAGCTTAGTAAATAAATAAACGGGGTTAGTAAATAATTACTGTAGTAAAAAGTTACTACTGATGACACAACCGGCCCTAAGAAAAAAGTCGTTTTCCATTCAAAACTAACAGAGAAGCAATTACTTTCTGTATTTAAATTTTTGATCGCAATTACCCACACACTGAGGTAATATTTTTAATATATAGTTACTTTACAGCAGCTAAAAAATGTGGCTCATATTCGGAAGATTATATATTTTTCTGTAAAAATACCATTGCAATCTGACATAGAATAAGGAAGATATCGATTTTACAGATATACAAATGAACGTTTTTATTATATGTATGTTAGTAAAATAGAAATTTTAAAATACGTAATACATACATTATTTTCTCCTTTGGTTCAATGTCGTCTCACGCATTGGAGAGATGTAGATAACATACAAAGGTAGCAAGTATGTAAAACATGGCTATGAACCTTTTTTCAAAAACCCGGGCCAACCATAAGATCTGCGTCACACACAACTCATACAATCTAATACTAAAATCTTCATCAGTCCCGCCAAACAACATGATGAATGATTATTGAAAAAACATTAAAATATTTCCAGAAAACAAATAAAACAGTTCAATATGGCCGGCGTTCCGATCGTTGATTTCAAATTTCCTTCTTCCAGAACAAGGTGACCGCGAGATTGAAGGTTCAAGAATGATTCCTACATTTTCAAACCTAGACCACTTACCTCCTGTGTACTGGTACCTAATTTGATACATAGTGAAATAACAAATTAGAGACGAGCATTGTGAGAATATAATAAGAAATTGGTGTTACGATTTTGTTCGTAAATGTAATGGTGTGTTTCCACGGATGACACTTTGATATCATATCTCAGACATTTGTTGGTAAAAGTCGGTGTGTATCAATTGCGACATTCTACTCTGCGAACACAGGCCATTATAATAATAATAATAATAATAATAATGAATAATTTGTATAGCGCCATTTTCGTAACAACTTTCACCTCAAGGGCGCTTTACACATAAACTGTTGTTATACAATTATCTTTGATTTTTAAATTAAAAATTGTTATTTTCACTTATGGAAATGATTTTTTGTAAAGGTGCATTTTTAGTTTCTTCTTAAATAAAGTATCTAATGCGCCGTTTCTTATGACGGAGGGCAAAAAGTTTCACGCTTTTGGGCCCGCCACCGCAAACGCCCGTTCACCAAGTTTAGACTTATGGCGACGGTTGGTCGGCTCTACAACCCTTCCTGCGGCTGAAGTAAAGGCTGACCAGAGAGTTTGACGTCTACCATTCAAATTGTCTGGGATACAAACCTCTTAAAGATACAGAGGCACCATGTTACAGGGAATCCGAGCCAATGTAGCTGATGTAAAAGGAATGGAATATGAGAGAATTTGGAAACTCTACATATTATCCGTACAACCGCATTTAGAATGGATTGTAATCTATCCAGCTGAAACATTGAATTGTGAGCTCTAAAATGAATGATTAAAACTGTAGGAAATGAGTAATAAGACATTAGAAGTACTGCCAACATTATTAGTAATTCGGATATTTAAATAAGTTCAAAACACACATGTAAATAAACTGGATGGTTAAAAAAACCTTTATTAATACTAATTAAATGTATTAATTAGAAAGATATACATATAAAATCTATTTTATCGAAAAATATTGTTGTTGCGTCACCGGGATTCGAATCTAGATCTCTTTCCAAACCGGGGAAGGTATATTATCCAACTATGCTACAGCGACAGTACTTTTGACGACAAATTTTCGAACCCATGTGTTATACTTTTTCAAATTAATTCATCTATCGTTCCGTTATTTGGAAGCTTTATTTTTACAAAATCTCAAATACATTTGAGTTAGCCGATAGAGTAAACCGATAAAATATGTACATCTTTTTAATTAATACATTTAATTAGTATTTTAAAAAAACCTCTTTACGTTTATCTGAAATCAGTCGTAAAAAAGTACAGTGTACGCTTTTTAGATTGACAAATTGTATAAGGCTTCAAAGCGGTACGCCATAAAGATTTGAAGACACCGCCACTTTGACACGAAAGCCTGAAACGGAAACGGAAATAGTGACAATCTGATTGATTTATGGCTTTCGTTCTTTGTTGATATTGAATTATAATATCATAATTTAATGTTTCGAATACATTCAGTGCCGACCTACCTGTTTTGTGTATGGTTTGCTTACGGTAGGTATATCAAATGTGTGGGCCATGTTTCTTGTCGTGCGTTGTTGTCTGATGATATTGTCGAGTGATGTTGTCTGATGATATTGTCGAGTGATGTTGTCTGATGATATTGTCGAGTGATGTTGTCTGATGATATTGTCGAGTGATGTTGTACACGAGGGGACGGTTGAAACCGTTGATTATGTTGTAAATATTATACGAGTACTTCTAAAACATGAATTCATAGTGAAAGTGTGAATTTAAAGCGAAAAAAGTTCCTTGTTTAGAGGATTCGTATGGAAACAAAAATTAATAAATAATTTTTAAAATAGAAAAAGTTTGATTTCACAGCTTATGTACAATATATTATATGTTAGAGGAACGAAAGTAGACTGAATGCAGTGGAAATGAGATCACTTAGGCGTATATGTGGCAAATCTATTTATAACAGAACAAAGAATGAAGAAATAAGGAAAGAATGTAAAGATGATGTTATCACTTAGGTGATTTAGTCATATGGAACGGATGAATGAGGAAAAAATGGTAAGAAATATATATGACGCAAGTGTTGATGGCACATGAAATAGAACGTCCTCAACAATCGGCGAGCTTGTATGAATGTGGATGAGGCAAGAATTGTGTGTCAAGACAGAGGAGTGTGTCGCTCTATCCTCTCTGCCTACCCCCGCGGGGAAACGGCATGATGATAAGTAGGTATGTTTACTTATCAATATATATATGGTACACGTACAAGAGTATTTATTCTTAGTCTAATTTAATGCAATTATTGTCATGGAAATTATTTTTAGTGTTCTAAATACATAAATATGTATTAACAATCTAGTAACTAGAGGTAATAATGTGATAATTAAATTTTTTAACCCGTGTTTTCGTAATATGCGTGAGAAATGATTATATGTATAATTCCATTTCTTACTGTGGGCGGCGCGCACTTTTTGGGCGCCCATCTAGCATTGGCGTAGTTACGCTACTGTGTCTGAGCTTTCCTCTCTGTCTTCTTCCCACAAATCAAATATCTTCGACTTTTAACTACATTTATTATGGATCTCAATTTTTGTACACCTCATAACATCCTCGTGTGCGACTCTGATAAATTTGATTTAATAAATTATTATTATAAATTTCCATCAAACAGGTATCTGCCCACGCCCAATCGGGCACCCTTCACAAACACATCCGCGTCCATGGTTTTACAATCTCGACAATGTGCTCCATCCGCTTCCTGGAACGTTCGCGCGCCACAGGAATAATAAACAAAGCAATATGCGCGCATTCACTATTTTATGCTCGCGCCTCTCCGTAATGGCCTGCCAGGGCGTACACAAACAAGAAATAATAATGGCCAGAACTAGGATCAACCGGAGATATAAAATTCGATACGGCGAACCGGAGAACACGAGGGAGAAAAAACGGCGTAAAAAAGGAATTAAAACTCGGTGCGCAGTGCGCACGCGCGGTCTCGGAACAAAGACAAGGCGCGCCTAAATTTAGACGGAGCTTTTGAACAAAACGAACAAAAAAAGGATTAGAATTTATACGGTCTTTAATTAATATTAATTTGAACTCGTTCATTTATTTAAGTTCTTTTTGGTACAGGCATGTTAGAAAGTGAATCATTGTAGTAATATTGTAGCGAGTTGTAGTAATATTGTTTTGTCATTTGCATTAAAATATTATTATTATTAAGACTACAATTATCATTACACTACTGTATATTTGGTCTGTTTAGTTTAATAGTTGTCAAGGATTTCAATTATCTCGAAATCCATCATTACAGACAACGGCAGCTGCGCACCAAAAATCAAATGGCGAAATGTTCTATGTCCAGAATTGACAAAATATTAATATTTTCCGTGTTATATTAAAAACAACGAAGGTCAGGCTTGTTCGTGGACCCTGAAGGTAAGAGAGAGGAGACGAACTGATTATTTTGAGATGTGATGCTGGAGTCACTTGTTGCGCTTACCGTGGACACAAATGTCTCCATTCTGCAAGGACAGACTCTCAACCATTTGCCTAAAACAAATCCTTCAATTTGTTGGTCATTTAAATTGTATAACTTATAACTAGAGCATTAATACTGCAAAACCGGATTACCGAAATGCACTCTTAAACCGGAAATCAAGTTCGGAAAATACCGGATTTTCGGTGTTAGCAAAATTTATAAAAAATACACATCACCTACACTAGGATGATGAGCCAGAATTCAGATTTTCTATTTGTTATTAATGGATGTTATATCTATTTTTAATATAATAATAGTGGATCGAAGACAGAAATTTGGTATAATTCTATTTTAATTTTTATGCTTATAAATAAGTATTTAACATATACGTGAAAAATTAATATGATTTTAAAATAAAGGACATAGACACTGATTACAAACACTGTTACATTTTCAAATCTCTAAATACCGATATGTTACACTTTTCAAATGAATACATCTATCGTTCCATTACTTGAAAATAAACAATAAAGAAGATGGCTTTCAAATAATGGAAATTAATTTGAAAAGTGTAACATATAAGTTCGAAAATTTGTCGTCATTGCACTGTGGTGCTATAGCATAATCGGTTAATGCACGTTACAACTTCACGATTGAAATGTGTTCTCTTAATAAAATTATATACTTTTTTATTTAGGAGAACACATTCTTATTGTGAAGTTGTAATTATTCAGAACATAGGTCTGTGATATTTTAAATATGAATTAAATATATTAATTATAAAGATATACATATAAAATCAATTCTATCGAAAAATATTGTTGTTGCGCCACCGGGATTCGAACCTGGATCTCTTTCCTAACCGGGGAAGGTGCTTTATCCAACTAAGCTACAGCGACATTATTTTTAGCGACAATTTTCGACCCTATATGTTACCTTTTTTGATATTAATACATTTAATCGTTCCATCATTCGACAGAGCCATCTACCTTATTTTTACAGAATCTCAAATACCTTTGAGTAAACTGATATGTCTAATGATGGAACGATTAAATGTATTAATATCAAAAAAAGGTAACATATAGGGTCGAAAATTGTCGCTAAAAATAATGTCGCTGTAGCTTAGTTGGATAAAGCACCTTCCCCGGTTAGGAAAGAGATCCAGGTTCGAATCCCGGTGGCGCAACAACAATATTTTTCGATAGAATTGATTTTATATGTATATCTTTATAATTAATATATTTAATTCATATTTAAAATTATATACGTTTCGTTTAGAACAACCTGTATAATAAACACGTTTGATTGATTCCTGCATTCTTCTCAACACGCAAGTTTTCAATTAATTTAGTACTACTGGAATGTGGAAAATTTGTGTGTTTATATATTCTCTCCATGTGTATATATTTTCAATTGCACATTTTACTGTTAAGCTTGTTGTTTTTCGCTTTTAATGACTGACAAACGTAAACATCTATCTTCCTGTGTATAAGGAAAGTATATTACGATCGATGACCGCCCTTTTCAACTGACAAAACATCCCACTGGCGGGTGGGTATGATCATGACCTGGCCGCGGGTTCGCGCGAACCAGTTGTCAAAAGTAGGGAGAAGTAGGGAAACGCGGTACAGGGAGGGAAAGGGAATCTAGTCGAAGGACCAGTGATCTCGGGAACCGGAATTCGGAAGGACTGCTCGCCTTACCTTGAGTATAACGCCTCCGCAAATCCCCGCGGTCGCCGCGAAATCACACAACATTTGCACGAGGATGGTGACGATCTCCGCTCCCGACTGAAGACGGCGATGCCAATGTGCATCCACGGCACACACAAATAATAAACACTATGATTATAAACAATATACAGTGAAAGGGTCCACACCGCGAATGGATGGTATCGCGATGTTGACATCGAACACAATATATACGTCTGTTGGCGTCAAGGACACATTTCACACTGGTGGGCAAGCATTAGGATAGGTCATGGGTAAGAAAGTTGGATGCAGGCACGTGACAACAATAATTTTCGAGCCCGATGTTACAAATACGCTAAAGTGTGTTTTACAATTACGGAATAGCAGGATTTATCGTTTTTAGGTAATACTAGCTTATAATACCGTGTCTAAAATAGGTCTTGTCCTAGTCTTAATAGCATTGTAGGGTCTGGGCAATGCAATGTACTGAGACCCTACCAATTCTACCCACCCACGGAAACAAATAGAAAATACCACCCGCCAATGACAACCGCCCAATGTGTTCATGCCTTAAGACGGCTCTGCCAAAGAGCAAATAACATATTCTCGTATCGATTACCCAAAATGCCAGACCACAAGTATATCTCAAATAATTCTCAGAGGCAATAAAATTGCACAAAGTTATTCCGCCTGAGAAGAATTATGACGACATCTTCGGTTGACCGAGAAAAATGATACTCTAATCGGCAGGGCCGGTTCCGGTCGGCGGTCACGCGAGAAAATATAAAATTTCGTCGACTGCGTCATCAAAATATTTAAGGAAACTGCACGTTGGTATTTGAACTCAACCAAGCCTTTAATTCATATCAAACTAATTAAACGGCTGTATGCGGCAGTCATTAAAAATAATGCAATCATCTTTAATTTTTAAACTTATTATTCAATGGTTATAATAGTATCATATATATTTCTGACAAGAGGTGAGGTGAAGAGTTGCGAGGCTGCGCGGTCGTAATACAGAATTCACCGATTACTAAAATTTGACCCAAGCTTCGGCTTCGACTTCGGCCAAAAAATACACCTTCGGCTGCACGAAATAATAATAATAATAATAAAAGCCGAAGCCTTGTATTTAGCCACCGAAAAGTGGGTAATTGTTGGTTCGGCCGGCACGAAACACCGGCGAGGGGTGCAAAACAAAGAAAACAAATTTGTGCATACACGTGTCAATTTTTTATAGAT
This sequence comes from Eubasilissa splendida, assembly GCA_031772225.1. NCBI lineage: Eukaryota > Metazoa > Arthropoda > Insecta > Trichoptera > Phryganeidae > Eubasilissa > Eubasilissa splendida. The sequence goes on from CM062859.1 coordinate 7,467,284, forward strand.
ATAAAATGCATAAATGCATACCTAAAACTACGAAAGTTAGTATTTTTTAAAAGTATAAAATAATGTGTAGTTGATTGGCCAAAGCTTTAAATTATTAAAAAATTTATATGTGAAACTAATTTAGACTAATTAAAGATATCTTATTTCAATAAGTGTAGAATATTTCATGTTAATTGATGATTAAAGCCTATTTTCATTATTTTCAATAAAAAAGAATATGCATTTGATTAATCAAAGCTCTAGATTCTTAATTAATAATTTATGAAACAGTTTATAATGTAATTTAGATTGTTACTTTTGAATTTTCTTATATTTTATTTGTCATTGTTGCTGAGTAATAATTGCATTTAATTTAGTAAAATTGCAATGTACCAAACTTGATTTAGTACTATGTTACTGTTGTTGTATTAATTGAAATAAATAACTTATTTCATTTCAATAAAAACTGCAATTTATTTATTTAATGGATATTTTTACAATTATTATCAACATCATAACGCATAAAACTAAGTAACAGTGTAGAATTTGCATTGTTATGTATACTTTATAGTCGGTATTCTAAGATTTCTAAATACGATTGAACCTTAGGCTTCGGCTTTAGCTTCGGCCGAAAATTATGGCAAGAGCCGAACAGCCGACTGACCTTCGGTCGGACAATACTTATTACCAAAAACATACACCATGATATGCTTGAGACATCGTTTCAAAATATTTTATATGTAGTTAAAATAATGTATATTGTTTTTTTTTATTGTTAGGTTGAAAACCACTCCCAAGGTAGACATAATATTATAGTACAGAGTGAATATTATGTTCCAGGCCTATTTTGTTTGTCTGCCATTTTGATTTTACAAATATTTGTCAGTTCGAATTTAGTAGTCGTAGAAAGTAGTTGATTACAATTTATTATGGAGCATCTAACGTCTCAACAATGTGTTGAAGTCATTAAAACATTTTATCTAAATAATAATGGCAATGCTGTAACAATTAACGGTGATTGCCATCGTCACATATTAGAAACCTTCTTGGTGGCTGAATTGAGTCAATTGGGTCTACAACACAACAGGACGGTGCCACCTCACACATATCCTGAGCTACGCTTGAAATTTTGTGAGAAATTTTTCCCGGAATCATAATGTCAAACAGTTGTGATATCGACTGGCCTTCTTGATCACCTGATTTGACGGCTCCCGACTATTTTCTGTGGGGGTACTTGAATGGAAAGATCTACGCCTATAAGCCAACAACAATTCTTATGCTACAGAACAATTTTCGAATTGAAAATGTTGAAATAATATGCGAAGTGTGCGAGAATGTTATGAAAAGTATCGTTAAAATAGCACTCATTTGTGCTACTGTTAGAGGCGACCATTATATAATTGTAATGAACTAATTAATCAATAAATTAAAACAAAATTAAAAAATTATGTTTTATTTTCTAGTTATTTAAAAACAATATCGGCCTGAAACATAATATTCACCCTGTATTATAGTTCACATTTTATTCTAACACCAACACATAATAGAATACGCTAAGATAGTAAAGTGGCAGTAGGTAGGCAATATCCCTCGAAAGATGGATAATCATTGGACAAAAACGCAGTTATTCAATGGTACCTCAGAGAATTCAAGAGACCTAAAAGCCGACCGAAAACCCTCTGGACTGATGAAATCATCAGACTCTGCGGAAATACGTTGCAGCAAATAACAATAGATAGAGGAAAATTGAAGACCTTCATCGCTCTTCTTTTTCTTCTTCTTCTTCTTCTTCCGTGCCTTATCTTCACTCATAACTCTATCTAACATTATTCTGTAGATCCACATCTCAAATGTTTCAAGTCGCCTATTATTTATTGAGTAAGTGTCCAAGCTTCATCAATGAGTGGGTGGAAAAAGCCTATGACGATTATGATATACAACGAATTTCTTATACAGAATGTATAAAAAATAAAAACTCAAAATACTTTTCTCACAGATGTTATGAGATAGATTTTTTCTTAAAAACACGTTCGTATCTATGCCCTCAAATTAGTAGAGAACACCTATTTATAGCCCGAGGCAAAAAATTATTAAAATGTGTTGCCCCGCGTTATAAGACTTTTGCCATCAACAACGGCGCTTTTACGTGTCATGTTATAATTATACATTTACCCTACAGACACAGTCACCTTGGTATTGAATAATACAAGGCATGGTATCCCATTTCTGGTTTCTAGGCCACCGAGGGAGCAAATTTATTCAAGAGCCTTAATCGCCCACGCTTTCATACATTCTCGGGTGAGGGAAACATTTACATAAAATAATAAAACCACAAACATAGTTCGCTCTCGGTTCATACAACAGTTGGGTATTATGATCATTTTAAATGGAAATAATGAATGTCTCATTTAAAAATACTACATATGTAAGTTTAAAAATTGGTTAATTTAGTGTAAAGGTAACACATTCTTCCGTTTTTCCAAATATTTTTTTCCGTATATAAATCAATTTGAAAGTAATTTTTTTTTTTTTATAATATAAACCGTTTTCGTAAAAAATGCTTTTAATATTATATATAAACTGTCCTACTATCTTTGTATTTAAAATTAAAAATTGTTATTTTATAATGTGATTTTGTGAAAAGGTGCCGTTCTTTATGATGAAGGGCAAAGAGTTCCACGCTTTTCGGCCTGCCACTGCAAATACCCGTTCACTATACATATACTTTTGGCAACGTCTAGTCGGTTCTACAACCCTCCCTGCGGCTGAAGTAGAAGCTGACCTGAGAGTTTGGCGTCTACTATTCAAGTTGTCTGGGATGCGGAGCTCTCGAAAATGCAGAGACGTCATGTTATTTGTCACCCAGTACATCAACCAGCATCAGAATAATTTTAATTATATATTTACTTACAATTTTCGCTGTAAGCTGAGTTGGATTCTAAACATGCAAACGTCAAATGTTACTCCACTGAACATTCTTCGAAATTTGTGTGAATTTAAACATCTCTTTGAGTAGTAAAAACAGAATAAATGTTTTAATTATCAGTATTAGAACGAGAATAAAACCTATTGTAATTTAAGTCAGTAGCCAGTAGCGGTCAGATTAGAGGAAAGGTCTCAGTAATTCGCATTTTGTTTTACTTACTCCATTCTATCCTATGTCCAAATCTTTGTAGGAACCAATTACTGGAATTTATCCCCTGAGGAATCGCCATCAAGATATAGATGATAAATAATAGCTTCGTCTCTATGAGACGAAGCTATTATTTCTACATGGGAAGTATGGAAGTCTTACAGAATTTAATATTTAGTTTGAGAATTTTCAAAAATCCATAGATGGCGACAGCATAGTTGGTAATAAATAATTGAAATGTTCCAACATGATATCACATATACGACTTCCAAAAATTTGATAGATGCGGTAGCGTGGGTGAACGTTACATTGTGTAAAGTGATCACGTAAGCCATCCGATGACAGGTCGTAAGCCCTATTATGCCCAAGACTTCTACTTCCTATGTAATAATAGCTTCGTCTCTGTGAGACATCTATACCATCACATGAGGTCACTTTACTTGTATTCATCGTACATATGTACTAACTTGATGACCTCCTGGAACGAGGCTCGAACCCCCGACCACTAGATCACTAGACCACAAGCACACCGTCATGTATGACGATTTTAATTAGTCCAATAATAACAGACGCCCTTCTTGCGGTTTTCCGAATTCCTTAGAGAAACAAGAGCGCGCCACTTAGTGTTGCCCACTTTCGGTTTCATTTGTTTTTGGCAACATGGCGGGACGTCGCGCGACTGCTGTCACAGCACATCGCGCGCGTCTCGGTGCAATTTGCAAATATTTCACGGAGCAGCGGGCGCGCCTGCGCAGTCTGTGAGGCGTGGCGCGACGACTGGCGCGGGACAGCCTGGACGCGTCAGGGACCCGGACCAAGGGCAACAATAATGCTTTATAAAATATTTTTTTCAATCGTGAAAAACCCCACTTTTCATCATAGATCGATGTGAAACATCCCGCTTGTGTATATGCAACGTGGGAGGCACACGACAATATGAAACTGAAAGTGGTACTCGGCGCTGTCGTTTGCTAAGCAGAGCATAATGCTGAGAAATTAAGATGACGAAATAACGAAAACTAGTGTACGTTTTATTTAATTTTTATTTTATCTCAATCGGACCACAAACAGCGAAGTTATTGGCTGTGAAACTCAGACGCTGGGTGCAGGTGGTGTGCAGCACGCTCGATGAGAGGTGTGGTTTACTTCCGTAACAAGACTTTATTCTGCTTGGTTCGCGTAATCACAAGATTTAATAGTATGACAGTGAGCTGTCAAGTCAACTGTCAAATAAGTGATAATACATATCCACCATTCCACAGAAAGTTCGGTAAAAATTATATTATATTCTTGTCAAATTTGCTTTCTCGTCTTTTAAACTAGTTCCTCTCATTCTCACCTCATTTTGATATTTATACTGACTATTTAAAAGTGTACACCATCATTGAAAGTTTTATTTTGTGCATCAAAAAATAGCAAATCATAAATATTGTCGCAACTCAAAAAGAAATGGATTATTTTATTGACATATAATATTGTTCATAGAAAATGAATTTTTAAATATTTTTTTTGTAATTGCATGATTGACATCAAAATATAATTAATACCTTTAAAAAAAAATTTGTTAAGTGGAAAAGATGATATCCGTCAAGTGGCTGCCGCCAGAGCTCCAAATAAAGATTTCCATCACTCAAAATATTATTTTTTTATTTAGTAAAAAAGTTATTCAAAAACAAAATTGGATGATTAATTTTGCACCAGCCTGTATCTTAAATTCTTCTAATAACTTGGACATTATCAACGATAAATTGCTTTCCTTCAAAAATGAACTACCCCAACTTTTTAATAACTATTGACTTAAATTGTACATACATATGTGTATGTATATAGGTATATCAAGCAAATTATATAGTTTTATTGCATCAATCGTCCACCCCCTCCCCATCCTCTCCCCTTTAAACAGTGTAAAATCACTTTTTTGTTATATCTAATATGTACGGAAATCTAATACATATTTTATTATTTATGGTATGTATGAATAGGGGCACGCACTCTATACAATCAAAAAAGCTGTGCACAATCTTTGCGAAATAAATGTAAATTAAATATTTATTTGTAATATAAATATTTAAATATAAATGTTATATCAACATGAAAATAATTCAGTTCTCATGTCAACGTGTAAAATAGAACCGTATAACCAGTAGAAGAATTTAAAATGGACAAATAAAGTAGCGCATGTATTTTTTCGTAAAACTGTCCCAGATGTATATGAACTAAACGCAACTTTCATACCGCACGGTGTTCTGAATACACGTCTTTGCATTAACAGACGTGTTGCAAAACACCGCAAGTGTGTCTTTGAAGCGGAATTGTCAGTATGCATTCCAATACACCTTAAACGTGGTATTATTTTATATTTTAACTGCTTTAGTTAATAGTTTCCAAAAATAATAGTAATATTATGTTCTCACGCAGGTTTACTTATATAAAAAAAAATACCAATCGCTTTTACATCATCGACATTAGCAGCATAACCTAAGTCCATACCTAGTGCATGCCGCTGTGTACAAGTATTTGTATGTAATATAGTAAAAAACGATTTTTTATTTAAAATTCTATCGTTAAAAATATATTTAATGAATTGAAACATTACAAAAATAAATAAATATCAGATATCTCATAGAGACGAAGCTATTTTTATTATATTTATTGGAAAATATATAGAAATATGGGGTAATTGCAGGTTATACGACCTGTCTTCGACTGGCTTAAGTGATCACTTTATGTATATTTTCTACTAAATATAATAAAAATAGCTTCATCTCTATGATATATCTGATATTTATTTAATAACTGTGCCTTCGTAGGTAAAAATCCAGTAATTGTGTGTTCTTTGACATATTCAAATATTGCTAACATTACAAAATACGCTAGCTCTACGTGTCGAGGGCTCAGATTTAAGTTTTAGCCCAAATCCTCTTAATCCGGCCCTGGGTGTGTCGACCTCCGAGTTCACGGTTCATAGCCCGTGATGGGCATTGCGGCTAAATAAACAGGGATTTCAAAACCATTCCAAAATTCGTTGGAACAGTCCTGGACAAATAACAAACCTGCAAATGCAAGCGTTCTACCTGGATACCCATCTCCATTTGATTGGCTCAAGCAGAAAAATTATAATACAAATTAAATGTATTAATTAGAAAGATACACATATAAAATCAATTTTATCGGAAAATATCGCTGTTGTCATCACAGACATATGTTTTGAATAATTACAACTTCACAATAAGAATGTGTTCTCCTTGATAAGAAAAACTATAATTTAAATTTGTAGGACCTACCTAGCGCGCTGTACCCAGAACTCAGTACGTACTTCTTCTTCTTCATCGTATACTCAATACTGATATGTCTGAACCTTCCACAATTCATCTCCATTCCAGTGGCGTAAATTGGACCCCAATGCAAACTTTAAAAAAAATATTTTACCTTATGGAAAATTGTAACGTCCTCGTCCCTCCCCACTACATGTATTGTATATAATATATATAGAATATTATCTACTTAGCAGTTTTAACCATTAAACAGTAAAAAAAAATCTAAAATGTGGTGTTTTAGGCATTTATATACACTTGCGAATGAAAAAAATCCTTGTCTACTTCACGGCGACGACGGCGACATATTAGCGGGGCGGATACTAATAATAGTATCTGTAATATATATAATATATTTCGATAATGTTTTAACGCGTTTTTGTAATACACGCAGTTAAGCCACAACTCCATTCCGATCTTGGGCCATGTTGATCATACCATTTAATGAGAACCCTATTAGATCTAATAAAAATATTACAATTATTGCCCCAAATATAAACAACCAGAAAATAAATATCCATTTCTCAGAATTGTGCGTAACCTTGCTGTAAAAATTTGACGGCAAAAAGCGGCAGCATTGCATTTTTGCCAAGGTAGATGAAAGACCCGGTAATAAAACAATACAATTTCAGAGGCAGCATAAACGTTAAAAGCACACAAATATAGCAGGGCTGTGCAGTGCAACAAATATAAATTATTTTGCAATTAGCGCCATCTATGTACCAGTAGAGGCTTCAATTTCCTAGTTCTAAAAACTACCACGACACCTCACCGCTGTACCCATGGCGCTCTTTTGTATTCGCCGCATCGAGCTATTCACATTACTATGTTCTGTCTTTAAGCTAGTGAATTACTCAAGTTATATAAATGGCTATTTACTGAATTGAAAATTGCTTTCGGTTGATCCGTTTTGCATGGAGTCGTTACCTGTATGCAGAATAACATTAGAAAGGGTTACAACTGCGTGCAAATCATTGAAATTTCTACATCATCTTTTACTAATTCGCGAATTTTACTATCTTACTGTTTTTAATCTGTTGATTTCAAGATCGTTCTTTAAATTTGGTGCATGAATTGGTTTTTATTTGAAAAAAACAAAAACCACTGACAAAACTATTTCCTACGTTAACCTTTAATAAAAATAATCATTTCCTTTAGTTATTACGTGAAGGATTTTCAAACAATAAATTAATCATGTTCAGTCATCAAAAATGTTCTTTAAAACGTCCATAAATTTTTGATATGGATAAGAAAGTATTATTTAACGATAAAACTTAAACTTTAAAAACACTATTAATAGTACTCTAAAATTATAAATAAATACATAGTAGGATCGTATAAACGACTGATTTATTTTGTCCAAAGACGTTGGTTAAACGAAAGTACATATATTATATATGATTGTATAATATCATTGATAACAGCATAACCTAAATCTATACCTACTGCACGTTACTAATATATAGGAATAGGATAAGGGTAAAATAAAAACAGTAGGGGACGGCATCCTAAAATATGTTTAAAGGCGGTAATTTATTTAGGTACGTCACTGCTTGCAGGGGATTGTTCTCTCGTTTGCTTCCTCCTAACTGTCCCTGTTGATCACGAGCTTCTTGAAGGATCATTTTTCGTCGTTTCTTCTAGCAACGTTTCCAAAAAATGCAAGAATTCTTTTTTTGCATGCTGTCAAAAGTCTTTCGGTAATCCTCGTAATTCAGGGGTCGTCGGCGGTATTGATGATTGTAGAGGCATTAGACCTCCATATATTAAAATTAATTTAAAAATCTACGTAATCAAAGTATTAAGTAGTCAGATATAGCAAAGATGTATTGAGAAACAATTACAAAAGTACCTGAACGCGTTAACAAAATGGACATACTCGATGATGAAACCGATCCAAATTTACCGAACGTTTCTAAATCCAAATCTTCGGAAGAAAATTTCACACCGCAGCGCACGTTATTTCAAACACTTCGTAAATCTCTTTTACAGCCTCTTTGATGTGAGCTAATCTAGCGACGCCCGGCCCCGCCCCACACCATCATCTTCGGCGGTCGTCTTCGGCCAAGTCCGGAGGTTTATTTACAAGGTACCAAAATAGAATCGGAGCACGCGAGACGCCCATCTGCTGCTAGAAAAGCATTACGTCAAAATTCGGTGCTAAAATAAAACTGCAGCATCCGCATAATATTTAAAATATATAGATAACAGCCGATACCTGACACTGAGCATTCTCTTGAATCATGAAAAGTAGGGGTCTGTTTCGTAAAATTGTAAAAATGTATTTACAATAAGGATGTTAACCCAAATTAATGTAGAAGTTTTCATCCCGTATAAATAAAAATCCAGCTATTTAAATGCAACTCATACATTACATCGGAATAACAGCGAATCTAGAGCTAGGCAAAAGAGACAGTAGCCCCGGGTGCAGCCCAAAATGGGGAGCATTAAATGTAAATTAGAAATTAAAAAATGAAAATTTCATTCATTTTTTTTCAATTTCTTAGTCTACGATACTCTTGAGTATTTACTACATGCGGCTAGACCGCCTAATCTACTACTACAAGTAAATCAACGCTATTTAATTTGACACTTTTACTAACTACCTTATCATAGGTGTTTTATATTGATACATGAATTGGAAACGTAAAAAAGTCTAAAAAAACCCTTCAAAATTTTATCGAAAACCGGTGACAATTTAGTGTTTAGAACCAGCGGTTTCATTTTCCAAATAAATGTAATATTTTTGTACTGAAATATTTTTTTAATTTTTCAAATAAAAAGCAAACTATTTCATTTCTAATGTCAGAAAATTCAAAATTAAATTTGTTAAAAAAAATTACAACACCCATATTATTATTACCTAAGGTACTACACGCAAATTTTATAAGCAGTTAAAATTTATTATTATTTATTAAGTATATTATTTGGTAAATAATAAAATATAGCGTGTAGGCTGATGACTTGCATAATGTGAAACTAAATGTATAAACTATATATTAAACGATATATAATAAATGTGTGAAAGATTATTATGTACAATATACAATAATGTTATAGATTCTTGTAAGTGTCATAGATTTCCGTTTTTACAAGTTATTAAATATATCGCAATTCTATCAATGGTTCTGAAATATCATACGGAAATATAAGAAGTTTCAACACTCTTGTCATATTTGTATATGCGTAATTGTCATCATTATCCAACCAGGCAGTATTACGTTATATGTGTAGGTATGTCGTTAAGAATAAACAAACTAATTTGTTTCCGCGAATGAACAAGAATGCGATCCGACACCAGATTGCGCAGAATAAAACGTTCACAGAGCGGCGTATCTCGAGAATTATTCCCAATGTGGATTAATTCATCGGGAAATTCTCAGTAAATGAGCACCGCTGCTATTATTGTGACTCACAGTTCACAGGGTTGTGTCTAGTGATGTCATTGTGACTGGGTTTGTGAAATTTGTATTCGATTGTAAAGGTGATGAGTAACTTCGTAATTTGGCGAGCATTCACCGATATAGTGGAAACTAAACCTATAACAGTAAAATAGCAGTTACCAATCATTGTTATATAAGAGATACCAAACGCACAATCGCAGTCACAGTAACGTTTAGCTCGTCACTAGTTGTGTCAACGCGTAAAAAATATTTTTAAAAAACGGCCAAAAGATTTTGCATTTAAATTTTATGTACGCCATCGTGATGTGCGAATTCAGACCGATTATTTGACAAACGAATACTGTAAAATTTCACAAGAAATATTATTATTAAGGAGAACACATTCTTATTGTGAAGTTGTAATTATTTAGAACACAGATTTGTGATGTTTTAAATACTAATTTAATGTATTAATTATAAAGATATACATATAAAATCAATTTTATCGAAAAATATTGTTTTTGCGCTACCGGGATTCGAACCTGTATCTCTATTTACAATCTGTGGAAGGTGTACTATCAAATATGCTAGAGCGCCAGTACCTTTCGTGACTAATTTTCGAACCTATATGTTACACTTTTTCAAATTAATACATCTGTCGTTCCATTATTTGAAAGCCATCTATTTTGTTTTTATGCACCATTTCCGGATTGGAAATAGAGATACAGTAGCGCAAAAACAATATTTTTCAATAAAATTGATTTTATGTGTATATCTTTATAATTAATAAATTAAATCAGTTTTTAAAACATTATTATATTTTATATATAAAAGATGTAATCTTAGATTCTAAATTAACTTTCGTACCGCATATAGAATCGGCAACTGCTAAGCAGGGCTGTGGAATCGTTTACAATTCTACCAATTACCTTACTGTCCGGCGAAAAAGACAAAGAAAGAAACATTCTTAACATAGTCCTCAAAAATTCAGTATCTCTCACCTCAGCCGCAAATGCTAGATACCCGCATAAATGTATCCGGTATACACTTTTGTTACTTTATAAAGTATTCATGACACGTACATTATCGATTTTTTAATAGTCGGAATTAGTCTATTTCTGACGAGTCCGACTCTCTTTAAAATACCATATATCAACGACTGCACAGCCCTGCTGCGAAATTTGTAGGCTCTTGCAAAAACGACTGTATTTTTTTGCATTTTTACGCAGTCGACTAGAATTTGGATCGGTAGTTTGAAACACGTATTTACCTATAACGAGCGACTTGAAAATATCAACATTTTAAATTTCCGTTCCAATTTAGTGTTTAAAACCTACACATAAAAGGAACGTTACCATAAAATCCCTTCTCCATCGAATCTAAAAAATATATAAAATATATGCTACTTTTATACAATTGCAAAACCGCAATTTTGCAGTTATTTAAAATTATTTTATATGACAAGGTTGACTCACCCAATACCCACATACCCAATGCGTTCAAACAATTGATTTTATCCTAATTTTGGTTTAACTTATTATTTAAAAAACCTATTTCTACATTAAATTATAATATTATAGTATATATATATTACGCTGTATATATATTAGCTTACTCCACCCCACACAATAAACTACGAGTATTAATTGTGTCTTATGTTTATTATGTTATAATATATTCACCTCTGTTAGAACAAAAACATCTATGTCATCTAATAAATAAATAAATACATTCCTCAAATAACTATAAGGTGGTATGAAACATGTGTTTGAGACAGATAACGCGTTTTGGACCTTTCTCGTTGTCTGCCCGCCGCTTTGTTGTTATCAGCCACCGTCTACTAACTCAGTTTACACTGTTCTTTTTTGTTCTCGTTTTAATGTGGATGATTCATTATTTATATAATCACTCAAGTTCAGTAGTCCATTTAGCAGGAGGGTGCACTGCATACAAGCAAAAAAGCTGCGCATTACTAAAAATTCTAGGAAACAAACATAGATTAAATAATCCATATGTTATAATCACGCTGGCGCCCACCGTGTATCAGTAGTATCATTAGTTGCGTAGTTCTGGATGCTACCGTGCGACGCTACCTCCACCAGTCCTCTAATGGGTCATTCTTCGTTTATTGCTACTACCATTGCTGGCCACTGTTTTAATCTATCGTTCTATTCAAGCCATACAATTGCTACCAACTGAATTGAAAATTCCACTCGGCAGAGTCGGAAATGAATCAGCTAACCCATGTTGTACGGAGTACTTACTTATGCTGTTTCCTAACAGAATAACATTTGAAAGGTTTTGAACTTGACTTAGAGCTGATAGAAGCATCTACTTCCCCATTTCTTTTTTCGCAAATTTTCCTACCTTACTAAACTTGTTATTTTCATGATTGTCCTTTGCATTTTTATTATGATGGATTAATTTTGCTTAAATGAAAGTTCATAAACCTATGTACAGTGTAGCATGTAGTATATTATATAATATCATGGTAACAGCATAACCTAAGTCTATACCTACTGCACCCCACCTGCCATTTACTTAGATTAAATTAGCTTAAATTACGTCGGGTTAGGTTAGTATAATTTATTTCATACATTTCTTAAACAGTTTCAAAATTTAAGGTATTCGGTATCTAAAGTGTATTTTTATATATCAGATAACAGGAAAGATTCCGCCTTATTTAATACCGTGTTTTACCAATAATAATAATAATAATAATATGAATAATAATAAATAGTAAATCTGAATATTTAATGGATGTTAAAATAAAATTATAAAAGCGGACTTATCAGCTGTAACCCTTGGGGTAACCGACTTCACGTGAAAACTACAAACGTTTGAGTCAATATTGCACAATGAATAATAATTGTATTCGATCGATTCAATCACGATCGATTATCTACCAGAGCCTGTGTACGTGAGAGAACTCCAGGTACTTTAATCGAGATACTTCCTACCTGGCCACTGCGGCCATTCTTTATAAAAGACATACATACAGATTGAAAAATATATTTGGCTGACTGGATTTGGACACCGCCCGTTCAGGAATGCAGACCTAATTAGTTATGAACGAATCTTGTTTTATATAAGGAATTTATTCGGGTATGGGTGACACGTTTGAGCTCCTTAGGTAGATAGTTAGGCCGGCCTGCGTGGGTGGATATTTCCACCTACGTGCCTACCTCTCGCTCTCTTCTGATCCTGGAACTGAACTGAAACTGGATCCCTGAGTGTCTGCCTTGAACTACTGCACCTTAATTTTCCGTAAGTTTTCCATCTATAAAAATGTAAAACTATGTAGTTTATGGATTTATGTTATATGTTTTGTTTATGAATAAAAATAGCACTTAAGGAACGCTGGAGGGTCTAGATTTAAAATTTTGCGAAAATTGCTAATAACTACAATGAATTTCAGTTTCGTTTTTTTCGTTTTATATACTGCATAAACTTGAATATGTTATTTAATTAAAGTCGCGTATTTTTATGAGCTTCGATGAGTGGGACCGACAAGGAAGCCCAAGCTTCTAAACCGGTCCCGGGAAAAGGTGGGTTCTCCCCCTTCCAGCTGTCTTTAATTAGAGATTGAAAAATGCATTTAACCTAAGATAATTTAACAGTGTTTCCAATGTAAAATAGTATATTCAACTGCTATGGATAATAATTTGGCAAAAAAAAACCGAATACAGAAAGACCTGGCATAATCAAGTGTCTAAAACCAGATGCTCGAGGATGACACTATTAAATGGAAATAATTGTGCAGAAGATGAACGAGGCAAATGTTCTCGGGTTTCAAAATATTCCGTGCAAAATTTTCTTCACTCTCTGTCTGATATTACGGATCCCATCGCATCTCATGTTACCATCGGTGTCATGTTACGTATTGTACATTTACAATACATCGGCGAAATCTGCCCTGTTGACGGACCCCGCAATGGGATCTGAAACGGCGGCTAGACAGGTCGGAAACACACGGCAGAGTAACAAAGAAAACTCTGCACGATGAAACAGTGTGACGATATTAAGTTTTAACTCTTTAACCTGCCAACTTTATTTAAAATGGAAGACGCCACGAAGGGTGAGACTAAGCTTTAAGGGTCTTGACTTGTTTATCAAAAACTGGGACCTGTCGTCCACAGGTGGCAAAATGATTTTAATCCCTGCAAATTTGCAAGGTTCACAAGGCGTGTTAACACGCTTATAGCTTGGCGTGACATACAAATTTTGGCGTATTAACGTGCTCGTGTCAAATTTTAATTAATTGAAGCTGAAAAAATTCAAAGCATAATTAGTGTAAATTAATTAATGAGTGTAAAAATAAAACATAATTAGCGAACGTAATTTGTTTACACAAATTAATAAACGTCCCAAAATTGACTGCAGACATCTCAGTCGACGAAATGTGTCGACAAATTCACTGCATTTGTTACCCGCCCTTTGCAGGACCAACAGCACTTCCACTTTTAATTCAAAATTATTCCACTGTGAACATTGAAGGCTCAACTGGCAAATACGGTGTATATATATATATTCGCCAATTACGTCAACACTGAATAAATGAAATTTTCAATTTGTTTTAAATTTTGCGACAAATGATGTATTTAATGCGTGCGCGGGTAATTAGCGTTTTGCTTTTGTTTAGCACAAAGTTTAATCACAGAGACATACATAAGCACATTTATTTCACAATTGTGTTCTTCTGCAATTGATTGCGCAACAGTTCGTAACCGACAAGTGACTATGTAAAATGCACACAGATCGGGAGCACAGAACAATGCCGAGATCATTTTCTGTATATCGTGTCTTCATTCGATTGTCTACGGCTATTATTTACCGTGTTTATTAGGTTATCCTAAAAGTAATGGCCAATTTTAATATTATATAATTTTGAACGTTCACTGTTAGAAAACATGTATTTGTATATTGTTCCACAATATTTTTTAACTATGTCGCGTTTCTATCTCTTGAAATTATGCTCTCATGAGATTATTTGGGCGGTTTTTGTTTACTGTGCACGCGCCAAGACTCGGAGATTCGCCGTTCCGCGCTTCACTCCACGCTTGTCGTACGTCAAACATCAAACCGTTGATCAGTTGAGTAAATTTGAATCAGCCAAAACGGAATATATGTTTGTAATTTAAAGACTAACGCCTAGTATAGTTATAAGTATCTACGGTTCTAGATGACGTTTGAGATTTTCTCACTTTCTTCCAATCTCAAAACTCAAGCCGACATCTCGGTTTGTGTCCAAATCTCAACACGTGCACATGGTACTGAGATTTATCTCGACTAAACCTTTGAGATTTATCTTGTCGTGTCTCATCCGCGGACACGGGCCTTAAGAAACCAAAAACCCGAAGTGGTTCATGGCTACCAACATAATTCTTCTCCGCCGATTCCTGTCCGACACGTCTTTTCGCCAATTAATTTACACCATGTCAGTGAAGTCCATTACGATATCGTCCTGCCAGCGCAGTTTCAGTCTTCAGCCCTCTATGCTTGTACCTTTCAGGGTTATTAGTCAAAAACCTTATTTAATGGTTGACCTAACCAGCGTGGTCTACTAACTTTGAATCTCAACTTATATTTGGAGGTAACAGTTAGTTCATTCTTATATTTACGTTAAACACCTGATTGTAAACTATTCCCGTATTTCTAATGAGACAGGCGCAGTCCAACCCCATCTGTAAAATTGTCTCATATACTTAAGTAAATCATTGAACCACGCTAACGTCATTGTACAGCTTCGCGTTATAACGTCTTCGCCAGGATCAACTGCCTACCCTACCCAGGGGACGACTGGAGGGGGTTGGAGGGGCTCGATTTAAAAAAAAACAATATTCTCAGATCAAATCAGTACTTAACTGCAATTTCTGTAGATAGTTTAAATATATTATAAAGAATTTGTTACTTTTTACTTTGTTATATTTTTAAATTGTGACCTCTGTTAAATTTTGTAAGAAGACACTATCAATAAAGAGTTGAAAATATTTGTGAACTGTTATATTCTTATATTATATATTTATTAAATAAATTGATTATCAAATGAAACTGACTTTTTATTTTGTGTATCTTTCAATAATGTCCAAATTTAAAAGTCAATTAAATTCAGAAGATCGCTTTTTGGTTTACCTACTGTAAGCATTCGACGTCCGTACTCTACCTATTTCTGCGTCGATCTTGGAACTCTCCACTCTTGCAATCTAAGGTAGGTAAGTACGGTATATTGCATATTGTTACATAACATAACTATAATATATTAAGTAACATTCTATTGTTTTAATCATTTTTGCGTATAGGAGTGATAAAAAAATCCGCCCCTTTCCCGGAACACCGCGAGACGATGAAGCGAGCCCGTTGTTAACGTATTGGCAGCCCACCGCTGTACCTACCCATATAACAGCTGTTGCGGATAGGATAGGAGAAATCCCAGTGGGCCGATAGCCCCGATGTAAGAATCTGAAGGTTTACTTCGACAACACCTGCAAGCAATTATTGGTCTGGCTTTCCAAGTCCTGCAAATGCTCGTAGACCGACATATGCAATACATTCAAGTCTACACCAGAACCAACACCCAATGTTGTATTACATTTCTAGACGTATTTGTACATGTTTAAACATCGATAGATTGTATATATTTAGATTCATCTCCAACAGCAGAGTGAGACAATGTAATGGATGATTGGATGGATAAATGCGAACCACTCAGAAGTCAAGAGTCAGAGAACAAACATGATTCGCATCCAGTCTGCATTTTTCAACTCTGACGATTCTTAACTCCGCCAAATACGTATGAAGAGTATTCCAAACGCTTCCGATCCATTACTCGTCTGACTCAACACAAAGAAACGCAAATAAATCAATTTAATTTCGTGTTTTTTTGGTATTTTTCCCCCTCGAGATAAAATCGTTCGTTACCCCGTTCATTGAAAAGTCAGTACACCCCGCTGACGAGCGCAGCCTCTCGACTTGCTCTCGACAGTAGACGGGTTTATTGATCATAAAAGCTACCACGTGTGCTGAGCTCAGTTTGGAGCGGATCACAAATAAACAAAAGAAATTTTACTACGTACCTTCTGCATCAAACGGCGCCTAAAAATCCCTTTATTTTCCTCCCCGTTTCCAGGAATAAGCACTGCACAGTCTCCGGTGCAGCGATAGGGACGCCAGGCACGCCGTCTCTGTCCCCTCCTTCCCGGCCAGCCTAGGGGTAAACCGATCGATAACGCATGGGGAGTGATGATATTCCCGGAAAACGAATGCCGCCAAACAATACTCTCACAGATTCACAGCTGATTTCGCGTACGATAAACATTTGTGTCTAAACTTTCTAGCCGCTGTGGCAACTGTCAAAATGCCGCAATGATAGTAATTTGCAGCCGCTAGTATTTGTGTCAGCGCGCTCACGATCAAATACACTTCACTCGAGACAATGATAATCACATTTTCATCACAACTGGAAATGTCCTGACACGATTGCAGTGCGTTTAGTGAGAGTGGCCTCTCGGGCAGACTGAATATAAACGACCACTGACAGATTGTGATGTTTTGGCGTGCATCAAATAAAACAACACCGAGATGAAACTAATATTTTTCTCTTTTAAACTCTTTTGATGTGGGATCAGAAGCGATTTGTCAACACGTTTTACAAAATGAACGGCACTCTTATATATTTTAAACCGTTCGAGATGTCGTGTAAACAGATTTTCGGAAGGAAAATGCCATTAAACATCACGCGCCATTTCCCGCGGTGCCGACGCACTGACAACCAACCTTCCTTCCCCTGTCAGATTTGCTAATGTTCCTTGCTACAATATTTTACACGAACGTGGCGCGCGCATGACGGAACAGTCTTAGGAATAAAGGCGTGTTCTTCTTGTTTACACACAGCCATTATTATTCTTTTTAATTTCCTCGGCACAATTCAATAATCCAAATAAAATATTGTATTACATAAAAAATGTGTTTTATTTTCGAATTTTACGTCATCTAGTTTGATTTTGTTGATCGAACTTTGAAACCTCGACTAGATGGCCAACTTTTGAGATATTTGTTCACATATACGTATACCTACATTCTTAAGTTCAAATAGAAAAATATTTTCAACGTACATACTAATTTTGATTTTGCTTTCATCCTCCCTCTGGCGTTTACAAGAATTAAAACCATATATAAGTATCGTTACTAAAATCTCCATAAATAGTATTTATGGATATCTTAAAACGACAAAAACCAATCTCGATGGATATACGAAATTATCGAAACTATTGGGAGTAACATGGCAAAGATCGGCGGAGGACGAAAGAGTGGGTCATGGATAGGTCTTCATTCTTCATCCAGCAAGGGATCGATAATGATGGCGATGACTTTAAAGCAGATAATTACCAAGCTTTATTTTTAACTCATTGCTAAAAATTCGTTCAAACCAAATTAATGACCCTGACATTGTTATTAAAGTACTGTCATAAAACAAGGCCATATACGGAGGGCAAAGAGTTTCACACTTTTAGGCCTGCCACCGCAAATGCCCGTTCACTAAATTTAGACTTCTGGTCAGTTCTACAACCCTTTCTGCGCCTGAAGTAGATACTATTATAATAATAATTATAGATATCAATAAGTTATTTATTATCTCTTATCTTAGAGATTACAAATATATATATATACACCCATATTATATCGTTTGTACAATTTTTCTTTTTTTAAAACCCTTCATATACACCTACCGAAGTACTACAATATTTTGGTAGAAAATATCTAAATAAGTGCACTCTATCTAAATATATGCTGCATGCAGTATTTTATATACAAATCAATGTAATAGAATACTATACCAAATTGAAATCTGAAAATTGCGCTGGAAATATGAGATAAATATTTAATTAAAAATAAACCAAATTTCTATTATATTATATCGAATGAATTCCACGCCACTACTAAATATAGGTTTAGCAAGTTTAGAATTAATACAACAACAAAAATATCGGAATGTCAATTCTACCTGCATTTCAGAATTTAATTATATGAATGAAGTATCACGTGATATGCATTATTACAGTATGGACCTACCTACACACAAATAAATAGTGCTCTGATTTACAAATTATTAATACAAATTAAATTAATCATTTAGAACGATATACAAGAAAATCTGTTCATCAAAAAAATATTTGGTTGCTACCGGCATTCGAACCTTTTCCTGACGAAAAACGAAAACCACTAAAACTTATAAGAATGCGAACTTAGTAAGTCTAGATTTCTATAGTTTCTCAAATACTTGAATATTTGTAGGTAGGTACATAACGTAAATTTCCGGATAACAATTTGGTCTAAAATGCTTCGATTCGAGCATTTTATTTAAGTACAACTATTTTTTATGATTATTTTAAGTATAAATACACTCTCAAGGAGCGAAACTTCTTAGATAAAATTAAACAATCAAAAAAAATCTGAAATATACAGGGTGGCCCAAAAAAGGTGAGAACATTTCCTAAAATGTGATATAATTACATCAAAATTAGTTTAACTATATCAACAAAAGCTTAAATAGTTTATTAATTTACTTACTCACCTATTTACCTATATTACGTTTTATTTCGACAATTTCCGGTCGCCATCTTTGATTATTAATTTTCCCATTGTTTAAATTTGATTTTTTCAAATTGTTGCCCAGAATGATCAAAATCACTGCAGAAGACCGTATTCTGATCAAAATTTTGCGAATTGAAAAACGTCGGGATGCTAGGAAAATGATCAAAGAGTTTCAAAATAAAGCCTGGAGTACAGCTAGACATTACAGCAGGGCGGAGCTCCATCTCACACAGCCAGAAATACAATCAACTTTCTTCGTCGTGAGAATGTTAATTTCATCGAGCCATCGGCCATGTGGCGATGATACGGGATGTTTTACAAGAAAAGGTCTATCTTCGGCGAAAATTGACCACAGTTGATCAGCTCATGTAGGCAATAATTGAGGAATGCAGAAATCTGGGGCAGCGCTTTATTGACAGAAGCATAAACGAGTGGCGTAGGCGTTTAGAAAAAGTCGCTGAGAAACAAAGAGGATACATTGAACATGATTTCTGATTAGCTAAATATTGTGCAAAAAAAATTACATGTTACGAGATGTAATTTTCATTCTCACTTTTTTTGAGCCACCCTGTATATTTTTTTAGTATGTTTCTATGAAAGTTTTATTTATTTTATGTTCGAAGAAATCTAACACACATGTTGGAACTGAAAACAATGCTACTTTTTATATTTTAATATTTAATTACAAGTTTTTAAAAACTCGATATTTATGTCATTTATTGCGTTTGTAGAAATTTTAAAGGCGGGCATTTTCTGATTTGTTTAGACAATGTTATATATTAGTATAATAGATAAATAAATCAGTTTGTTTAGGTTTATTTTTTGGGCCAAGATACTGTGCGCCTGCATATGTAATTACTAAGGGCCGGTTGGGTGATCAGTAGTAATAAGTAACTTATAACTATAGTAAAAAAAATTACTAGAGTAAATTTTTTTGCGAAAACGAGTTTGATCATTAGTAAAAAAATATTTACAACTCGAAAGTACATCCCGTAGTAAACTCATTTTATTCTGCGATGTCCGATAGTAAAAATAAGAATCGATAGTTAAATATGGCGGACTTTTCACAGCTGTTCCAAAAGTCATCTGACACATTGATACTATGAGAGTTCGTCTAATGATAATCTCGTTGTTTAATATGCATTACTGCACAATACGAAAAAATATCACCACCAAAGTTACAAATATCGTACGCCTAGGTGAAAAAATCCATAGATAATGCATATTTCGTGATTATTTGTCGCACCTATAAGCATCCATCTATGCTTTGACAATAACCAATTTAACGTTCGAACAACCCGTAAACGATTTTAACCACGGGTGTTAGTAAAAATTTACCATAGTAAAAAGTTACTAATAATCACACAACAGGCCTTATGTGTCCGTCCGCTCATCCATTCGTGTCACGTAGCAACATAAAATAAAGAATCACATAGTAATACACTGCAGTCATATTGCAGCATAAATAAAATAAGATCTACTTCTATCACGCAGTAGCGTAACTATGTCGTACATCGGGGCCCGCGTTAGATGGGGGCCCAAAAAGTTAGGCGCCTTACAATCCAATTGGCATCGATTTTTTGCGAGTATCGATAGTAGCACAAAAGAAAGATGACCGCTTGGCAACCAATCTTCCATTTCTGTTTCTGGCACTAATTCGAGTTAACTCGGGTTGAGGAGCCGAGGTTAGCCGAGTGAGGGAGGAACGGCCAGATTGCTGGAGAAAGTTTTTAGTGTGGAGACTTGGAATTATTAAAGGAAATAATTGCAAAAGGTAATTAACTTATTTTTACATTGTAGGAATCAGAATCGGAATCGGGAATCATATCGGAATCGGTAAAAATGTTAGAATCGTCCCATCACTAATCAATACCTTTACCAGTATGGACTGATAATATCTAAAATCTACCACGGCAAGAAATTGAATTTTTATAATTAAATTAAATTAATATTTTTTTAATTTCTAGTACATATATAAATGTTTACTGTTTCCGATGTAAGTTTGTAGAACTCCGTAAACACACATGTGAATATAAAACACATGTTTTTTTTATTCAACTCGCTTACTTTACTTGAGATGCGTTTTACCTTGTAAAGGCATTAGCAATCTAACAATTTAACTCAACATCTTGTATTTATATTAATGTTAAGCTATAATAATACTTGAGATGAAAAGAGAATGTTAAAATTCATTGGAATTCTGTTTTAATTCTTTTTCAACACTAACGATTTTTTAATGTCATATTAATATAAATATGTATAAAAGGACAGCTATATAATTTTATAACATAAGAAGATAATAAGGCAAGAGATGGGTAGGAGAGGGCAGGAGATGGGGAGATTGTGTTCAACAAGAATTAAATGAATTATCTTGTTTCACATTCTTGGTAAATCTATAACAGAAAAAAGGTTTCATCTCATGTAAATTAAACGAGTAGAATTAAAAAACAATTGTGTTTGGGGCATATATTTATTTGTTAATTATTCTTGAACGACAATAATGTACTGTGCCTTCCCCCTCCCCTCCCCCTCCTCATCTGGCACGCCACCACCAGTCAAACGGCGACCTTGAAGCAGTGTGGTTATGCGTGAATCGAAGAATAGTATTCAATTGAGATGTCGCGTTTAATACAGTGCATTCTAAAGGACTAAGACCCCTGAACGAAGATAGTGATAAAGTTTACAGTCCACTTTGGAGGTGTCAGAAGAACTGGATTGTGGTGAGTGCAAACCTCCTTCCGAATATCCTGTTTCTTCCGACATCTATGCTTTTACGCTCCACATCCCTTATGTTCTAGAGAAGAGCTTTGGACTTTTTGTTTCTAGCCGAAAACAACACTGCAGCAAATAAATTCGTCCTGTTATTTAGAGACCAGTCACAATAACATTCACTACGACACGGCGCGCTCACGGAGCGAGTCGGAATACATATACATTCTCAACTTTGAACGTCTATGAATCGTGTAAACACACAGATACCAACAACAGTGAATTCTATTATTCGTTCCGTATCCGCGAGGTGTGAAAGTATTCGACTTTCGCGCATACGCATTCAGTTCCGCCTGTAAAGGTCTTCGAATACTGTATACGCATTCGTTAACAGTATCAGAGCGGATTGTTTCGAGAAATTTGTTTATGTGACGCATTGACTTGAATACTTATTTGAAATTCGAAATATTGAATATCTCTCGATTATATGTTATATTTGTATATTTGATAGTAGGTATAAACTTATTATCCAGCATCCCTTCTACAAAAGGTCATCGACCGCCACTGATATGTGCATATAAATGTCTAAAAACATATAGGTTTTTTTTTTCGTGAATGTATAAATAATATAGCTGACAAGAAACTAATTTTGTTCTTACTATTTGATGAATTAACAAGGCAATGCTAATCAATATTCGTATCTCTTATATTACACAATATTTATTTATACAATTTTTGTAGTTGTGATTATCGCGTTAAACGAACTCAAATGTTTTAGTATTTTTGTTGATTTTTTTAAATATATTAGGATATATAAAGATTATAAAAATAATCATTTTCCGTCATCACTGATGTATTATTTCTAGTTCTAATCCGTGGACACCACGTGGTCATTATTTTTAATATTTTGGAAGGTCTCTTCATAAACAATAAAACACTCATGTTCAATATCGAGTTTTAAAATATTATACAACATATAACTGAAAGTGAAAAAATAAATAACAATTTTACATGGGTTTAACAATCTCAGTTTTCGTTTGATATTTAAAAATAATAATTAATTGACCAAAGTAAATCAAGATGAACAAATTATTTGGTATTCACGTGTCGACGTTTTACAGTTTCGACAATTCAGTAATCGTGTATAACTTTATTTATTATTAATTGTGTAATTTTTAAACTATTCTAATGAAATATTTGTCTAATTGTAAGTAACAGTATATAATGCATATACAGTGTGAATATTATGTTCCAGGCCAATGTTGTTTTTAAATAACTAAAAAATGAAATACATTTTTTTAATTACATTTTTATTTGTTAATTATTTGGTTTATTACAATTATGTTTAAATATGATATCGCATAAATGGTTGGCTTTAGAACGTTACAAATGCGTGCTCTTTTAACCATACTTTTCATAACATTCTCCCACACTTCGCGTGTTATTTCAGCAATTTCATTTCAAATTTCTGTAGCATCAGAATTGTTATTGGCTTATTGGTGTAGACTTTTTTTTTTCAAGTACCCTCACAGATAATAATCAAGTGATCGAGGAGGTCAGTCGATATCACAATTTTTTTACATTTTCTCGCAAATTTTCAAGCGTAGCTCTGGCTGTGTATTAGATGGCACCGTCCTGTTGAAACCACATGTGTTGCAGGCCCAATCGACCCAATTCAGTCACCAAGAAGTTTTCCAACATGTGACGATAGCGATCACCATTAATGATTGTAGCATTGCCTCTTGCATCCTGAAAGAAATAGGGCCCAATGTTACCACAGTAACTCTGCGTGAGTGTAACAGTCATTGATGTATCAATTGAGAATTTTCAGTGCTCCAATAACGACTATTTTGTTTATTAACAAAACCCGCTAAGTCGAAATGATGATTTTTTTCTAAAAGTCGAACGATTATTTAGATAAAATATTTTAATGACTTTAAAACAGATTTTTGAGATGTTAAATGCTTTATAATAAATTGTAAGTAACTACTTTCTATGATTACGAAATATAAGTTAACAAGTATTTGCCAAACTAAAATGGTAATAAAACAAAATCGGCCTGGAACATAATATTCACCTTACAGGTATGTAATTATTTTAATCCAATTCATTTAAATACCATAAGGCGTTCTTAGCTAAAACGTAATTTATAACTGTTAAAAGTGAAAAATATTAATGCACCTCTTATTCATAGGGTTTTAGTATATTTAATCATTATTATTAATAATTTTAGTTTACTTAATTTATAATTATTACTCGTATTATTATTAATTATACTACAAGCCAACAGTGCTAAAATAATAAATATCTTAGTATAAGGAACACTGAAAACAGACGGTAATATTTTTTAAATTATGAAAGCAAACAAATAATTATTAGGTGTGGGTGTATGTGTAGGTTGTTGTGTATGTGTTGTTTGTGTGAACTCATGAATCCTTCAAGTCCCATAACCCCGGGAATCATATACGATCAAATAAAGCCTGCGCCGCACACTTTCAAATATCAATATGCTATTTTTACCTAGTTTTTTATTTAAATCCCATATTCATGTATTCTTTGAGCAAACCAAAAATACACATATCATGTGCCACACGATAAAAATCGTGTGAATATTATTATTACACCATTTTCGGTGTAACTAAAATTATCTATACATATTATATATTAAATTTTTATTACTAAGTTATAACTTTAAAATAAATAATAGTTCCAATAATTATTCCATCATCATCATGTTTACAGCCCGGTATGGGTCCTGGCTTCCTCAAAAATATACTTCCACCATTGGGCTGTTTCCCGCTAATTGCTGATGCTAAGAATTAATAAATCTTTATTTAGATTGTCCTGCAATCTCAGTAGATACATATAGCTTGTACATACAGTCTTGCAGTATATACAATCCTGCCACTATTTCAGCATACATATATGATTTTCTTCGTCTGAACATTGAAAACTCTTGAAAGTTTCTTGGGAACATAAATCATATTTCGAATATAATATATACTTCTATAATCGCCTAGCAAAAACTATATTTTGTCAATTGATCGGATATTAAAAAAAATATTGCGCTTTCTATTTCAAATTCAATTTTTTTTAAATTTCGGTTATTGGGGATATTCGCTGAATTTACTTCATCATCACTATTGGGTGACTGTCCGGTTCGTAGAACCCTATATTTATTCGAGCATTCTCCATTTCAGGTTACGTTAATGACTTTTATGTGGCTTCGACCTGAAAATATATATCTATTCTATGACCTAAACAAAAGGTAGAAGCGTACTAATTATATTTTCACAACGACGAAATTTTCTGGTACGATTTTTCAGTTGGATTGAAACTGATGTAGCCGTGCCCTATGTGTGTTTTCCTCGTATCGCGTAACATGTTGCGTCAAAAATCGTTCCGAACGCAACCGCGTTCATATTTCCTTATACACGTAGATACTTTAGGACTAATTTGTTATATAGTGATGCCGGCATTCTTACCTTACAGCCAATGATGAGAGGCTACCAGGTGCCGGATTTCCTTCACGGTCCAGATCCATGGAGCGCATCCCACATGCGTGAGCCGAAACATGCACCACGATAGTTGAGGACGCCAAAGCAGATATCAGGCTTCCCTCATGAAACAACCCCTACGTGAGCGAGTCCGAAAGCTAACCATGCCTTGTTACAAGGACTGTGACGGACGATCGAGAACGTCAACGCGTGGCGACCAGCACCGTTGCGAGGACACGTGGCTGCGAGCCGTGCAGCAAGACGCGCGTTTGCGACCTGAGCTGAAGGAGACTCATCGCCCATGACTAGTGACCAAAAAAACTAACAGGGCGAAAAGAAAGACAATAAGGCTGTGACGGTGTAGTTTATAAGTTTTGTGTTAAAGTTTAATTGATAAATTCTAATTAGAAGTAATTGATTATGACCACTCAAGTGTGTTTTGATTAATGTAGTGAAATATTTCCCACTTTCCACGAGTTCCTTAACTTGCTGTGGTGAAGCGACCGCGTAAGTATGACACGTGTCCAGGTCCACGAAGGGCGCGCGATCGTCAAATCGAATGGTAAATATTATTCATTTCACGCGCAAGTACTGAATTTTTTTTTTCATTAGTGGTAATATTTTTGTGAATGGACGTGATGACAGCTGTCATTCTACGTTTTAAGGTTAAACGTGTTTATGTTTCTGCGATTCGCATTCTTAAAAAAATATTAAATTTTTATATTCTAATTCATTTTTAATTAAGGTTTAATTAAAATTAAAATTTGAAAACGATGTCTGAAAAATCCAAGAATAAAAAGTAGGAAACTATGAATATATAATCGTTCTAATTAGCTTTATTCCACGTTCACAATAATTGTAATTTTTGTGTGACACTACGAGATACTTCTGTTTTTTCCTAATATTATTCTCATAATCTAAATTTACTTAATAATGTGCAAATACTTTTTCCAGAGGTCAATCAAAAGGTGAAAAACCACATAAGGGTAACGATAGGAATGCCAAAGGCGATTCGAAAGACCAAAAAAAAACCACCCGAGATCGCGACACACACAATGGAACAAAACAAGACCCTAAACTAGTGCAACCGACCCCAGGTGATCTTTGATATTTACAAATAATGATTTAATCAACAAAGTTATTTTTAATAATTTTTGTTCTGTTTTAATTTATATTAATTAACCTTCAAGCAGGTGCGCGTGGTCGTTTCGACCTTTTTCAGTTTTAAGTATTATGAAATGCAAATTAATATAATAATCATTTATTCTTTATAATATGAGACATTGTCTTTTGATTAGGAAACATTTTGGTTACAAAATCTTATATAAACTTTTTTCATAAATAAAATTTTTAATAAAACATTTTTTCAACAATTACTAATCATAAACTCAAAATTATAAAATCAGTATTTGGTGAAGTCAAATAAGTTACATAATAGTCCCTAAATTTCACATATTAATAAGTTCCAGGTTCCAGTACAAAAGTAGTTACCCCCACGCCATTTCTACGAACGCCAGCCTCTTCTGTAAGAATATTTTATGGTTAACGTCTCACCCTGTCGTTATTAGATTTTTGCCACTTAATCATGTCCTGTAAAAAATGCAGCTCTAACCGATAGGGGTACATCATCATTGTCTGAGCTGCTTACTTCATTTACAAATTGAATTTCTTCAGTTTCTTCCACTTCTGATAGGTGATCTGAAACCTCTGAATCTTTGTTCACTTTCTCTATCTTCTTCGAGAAGTATTCGCACCATTTCATCATCCCTAATATGTCTGTGAGTCATAATAAAAATACGAACAATGCAAACTTTCTCGACACAAACAGTGAAAAACTTTAGCAAAGAAAGTTGCGCGCAATTTTTTCAATTCCTCGAACACTAGGCGTGTGTAACCGATTTGTCGCCTGGGCGCAACTGAAACAAAAGCTATCTGTACGGCACAAGGTGTACAGGAAGGGGATGGAAATAGTTCATTTATGCGCATTATGAACCTATCACAGGCTACTAGAGATGGGAAGTACCTACGTTATGAAAGTATGATTTTATGAAAGAATATTCGCCAAGGGCGGTCGATTTAACGCTGCGTGGCCGCTTAAAGGTTAAATTTTTTAAACTATCTCAATACCTTAGGTACAGTGTGACACTTAAACAAACACTGCGCATGGTGATAAATGTAGGTTAATCTGTTTTATTCAATCCAAAATCAGAACCATCTTGTATGTAAATCAGTGAACGAATCATCAAACAATATTACAGAAAATAAGGTTCTTTGTTCTAGGCCGCTCCCTCCATAAAGGCTAGGTGGTGCCAAGAATGTAAAGGCGCTACAAAATTATTAAATTAGAAAATAAAAACATTTTTAAATGTTCTAATGAAGTCATAAAGCTCAACAATGTTTAAAAATTTTAATAAATACATTAAAACTCCATATTAGTTATATGTCAGGCTACAGCCTGGGTACTTTCGAGAAACCTTTTATACTTTGGTGGGTTATTCCTATTAATAATTTTGAACTTATTCCTATTAATATCATGATATATCCTGAGGAACTGCTGCTCTCTCAGACCCCCTTCATTGAACTCACAGAAGACTACACTCTTATAATTTTAGAGTTCTTCCTTTGCACTATGGCGCTTATTAGGCTTGGCGCGGCCCTGTCAGTATTAATCCTGTACATTGCATTTATGATTGATATATTCATCTTTACTTTCAGCTGTAAACAAAGTAGAAGTCCCTGAAAGAGACACCGTGGCACCGTTTGCAAATTTAAAACGTGAAACTGATGAAATCCTGAAAATTACCGAGGGTGTTAATAAATTCGCCAAAAGAGAAATTAGAAGCAACTGGACTAAGTATGAGTTACCAGCTGATAATTATGAAATTGTGGAAAAGAATTCCCATGGAGCAGATTTTAATGTAATTTCATAACATTTTACAAAATTATTGAATCATAAATACAGTGAAACCTCTGTCTGACATTTGTGAAGGGACTTGATGAACTATATATGGATAATTTTGTGATTTGATTATATGCCAATGATGCAGTATTAATGACGAATAGTGAACAAGAATTACATAGTCTAATAAATAGAATGTACAATGTATGCAAGAAAAACAACCTTATTATGAATCTTAACAAGTCGAAAGTGATGGTATTCGAGAAGGAGGAAAGTAAGACAACGTGCAAAATACTTGTGGGTAATGAATGTTTGGAACAAGTAGATGGATATTTATAGTAGAATATTTGGGAAATACGTAAAATGAAAAGGCTGAGAAAGATATCGAAAAGAGGGTGCCTACAGGGAAAAAAGTGAATGGCACTTTGAATGGGATAATATCTAATGGGAACTTGTTAACTGAGGCAACATTAACGGTACATAATGGAGTTCTGGTACCGATGCTGATGTATGGAGAGAGGCCTGGAGATGGCAGAAGAGGATCGAAAGGAGACTGAATGCATTGAAAATAAAATTGCTTAGGCACATACATAGCAAATCCATTTATGACAGTAAAAAATAAAGGAATTAGGAGTGAATATAAAGCTGATCTTAGCACTGTGAATAAGATTAAAAAAGGATCGCTTAGGTGGTTTGGTCATATGGAACAATTGATTGAGGAGAGAATAGTAAGAAAGATGTATGATACGTTGTTGATGGCACCAGAAATAGAGGACGTTCGCGGAAGACTTGGTACCTCCAGGTAAACCAGATACTAGATGAAAGATACTGTAATGTGGGAAAATGATCTGTTGAAATTTCGCTGAGCATTCCTTTTGTGAAAAAAACATCAAATATAAAAGATTTTCCTTAGAAATCAAATACATCTTTTTCAACACTGCATTTCTGTGTTGCTTGTCTAAATTTATTAATTGATTTATTAAATGCATTGTTTGTACATCCATAGTAATATATCTTACATTATCACTTATTATCACTTACCTCTACCTAAATATAATATTCTACTCCAAAAAACTTAAGATTAATTTCAAACTTGTTGCTAACTTCTTAATCACATGATTAAAAGCAAACTAATGTATTTCTCTCTCTGACGATGCAGTTATGAAATGAGAACCAATTCAAAGACACCAAAGTAGCAAAATCATCAGTCTTCTATTGCCTAGTTTTGTTGTTCCAAACCCCAACAATTGCAGTCAAAAACCTAATCCTCCCTTGTCACATTTCACTCATTTACATACAGTAAAATCATGAAGACTCCTTCAAAATAAACCCTATAATAGTGATAGTGAACCTATGGCATCCGTAGCCAATGTGGCATATGGAAAAATTTCATTGGCATGTGACAATTTTTAATAAAAAAATTTATTACAAAAAAATATATAAAAACAATATTTCTTCTTTCACGTATTTCTGTGAATACAAATTTCATAATGAATTATATTAAATCAAAGATGCGAAAGCAATTAACAAATAAATGAGCAAAGCTTTTATTTATTTATAAAAGAGAAATTATAAACCAGACTTTAAAAAGTCGGCATCTGTGTACAACCACAGAAATCCCATTTTTAATATTTAATGCAAATTTTACATTGTGGTTATTCATTTTAATATTGAATTATATATAACTCTATTTTTAACCACTTTTATAAGTTAATTTAATACACTAACAGGTTTCGGGAAATGCCCTTTCTTTCATCGGGATGTCAAATAAACAAGTATTTTCCAATTTACAC
Source organism: Eubasilissa splendida (assembly GCA_031772225.1). Taxonomy (NCBI): domain Eukaryota; kingdom Metazoa; phylum Arthropoda; class Insecta; order Trichoptera; family Phryganeidae; genus Eubasilissa; species Eubasilissa splendida. Next base: position 7,497,582 of record CM062859.1, read on the forward strand.
ACACCCGCACCGCATGTCATATGAAGCCATTATGATATTTCAATTTTCAGGAACTTCTCCAAATGGCAGTGTCCAGAGGGGGACATTTTCAGTTCAAACATGAAAAAACATGGGGCAGTAATAAAAAATCTTCGCAATACAGTGATTTATTCACATTGGATTTGAAATATATATCTTCAGCACTTATGTGTGTACCATTTCATGAAAGAAACAGACTGGATCCCTCTCTCTTTTCCGCTGAGCAAGTATCGAGGATGACGAACACTGCCAATAAAAATATGACAAAGTTGAAAAAAAATTTGCCAATTGAAAAAAAAGAAAACGAACTGTCAAGAAACATTATGAAAAAACTTACAGGGAAGGATACAGACAATAACGCAATGCCAAAAACAGTATGTGAGATTGTAACAAAAGAAAAAAATTATATTAATGAAGATTCAGATGATGAAATTATAGAAGAGGTCTCTGATGTTAAATGTCTCATTTTAAAACATCCAATAAAATTTGACGCAAAACCCTCAGATGAACAATTGGAGGACGATAAAACAAAAGCGAGTGATTTTGACACTTTAGAGAAAATTGCAAATGTTACAATATTTGATGAAGACGACGAATTGGATGAGATTTTGGGAATGACCAACACCAAACTAGACCAGATTCAAGGTTTGCTTTGAGACATTTAAAATTTGTTTTATCTTTGAATTTTTTATTTGTGCATAAGTAACGTTAAATTATTTATTTTAGGAACTACTGCTGTTAAAAAATCTCCTGAAATGATTAACATTCCAATAAAACCCTCGAATCCTTTAGCATCAAATGAGGTGGACCTGGATAAGTGGCTCGATGAGTATTTAGATTCAGATATGTAAATTTAAAATCAACTGTTAATTTTGTTTGCAATAAAAAATTATATTTTTGAAGTGATGATAACTGCAGACATGAAATATCGTTTGATTTACATCTTCTAATATTTATTATGTACATACACAATAATTTATTGCACAGAGTGTAACAGACCTAGTCCACAATATTTTATGGGTGGATATCTGACTAAATTAATTACAAGTCGAAAATGTTTATCTTAATGTTGGTTTGAAAAAACTTATCTTCATCGCTTAGCATTTTATAGCAAGTCAATTCTCGTTCAAATCTTTTTCTTAGTACAGCCCTCCTATTTTCATCAGGATCTTCTTCCTCTAACTGATGAAAAAGTTCTTCCTTTTTCTTTAAAATTAGCGAAAGACCTTTCATTTCCAACATTTTTGACTGGTGATGGTTTGGGTATTACATCTTTATCCATGTATTCATCAGTCATCTGTGGAATACAATCTCCATCAATTCTACGTTTGACAATTCTTCCTTGTGCGTTTCAATCAACTCTTCAATATTTGCCTCATCAATTTCTAAATTCAGTTTCCTTCCCAGTTCAACAACTTGATTAGTTACTATATCAGATGTTTCAGTAGCATCTACATTGTAGTTTACAAATTGTAGGCAGACCTTTTCCAAGCTCTATTCATTGTGTAGTTCTTCACTTCGTCACCTTCGTCGGGGCGGAGTCGAAATACATAACAGTTGTATCTACGGTTTGTTTTATCATGAGTTAGTCATAACCTGGGGTATACCTGGATAATCAAAAGTTAATGCAGATTATTCAAAAAGTTGTGTGAAGTCAAATTAGAAAAGATGCAGAGCGGGCGCTTCGTGCTCGTAGAGAAATGCTGTACAAATCTGGCGTTCAATTTGGATCACCTTTACAATCATGACTGGATGGGAGTTAATTTTGAGAAAGATTACCAATAATTTTAATATAAAATGTTATTTTAAATAAAACTATTCCGTGTACTTTTGTTTTTATTTTTCCATACAGTAACGGTACATTATAGGAATGTTAAAAAGGACAATGTAATAATATACCCATATAATATATTTATGTGTACGACAATCATTCTGTGGACAATATCTATGACACCATTTATGAATACAATAATTCACTATGAATTAATATTTTAATACTCCTAAAAAGGACGCTCATTTGTGAGAATCCCGGTTGGTACTATGTTTTATTATTCCATGTAATCCTTATAATAATCATGCACACTACTGAGCATGCAAAGTATACTTCCTACCAAATGTATGTGTTTCCTTGCAGTTAACAAACATATACAAATAGTATACTCAAAAATGACAATTTTCATAAAATAATTACATTTTATTACAGTTGTATTATCCTCTAATACAATTATTTAAAATAAGTTAGATATACATAAAAGTTTGCATAATTAATAACATATTCAATCATATATTTTGTACAGATTAATTTTAAATTTCTTGGAACTAACTTACCATATACATTAGAGTATAAGGCAATCCCAATAAAAGTCAGAATCTTTTAGCAGACAAGTGAAAACTTTTATAATTCTATTACATTAGATATATTGTGATGTTTGAATTTGCGCGCCGAGGTCTGGATAGCCTACTTTGCCGACTTATGATGATTGGCCGTCTAAATGGACAAATCAGGGACAAGAATACGACTCTGGGGGGCAGCTGAGCAAAGCGTGAGTTTTGGGGGGAATGCTCAAAAATAGGCGCATCGGTAGAGCCGCGCTCCGGAGGAATATGGCGGTGGGAGGTGGCGGAGATTAAGATTACGATCACCACGGTGGACTCAGAGATGGATGGTCCTGGTCCACCCGCAGGTTGAGGAGACTCCGCTGCAACGATCAAGGGGGCGGCATACGAGTGATGGCCGATGGATGAATGAGATGGTGTCCGATCTATCTCCTGGATGAATCCTGAGATGAGTCCTGGCGCGGGTGTGCGGCGATCCGGATCCTCAGCTACATCAGCACCCCACGGCCGCGTTAGCTGATGTTAGCAATGGATAAACTCCATAGATAGAAGAAATAGATAAAAGTGACCTCCTTGACCTGAAGAAGGAAGATCTAAAAAACATTTTTCGTTCATCCAATGTTGTGTTTTGTGAATAAATGTGTAAAGTGAAAATCAAAATGCCTTTGAATCAATTATCATCCCATCCGAGGTAGCAGGCGACACCAAAGCACACACAAATACACTTGAGGATCCAGAGTGGGCTAGATCGGTGGCGGCCCCTATGACTTCCTATCCTCTAGGGCCCAAAGGCACCATAACAATATATTAAAAGTTTTCACAACGGGCCCATTTTACTTTTGATATATCCAATAATGACAGTTTCATCTTTCGCCAGTCATAAACAAGTTTTTGACACTGAACCGCATTTGAATTTTCGCAAATCTCTACATATTATCCGCAAATCTCTGAACCAGCTTAATACGACTTTTGGTTCACTAATTATGGTTTTAAAATATGTTTAAAAAGTTATACAGTAAAACACGACATGCGGCAGATTTTGCGACTCGACTACAATACAAAATGGCAACTTCTCGATTTATATTATACCTAAGTATACATGGTAAGTTATTATCTAAGTAAAATAATGCAAAGTAGACATTATTTGTTTAATACATAATATAAGTTAACACACAAGATTTGTCTGCAATGTGTATGATATTTGTCCTATTGGTGCTATAATATAAAATGCTCCCATTTAATTAGGTGACCATTTCAGGTATAGTAATAAAATATAAAATTTACCTAAAAGATAAGAATAAAATATAACAGAATACACAATATAAATTTTAATTTATTCTTCTACGTCCTAAAAGTAAATTAATCAACAAATTATTAAGTAATTAAAACTCATCTAATTATTCTCCAAATAATCTATTTAATCAATAACATAAAAATCTTAAAGACAATAACAACATTTGGCAAAAAAGGTGGGCCAGTTCAGAGGCATCTGTATGCTAACTTGTGTCTGTTGAAACACTGAGGAATATTTAACTGTATATCTCTAAACTCACTATTAAGAGAGCTACGTGCCACATATCTCCACACTATTCTTGCAATTAGAACTATGTATGTAAAAATTAATTTGTCATAATTCTATCAATCTACACATCTATTTATGTTATAGGACCGCGTACACAGAGTGCCGGATCATTTTTCTTATCTAGATCACATTATTACTTTTGTTTGAGCCTTTAAGTGAAAATAAAAAGCCATTTATGGCACACAATAAAAAGGAAAGCGGTGCAATGATGAACGATGAGAATCTCTCACACAAGACATTCACGGACGTCACAAAACTTCTACAAAAAAATGTTTCATTTGTCTAACCATGAAAAATTACTCTGCAGACTTTCAACATTCTCAAAAAATCGTTTTATACCAATAATAAAAAAAACTATTTTTAATCATGCAACAGATTTAACATTAGGGGATCCTATACCAATAATTGTTAAAAAAAAAAAAAAATGAATTAGTTTTTTTTTTTTTTTAATAAACCAAACTTTGTACTACACACACAACTGAGTGTTATTTTTATCACAACTATAGTTTTGAGAGGTGCAGTCTCTTTCATCAACAGATTAATTGTTATTTACATATTACACCTGTTGATGAGTTGGACTTCACCTATCAAAACTGTAATCATGATAAAAATAACACTCAATTGTTTGTGTATTACAAAATTTGTTTTATTTTAAAAAAGTGTTGTGCCACAAAATAACTACCACATCAAATAATAATATGCATCATCCAAGTTTATTAAATACCCTCACTCCCCTAGGAAAATTATAATTTTCCATTCCAATTCACCCCTAGAATCTGAACAAATGAAAAATTGTCCCATATCTCAAATTTTACAGAATATTCTCAAATAATTATAAAAAAACATCTGCATGTTACATTAAATCAAATATTTATTTAGCCTTATTGTTCGTGCTGCCAGAAAATTTAAGTTCAAATTTTAAACATTTGGCCTTAAGACCGTGAATAATTCCCCATTTAGTGAAGATACTATAAACATGATTATAAAAAATTTATTCCACTAATTAAAAATTGTATCTATACTTAACTTTGTATAAACCATTTTGAGTTATTTTATACATTATTATACATCAACCGGTTTCAATACTAATGTATCTTCATCAGGACTGGCGTATAATTGAACTATTTATATTGTTTTTATAGAATAATTCAGTTGTATGCCAGTCCTGATGAAGATACGTTAGTATCAAAACTGGTTGACGTAATAATAACTCACAGTGGTTTATACAGAGTTAACGTTACAAATATCAACAATATTATTCCACTAATGCTATGTAAGACATTTAGAGCTCACAAATGATAAGAGAGTTCTGTCAGCAAGTAAAGATATCACTGTTGCTCGGAAACAATTGTATCTGTTAATATTGTTCAGTTTCCCATAAATTTCAATTAAATATATTTTTTAAATACAGGATGTAACAGACCAAGTCCACACTATTTTGTGAGTGGATGGATACCTGACTAAATTTCGAGTCAAAAATGTTCAAGGAGTATGTACAAATTCTGTGCCATTACGAAAAATATTATTGTGCAATTTTTTTATAAAATCACGTTAAGCTCTATGTACTTCAAAATAAATATTTGCGAAATTAATCCATTATTATTCTTTACCTTTGCTTCAAACTTTTTATTTTTTATATTCAATTTGGAATCAATAAAATATTTCAATTATTCAAAATAATTGAATAATTATGAGTTTTAAAAATGTTTAAATCTATGACATGGTTAAGATTAAACATATGCAGCTTGAACATTTTCGATTCATATTTTCTATATGTATTTACCCCTAAAATATTGTGCATGTTTTTCTGAAATGATTGCAATTTTGTGGACAATTAAAATTGCATACATATGTAAAAACACATATCACCCCAATATTAAACCTTTTCTGATTGCTTGATTATATGATTGTTAAAGTAACATAACACATGTTATTATTAGTACACACGAGATAATTAAGACATTAAAAAAAAACTATTCAAAAATGTAAATTTTCTTATTTTTATTTTCAACTTGAAGATGTTGAAGACACCTTTCACAACCATTGTTATTTAATTGTGTTTAATCATTGTGGTATTTGTTGAGTTTTAATTGTTATTTTTGATTTCAACGCATATACTACAGTTCCACGGTAATAATTGCATGGTTTGACAGTGTAAAAATATTGATAAGAGTGCAATAAGGTCTACTAACATACACGAGTGATGATTGAAGTGCATTATCTTCAAATACATAGATATTGTATCATTCGCAACTAGTCTACAGTGAGTATGTTATCGCAGGAAACAAAACAAACATATACCTACTGTGAGTGAAAAGAACTACAAATTTATTATAACATTTAAACATTCAATAAATGTATAACACATATTACTACAAGGATATTAATAAATATAAGGTGGAAAATATTACACGTGTTGTTTAGTTCAGTAATAGTATAATAATGAATGGAGCATTAAACATTGTTCATAGGTACATAAAACAATTATTTATGTATGTTTTGCATCTTGTCACTGAACGGTACAATGAAAACTTAATTAGCAGTGTGCAGTGAAACTAGTAACATTAAATACGCATTGAATGGAAAAATTATGAATGACTTTGTAAATTACGACACATAATATACAAACAGTATTTTTCCATACTTCAAACCATTTTTTGTTCAAATTTTATCTCTAAAGATAGAAAGCACGGCACGTCTAATAACAATGTCAGAGATGTAAAATAAGCCGCAATTCAGCTTGAAAAGGCGTGAAGATTTCGTATTTGTATTCACTTTTGATAAATTCTGTGAACATTTAATAATGTTATATAATATAATAATAATAAAGTGTTTTTAGAAACAAGTCTTTAAATTTCGATGATATTTAGAAAATGTGTTCCACCAGTTCATTAACAGTACCAACAATAGTCTATATTACATATTACGTGGACCATCTGAGATTAGATAAATATGTAGAAGTGTTTTACAAAAAACAGGGCCGAATTTTCAAAATTATGGCGAGCACCAAACATGAATTGTCAGCTTAGCACAAACTAGTTTTTCTCCCTTTCTCCTCGCACACACCACATTCCAAATACTGAATCATTTCAATTAATACACACTGTACAAGTCAGTCTGCTGGATTCAGACTCTTATTATAATTTACAATGATTTTTTTAAATACTTCAAAATAGATAATTTTTCCATCCAATATTAAAATATAATCTATTTTACACTCTAGGTTTGAAATGTAATTATTTTATAATTACGTAATTTGACATTGTTTCGGACAACACAATATTACCGAAATATTTCTAGACTAAAATTGATATCATGTATTCCATGATGTTGGTTAAAATACAATCCTAAAATAAATTAAGGGCAAGAATTATATTTTTAAATGATCATAGTAGATCATTTATAGTTCAGTTTTTGGTTTATACGGTCTCTTCCCCTTGTGCTCTCTGTCCGGGTAACTCCCATGCTTGTCTTTCACGATCCAGAATGAGTCGATCACCTCTCCCTCCTTGTCATCGGAAACCTTAAAAAAATAACAAAACATTTAAGATGTTTACATCCATTACGGATTGATCGTTACCATCTCTGAATTACTTTTTTCTTATTTATAACATCATCGGGACAACGACAAGGATAGATGCCGTGACATTGACCTCCAATTAGATAGACTGACCAAGTCTGAGAAATTACCAGAGCCTCGCTACACATCACACTAAACAAGGTCCAAGATCTCGAAGAGTGGAGGCAGTGAATGGCGACCCTCCGCCTACTCCCATCGGTCCTAGTCATTCACCGCCAGGTTGGTATTTTTACTCTACAAGACAACCATGCCACACTACAGTGCAGCATTGTGGCAATGCAACACGGCATGGCTACCAGCAAAAAGCCATTCACTGTCTTTTCAATGCAGATTCTGTCTTTATTTATTTAAATTAATATACAGAGTAATATACAGAATATATAAACAATAGAAGGCATAAAATATTTAAATAATTGGACAGACAAAAATCAATACATGATATACCAGATGCATTACACAGTATTGATTTATATTGTTTTATAAATTTGACATCAACTGTTACCTGTTCTAAATACAAGTGCGTAGAATTCATTGCCTTCAACCTAGTGTATCCATAGTCTTGGCTGTGGAAGGCTGACCATGCTGGCGGTTTTTCTGAAAGAATACATTTAGTGATCGAAATTTTCTATTTCTAATCGGCTAATAAAGAGAAATATATTAGTTCCGATTACCATGGAAGTCCTCATAATTATGAAATTACTTAATTTTTTATTAAATTTTAATCTATGCCATTTCATCAAAAATTTAATATAGGAAATAATAACTTTCTGGATATTCAAATATTAATTTCATTTACTTATTTAAAAATTACTTTTGAAAACTCACCCACAAATTGCTCGCGACCCTCTTTACATCCAGCAGATCCAGTAACAATGTGAACAGGTGCTCTGGAAACATCGTCATTCCATTTAACATATATATTTTATATAACATTTATACAAATACAACAGAGATTAATTTAAACAACAAAATAAAATACAAAAATGTTTCTGTATTCAATGATCAAAGTCAAAAATTTTGTTTAAAAAAGAAATTAAATTGTACAATATTATTATGCTGCATGTATCAGGGCCATCTTAGGAGTACAGTAATCCTTGGGTAAAGCGATGCACTGGGGACCCCCACCGGAATAAAAACAATATGGCAGCGTGGGGCCCCTTGAAGCATGGAGCTCTGAGCAACTGTAAACTGCGCCTATGCCTTAAGATGGCGCTGGCATGTATAAGAAAGAGACCATGGTCATTTCAGAGATTTGCCAATACATATCAATTGTGTCATCCTACTCTGTGTACAAAACATAATGTTGAATAAATCATAACTTGCTCTCCTCAATTCTGTACCGATGTTCCCTCTAATTTTGGAACACAGTGTTCGCATAAAAAAACTTTTGTGTAATTGCAATGTTACTATTTGTGCGCTCGGGGAGAAAATAAGAAAAACAAACTAGTATAAGGTTACGGGTAGGGCCTGAATCGATCATATTACTAATGAAAATGTATTAAGATGAATAAATAAGTTAACAGAATTAATAACTATCGAAAAGAAAGCACATTCTCCACAATGAAAAATATGACCTTTTACAACTCATTATACGAGGGAAAGAGATTATCTTGGCTATGCAACCTTAGAAAGTAGTTCAATATTCAAAATATTGGTGGTCTTATACAGGATAAATCAAGATACTGTTACATGATCACCAACCTTCGATAGAAGGTGGCATGAAGAAGTCTTGGATGATGATGGAAACATTGCTCTGTACTATACTATATACAACAAGTCTCATTAAAGAAGATCTAACATGTGCTATTTATTACACATGAGTTATTAATGATCTTGTATTAAGTTATCTATCAATCAATTTTAGAATATGAAATACATAATAAAATCATTGCGCATAAATGAAAGAGAAACTGTCATGCGATCAACTATACACGTAAGCTGTGTATGTGTTTAAAGTTTTTCTTCGACATAAACTGGAACAGAAAGCACCGATGATGCAAGAACGCTTCGAAAACATTTTTTATCAATAAATAAATATTACAAAAATAACATAAAAATATAAATTTACTTACTGTGGGTTGACATAAGGATGTTCAAACGATCCGTTGTACACATTGTAATCATAAATAGGCCACAGCCTTTCATAGGAATGCTCGTGTGCCCAAATTTCCAAATCAACTCCATATTTATAAAATAGTTCTTCCAAACCTGAAATGACCAATGAGATTTAATTTTCACAATAACCCGTTTGATATTTGTATGTATCCCAATAAAAGTTTCGCTTAGTGAAGTATGTATTTCTAATTTATTTTAAATTGACGAGTCAGTATGTACACACTCGATACCATGCATGTGGGAACAAAAAGAAAATTCTCAAAAGCATAACGAACCAGGCAAACACAATCATTATTATTGAAAATATGATTAATATTGTACAATGAATCGATTAAATTAAATACTAAAATAATTGTACTTTGTAATATGTATGGGTTGACTCTTGTCTATATTTCATTTTTTGGCAACTGACTCAGTTATTCAACAAAAATATTTATAGAATTTCTGTGATATGTCAATACCCAATTTTTGTTATTCAAAATTATAAAATAGAACGGGATATTATTGAGGAAAATATACCAGTAATTACTTATTGTTTTAATAAATATATTCAAAGCCTCCTTTATCTATTTATGTTTGTCTTTGAATAATATATTTTAAAAAGTATACCGGTAAAATATTAAACAAAAGGTCACATTGAAAAACAGTTGGTCTTGAAGAACATTATATTCTAATTATTCACATATTAATGAAAATTATGTTTTATTTGAATGGTTACCTACCCATCCATAGCTACATATTTACAAATAATTTATTTTGTCATAGATTCTGACCATCTCTATGCATGATCATATTGAAAACTAATAATATTAATTATGATATAACAACTAATAACAATGAGTGAGACGAAAAGTGAGTGATGGACCCCGCTGAGAAGGAAAAGTGGATGACATTAGGAATTTTAAATCAATCCATGTTTTCATTTCCAAAAGCAAAATAAATTGTGTAAGCATTGCATTACGGCCCAGCTTTATAAAATGATTATATTTCTTTATAGTTACGTTTGGTACAGAAAGGTCAAAGGTGAAACTGAATATTTGAGTTATCCTAATCAAAAAATAACTTGTATTTATTTTTTAAATTGTCAGAAAGAAACCCATGCAACTCCAGAACAGATGCCAATCATACATGTATTAAATTATATTAAGCCATCACCATATTATTTGTATATTACAAATATACACACATTATAACTTTATTTTTCCAAAACATTTGTTTCAGTTAGTTTTTGTTAAGTTACAAATTTATCAATTTCACATAAAGTTTTAACTATCTCACTATACTTGATGAAATTTTAAATGTTTTTTCGGTGATACTACTTTTATTGTTATTTGGATTTAAAAAATATATAAAACTGCCAAGTCCTGTGTTCAAAATTAAATTAATATTGAAATATTTAATACATCTCTATCAAATTCAAGTATTTGAATATTTTTTTATTACCAAGATGGAAATAAATAATAGTTTCAGTATGAAATTGTAAAGTAATTATCAATTCACTCTTTCAAGTGCTGTATTTTTTTTTATTGGTAATGGAAAACTTTTAAAACGTCACGAATATTGTGCATGTTTACACAACATCATTCCTGATCTATCATTACTGGGTTTGAGTACAATAAATAAATGCAAAATGGAAGCTTGAATAATTTATACAAAGCAAAACATGACATCTAATGTACAGCAATCCCTTTTCAGTAATCAGTTGATTAATAAAAAAGAAATAAATATAAAATTATGCTAATTTGAAAAATTAAGATGGGTCCATTAAACTATATATTTTTTTAATTTTTAATAAAATCACATTTTATTTATAAAGTTACGATTTTATGACGGAAGTTCCTTGATAATTAAAACAAATTAGATAAATCACAAAAATATAGTCTTACTTATGTATAGAAAAAATATAGTCACCGCCGGAGAAAAAAAAAAGATGGCTGACTAATAAAACAGTAGATGAAATCTGATGACAATCTATAGGATCATTGTAGCTTAATTGGTAAAGCTGCCTACCAGCAACAGAAAGTTCAGAACCTCAGTGGTGACTATATTTTTTCCATAGATAATTTTTTTAAACTGAAATCTATATGTATATGAAATTTAATTAGATTTTTATTTTGCAGATCTTAAACAAAGATTGGGATCATTGTACATTAAAAAACTAAATTCACTGAGGAAAAGGGGAAGGGGAGTCATCACAAGCAGCAGTAAACTGTTAGTAGCTAGCGCCTTACCAAACCAGTGTATGAAAGGCAAGCCAACTCGAGTTAGTGTCTCGTGGTGGGTACAATCGTTAATGTTTAAATTACTGCAGTACATCGGGCGGTGGCCGAAAACTACAATCCACGGTCGCCGCTTTCTGCAATCGGAGAGCAAAACAAAGCGCAAAATGGCACGCTTAATTATTCGTGCTCCAGTAAAAAGTATAAGGGTGGAAGGTGACTCACCGAACAAGTGTGAGAATGGCAAACCGACGCGAGTTATTGTCTCGTAATGTGTGCAGTCGTCATCGTTCAAGTTGCTACAATACATCGGACGGTGCCCGTACACTACGATCCAAGGCTGTTTCTTTCTGCAATTGTGCGACGCCATTTTCACATTTTTTAAGGTTATAATAATTGAAGGGTACACACATCAAACCCAGACATTTTCCGACATTAAACATAACAGCGCTAAATGTACAGTTGTTGCACCAAGTCTTCAAACAATGTTAACTATCAACTATTTGATTTTTAATTAACCATATTTTCTGTTAGACAATGCAAGCAATAATTATAGAATCTACCTAATTTATCGTATGTCAAATCTGCTATCTTAATAAGAAATTACAAAATAAAATTATTATAGTAAAAATTTTAAACCAAAATATTGCTTTTTAATTAAATAATTTGTATTATTGTGGATTCTTAAAATGTATTAATGTTTATCACTGGATATTTATATTCAAAATATCTAAATCTTAGAAATAACTTGTCAACAATGATGGGAAATCTGAGAATTAATATTTTTTATAACCTTAATTTATTTAAATAAATCAACTTAACTACAATAGCAAAATAATTTGTTTTGATGTGATAACTACACACTTTAAACATCAGCTGACCTTTTTTTGTTTTATTGTGTTTATTTGTTATATTTAATAAAAGACAACTATTTAAAATATTAATTATCTTCAATCAAGTCATAAAAAACAATATTTTAAATTAAATTAAATCATACAATATACTGCAACGATAAAGAATTCATTAAAAAAAATATTGTTTATCTGTAAAAAATATCACAAATGGAATAGAAGTTTTGGAGATAAATTATAGAGATACTTATCATAAACTAAATATTGTATTTTGAAAATAATAATAAGCAAATTATTTATCAATTTCTCTATATGTATATTATATCCTGATAGTTAAAAAGTATGCAAATATGTACCTATTTATTTACTGTAATGTCAATCAACATTCAAGCTTTTGACAGATTCAAAGTCAGCTTTTGTTTAAAATAATTGATTAAAATACACAATGTTGCCGTTTTCTAATGTTCATTTCATAATTACATAGTATTTTGTTATTGTATGTATTTTATTGCATGTCACCTATCTTTACATATTTATTTATATAAAGATCTATACATTTTATTTAAATTTAAAGAATTTGAGTGTACAATTGTCCACCAGAAAATATGGTAATTAAAAAACATCTCATATTCATTAACAAAATATTCCACAAAAACTCATTTTATAAAATAGCCACAAGATTGTGAGTTATCAACAGCACAACTAACCTAATTTTATGATATTGATTATAGAATTTTTTTTAATATCATGTAAACACAAGTAACGCAGATGATATTAAAATGTTAGATGAAATAATAAAAATCACATTGACAAATGCATTTATACTACGGTATAACATATACGATAGTATATCAAATATATTTTCATAATTGTTCAAAAACATTATGAACATAAATATTGAAAAAAACTTGGTTTTTATTACCTTCAATTATTATATTTTTAAAGGGAGTATTTTGATCTGAAAATAAATAAATCACAAATGCTCTCTCTACTAATAAAGCAAACATTTTATAGTTCTTCTTATAATACGGGTGTTTAATAGTGGGAATAAATTAATATTGTTATGCGAAAACAATCTCCATAAGTCACGAGAAGTCAGCAGAATGATTATTATTGTCTTTAGAATTGCAATCCTATATCATAAATCTTAATGAACCTGACATTGTTTATAAATTGTTGCTTAATACATATTGAATTATAGAACATCATTTAAAGAGAAAGAAAATTTTGCAACACTGTAAAATAAAAATCAAATACGGCTCAAATTACATATTGAAAAATATATATGATGTAATGATCTGTTAGCAAAACAAAAAAGTGTATGAAATTTACAGAATTTATATGCAGAAGACTCTCGATTATCCAGGGCCATTTTAACAGAGTTGCAAATTAATCAGGGCAGTAAAATATTTCCAAATGTATCCTTCAAGAATCGCCAATTCTCTGTCTTCAGCCCTTTTTATCCATCTGTCGCCGCCACTCATCCATCGACCTTGAGGATGGCCAACTCCAAATTCAGGACATTTTTTCATCGCCATCCATCATCTCTTCGGCAGATATGTCCATCCCATTACAATTTAATCATACATATTTTTAGGCCGTGGGGATTTCTGGTCGACGACACATTTGTGAATTATTATTTTAGATTCAGTGTTTACTTTTGATGCAAGCGGGCGATATTTTAAATTAATATGTAGAATCATTTTTATATGTTTTAATATTTTTCCAATGTTTTTCCATGTTGTTGTTGTTTTGTGTTCCAATGGCGGAGATTATCCAGATTTTTTTATCTGAGTCAATTTTTTTCCCCCCACCACCCCGAATAAACGAGAGTCTACTGTAAGTTCTTTTATGACAAACCAAAATAAAATACTAAAGATTGCAAAGACAATATTTACCTGTTTTCAAATTTATTAGCTTCTTGCAAATCGGTTTCCAGCCAGTCATACTGCAGGACGAGCTGTTTAATTCCGTAATTGAGGAAGTAATAAAACTCTGTTGAGATAGATATGAAATGTACCGGACCCATGTTGAAGCTGTACATCATGCTCTCTTGTCCCCCGGGCATGGAAAATCTGTTGCGATAGTTGCTAAAGTTGCTAAAAACAATGACAATGCAGATTGTAACTATTAAGAGAATACCAAAGGTCAAATATTCTAATTTTTAATCTGCTGTTGTTACTTGATCATCGCTTAGCACCCAGCTCAAAGGTAATGCCGCTCTATCAATTTCAAGTCACTTAAAATAACAATGTTAACCTTTTAAACTAAGTGGAGGACACACTGCATGTGTGCACTACTCTATAAATCAAATTTTAATGGCGTCGTATATATTCGAGCTAAAGACATTACATAAATGTATAAATGTATAAATGTATTGGATTATATTTGAGGACTGCAAAAAGATACTCTTACTGACTAAGATTTATTTCTCTAAACACGTATTTGACAGAAAAATCAATTTGGTAAATTTATAAACATATTATTAGTACATATACAGGGTGTAACAGACCTAGTCCACAATATTTTATGGGATATAATATTCAAGGGATATGTGCCTAATCTCAACCATGTCAGAGATATAAGCATTTCAAAAAAATCGTAATTATGTGATTATTTCAATTAATTGAAATATTTTATTAATTCCAAATTACATATTGAATACAAAAAATTAAAGGTCATCGAATTTCTAGTGACTAGACTATTTTTTGTTACATGATTTAGGGCCTGAAGTTAATATTTATTTCAAAGTATGTAGACTTCAAACTTAACACGATTTTGTAAAAATATCAAACAATTATATTTTCCGTAACAGTTCAGAATTTGCACATATTCCTCGAACATTTTCGACTCGTAATTTAGTCAGATATCCACCTATAAAATATTGTGGACTAGGTCTGTTACACCTGTATATCTATGTTTTATTAAAATATAATTATAATGTAAAGAAAGTAATAAAAACTAATCAAACATAAACATTTACCATCGTTTATCAACTCGGAACTTCTGATTATATTTGTTATTAACATACATATTGTTAACATAACCGGCAAAGCTCAAAAAATGACAGGTTTTGTACTTCATTCTATGCACCAAACATTTAAAAAATCCTCAAACATATCTCCTCTCGTTTCAAACTATTATCCGACGACAACTGGAATAAGCATCCAGCATCTGGAATCCTTATTATAATATAAACGCAGATTAATTGGAATTAGTTCAAAAGAATTTCATGCGTACTCTAAAGTACAATTTGCAATTACAATTAATTAACTGAATAAATTTTATATTTTAAATTTAAAAACAGACGAATAGCACTTAACACTTTACAAAACCTGTCGAAACCAGGTTAATTGCCTACCCCTATTATCATTAATAAATTTCCATGTCCCTTTGTAAGTATCACAATCGCAATTTCTCTTCAGCATTCCTAGAAGTGGAACCAATTCTGGATTACGCTCTCCTATAGTGAGAATGTGCTGAGCTTACAATGATTTGTTCATCGACATTGATATATTTTTTCTGTTTCATTACCAATATGTAAAAACCTAATTAATAATATTCTTCAACATAATACTTAAATGATTTTTCCTTGTTTTTGTTTATGTGTATTTAACTTTTTTTTTACATCGTACTATGCTTTCCATGTCATTTTCTTATCCATGTGATATATTTTAGGATGTAAGTAAATTGTCACCATTTTTTTTTCTCTATTCTGATATTTTATACATCTCGTATAAAATGCTTTAAACAGAAGAAGTACCCTTTTTGAAGCCTATTATTTTAGTTGATTTTTGAGCCATTCTGCATTGCTTTATTGTTTCTTGCATTTAAAAACTCTGAGCCCATGTGGCCTTTGGCAGCGTTTAGATAAATAATTTTAAATGTTTAATAAATCTCGTCTATGGTTAACATTACAAATTAATAAAACCAAACATATTTAATTGACTTGTAATAAAGTTTATAAAATTGAAAATTTCCGCAATTTTGAGTCTCCAGAATGTTTACTGTGTTAAGAGAAAACTTACTATGCTTCCTCGTGGTTTCCTGGACAAACCATATAGGGTAGGTATCCAGCCAAAGGTTCCAGTTGCCGCATGAAGGCATCTCCGATGAGTGCATTCTCAGAGTCCATGTCGTAAGCAAAATCTCCCACGTGGATGACTGCATCATACATTCCTCTTTGGGCCTCATCTTGCAAGCGGACTAGTGACTAAAATTAATAATATTTATATTATAATACTTGTTATGAAAAAAAATAATATGCAGAACTTTAAGATCAGAGATTATAAAATAATTATTGGGTGGCCTAATAAATCTTTGCAGTTTTTTTTAAATGCTATTTTATTTTTTGGTGACAAAAAATAACATACAAAATGCTTGAGCGAAACCAGACGGTGGACAGCAACCTGTATGCAGCCCAATTGCGTCGCTTAAATGAGGCCATTCAACAAAAGCGACCTGACCAACACGGCTCAACTTGTCAAAATAGTCAGCCAGGAGCTCAAATAGGAAATTCTGCCACATCCATCCTACAGTCCCGACCTCGCTCTGTCAAATTATCACCTTTTTCAGTCGCTCTACAATCAAATGTGTGGCATCATGTTCAACAACGACGATGATCTCAGAAATTGATTCGATAACAATTTCGATACTAGAGCAGCCGATTTTTATAAAAAAGACTGATAAATTGGTTGAAAGATGAGATGAAGTCCTGAACAATAATGGAGAATACATTATTTATTGAAATGTAATTTTCATTTAAAAATTTGATTTTATAAGAAATAAATTAACAAAACCGCAAAGACTTATTAGACAACCCAATATCTAAAATTATAATAAAAAGATATGTGAATACAACTATATGAAAGTTAACATCATTCATTACAAAGAAAAAATATCAAATAGTAACCTGCGCATTCTCATTGCCCATGTCTCCGAAAATAGCCAGAGTTGGACTCCAATCATCACCATCAGGAACGCTTTTAAACCAAAATTCTGGCGACCATCCCACAGTGCTACCGCAGTGGTACACTGGAAAGGTAACATTCTTGTTAAAATAAGACACAAAAGTGGAAATGCTATTTTATTACAATAAAACAAGCACAAGACATGAAGAAAATATCTACAAGTCACGGTAAGTTACAAATACAAAAATTGGTAGTACCAAGATTGAACAAGCTGTCCACGCGGTTACCCATTGAAAATATAAATTTACATAAAATCCCTACTACCAAGAATGTTTCATTTTTTAAATGCTTCTTACATACTTTATGTAATGAATTATTCCTCCTAATTGATTATCTTTTGGATCGGATCAACGGGGATGCGGATTAACCGGGATTTATTTTTGAATATTGAAAAAAAAAAGTTTTTTGAAAATGTTCCACGTTGTTCATAACGGCTACTAAACTTACTTAAAGCTGTCCATGGTGTTCGAAGAGTGGTCTCTCAAAACATTTTTTATTTTATTTAGTGTTTTATTGTTTAATGAGCATTAGTTGCGTCCAGTCAGTTGTCATTCTCACTTGTGTACAATAGATCGCATCATGGTAAATTACAAAGGCAGCGGGGTTTGCCGTCAGCGGTGCCATAGTTTACTTTTATTTACGCAGCCAAAATAAAATATCTTTATAACAAATTAAAGTTGCAAGGCTATTTTAACATGTCTTCTGGATGATTAACATGGTTAACTATCTTGAGCAGAAGGATGATGGAACTCTCACTGAAAAAATTATGTTGAGAAATATTCAAAGTAGAATTCGTCAAAATCAGCAAAGGAAAAAAACAATCCAATACTTTCATATTACTCTAAATGATTTCATATTTTATTGTTGACTCATCTTATTTTTTAAATTATTAAGTGTTAAAATTAATATTTTGTGGCCGACCTGGACATTGAATTATGGTGACGAATAGACTTTTAATTTAAAAATAATTGTGTTAAATAATGTATGATATATAGTGAAAGTTATTTGACAAACCCTGCAATAATATCCCCTTTGCGCTGTTCATAAATGCACACGTGTGCACCTTTTTTTGGTAAATACATAGATACATGCGGAGTGTGCGATTTGTTAAAATTATGTGGGATTTTTATTTACCATCCAACCCGGATAATCGACAGTCTACTGTATATGTATTCAAATAATTATTCTCTTGTAATACTAAGATTGCATTGTAACTAATACTGTAAGCAGTGTAAGTAGTGTAAATACCACCGACTGATAAGCTAATAAGATCAGAGGGATCTTAGAAAAAAATATACATACATAATAAACATTTCAAATAAAATAAAACATGGTTATTATTGTTAACACAACAATTAATATAAACAAATCCATATCTTTGATTTATCATCTCCCAGCTTATTCAAATTTTTCATTAAACTGCATATCTACATAAATACATGATAACATCACTATTATCAAAGGTCAATTAAGTTATCAGGAAACATATTTAGTGCTAAAGATTGCAAAAATGGGGTTAAATGTTATTAAATTTTGAAAATAATTATGTACTAGAGCAGGGGTCTCCAGACAATGGCCCGCGTGCCAAAAGTGGCCCGTGAGCGCCATAAATCCGGCCCGGCATACTGCCTTTATTATTTTTTTAAATACACAATCATTGATAAACGTAAATCCATACTAATAAAATAGAATTTAACATTATAATAATACAGTAAAACCGCGATATAACGAAATCCAAGGGACCAAAAAATAAAAATTCGTAATAACGAATTCCCACATATAACGAAATAAATAAAAAAATCCTACTATATGTTACGCGCCGTCGCAAAAAAATGTCGCGCGGCTTCAAAAAAGATCGCAAATTCTGCAAACAAAGAAGGAAAAAGGCCATAGGGAACTGAATACCTACATATTTTTAGTAGTTTTGTTATTAAAACAGATAAGCAAATGGATAATCAAAGGAATTAAATTAAGAACAGAACCTATTCAACACTAATTGGAAGATATTTTTGTAAATTCCAGAATATTGCAAACACAAAACAATATTTTAATTGTGTTTAAATGTAGAGCCGCTTCAAACATAGTTTTGGGCATGAAACATAAAAAATAATTCAAAAATAAAAATTTGACAGTTGAATCGCGGCATTTTTATAAAATGAGTCGTATATAAATGACGAAGGTACTTACCGGTAACGGCGGCAACCACTTCAAAATATGATACTATGAACCCAAGAAGAAGTTTGAATTGTTTTACTACCTTGTCGGCAGACCGCCGCGCACCGCCGAAAAGGCTGTGCGCGGCGTTTCCGTTCGCATACGGCAGATGCAGCGGCGCGGCTTTGAAGTGCGAAATAATATTTTCATCTTTTAACATTTTTTTATTTCGTTATAAATTTACGTAAATGTATTGGCATTTTTTCGTACGGGACAAAAATGATTTTGTTATAAATATTAACGGGATTTCGTTATATAAATGCATTTATGTATGAAAAATTGGTTTTAGGGACTAAATTTCGATTTTTTTTTCGATATACGTCATTTTTCGCTATATCGGGTTTCGTTATATCGCGGTTTTACTGTAATTAACGCGATTTATGTAGCTGTGTTGTTTTTCCGCTGACAATTGTTTGCAGTTGTGGATCAAATTTACTCCTGTCAATTATCAATTAAGATGCTCATCAATTAACTTGGATCTGTAGACGTTTTTAATATATATCATTTTGAAGAAAGTTTTTTTTACACGGTGACTTTATAAAAATGTGTTTTATTTTCGATTAAAGTTACGGTGTGCTAGGTCTTGGCTCGTCCGATTTTGTGGAGCAGTCAGTGTAACCCTTGGACCAAAAAGTTTGGAGACCCCCCAGCTCAGTGTGATTGATTTTGTTAGCTGGGTTATGCACGCTTCTTATATACTTCATAGTTTTCATCTGCTAACAATGAAGGTGATTATAATCAACAGCAGCTTTCAATATTTCTTCAACTGTCAGACGTACACCTCTTTTTTTCTTTTCCACTTATCCCTATCTTGTGCAATATATTTAATGTAAATTGAATGCATCAATTAGAAGAAAGATATATAGAAAAATTCAATTTTATCAAAAAAATATTTTTGCTACCGGGAATTGAACCTGGATCCTTTCCTATCCAGGGAAATACGTTAACCGATTACACTACACCAACATAGTAAGTTGACGACAAATTTTCGAAATTGTATACTTTAGTTCTTTCAAATTGATACATTTATCACCTTTTATTGTGAAAATCTCAAATACCTTTGAGTAATATTCCTAGTGTCTCCTAGCGAAGTTCGAATCTGAATTTTCCTGTATATTTTTCTAATTGATACATTTAATTTGTATTAAAATACCACAGACCTTGTTTTGAAAAACTGCAACTTCACAATCATAATGTGTTCTCTTTAATATTTAATGTTATCTGACATTATCGCATCTAATCTTAGGACAACCCACACTTCTATGTCCTGTTCTCGGTCGCCACTCCAGGAGACATCTTGTCCAGCGGCCATCCTTATATCTAATCATATGACCTGCCCAGTTCCACATGAGCAGAGTTTCTCTCTCTGCCACATCCATTACTTTTGTTTGTATTTTGTTTATCTTCAGGGCCTCTAAAGAATGTTCTTTCCATTGCTCACTGCATAACCCTTAACTTCTGCATATACCATTTGTGAAATTAGGTTTTTTCAAAGCTATTATTCCGTACAGGAAACAAGAATGTAGACAAGGGTGGTTTGCCGATGACGATGATGATTGTGAGGTCGAAAGAAATGAAACACAAAAGATGTTCAATATCGGTACACTACGGCGACACAACATAATTGAGAATGACGTTCCAGCCTGCAGAATACCTTATTTTATTTCAGTTACATACATTCATATAATATTTTTCCACCATAGCAAGTACCTACATAGCGACAGGCCGCCGCTGTGACGTTTTTTATCAAGAATGGTAGCCCTTGTTTCCGAAATCTATCCCACGGATTCTTCGGCGCCACGCCGATGATTACACCTTTAAATTACTAACACGTGTCTTATCATATCAATTAATTGGCGCCTCCTTGGCGAGTAATTATGTACGATACAGCCATATATAAGAATATATAGTTTGCATCCATTGCAAAGCTTCACTTCAAGATGGTATTTGTTGTACGTCTTGAATTTTAGGATGTCATGTTTTCCTAAAACTAACTTCTGTTCAATTTGATATTTTATACTGTTATCCAGGCATGTCGTGTTTCCCAGGTATATGTATGAGATGTGCTCTGTGTTATGTCCTTTAATAATAATACGGTCTGGTATTGTTACAGACAATGTAGTATTATATAAATGAGTAATCAGAATACAATGCAATCTGTTTTTCAATTGAGAAATGTAGCAAAAGACTTGTGACTATGCGTCTGCATCTAATGATATCACGTCATGCAGATATGTATGAAAAAGTAAGCAAGCATTTTCCATTAAAGGTAATGCTAAAGTATTCTGTTCAATAGTGAGGTCCCGTTCAAATAACTTTAGTGCAGCATAGATGAATTAATGGTTCCAAAAGAGATGTGAGATTTTCAAATGACATTATAATGAGATTGAAAATTTTTTCCATTTCCACAGAAAACATATTACCAAACAAATGCAGCGTTTCTCAAACTACAAGTTGCGAGCCAATTTTTAGTGAGTCATGAAAAGTTTTTGAAATATGATTTTTTATTGAAATTTGAATTTTGATTATAACTTCTTTAAAGAAGCGAAAAAGAAACAGAAGAACTGGATTGCGAATCCGTTTCACATCGACACGACAATTGACATATCGACTCCTCAGAATAACAAGGTTCCATCTGACACTGACACTGTTTTAAGATAATGATGTTGACTCAAAAGTGTTAATTAAATTTCACCATATAGGGTGTCCACCGGAAAAATTTCAAGACTAAATTGTAATTGCTCGTAAATCATCAGGGTGAGGTAAGTGGGAGGGGTACTGTTTGTATATTGTATTTGCCAGTCACAATGAGTCACTGGTCGGGAGAGCACCGCGCGTTCGTGGCTGAGCAATATTTAAAGTGCGGTGATTCATTGGTTCGTGCGCGTCACCCTTTTTGTACTCACTTTAATATTCGACGAGTAAGTGATGGGTCGAACACGCAACTCATCTGGTGTTGGGTTCAAAAGTTCAGACAAGAAGGGACAATGGTTAACCAAACTCCTCCGAGACCATCAACGTCAACAGCGACACCAGAACATGTGGCTAAAGTTCGACGTGAAATTATGCGCAATCTGCGTAAATCGATAAGGAAGATAAGAAGCCTTTATTGGAATAAAAAAATCAATAGTGCACGTTATTTTGAAAAAGAAACTACAGTTTCACCCATACAAACTGCAAATTGTGCAGTTTTTCAATAAAAATGACTATTCTTTACATGAAACCTTAGCGAGAACGATGCTGGAACATTTTGGAACAGTACGAATGCTTGGAAACATATTGTTTACTGATGAATCACATTTTCATATCGACGGCTATGTTAATAAACAGAACATGAGATACTGGTGCCCCGACAACTCAAGAGAAAGCCATCAAAAACGTTTGCATTGTCCAAAAACGACAGTGTGGTGTGCAATTTCTGCCCGAGGAATAATTGGCCCTTATTTTTTTAACCAGCGAGAGACAGTCACTGTTGATGTGTATTGCCAAATGATCGACAAGTTTTTTGGTACCACAACTGCAGCTGTGTCCTGGGTTCAACAACAGAACACAATTTCAGCAAAATGAGATCACTCTACATACAGCCAGAGTTTCAATGGAGGAGCTGAAGCGAATTTTTCCCAATAAATTAATCAGCAAGTACGGAGACATACCCTGGGCACCTCGATCACTGGTCCTTACACCGTGTGACTTTTTTTCATGGGGATACCTTAAGTCGAGAGTTTACAGCAACAATCCTCAAACAATTCAGACCCTACAAGAAAATATCCGCTGTGAAGTTGCTGCCACTGAACCAACGCTTTGCTCTCGCGTGTTCGCAAATTTAAGAGTCCGATAGCAAGAGTGTCTTGTGAGAAATGAACAGCATTTAGACAATATTGTTTATAAAACGTAAAATCCGCATGGTTAAACTCAATTTTGTATAAATAAAATATGAGAATAACATTGTAGTTTTTTTTTTATTTAATATTAAACTTGAAAACTTTCCGCTGGACACCCTTTATATTCATGTATATTTTGTTTTGAGTATGCAAATATGATCAGTTTTAAGGTCTTAACTTATTTTCAGTATTATCAATCACCACTGTGAGATGAGGAAAATCAAAAATAAATAAATAAATTGTAAATTAACAATAATGATCCATAAATTTAAATAAATAACTGATGCAGTTCAAACTTTCAGCTTTTGCTATTTTCTTTAATATCCGTTGAATAGAGTTGGTGTATACGGAAGAAATAAAAAATAATGCATTTGAAACCCATTTCACGCAATAATTCAAATTAGCCCAAAATGTTTGTTGGAACCTTGTTATTCTAAGGGGTCGATATGAAGAAATCAATGATGTGTCTAAAGACACTGAAAAAGAAATTGAAAACAGGCTGTTCGACTATATTTTACTCTTTCTACTGAAACTTTGAAGGTAGGTCCTTTCACATCATCTTGCATGTGTGAAGTTGGATTTTTTTTTGGCAATAAGAACGGGTATTATGAAATTTAAATCAACAAAATAAGCTGCAACTGTTAAATTCCTTGCGCCTGATAATAACCAAAATTAAAGTGAACATCAACAATGATGTTATCAAAAATGACGTTACTCATTATGAAAAATAAATAAGATTTTTTTATCAAATAATATATAACAAGCTGGGTTGATTTTTTTTTCAAATTTGCAGCATGTATTAAATAAATCTGTATGTTATTATTATAAATAAAAATATTATTTCTCTCTAGAAGTATTTTTTTTCTGATAAAAGTTGTGGAATGCAATAAATTGTCATTCTAAAATTTGTGGGCTCTAAGGGTCCTAAGAAGCAATGATCCAGTGCAATGTTCACATATTTATTTTAATTATCTTAGTTAATAATGCAGTTTTTTTTTTATGATACTTGGTGGAATCTACAACAGCTATATAGATGCGCGCATGATGACTAAATTGAATTGAAACAGAACTTTCTAGCATTCATGCCAATTATGTAACTAACAACTGATAACAAAGTCGGCGGTGATTGTGTTGTTAGCACAATGGCACATAAATAATCAACAAAATGTGCATATTTAAAACCTGGTAACAATGAAACCATGTATCGTGGTAAAACAAAGAAACTATTTACAATAACACAGCATACCTCCTAATCAAACAGATTTGTCATCAGAATATTACATTGTAAACCAAAAATATATTTTATGTCATCTTAAAAATGATTAATATTAAACCTTTGATATTCAACAATTTAAAAATAATAAAGATAATAATGTTACGAATTAAGTTATTTATAATTTTAGGATTATAAGTTTTTCGTGAAATTAACCTCCCCCTGTGTCACAAGTTATCATACGGTATCCCCCTGTCCCAGATTCACAATTCCGCTGGCCCCCTTCCTAGCCTAAATCTGTGACATTGTTTATGTAAGCCGCCTTATGACAGATAACAGAGCATCTGAAAACACACACTATCATTTAAAAGGATTAGCTTACTCGACCCCACTCAACATTTCAATGCCGTTTCTGATAACAGAAAATAATGCCTCATATTATAATATCCATAAAAACACATGAATATATTCTATTTTTATTTAAACATATATTGGAAAGTTCCTGAGTTTTGTTTTGCTATCTTTTGCCAAGTGCGTACATCAACCTGACATCTGACCTTCAGGTCGAAACGACGTAATTCATCTTGTAGATCGACTGTGTGGATTTTAATGTCTCATCTTTTGTGGTTTTCCTTTTGTGCTCTTTACATTTAAAATGGCAGAAGAGTTACCAACAAAACATTTTTTATCCTGTTTGATGTTGTATGAATTTTATAAAAAAACACTGCTATCATTGCTACAAAAAACATATGCGATGATTATGATAATGAGTGTGCGTCCATGTCAACAACGGTTTCAAAAGATCATGTGAGGTAATTTGTTTTGAAGAGAGTAACCCGAATCGCAAGGCCCATAAAATTGGACGATGCAGTGTTATTAGCAAAAAAAGAAATGTTTAATAAACTACAATGTACCTGGTCACAGTGCAATAAAATGTAAAAAAAAATTAAAAAGAAAAATTTAATGGAATAATTTGGATACTGCAAAATATTAAAAAATTTAATCTTCTAGAACTTTCAGAACAACAAGAAGAATATATGTATACATTATATTCTATTTGTGTTGTGAGATTATTATATTAATCACCAATTATATTTCAAAACATATTCATATATTTTAAATAATTCAAGTAATAATAAATCATAAAATATTTTTCAATACTGTATCGAAACTGGTAGATGTATTTAAACTCAATAAGTGGTTAATAAAACAAAGTTAACAAATAAAAGTAAAATATTTTTGTTCATAACCACATGACTTATTATATTTAACGCTAATAGTTAAGGAAAGTCTATTCCTTCATCAGAGTAGAAAAAAACTAAATCTAAATACACCATTTTGCAAAACACATGGCCATTTTATCTGCTTTCTATCAATTTTTTAAGTAAATGCACAAAAAGATTTATATTGTACATATGAACTGAATCATCTTCTTCACTTAGTCGCATTAACGCATTGTGCAGTACACATCATGTTATTACTACTAGGAGTCACTATAATAATACATTATTGAGTATATTTTCAATACAAACATATACTTAATAATATCAATATTGTGGTAGTACATTAAATACAAACATACACCAATACATTTAAACTTTTGTCCCGCATGCCCTAGCATTGGTGTATTGCCATACTTTTTAAGTTGCAGCCGCCAATGGAAATAATGCATTACAAATCTCTCAAGTGTCTCAAAAGTCATAGACCTTAAACACTTGAAAACATGTGTACATATAAAATCTTCGGGTTATGCAATTGGCAGTAACAAAGAGGTGCGCTAAGATTTTTATAGAACTAATCTAACAGTGACAATTTGATTGTGTTCTGTCAAATTTTCTTTTGATAAAAAATAACAAACTTGGTTTTCATCAAAACGCCTATGACCAATGTTAAAAATACCATGTTAAATATTCTAATGACAAAAAAAACATTACACAAACTGACATACAAGGTAATATTACAGAAACTGACTTATAAGGTAATATTACACAAACTGACATACAACGTAATATTACAGAAACTGACTTATAAGGTAATATTACAAAAATAAAATAGGAATTAAATCTTACGATATTTAGAATTTGGCACCAAATTGGGAAGACGAACTCGATGAATGTACTGCTTATTTTTCTGACTTCCTCCGTCCTCGAATAATGTAGATGTTCCTTTGGCTCTTAGTATGAATCCTTCGATACCGTATTCCACAATAGACTCGGGAGTCGGATTAAATGTAGACCATGTCACAATTACTTCACTCACATTTTCTGGGAAATAAAATTATAAATTTAATTTAATAATTTGGCAGAAACATTCTGGTATTTCGATACTATCAATAATTCATTAAAAATAATGTTTTTATTGCGTACACACATTGCAATTAAAAAATTTGTTTGAAAATATGATTAGTTTCGGCATGAATAAAAGTCAAGAACATAACATCCATCATGTCAACAGTAATAATATTCTTTAACACAAATTAAATTAATCAACTGGTAAAATATACAGAAAAAATCTATTTATCGAAAAAATATTTAGTTGCTACCAGGTTTTGAACCTGGACCTCTTCCTATCCAGGGAAAGCAATAAAATACATTTTTAACAAATTTTGAACTTATATTCTGTAATCTTTCCAATTGACACACATCTATTATTCCATTTTTAAAAGATTAACTCTAAAAATAATATTCTCATCATCTTTCGTTAATATGACACATATTGATAGAGATCATATTTTCTAATTAATTTTATAATACGAGGGGCAAGTAAAAAATAAGGTTCCTACATTTTTTTCAGGTATAAGGTATTTTTTATTGCAATAAATAAGTAAACCATCTGAAAGCTTGTACTTTATTCTATTTTTCTACATAGTCTCCTGATTTTTCTATGCATTTTTCCTGACGAGTTATCCACTTCTGAAAACCCGCTTCGAAGAATTCCGCCGCTAGGCCGCCGATGAACTTGGTGACCGCTTCTTTCACCTCTTCATCTGTATTGAAGCGTTGTCCACCCAAGTGTTGCTTCAATTTCGGAAACAAGTGGAAGTCGCTGGATAATGGAGTAATAATGGAGTCCCGTAATAATGGAGTCCAAGAATTCTTCGGTATTCTCGGCGCATTCTCGAAGAAACCCCTCGGCACACTTGACACGATTGTCTTTGTGGGTTTCTGAAAGCATGTGTGGGACCCACCGCGCGCACACCTTGCGATAACCAAGTTTATCGGTCAAAATGTTGTCGATGGTTTTTTCACAAACCTCAGGAACCTGGACAGCAAGCTCCCGAAGCGTTACTCTCCGATCTTCGAGGAGAATGCTCTCAATCTTCGCCACGACTTCGTCCGACACCGATGGCCTCCCACTCCTTTGCTCGTCGTGGACGTCTGTGCGTCCTTCGGAGAACTCCCTGCACCATTTGCGGACGTGTTGGACGCTGATGCAAGCTGTGCCATAAACTTCTTCCAACTGTCGATGAATTTCAACAGGTTTAAGCTTCTTCGCGTTTAAAAATCGAATCACCGAACGGATTTCACACCTGGCGGTAACGGCGATGGCGGGTTCCATAGCGGATGGCTGTCAGGCCTTTACTGAGCGTCGCAGCGTTTGCTCCCGGTAGTGGGGATGTAGTTAAGGGACCAACAATCAAGGCGGTGTTGCCGGATTTCGCCTAGCATCTCGCGTGGCGAGTGTACAGCGTAAGGAACCTTATTTTTTACTTGGCCCTCGTATGTATAATGTCACAATGTCCATAGTTCCTACCTATTTTAGTGAAAACAGGGTAATTTATACAAATTTATTTTTCACTTCTGTAGAATGAACAAGGAGATCAAAGAAGAGGTGGGGTTGCCTGACTGTGTGGAAGAAGACTGAAGCAGGATGTAGTAGCAGTAGTAATTTAGCAATTCAAAGGATAAAAGCGTAATGATCCGTGTCCACGGAATAAGATAGGAAATATATCTCAGTTCCATGTACGCATGTTGAGATTTTGATCTGGAGGTAAACTCAGAGATCAGCTTGAGATTGGCAGAAAGAGACAAAAACTCAAACCCGTGTACACGACATTCAATTTGAAAACGAAGCTCGACATAACAATTAGAGAAACAAAGGCATTAAATTACAAACATTTATTCCGTTTTAACTACTGCTAGGGAGATTCAAATTCACCTAATTGACAAAATCCCTCTCCAAGCGCAAGAGCTAGTCTCTTTTTTGGAGAGGTAAGCGAAAAAAACCATCTAATTTAAAAAAAGTAAAATACTTAATTCATGTTATAAAAAATTGTAAAAATGTTAAATAAATAAAAAAAAATAAAAAATAATGATCAATGAACTGACATTTGACATACAACAAGCATGAAGTGAGGCTCGAGATAGTGAATCTCTAAAACTTGAGTACATGGCGGACTTAAATCTCATGAGATAATAATCCCTGTCTCAAATGTCTCGAGTCGAAAATCTCATAAAAATGACCATACTTAAAATTCTTGAAAATAGTTAGTTTACTTTTTGTGTAGTGACAAATATTTTGGAGATCTTATTTATTGATGAGCAGAGAATTATATGTAGTGCGTGGAAATATTTCATGATCTACGCAGTTGCGCAGGAGGAACACTGGCGAGAACCCTTCGACCCTTGAATTAGTAGGCATGATTGCATCCTCTCGGTTTTAATCCAATCAATTTTCTTTGTACATTTATATTGTGCCAGAGTGACTAATGTAGAAAAGTGTATAATAATAAAACAAATGGTTTAAATAAATAACAGTTTATTAACTTTGTTTTATAAACCACTTCAACCGGTTATGGAAAAATATTTCTATTTTTAAAAATTTTAATAAAAGAATCAAAGAGCATTTAAGATGTTCATAACGATTTTTCAGAATGATAAATTCTTACCATGCTTAAAACCATGATTCTTATATTAAAATTTTGATCTGTTTTTCCAAAATATAAATATTTTCCGTAACCAGGTGAATATAAATAACTCACAGTGGTTTATAAAACATTAATAAACTATTATTATTAAGAATGAACCACAATTATGGTTTAATTTTGTTTTCATTAAAAACATATTGTGAAAAAAAATCTATTTAATTTTGAATGTCATATTTTGAACTATGCTCCTTAGAAATATTTAGAAAAAAAATTTCAAACCTTAAAAACAAAAATGGTTAAATTTTAAAAAACTTGATAATTTTTGTTAGTCTTAGAAATACATATTTAAAAAAGAAATACATATTTAAAATTTAAAACAGCATTAAGAACACAAAGAAAATAAAAATATAAAAATACAGTATAATATAAAAGATTAGATTTTTTTAAATATGTAATTAATTTTTTTTTTTTAATCATGGGGAAGAAATGTATAATAACTATTTAAACTAAAAACAAAACAATAAAGAAATACATATTTAAAAAAAAAAAGTATTTACTGAAATTTCTTACATTTAAAGTAACTGCATAAAATAGCAAACAATTATAATTTAAAAAGATAAATTTAGAATTATTAATTTAATAAAATAACTTCAGCAGATAAATCACGTACTTAGTAAAATGATTATCATTTTATTAATTATTTATAAAAGATAGAATGAGTGACATAAAATGAAAGTACCGTTAAAATTTGGACAAAGAATGGTCATTGCTCAAGAGCACCTTTATTAACGATGAAATAATAGGCAGTTGACAAATTATTTTATAAAAGATCACAAAGCTAGGCCTTAATTCGGGAATAAAACGTTTAAGTAATAAAAATGATATTTTTCCAGTATCGGATGCTTACCGCCAAATGCCAAATGTATTTGTTCCGGCTGGTATGATAAAAAACAGTTCACCGCTTTGACAATGAAAATAAACGTCCATAGTTGTACGAAAGCCATATTAAAAAATCAAAACACCGTCATTAAGAGTAATGTCTTGCATAAACGATTGAAGGGTACTAAAAATATTTAGTGACACAACGAATAATCGACCGACCGCAAACCTAGAGCCAAATTTTGTAATTTTCACAAATCTGGCAGAACAAAGAACATCGAAGAGACAACGGAACGCGACCTCCCCCTTCACGCACAGCTGACATCTGTCAGAATTTTTTCAAAGAAACCCATTTAATCGACTCCAAAATAGCACCATCTACAGTATGTGTACTTTGGCTAAAGTATTAAGTACCTACTCAAATTATCTTATATAAAATAGAGATATATGCATACAAAAATGGGATAAATATATTACATGACGTGTCTGTAAATTTTATTATAGAGCATATTTGACAGTTTTGATTTGACACATGGTCGCGAAGTTTATGTTTGTTATAACATGGTTAACTTTTTAAAAATATAGTCATTAGTCACGTCTCTTATTTTTCCATGAACTGCAATTTGACTTCACTAATTCTAATTAGAATTATATACAAATAATTTTATGGAATTACATTTTTATCACTCCCGATTATTTTCATAGAACTTTTGTAAAATGAACGGACTTTCCCTGAGAATATCTAACACTGCAGATAGTGACTTCAAAAAAAATGATTCGAAAATTCCTGTATTTGAATTAAGTGATCAACATCGAGTCCATTTTGGTAAGTTGCTATTCCCTTTGTAAACAACAAGAGAAATGTACTTTAACTTTTATGTTTATTTTAGTATCTTTATAATTTTAATCTATGTTAGTTTTTATTATGGAAATTCAAGTAGTCAGCTGTAATAATAATCACTTTTGACTTATTTTTTTTCAGTTTCTCATATCAAAGATTTGAATGATTTGATTGATGCAACAAATGTAAATAAACAACTCGATTTCATTAAAAATGCGGCAAACATCTTAGATGAAGAAGATCATGACCGAACACGTAGTTTGATTCAATTGTTTGTAGTGATTTTTCTGGAAGCTCCTCTGAAGCATCCATTGAAAAATACATGTGCAAGGTAAAGTAAAAAATGTATAACTCTATCAGGGCGTCATTAAGATAGGATAAGATAAACTTTATTGACATATTTATACATTTTTTACATCAGAGGTGAATGTACAATAATAAAAGAGAAAATATTTAAGTAATCTTAACCTAGAGATATTAAAAACATGTTCGTTTTTGCTCTGACCTGGCCGTTTAACCAAGCACTATACAGCCATAATGACACTACGTCCAATGCATCCAGAAAGTCATAGAAATAGATGTGGAAGTGCAATATATAATAAGGATATTTCACTTGTTACAAATAAATTGCTATTTAAGTTTACAAAATTATTATTTTTTTAATGGGATGCAGAGATATCACCTCTGATAGATTTAGCCTTGTTCTAGCTGCGCTAGACTTTTGTATGTGTTAAAGTAGACAGTTTTTTTCGTGCTCTTGAGATGATATCATTTTATTAAATGTAAAAGAGATAATAGCAATTTTAAAGTATGGCATAGGTGTTTAACATCAGCGAATCTGAAATTTTTTAAGAACAATCGGTTGCTCCTCCTAATGTTAGTATTGAATTTATCTTATCAGACTAGTGGTTACGTATGCATCTGAGACATGGGTGACCAGTGGCGTACAGTAGGCACAAACTTAGATTATGCTGTTATTGGCGATATTAAGTATACAGTGAAATCTTGATCGATCATTCCTCGAATAATCGTTTTCCTGCATATATCGTCTATTTCTTCCGGTCCCAAATTAATTGAATACAAAACACCCAAAAATAGATCGCATGGATCGTTCCTCTATGCATCATTTTACCGCATTAATCGTTTAAATTACGCAGCATACTTCGTAGCTAAATGCTTGGTTTCGATTAACGGCACTCGTAAACAATGAGCGGAACATTCCAGGGAGTGAGAGTATGCTGCCACTAACTGCCGCATGACATTATACAATACAAAGTTTAATTAATAATTTTTTTATTTCTGTGCAGCTTTCTAATTTTATTTTTATTTAAACACATTCATTTACTTGTGAAATATGTATCTTTTTTAGAATATGTATAAACATTTAAATATGAAAAATGTAACTTTTTTCTATATTCTCGCATTCATTGTTTATTTCAATAGGTCCCTTCAAAAACAATAGATAGAGGTTTCACTGTACTAAGTATTAAAAAAAATATTTTATTTTTATTTTGAGATCAATTCTATGAATTTTAATTTAGAATATAAATGTATATTTATTACTTTAAAAAAGGAGAGTTATTTTA
Source organism: Eubasilissa splendida (assembly GCA_031772225.1). NCBI lineage: Eukaryota > Metazoa > Arthropoda > Insecta > Trichoptera > Phryganeidae > Eubasilissa > Eubasilissa splendida. The sequence goes on from CM062859.1 coordinate 7,530,735, forward strand.
TTGCTTGGTACCGTACTCTGTTTTTGATTTCGCTTAAAATATTTTCTACGATTTCTCCTTCAGACAAAGAATTTTAAATGTTTCATTAACAGTGTTCAAAAGCATTTATTTAAATAACTAGCTTTACAAATTAGCATAGCCGACACAACTCTATTTTAACATTTAATTTAATATTGGTAATAATCTAATTTAATAATATCCCGAAAAATGTAAACTCACTCGCTTATATAGATCACAGATAATAAATTATAACCTATAAGTTTTATTTATGCAAACATCGAAATACAGAATTACTGGGAATGACGTTGGAATCATAGGTTGGAATACACTATGAAAACAAAAAGGTTAAGTCTGTCAAGCAAAACAAATATGTAGAAATGTTATTTCACACAGTTTTCAATAAGGATTATTCCCTTTCAAAGACAATAGAATTAAGCGCAAATCGTTTGAAAAATGAAAAAAATTTACAGTCATAAAGATGCCAACATAGATTCAGTAAGAAAATATTTAGCTCAGTAAATTATTATGAGAATTGAAAAAACAAGTTAGGTTCATACAATACCTAAGTGCTAGCAAATCGCCGATGAGCATACACATGAAGTTGGTACAAATGATTTGCAATTTTTCTAAATAACCTACGGCTGGACAAAAGTCGTGGGTTACGTCATAGACACGGTTACATTAATACGGATAATAACAGTCAGAATTTTATGGTATTTTATAATATAAAGATTATTTAATTTGTTTTTACTTTTTGACATTTTTGAAAGGAAAATTTTGATGCCAGTTTTAAATGAAAAATATTGGACCGGTTTTAGAAAATTATTTTTAATTCATTTTAATTTATATAATGAGATAAGCGTCCCAAGATTTATTAAAATAGAAAGTGGAACTGGTTGGGCCATATGAAGACGATGACTTTGGTGATTGCTGAACACGAAACCAACAGCTTAGGAAGACCAACGGATGGATCGACAATATCTTCAAAGATCTTCAAAGATATTGTCGCTGATATAAAGATAAATCCAGGACTAGAGAGAAATAGATCATAATTCTTGAGGAGGCCAAAAATAAGGCGGCCAGCAATTATCACTTTAAAATTATTTCATTTTTCAGAATATTTTCCACCAGAAAATCTCTTCTCAGAGATGTTGAGACTACTTTATCAGATGAGATTTCCAAGTCTGTGTCTGCTACCACCAACTACAATGATTATTTTGCAATGAATACTTTATGCAGCTCTATCAATAGTTGCTTTGATAATTTCCCTCCTGGTACTGGTGGTGTGCAAGGCTCCTTAAACGATATTTTGATTTTCCTAAAATCTACAATGGTAACTTATGTTGAGAGATTGAGGTTTGTTATTACATTGCTTAAATTTACATGAAATACAACCTATCAAGGCCAGGCAAATGTTGTCATAGATTAGTAATTATGTCCTGTCATAAGATGGAAAAGAATTGCATTTTTTCATTCTGATTAAATTGTAATTAAAATCCCATAGTGTAGAATATTGCATAATTTTTTTAATAATATATTATGTCTGACTTCTTCAAAATAATGCGTGCCTTCATAAAATGTGATAAAACTGCATTAATTTGTATATAACCATTTGTTAATTGTATTTTCTTTGTTATCTTACTTTAATTCTTCAATTCAAACAATTAAATCCAGTAGCTGTTATGAGAGTTAATATGAATTGTTGTGCAAATATTTCCACATCACACATTACTCGTACAATCATAAACCAAACACATTGTTAGTGTTATATTATATTGAAAGATTACTTTTCTTATACGGAAGATTGAAGGAAACTAATAAAAATTACAATCATTGTGTGATATGTATTACTTGCATTAATGGCAATAATCAATGTAATTATTAATGATATGTGATATTTGATTTTCATGAAAGCTTCCAATGAAGAAACTTCCTTTACTTAATTTTATGAATTCCTTTTAGAAATGATGACACAAAGATGTCTCCAACGGAGAAGATGGAATTATACACCTTTATACACAATACTAATCGAGTGTTAATTTCTATTTTGCAAAAATGTGAAATAATTGTTACATCACCCCCGAGTCAAGATTATTGGAAAGAATTAACTTCAATCTGTATATTTCTACTGAATCATACAGATCTTCCCATGGACACAAAAGGACTGTGCTCGATGGTTCTAATTATTGTTTTACGGCTGAGATTTGGGTTAGATGCTTGGATTATTGTAAGTTTTTATTGAAAATCTACTATTTTAATACATATCAGATATGTACTTAATTATGTGAGATGGATGGGGATTAATAAAATAATAATAATAAATAGCAGTTAATAATCTTCCATAAAAATATGTGTAAAAATGTGTATTCACAAAATATTTATGAAATTCAAAATTGAAATTAATAATTTAATTTTTCATTACTTAAAGTTATTATTTCAAAATTAAAACTGAACTCACAATTCAGACATGGTCATTCAAAAATAAAAATAGTGAAAAAAAGACGATAATAACAGCCGGCTAAGCCACAAGAAAACAACTGAATACGTACGTATGTATGAGGGCTGTCTGAAAAGTTTCCGACCTAACAAAGAAACAAGACGTTTTTTCTTCAAATTTATTTTTATTTTTCTACATAGTCTCCTTGTAAGTCTATACACTTCTCCAAGCGATGCTCCCATCCTTTTAACCCATCCAAATAGTATTTGGAGTCTTTCTCTGCAAAATAGTTATTTACGAAGGTGATGACCTCCTCATTTGACGAAAATCTCTGTCCTCTGAGCACAACTTTTAGCTTAGGGAACAAAACAAAAAAAAGTCACTTGGGGCTAGATCTGGTGAGTAAGGAGGGTGGTCAATCAGTTCAAACCGTAATTCGTAGATTTTCGCCCGGGCAACCGCTGAGAAGTGAGACGGCGGCATTGTCTTGGTGAAACAAAATTTTTTTTTTTTTTGCAAATCTGGCCATTTTTCCGCAATTTCTGCCTTCAGCCTGCCAAGTAATGATACATAGTATGCTCCTGTAATGGTTTTTCCTTTTTCAAGATAATCGATTAGACAACTCCGTGACTATCCCAGAAGTCATCAGTCGCCATCACTTTCCCAGCTGAAGGAACAGCCTTTGCCTTTTTTGGAGCCAATTCTCCCTTCGCGGTCCACTGTTTTGACTGTATTTTTGTTTCTGGAGTATAATGGTGTATCCAAGTTTCATCTACAGTAATTAATCAGCGCCTAAACTGCGCCAACAGAGCGTTGGAAATGTTCATTTGAACACATTTTCGGTCCGGAGTGAGCAAACGCAGCACCTAATGTGCGACCAGCTTTCTCATACCTAAATCTTGATTCAATATATTCTTGACACTCACATCGACTCACTTAAACGATTGTCAAACAACAACTGCGCGTCCAAAATGGCTGAAATTTTGGTGAGTACTTATCAAAGCATGTGCAAACACGTTCCTCAACTTTTGTTGACGAGTGCTGCCATCTTCATGTTGAGGTCGGAAATTTTTCAGACAGCCCTCGTACATTATCTTGTAATGTCTACCCTCCACATCCATCATTGGTAGAATCACTTTCATGTACTAAAATTTTTATAAAATGCGAACACTTTTTAACAACCATAATTACATTTTATTTTATATTTTTCGCCCATCCTGGTTAATGCTATCCTGGACAAATGAGAGCCTACTGTATGGTGTAATGAATCTAATTCAAAATAAGATCAAAATAGTATTTTTTTTTAAATTTCAGCTCTTACAAAATGTTTACAAGATTGAAAATGACAGTGATCATAGCATACTTGAAGAAGTCAATCAATTGCACTCTGAAACTGTTAAATTATACATTTGTAGCGCCATAGTAAATATCATTAACGTTGATGACATTTCATCAAAATCCATTAGTGATGTCTCTGTTTTAATATTTCTGTCTTCAAGTCTCGTTACACTCAGTGAAAAGTAAGTTTATTATGTCGATTATAAATTATAATATTCATCATTTTTATCGTTTTTAATATTTCAATATTTTTTTCAACATTATAGATTGTCAGTGGACACAACCGTTATCCTCGGTGTCGCCAGAACGATGCTTTGTTTATCAAGAATTTTGTGTAAAGTTCCAAATTTAAATATTGCTGTCAAAGCAGCAGCCGACATTTTGAATTTTGTCTGGTCTCATTTGGAATATTATGTGGACAGTGTGCGACATCTGTCTACTCAAATTTTAACCAATATAGTTAAACTGTCAGTGACGTTAGAAAAAAAAGGTAAACTTATTTATTATTATATATTTTTAAAAAAAACATATTTTATATACATATATATATGTTTTTTTTACGTTTACAATTATTTTGATTATGATTAACCTTTCCTCCGGTGATCTAAACTGAGTTGACATTGCCTCTATATTTACAAAGATATTCACATAATTAGAGTTCACATTTTAGGTATTCCTCTGTAATATATTTATGTATAGGATAAACTAATTACAATATATAAGTATTTACCATACGCAACAATAAAAAATGTTTTCTTGAAGAACCTGACGTGATTTGTATGTGTACGTGTGGGGAGGTACGAAGGGCGTGCGCGGGGCACGGGGTGCCGGATGCCGATAGTCACTTTAGTTATGCTAGCAGTCCACTTTCGCCGAGACATAGCGAAAGGAGTCGAGCATGAGAATGTACTGCAGCTCTCGGCTTGCATTATTCACTTATATAAATATAAGTGAATATATTGTGATGTGATGTGAATATATTGTGAAAGTGAATAGTTGATATATATATTGTGACGTCGTATTTCATCCGTCCTCCGGCTTGCTCAGGGTATAGCATGAGGTGCGTGGTTCTGATGCACAGAATTCACCAGGTCGCCTGCCACTCACATTAGCTACCATTCTCAGGGAAAATAATAAGATTAGTTTCATGTTTTTATAACAACATAATTTAATGGTTCACTCAAATACGAAAACATATAAATTATAAGGTAGAATGTAGTAAGAATCCTGTCACTTGAATGTGATTACATACTTAATAAAATAATAGAGTTTTTACTAACGTGTGAACATCTAAATCAACAAGTTATTATCTAAAACTAATGGTGAGATAAAACACTTAAATTCATTGGATATTAAAATCTTTACCTAGGAAATTATATTACAAGAATTTAAATCCCCTGATGAGTTTATCAGGTCAAATATTGCAAAAATCGTTTCAAATAAATGTGATCAACAAGATTAGCAAGTCATTATTTGAAATTAAAAAGGTGAGAATAAAGACTATGATACTTCATCTCTGCTGTCATGTAAAGAAGGGATGCTTCACATCCTGCATCATACAAATAACACAGATGCCCAATATTATTTAATTATTCTCACCCTTCCTTAATTCAATACGAAATCACATCTTCGTGATTTTAGTATCGGGACAACTTCCTCGTGCTCGCAAACTGTCAAAAGAAAATAATCCCCCCTGAGAATTTTTTTTGTATGCGGTGCAGTGTTGCCATTTAGTAAATGTCAACTCCCAGCACATCTCATGTGCGGTAGGTACCAAATATAACATTATAATATATATCAACTATTAAATAATAATAACCATATTCATATTTATCCAACTTAAAAATGACAAAAGTCTCCACGTAAAGGTTAAATTGATGTTTTTTTTTGTTTTAGGCAGTAATGAATTATCTAATGAAGTATTTTCTTCTGTGATGTTGTTGCCAAATGATCGCCATTCTAAATATAAAGGATTGTCAACACTAGGTTCTGAATATGGATGTGTTTACCTGCTTAACAAGTTCCCAAACCTTGTGAAGGACCTGGTATCCGCTATCGACAATGTCACCGTTCCAGCAAATGTTAGTGTACTTACATACTTACTGTTCTATCTCTATGATCACCAGTCGCCGTCTTGTGCGCATGTGAACGCGGCATAGAGAATGGTTCCTATCTATTACTTCCTATTACCCCCCTTCCTTATACCAGACCACAACCTATTCTGTGGTGTTCTCTATGGTTTTGGACCAGTTGAGAAGTTTGAGTTGAAAACTGTGTGAATTATCGTTCTACTGTGTTGGGCTGATAGTGTACTATTGTGTGTTCGGTTTCTCGCTAGTGTGCGTGCCAACAGTTACAACTGCTATTGTGCGTAGGACAGTGCTTCGTGCGAATCATCGAAGTTTGTTCCTGAAGTTCAGGAAACCTGTGGCCACAGGTCAAGATAAGTCGTGTTCTTCCTGGTTGTTCCTCACTGTCCTGTCCCTATACCAAATTCCTTCCACCCTTCCGGTTTCCCCAACCCCTTGTTCAAACACATACATTACCTTTATTAAAATAATACTGCTTCATTTGATATTAATAATATTATGTATTTCGTTTTAGTCCATTTCTTAAAATTATTATTTCATTGCTAAAAGTGTAACCGAGTGGCCCTTGTGCAGGTAATTTTATGTGTTGTGGCAATAATATTTATTTAAAAATAAAACAGAAAGGCAACATAAAATAAACTAATTTTTTTTTTATTATTTTGTGAGAAAAAATACATTTTTATAAAAAGAAATATGTACAAAATTTATTTTAATAATTAACACTTCTTTTGTTCACTGTGTGACAGTCAAAAAATGTTTGAGTGACCACATTATTTATTGACAGTACTCGGAAAATTAAACTAGTATTTTTTTTAAATATTTTTAAGGTGTCTTTTGCGTTTGAAACACTTATGACAGAGCATTCTAAGGAAGTTACTATTGATGTTTTGTTCGGCACCTGGATTAAACCCGTTCTCGATGCGGTAATCTTGTGCAAAAATGAAGAAGACAATATTTCATCGCCAACACTCACCGTTTTAGAGGATATTTTGGCAAAAGCTGTCAAATTGAATTCATCTTTAGTTTCCTTAATGTAAGTGTGTACCAGATATGTTTTTTTTTAAATCATTCATTGAATATAGTTTAATTTGATTAATCAATTTGCTAATCTTAAATGTAACATTACATCTACATTAATTGAATATAATAAACGTCATGTCTTTTTAATTTTCTAGGATGCCCGCCATTTTGGAACAGAATTTATTGAAGGGTGATAAAATGAGTGACGGGCAATTAAAATGTGTATTAGTCTGTCTTCATGTTGCCAGAAGAATGGGAGTGTTTGATTCAAAAGAAACATCGAGGCCATCATCAGAAAGTGATAAATGGAAAAATATGATTGAATACAGTTTATTAAAAAATTCAGTTACTCACAGGCTCTCAGAGGTAAATAATTAACCTTCATAGTACATATTGTGATTAATTATTATTAATTAACTAAAAATCTCATCCAATGATGTGCGTTAACAATTCAATTCTTATAGACAGACATCTATCACCTCTCCTACATCTGTTGTTGGTCTCATACAACTCCTATTCTTCTTACTTTTTACCTTACCCTCTTTCAATAGTTGATTAAGATCTTCCTTTTATGCAATTTGCTTATGTTCTTTTCATTCTCCTCTTCGTTCAGCCATATATATATGTATATGTATTCCACATCTGCATTTTTTCTTATTGCAACATTTCTATGTTATCTATCAATCTTTTCCCACACTAACAACGATTGCATCTCAACAGCAATATGAATTTCAATTTATTACATTCTTATTTCATTTAACAATTAGCATGTGTGCTCGAAATGTTAGTGAAATAATGTATTTTCATTTATTTTGTAAAAAAGTACAAAAACAAATGTCTAGTTTAAAAAATAACTCACCTAATTGAATATTGCAAGTACCTACCTTCCAATTGCTGACTTATTTTACTTTGATAGCTTGTGTTTCAAAATTGGAATACTTACATTATATTCTGCATATGTTTTGTTTCACTTTCACTTCACGGCACACTATGCTTTTTTTTTTCATTTTTGGCTTCATGGCAGTAATTACTATGTAGGATTAAATAATGTTTTCAATAATCTTTCAGATAAGAATACTGGCACTTTCTATAATGGTAGACTCACACAAGACTACAGAATGCTTCATCGAAAAAGAATTTGATTTAATAAACATTTTTCTACAGTACAACATAAATGTTCAGTCACCTGCTGTGCGACAAAGGATTCTTGCTTTAACAAAAAAAGTTAGTTACATCTGTACTCCATTTTGTTAACAAATCGAAATAAGAGTTCCTAATCATTAATTATTTATTTTATTTTGTATTTTAATGTCCCTTTATTTCAGTTGCTGAAAAGATGGAAAGACAGTTTTGATGTTATTCTGAGAAATATTGAAACGGCACAAACCAAAATAAAACGTTTAGTAGAAAGTCTTGAAAATGTAGAATTATTTTTAAATAAAATTTCTGATGTCATCGACCATTTCATGACTGTTAAAAATTCATACATCAAATTCATCGAAGGATTGTGGATGTTTTGCATCGGCAATATCTTTCCAGGAGCCAATTTTAGCCGCCGCAATATTTCCCTGCAGATTTTAGTTTGGTGCCAAGAAATAAAATCAACAAGCATCTTCTGGTAAGTTCATGTTGAACTAAAAACTGTTGAAGTTTTAATATCTTAATACATAATTAGTTTTTATGCTCTTCATGATACGAAACATTCTGATATATAGATGGACTCTAATTTCGTAGCTCTGTATTTCAAATTGCGAATGATTGGCAAATATGAAGTAAATTACATTTGAAAATACTCACAATAAATTTTATAAATGTTCAATGTGACCCCCTTTGGTTGCACGGCAAACATCTAATTGGTGGCTGATAATATATCACCAGAGCTGAACATTTTACTCACAACTGACACCAAATGACTGTGCTCGGCGGCACGAACACTCCAGCGGTCATTTTCACAACTATGAGCGATGTAGCGGTGGGATTCGAAACTTTCGGGCCTCTATCAATTGTTATGTCAATTTTTCATATGCAACGTATAATTCGGAAAAAAATGTAGCAGTATGAAATTGAGTCCATCATTTTGAATAACTGTGTATTCTGGACCAACTCAAGATATTTCTATTCTAGCATCTTAATAATTTTGATAATAAATGAATCAGAAGGATTGAAAATTGTTATGAAAAATCACCATCTAAACATATTACTGCTACTGAGAAAACAAAAGATAAAATTACCATTAGTTTTTAGCCACGATCATTGGTGTCTTAATTTTTTAACAGCTGGTTCGCTTATTTTTTCATTCAAATATGTAGCACCTATACACCATTTTCAATGTGCAGTTCAGTGTTCATCATTTTTCTTATTAAATATGTGTATTAAAATTATAAATTAAGAAGTGAATTTGTAAAAAAACCTTACCAATATCCAGAGCAGTTGAGGTCAAGATTGAAGCAAATTGTAACACAAGCTCACATGCATTTTTAGTAAATAATATATCACCACTATTGTTTTTTTTTACTGCTTTAAGTATTAGTTACTCAATTAAACCACAAATAACCACAGCAAAAAAAAATATTCACAATTCTAGACATGATAGAAAACCCAAAGGTTTGGCAAACAAATGGAAACTGAAGAAAATTTCTATTCACTGGACATAAATATGAGTATGATAAATTGATTTTCAACGTTATGGATAATTTTTTTATTTGCTTATTTTTCTTAACTTGGTTGATTTTAACAACTGGTTCGCTGAACTGCGGCTGAATTTAACAACTGGTTCGCGTGAACCAATTCAAAGTGGCTGGATGACACTACCGGCATAACACGTTATCTCAATAGTATTAAAGGTTATTAACCCTTCCCATACCATGCGGTAACACAGGTTTACCGCTCCAATTAAACCTGTAATATTTCTAATAATAATATAAATACACGCAACAAAAATTTCACTTTTTAATTCATTCTCTGGAAAACATTTACGCTTAGAAATGACCAGTAAAAAAACAATTTTACGAAGCGAATCCTATAAAAATAATTATTTTTCAATACAATCTGTTATAAAGTGTATATGTTTGCAAAAATACCATTTGTGGTATATCAGAAAGAGATTACCCATTAATTTCATGGTGAAAAGAATAAGAAACATATAAATATAACTATAATTATATTAATTAATATAGATAAGGAAGTTTGTATTGTATAGGACTTAATTCAATCTTCCAAATTATATTATTTTATTATATTTATCATTTTTTCACATTAAGGTCAATATTTAGAGTAAATTTATGGCATTAACAATTTTAATGCCATTTAAACTAATAAAGTGTTTTTTCACAAAATTCTCAAGAAACTCTAATTTATTACGGTAACATGAGTTGACAGCATGGCTGTGTATGGGTATTTTATATCATGGTATGGAAAAGATTAAACTAAAATAAATTGCATAGAAATTACAATTTATATAAATAAAAAAAGGGTATTTTAATGCTATTTTTATGTATGTTATCTATTGCAGGAATTGGAGAAAAGATGATGCAGATTCACTTATGGATTATTTAGAAGATAGCTATGAATGTAACAAACAGTTGGCTGTGGACGTACTGGCGTATTGCCCAGTTGAGTGTTTACAGTTTGATGTGAGTTAGTAATATTCAGTTGTTTTATAATAATATTTAATGAACATATTTAACAGCAAAAGACTTGCAACCTTAAGATGTATCAATATATTCCAGGTGGCCTGTGCGATTTTCCCCCACACCTTCAGTTTTACTGACATATGTATATAAGCCACAGGATAGTTATACTGTAGATTAAAGGCGGCAACTTTGATAAGATTATGAGATGTTATTTTTTAAAAATGTATATTTTTACCAGCCTGGTTAATCCACAACCCGATTAATTCGACCCTGACTAATAGAAAATATACTGTACTTGACCCTTCATTACATATTTTATATACAATATTATTTTAATTATATTTTAAGCTATTGTTCACAGTAGGTTCAAAAAATTAGAACAAAGTATTTATTTTATGTTTCGCAGAATGCGGAAATTATTGAAAATACTTTTCAAAATGCCGTGTCGACAGCTTCAAGCGTAAAACCGACAGATTGTATCACTTCAGCTTACAGACTAGAACTTCTCACAAGGTTTCCTAATTCTCTCTTGCCAGTTCTTCACAACAAATTTGAAGACAGGTGACTCATTTAATTTATTTTTTGTTGGTTTTATTTTGAAATACATATCTAATATTTTTTAAGATTCGTGATCTTGGATATACGCACTATGAGGATTAGTTCTGAAAGAGTGTTTGTGTGGGTGTGTATGTTGAAGTCGTATCAGAAGAATTTTGAAGGTTATGTTTCAAATGATGTGATTAATATGAGAGGAGGAGAATAAAACCACTTACTGTTTTCACTGAGTTTATTATAGTCAAACTTTACTGTAGTGACTTTCGAAGTACCACCGGATTCCCTTGGGGTTCTATCTTCTCTTTGTACTTTTGAATTGCTTAGGTTGAGTCCTTGTAATAATAACTCAGTGTTCAATGGTAACAGTATTTACAGTTGTTGACAATTATACAACTCAGAGATAGACTAATAACAATTATGAAGTGGCGATGGAAAAGAGACCCATTTCCAAGTGACGGCCTTTTATAACCATTGTCTCCCATCACTCATCTAACACACGCACACACACACATACACATATCCAAAGTGACAGTTCTCACATTTACAAAAGTATAAATTCACCCGTACAAGAAGTTACTGCGCGGTTTATCGGAGGCGGTTTCTAAAGATGTTGTTTTAAAGATGGCGAAATGAAGAGTGAAGCTCGTGCGGTGATCTTCCGTAACGCTGCTGGTCGCATTGGTATTGCTACATGCTATTGGCACTGAGTGTCTTTACAACTAATGGTAGTTTAGTTTTGTGCACCAGTACTTGCTGGGTGTGTTCAGCTTTTCCGGGCAGTGATGATGAGAATGGAGATGATAGACCTCCCTCCACAGCACCATTGAATTTCAAAATTGTTATTTAATTTAATTCTGTTATCGAGCAGTTTGCAATTTTTGTAATCACACACAATACAAAACTAATGCAGGCGGTAGGAATGCTCAACTTGTGAAGAAATTTTTAAAATTAAATTGTACCCTTTTTGAACCTCCTGAAACCTCTTAGTCCGCACCCGCCGTAAAATTTCACATTTCAAAAAAATATGCGATGTAAAAGTGACAAAACAAATTTGTCATACTCATTACTATGGTGAATACATATTTTATTCAGTTTGTCAAACTTCCGATAGCGCTTTAATATTTCAAATGTTTAAAAATTAAAATATATCCTTTCATATCTCGGTAGGCAAGTAAATAACTTCTATGTAAATTCAGTACATAAAAATTTGAATTAAAAAAATTAATATATACCTAGTACCACCTACCTACACAAATTAAATTGTCAAAAATATATGTAATAAAATTTAATTATTTCCTTTCCAGTTAACTGTACGCATAATACAAACACATACAAAGGCAAATGTATAACCATGAGAGTACTAATTGTACTCATTTTATTTTTTTATTTGTTTATTTATTTTCAGGGCACAAGTTCCACATGAAGTACAATACACAATCATTAAACTCCTCATGAAAAATTTATCAGAAGAAATGGATGTGGCTCAGGATAATATTTTACTGGCAGCCGCTAAAGGTCCCTTATATGGATTACTGTACTGCATTGGACATTTATTGACAAATGTGGATTTTAGGTTAGAAAATACTAATTCAATATTTGCCTGTACATTTACTTATTAGAAATAAGCTGAAAACTCATCCAAGGATGTGCGAAAACAATAATGAATGAACAATTTTATTCACATCATAACCAATAGCTCTTTGTTCATTATTCATATTAGCTCTATTATTTATGCAACATAGATTTTTTAAATACTAATCAAATGTATTAATTAGAAAGATATACAATTTTATCAAAAAATATTACTAACTATGCTACAGCGAAATTATTTTTGATGACAAATTTTCAAACCTATATGTTAAATTTTTTCAAATTAATACATCTATCGTTCCATTATTTTAAATCCATCTACTTTGTTTTTACGTAATCTCAAATACCTTTGAGTAAACCGATTGTAAATTTGTCATCAAAAATAATGTCACTATAGCATAGTTGGATAATGTACCTTTTCTGGTTTGGGAGGAGATCCGGGTTCAAATCCCGGTGGCGCAACAACAATATTTTTTGATAAAATTGATTTTTTATGTATATCTTTCTAATAATAAGACCGTCTGTTCTGAATAATTACAACTTCACAATAAGAATGTGTTCTCCTAATAATAGATTTTTTTGTTTGGTAATTATCATAATAACTCTTTGATTATTATCAGTAATTTTCTGCCTTTGAGACTCTTGTTTGCTTGCTTCCTTGATTGGGCTCTTTGCTCATCCAACAAATTCTGCCGTCGTTTTCTTTGTTTTGCAGCTCTTAAGACCACCTAATACATATGTATTGTGTATATATTTATGTATACGATTATCCATTTCACTTATAGAATCATTGCTTCAAACAACCAATGGTCTTCGTTGATCTGTCAATTGATCAGGATGTCTTTCGAAGTAAATGAGATTGTGGCTCCGATTGTAAACAATTCTTCACCTGAAGGGCATCTGCCCATGGATTTCAATGCTGGTACAACCCACGTCGAGGGTAATGGAGTACAACTCGATTGTGGTAAAAAGGTTACAGCGCAAATGGTGCTGCTGTGTGCGTGGAGATCTGTTAAAGAGGTTAGCTATGAAACAGTATCCTTTTCACAATTAGTGATGAACTTCAATACTAATTTTGAAATTTATTTATTTTATTTTTAAAGCTTTCTATTGTCTTTTGTTTTTATAGTGCCATATTCCTTGCATTGGAAACTCTTGCATCATCCCCACTATAATACAATATATCATTAGTGGACCAAATAAATATGTATATACACAATGCATACTTTAGTTTGTCAACTTACTTCTCAATTATTCTAAATTGTTCTATCATCAAGTCATAAATCAAATTAGTTTTATTCAATTTTAAGGTCTCATTACTGCTCGGTGAAATATCAAACAGGGCCGTTATTATTGAAAGGGATGTTGTGGATAATACGGGTTCTGAAGAAACTTCAGCAACAGGAACAATAAGCGAGAAGATGGTTATGGAAATTGGCGATCATTTCACTAATTTACTTTCTGAAACGAAACATCGCGGTGCATTTGAACAAGCTTATTTAGGCTTCTCCAAATTGTGTTCCAGGTGAGATCATTTTTTTTGTACCTACCAATATGTCAATATATCAAAAATGTCCATTCTTTCACAGTGATATAAAAATATTGCTGTTGGATCTAAAAAGTTTGTTATAAATAATTAATTTAATAAAAATTACAATGCATTTTTGCAAATAAATTAAACCTATTTATATTAGATTAATTATTAAGCTATTCATTTTGTATATTCTTCCATAAATGATTAATCAATATTCTCTTCAAATTCCTCACAAAATATGTTTTTTTTTTATTTTATAAATTTATTTAGATTATTTAGATATTATTTTATTTATAAATTTTTTTGTTACAAATTTAGATTATGGAAATGCAACTCGGATACTTTGCACAGTCTTCCGCGCATCTGGTTAGACGAGTTAATAACTGCCATTGCTTTGGGGGACACAAAAAACTCTAAACTCTGCGCCACGAGGCGCAGCGCTGGTGTACCTTTCATGGTTCAGGTGTGTATCAGCATATTGTCCATCCATTCATGATGTGTTCTAAAGATGCATGTGTAATCCAAGTAAAAGGGCATCTCTCCTATGTACTCCGAGACCATAGCTGACACCTAACATTATATTATATTGTCCCATTAGTCTTTGCGTTTTTTAATACATGCGCAAAGCACAGGAGATGAAAGAATCTAAGTTACATTAGTTGTACTTGATAATTTCCACTGTTTTTTATGTTAGGTGTTAACATAAAGGATCCACTCCTCATCTCCGGTAATAATACAGCCCAAAAAGATTTAAACTGCTTCTGAATCTGCAAAATTTAGCTTAGACAATTTATGAGGCTACAAAACGCCACACTTAACCTATTGAATGCTACCGTATCAACAGTTCATTTGGTATAAATTGATTTTTGTACGCAGCCGTATCAACAGTTGATACGGCAACTTTGGTCCATGATTATATAGTGCGCCTATTTCATACAATATTTTAACATGCACTAAAAGATTCCTAATACTTAGAGGGAGCTGACATCTTCAGATATTTTTGGAAAATAAAAACGTACTTCGTTAAAAACATTGATAATGTGCCACGTGTTTCTGTATTGCTGTACTATTGTGTATGTTTTTAAATGGAGTTTATGTTTATTCATTTACAACCATGTTTTGGTTTCATATTGAACTAGATAACCTTTTATCTCTATCTGAGGCGATAAACCATGTGTAAGTTGGCTATTTTGATGATATAATGCGTATTTGGGTATTTAAAAAAGTATGCCATGTGTTAAGTATTGGAATGTATGGGCTGGGAGTAGCGTTCAAAAGGTTAAACACATTTCCTATTTATTTTAAATGCCTGTGGACCGATGGTGTATGCATTTTGTACCTTTGTGCAACCACTCGTAACCTTCATTTTAGGTCAGCTTCAATGACTGCACTTATACCTTCCTTGAGGCCTACCAGCCCTCAGCAAATCTTCAATGCCAAAATATCCCAAATTAAATTTTTTGAACCCCCTTTGACAATATCTTAATTTTATTGCATTCCTACCCTGCCTACCCATTCCAATACAAATGTTGTTAATAGCCAAAATCGCATTCTGTCTGAGTTGAGACTCATGAAGCAGAATGTAACATTCCTGGGATTCTTTCTTCTGTGCTATTGTCAAGTTAGGATTAAAAATAAATAAATAAATGCATATAAAAATAAACACTCCAGCACGAGCTCGACAAAAATAAACATCAAAAAAATTATTAAAATACATTTAGTTTTCGAAGACTGCATTTTTCATATATTATGTTTAAAAGACCTTGTGGAGGGCTATCGCCTCCACTCTTATCATCACGCCCATCGAAGCTGAACACACCCAGCAAGTACCAGCACACAAAACAGAACTTCCATCAGCCATAAAGGCATTCAGTACTGACGTATGTAACAATACCAATGCGACCAGCAGAAATAAAGAATCGTGAGCTTCACTGTTCCTATCGCCAACTTCCAGTAAACAAAGACTTATGGGACAACTTGTTATATTAGAAATCACTTCCTCATATAAATTTAATTTATCTGGCTTATAATCTCTAAATCAGCATGTATTTTTAGGCTCTTGTAACAACAGAATTACAAGTTAGTGGAAGCCCACAATGTTTCCAAAAATGTATGTCAATTCTTTTGAATTTGGCAACATTTGAGAATGCTTCACGCAAATCTGATATCTTCATTGAAACACGCACCCACTGCCTCAATATTTTGCGTGCTTTATACAGACATACGGCTTTAGGCGAGTATGTCAATCCATATGTGGCAGACGGACTAATGACTGCTATTACCGGATTCAACGGAGCCACTTGGGCGGTAAGTTTGTTTTATGATTATTCTTAAACATTACACAATAAATATTCTATTTTATGAAAGACAATTGGACATTTTTAGGAAAGAAACTCATCAACGTTACTATTCAGCAGCCTAATGACCCGAATATTTGGTGTTCAGAGGACCAAAGATAGCGAGGAATTGTGTATCAGAAACCGAATGACTGGTAGAATATTCTTTCTGCGGTATCCCAAATTATATGATTTCATACTAGTAAGTTTTTTTCTTTACTAATTGTATATTTTGTGTTTAAAAACTTTTACATTTAATAAAAAAAAAATTATTCAAACATTTTTGTTGTGAAGTTGCAATTTCAAAAAACAGTTTTGTGGTATTTTTAATTTGAATTAAATGAATCAATTAGAAAGATAAACAGAAAAAAAATTTGGTTGCTACCAGTATTCGAACCTGGACCTTTTCCTATATGGAGAAACATGTTACAATTTTTCCACATTAACAAATTGACAAATTTTGAACTGAATTCTGTAGACATCTATAATTGATCTATTGTTCCAGTTGTTTAAACAAACTAAATTTAAAATAGATTTTTTAAAAATAGATTCTGTCAAAGAAACAAGAAGGAGACGCCAGAATTAAATCAATTCATTTTTTAAATTTGGATAAACTGATACAACTTATATATTTCTAATGAAAACACATTCTTGTTGCATATTTGCAATTTCAGAATATAATTTTGTGATATTTTTAATATAATTTAAATTAATCAATTAGGAATTGTTGCCAGTGTAATATTTTATTTGTTGATATGAGTGTGTTAAATGTAATAGCATCCATCATTTTCCAGTCATACTGACTTGTTGTATTTGCTTTGCAGAAAGAACTCAGTGATGTAAAGGAGAACATCGATAGCAAAGATTTTTTAAAGCCCTCACTGTATCCAGTTTTGCTGCTTCTGGCGAGACTCTACCCCTCATCACTAGAAGGGACTGACTCAAACCTACAGGTTACTTTATCTAATTTTATTTCATTGAAATGTGAAGAAAAAAAATTGTATTTTATTATTCACTCATGATCTTCAAATGTTTTCAGCTCGTTGTGTACATACCGTATTTGATGACGTGTGCTAAAAGTTGTGTTCTTAAAACCAGGCAGCTAGCGGCTAAAGCTATGGTACCGCTTATTAGTCATGATAGGTAAGAAAAATTTGCATTCATTATTGCCATCTTGTTTTGGGATTAAATGTTAAATTTATTTACAAACCTCAAATTAAAAATAAAAACCTTTTTTTTAAATATGAATAATGATTTTTAGAAATACCTGATAACCTATTACAAATCTTAAATTATTTCACAGTGCCAATTAGGTTTTCAGCCATCGTGATTTTTTTAAATTTACTTTTCTTCAGATAGACTTTCATGTTACTAGAATCTAAATACACATGCGTTAGTTATGAAAAAAAAAATTTTTTCAGGTATTATTCTCATTTTGTTATGTTACTAAAACTTATTTGTGAAGAGGACATAAAAACAAATTACTGCCATGGAATTTTGCTGCAGGTTAGTAAAAGATTAATGTAATAATGTAGATCTTAACAAATAGAGAAAGATCAGAAAAAATAATTACCTATACATATATATGTAAGCTGATGTAAAACAAAAAAAAACTCAGTTGTATTTATCAAAATCATAGTCAGTTAATTATTTTAAGATATACAGTAAAACTCCGTTAATTTGTGCACCCATATTTCATATTTTCACATAATTCGCACTTTTTTCAAAAAATTTAGCCCCGTAAATAACATTTCATACTAATTCGTGAAACGTTATTATTCGTAGTTCATATGCATTTTTTATACCCAAAGTAAATAATTTTTTCACGTAATTCGCATATTCACGTGTTTTTAAATCCAAACTCGCCTGACTACGCATTCATCATCCCTTCGTAAACATCTGTAACTAGCTCCACCCTCTAGCCAATCACGGCGCTGTTCCTTATCGCAATAGATCGGCGCGCTTAGAGCTTGCAACTGGCAAGATCGCAGCCAAACTGAGTGATACCATATTTATGTATACCAAATTCTGCAGTGCATTTTATAAGATTTGTTGTTATTTCGACAATAATTATCAGCGCCTTGTGAATTATATATTTCTGCTCACCCTTGTAACCCCTAATGAAAATAATTTGAACAATTTTCATTGAATCTCGTAATTCATAAATTTTATATCCGTATTTTGTTTATGCAATGTTGCGATTTGTTTAATGTAATAAAGAAACTGAAACCTTTGTATTTAAATACACAACCTATTTGATAATTAAATTTTTGTCATGTTTCATTTTCTAAAATGGCACAAACATCTCATAATTCGTGTAAATCCTTGACCATTTGAAAAATGAAACTTATTTTAAAAACTGATAAAAATTGATGTCAAAGATAAAATCAGCAGGAAAATTTCAATCCTGAATACCTCTCCAAGTTCAAACTTGAAAAATGACATAAAAATAATAAGCTTCAACGAAGTATGAAGATTTAAAAGTTTTTCATTATTTTTCACGGCCTTTTTAATATTCCAATTTTGATGAAAAAGGAGTTTTACCGCTAATTCGTAATTTTGTTGCGTCAAGCACAGGTGAATCGTTTGGAGAAGCCTGTTTTTAATATTGGACTCGCCACCTCGCCACACACCTTCATTATTCAGGAAAAATTAATTATTTGATAAACATTTTGACACATAAAAAGCTGAAATAACCATGAAAGAGTCAGTATGAAAATCACAATGTTGACAGCGTCCGCACGTGAAAAAATGCAGACGCGTAAACTGACAACGCGTTTTTTAAAATTTCTTTCTAATGTTGTCTTCAAAAAAATTGTTCTCATTATTCGTAATTCAGATTTTTTTTTAAATTTCGATCCCATGAGTTAAGAATTAACGGAGTTTTACTGTCATTATTTTCATTTAAAATGTGTTGAAAATGACTACATAACATTTTGAAAGCAAAAAAAAACACATAAAGTAGAAGATATTTGTCATAGAGATCAATATGGTATTAATACATCACATGCTGACTGCTTTTTTAAGTGTAGTTTTTCTTTTAGCTAATTAAATTACTACAATCTATCCCTGAAACCTTAAAAATTGATAAATTCAACATGGCTGAATTAACAAGTCTCTTACGAGGCAGTACGTGGATCCACTCAAAAATATTTGGTGAACAACCTTGTTTTGTTACTGCAGAAGCTTATGTTCAGATGATGCTTCTTCTTGTAAAGAGGTATGATTAAGTTAATGTAAATTATTTATAAAGAAAATAATCAATTTAATAAAATTATGTTGAACAAATGAAAAATATTTTAAACTTAATGGAATGACGCATACCGCACCATATTTGAAGTGATATGATAAAACTTTTTGTGTAAGCTTATAATGTATTTTATTTTCAGATTAGATAAGATTGTTGAAAAACAATTAAATTTTTTTATGGAATTGGAATCTTCATTATTGAATCCTTTAGAAATAAATCCATTGCACAAAGTACATTATAATAAAGAAGCATTTTATACACGCAGTCTGCATTTGAAAATCTTTTTATTGTTTTCGATGGGGAAAAGCGCCGAGATTGGCCCTACTTTGGTCGACGCTTTGAGAAGTCCAATGTATGAAGTTATTTCAACTTCATTGAATTATATACTTTGTTTTTACAATGCGACCAATTTGCAAGATATAAATGAGAAATTTGAATTGAGTAACAACGAAAAGCACTTCATCAAGACACTATCATCTGATCAAATCAAAATCATATTGAAAACCCTTCATCATTTACATTTTACTGTAAATTTATACGAGCTTTTAAAGAGAAATGTCTACGTTCAGTGTCGTCAGAAAGCACTGATGGTACTTTCATACGTGCCTGATAGTTTAGACACAGTTTTAGAACTGTGTACACCTGACGCAGTCACTTCGGATATGAAATTAAGAACACTACTCGATTTAACTGATTCTGAACATGAAAATATAAGTTACATATATCTGAGATATGTAAGCAATTACATCAAGATGAAAAGTAGTGAAATCAGCTCCATTTACGAATGCTGCACAGAAGATACCGTGAAGTTGTTGAGCGATGTGTTATTTGATTGTTCCTGCCCTGACAAAACAATACAGAAAAGAATAGAGTGTGCCGATTTATTGGTTAATTATTGGAACTTTCTCGGCTGGGAAAAAAATCAAGGAAACATTAAAAGAGGTAAATACATCATTTATTGAAAATAAAAAAATGTCAATGATCATATACATGATGTTCATTCTGATGATATATAAAACCTTCTTCTTTTTTACTTACTTACCATCACGCCGTTTCTCCACAGGGGTAGGCAGAAAGGATAGAGCGCCACACTCCTCCGTCCTGACACACAATTCTCACCTCATCCACATTAATACTCGGCGATTCTTGGGGCTTCTAACAGAACCATCCTACATTATCTGGTGTACCTGGTCATGCCAAGTCATCCTCTATTTCTGGTGCCATCAACACTTGCATCATATATCTTTCTTATCATTCTTTCCGTTCCATATGATCAAACCACCTAAGTGATCCTTTCTTAATCTTACTCATTATACTTACATCAGCTTTACATTCTTTCCTTATTTTTCCATTCTTTACTCTGTCATAAATAGATTTGCCACATGTACGCCTAAGTGATCTCATTTCCACTGCACTCAGTCTACTTTCGTTCCTCTTCTGCCAGCTCCAGGCCTCACTTCCATACATCAGTGTCGGTACCAGAACTCCATTGTGCACCGCTAGTCTTGCCTCAGTTGACAAATCCCCGTTAAATATAATTCCATTCAAAGCACCGTTCACTTTATTCCCTGCAGTCACCCTCCTTTCAATATCATTCTCAACCTTTCCGTTTCTATCGAACATACTTCTCAAATACACAAACTCATCTAAATGTTCCAAACATTCATTACCTACAAGTATTTTGCACGGTGTCTTGCTATCCTCCTTCTCGAATACCATCACTTTCGACTTGTTAACATTCATCATGATGTCGCTTTCCTTGCATACATCGTACATTCTATTCACTAGATTCTGCAGTTCTTGTTCATTATTCGCCATTAGTACTGCATCATCGGCGTACAATAAATAGCATACAATCAAATCGCCCATTTTTGCTCCTACATTCATACATTCCAGTTCTTTCACACAGTTATCAATATACATGTTGAACAGCCATGGTAACATTACACAACCCTGCTTGACACCCTTTGTAATATCAAACCAAGGTGTGAATGTTCCACTGATTCTTACACACGCAGAACTTCCTTCATATAGGGATGCGATTGCATGTATAAATTTACTATTCACCCCGTAACCAGAGAGTACATTCCATAACCTTTCTCTTATAACTCTTATTATATGCATATATAAAATAGTTTTTGGTTTTTCGCCAAAAACTTTTCCACCATCACTCGTAGAGAAAATATCTGATTCATGCATCCTCTTCCACCCACAAAAGCCCCTTGCACATCCCATACTTTTTCTTTTGTCACCGTTTTTGCTCTTTCTATTAAAATTCTTCCATACAGTTTACCAACCGAGCTCAGTAGACTAATAGCCCTATAGTTACCACAATCCATTTTAGACCCTTTGCCTTTGTAGAGAAGCATAATTCTTCTTTTTTCATATTAAAAAATTGTGTTATTTGTGTGATGTTTACCATGTGTCTCTATTCCGGATCCCATCCAGAAGTTGTCTGTGGGTATTCATCTTGCTCATTATTTGATGAATGTATGCATCATGTTTTGAGGATCCTGTGTGTTCTATCCACTGACTTCTTTCATTTTAGATGATGTCTATTAAAAAATAGTACCATCCAACCACAGTTTCTTTATTACATTGTATGTATATTTTTTACATGTTAAAGAAGTTCCAGTGATATTGTTAAACATATACGTTCCATGAATGTATATACATATTTTTAATTCTGTACTAAGCTGATTATTGACGCAATCAACATCAATCAGATTGTTGTTTACACCATTATTATCTATAGAATTTTTGTTTTTTTTACCAACATTATAAATATTGATAAAGAATCTTGATTTCCCTTCTATTAATTGCGTAACAAATGCACAATTTAAAAATTCCCAAATAAATGTGTAAATGCTATTGTTTCTTTTCTTACACACAGTTAACCCATCAATTACTAGAAACCAATAATCAGGCCTATTCTCAAAATTGCAATATTGAAATGAAGGTGATTGTTACACCAACCCTCAAAAATAGACAAATAGTTTTGACGGATTATGGTACGTTTATCTCCCTCACTCTCTCTCATTCAAATATAACACTATTTTTGAGGGTTGATGTAACAATCACCTTCATTTCAATATTGCAATTTTGAGAATAGGCCTGATTATGTATTACGTTCCAAATCCCGAAGCCTTTCAAAAATACAATACAAAATTCTAATTTATTATAGAAAAAAAATAGGATATATGTATCGTGTTAAAAATAATTAATTATGTTTATCATGATTTTTCCAGTGGAAGGAATATCACTTCAATGGTCTGCAGTGCTGCAGTTAATAGACGATGATGATGAAAATATCCGGTGTAAAATAGCAAATTTGGCAACCATATTATTTGAAAAACAAACTAAAAAAGGCATTACTTTGGAACTTCAACCGTTCTTAAACAATGAAAATAAGTCTAAGGAAATAATTTTGAGTGTACTTTCAACATGGATGAGTGAAGTATCTGTCGATCATGCAATTATCTTGCTGATAGTTTTGGCACTCGGAGATAATTCTCGTCTTCCCGAAGATGTTATCGATCAAGAGGTATTTTTATTTAACATAAATTATTGTTTTTTTTTTTTGATACAACTTATCTATCAAATGATGGAACGATTAAATGTATTGATTTCAAAAAACGGTAACATATAAGGTCGAAAAATTGTCGCTAAAAATAATGCCGCTGTAGCTTAGTTGGATAAAGCACCTCCCCCGGTTAGGGAAGAGATCCAGGTTCGAATCCCGGTAGCGCAACAACAATATTTTTCGATAAAATTGATTTTATATGTGTATCTTTATAATTAATATATTTAATTCATATTCATAAATTATTGATTAAAATCTATCTAGTTTATTTATTAGTTGATAAGAATATATCTATTTTTAAATCACAGTCTTTAAATACATTCCTGAACATTTACTTTATAATTACTATGTATAATTATTCAATTTAAAGCTTGCTCAGTGTATATTTTCTAAATGCAAATATCTGATATTGCTTCTACGTTTTTAATAAATTTCCAATTCCTGATTAAAATATTCATCATATATATTTATATTATACTATTATTATTTCCAGTGCCGCGTTTTTGATAAAGGAGAAGTCAACATCTTCCAAGAAGAAGTTGCATTGGCTAAACTTTGCACCGACCAAATGAAAAAAATATTGGAACACACAAAAAGGTCTCCCAGCTTCTCAACATCAAAACAAAAACTCACTCACATCTTGAGCGTTGTGGATTCGCATGAAAATGTTTGGAATAAAAACAGCCAAAGTAGTGATCTGTATACATTCAAGATTGTATTGGAAGAGTTTTCAAGGAACAGTGGCAAATTTGAATTTCAAAGACTTTTTGATAAAATTAGTGGATTGAATTGCAATAGTATTAGCTATTATAAAATAAGAACAATTATAACTGGATTACATTTAGTTGATTAAATGTTTGATAACTAATAAATTTGTACTATGAAATCTGTGTTTATTGTTAGTATTACGGTAAATGTCTTGACTCAAAATTTGAAATAATTCCAAGTTTTTCTAACACTTTCAAACCCGAATTGTCAATTTCATAGTTGATCAACCCCTATATTCATATTTTTAAGAGACGTGCGCTATCAATCAATAAATTCTCCCTCATATAATTAGAAAATTTTTAATAAGAATATGTATTACCAAAAATTATAACGTGCGCATTTTGGAATATTTAACTACGAAAATATGTATATAATTTTGAATTAACAAGGTTTCGCGTAATTTCAATTTTTTATTTTCAGTATCAAAATTTACAAATAACGGGATTTTCCCTTATCTTGAACCCAATTTTGAGAATATTCTAGATTCTTTACACGAACTACAAATTTTAACTAAGACACTCAACCTCACCCTGTATGAAAATCACCAGTGAATCTTACAAAGTGTGAAACCATTAATTCTTTAAAAAATTGAATTCCCCACCAAATACTTCCATAGCCAAATAAAATTGTTATTCTGAGAATATTGATTGCACATTACAATGTGATTTTATAAAAAAAAAAAAATTTATCTTATGGCTACAGTATAACTTTTCCAACGCTGGTATTTATTGAATTTTTTTGGATTATGTGCTAATGTATATTAAACAATGAGATCATCATCGGACGAACTCTCATCACTAAAATGGCAGGATATTGAATAATTACTTGTAAACTGCAACTTTCAAAGTATAAATGTGTCAGGTGTCTTTTGGAACAGATGTGAAAAGTCCACCATATTTAACCATTGATTCTCATTTTTACTATCGGATATCAGAGAGTAAAATGAGTTTACTACGGAATGTACTTTTGAGAAGTAAATATTTATTTACCAATTATCAATCGACCTGTTTTTGCAAAAATTTTTACTTTAGTAATTTTTTTTTACTAAAGTTACTACTGATCACACAACCGGCCTTAAGCTGACAGGAGATGAGTTTTTAAGAGACAAACTGTTCAAGAAAAGTATTCAGTGTTGAGCTCTTTGCTTTTTGAGTTGATTCATTTTTTTCTTTCTCGTGGAAACAATTCAAAAAGGCTTGATTGTAATTTTTTTTCAAGATAAACTCAATTTTATTGTGATCTATTATCTATTTAGTAATCCGGCACTGCCTTATTTACATTAAGAACATTCTCAGAAAGAAAAAACTGAATTTTTCAAAATCATTTTACTATTTCACATTCCACGAAAAAAAGTAAATTTATATACAAAACAATTTTTATTTCCAACTATCAAAAATACTTTTTAAAATTTATCATCTTCGCTTCTTTCTCTTAATATGTCTTTGGTTCTCCGAGTTCTCTACCATATTGTGTATTAACCTATGCGCCCTCCGCAATTCACTTTCCGAATCTCTTTTGATGTCACTCACTTGTTTCTGTACTTGGGGATTCTTGTATTTAAGAGTTCTCAACTGCTTATTTGCAATAGCCATTTGTTCAATTTCACTTTTCAAGTTATCTGCGCCGCCGTCGTGTAGCAAAATTTCTTCCAGCACATTTTCATCAGAGTCTGCTCGAACGATTCCTTCTTGGTTTTCAACAAACAGGTCTTTCACGCTGACAAGTCTCGCCGTGCTATTATTTCGAGAAACATGTTTATTTATTTTCTCTTTGTGACTAAAAATGGTGGCTAAGCCCCACAGCGTATCTGATTTTTTTGTTTCTAATGATTCCAATTGCCAGGCAGCGTTTCTGACTTCTATTCTTAATCTTTCACACTCTTCGTAACTGACATTTTTACTCACATTAAGTTGAACTTCTAGGGGATTTACTATGTACAATGCTGAATGATCTGGTTTCTTAATGGGTATGCCTTCATTTATCGAGATTGCATTGGAAGAAAAATCAAATGAAGCATAGAATTCAAAAAATTTTAATAATAACTGCTCCAAAGAACTTTTGCTATTTGCCGTGTGGTTTATTTTACTAACATCTCTTAAAAAAGTACAATTCACGTGGTCATCGGTTATTCGTATGTCTTCTTTGCCTGAAAATAAAATTGTCAATATGAATTAATATTATTAACAAATTAAGAACGAATGCAGGTCTATTTGTAACATACATAGACAATGGAATTAAGAAAAGTTCGCTGAGACGGTTTGGTCATGTAGAACACGTGAGCAAAGAGAGAATGGTAAAGAAAATATATAAGACGAGTGTTGAAGGCAACAGGAATAGAGGACATCCACAAAAGACCTGGTATGATCAGATAAGCAAGGTATTAGATAGAGCGTACAGTTACAAGAAGGATGGTTAGCCGATCTCCACTTCTCTCAACAGGCGATGATTATGATGAGACCAGAAGAAATGAGACGCAGAAATATGTTATTTCTAGGGACACTGCGGCGAGAGAATCGAGAATAAATTCCCACCCACAGAATACTTCATTTTATTTAGTTACAAAACAATACAATTATTCGTTTATATTTTTCCCACTAGTTCAGTGAGCTTGAATGGGCTGGAGTCTATCTCACGTTTTTCTGGCGCCCCGCTGATGATTCAGCATTTTTATATTTTTAAATTACTGTAATAACTGCCTTGTGTCCTTATCATATCACTTTACTGGCGTCACATCGACAACCTCTCAATCCTGTGCGATATATTAGAGACTGATTGTTAAAAGCTTTAACACCCAAAGAGCATGTGCGAGAAGATGTAAGAAGGTGGATGAGGCAAAAGTGGTATACCAGGACAGAAGATATCTATCCCTCTGGCTGCGCTTGTTAGTTAGATTAAGTTCATTTTTCTTCTTCTAGCGTTTGTCCAGTTATCAAACGTTAGCGATCATTACTTTGTTGGCAACAGTTCAAAATACTTGGACTATGAATTGTGGTTAATGGTAATGTAAATTAATTAATATCATAAAAATAGTATGGGTGGGATGATGTTTCCAAATGTCTCGAATTGTCTATGATTTTGCAGTGTCATCTCTTATCTGTTTGACTTTGAAGTTTTATAAAGCTACATCGAGTAGTTTACATTTATAAAAAAAACAGCTATAAAAAAAATATTACAGCTATAAAAAAAAAAAATTCACAATATTTATCATCTCTCAAAACTGACAAAAAAATATAGCCATTGAAACTTTGAAATTGTGGAAGCGCATTTCCACAGAATTCTGCTTGGGTTTTTTAATTCTTAAGAGTAAGAAACTTGTCTCAAAGGTCTTACGATTAAATAAAAGAACAAAAATTTTCACATGAAGACACATGTAGACATTTGCAACTGTAGATTTGTATAAAGGAAGCAGTCCATGCGTAAGAACTAATAATAAGTCATTCAAATCATGGTTTAATAATACAAACAGGGTTGCGGATTTACAAGTCAAATCATAGACACTATATATATATATTTTTTTGTATTTTTTAATGATTTTCTAGATATTAAATTTAATTTTCACCTCAAGCAGCAAAATGTTTCTAAAATTGCAAGTTGTTCAATAAAAATTCACATTCGCCATTAAAGCGTTTATGGGTTTCTTTTCCAGCGATCATTACACCCTGTTTGCTGCTTATTGTACGCCGATGATGCAGTACTAATGGCGAATAATGAACAAGAACTACAAAGTCTAGTGAGTAGAATGTACGATGTATGCAAGGAAAGCGACCTTATGATGAATGTTAACAAGTCGAAAGTGATGGTATTCAAGGAGGAAAGCAAAACACCGTGCAAAATACTTGTAGGTAATGAATGTTTGGAACAAGTAGATAAATTTGTGTATTTGGGAGGTATGTTAGAAACGGAAAGGCTGAGAATGATATCGAAAGGAGGGTGACTGCAGGGAATAAAGTGAACGGCGCTTTGAATGGAATTATATCTAACGGGAATTTGTCAACCGAGGCAAGACTACCAGTGCACAATGGAGTCCTGGTACCGACACTGATGTATGGAAGTGAGGCCTGGAGCTGGCAGAAGAGGAACGAAAGTAGACTGAATGCAGTGGAAATGAGATTATTTAGGTGTACATGTGGCAAATCTATTTATGACAGAGTAAAGAATGAAGAAATAAGGAAAGAATGTAAAGCTGATGTTAGTATAGTGAGTAAGATTTAGAAAGGATCACTTAGGTGGTTTGGCCATATGGAACGGATGAATGAGGAGAAAATGGTAAGAAAGATATACGATGCAAGTGTTGGTGGGAGCAGAAGTAGAGGATGTCCGCGGAAGACTTGGCACGACCAAGTAAACTGGAGGATGGTCCTGTTAGAAGACTCAATAATCGTCAAGCTTGTATGAGAAGATATATGAATGTGGATGAGGCGAGAATTGTGTGTCAGGACAGAAGAATGTGGTGCTCTATCCGCTCTGTCTACCTTTTTTTACCATAGTAAAAAGTTACACTGGTCACACAACACAAGTATAAGATTGAACCGCACAGCCTAAGTAATAATAAATAATACGTATAGCCCAAAAATCTTAATTTAAAAAGCCGTAACAAATACCTGCAATTTTCTTGAGATAATTGTAGCTGGGTAATACATGGCCAGAACTTGCATTTTGCAGGAAAAACAACACCATCAAAGTTAGAGGAAAATTAGTAATCCACCTTCCGGGAGAAGAGTTTGTCACTCCGATACTCTGCGCCCACTTCCTCACTGTGAACACCAGAGGCCTCACTCTCTCGTCCAGGCAACCAAACATGTACAGCAATTCAGACATATAAACTCCAGACCTAGAAATACAAAATAATTGATTCTTATCAAATGATACTTTTGAAATTCATGGAAACACATCCCACGTTGATTTTAACAGATGAGAATGAGAATTTCGCCATTTAACAAAAAGTTTTTATTGTTAACGATGGTGCATGGTGGCGACGAGTGGCCTGTAAACAGCTGACATGTGCGTGTGAAAAAGATGACGGCACTTTTTAATTAGAAATTTACCCATCGTATGTATCTTTTATAAAATAATAATAACCTTTTTATATCCTGAGGCTATAAAGCTTCACTTCAATTGAACGTTAGATGTTTAATACAAAATACACGTGACGTTACAGACCTGTCCATTTAATCAAGCACTATATGGCCATAATGACACTACCGAAGTCGAAGCCGGCATTCAGAAAGTCACAGACGTAGACGAGGAAATGTAATATTTTTATGGATCGTCACAAGGATTCAGTTTTAGGGAATGTAATAACTCATTTTTAAACCATAGTAGTACAATAGGCTCTCGATTATAACAATGGAATCTGAAGGCACCCTAATAATAATTTGCAATTTTGCCAGATTTATTTTCTGTTACCTAGTATCAGTTTCGTCCGTTTACTTTTTCTGGTGCATGTTATATAGTAGTGACGGTAAAATCATTATTAAAACTGCTATTGTTATTATGATTGTAATGATGATAGATAACTGATTAACGCAATTCTTTGAGCAACAACTGGTACACTAGAAAGTAAACCTCCGACAGTTAAATCTTAGTTACAAATTGTTTCATACAGGAAACAATAATGGTAGACAAGGGTGGTTCGCTGATCTCACCTTCTCTCAACTGGCGATGATGATGATGATGATTATGAGGTCAAAAGAAATGAAACACAAAAGATGTTCAACATCGGTACACTACGACGACACAACACAATCAAGAATGGCTTCCCGCCTACAGAATACCCTCTATTTATTCAGATAGATAACAATACATACAGTCATACAATATTTTCCCATCATATTCGCAAGTACCTACACAGCGAAAGGCCGCCGCTGTGATGTTTTACTAAGAATGATAGTTTTTGTTTTTCCCGAAATCTATCTCACGGGTTTTTTAGCACCACGCCGATGATTACACCTTTAAATTACTGATGAATTACATGTCTTATCATATCAATTAATTGGCGCCTCTGCTGCGACCTCGCGATTTTGTGCGATACACCAATCATCGTTAAATCTCAGTTACCAATCATCGACACAATCACAGTCACGTAACAGTTTACCATCACTATTATGTAGTTAAATGAAAAAATATTTTTACATTTGTAAATAATATATTTATTATGGATAGTTGAGTCTGTAAATAAAAATTATAAAAGTGTAATTAAGGATTACTAACATACTAGCCATTGACAGATCGCATTCCACCCCTGCATAGTCCTGATTGTATTTAATTATGGGAATCCTGGCCTGTAAGATCCTCCTTACATGGCTGCAACCCGGCAAATATAGTTGTATTATATCTCCTATAACTTCCATGTACCGTTGTTGCTGCATTCTCCCCGTTGCTGTCGATTTTTTCGTGTGAAATACTAACCTACTTTGGGAATCGTTCTAAAACAAAAATGTACTATAAACAATAAATACAAGTTAAAAAAATATGCACAAAAAATCTATATATCATCAGTGTAAGTCCAATAGCGTGGAAGAACCATTTCTCAAAAGAGGGACAAAAAAGGGGCTTGCTTGCTTGCTTAGTGGGAATAGTTTATTTTCTGTATTGACCTTAGCCAAGTGCGAGCAGTCTATTGGTCAATTTCAAAATTTAAATATGCCAAACAATGCAGCGTGCGCCATTCAACTAAAAGCGCAAAAAAAAGTATTTTGTAGGTATTAAATTTACATAAAAGATATATCGAAAAATATATTTTGGAGGCTAATAAACATCCCGGTGGCGACTATAATGTTTCGATATATAGATTGCTTCTGTATATCTTTCTATTTGATTCATTTAATTTGTACTATGTTCTGAAATTGTAACATCACAACAAAAATGTGCTTTGATTAAAAATAAACAATAAATGTATATTTTCCTCACGAATCATTATCAACGCAGTGATTGGCTCCTTAAAACAAAATAGCCCGGACTATGAGGTATGTTTTTATTGTATGGCACAGCATTATTTTAAAAGTATACCAAAAGTAAATCAAGTAATTAAATCTAACTTCAGTTAGGGACACAAATAAAATATTAATCATCTTTGTTTTGAAAAGATAATGGCAGGATTAACATATTCATGAAATAGATATTAAATTATCCAAAATCAAATTTTCAATGTCCCTTACATTGAAATATATTATTTCTCTTATTTTATATTATGTAGCTCTGTTCTGGGAAAATAATTTTATACTGACAGCTTAAACTGAATCGATAAAATTTTTAATTGAAATTAAAATTTGATCTAATCCTTTAGATATTGACAGATCAAGTAACTTATAATTAAAAACAATTAACTTCACATTACTATTTAAATACAAGTGCAGGTCAAAAATTATCTACATTTTTCGTTCTATAATTTATTTACACCGACTTTACGGAAGCCAAGCTCGTCGTGAATGATTTGTAGGGCAGAACCATGACCATACCTCACTGATGGTAACTCGCTTATTCGCTATAACCATCTCTCGAGCTTTCTGAATCTTTTCGTCCGTGGTGAAGGTTGACGGATGTCCTGCTCCCTCTTCATGGCTCACACTCGTCCAGCCACTTTTAAACTTCTCGATCCACAAAAAAACACTTTTACATGATAAAGCACAGTCCTCGTATTGTGATAAAAGTCTACAATCAAGTCTACAAATCGGATCACTGCTCATTGGTTGGCTTTCTCCTCGGTGCAAACTGCTAGCGGAGCGGACATGTTTACACTATAATAGCCGGAAGGCAAATGACGCAATCGAGATCAAATTTCGCACACATGTGCAGAAGGCAGTATGACGACCTTGAAGGTGTGTTATGGCAAAAGTGTAGATAATTTTTGACTCGCCTTCATACAATTCAAATTTTTTTCCATGTTTTGAAGACATTTTATGATATGAAGTATTTATATTTTACCTCTGCCTTATCATTTGTGAATCTTAATATCAAATCTAAATCACATCCCAATTTCCCAAATCCATTAACAGTTGATCCAAATGGTCGCACAGTTACATCCGGGTATAATCCTTTCAATGCGCATTCAATCTGAAATATTGAGAATTAATCCTAATTAGTAAAATAATTATTACTAAATAAATAGAAGTACTTGAAGTTGAGATCTAGAAAATACTACTTTTATCCATTATGTCCACTGCTACAAAATAATCTTCTTATCTTCAGAACTGTTTATCTGTATCCTTCTATTTCTAAGTAATTAACACAATGATATAAGAAACACATACTATGTTAATTTTCTTTCTCACCTGCCTAGCAACCATGTACCTCAATCTTGTTCCAAGATCATCCAAGCGAGTTGTTTCATAAAGATTTTCTATTTGTTCGTGCAAACTGTTTGAATTGTGAATTCTCTCCATCACTGCTTCCTCAGTCGGTATCCTACAACCATTCTTTACTATCAATTTCAAATCTTCTGTAGGTGCTTTCACATTGAGGATATCAGTTAGTTTACGTGTGTTCTTCTTATCCTTCGCAGACCTGAACCATAAAAAAGATGACTGGACAGGAATAACATCTAATTCACTGGAAAAACAACCAGATGAAATCAGATTGGAAGCCTCGTTTTCATTTTCAAACTCCACAAGCATGAAGTGCTGAAAATAATAAGAAAATGTCATGAGTAAAGATTTTATTTGTATTTGACCAACGACATATCCATCAAATATAGTTAGATTGTGTTATAACTTTATGATCGGAAGGATTATTGGCCTTAAATCCCTTATACGGTGGCATTATTTGGATCAATAAGGACCACACTTGTTAACTGGTGGAAAAAAAATGTCATTGTAAGAAACAAGGGCTTACCAAGAGCCATATACAGGAGCCAAATTGCCATTTTTACCACTATGTGAAACACACATCAAACCCTACATAGATAATAATACGCTGATTTTTGTCAACCATGATTTGTAAAATATTAACACAAAAAATATATTCACAATTTTTCTCACCTGTTGATCATTAAGTAAACCATAGTGATGCACTCCAAGAATGGTCCCAAATTGAGTGCAATGGGAATGAAGCTCTGGGAATGACAAATCCGAATTGACTTGTACTAAAATACTGCGCCTGGCTTGACATCTTCTCTCATTTACACATTCATCAAATGGTTTATAATTGGCGTGAAAATCTACGACAAAATTCAAATAGTATAATATATCCAACATCCATATAACCTAAAAATTCAGTGCACAAACTTACCCGCAAAATTTCTATTACATGAAAGTGATATAATATTTAAGATATAATTATTATTTTTATTTTCCTTAAAACTGTTTTCTACACAACGTATTTTGCTGTTAGATTTTAAAAATAGCTTCCCAAACCGGACCAAAAGTGACATTTTCTAAAGACCTAAACAAAGCATAGATAATAGATAAATTCATTGTATAATAAATAGTAGTATGCACATATGTACCTTGTTTTCTTAAAATTGGGAGCGTTCAGGGATGCGTATGATTAAAAATAAAATGTTCAAGTAATGAGTGAAAAACGGAAATTATAGAAATAATCGAATTTTTATTTGTTGTTGTCAAAATATTTGATATCCGTATTAAAACAGATAATATTAATTTAAGAGATAACATAATTGTATCAAAACAATTAGATTTTCTAATCCCAATTATATTTACAATACACCAACTCTTTGCGATTCACAAACCATAATTTTATTTCCACCGTTTTCATTAATAATATTAGAGAATCATTCATAATTAAAATACAAACTTCATTCGACAATAATGTCGGCCAATCGAATAACTGATTATATTATCGGGAGGCCGCACCTACTCCTGAGTACGTCCGAGTTCCATTGATGTGTAAAATCACACTACATCGATAATGATCATCACAAAGCATTTTGGTTGAACTTATCCAAGAAGTATGTGTATGTTTGAAAAATGAAATAATTGTAATGGTAAATGTTAAAATATCCGTAAATAAGTAGAAGCTAGGTACTTTAATTTAATGCATTTTATATTCGCAGGTATCGTTGTCACATAAGAGAGACGGCCTCTGGCTTATGTTCTCTCTCCGGCGTACAATCAAACCTACGGTTGGCGATGATCATTGAGGAGAGACAGATTGACTGATGGAAAAACTAAAAGACAAATATCTATTTATGTATTATATATTACACACGTCATGGGCACGTGTACATTCTTATGTTAACTTAATCGTATTTTAATTTCTGCTTTATATTAAATCCACGTTTGAGTTTTCTTCCAAGGTTCGGTCTTTGGCCGGGCGAAGTGGCGTTGTTGACAACTGCTTCCAGATTTACTTGGCGACTGCTCCCAGGCTGGCGCGACGGCTAACTGGGCAGTTGTTTCAACACTGACTTGATGACTGCTTCCAGGCTGGCTCGGCGACTAGGACTGACTTTGCTTACTTATAGGCTGACTCACTTCCGTACTAAATAAAAAGTGCCAGAAAGGGGGTGGGGGGCGACCTACTCTTTCCCGGAACTATTGTAGAAGTTTGCAACCTTCTTTATCGGTTTTACACATACTGCTTAAGTTACGCGAATTCTACAATTAAGAATAAACAAAAGCTAATGTAAGAAAAAAAAAATATTTACATTTAGTTGAAAAAATTTATATGCAAAACGAACAAAGATTTAAATTTAGGCCTACCTGTTTTTATTTACTCTTAGATACAATGCAAGGCACATGTGCATAAATATTATAAATGACAATATAATATAAAAGAAATAATATACTAACTTATATTTTTTCAATAATACTTTTCTTGAGAAATAACTCGCTTGGAAGCAAGTTTAGTTTAATATTTTTTTCCCTACTACCCAGGCTAATGCATATATGTCACTTCGGAACGTTATCTATTGGTGTTATGAGTTGTTCGGCGATCTACTAACAATGCCTTCAAGGAAAGTTCTATTTTACTTTAAACTAGACTGCTTTTTGTCAAGATTTACGGTCTTTGCCATCTGAACCACCGCGGCTGGTAAAGACAAAAAGGCCCTCATGCGTATTTATTAGATAATTAATAGCATCGAATCAGGTGCACCCGTGTCACAACCGATGTCGGGGCATAACACATTCCGTGAACCGGGAACAAAGTCATTCTAGAGCGATGATATCGTCACATTCGCCTGAACGTATTCCCTCTGTAAAAGTCATAGATGTAAAACATCTATCTAGCTTTATCTGTGCCGTTTTCTACACCCGATGTCTTTTTGACGGTTGTTGAATAGGTTATAAATTGTTATATTATAAAATTTAAATATGAATACTCTTCCAAAATTACTTTGGAAGTATACCATGCGAGTTCCTCAAAATACGTTTGTCTATAGGAGATTTATCTATGCAACTGAAATTTTTCAACCAATTATTATCGGTACAAAAACTTGTTTGGCTCCAGCAAGTTTATGCAACCCGGATCGTTCCAATATTGATATCTTCAGGTCTTACGCCAAAAGCAAAGATAAGGGGAAAGACAAAAAGAATAAGAAGGGAATTCAAATAAGTCCATCTCAAATCTCTTCACTTGTAGACTATGAACATCTCACAACTCATTTTCAAGAAGCGATTGACCACCTCAAAGAGGATTTTGTGCTTAATTTATCTTTACGTTCAACAACAGGTTCGATTGAATCACTAAAAGTCCGTCACGAAAGCAAGGATTACGAATTGCAGGAGTTGGCTCAGATTGTTAGAAAAAACCCAAAAACAATTGTCTTAAATATCTCATCTTTTCCGCAAGTGATACCTGATGTTTTGAAAGCAATTCAAAATTCTGGTTTGAATTTGAACCCTCAACAGGATGGTACAACCCTCTTTATACCAGTTCCAAAAGTTACTAAAGAGCATAGAGAACATTTAGCAAAAAATGCTAACATTCTGCACAAAAAATGTACCAATTCCATCAAGAATATAAATATTCAATATGCAATGAAGCTTAAAGCAAAAAAATCAGAAGTGTCGGAAGATTTAATATATAATGTGCAGAATCAGATTAATTCCTTAACAGAAAAATATCTAGTTGAAGCCAGAACACTACTGAACCACAAGGTTCAGGAATTAGCAGGAGGAAAAGATTGATTTGTTGTCTTTTAAAAAGGTTTAACACGTCAGCTCCTTTGAGCCTTACTCACGGATAAAACTGGCTATTTATAACTAAATAAGTTCACCACTAGTTACGTAGTGACAGAAGATATGGGAAGTAAAAGTTTTTCTTGAAACTTCTCAATGTTTTAATATTTATTTTTATTTTGTTTGGAAATCTAGTATCTATTAATTTGGATAGTGAATATCGCAAGAAAAACAATATGTTTATTGTTTTAATTTTTATTAAAAATAAATGCTAAGATATTGTTTTTTTTTCTATTACCTTCCTTTTTGAGATAAGGACAAATAGCAATAAACAGAAATAAAAACTGTACGTGAACTTCTTTGATTTTTTATTTTACTAGGTAGTCAAATTTATATATTATACATGTATGTAATTTATTTGCATGAGTCTCGATTTACATTTACAATACATTTTTCACGGTACAAACTAAGCTTAGTTTAAAAGTAAGAATATTTTGTATTATTTTTTAAAAAAATGAATGAGTTACACCATAAATATCACTGCTAGTTCCTGTGTTTGCAAGAGGTATGCAATCATTTCATTTTTTCCCTTTCCCTTGAAGCCTCATTGTACAATTGACAATTTGATGCACTTTTCTCAAGACTTTTTAGTTAGAGTTTGTCCTTTATAATGCTATATGTTTTAATTGCAGTCAATGATTGATCAAAATAATCCTATAAATACATAGTTAACATATTAGTTAGTAATTTATGAACACACGCCTGAAAGCAGTTGGGGCGCTTTGACCCCTGTTCAACGGGACAGACACGCTAACTATGTACAATAAATCAATGTTTTGTCATAGTTACAAATTATACAAAACCAGCACATGAAAACCATATTCAACGCTTCACCCAGAACAAACATTTTTAAACTGCCAGCATAAGGTGAACATAATCACACATTGCTTCCATAATTTGTCAGTATACTTCCACAAATCTTATACCCTTCCTTTTCAAAATAATCCTCTCGTACAAAATCTCGGTTCGTATGAGATCAATATGATGAGTCTGATGGCTTTCTGACTGAAATACACATAAGCGGATGGCGTTGACTAAACTTCCAAAAAATGATTAGTAAAGAAAAAAAATAATATTTAAGTGTAATGTAATTTATTTTAATTATCTAAGTATTAAGGTATGTAAAGTGACTGCGCCTAGTTAAGTTCTCCTTTTATAAACTATAGTAAAATGTATAGTTTTTTTTTAGATTTTCTTACCCTTCCAATTCATGCATCAACATAAAACTTAAGATGTCTATAGTAATAAGGTACCTAGTTTAATTAAAGTATCAGAGCGAATAGCGCTGATGCACATGTAGTAGTAGATTAGACAGTTTAGCCGCATGGAGAGTTTTCAAAGTATCGTAGACTCTAAGAAATTAGAAAAAAGTATATTATTCAATGTAAGCACTAAAAATAAACTACATATCGTTGCTTAAGAAATATCACGGTGTAAGTCATTTTATTCAAATTTACAGGAGACAAAAAACTACTTTAAAAATTGAAAATAAATGCTTTTTTGCTTGTTTCTTGCAACTATTAATTTAAAAATGGGGTTGATGAGAAGATTACAATTAATTAATTGAAAATATGCCAATTATTACAAACTTACATTTATATTTTTATCAAACGAAGAAGAAAAATAACCAATATCACTCAACATTTAAAGGTTTTCATATACAGTATCAATATTAATTATTCAACAATTTTTCAAAAGCATAGAAATTTTTATAAAAAATATTATTTC
Source organism: Eubasilissa splendida (assembly GCA_031772225.1). Classification (NCBI taxonomy): domain Eukaryota; kingdom Metazoa; phylum Arthropoda; class Insecta; order Trichoptera; family Phryganeidae; genus Eubasilissa; species Eubasilissa splendida. The sequence goes on from CM062859.1 coordinate 7,568,733, forward strand.
ATCATTAAGGAAAATACAAATTAACATTAAAAAGAAAATAACATTCAATAGATGTATTATACATTGCAATATAATCACTCATGAGGTAACAAGAAAAAAAAACTATAGTAATTAAAAGGCATCATATTTCTTAATTTCCGATTTATGTTTCCATTTGAATTGTTGTATTAATAAGAGTTGTGACCTTGAAGTACATTGTTTGCAATAATGGGATGGCAATTTTAGAAGTGAGTTACAAAATTGAAGAAGAGACTGCGTTTCATCAGTCTTTTTTGTAAACATCAAGTGCTTTTTGTATGGAAACACTGATTTACAGTGTTCTTCATAAAGTCTGATGTAGGTGATACTATTATTGCTATAACTTTCTGTGATTGACGAATATAATTTTTTCCGTTAAATGGCTGCGTGCGGAGATTTTTTATCTGTTGAATGGCATTCAAAATTGCTCGGTGTTACTTCTTAAGCGGCGATATACAGGAAACGGACATATGATAGTTACTTAGCTTATTAGTCAATTCAATGTAAGCACTATACAAAATGGACACATTACTACAAATGCACATAATACCTTAAGATAACACAATATACATAATTATAAATAAAATCCCAACCTCAAAGCAAACTAGAGAATTTATTCTCTTAGAAATTATTGTTTCTAGACGTTCATTCACTTGCTATTTTACTTACAATCGTGTAGTTTTTAGACCACCATACTCTGTTCCCCAGATACGCAACCTAGTTTCATTCACATTTTCTGCTCATTATTTGTTGATACTTCTAACAGGACCAATTGGTTTACTTAATCCCATCAGGACTTTCACTGTCATCTTATCTTTCTTACTATCCTCTTCTCATTTACTTGTTCTTCGTCATTGTATGCTCAATGCTGAGCGTGTGGTCCCCTGAAATATCTGAAACTTGATGCACAATTCATCTCCGTTCCTTCCAGTCTTGATCCTTATCGATCACAGTGTTTAAAGAGTACCTTGTTAACTCCTTTATTAGGTCTATGCATCTTGCAGGAGACCGTTCTCTTGCTCGCTTTCCCTCAACTGCCCCTATGATCACGAGCTTTTTGAGACTCTCATTGTTTCTTCTGGCAACATATCCAAAGTATGTAAGAATTCTTCTCCTGTATATCTCTTTGTTTCCTTTTTCCTTGAGTCCATATCCTTGAGAATATTAATTTGTTCTAAATGACCAAAAGTCTTTCTTGATCCTGTTCACTATTGTTTGATATTCTCTTATTTATTTATATACATATAATATAAGAGAGTAAAGAAATAGTCTCATTTTTGGAGAGGTAAGTGAAAAAAAAACCATGTAATTTTAATAATGTAAAATACTTCATTCATGTTATAAAAAAATTGTAAAAAAGTCAAATAAATAAAAATATATAAATAATAATAATATTATTTTATATGTACCAATTTCAAATATTTTTCTTAACTTTATTTATGTTATTTTTTTTAAATATTAATGTATACACGGAATACGTGTCACATTAATATTTTTACTATTTTCAAACTAAGCTAAATGCTTATGCTATTAAAATAGGACTAACTTAATGACCTCCTGGAACGAGGTTCGAACCCCCGACCACCAGATCACTAGGCGAGTATCGTAACCACTAGACTTATGTGATAATATTATTTCTTTAATCTATATTATTATCAATAATAAGCAATGCTCCTCTTCTAAATCTCAAGTTCCTTTTTTAGGAGAGGAATACAATCTTACAATATTATTTTCATATTTCCTTCATCACCACATCCTTCATACTTTTTGTATAAGTTTTTGTGTAACCAATTAAATTTTTAAAATTTAAATCAGTATGGTGAGTCAGTAAAAATGCATCTAAGCCTTCTAATTATATAACAAAGATCAAAACATGTGGTATAGCAAAAATTATCGTCAAACAGTAAACAAATTTTAAAAACATTAATATACATACATAGTATGATTTTTTAAATATGAATCGTAAAAAATAAACAAAATTAGTTTTTAAGTTTTGAAGTACTTTACTTTCTACTGATTTTAATAGCTTTCAATGAAACTTTGATATTTAATGATCCCCAAAAACAGAGACATTCAATGAACTCATGAATCGGTGGCGCTAGAACATGTAGAATGTAATCAAAAACCGGAATATCTGGAAACGCTTCTTCTATGTCCATTAATTAAATAACAAAATGAAACCTGCGGAATGTGATATAACTTTCATTTAGTATGTGGAACAAATATTTCAAAATCAATCAAATCTTAAACATTGGGCGCGTCATTTGCTACCTGTGTAATGAATCCTACAGCCCTGCACAAATTTCACTGAACTTTTATCATTAGTTTTATGTACAACGCTAATTTACTTATTTTAGTATTTAATTTCAAGTTTCTTTTCTTTCTAAATTCAAAACCAAGAGCTCTATGGTAAGTACTCATTTGTATCCTTTAGTTGGACGGTAACTTATTTGTATATGCCTAAAATATATTATTAAAAAACATAACTGTCAAAATTCAAAACAGTGAGTTCGTAAGTTGTTTACTGCGGGTTATTGTTGTTTGGCGCGGTTAATAGTATTGCATACTAAACTTGCAATACATTGTTTTAAGAAAATGAGTTCCCTTAAAAGACATTTAAAAAATAAATACGACAATGTTTGCGGAGTCCTCGAAGTGAATAGTGCGAGAACTAATAATACTTTAATAATCAAACATCAAAATAATATAAGACAACATTCTAATTTAACTGGAGGAAAGTTTTCTGAACTTCCAGAGATTCTCGATCTACCCATTGATGACTACATTTCTTTAAACCAAACTAAGTTGAACGAAGCTAGAACGCAATTTTTAAACATTTCGCAAAAGGCATTCGGGAATCCAGTGAAAAATGATAAGAAGCCAGTTACTAACCTAACAAATTTACGTATTCGTGAATATAAATTGAAAAACAAATTAACGACACCTTCGACAACATTATTGTCTGATAATAAAATAAACCTGGTCTGTGATTCATCTCAATCAAAATTAAAAAATAAATATTTTAAGGCCATAAAGCTGAAAAATAAGACACCTACCGTAAATAAAACTAGTGAAATTAACAATGTGAATAGTGAAAAATCATATGTAGATATATTAAAGGTGATTATAATAGATAACACAAAATATTTTTAAATATTTAAATGGAGATTGAATAAGTTCTTTGATGCTTTTATTATTTATATATATTCAATATTTAAAATTGTACTCATTTTATGATTTGTTAAGTTAATCTTCTCTAAAGAATGAATTCCAATATGGGGGAAAATAAAAAAAAATAAACTTAGTGGAATATTATTTTACTTTATTTATTAAACATTCTGTATAATATTTTTAGTGCTTTATCATTATAAGTTTATAGTATCAGAGACCTTTTTAAATCTCCGTTTTAACTACAAAATTACTGCTCTATGGTGCCAAGATTTTATCTAGTTAAAAAAATAGTTATAATTTTTTGGTTAAAAATGATGTCTCAATAATTTGAGATATTTTTGCAATACTGTGTTAAAATTAATAATCTTTTTATTAAATATATCAAATAATTCATAAGAATATAAATATTTGATTACTATTGTGCTATTTTTTTATAGGATGAAATAAATGCATACAAACAAAATAAGCATACATATAATAAAATTGTTCAAATTTGTGGTAGTGAAAGTGAAGACATTTTGTGTGACGTGAAGTCAGTAGCTGTTCAAGTTGATGGTGATTTGGATGATGGTAATTTAAAAAATCATATTTTCCGTTTATTCTATCATAATTTTTAAAAATCTTGTATATTCCTTCTGAGTGAACATAATTCAATGTTTGTTGTGGTCGGCGCCATCTATGTTATATTATTTGAAGTTTTATTTTAGTTTTTAAACTATAACGCCAGATGTCTACAAATTATCTTTTTCCTGATACTACTTTTCACTTCATATGTTTAATATTTTCGTTATGACTGTGTCGCTAAGCTAGTAAAATAAACATACACACATTGAAAGCTGTAGCATGACAACATAAAATAAACCAGATCAATTGTCTCACGTAATGTAATAGTAAAAGTAATTTATTTTTCTATGATACTAATAATAATAGTATTTGATTTTTAAATAAAGTATTGTTTTAAAAATTATTACTTTCTCTTCACTATTAGCGGGTTATTTTTTGTTATAAGATACATTATCTAAACAAGATTTTTTTTTAGGATATTTATACTTTATTATGATTTTAATTTTAAAGTAATATATGTATTTGCGTACTTAATAATTATAAGAATATAAAGACATTATTTTCTTTAGTAAAATAGCTCAGTTGGGAGAGCGTTAGCTTGAAGTTCTAGAGGTACCTGGTTCGATTCCTGGTTTCGGCATTCTTTCTTTTTATTATATTTTATATTATTCAGAGTATTGACAGTTCGTAATACAACAGAAGTTAGAACATATGAGCTACATTCAAAATACTTTTCACATGCGTTTACTATAATGTAACTACCCACCGTAACCTCTAAATATAGATATGTATTACAATGGGTTTAAATGGGTGTATGTAATTTTTATACATCTTTCTTTTTTTCAGGTGTATTCGATCCGATTCCTGCAATAAGGTTAGTATTAACGATAATTATTATACTTCTTGAACAATCCCTGCAAGAAGTCCACCATCGTTGCACAAAATATCCTCGGCGAGAGTATACTAACTTGATCGTTTACGTCTTATGAAAGACTGGCATTAATGACATTTTATTTCCAAGATTGGGAGATTTGGCAATACAGGTCGGCATATATTAGTTCGTCCATATTAAAAACAACGACCCAACCCGTAAATTCTCATTTGTTCATTACACAAGTTTCGAGTGCAAAATTTTATCTTCGAGCACACACCCAAACATATTGACTCATTCATACCTATATTAATTATTGTTACAAATGATCCAAAAATTAAGTCCATTTTAAAATTGTTCTTCATATACACCTTTTATATAGTAATAAATGTAATTCTATCTACTTGTAATTCTAATTAATTGAACAATTGCTTGTAAACTATGCCCGTCTCGACACAGATTTTCTCTAGTGAGACGGGCACAGTCCAAACTGATTTGTACATAGTATTATATAGTTACTAATAATAAATAATAATAAATAAAATAATAACACACTAGAATAAGATTCCAGTTATTAATAGCCTAATTTTCGACAAATTGTTTACATAAATAAATAATACAGGGTTATCCAATAACTGTGAAAGAATTTCAAATAAGAATTGTAGCCATATTTATTAATATTTTGACAGCTGTCATTAGTCTTCAATTCGGCAAACTCAATGTGCACTTCGTGAATTTTATGGTCGATCTGTCAATTTGCCGCCTAGATCATTCGATATCTCTCCGTTAGACTGTTTTCTGTGGAGATATGTAAAGTTACTTGTTTGTGCTGATAAACCAACAACAATTGAACAACTAAAAAAAACAACATGACTCGTGTTGTTGGTGAAATTGCACCAGATTTGTATGAAAGAGTGTCTGAAAATTGAATCTGAAGAATGCATTGTATCAAACGTGGTCGTGTTGTACATGAAATTATATTTCAATGTTAATGGCATCTGATGATCTTTCAAATTAAAAAAAAAAATGAAATAATACTTGGTAATACTGGTTTGTTCTCCTTAAAAATGTAATTTTATGGTTTCAGTGGCATGCGTGTATAGATTTAGGTTATGCTGTTACCAATGTTGTTATACAATGTACTATATGTTGTACATAGGATTATGAACTTTCGTTTTACCAACATCTTTAGACAAAATGAATTCGTCGTTTATAAGACCCAACCATTTATTTATTTGTATATTTTTAGCACTATTCATAGTGTTTTAAAAGTTAAATTTTTTTTTAATTAATAAAATAATGCGACTCCATATTGTTTCTGTAATTGTCTGCAACGAATGTCTCTTCAGTTTGAGAATCAATGAAGTGTATTTAAAGAACTCGTGGGGTCGAAGGGTCTTTGCATAAAGGCGTTTCTAAAAACAGCTGTCGTATTACGAAGTAGTTACAAGATCTAAGGCGACGCTTTCAAAACTATGCGTCGCTACACCCTGGGGGAAGTTAGCTCACGGGAGACATGTAAAAATAGGAAGAAAAAGAAACAAGCTAACAAATTAATATCCTTCCAGTTCGAATATTTTTTCCTAGACGAATATCCTTCCAGACCGCAGACTACCAAATATATAGACATGAACTAACGCAAATTGCTTGTTTCAATATTTTCAATTTGGTGTCACCCACGTGATCACTTTGGTACCACTTACGCAATCAAATAGCTCCGCGACTTTTTTTAAATATACGACTCGATTGGAACGAAAATTTAAACGCTGACAATATAATATGCATTAATGTAAAAAATACGTCTTGTTTATACAAAAATTTAATTTTCGAATAGTAGATACTTTTACTGTTGTATAAATGTGTTGTATAAACTATCGAATTTATGTTTCCACAAAGAATGTGCGGAGAATGCCCCTCGTACCGCAACTAATGTTCCAAATCTCTCTCCTAGCGAAGTTCCATCGAATCGTGTCAACGAAACGAACTCGAATGCTTTTGAAATGTGGTGTTGGAGGTGTTCATCATACAGTTGACTGCAAGACGTCCATTTGTCTCCATTCTACATGAACAATAAACTTTCATCCATTTTACCTGAAGGGAATCCTTCAATTTTTTGGACACCTTGTGAGAGGGGACGATAGCGTTGTTATGGTGGGCCACGTCGGAACACGGAGAGGGCGAGAAAAATCCCCCATCTGTTAAAAACAAGAGCTGGTGGAAGAAGTCACAGGCGCTTTTCTGGTGACAGCTGAAAATGTAAAGGAATGTAGTTAAGAGAGTTCACGAAGATCGCGATTCTCAGTTGTGAGAAACGGACGAAGAAGGAAAATAATTAACAAAACAAATTATCTTCCAACGCCTTGCGTCTATATCATTCTGCTCCGAGTATAAAATGCATGCGGCAATCGATCATAGCTCACTATTAAACAAATAATAGATATTTAGGAGAACACATTCTTATTGTGAAGTTGTAATTATTCAGAACAGACGGTCTATGATATTTTAAATATTAATTAAATATATTAATTATAAAGATATACATATAAAATCAATTTTATCGTAAAATATTGTTGTTGCGCCACCGGGATTCGAACCTGGATCTCTTTCCTATCCGGGGAAGGTGCTTTATCCAACTAAGCTACAGCGACATTATTTTTAACGACAATTTTCGACCCTATATGTTACCTTTTTGATATTAATACATTTAATCGTTCCATCATTTGACAGAGCCATCTACCTTATTTTTACAGAATCTCAAATACCTTTGAGTAAACTGATAGCAGACGCTAGAATTATCAATTCATTTTTATTAAATTTTGGACACATTGATACAACTTTATTATTTAGGAGAAAACATTCTTATTGTGAAGTTGTAATTATTCAGAACATAGGTCTGTGATATTTTAAATATTATTTACAGGTTCGAATCCCGGTGGCGCAACAACAATATTTTTCGATAAAATTGATTTTATATGTATATCTTTATAATTAATATATTTAATTCATATTTTAAATAATAGATATCTCATAGAGACGAAGCTATCTTTTTATTAATATCTTTAATGGAAGTATGAGTAATTACAGGGCTCACAACCTATAATTATAATTTAATTAGATTCTTATTATGACATGTATGCTGTTTTAGGGAAATGAATTATCAAATTTATTCCATAGATGGCGATAGTGTAGTGGTACTTGAAGTGTTTCCATATATAATATTAACATACATACAACTTTCAAATATTTGATGACAGATATGGAGATTGATTAATGGGTGAGAATGGTGAACGTTACATTTGTATAAAGTGATCACTTAAGCCAGCCGAAGACAGGCCGTAAATCATATAATAAATAGCTTCGTCCCTATGAGATATCTATTATTTGTTTAATAACAGTGCCTTTGTAGTAATTGTGTGTTCTTGGACATATTCAAATATTGCTAATCATAGCTCGCTTCACGCTCAACTCTGCAATGTCCTGTGCTTCCTTTCGAGACTCCAGAGACAAGTGTCATCCGTGTGCACTATGGAATTTCTATGTTCTATAATAATAATAATAATGGATAATTTATATAGCGCCATTTTCGTAAAAACTTTCACCTCAAGGGCGCTTTACACATAAACTGTTTATAGTTCTACAATTATCTTTGTTTTTTAAAATTAATAATCGTTATTTTCACTTATGAAAATGATTTTTTGAAAAAGTGCGTTTTTAGTTTCTTCTTAAATAAAGTCTCCGATGCGCTGTTTCTTATGACGGAGGTCAAATGCTCTTGTATATATTCCGGGTCTGGGATTCAATGTTATTTCTTGAAGAGGTGCATGCATATTTGAAGGCTTAAAAGTTGTGCAGTAAAAAAGTTTGAGAACGCAGCGCGCCTTGCCGGCTCCCTAATTGATATGAAAGGTGCGCAATGAAAAATAGGCCAGTCTCACAACGGGATTATTATTTTTTTATTTTTAAAGGACATGTGTTCGATTCTCGACATACATTATATAGAGTAACCTTGAGTATGTATTTCTAATTCATCACACTCGTATCGTATGGTGTATAATGACACAAGAGGATGAAGTATAGAATGTATCGAGCGATTAAGGCGAAAGTATTTCGCTTCTTGAGAATGCAATCAGCTATCAGCTAGTGTTCTACATCAGAGATTACTGAATATTGCCAAAATTTTAATATTTCTTTTTTTTTTAATTATTTCATATATAATCGTACTGAAGATGGCGGTGTTGTCGGGTTGCGGGGATGTCTTTTGAAATTAATTATAAAAACGGTATCAACAAAAAAAAAAAAATCTTAGTCGAATGCATTTGTTGGTTTTTCCGTTGTTATAAGTATATAACTACGTACTTACGCTATAAAAGCCATATTATATCAAATATAAATATTTCTAAAAGAATTATATGTTCCAATAAACCTTTTTTTTCTGTACATAAATATACTAAACTCTATTTCATTTTATCACATATATACGGCGACGGAAAACATATAAAATATATAATAGGTATATCGCAACAAAAAAAAAAACGGTGTAGGTATATAAATATACAAAAAACGAAGTATATTATATGTATATATATGTGTGAAGTACATATTTTTTTGCTTTTCTTTTTATAACATTTATTTATATTTTTTCATAATTATTATTGTGTTACTTGAATGTATTATTTTTAAACACATTATTATTATTATTATTATAAAAATTTGAGCTCTGTATGTGTTGTGTGTTCAATTTCTTACAAGATTACCGACATTAATGTTTGAAAAATTAATATTTAAAAAAAAAAAACGTATTACATGTTTTTGAAACGGGCTGTTACACACACTAATACAATTTTTATTTCTAAATAAACGGTATTTTATTGTATAATAGACACACATTTATATCGATATATCAATATATCTAACAAATAATAGTCTTAGACGTAAATAATTTTAAACAAAAGCACACCTCGAGTCAGTCACACTAATTTTGAATGTGGAACATTGACGATCGACTTAGTAAATGAGTCGGGAGATATTAATAATCGATAATGTGAATCTAGCGGAGCGTTGCTGCTCGGCGTTCTCCGACTGCAGCGTTCAAATTCGACTCGGCATTCGAACGTTTGCCCGGAATTCGTACCGCGCGACCAGTGCCGCGTTGGCTCTCGTCCGCCGAGCGTCGCATCGTACGCGCGTGCTCCGCGAAACGTTGCATTACTTTATCGCTATTGAAAATTTAAAAAAAAAATAGCTAATCATGGGTCCAAAAAAAATCAGCCATTCGGCCAAACCTAAAAGGAAAGCCGTGCGAACGACGATCGAACTGAAAAAAGAACTAATTGCGAAGTTTGAAAATGGAACTCGCGTCTCTGATCTGGCAACTCAATACAACATGGCGAAATCGACCGTGTCGTCCATAATTAAGAATAAACGGGCGATCAAAGGGGCTAATGTGGCGAAGGGGGTAACCGTTCTCGCTGTGAATAGGTCGCCTATAATTGAAGACATTGAAAAACTTTTGTTGATCTGGATTAAGAAAACACAGTTGGCCGGTGAAAGTGTCTCTGAAACATTGATTTGTGAAAAAGCAAAGAAATTGCATATTGACCTAAAGCGATACACCCCTGTGGCAAGTGATCAAAGGGATGAATTTGTTGCAAGCAGGGGATGGTTTGATAGATTTAAGAAGCGAAGTGGCATTCATAGTCTCGTAAGGCATGTCTCTTCATTACAGGTAAATTTTCATTTATTTAATGTACATGTTGTGTATGATGTTATGTATTCAAATAACCTTTATTATAATTGTTTAAATAACCAATCATCTGATTTATCCAAGTTATATTATTTTTTGTGGATAAATTGATTCAGTATTCGTACAATTTAACTAATTCTGTACGAATAGCGAGGTTCCATATCAGTTTTCTCTAAACAAGAGATTGTCCCGTTTTAGAGAGGATAGCACGACACAAGAATCTTTAATCGTTTAACGTGCATTTTTTATTTATTTTTCGATTCACTTGTTGAGAACCACTATCCTAAGCAGTTATTCTTTCCTCGTGATGTAAATAATAATAATAATAATAAGGAGCAAAGAGCAATGGTAATCTTATTTTGCAGCTGTCAGGACTCGCAGCCGGCCTGGTGTCCTCGAATTCTGGTGTGTGTCGTGTTTGTTACCTGGTATAAAGGGTCTTTCTTATTGCAAAGCATTACGTCACTACTATTACGACCTACGAAATAACATCTGCCTTTGGAGTGTGTTTACTTTGAGATATTCTTGCGACGTTTAGAAAATAAGCTATTATGAATTAATTTAAAAATATTATATAATATGATCCTGTCCAACGGTAATTTTATAAATTATATAACGGATATAACATATTTTTCTACTCTACATTAATTTCTATTTAAAAAAGATTCACTTATTAATAACGTAAACAGCAATATATTTCACAAAAGACACCACAAATGCTAAATCTTCGATCGAATCAATTGAATTACCCGTCGTCTGTATGTATAGTATATGAATGTAGAGTACAACAATCATATACAATAATACGTATGTTTGTACTTTGTACTTCGTACCTTCAGAATTATTGACTGCGCCGTAATGTACCTCCCGGAAAGGCTGACGGTTTAAATATAGTATTTTGGACCCGCGAGTCATCCGCCTCTTTAGCTCAGTGGTAGAGCACTGGTCTCGTAAACCAGGGGTCGTGAGTTCAATCCTCACAGGAGGCATCGACTTACACCGTTTTTTGCATTTTTTTTACTTTAATTTGTATTATTCTACATATAATAAGCTTATTATAAGTCTCAAAAATAAAGTGTGATATGCTACCGAAGATTTCTAACACTTCTTAAATATTATTATTAATATTCGCCGTTGCTCTCGCAATGTACTCGATCTTTATAATATATTTGATACTTTACCGTGAATTTTTTGGAATTAATAATAATTTTTATACAACAGACATTCGATAATTTACAAAATGTATTAAGAATGAAAAGTTGTCACGATACATTTTACGTGAATTATTTTCTAGCAATAATGCCATCTGGCGTCAAAGCTCAAAGCAACGTTGGAAATGTTATTCGAATCCGCAGAATCGAGCATCAGCTTAATATTATTTTCTGTAGATTGACGGAAGCGACCGAATAATCGCTTGCGTGTATAAATTGTCAATTAAATTTGTAAATCTTGACATTATTCACAGCTTTAATTATAAATGCTTCGTTTTGTATAATCTCTTTCTTTAAATAAGAAGGGTTTCTTAAGTACGCGACGTTTGACTGACTACACCGTCTAACTTTTAATGTATTAAATATTTTCGATCGGTCCTGTCATTCTACCTACAGACACAAATACGTATGCATACATAAGAAATTAGAAAGGAAATGGAGGAAAGAAAGAGAGGAACAAGGATTCACTATGGATAACATTTAACAATTTTTGTCTGGTGTACTACAACACAATTAGTAACGCTATAACGAACACAGATGCTACAACGAACCGTGTGGGAAAATACCATTGCCCGACGTAGCACACAAAGTTCAGTATTCAGTCGAACGCGCATGCGAATGACGTGTCGTCGTGTCGAGAACTTTCCACTTTTATTATCATTCGTTAAGTTCAGTCATCAATTTAGTTTAGTTATCTCTACTTCTTCTAATCATGAGCCGGCACAATAGAGTGCGAAAGCTTATTAACTTTGAGATTAAGAAGGAAATAATTTCAAAGCGAGAAAGTGGAAAAAGTGTGAGATGTCTTAGCGTCGAGTACGGTTTGGCCAAATCGACGATAGGTACAATTTTAAAAAATAGGGAAGGTATTAAAAGCGCACAGGTCGCGAAGGGCATCTCTAGGTTAAGCAGTTCCCGTTGTGATGTCACGGAGCAGATGGAAACTCTTCTGTTGGTGTGGATTAGTGAAACGCGAATGGCTGGCGGCGGTGTCGGTGAAACGATCATTTGTGATAAGGCCAAACAATTGTTTGAGGATCTCGCTGTTGAGGCTTCTAGTACAGGTGCCGGTCCCGTTAAGAAGTTCTATGGCACCAAGGGGTGGTTTGCCGGATTTAAGAAGAGGAATGTACTCGTAAGTGCTAAATCATACATAAAATACATCATACATCAAACTGCGTGCTAACGATTCATTCGTACGTGACAATGTGATCATTTGAATTAACTTACCGTGGGCAGAGAGGATAGAGGGCCACAATTCTGTCCACATTAATATTGCTCTTCGATTGTCCATGTCACTAACTAAACCGTCTGGTCACACCAAGTCTTCTGCGGACATTATTCAATTTTAAATACTAATTAGAAAGATATACATATAAAATCAATCGAAAAATATCGAACCTGGATCTCTTTCCAAACCGGGGAGGGTGCATTATCTAATTATGCTACAGCGACAGTACTTTTGACGACAAATTTTCAAATTAATAAATCTATCGTTCCATTATTTGAAGGCCATCTACTTTGTTTTTACAGAATCTCAAATACCTTTGAGTAAACAAATAGCAGACGCCAGAATTAACAGAGTACTGTCGCTGTAGCATAGTTGGATAATGCACCTTCCCCGGTTTGGAATGAGATCCAGGTTCGAATCCCGGTAGCGCAACAACAATATTTTTCTATAAAATTGATTTTATACGTATATCTTTCCAATGAATATAAAATATCACAATTACAACTTCACAATAAGAATGTGTTCTCCTTAATAATATTGATATTTGATATATTGATATTCTTTATCACAAATGGATTTGTCACGTATACCCTTGAGTGATCTCACTTCCACTGCAGGCGGCCTGCTTTCGCGTCTCGTTTGTCAGCTCCAAGGTTCACTTCCACACATCAATGTGGACATGTCGCTGTACCGCAGGACTCCATTATGTAACTCTAGTCTCGCCTCGGCTGACGAGTTTCCATTAAAATTGACTGCTCGTAATCAAAGTGCCACTCGCTTTATTTCCTGCATTTACCCTCCTTTTGATATCTTTCTCAAACATACTTTTCAAATACGCAAAGTCTTCTATTTGTTCCAACATTCATCACCTATCATTAGATGTACATATCTACATAATATGGTAATCGCAGTGAATTGGACCAATATTGATAAAATGATAATTAATTCATTTTTCAAACAATACTTCTTCCGATGGTAGGTTTTTACTTTTTGATGACATAATTAATGAATTAAAGTCAAATAATTTTGTTTGCACCCACTTTATTAGATATACGATTTCCATGCTTCCAGAACAGTGTTCTCTTCCTCAGGGTCAGGTGTGTACTCAAGTTGAAAGATTTACATTGAAAGAAGGTAGAGGGGGGGGATAATCAGATAAAATTTGTAAACAATCCCCTATTTAATATTTCCCCACCTAACCATGTAATGCTCTAATTAACTTTGATTATGCTATAGAACCACAGTGACTTAATGTATTGGAAGAGATCCAGATTCGAATCCGGTACCGACAACATTTTTCAATAAAATTAATTTTATATGTATTAAAAACATCAAAAACCTATGTTCTGAATAATTACAACTTCACAATAAGAATGTGTTTTCCTTAATAATATATGAGTTGTATCAATGTGTACAAAATTTAATAAAAATTAATTGCTAAGTTTGTCGTCTCCTATCGGATTACTCAAAGTAAAAGTAAAGAAGACGCTTTCAAATAATGGAACGACAGATGTATTAATTTAAAAAGTGTAACATATAGGTTCGAAAATTTATCGTTATGGTGCCACGGCATAATCGGTCACTGCACGTTCCATCACATCGCAGACGTACGTTCTGAATAATTACAACTTCACGATAAGAATGTGTTCTCATTAATAGTATTTTGTACGCCACTGTAAATCATGCATCTAAATAAGTCACATGTAAGTAGGTACCTTACCTTGAGTGTGACGAATTGCACATTGTGTTCGGGAGTTTCTCGCTCGCTCACACATTCGATTTTTAAAAGCCCGCGCGCGCGCATCGAGCATCCAACACGGCAGACTCCTGCCTCCCCTCCCCTAGCGGACGCTTCGCAGAATGGAGTTCAAGGACTGATGACGCGATCTATTCCTGTCTCACTCTCGCACACCGTCACGGCGGCGCATGTGTGCGTGTGGTGTATCCGCACAAATATGCAAGACGGTTTTACTATAGATGTCGAGTGTGACGTACTACGGCCGCAGCTCCCAAACATTTGCGTAGCGTCCCACCCCAGCGCCGCGTGGGGTGGGGTAGGTGTCTACACTCCAATCTTTGTGGAACGGTCGGCGCCCCGTCGCGGGGGCGGCGCGCGTCGATCAGACTCCATTTTCTCAGAAAGCTGGAACGACGAGTGTAACAACTCACTGTTAAGTAATAAGGCCCGCCATGCATGTTGTGAAATAGAACATTCTAACGGATTTCAAAAAAATTGTTTTTATACAAATTTAGGAATTATTTTTATTAATATAAATAAAATAATTAATAATGTGTTTTCATGTTTCCGCTGTCGTTCAATCTTCTGTGTAGTTTTATAGGATATTCTGCCGTGTGTATCCGAAACGTCGGGGTATACACGGCAGGATAGCCCAAAAAACCTACAAATATATTATTGAGAAATAAAATTAATTCAGGTAGCGAAAATGTATTTTTGATACAAATTAAATATATATTTCAAGACGTCTAAATAATACGTGTACAAAAAGTATCCTAATTATATCATAGTGTATGCCCAATTTTCAATGAATTTACCAAATTATCGGAGCAGTGGGAGTGACATGGCAAAGTAAAAGGAAAATTCATTCGGAGTCCTCCATCCAGCAGCGGATCGATAATGGCCGATGATGTTGACGATTGTATATAAATTTTTTTTAAATACCCCGAAAGTTAGCGTGAACGTGAAACGGAATGAGAGAATTATTTTCGCAGGCGATTTGAATGAATGGGCGGGAACTCGGAGAGATGATTTCGAGTCAGCCATTGGTGTGTACGGTGACAAAAAGTTGAATGGTAATGGCAATAGTCCGCTTGAGGTATGGCCTAGAATGGAACCTTTTTGTTTCAAACACCTTTTTTGATCACAAAGAAATCCATCAATACACATGGGAGAGAGGGAATGAAAGGTCGATGTTTGATTCTGTGGTGGTTGACTCTAGACTGAGATCCTCTACTGTTGATACGCGAGTGTTTCGGGGCGTTGAGGTGGAAACTGACCATTTCTTTGTCGTCTCAAGAATACATTTATTTCAAGGATGGCGGTCCATGAAAAAAATAGTATCTGCGCCGTCTAGAATCAAAATATAAAATCTGCAAAAGGGTGATGTCGGAGAAAAATTTGAAAGGAAAGTGTGTGGAAAGGCTGAGTGAGAAAAGAACGAATGATCTGAATATAGACGATACATGGGAACATATTAAGGTTACTCTATGCGAATCAGCGAAGAAACCTGTGGCATAGCTACCCAAGGAAGGAAGAAAGGCGACGCGTGGTGGGATGATGCCATGAAGAAACTTGTGATAGAAGGGAAGAATTCGTGGCTGTATCTTTTGACAGTAAATAGGGATGAATACTCGAGAGCAAAAGATCTGTACAATGCTTGAAAGAAAAAAGTCACAGCTGGTGTGAAAGAAAGGAAAGAGTGGCTGAAAAGAGAGATAGGGGTGAAAATGACCGAGAATTTCCAGGATAATATAAAATTCTTCTGGAAAGGCGGTCAAAAATCACCATGTGGTGCTGAAAGCTAATAAGTCAGTAAATTAAGAAATGTTAATAAATGAGGTCGAAATAAAAGATAGGGATGAAATATTTCCGGGAAACATGTGAGAGTGAAGAGAATACAAATGAGGAACCCCTCAAGAGGCTCTCCGGAGTAAGCATGAATGGATTAAGTATGGAAGAAATAAAATGTGCAATAAAGTATATGGAAAATGGTAAGGCTGTGGAGTATGATAACGTTGCTGCAGAGTATATCAAGGCTGGTGGCCTATTAGTTGTCTCGTGGCTTCATGCGCTCTTCAGTCAGTATTTAGAGGAAGGCCACACTCCATTAGATCGCTCCTAGGAGAGCTGTTATTATGCCTCTCTTCAAAGATAAAGGGTCGCGTATGGAATGCGGTAACTATAGGGCAATTAGTCTACTAAGCTCGGTGGGCAAATTATATGGGACGCGCAAGGGGCCTTTGTGGGTGGAAGAGAATACATGGATCAGATCTTTTCTCTATGACGGAAAAGTTTTTGGCGAAAAACCAAAAACTTATTTGTGCCTTCGTAGATCTGCAAAAGGCATATAATAGAGTTATAAGAGAAAGGTTATTCTCTGATTACAGGGTGAATAGCAAACTTATACATGCAATCGCATCCCTAAATGATGGAAGTTCTGCGTGTGTAAGGATCAATGGATCATTCGCACCGTGGTTTGACATTACAAAAGGTGTCAAGCAGGGTTGTGTAATGTCTCCATGGCTGTATATGGATAATTATGTGAAAGAATTGGAATATATGAATGTAGGAGCGAAGATGCGTTTATTGTACGCCGATGATGCAGTACTAATGGCGAATAATGAACAAGAACTACAGAGGCTAGTGAGTAGAATGTACGATGTATGCAAGGAAAGCGACCTCATGATGAATATCAACAAGTCGAAAGTGATGGTATTCGAGAAGGAGGAAAGCGAGACAACTTGCTAAATACTTCCAGGTAATGAATATTTGGAACAAGTAGATGAGTTTGTGTATTTGGGAAGTATGTTCGATAGAAACGGAAAGACAGAGAAAGATAGCGAAAGGAGGGTGACTGTAGGGAATAAAGTGAACGGCGCGTTGAATGGAATTACAGCTAATGAGAACTTGTCAACTGTATGTCAAATGGAGTCCTGCTACCGACACTGATGTATGGAAGTGAGACCTGGAGCTGTCAAAAGAGGAACGAAAGTAGACTGAATGCAGTAGAAATGAGATCACTTAGGCGTATATGTGGCAGATCCATTTATGACAGAGTAAAGAATGAAGAAATAAGGAAAGAATGTAAAGCTGATGTTTAGTATAGTGAGTAAGATTAAAAAAGGATCATTTAGGTGCTTTGGTCATATTGAACAGATGAATGAGGAGAAAATGATAAGAAAGATATATGATGCAAGTGTTGATGGCAGCAGAAGTAGAGGACGTCCGCGGAAGACTTGGCACGACCAAGTAAACCAGATACTGGAAGACGGTCCTGTTAGAAGACTCAATAATCGTCAAGCTTGTATGGGAAGATGTACGAATGGGGATGAGGCGAGAATTGTGTGTCAGGACAGAAGATTGTAGTGCTCTATTCTCTCTGCCTACCCCCTCGGGGAAATGGCGTGATGGTAAGTAAGTTAACGGGATACTAGTGTGTGGAATGTGATCAAGATCAGATATGACCAGCCCCCCTGGTTGTGTGTGACACCCAGGGGCCGACGTGGGAACGTGTGTATAGTATATAAAAGCATAAAACGGACGTGTAGAAAAGAGAAGTGAATATTTGGACTTGCGTGGCGGAATAAATATTAATATTCCGCCTACAGCAGGGTTACGCTGTAACTATGGTACACCAACTTTTGGAACATATTTAATAAAAAAAAATTTTAAAAAAAAATTCATAAGATATTTGTACATACAATGAATTGATATAAAAATTATCTCGGACTAATTAATTATTAATTTTTTTGACTTTGATTATTTGAACGTCGTCCATTTCACACACTCGGTCGCAAACTAATTGATCCATAAAAATACCTAACTAGCTTACCATGAGACTGTTTCAAAAAAGATAACTATTATATTAAATTAAATATCAATTACTTTGTATGAAACCGCAATATTTATTTATTTTTGGCGATTTAATGAGATTAGCGGAATTTTAAATTTTTATACTCTCTCTCTCTCTCTCTTTAGAAAATTGCTATTTTCAATTGGAAATGATTGTTTGAAAAGGTCCATTGTTAGTTTCTTCTTAAATAAAATCTTTGATGCACTGTTTCTTATGACGGACGGCAAAGAGTTCCACGCTTTTGGGCCTGCCACCGCAAATGTCCGTTCGCTAAATTTAAACTTCTGGCAACGGTTGGTCGGTTGTACAACCCTTCCTGCGGCTGCAGAAGAGGCTGACCTGAGAGTTTGACGTCTACCATTCAAATTGACTGGGATACAGAGTTCTTGAAGGCGCCGTGTCGAGTGTCGCCTTGTACATTATAACCAGGATAATTTAAATTCAATTGGAATCGGAGCCAATGTAGCTGATGTAAAAGGGATGTTATATGAGAGAATTTGGAAACTCTGTTTATTGTCCGCATTTAGAATGGTTGATATATCAACAACCGGTAAAGGATTTTTACTACAGACGTTAGTAAAAAGTTACTACTGATCACACAACCGGCCCTATGTGTTGTACAACGTTTTTCAGAATTGTCGCTGGTCACAGTATACCATTTCGTACTTGATATTAATATTTCATTTTGTTATCTTAACCTGATGCCGCGGGCGTAACTTGATCACATCGCGATTGTCGATTGTTATCATAACCATCTCGTGTTGTAAGTCCCAACGGAAAATTACACGTGACAAAGTCCATTGTTAGCCATTTTGTTTTTGATTGTCAGACATCGTAAAAAGTATCGCCTCGATTTCAGTTCTACCTCTCGTCCCTTATCCGTTCAATGGACGTTGGCAATCATGTTAATAATAATTATAATATTGAATAATTTTTATAGCGCCATTTTCGTAAAAAAAAAAGGTTTATTATTAACCAAACTATTTATAGTCCTACATTATATTTGTATTTAAAATTAAAAATAGTTAGCAATATTTTAATACGTCCAGGAACACATAATTACTGGATTTTTACCTACAAATGCACTCTTATTAAATAAATATCAGATATCTCATAGAGACGAAGTTATTTTTATTATATTTTAATAGAAAATATATAAAAATATGGGGTAATTACAGGGCTTACGATCTGTGTAAAGTTGTATATATGTTAATATGTGGACATAATAAAAATTTGATTGATGTGGAGATTGATGGGGTGAGAATGGTGAACGTTACATTTATATAAAATGATCAGCTAAGCCAGCCGAAGACAGATCGTAAGTCCTGTAATTACCCCATATTTTTATATATTTTCCATTAAAATATAATAAAAATAACTTGTTTTAAAATAGATATTTGAATTTTAGCAAATGATTTTTAGAAAGGTGCGTTTTTAGACTAACTAACTAACTCCGCGGTGGTAGGCAGAGAGGATAGAGCGCCATACTCTTCTGTCCTGACGCACAATCTCGCCTCATCCATTTTAGTTTCTTCTTAAATAAAGTCTGCAGTGTTTCACTTCACTTCTAAAATTCTTTAAATCATCTCATCATTTCTTCTGTATATGCCCACGTCCATTCCATAAAATATTACTGAGAATACATAGCATCCGACCATTCGCATTCGTAATTTAAGGTTGAGATCATGAAGGTTGCGCGAGCTTGCTCATTGCAGCATTAGATTTCAACAAAATAATCCAGAGAAAGTTTCTAAGATTCATTAATTTTAAATTAAATATACGCTCTGAGGATATCAATTATGATTATCTCCTTAGCCGTCTGAAATTTTTAAAATTACCAGTCACACGTACGATGACCGACCTTATATTTCTATACAGGATCGTCAATGGTATGATGGACTGCCCCCAGATTGTTGGTCTGCTTGACTTTCACGCATCATTGAGGTCATCGAGACACAATTCATTGTTCTATTACAGTGGTAATGTCAGAACTCATGCATTAGCTAACTCTGTAGTCCCCAGAATGCATTCTTCGGGGAATGAGTATGCTGAATGAATATATAAATGTAACTCTATAGGACTACATTATTACCATTTTTTGTGTCTCGACTTAATGGTGACGTATAGATGGCTTTACTTCACATTTTATATTTATTTTTAATTTTGATTATTGACATTATGTAATTTTTTCTTTGTGCATTGCACTCCCGATGTAATTTTCTGTTATTTTACAAATTATGTTAAAATGCCTGAATAGGGCTCGTATAATAATAATAAATATATATATATAGATATTACAATCCGGGTTTACAATTCCCCTTTCTGATTTTTTTTTGTACGTAATCAAATTATTTTCTTATTTTTGCTGTAGTGCAATCAGTCTCGATAAATATTTCTATAGTAAAATATGAATTAAATATATTAATTACAAAGATATACATATAAAATCAATTTTATCGAAAAATATTGTTGTTGCGCCACCGGGATTCGAACCTGGATCTCTTTCCTAACCGTGGAAAGATGCATTATCCAACTATGCTACAGCGACAATAATTTTCGAACCTATATTTTACATTTTTGATATTAATACATTTAATCGTTCCATTATTTGAAAGAGCCATCTACCTTATTTTTACAGAATCTCAAATACCTTTGAGTAATCTGATAGCGGACGCCAGAATTATCAATTCATTTTTATTAAATTTTGAACACATTGATACAACTTTATTATTAGGTGAACACATTCTTCCTCTGTTTCTGTGTTACCGTCTGTTCTGAATAATTACACCTTTACAATAAGAATGTGTTCTCCTAATAATTTCTATAGTTGTTGCAATATAACATATTTGCATTTGTCAGTCGCCAGATTATGATTCATTCCATTCAGCTATTTTCTACCTCATCGGTGCATTGGTACCTCGCACCAAAGGGCCGATGTAAGCAATCAACGTAGGTATTCCAACATTGCGCTTTAATAACGAGTTGTTTCAAAAACACATTAAAAATTTAATTGCCATATTTTTGCACTTCTGTCACGTGTTTTAACCGCGAGATTATAAATAACCTAACGCTTTCAGAAAAGTCGATAATAATATTGTAAACGCAACGATTTGTATTAACAATAATGCCTTCTTTGTATTTTTTATTTAATATAATTTTCAAATATGAATTAAATATATTAATTAGAAAGATATACATATAAAATCAATTTTATCGAAAAATATTGTTGTCGCACCACCGGGATTCGAACCTGGATCTATTGTCTGTGTAACCTCATAAAGTGCTTAAATGTCAAAAATTTTGGTGATCTTATACAGGATAAATGGTCGCGAACCTTCGATAGAGGGAACACAATTGTGGTCGCGCTATATTTTTTTTTGTGTACGCTATGATGCCGAATCGTGTGCGCACGCACATCTTAGAGGAAACATTGGTGATGAGCATTTTTAAGTGGTTTAATGACCATATATTTATTATTAGTTCATTTATTTTCTAACCTATGCTGTGTCATGTTACACATACCATGAACATCCTTGGATACAATGTACGGCGAGACGCACGAATGTCTCCATGACAGACTCTCAACCTGAGACCTGAGACGAATCCTTCAAGTTTTTGGGCATCTTGCGGGAAAGGAATATAGCTGGAGAAGCTTGTTGAAGGACGAAGAGGAAGAGAAATATCCCCCACCGGTTGGACCGACCAAACGAAAAAGACAACAGGCACATCTCCGGTGACAGCCCTAAGATCTGCAGGATGCCGAGAAAAGTGAAGGAGCACAGCGGGAGTTGTGGACGACCGACGTGGATGATTAAACAGCTAGTAATCTGTATAAAATAAATAAAAAAAACTCGACGACAGTAATTTCCGTGACGTCGCTCCCATTTATCTTGCCCGCGTAGAGAAATGAAAAATGTCCTAATGGCGACTGTGTTCTCGCTGTTTAATGAATCGGTGAAAAGTGTTTTACATGAATCAACACAATTCCTGGCACACGTTTATGTTATTAGCACAATCACCATTAAAAATCTGCCGCGGCGTCCCGAGCAGTTCAGCTCGGCCACGGTGCGCCATACATTGGCGATAACATCACATTCTTCCCGGCGGAGTCAGGCATTCTTTCGCTCTCTGTAAATACGAGGAATCGGCGTGACCTCATGCCGTAGACCGCGAGGTACATAGCATACCTAACGTGACCATTTTTTTAAAATTCAAAACGGGACATCTATTAATTTTTAGGGTCCTCAAAACAGGACATCTACTCCACGGGCTACGCTAAATTATGTACGACACTTTACACATCTGATGTCTTAAATTATAATAAGTATGTCTAACTACAATTTCTTTACTTCATGTGAAAGTTTGATAACTAATTCTTTATTTTTATTTCAGGTAAGTACCGGTGAACCTTCATCTGTCCTCCCAGGTCGGTGCGGTAATTACGTAAGAATACCGTTTGTATCGTACATAATATGGACTACTAAGAAATAAATTATGTTTATAATTAATATAATTTATTAAATATTTATTAAATATATGAATTAGAAAGATATACATATAAAATCAATTTTATCGAAAAATATTGTTGTGTTATAGGTGCATTATCCAACTATTCCCCGGTTAGGAAAGAGATCCAGGTTCGAATCCCGGTGGCGCAACAACAATATTTTTCGATAAAATTGATTTTATATGTATATCTTTATAATTAATATATTTAATTCATATTTAAAATTTCATGTTCTGAATAATTACAACTTCACAATAAGAATGTATTCTCCTAATAATGTAATTTATTACTGAGATACACATTAAAATTGTTTCTTAGTTCATACATAACATGACCATTTATTTTTTTTCCTCTAAGGGACATCTACTAATTTTTAGGCTCCACGCTAAATTCTGTATGACCCTTTTCCCATCTGACGTCCGATGGAGTACATCATTGTTTTATAAACTGGTAATTAGTTTGCAAAACGCACTTGAAAAAAATAATTAAAATGAAGGGTTCACGTACAAGAAATTTCAATTGACTGCAATAACGCATAATAAAAAAAAAAACAATAATCAATCGTGAAGAAAGATGCGCGAGCTGTCTACGCCTACTTGCAACCGAGGAGCGAGCGAGCTAGCAGGCTTCTGACCGACATACATATGAATGAGACGTATTGCGCATGTCCTCATCGCCGCGCTACTAGGCGCTACCGTCGGATTTTTTGATTTTTCGCTTTTTCTTTTAAAATTGTTACCGCGGATTACTCTCTTTCTGAAAACGTGTCATCTTGGCGTTCCGAAACTGTACTTGGGGGGATAACAGGATAGGCTACATAAAAACAGGACGTATGGTCACGTTAGGCATACCGGACTAATGCGCTCGACAGATTGGCACCATCGTCTTGAATACCTCATCTCTGTATAACCAGTGCAATTGATCTGCAGCATCACCGAGAATTGATGACGCTGAATATCGCACTACTGATGTTACTCTGAAATGTGATTATATCATGTCTACAAACATCATCACATGATGCTTGTACATCTTCCGTTCAATATTTTTGATTGTATTAATGTTTGATTTTGACCTTTTATTTTTAGTGACCTTATGACCCGCGTTAACGGGTGAGATTTTTATAAGATTTTCGACTCGAGACAATCTCGGAGATTTTAAGCATTCTTCTGTATGTCAAATGTTTCAAGTCACCTTATCATTTCTTCGGTAAGTGTCCATGCTTCCATTACATAAAATAATATCGAGAACACATAGCATCTGACCATTCTCGAATGGACGATAGAAAAGTGTGATAACCTGCGCCAATGTGATGAGCTGCGCATTTACCATTCGTTTACTCTGGTGTTCAATCCTCTGCTACTTGTCTGTTATCTCGTATACCGATTATTGGTAAAATAAACTCGGTCTTCCCGGTAACAATTATCAGTTTATTTCACACTAAGTACAGAGGTTAATATTATATGATATACACTACTTAATAAACAGTAATTATAATTGGAAAGAGCTGAGATGAGAGAGCGCTCCCCGCTAATGCGGCGACTTATAAAGCTCGCCTCCCACCCACTCATACTCACAGTGTCCTGGCGAATACACACACACACATTCACACAAGAGACAGTTCTCACAAAAAGAATTGTAGAAATCAACCTTGAGACGTATAGAAGGATAACTAGAGGGACCCTTGTGTTCTAGAGTCAAAAAGCTTCGAACTTTTTGTTTTTAGCCAAAAACAGCACTGCTACAAATAAATTCGTCCTGTCCTTTAGAAACCAGTCTTAAACTATGACAAGGTGCGCGCAAGGAGCGAGTCAAGATACATTTGCATTCTCAATAGCATACATACCAGCGATAGTGGATTCTATCATTCGTTCAGTATTCACAAAGTTTAAAAGTATTCGACTTTCGCGCATGCGCATGCAGTGTTGCTTATCAACGTCTTCGAATACTATATACGTATTCGTTCACAGCATCCAATGTACAAAAAAAACGACTTTAATACTTATGGGCATAATGCACAAAATAGCATACATTTTACGAAGCGAGCTGATTGTTTTGAGAAATTTGTTTGTGTGACGCATTTTTGACAGTTTGGCTTTAATACTTGAAGCCGAATTATTGAAACATTGAATATCCTTCGTTTATATGTTATATTTCATAGTAGGTATAAACTTGTTTTCCAGCATACCTTCTACAAAAAGTCACCGACCGCCACTGGAACAGACTCTTCATCTTTACGCGGATAAACTTTGTATTTGAAAAGCGTCAGATATTTTTGAACACAGATCGTCTTGACAGTATAATTTGCCTCATCAGTTATCGCCGCGGAATACGTCTTCAGTTTGAAGTTTGGAGTTTGGAGCGCCCATTCATCCAAATAACTTTGTCTTGGCACCGAGCCAGATTTCCACGAGACAACATATTTCATGTGGGCGACAGTCATGAATGATTGCTCCAGCTCTTCCTGGTAATGTTTTTGGACACAGTTGTGGTTTAATATTAAGAAATATTATCCATCGAATACATTGTTGTAACCATAGCGAGGTGGGTCGAAATTCAATGTATTGTATTTGAATATACTTCCATATATTTTCCATTAAATATCTATATTACTTGTTTGTAGGTGAAAATCCAGTAATTGTGTGTTCTTGGACATATTCAAATATTGCTAATAATATACTGGTCAAAATAAGAATATATATAAAATTGAAAGATATTGATTTTTCAAACGTATTCTAGTATAATGTGTTAAAAACATTTAACAGATAAAGAATATCGCTTTAAATAATTTAAAAAAATAGTAATTAGATTTGTATATATGCTGTTTCAGGAAAATTAATTATCAAATTTAGTCCATAGATGGCGATAGGGTAGTGGTACTCGAAGTGAGTCCACATATTAAAATACATACAACTTTAAAAAAAAAAAAGATAGATATGGAGATTGATGGGTGAGAATACGATGAACGTTTATATTTATGTAAAGTGATCACTCGTGAGCCCTGTAATTACCCATACTTCCATATATTTTCCATTAAATATAATAAAAAATAGC
This sequence comes from Eubasilissa splendida, assembly GCA_031772225.1. Lineage (NCBI taxonomy): Eukaryota > Metazoa > Arthropoda > Insecta > Trichoptera > Phryganeidae > Eubasilissa > Eubasilissa splendida. The sequence goes on from CM062859.1 coordinate 7,594,691, forward strand.
TTCGTCTCTATGAGATATCTATTATTTGTTTAATAAGATCGCTTTTGTAGGTGAAAATCGAGCAATTGTGTGTTCTTGGACATATTAAAATATTGCTAATTGTATTTTAATTTTTTTTTATCATTTCGCTAGTTTGAAGAAGGTTTGCAGAAGTCCAACAGGGATAGAATGTTATGGAAAAATCGCAGGAAGGTCTTCATCTTTTGATAACCGATGATAATGACATGAACGTGACACGAAAATAACAGTTAAAGTAATGTGTGTGAATATTTTGTATCATATACGACTACTTTTTATTTTTTAAATTTTTATTTTATGTATTTGTCAGTCCCTCCTTTCCATGACGTCGAACTTCAAATTTCTCTCGACTATAACCATACTCGGCAATTACACTTTTTCATATGTAAATAACAATTTAATATAAAAAATAAAAACAATATTTTTTCTATGTAAAATGTTCAGAATAAAACAAATCATTTAAATATGAAGTAAATGTATTAATTAGAAATATATACATATAAAATCAAGTTTATCGAAAAATATTGTTGTTGCGCCACCGGGATTCGAACCTGGATCTTTTTCCAAACCGGGGAAGGTGCATTATCCAACTATGCTACAGCGACAATATTTTTAGCGACAATTTTCGAACCTATATGTTACCTTTTTGATATTAATACAATATTAATACATAGTTGGATAATGCACCTTCCCCGGTTAGGAAAGAGATCCAGGTTCGAATCCCGGTGGCGCAACAACAATATTTTTCGATAAAATTGATTTTATATGTATATTTTTCAAATTAATATATTTAATTCATATTTAACAGTAATTTAATTATAAATGTTAAACAATACATAGATATAATTTATTTTCAGGAAGGCATGAAACCTATAATGTTACCTTTTTGATATTAATACATTTAATCGTTACATTATTTGAATGAGCCATCTACCTTATTTTTACATATTATTATTTATTTAAAATATCACAGACCTATGTTCTGAATAATTACAATTTCACAATAATGTGTTCTCCTTAATAACAAATCATTTAATTTGTATCGCTTTTTAGAATCAGTTTATCGTTTAAAGTTGTCACGTTTGTCGCATTAAATATAAAAATTGTACATTTTTCTTATTTCTATGAACAGTTTTGTGGTAGGAAGACATTCAAGTTCTAGTATTTAACGTGAAAACACGAGGAGATATAGTATTTTAGATTCGGCGGGCTTTTAGTAGTTGTTAATAATTATATATAAAATAATTATAATTTCATGATTCACGGTGCGAAAATTTATCACCAGGTGGCCGGGTGTGCCGTGATCACTTTTAAATTTGGTTTTTACTGCCGACAATATTATTTATCGCTTTGTTTTGAGATTAAAAAAAACGGGTTAATCTGTTTAAAAAAAAAAATCCATTTGGCGCGGTAATAAAAATTATTAAGAAATATATCACAGCGGTGATTCTGCGAAATTGGTTTCGAGTGCCAAAAAATTCGGACAGAGGCTGAAATATCTGATGTTGTTTGCAGTAACGGAGAATTATCAGATCAATACGTCAGTAGGAAAGGTGTGCTGATTTCGTTTAAAGGATTTTTTTTAACATTTTTAATTCATGTAATTTAAAATATTTAAGATCTCATTGTTACTACGCCAATGCGGTGCATTGAAGCCCACATTGTATAATGGTATAAAACGTCTAAAAGTTTAGAATACATTAAAGAGCAATAATTTTCCTAGCCCTAATATGGACTAATATTTTTTAAATCCACTACAGCCAGAAATGGAATTACGTAGAAAACATTATCGATACATTATACGGCAATACCTCGCTCGTATGTCCGGATAGAGATCCGACCGTCGCTATATAGCAAAAAACCGCATTTTTTTTCAGTCGCTAGTGCATATTAATGCCTAAAAGTACCGATTTGTTTTTTCTCACCAAAGCTTAAATATTATAAAAATCCAATTTGTTCTTGCTGTTTAATGAATAAAACTATGTAGTACTAATTTTTTTTAAACTTGCATACAGAGGGGCCTTGACCACCAAATAAATAGACATGAACTAACGCAAACTCCTTGTCGCAAAATTTTCACTTTGGTGGCATCCGCGTGATCATTTTGGTGCCACTCACACAATCAAAGAGCTCTGCGACTTTTTTTTTTTAATTATGACTATTAGAACGAAAATTTAATCGGCATTAATGTAAAACATACGCCTTGTTCACACAAAAGTTTAATTTTCGAACAGTAAATACTTTTACTGTTGCTAAATGTGTCATATTCTATCGGATTTATGTTTCGTTAGATAGATATGTGTAGAATGCCCCTCGCCCCATAAATAATGTTGCAAACCCCTCTCCTATATATACACTTCATATCATGTCTATTCATTTACTAGTCTGTGTTTGGGGCCCAATTTTTGTAGTTACGCCGCTGTATCTATGGAATATATACTGGGTGTAACACACCTAGTGTATAATATTTTAGAGATATATACGAGTACATAATAAAAATATGAATCAAAAATGTTCAAGCTGCACGTGCCTAATTTCAATCATATCAGAGATATAAGCATTTAAAAAAAATGTAGTTCAACGATTATTTGAAATATTTAATTGATTCCAAATTATATATTGAATACAAAATATAAAAGGCCATCGAACTTCGAACAATCAAACTATTTTTGTAATATTATTTAGGGCCTGAAAGAAAGAAAACCATACAATATTGAGGGCTATGTCTGTATATATCATTATATAATTAAAATAATAAGAAAATGCATAAGATTTAGAAACATTTTAAGTATAAATAACTTTAAAAACGTATATTTTGCTATTGTACAAAAGACAGCGGCTACATCAAAGAGATGTCGGAAAACTGGCGGATCAGTATTGAGATTTGTTTTGTCGAGTGCGGTAGTGCGATGTGTAGTGTGTATTGAGTTATTCTGCCTTGGTTTTATGTTAAATTATCGATATTTTTTAATAAGGTAAATTTGAGCAATTTAAATTTATTACCGTAATATCCGGAATAATTGGGACCATGGTAGTCTGGATAATATAATGTATAAACACAGAATTTCTTAAACTCATATCATTATCAAATGACCTTGTGGTCATGTGAAAGTGTTAAAGGTTAAATTGGTTATATTGAAGTATAGTAGGTCTTATCATTATATATTAATCCTCAAGAAACTCCAGTGTGGAATAGTCGGGTGGGGAGGAGCATACAATAACATAATGAACTCGGTAAAAAAAATACAGAGGACAATTATTAAAGTAATATTTTTAAAAAGATCAACTTTTTAAACATCTGCACTTTTTGCAAAATTCCCAGTTCCCAAAATAGAAAACATTTTCAAAAAAATCTCATCTATTAATCAATTACTCAAAAAAAATAATACTGCAAAACTTATTTTGATTTGAAATTCCTAAATGTAACACCAAACACTATCAGCAAAATTTCATATACTTAAGGATAAAATCTTCAATAGCCTCCCTACACAAATTAAAGAGATAAAGGATATAAAAGAGCTAAAAAAGAAATTAAATCAACGCTTCAGAAGCACACAATTAGATAATAAATAATATTATATGTACAAATCTATAACTTCTAACTCTATATAAATTATTACAGTATAAATCCCTCTCCAAGCACAAGAGCTAGTCCCTTTTTTGGAGAGGTAAGCGATTCAAAAATATGTAATTTTAGTTTTGTAACTTATATATTATAAAAAATTTCAAATTAATAAAAAAAATTATATCGCAAAGACTCACCGTTGGTTTGTAGTTTGTTTTTTATAAACTTTTTATTTGTCTGATGAAATATAGTTAAGCTGCGACGGTAGCCTGACAACAGCATCTTTATCAATTAGGTTATACAAATACGTGTAAAAATGAACGCAATTTCATCTCATAGAGAGAAAAAAACTTTTTTTTTTATATAATTTTATTTCGGAATATTGAAGTAAACATGATTCTCCATGAAAACTTTATTAATTTGTTAGTTCACCCCTTTCTGCAAACGGCCTTTAGTGTATCTTCTCAACGGGACCGCTTGTCCGTCATTCCCCGCAGTAAACAGTAGAATTTACGATTCGTACGTGGTGACACTTGTCAATTCTGTTCAATATTTATCCAATAAGGGTCCTACAACAAATAACAGTTCCGTTATTAAACATTAAAAATGCTTTATTTTTATTTTCGCTTTCATGTACATGTAAAATCTTCTAATAAACTATATATAAAAAAATGTTGTAGCCGCATTTTTTTTTTTTTTTCCAATTCCTTAGAGTCTACGATACTCTGAGTACTCTACATGCGGCTAGACCGCCAAATCTACTTCTACAAGTACATCAGCGCTAATCGCTTTGACACTTTTACTAACTAACTTATTGTAATAAACATCACATGTGTTTTATATTAATATATGAATTGAAAGGGTAAAAAATTCTGATAAAAAACCCTCTAAACAATTTACTGGAAGTTAAATGTTGAAAATTAATTAGGCGCGACACTTTATGTACAGTGCACATTCTAACATAATACTTATATTTAAACTAAAATAAATAACTACTAAACATAAAAATATATTGTTTTACAAGTCATTTATTGGAGAGTTCAGTCGACGCTGTCCGCTTCTGTGTGCATCTCAGTCCGGAGGTTCGAGCGCGTTGCTTCGCTTCAGGAAATAGTGCCTGGGCAATCTGTGTTTGTATCTGAAAGGCATTAGGCTGATGTTGTGCTCGTACGAGCCGAGACCCCGGAGCCGCATTTTTAGCAAACATGATATGTTTTTTATAGTGCTGGTAATGTATTTAATCCCTTAGATACATTAGATTCTAATATCCTTCGAGCTTACGTATTTGTATATTTTGGCATCACCATTCAAATTCTTCCTTGTTTCCCACTCGGCTCCCTCATTATTGAGTGTCGTAACCCCTGAATCGTGATCTGTTGATGCCCATGACAATTCTTCCCATCTTTTTGTGCAGTCTGCTGCACATTTTATCGGAGCAGTCCATCGTGTTGTAGATCACCACTGGCTTGTTCAGGTCATCATTCTCTATGTGGGTGATTTGTCCGAGAAATCAGAGGAGCGCGTCAATCTTAAATTGATCCAAAATCAAATTATTAGTGCACGTTCTTGTAATATTGGTATTCAATACGGGGTGTATCGCACAGAATTACTCGCCGAGGGGGCGCCAATTAATTGATATGATAAGACACGTGTCAATAATTTAAAATAATGTAATCATCGGCGTGGCGCCAAAAAACCCGTGGGATAGATTTCAGGAAAACAATGACGTTTTAGTCACCGTGTAGGTACATGCAAATATGACTATATGTATTGTTATGAATCTGAATAAAAACAGAGTATACGCCATTCTCGATTGTGTCGTGTCGCCGTAGTGTACCGATATTGAACATCTTTTGTGTTTCATCATAATCATCATCATCATCATCATCATCATCGCCGGTTGAGAGAAGCTGAGATCGGTGAACCACCCTTGTCTACATTCTTGTTTCCTGTACGGAACACGGGGTAATTGCAAGTTTTACCTTACCCGGACGAACAAGGAATTGAACGTGCTGGATGTCTTCAAAAGAAAAGAAAAATATATAATTGGGATGTAAACCTTTATGTACGAAATTTACAAATGCGTTTTGTGTAAATTCAAGTAAAATATTCGCTTACTCCGCGGTGTAAAGCGAACGTTCCTCCCAACCGGAAATGTGTACGGAATACAAATAGGATCCCTCTGATTGGGTCATGCCTTGTACTGATCCAGAGGGGATTTGTTCATCTCGAAAGAAAATTAGTTTTTAGATTAAAACCTTTCACATTCAAAACGGATGACTTACGACCGATCCGGACCTATTTAAGATGTGCGTGCTCGATTGGTATTCAGTTTGGTACTGTACACTACTGTTGATTTATTTGTACATTTGGTAGACACTATGTTTGTTAACTTGTATCGAAGAAGCGCAGACGCAAAAATAAAAGAATTCATTCGACTTTCAGATTGTTTGCAATTTATTCATTTGAAACTTTATTAACAAAGGTCTAAACAGCCTGTAACTAAGCAGAGGGCACTAATTCAGTACAGATAGGTTTACGGGTACAATGTTTGTGAGACGCCCCCCTGCAACGACACTGTATATCGGTCTTTACAAATCGACCCTTCCTACGTAAAGTATCGCAAATAGAAAATTATATTTTTATTCATTCTAGTATTTGATACTTATTGACGTGGCAGATTTATAAAATATATAAATTGTATTCTATGATGTAGGTAATATTTTAAAAATTACATTTTTTACTTACGATAAATTACGTAGCAGGGGTCGAAATATTAATAAATGGACGGAATCTTGAATGATGTATGTACGGCATTGTTGCAGGGGTGGTCTCGTGTAATTATCTCATTCAGATGATGCAGTCATGCTCAAGATTTGGTCCCGGGTCGCCCCCACAACTGTCTCTGTTCGTTCTTCTTTGTCGTCAAGTTGTGAGTGTGATAAAAAAAATTTCTAGGCTGTAGTTATTGACGTCGTTGCCGCGCAAAAATGGAGGAATCTATTTTTAAAATATCGTAGTTGGAATTTACATTGCATGTGTTGCAGGATTGAGATATTTGTGAACAATAAATTACCGTTGTTCTTACGCACTTTAATTCAAAATTTCGAGGTGGAAATAAAGAATTGGCTTATTTAAAATTATATTTTGTTTTCGCTTTGTCCATTTAAAATATTGTATATTTGTAATTATTTAATACAATGGTACCTCGGTATACGTCCGCTTTGGAATAAGTCCAACTGGACATATATACGTCCTGTTTAGACGCGAAATTTTTTGTTTGGTATACGACACGCGTGCGTCAAATGGTGCTCGCTTACGTCATCGTTCTCGTTCGACTGAGTTCGGTCTTCGGAGAGGGGGCATCTCTGCCACGACCGCCCACGAGCGTCAGTACGACTGCTTCTGCCATTCGGTGAACAACCCTCGTGAATTTTCACGCGATTTTGTGTTTTTTTCGCGTAAATTTTTCGTAATTCATTAACCATGAGTCCTAAGAAAGTTAATGAGAAGAGACAAGCTACGAAGAGAATGGTTAGGATCACAGTGGAGGTGAAAAAAGAGATTGTTGAAAAGTATGAAGGTGGCATGCGCATCAGGGACTTGGCCGCCGCGTACCGTATGCCGAGAACGACGATATCCACGATTGTAAAAAACAAAGACGTTATTAAATCTGCCAATGTGGCGAAGGGGGTGAAATCGATTACCAAACAAAGATCAGAGACATTAGAGCATGTTGAGAAATTGCTTTTGATTTGGATAACAGAAAAACAGCGTGCTGGCGCTAGCGTATCGGAGGCGATGATTTGCGAAAAAGCAAAACTGATGCATACTAATCTTTTGAAAAACAAGGCGGGAACAAGCCAAAAAAGTGAAGTGTTCAAAGCCAGCCATGGCTGGTTTGATAATTTTAAGAAGAGGACAGACATTCACAAAGTTAAAGTTTGTTAAATTTTCATTTATTTCATCTAATTGCTTTTGTATTTATGTATTTTAGTATTAAGCAGTGTTTAAATTATTTTATAGAACCCCATCAATGTACCAGGCGCGTTTTTTAAATAAGTACCGTGGATATTCCCGATGTAGCGCTGCGGTTGAGATGTTGCGCATGCGCGATGATTTCCTTCATCTGTTAACTCTCCGCGTGCTACGTTAGAAACATTCACATAATGTAGCCATCTCGTAGTAATTGGTTGAAATGTTCAAGACAATAGATCAGCCCGCCGACTGTTAAATACGGTCCGTTTAGTATACGTCCTATTTGATATAACTCCAAGGATCTGAAACAGATTAAGGACGTATGCCGAGGTACCACTGTATAATGTATTTGAATTTATAATAAGAACCCGCAGACAAGCGTCTACTGAATAAGCTTTTGTGAATCTAGTTTTTATGGTTATTTATTAAAAGATAAAATAAAATTTAACTTGCGTTGATTTAAATCGACTGATATATAATTGTCTGGGAAAGCCTCTTGGCGAATAGTTAGTAATTAGTATTGAGCACAGCTCCAATATCCCTCGGATCGAATTTCAAATGAATGATCGGCCATCTTTTCTAGGAACGTCTGCGCTGGGAATAGATGGTATCGTAAAAGTTGTGTATGGCGTACTTCGAGCTCTCTTGGAGCAGAGCCAGCGACTATTGCATTGAATACATAACGATCCCTTTAACCTTTATCCCTTGCCAGTGGTTTATGCCCGGCTTTACCCGGAATTTAGATTTCATTTAGGTGTGATGATCCACATATATCGAAACCATCACAGTGGCGCCGTGTGACCAGGAGCCCGTCAGACAGTTTTTTCAATATCAAATGTCTGAATTATAGTATCCATTTTATTAATCGTATGGCTGTGAAAATAAAAATATAATTGCACGTATTTAGAATTGAATTTATAGGTTCTATTTCTGGTTAAAAATACCACGCGACGTGAATAAGTGAATTAAATAAAAAAAATAAAAAATTTAAGACATTTATAGATTACTAAAATTATAAAATTAAAATATTCATTTCTATGATCAGAATTTAATACTCTTGAAATTGTAAATACTTATTGTATGAATGTGTTTCGAAGTCGGACAGAGTGCCCACATGTGTTTGGATGGTCGCTTAAATCGATAACCTAAATTAATAAAAAAAAAAAAAAATTATGATAGCTCCAATTTATTATTTTGTATAATATTATCGATTTGAAACGTCCCGTTGCCGTTTTCGTGAAATGTCTGTTTCATAATTATATACTATTTATGAACACACAGCGTTATTTAAATGCAGCGGTGTTATATATAGGCGAAATATTTCATTCCGGTTTACATTAGAAAAAAATATATATAAATAGAATAAAAACGTATTATGGTCGGATATAAATAAAATAACAAAAATCGGAATATGTATAAATAAATGTCCGGATGATTTATAAAATATACATTTTTTAGCTGCGAAAATAAAATATTAATTTGTTATCTAAAAGTACTATATACTGTATGTGTTGTCCTTTGGGCAAATCGGGTCAAAAGGTAAACGATAATTGAAAGGATGTGCGTATAAGTAAAAATTATATATATACATTGTAGTATTCTTACGCCTGGTATAGTAAAGATGAACTAATTAATTTTCGTAATATACCAATTAGCATCAGGTAAAGATATTATAAATTCGTTTGGCACCTATATTACCTTATATATTTAGTACATCAAAGTAGTTCTCATTGATACGGTTGAAATGTGAAATTTACGTTTGGTTAATCGCAAATCGCTGTTTATTATTTTGGTCGTCGTAATAAGAAATAGGGCCTAACACTTGACTTGTAGTAAGTATCCTTTTCTAATTTATGGGCGTGAGATTATATTTTGGCTAAAAGTAATGTGTTTCCAAATTCTCTGAATTTTGAAGTGGACGATGGTGTTTTAAGCGAGAGAGAGATTATTTGTCCATATGAGAAGAGCCATTTATTATTTTTTGAACCGAAAGTATGCTTTCTCAAGTGTTTAGAATACGTTCAACAACAAAAAAAACTTAGGGTCGAAGTTATTTTACACCTCGCACGTTTAATACCAAGAACATCTAGCACGTTAACTCGCAAGGACCGAGGTCAGAAAAAAACATTCTGCATCTCGACACTGCGTTAACAGGGGAGATAAACCGTTGGGTTGGCTGCCAATTATCACCGACTTATTATTATTTATACATAGGGATGTAGTCATGTTAATAATTAAACGGGAGGTTATTATCTTCATTTATTTATTTAAGTATATTATAATTGCGCTTCGTGGGTTTTCGCAAAAGTATATATGGAAGCATATGCAAGTCAAGCAGAATAATTCATAGAATAGATAGAAACAAGGAAATAAAAATTTGTAGATGTGCATAGTATTAATTTAAATGGAAACCTGTACGTAGACATAATAAGATAGAATTAAAAAATATATATATATATATTTATTTTAAGTAAAGATTCAGGAAAAATTACAAAATACCTCTAGAGGATTAAGAAGATTCTAGGTAGGATGGAGACTAAATTGTCGAATTGTAGTCTAATTTGCTACGGATCGCAGCCGCGTATCAGAGGATTGATATTTTTCATCGCTTTAATACAGTATTTGGTAGCATATATATAATTTCATTAGTGTGTGAGATGAATGAATGGTTTCATCGATGGATATGCCGAAATGTTTAATTTTGAGATACGTTGAGAGTGACACTATCTCTATTGTAACAGAAAATAATGGATTCATTATTTTTTCTCGCATAAATTAGGTTGTGTAAGTTAGATAAGGTAGATTATAAATATCTCTCCGTTAGTAATATTAGTTTGTAACTACCTCACTGCCTATTGCTCGATCGACAAAATATTGTGAAAAAAAAAAATCTACATTATGACATTTTCTACGAAAATGACTTACATATTTTCAACATACTTACAAGGATTCAATTACTTATATTGCAAGGTGTTTTGTACTTAGTTTATGCCATATTCGAGGTGGATGGAGTATTGGAAACTCATATTACAAAGCAAGTTAGTGGTTTCTACTAAGTGAATTAATTCAGAAAATAAATTTAGACTCTGGACCGAAAGATAAAATGGTTGGATACATCTGACGCATATGTATCGCCGCTGGGGCGAGATTTTAGAAAACATGTATTTGTGAAACATGTGCATTTTAGGAGACATATGCCAGACCGGTCAATAACTGTCACAAGTCCCCTACAGTTTAGGAGAGCCATTAATTATTATATGAATAAGCTGTAACCTATAACTTTCAACTTAAGATTTTAAACGTTTCAAAGAAAACAAAAAAGGATAGTTTCTGGATGATGGATTATAATAATACAATAGTTATCTAAGTAGGCGCATTGACTTAAGTGGATCGTACGTGTCCGCGGTTTTTACAGAAGAACTTTGACAACGCATCCAACCATTGGTATGCAAATAACAAATGCCAAATATATATAGGGAAAAAATAGTAATAATAATAAGTTAGTTCTAGTTTAATCGTTATATACGAGGACATAATGGAAAGGATGAACGTATTAAAATATAATTGTAAGCACTGATATTAAAATGATGCAATTGAAACATGGGAAGGCACTGATATGTGGAGACTTGGAGATTCACAATTGGAAGGGAACTACGCAACCGCATTTTGGATCGATTAGTGTGGAGCTGTATACCTATTTTAGAAAAAACAATTTCACTACAACTCGAAATACTATATATGTGAGGACTCCAGGCCGTATAGAGTAAGGACGAATTGAGAGAGGTCAGTTGAGGGCTAGAATCGACCAGGTGGGATAGATGCTGGAAGGGCGAGTTGGAAGCTTCATGTTCACCGAGTTCTATGGGAAGATGCTTGAGAACGGATGAGACGAGATTTGGTTGACAAAACGAGTAGTGTGACGCCAGTTTTATCTGCTTAATCACATGGGGAGGGGATGTGGCTTCGAATTGTATTTAGTATTAAGTACTTATTTTAATGGCATTTATAGGTTAATTAAGTGGATGGACTACAATAACCCCTATTTATAGATAATAAAATATAGTATAAGTAATTAGTTGATCTAGTTAGAATTCTAAAATAAATGGAGGTGCTATCATGACACCGACCGCCTGGCGAGATTTTACATAAGTGAAGGATTATTCGGATCGATTTAAAATATTATTAAGCTTTATCTGCGGGCCGAGGAGAAATTGATTAGTGGTTAGGTGATTTTAGGTGTACTGTGAGTGTACCGCGTGTACCTGCAATGTAACTAGTATTAATTATTGGTACGTGATTAAGAAAACAATTAGGATATGTTTCGGTCTTCCCGATTCTCGACATAGAAACAGTTTAATCAATTTTGTGGAATGTGAGAATTGAAAAAAAAAGATATTTTAAGATATGGCGCCTTAAAACTACTGGTTAAGATATAAGCAAAACTCGCTTATATAATGTAGAAAAATAATACTACTGGAGTGAAAAATGTAATAGGTGTATGAGATCGATTGCCAAACCGTTAATTTTAATTAATTTTAGTACTTCAATTCAGGAGCTTAGAACAATGAGGGTTTTTTTTTCAGATACCGTAGGTTTTACCAGAAGAGAAAAAAAAAAGGGAACTTTTACAGGAGGATTGGAAAGCTTCTATGAAACCAGAGGATCTAATTGGAATCGCGCCTTTAGCTGGAGTTGGGAGCACCGAGTTAGGAGGCGACTTGGAATCTTGTGGGAAATTTTGATAAGAGGTCGGACATTAAGATGCGTGAATGTTTTATCCATAAGTAGTACATTAAGATTATGTGTAAGGATTACCAGCTCGGATGACTAGTTGAAAAGGTAGATGTGCGAATAACTTATCTTTAAGTAGTGCATTAGGACTATGTATAAGGATTATTAGATCAGATGACTAGTTGAAAAGGGATCACGATGAGTTCACCAGCGACAAATGAGCTATTCACTGGGGGAGGTAATATTAATGTAGACTTTAGGTATATGGCTATTTTTAAGTTAGATGTGCGAATAACTTATCTTTAAGTAGTGCATTAGGACTATGTATAAGGATTATTAGATCAGATGACTAGTTGGGAAGGAATGACGAAGAGCTCACTGGAGACAAATGAGCTATTCACTGGGGGAGGTAATATTAATGTATACTTTAGGTATATGACTAATCTTAAGTTAGATGTGCGAATGCCTTATCTTTAAGTAGTGCGTTAGGACTACGTATAAGGATTATCAGCTCGGGTGACTAGTTGAGAAGGGATCACGATGAGTTCACCGGAGACAAACGAGCTATTCACTGGGGGAGGAAATATTAATGTATACTTTAGGTATATGACTAATCTTAAGTTAGATGTGCGAATGCCTTATCTTTAAGTAGTGCGTTAGGACTACGTATAAGGATTATCAGCTCGGGTGACTAGTTGAGAAGGGATCACGATGAGTTCACCGGAGACAAACGAGCTATTCACTGGGGGAGGAAATATTAATGTATACTTTAGGTATATGACTAATCTTAAGTTAGATGTGCGAATGCCTTATCTTTAAGTAGTGCGTTAGGACTACGTATAAGGATTATCAGCTCGGGTGACTAGTTGAGAAGGGATCACGATGAGTTCACCGGAGACAAACGAGCTATTCACTGGGGGAGGAAATATTAATGTATACTTTAGGTATATGACTAATCTTAAGTTAGATGTGCGAATGCCTTATCTTTAAGTAGTGCGTTAGGACTACGTATAAGGATTATCAGCTCGTGTGACTAGTTGAGAAGGGATCACGATGAGTTCACCGGAGACAAACGAGCTATTCACTGGGGGAGGTAATATTAATGTATACTTTAGGTATATGACTAATCTTAAGTTAGATGTGCGAATGCCTTATCTTTAAGTAGTGCGTTAGGACTACGTATAAGGATTATCAGCTCGGGTGACTAGTTGAGAAGGGATCACGATGAGTTCACCGGAGACAAACGAGCTATTCACTGGGGGAGGAAATATTAATGTATACTTTAGGTATATGACTAATCTTAAGTTAGATGTGCGAATGCCTTATCTTTAAGTAGTGCGTTAGGACTACGTATAAGGATTATCAGCTCGGGTGACTAGTTGAGAAGGGATCACGATGAGTTCACCGGAGACAAACGAGCTATTCACTGGGGGAGGTAATATTAATGTATACTTTAGGTATATGACTAATCTTAAGTTAGATGTGCGAATGCCTTATCTTTAAGTAGTGCGTTAGGACTACGTATAAGGATTATCAGCTCGGGTGACTAGTTGAGAAGGGATCACGATGAGTTCACCGGAGACAAACGAGCTATTCACTGGGGGAGGTAATATTAATGTATACTTTAGGTATATGACTAATCTTAAGTTAGATGTGCGAATGCCTTATCTTTAAGTAGTGCGTTAGGACTACGTATAAGGATTATCAGCTCGGGTGACTAGTTGAGAAGGGATCACGATGAGTTCACCGGAGACAAACGAGCTATTCACTGGGGGAGGTAATATTAATGTATACTTTAGGTATATGACTAATCTTAAGTTAGATGTGCGAATGCCTTATCTTTAAGTAGTGCGTTAGGACTACGTATAAGGATTATCAGCTCGGGTGACTAGTTGAGAAGGGATCACGATGAGTTCACCGGAGACAAACGAGCTATTCACTGGGGGAGGAAATATTAATGTATACTTTAGGTATATGACTAATCTTAAGTTAGATGTGCGAATGCCTTATCTTTAAGTAGTGCGTTAGGACTACGTATAAGGATTATCAGCTCGGGTGACTAGTTGAGAAGGGATCACGATGAGTTCACCGGAGACAAACGAGCTATTCACTGGGGGAGGTAATATTAATGTATACTTTAGGTATATGACTAATCTTAAGTTAGATGTGCGAATGCCTTATCTTTAAGTAGTGCGTTAGGACTACGTATAAGGATTATCAGCTCGGGTGACTAGTTGAGAAGGGATCACGATGAGTTCACCGGAGACAAACGAGCTATTCACTGGGGGAGGTAATATTAATGTATACTTTAGGTATATGACTAATCTTAAGTTAGATGTGCGAATGCCTTATCTTTAAGTAGTGCGTTAGGACTACGTATAAGGATTATCAGCTCGGGTGACTAGTTGAGAAGGGATCACGATGAGTTCACCGGAGACAAACGAGCTATTCACTGGGGGAGGTAATATTAATGTATACTTTAGGTAGGTGATTATCTTTAAGTTAGATGTGTATTATTATAGATGTGATTGCCTTATCTTTATGGTAGATCCAAAGATAGCTGAGGACTTGTGTAAGGATATCTAGTCGATAAATTATGATGGTGACACAGCGAGCGGTGGGAGTAATCTCTGGGGGAGGAGAGATAGTGTATAGTTCTAACTATAAACGTTGGCCTCATTGCAGAGTGAGGGAAATATATGATTTGCGCACCTGGCAGAATCCTATAAGAAACTTGTAGGATGAAATGAGTTTGACAGTAAAATAAAAAATTCTATAGTTGTATATCCTTGGTGGATCATTGCGAGATTGTATTGAGAAATGTAATTATCAATTCTTTCTAATTCCATTTTCAATATGGGGAGGTCTGTGATGATCCACATATATCAAAATGGTAAAAAAATACGAATTCTACGAAATTTCTAGAGCGGGTCGGTTAGGGGCGAGAGTAGCGGGGCGGGGGATGGGAAGAGTATGAGCGGGGGAGGCGAACGCTTCTCCGGACAGTCGGTTTCGGGAGGGTTAGGGGGTTGTACGTGTGAGAGTCGCTTTTGAACCGGAAAAAGGGACGTATACATAAACGTTGTTAGGGGTACGAAATCGGATTTTCATTTTAGAGATTTACGTCGCGAGTGTTTTAGGGGTGATCGCGTGGGTTTCCGGGTTCGCGGGGTCGTGTTCGAATTCAAATCGCGAGTGTAGTGACTCCAGGTTCCGGAGGGCTGACCAGGATCGGCGCAGACGCTGAGGACCAGATCCGCCAAAATACTAAGTTTTTCCTTTTGCATGCTCATATACATAATTAAAACCGCTAACACATACTGTAGTGTGATTCGGATCATCATGTAATTACTCATTCATAAAAAGGGGCTGGCGTAATCGCTAGACTACTTGATATTTCGCTTCATTTACACGCTGCCGGCATTGTAGGGTACATGATATAAATTACATTTTGATCCGAAGCAACGGCCAGTAGGTAGAAACGATAGAATAGATCCGAGAACCTTTGTGGGTTTATTTACCTTGAAAACGCACTATTGCATGCGTATGGAAATCATACTGACCTTTATTATTGACATTGTGCTAACAACTCACTGAACGTTTTACTTTACTACACATCTCACAAGTAAGACTCTATATTTATTCCTTCATTATGTATATAATTATATTTTCGGATAGCAAGCTGAAACCAGGTGTTTCATTCCACCACTTTTCAACGCCTATGTGAATTGTAATTTTCCTAAGATGATTTGATTGGAAGGAAAGGTGCTTTTGGAGGCTGAACAGAGTCATTCGGGGGCATGAAGTGTGGACGGGCTAGCTATGGTTATATTGGTTTGGTAGGAATAGCCAAAATGAAAGAGTTATTGAACATCATCGGTCTGCGTAGGGTGCACAAGGCTACAGGCTAACCTTACGTATGTTTACCGTTCATGATCTTTTTTCCGATATATAACCTGGCATAAACAGTTTAGTCCGCACTGAGTTGCATCGAGGTGGTTCCTGTGTGGTCGCCGTGGTACTCGTACTTCAGTTGTATGAGGAGGATGATAGTAGGATCTCTAGAGGTTAATACCCAGAGACAGTGTTCCTGAAACGATCTACAATTACATAAACACACACACACCCGCACCAGTATGCAGTGATAACAGTCCTAACTATTTGTTCCTGGCTCTATTCGAGATGCATTGTTCGAGACACCGAGGATCATTAAACTAAACTATTCATCACTGTCACATGTCGTATGCCCTCAGACGCACCTAAAGGATGGTAATTTTCCTGAGAATCGTACTGACATGTCACAATCAATCACAATTACCTTCAGTGGTGGACGCGGCCACGGATTGGCCATTTCCTACCGATACTGAACAGCAGCATTTTGGAGATACAAGGACCTCAGCCATGCATCTTGGATGAGTCATAACAAATGATATTGTTCACTGAGACATCGGCCGAATCTAAATTTTGGATCATCATCATCATCATTACCTTTTGAACGTGTTGGGTGAGAGGGCTCGGGGTTAAGCACCCGTCGTCTACCGCGAATAGGCACCAGGCGTACGGGTATCTTAATCTGGGGATAGGGGAGCCGAGCGAGCGCAACAGACTGGTGTCCAGAGAACTTATCATAATCACGGAACATATTTATCAAACGAGGCAGGCACTTAGCATGTTGCATGTTGTTTCACATGTCCATATAATTTATGAACAGCTAGGCGACGCCACGAGGCGGCCACAGTCACGAGGATAAATCTACGACAAGGTTGGTGTCCTATGTATAATTCCTTCCACACTCTTATATTTCAGAATTAGGGGTAATAAATTGAAGACTAGTAGAATTAATGCCATAACGAGTGCGTTCGGGTATCGTACTGCAAGATCAGAGGATTCCGTTATTTAATCGCGTTCTATAAGATAATCGGTATATTTATTTTAACAATTGTCTATTTATTTTATCAATTGTTGTAGGTTATGAGCGGGGGTGGCGAACGCTTCTCTCCGGACAGTCGGTTTCGGGAGGGTTAGGGGGTTGTACGTGTGAGAGTCGCTTTTGAACCGGGAAAAGAGACGTATACATAAACGTTGTTAGGGGTACGAAATCGGATTTTCCTTTTCGAGATTTACGTCGCGAGTGTTTTAGGGGTGATCGCGTGGGTTTCCGGGTTCGCGCGGGTCGTGTTCGAATTCAAATCGCGAGTGTAGTTTGACCGCCAGGTTCCGGAGCGGGGGCTGACCAGAGATCGGCGACCAGAACTTGAGGTTCTGTAGGACCAGATTCCGCCAAAATACCGAAGTTTAAATCTTGTTTGCATGGCCTCGTCTAACAGAATGAAAAACCAGCTAACAAATTATCTGTAGTGTGGGATTCGGATCATCATGTTAAGTTACCCAATTCATAAAAGGGTGTATGCTGGCGTAGATCGCTACGACTATAGTGATAATTTCACTTCATATAATTATCCTGTCCCTATTAATTTATTTGGAACACCAATCTATCTATTAGGTTTAGTATTACCTTTATTCGCATCGTTCAGGGACTAGTTATATATACACTATGGCCGTGCGTAACTAATTAGGTATTACTGTGTACGTAATTGATAGTGGTGTATTTACTTATTCGCGGAAACCTAGTAAGATCTCACAAATCCCGTCATGGCTCACGCCGCTGACACCACGGTGCGAGACAGGGCGCATTTTATAAATTACATTTTC